>JAKELP010000008.1:16949519-18361019 GCA_029929735.1 Mimosa pudica | reverse complement strand
ATAATATTTGGAATTTAAATTTTTCCTTTCAAAAAGTATTAAAAAAATAATCTTTTCAAATTTGGCCGTGAATATGTGGAGAAAATGTTTTAGCTCCGTAAATATTATTAGAAAGGTGAAGGAAATAAAAATGACTAGAAACCATATATATTTGCCTATTAGTTGTAAAATCATGGCGTAAAAATAATTGGTACAATCCTATTGGCATACTGGGTAACGATTGTTTGTTTTTAAGTTCACTTACCACAAAACAAAATCCTTAAAATCCGGAACAATTTTAATCATCTCATCCCCAAAAGGGCAAATGTAAATTATAATGGTTAAATAAACGGGCTTTGGTTATATTCCTATTTGAAGAAAAACAACTAGGAGTTTTTAACTTCGTTATTTATCTATTTATATAACCTTTTCAGTTCTACCCCAAAAATATAAATAAATCGCTCACTCAGTGTACAAAAATTATTTCTATTTGAATAAGCGAGGAAAAAGCTTTCCAAAGTATTCAAAAGAAGAACTAAATATGGACGCAAATTTGAGTGTTGTTTATATTTCTGCTTTATTATTTGTACTAGCACCTTCAATTATTGCCCAGCCTGCGATTTTTGATGTAATTAAATATGGTGGAGCACCTAATGGAGATCTGACCTCAGTGAGCATCTAACTTTCTAGATTAATTCCTATTACGCTGCAAGAAAAAAAAAAAGTAATGACTGTGAAACATAATTAGAATGTTAAAGATTGATCTTGCAATAGAGACATGCAAATATTTCTTGTCTTTTGGGGTTAATTTATAATAATTCCCTCACAAAACTTGGTAACAAATTATCTGAACAATTTTTTTATGGAAAATGAGTTTTGTATATTGTTATAACATGTTATATGTATCTACCCATAAAAGAAAAATTAACAATTGTACGTGTTTATTGATTTTGACAAGAGCTTGGAGAAGGCATGGACAAATGCATGTGCTTCAAGGATTGCAAGCAAAGTTTTGGTACCAAAAAATAGATATAGTTTGAGGCAAATAGAACTAAATGGTCCTTGCAAGGCTCCTATTGAACTCAACATCGAAGGCTACATTCAAGCACCAGACAATCCTAATCAATTTAAAACTGATGCTGAATGGATTAGATTTGGTTATATTGATTCCCTTACCTTAACTGGTAATGCGGTTTTTGATGGTCGAGGTTCATATGTTGCTTGGACTCAAAACAATTGTGACAAGACTTGGAATTGCAGAAAGCTACCCATGGTGAGTAATGATAATCTTTTACACATTTCTAAATTTATTGATATGTTGAATTATATTCCATGTATCATCCTTTTCACGAACTTGTATTTGATAAATGACATATATTTGAACATGATAAACCCAAAAAATGGGTAAATTGTTTTATACATAAAAATAGGTTATGAGTAGGAAAATAAATGACATACATCTTTTCTTCTCTTTAATACTTGGCCTCTTCTTATGTGTTAAATGGAAAAACATTAAATCATTAATATACTATTTTAAAATGTATATATGTCTAACTGTCTTTGAAATCCCTTTTATGTTTCAGAATTTTGGTTTCAACTACTTGAACAATTCCAACATTCACGGCATAACATCAAAAAATAGCAAAAACTTTCATGTGAATGTTCTAGGGTGCCGGAACATCACATTTACCCAATTCAAAGCTAAGGCTCCAGAAGACAGTCCTAATACAGATGGAATCCACATTGGAAGATCAACATTGGTGAAAATACTTGACTCAAAAATTAGAACAGGAGATGATTGCATCTCATTTGGTGATGGAAGTAGACATGTGACTGTTGAGAGAGTGGAATGTGGACCAGGACATGGCATTAGTGTTGGAAGCTTGGGAAAATATGAATATGAAGAACCTGTGGAAGATTTGACAATAAGAAATTGCACTTTCAGAAACACTGACAATGGTGTGAGAATTAAGACTTGGCCCGGTACTTCAGTGAAAATCTTAGTCTCTCAATTGCATTTCGAGCATCTTATCATGCAAAATGTGTCGAATCCTATAATCATAGACCAAGAATATTGTCCATGGAACCAATGTTCAAAAAAGGTATGTAATTAGTTCTCTCTGAAAGTACACACACACAAATATGTATTTGAAGTAATTAAATCTTAAGCATGCACTTTCAAATGCACCCATGCACTTCAAAACATTTGAAAGTCATCGTTTGAAAAAAATTCGTTGTCTATTCTACAATGTTAAATATGAGGGCATGCATCTTTCTGCACATAGTTCTTTCTTTTGGTATATAATTATTTTTTTTTTCAGTTTTTGCTACATATTTCTAACTTCTTTTTTCTTGCATTTTGTTCTGCCACAACAGACACCATCCAAAGTACAAATACGTAATGTTTCGTTCGACAACATTAGAGGCACATCAAGAACAAAGGAAGGAATGATTCTACTTTGTAGTAGTAGTGTACCATGTGAGGAAGTTAAACTCGAAAATATTGATCTCTCATTCGATGGGTCTCCTGTAATTGCTTCTTGTAAAAACATCAAGCCCCAAGTCTTTGGGGATGTTCCAAGATGTACTGCTTAATTAGCATGTACGAGTATTATATTTTACTCATTTGTAAAAAAGCAATTATATTTCAAAAGGTTGAATTGTTCATTTCTGCGTAAAAAAGTTACTGCAAAATTTATTTTCGTCAAATTAAATATATAATGTTTTAACTCATTGTCCTCCAAATATTTTGATATGTACCAACCATAAAAGGATGCAAACGAGATTATAGGAACTTGTAGGATAATCAATTTTAAAAAAATAAAGACAGAATGATAACGAGGTCCAATAAAAGAACTTATTTAACAAAAAGTCTCAATGACAAGTGTGTGACATATATCTGTTGTCACATTTTTCATTGAAATTTGCACTGCATGCTCTACGGTGATTGGGTGATTAAATTCCATGCTTCATAGTTGATACCATTTAATACTTCAAAATAAAATGCTACCACCTTATTTAAATTTTTAGAGTAGAAATACATATCAGAAACGAAGTTTATCGCAATACGTATCTAACACGGTTGATAAATGTAAAAATAGTAACACTAATGTACACTGGATCAGTTTTAAGTTTTAACAATTCCATCAAAATTTCTGGTAAAAAACAAACAATTCCATTAAACTAACTCCAAACAACCATTCTATTTTTTATACGACACCTACTTGTCATTTTGTTTTAAACTATTATTATTATTATTATTATTATTATTATTATTATTATTATTATTATTATTATTATTATTATACCTTTCAAAATTAAAATGTATTAGAATTCATGACAAATATTGTCACTAAAATTGCACTTAGACCCATATTTTCATGTTATCAAAATTTGTCACCCAAACGTATGCTAAACCACGAAGTATTTCTTTTTCAGTAGCATTTCCATTGTTCGATTTTCATCCACCTTGCTGTATAACCGTTATAAATTGACCTTTTTTTAGGTAAACCTCTATCGATCAGGCTTCCCTAATGCGTAGACTTATTTTAGAAATATTTTCAGCATATTTTTGCAGATGTGAACATTCAATTAAACCAATAAAATGTATTTTTTTTTTTTGAGGTTGGGTAAAGGCAAGTTAGCATACACTGATAGGTTCTTTTACAAAAGCTACACCATCAGGCCATTCAAAGAGGGAAAAAAAGAATGAGGAGACTTAGATATCAATCCTCAATGTATAAATCAGCTAACAAAAAGTTTCTATTCTACAACCTAAAGGAGCTACTTCAATATTCATGAGCTGGGGGTCCATATGGTATACTTGAGTGAAGTTCTTCAGCTACCTGATAGAATGTTCCTATCAAATAAAAGTTTGAACAAATCGAAAATAAACGAAAAAAATGGAAGAGCATTCACTAGATGACTTATAATACAAGCATATTTTAGCCATTTCTTGCAAGAGCTCCGGCAGCAAAAAGGAGGTTCCTCCGGGAAAACTGCACCATGAACAGGATACAGACTTCAGAATGATTCAGGATTATATCCACATGGATATAAATACATGAAGTCATGCAAATACAGAATTTGAACATTTACCCGCAAAGAGGAAACCGGAGTAGATTTGGTTGGCAGAGTTTTAAGCGATCTTAGTCTATTAGTAGTCCCACTCCTGCAAATTACAGATTATACATTCGATCTTAGGTGAGGGGAGAAATTCATTCAGACAAACATTGATTGGATAGACTTGTTCGTACTCCCTGTTATTTGTCTCCATTTATGTACATGGCATGCTCCCTTTAACAAGAGACGTTTAAAGGTTGTCCTTAAATTTTTTTATTGATTTTCCTTTATCCCCATTCAATTACTCATGTTACCCATACCATAAGCAAGCAAGCTTAAAAAGTCATGAAGGTTCTACTCCTTCCCTTAGAAGGGAAGTAAAAAGCCGTGCTTTGGTTAACGGCTTCTGAAGTGACTAATCATAGCCAACTTACTAAAAGATGTATGCTTTGTACTTGATTTCTGTAAATTCTCTATCCACCATATTAACGTGGGTATTATAGGCAGAAATAAGTTATATTCTTTCATCTTTACTATATCCAACAAATTTTAACCAACTTTCTGAACAACAAAATTTGGTTGATTGTTTCTTATAAAACTAAGCAAAGGGAGTATTAGATAAACATACTTTTCCTCATTCCTTGGAAATTTTGCACTGGTAGTCACATCCCATAATTTCACAGTGCAATCAGCAGATCCAGATGCAAGAAGAGTACCTTCACAACTGACATCCAACAAAACGTTAAGAACAAAGGCAGGATTATGATAAATATAGCCAAATATAACTTCAATCCATGATCAAGTTTCAGATATTATAAACTGAGAAGAGGATCACCTGAAAGCAAGTGACCAGACACATGAGGTGTGGCCGACCAGAGGTGTGAGGCAGCTGCCACTGGAGAGGTCCCACATCATGATTGTGCCATCTTCATCACCAGATGCCATATAGCGACCGTCAGGAGACATTGCCAAAGACAAAATCATACTCCTATGGCCGATGAAAATCCGGACACACTCCCCACTCTGCACGTCCCATAATCGAACTGTTTTATCACTGGAGCCAGTAGCAATGTAGTTGCAGTTGACATGCCATTGCACACACTAAACAAGAGAATACAAGAAGTAAGCATTCCTTTGTCGCAGATAGAAGAATTTCCGGACCCAAGATCATTGCTTGATATTGAGTTATGACTGGTTAGAGTTAAATCAGAAAGCAGAAGAACAAAAGGGTATAGGACTTCATAACTCACATCAACGTCAGACAAATGCCCAGCCATTATTCTTAATGGCTGTATCCTGTCCATGGACCAAATTCTAGCAGTTCTATCGTGTGAAGCACTGGCAAAATAATGCCCCACGGGACTAAACTGCACCAAAAAAAATGCAGCATTTCAGGATGCGCATGTAGACAATATTTCCAAAATGATGAAATTATGTATACGATGATATTAAAGAAAGGTGCTATATTTTAGAGAATAAAACATAAAGGTCACTAATAAATAATAATAGTCACCTGAAGAGGCCTCCAACTGAATTAAACAATCAGATACATTTAAGAATAAAAGGGTTAACCAGTTCGAGACCCCACTAGGTAGGGTACTAGGGAAGGGAATATATTAACAGCCTTACCCCTATTAGATAAGTGAGCTTATTGCTAAGCCAAAGCGGCTCCTCAATTAGATACATTGAAGAATATATATAAACCTAATAGAGTATGGGTAAAAGTGAACTAATAAATTTGGTAGCTTCCCAATAATAATATTAGACTATAAAAATTTATTACTATTTTCAATTATAAATTTTAAAAGCTATTTCAGCTTTATTACTTTTTTCTTATTTTTGACATACTATTGAAAATTTATTTTTCAAATGTGATTAAAATCTTTTTTTTTTGCCTATGACAGTAAATAAATAATTAGAAGTCTAGTTAATTGTTTACAGCAGGTTAAACCATGATTCAACCATTAAACCTTGAACAAGCACATTGACCAATTCAATGACTGGTCTAGTTTTTAATATTTGAGTATCCAAAAAAGATCCAAGGCATCCATTTCATGAACTAATAGATAGTATATGGAAGAATGCGCTAGCCACAAACCAAGGATCACAGTGAGAAAACTGGGAAATTGAGAGGCGACACATGTCAAAACTCTTATCATTGGAGTAAGACGTGTATAAAAAGTGCATAAATGTGTAATAAAATTTTCCTACAGTATGAAGGCATAACTATTCTACAAGAATCATGAGAATCCACTGGTGAAAAATCAGTTGGATTTAGAAAATCTTGGAAGGTAAAGTTTCTCTTACTTGAACATCCCAGGCAGGGTAGTTGTGGCCCTTGTAGCAAACAAGATTTGCATTAAACTTTGTGTTCCATAATCTAACTGCAGAATCCATGTATGAATTGAAGTCCAGAGTTAAATATTGCAAGGAAACATAGCAAAGATAAATAACAAAAGTGGAGAAGAGTTCATATAAACATACTAGTAGAGTCTGCTGAAGAGGAAAGAATGAAATCCCCAACAGGACTAAAACTGGCTGCATAAACTGGCCCTGCATGGCCTTGAAATAATGTATACTGTCTCGCACCACTTTGATCAAGTACTTGTTCGTTTTGAGATGTGTCACTCTCACCCTGTGAAAGAGCTGATAACAAAGGAATCAATTCATGTACCATTACATCCAGTAAAACAACTTAGTGTGCGCATGTTCCGGACGTAGAGAATCTTCCCCACATTCTTTAACCAAGTTCACTTTGTCAAATAGTAACTTAACTTTGGTTTTCATTGGCTCAACCAAATTGATTTTGGTAATAATGCCCAGACACTCTGGGCAGTAGAAAAACGTTTGATTTCAGGCATAAAATTTTATATTTTTACATGGCGGACTCATAAAACGAGATATATTGGTGAGTAATATACCTAAAGAGTTGATTACTAATAGAGCACAATTATACCATATGATCCATATAGCCGACCCCACGTAGTGGGGATAAGGCTCTGTTGTTGTTGTATATCGATATTGATGTTTTATTAGGACTATAAAAGTTTTTTCTACAAATCTCCACAAATCTTCAGCGAAGGACAGGACATGCAGAGTCAAATATAAAATCATTAAATGTGATGTCTAAAAACTTACAATTGACAGTCTGTCGCCCAAGTTTTGACATATCCCATACCTACATGCAAAATTAATTACCATATCAAGTTAAATAACGCTCTAATAGGAGAAAATGAAAGGCATGAACTCTTCAAATGGGAGTTCAAATAAAAAAAAAACCCAGACAAAACCTTCAGTGCGGAGTCAGAAAACCCTCCAGCAACCAACGAACCATCATGTGATATTGATGAGCAGCTTAAACTGTAATAGTTTACCAAGCAAGGAACCATTAAGCAACAGAATTCAAAAAAGCAAATAAGGCTGATCTGTCAAATATTAGAACATTACCCATCATGTGTGTTGAGAAATGTGTAAAAGCTAACTGAAGGCAGCGCAACACTGCTCAATTGTACACGGTTCCTTAAATCTTCAAGGATAGACTGTTCTACCTCTGTCGGGCTACAATAACGCAACAATGCATGATTAAATGGTAAGTAATTGCAGGATTTACTAGGTAATAATAATAAATGACAAATCAAACTTCCAGCTTATGTCAACACCCTTTTTTACAAATATTAACACCTTCACATTGCTAACATTTAACAGCATAAGTATAGAAAGAATTCATTGTCGGGTCTTCATGTTATGTTTTGAAATCAAATCACTGCTTAGGCTCTGCAACTATTCTAACTGAAAGAAACAAATGGTACGGCCTTCTGCTTTAATGCACAGACGACATATAACTTGAAAAAGATTAAATGACAATGTGGAAATCAAAAGTTAATACATTGTGGGCAAGGCAAGTTCGGGTTTAACATGCGGCGCTGCTGGTATGTTAGCTTCAGGTTTCGCACTTTTTCCAGATGCACTTCCACCCTTTTCCTTCTTTACTTTTTTAATTGAAGCACCTTGCTTCCCCCCTTCAATTGATCTTTTCTAGAAAAGCGTGTAAAATACAAAATTAAAAACCATTCATAAATAAATTGAGAAGATCAACCAAAACAAACTCATAATGTTAAGTGATGTAATAAAAGATGTGTTCAACAAGAAGCACATGCATCAGAGTGCATGTTGTTCAATAAGCAATACCAGAGTTCTAAAAGATAGGAAAGATGGAAAGAGGCACTGGGGTTTAAGACTAAAAAGTACCTTATTATCCTCATTCTCTGCATCTTTCACTTCCCCTTCCCCCTTTTCAGAATCTGAAAGCAAGGCACCAGCCTTCTCCAGGCGTTCTTCTAAAGTGTCTTCGAGCAACTGTGGCAGGATTGCAATTTACAATCAATCAGTTCCCTACTCAGGCAGTAATAATCAATAGCTTAACATGACACTTTAGAAGCATGATCATTATTAAGTTGAGTAAATCTGAACACTGAATCAGATATACAACAAATCATTACAGTTCTAGTTTTTTTCTTGCTACTCCATATAGTTTGACAAATTTGGGATCATTGCATTAGTTATAGAGCCAATCAGAGCAATAACATGTGATATTTGCACTCATTTATGGGAATAATTGGCAAGTATGACTATCAAAGGGTTAAGCTATAATATGTAGTTCAAAACACACACACACACACACACACACACACGAATACCTTTTTTCTAGGCCAAAAACCCTGGTCATGTACTTCATATACAATAACAACAACAAAGCTTTAGGGCCAGCTATATATATCATATGATACTATTATTGTTAATCCATGTTCATAAGATTTGGTAGGGTTTTATGTTGGCTAACAGGACTTAACACAACCCTTCTCATTTTCTCGGACATTGGACAAGCTATATATATAGATGGAGTTGGTCATGTTCTTTATATACTGAATTGATTTCTAACATCACTCTCAATTTGCCCGATCCTTCTTATGAAGCAGAAGATACACAAGTCATTTGAGCATTTACTGAATCAATATTTCATAGCAAAAATTATTTTATCCTCTATGTTAAAACGCCTTTCAATTTCCACACCACAAACCAAGGACAGAGCAGAGCTTGTCAGTTTACAATTAATTAGAACTTGAATCATAAAACCATGCATCAATATAATCACTATAATGAAACAATAATAACAAGGAATGGCACCAAGTAGCTAAAGATGGAACAACCGAACAACTGTTTCGAGTTCTTCCCAAAGTTGTCACAGAACAAATGATTTTCACATCCTATAGTTGTAGACTAACTCCACACCAAGGAACTATATCCAGTGAAGATTACATCAGATTATTATTGGGATTAAAATTTATTCCAAGCACAACAGTGGTAGTTGAGATCACATTACTAGATTTATCATAAACAGAATAAATTCTAACAGTCAAGTTTTGGTTGTATATTAACTAACTCTACCAGTCAAGTCTTGGATGAATATTAACCAACTCACCCCCCAATGTATTTCTTTCTGATTTATCTGATTCGCTGCATCCTGGCTACTTCCACATAGTGTGACAGCTTCTGAATCATCAGGAATTGCAGAAGGTTGTCCAGGAGTCACTGCAAATACTGGGGAAATAATCAATTCCAGCCTTATTAACAAGTGCCACTAAACAGATAAACATAACCTGAGGAGTAGTACCTTGGAAGTCAATATGCTCATTAATTATTCCAAGTATTGTGGTTGATTGCGTATTGTGGAGATGTTGCAACAGAAGCTCATAGGAATACTGGCAAAACATTTACTCACATCATTTTTCGCAAATCATATAGCTCATACTTTTTAGTTAAAAGACAAAAGGACCATCCCTTATGATGCAAATTACAAAACATATACTTGTATTAGAACCAAGAGAAATGAAATAATAATTAATAAATTTCAGCAGGTTCCAAGAGTTATTCGGCATGAAACAATATATTGTTATTTAAAAAAAAAACATTTACACGAAACCATTAACAAACAGGGTATGGCTTTGTCTTCAAGCAAACCTCATACAAAATGGTGAGAATTGAACACAAAAATAACGCACCGTAGCAAATAATCACGTGGGAGTAAAATCCCAATCTTTGAAATCATAAATGTTGGTCAAATTTAATTTACAGCAAATCTGATACACTAATCCAGAAAAATCAAAAATTACCTCACATATCTTTATGTTGAATTTGCTCTGTCTAAGCAAATGAGCGAATTCCATTTCCTGAGCAATAACATCATCAGATTACTCAAAAGTTAATGTTCCAACAAAAAAACAAAAAAGGTAAGTTTTAGATTGCAACTAACCTGCAGATGAGAAGGAGAAAGGACTCCTTCCAACTTCTGAAGGTCCCGTGAGTGCAACATTTCATGGTCATCACGGAAGGTATTGAAAAAGTTCCGAGCTGAGTATATCAACCACAAGCATATAAAGAAAAGGCATACGAATATGCGATACATTGTCAGTTCATGTTGGAACATTTGAAAAATGTGTGATGAAAACAAATAGAGCATATGATAATTTTTCAATACCTTCTTGAATATGCCCTTTTGCCACAAGTTCCATAAAACAATGAATAAACACGGGATAAAGCACAAGCAATAGTTCATGCTGCAAGGACAAGGCAAACAAAATGTAATTACAACATAAAGTGAACAGAATGGTGAGAAAAGTTAAATTCAGATGAGAGAATAACTAATTGTTATATTACCCTGTACATATCCAATGAACCATATGTCCATAATCTTAGTCTGCTATACCCACCATGAAATCTTGCAGGACCACTTTCCAACCTACAAAATTAAAGGATATTCATTGAACCATAGCATTGGCAACAGTTTGTAATGTAATCTGGTAGCTAAAATTCATTCAATTGGATAATTATGTCCTGAGAATGTGCCAGCCTACCCTTAAGCAATTGCAATTGCATGATTATGTTACAATTAGAAATTTATATTAGAGCATTTGCTATAATGTCAGAGACTGAAAGTGTCGACATTCATAACTACTGGTATAAAAGCACATCAGCATGGAAATACATAGGGCAATCACAATATTAGTCCATTTGTTGCTCAGATATTCTTATTTCAGCTAAACAATTAATCTAAATTTTTCTCTTTTTTATCATAAATAATAGTACATTGTAGGTAAACGAATATAATAGAATTTTTCTGTTACCTTTATACAAACAATGGACTCAAACTATATGCCTCAATCCACATGTGCATTGAAGTTTAATTCATTCAGATGGGCATGCAAGTGTATTAAAACATCTGATCATACAAACTAGTATTCAGAGTGGGGTAACATATATATTCAATCCCCAAAAATTTTGAATATCCAACTATCATCTAAATATGACCAGCAATGAGGGAGTGCATCTTATTTATATGAAAGTACAACATCAGAATATAAAATCTTATGCCTGCCCAAAATCTTTCTCAATGTATTTGGATGATACTTCTACAAGGCCAATAAGCATGAATTCCAAGGGAAGTAGTATATGAATCAGAGAAATAGTATAGAATATAAACAATATGATATCCATTGAACTGAACTCATCAAAGTACCGCAGTTATCTTTAACACAAGTCAGTTACAAACAGAGACTCCCTCCGTTCTTAAATATAAGATCACTTTCCTAATTTAATTAGATTAAGGATTCTCGTTGACATAGTTATTAGCACATGATATTACTAATCTACCATAACCATATATCTTTATTCTCACTCTCTCTCTTTTGCTTGTTTATTATAGATAAGCGATATTAGATTTTATTTGGGAAAAAGTTGAGAAAAACTAGAAAGCTCCTTATACTCCCTTCGTTACTAAATATAAGATCACTTTTGAAATTCAACTTGGTCCTAATTATAAGATCACTTTCTAATTTTTCCCAAAATAACCTTATAATGCTAATAATGTCAGAGACTGAAAGTGTCGACATAAATAACTTTCAGATTGTGTAAATAACTAACTTCCTTAATCTACTCAAAATTAGGGAAACTGATATTATATTTAGGAATACTTTCAGATTTCAATGTATTCCTAAATATAAGTAACTTTCTAATTTTTCTCAAGTTTCTTCCAAATAAACCCTAATAATCCTTATCTATAATAAATAAGCATGGATGGTGGAGTGAGAATACAAGTATATGGTTAGGGTAGATTAGTAATATCATGTGTTAATAACTAACTTAACTAGCATCCTTAATTTCATCAAATTAAGAAAGTGATCTTATATTTAGGAACACAAATTGATTTTATATTAAGCAATTAAGACCTAGTAGCATAACATTGCACCATGGCATTACAAAATAAAAGTCCATAAAATCCCTAAAAAGGAGGAAATAGGGAGGGCAAAAAAGGAAGAGAAGAAGAATACTTGGAGAAGGCGAGAATCTGCTTGGCGATGTGAGGGTCAAGAGAAGAATTAGCGGAGGAAGAGTTGTTATTGAGGAGAATCTCCTCCTGAAAGGCGTGTTCGGTGTTCGAAAACCCTTTCTTCCTCAGATACGCAGTAACGAACCCTACAATTTGATCTTCCTCCATTCCTTCCGATTGATTTCGCCAAACACGAAATAAGCTTCTCTTCTCTTTTTGTATTGCCAAGCTTTTGTTCCAAAAATGGCGTCTTCTTTTTTCACGACATGACACAGAAGACACACAAGTTTCTGATCAAAGAAGAAAAAAAGATGACACAGAAGAAGCTTCGAGCAGTGAACTGGTTCACTTGTTTTATGAAAATATTTTATATTTTATTTGATTTCAAAAAAAAAAAGTTGGAAGGTCGTAGTTGCCGTCGATTTCTTGAAGAGAAATTAAATATAACGAGACTGATTTTCTTTTTGTTTTCCTTTTTCTTAAAAAATAATTATAATTGTTTTTTTTTGGGAAAAAGCAAGGTTCAAAACCGAGCAAGCTACTGGTTCAAGGGTTATTGGTTCAACAGTGGTTCAACCGGGTCAAACAGGAAATAATAAAATAATAATATTTAATTGTCAAATGTAAGAAAATATATAAATAAGATAAATACTAAATAGTGAAAATAACAAATATTAAAATAGTCAAAACTAAAAATAGTAGGGTAATGGACCTAATCTACCCTCCAAGTAACCACCCAAGAGCACTGGGTACCCTAAACTAACAACAGGCACGTATTTACACTCAAAGTAACCAAAGTGTTTAATACACCGAGTGGACGGTCAATAACGTTTAACCGTTAATCTGCCCATGTGTTCGCCACGTGAGTTAAATTTTTGACACGTAAGATAAAGGTAATGGACCTAATTTACCCTCCAAGTAACCACATAGGAGCACTAGGCACCCTGAACTAACAATAGGCTCATATTTACACTCAAAGTAACCAAAATTATTAAAAAATACTTCAGTGGACGGTCAATCACGTTTAACCGTTACTCTGCCCATATGGGTTGAATTTTTTTCACGTAAGATATGTCATGTGGGGCCCACATATAATAAAAAACAATTCTCTCTCATCTCTCTTCATCACTTTCAAATAGTCTCACCCCTCCCCCAACACAGTCACCGCCCCTCCCATAGAGGGAATGGTTTTTTTATATGTGGGCCCCACATGACATATCATACGTGGCAAAAATTTAACCCACGTGGTGGCCACATGGACAGATTAATGGTCAAACATGATTGACTGTCCACTTGAGTATTTTTTAAACACTCCGGTTACTTTGGGTGTAAATATGAGTCTATTGTTAGTTTAGGGTGCCCAGTGCTTTTGGGTGGTTACTTGGAGGGTAGGTTAAGTCCATTGATCCTACCTGGCAAAAATTTAACCCACATGGTTGCTACATGGGCAGATTAACAGTCAAACTTGATTGATCGTCCACTCAGGGTATTTTTTAAACATTTTGGTTACTTTGAGTGTAAATATGGGTCTGTTGTTAGTTCAGGGTGCCCAGTGCTCCTAGGTAGTTACTTGGAAGGTAGATTAGGTCCATTACCCAAAATAGTAAAATGCAGCTAGAGTCAATATAACATCTGCTGTTAGATTAAAAGTTTAAAACTCAAACATGTATTTCTTAGTAAAAATAACATCATCTCATTAATTATGTTTTTTAACTAAATTAATCAGGCCCAAACTTGATAAAAAAATCAGGCCCAAGCCCAAAGTTAAACCCTACCCTAGATTGTCATACCCCTTACTAGTCATCATCCTTGTTGCTGACTTGCTGCGGCTGAATCTCTCTCCTTCATTAGTCTGATTTCATCACTTTCCTCTCTACCTCTCTTGCATACTCTCTTCACAGGCCAATAAATTACATGTGATGAAGAAGATCTCATCGCCACTCACTTCACCTTCATCTTATTCCTTCTCTAAAATCATATTCATATTTCTTCTCCCTTATTCACTAATAATCGAGCTAGGGATGGAGGTAGATCAATGAAGCTTTGGGGTTGTGGTGCTCTGCTTGCGTCTCTGTTTCAAACGTCATTCTTTTTTTTAAACAAAACCCCAAAAATGCAAACCGTCCAACTCGCAAAATTTCCGGTTTTCCCGGGTTTTCCCGTTCTGTTGAGCGTTTGCAGGTTCAACCGGTCGGACCGGTCGGTCCAATCCAGTTTTTTAAACATTAGGAAAAAGACACATAAAGTCTGCCCAATTGGTAAAAGGACAATTGAGGTTGCTAAAATGTGGGAAGGACAAGTTGGATCATTGGAACTTAAAACAAATTACCACATTTGGGGAAAAGTCTAAAGTGCCCTTAAAAACTCACTTACTCATCCCTCCCTCACAAAACAAATATGAATCTCAACCTCAAGCCCTAGCTACTTCCCTGTTCAACAGCCCCAGCCACACCACCTCCCTCACAAAACCCTACCTAGCCACAAATCCCTCTGCTGCCCGACTCTGCAGCCTGAGCAAGCCGTGAACTGTTGTGAGAACGCCGTGAAGCCACAACCCGTTCAAACACCGTGAAGCGCGGAGCAAGCCCGACTCTGTCGTGCAAGCCGTGAACCGGATTCGATCTGTTGTGCAGCAGATCAAAGGTACCATGGCTAGGAAATCAAAGGTTAGTGTGGTTTCTTCCATTTATTTGAAGATGTATGTGGTTGCCTATTATAGGAAGCCGCCATTTGTAAAGTTCCAAAATAAAATTATGTTCATTTGATTATAATGAGCAGCTCGAGTTATTGTAAAGTTTGAAGCTTGTGTCTTGTTAATTTTTCCTTTTTTTAGTTGGGTGCTGCTTAATTTATATCTTAGAAGAAGCAATTGAGCTTTAGGGCCATTAGGTTAGTTGCAACACTCTTTAGTGATGATGTTTTGAAAATTTGATTCCTTCTTCATGACTTACCATGCACCCATATGTGCATATGACTACAATGAAAGGGTATTGCTTAATTCTGTAATTTAGTTGAGGAATGATTTCTTATGCGAGTTATGCTATATCTTTCGTCTCAGTTCGTTCTTTAGGCTGGTTTAATTTTGTTAGTTTAAATTTAAAATCTTGACGTTGGTAATGTAATTGGGAACATTTTGCTCTACATTAGATTTAAGTTCTGTTAACTAAATTATATGTGTATGTTGGTGAGGAGTTGTGATATATGTATGCTAAAATGAATGGGTATTGCTTAAAATGTTCCTTGCAAATGTGATGCTTTGTTACTAATTGAATATGGATTAGAGGAGACTTCATATCTTCTGATTGCAGCTTGCTTGCAGGTATTACTGTTTTAGTTGGGCTGCTTTTCTGTTTTAACATTTGAGATGCATGAACTAAATATGGCTATGCAAGCTTTTAAATACTTTTCTGTTCAATTGATCATATTTTTTAGCAGTATTCACCCCAACAGCTCAGTTCATCAATGCAAAGTTAAGTTATTGGCGCGACTGAACATTTTAATGGTCACTTGAATGTCTAACAACTCTCTAATGGTGGGGTGAACGGCTTCACGACGGATTCGTAGGTGTCTGGTGAAGCCTTAGCTTGTGATGGTTGAAAATGGTGGGCTAGGGTTTCGAAAATGGGGAGAGGGTGGTGTTCTGAGATGAATTGGGTGTTGTTGTAAGTGTGGTTGTTTTTAAGGGCATTTGAGTCTTTTCTAACAAAATGGTAATGTATATTAGGTGTCAATGACCCAAGTTGTCCTTTTATGTATTGGGAAGACTTTATATGTCTTTTTCTCAATTTTGTTTTGCCATAAAAAAATAACAATTACGTAGATAAGTTTAAGATTTTTATTTTAAGTAGAGCATTTTTGTATTTTTCAATTGTCTGTTGGCCAAAAATGGACCATTTTTTGTTCATTGACTAGAATGAGACATTTGCTCATTGGTTGAATGCCTGAATTGATACTTTGAAAATAGGAGAAATTCTTGTGTGAACCCAATGCACCACGTAATTTGTGGTCTGACGAATATCAACTAAACATGTAAGGTCTTACGTGTAATATTTAATTTGAGGTGACATTATAAAAATATTAACTAATTAATAACAATATTTTTTTCAACAATTGAAATAAAAAACATTGAAAACATGTCAATTAAAATTTTTTAAGGGGTTCAAGTGCAAATATAGATTTTTTAGGATACCAAATCAAATTCAATGTTCCACAGAAGAGCTTACATGTTTAGTTGTTATTGGTCAGACCACAAATGACTTGGTGCACCGAGCTTACATGTTTAGTAACGACGTTAAATAAGTCAAGTTTGACCGTTTTGTGTCAAATTTTGACCTATAAATTGTGGGGTAAAGGAGCATTTTCAGTACTTTAGAATATAGAAGGAGCACCAAACATAATATATAATAGTTTGGTCCATTTGTGATAACCAAGAACTATTTTCATTGCTTATCTAGTAATTCACTAGCTAAAACTCACTTTTGTAAGATAAAATCTGATGTGACATAATGATGTAATATATGTATGTTGAAATGACAATTTAAGGAACATTTATTTTAAGTTTATAACTATGTAATAAGATAGAAGTAACTCTTCTTCTATTACATCATAGAGCTATTAATTCGGGTCGAGCCAGTATGACCAACCCGTTTTGACTCAGTAAGGCCAACCTGTTTAGTTTACGATTTTTTGCTTACTATTTTTATATATGTAAAATACTAATGACTTATTAGTTTATACATGCATCATGCATGATACTAGGATAGTCTATGGATCTTTATAACTATTGAAGTATTTGACACTTTGAATAATATTGTGATTTAGTTGTTTATTGTGTTTAAATATTGTATGTTATGTTTGGTGCTCCTTCTATATTCTAGAGTACTGAAAATGCTCCTTTACCCCACAATTTAACGGTCAAAATTTGACACATCACGGTCAAACTTGACTTATTTAACTTCGTTATTAAATAAGCAACGAAAATAATTCATAGTTATCACAAATGGACCACAATATTATATATTATGTTAGGTGCACTATGCTATATTCTAGAGTACTAAAAATGCACCTTAACCCTTAAATTTTTATGGAAAAAATAAAAATATTGTATATTCTTAAATCAGGCTGAGCAGCTGAACCTAACCTCAACTGTAAAATCCCTTCATTTGAAATGTTTTTTTTTAGAAATGAAGAATGTAAAGAACCTATAAGATTCTCTAGGACAAGACCATAAGGAAAACCTCTTGAAAAATGAATTGTTTCTTTTTTTTATTGCAATGAATGCACATAAAACAAAGCCTGCAACATCGCCCTTTCATGGCTCAGCATATCAGCTACATATTTTAACTCTGCTGGAACGTTCTCAAAACTCACAATGCCACTACCAATCGTCAGTGCATGTTTAGCCAAAGAATCAACAACACCATTAGCATCTCTTCTATACCACATGATTCGTAACTCCCAAGCACGATAAAAGAAAGACATAATTTCTTTCATTTCAGACTGAACAGATCCATCGATATCACATACCCTTATCTTCTCAATTTCTTGAACAAGCTCTAAACAGTCAGATTCAATCACTAAATGTTTAACTCCAAAATCCCAACTTTTTGCCCACCTCTCAGCCATATAACACTCCCCTCGCCCTATATTAAAGAAGAAACCTCCTTTCACAAATCCTTGATGGTCTCTCATGATCCCAGCACATGCAGCATTACAAGTAGATGGTATACTAGTGCCATTCATGATCAACTTCACAAAACCTTTCACTGGAGCTTTCCACTCATCATCATCACAACAAATATGATTACTAGAATGAGAAATTCTTTCACCTCCCCATGCAATACAAGCTAAAACCTGCACTATCAATGCTTGGGAAGTAGAGACCCCTTCATTCAAAATTCTATAATTTCTAGCGAGCCACAATTGATGACACACTAACGCAAACATCGACGACCAAGGAAAACCACGAACCATGAAGTTAACCTCTATATTCCATTGCTGAAAAAACCCAAGAATTTCTGAAGTTTGCATTTTAGTCCATGAGGCTGGCCAACTGGCGAACCACTGGCGAGCCCATTCTGGAATCTCGCCACTTGCTCGCCGGTTGGCGAGCCATTGACGAGCCTGACGCTGTCAAAAAAATCAGCCCTTTAGGGTTTCTTGAGCCCATATAAGCTTTTTAATAGCCCCCAAACCTCTCTCCAAGCACCTTTAAGCCAAAAATAAGCCCCCTAACCTAGGGTTCTTCAATCCCATCCATTCCCCACTCATTCCAACTCATTTCTATGCATTCCAACTTCATTTCTACCATATTCTCTACCATTTCTTCACTTTTCCATCATCCTTCTACCATGAATTGGGCATTGGAGCTTCTCTTGGTGGCTTCATCTTCTTCCATGTGTAGCTAGGCTTCCTCAAGCTCTCTTGGTGATGGGTTAAAGTGGCTCAAGCTAGGGTTCTACAATAGGGGAGTTTTTCTTGTTTCAATCTTGTATTTATGACTTCCAACATATTGTATTTGGTATTTCTCTTGGAATTTCCAAATTTTATGTGTTGTTGAGACTATGAATATGTAATTGTTGATGAGATAGTTGTGTTGATGGATTGGGTCTTGTGTTGAGAACTTCATTTTCTTAGTGTTGATTTTAATTGGAGTTTTTGTGGTTTTGTTGTCTTGCATGATATCATGTGTGATGATTTAATCAACTAACTTATTGATGTTGATGCTTATGTTAAATACTATGGTTGAGCTTGTTAGAATCTTAAGTTTTGATGGTGACTTAGGTATGATATGGTCTAGTACTTAAAAGAACATAATTAACACTTAGGAAGGATTAGATGACATGGTTAGAACCCTGAGTTAGATCACTTGTGAATGCAAGATCATTTCCGGAAGTATTAGCACTAGAGTCACAACCGGATGCAGATTCACTTCCGAATGAATCAAGACTAGCGCTCACGGATGCGGAATCACTTCCGGATAGACTAGGACTCGCGCACGCGGATAAATGTGTCATCCCCCAGCGGCAGCGAGTAACTCACTAGGGATTTAACTTAGTCCATGAGAATTAGGTACACAAAACCTTAAGACTAAGCTATGTTTCAATCGGAAGTGAGTTTGCTTCCTGTTAGACTTAGACTGGCGCAGAGCGATAGAATAGATATTACTCCAAGCGACAGTGAGTCTACTTCCCCAAGTGAAAGCGCTTCCTGTTAGAATTAGACTGGCGCAGAGCGACAGAATAGATATTACCCCAAGCGTCAGTGAGTCTACTTCCCCAAGTGAAAGCGCTTCCTGTTAGACTTAGACTGGCGCAGAGCAATAGAATAGTTATTACCCCAAGCGTCAGTAAGTCTACTTCGCCGAGTGAAAGCACTTCCTATTAGATTTAGACTGGCGCAGGTTGATAGACTAGATATAACCCCGAGCGTCAGCGGAAATGCAACATCAAGTGAAGTTGCTTCCTGTTAGATCTTGACTGGCGCAGACTGATAGAATAGATTTCACCCTAAGCGTCAGTGAATTCACCACGTCAAGTAAAAGTGCTTCCGATAGCTTAGTGACTAGCGCTGGCTGTTGAAGTGACCTAACACTGAGCGAGAGTGAGCAATAGTAAACAAAATCCTACATCTAGTGGATTCACTTCCGGATGGAGAAGTGCTTCCGGATACATCCTAGACTAAGTAAACTCCCACTTCATGTGATTGTGTGTTGACTTAATATACATAGCATGAATGACACACTGAGTCACTTAGGAAGACTTAGAGTAAACTAACGAGACTTAAGCTGACTATTGGAATAGAGATCCCTTAGAGTCAGTAGACATTACACTAAGTCAGAACATAGTCTAAGTAAGACTACTTCCCATAGCAAACTTCCCACAACATGTGTAGTTTTACTATATCTGATTATATATATTGCTATGTTGGACTAACCAGTATGTGCAGAACTTAGTTACACTTGCGGATGCAAATGAGCTTCCGGATGCAAAGACTCTTGGCATTGGATTTCAGAGATTAACACTTGCAGAGCAAGATTGCCACTTCCGGATGAACGATGATCATCCGTCAGCAAGAGTACAAGAGAAAATGTCACATACTCAGAAGTAAGAATGCTTTTGTCAGAGCAGAGGTATCAGGACTACTTTTCAGTGATAAAGCAAGTCAACCCTGCTGAGCATTTAAGAAGATGTTCCTTCCAACGGTAACAAGAGGATAACAGATATTCAAACAACATTGTTACCTACCAAGCATGAGGAGTATGAGAGATAAGGAGAATATAATCTGAAGATTCATTCAGAGTGTCAAAGCTCATACTGCCCACAAGAGTCAGAGTCCATAAGAGAGCTTCTGATAGCAAGAGAACATCCAATAGCAAAGCACTCTTATCATTCATGGACAAGTGCTTGGAAGACAAAGTTCCTCTATGATAGCAAGCAGAATGTTAGAGTCCACGAGCTTCACTTCAGTTAGCAAGAGAGCTTCCGATAGTAAGTCTCTTAGCATCCTGGACTTATGCTTGAGGAACGAAGTCCTCATCTGACAACAAGCAAGAGTCAGACCGTACAGTGTATAGATGTCAGAACGACTTTTGCCAGAACAGTGTTGTCAGAACAGTGTTGACAGAACAGCTGGACAAAGCACCCTATTCAGATAAAGCAAAGTCAACTCTGCTGTGCATTAATGAGGACAACGTAAACAAGGCCCAACGGCTATATTCAAACGGCCTTATTGCCTCTCCAACGGTTGGATATTCAGAGGCTGGTATAAAAGGAACATCTACATTCAGAAGAAAAAAATGAGGAGAGAGAGAGAACAGAGCTTATTGTCTGAAACACTATTCTACATTCCTCTCATCTTCTACTCTCGGACTTAGATATGTAATATTCTTAGAGAGTGATTCTTTTGTGCTTAAGTGAGTAACACCATCTACTCTTAGAGAGAGTCATTCGAGCTTAAGTGTTTAGCACAATCAGTTCATAGAGTGAACATAATTGTAATCTTACATTTTGTAAGGGGGAGCATTTAGAAGTTTTCTAAATCTCCATAGGTTGCAAGTTAGCCCGTAAAACTTGCGTTTGTAAGGTTTGCAGGTGAACCCGTTGTAAAACCTGTGGGTTGTTAGGTGAACCCGTACTCGTAAAACCTAAAGTGTAAAGGCTTCTCTTGTGCCTGGTTTAAACAAGAATAGTGGATTGAAAATCTCAGGTGGAGCCTGGGGACTGGATGTAGGTCTGGGTGACCGAACCAGGATAAATTTATGTGTGCATAAACTTACATTTAAACATTCTATTTTTGCATCACATAACATACTGACTTGTGCATACCATTACTCAGTAACATCATCACCAAGCACAAGCAGTCTTTCGAAAAGAAATAAAGTTTTTATTCCCTCACCCAATTCACCCCCCCCCTCTTGGGTGACAGCCACGCATTTCATTTGGTATCAGAGCAGGTCACTTGTTTAAAGGATCCAACGATCTCAAGTGTAAAGACCTTGGCTGATTTGGGTTAAAATGTTTTCCAAAGGCTTTGATCATATCATTCCACCTGTGTTAGAAAATATTGATTTTTGTTGGTGGAAAGCAAGAATGGAAAGTTTTATACAATCCACTAGTTTGAAAATGTGGGATATTTTTGAAAATGATTTTGATTTCAAACCTAGAGGAAACTGGACTGAAAAGGAGAAAAATTTGTTTTCCTTAAATATTAGAGCAATGCAAATTTTATACAAAGGCTTAACTGAAAATGATTTCCAGAAAATCAAACATTGCTCTAGTGCTAAAGACATTTGGAATACTCTTGATGTGATATATGCTTCTAACCCATCTCTTGAAAGCACAGCTGTCCAAAGCTCAACTCGTGCTCGTTATGGATCATCTACTGATGAGCTTCTGGAAGCTGATATTGAGGAAGCAGGCTTCAGTGAGGAGAGTATCCATTTCTCCCTAGAAGATTCAGAAAGTGAGTACAAATGGGTACCAAAACATCCTCCTAGTGCCTTACTTGTGCAGGAAAGATCAAGAGTTTCTCATACCCCAAAGGAGAGAACTCGTGGCGATGCAACTGCTGAAAACCCCTGGTACAATAATAAGAAGCAATCTGCAACCACCAGGAACAATGGTTCTGTCTCAAGGATGAGCTATCACAAAGTTCCATTCAACTATCCTGAGAAGAACAAGAGAGAGTGGACTCCTCGATCAACATTGAAAAGGCACTTGAATCTTAACTCTCAGAAGAAAGTGCTTCGAACCAAGGATAAGTATAGAAGATCTTCTTGGGAAAGACAATTCCGAGGTTCAGCAAGACTCAGGACTTTATCTCATCTGAACAATCAGTCAAGTCTTGATAAGCATTCGTCACGCATAGATGGTGATATCATTCCTACCTTCCTCTTTACTCGAACAATCACTTGGGTAGTAAATGCATGATGGGCTTAACAGTTTTACTCATATATGCTTAGCGAATCTTTTAAGGGCGTCTTTCATGAAAGAAAATAGTTTATGCATTCATCTTGATTTTTTGAAAGATCCTTTTGATATACAAACTTTCAAAACAAATTCTGATCATCTTTAAATCTACATGACAACCATACCTCATGATAGCACTCAAAAGTTATTTCTGATTTTCCATTTCATGTGGTATCTCTTGCATCAAGCTTTTCAATGCATAAGCAGCTATGGTTTCGAGAACAATACATCCCTCTTAATTACATCTTTAAGTTCTCAATCTACTAATGATCTCAGTTCAAGTTTGTGGTTTAAGAATGTTGACACAGATTATTGAAGCTTGAACAATGAATATAACCAAGAGAGAATGACAACGAAAATGTCTCTTATCAAGATGTGTGGAATGGCTATACCAACCCTGAGAAACTCTCGCCAATACACATGAGCATTTCTATCCCTTACATATTCTGTTGTGAAATTAAATGGATAGACTCTCTCTTGTCTGACATGCATTAGAAATCTTAGGAAATGCCTTGAATTGAACTCTGCTAAGATCTGTAAAACATGGCATAGAATCACAAGCATGCTATAATCTGTATTAATTTCAAGCTTGTTGATATCCTAAGAACAGTGAGATCACACTGAGCATATCTAGAAGAACTTGAGCAAAAATTCGGAAATTATTCTCGTAATCATATGCTGAAATTTGGTTGTTTTTGTAAACCGAATTTAGTCTTAAAATCAAACTATTCTGTGAGCATGAAAATTTCCAGTATTTCATTTTTGTGAGGATGAAGATTTTTCAAAATTTCATTATGTTAAAAATTCACATGTCTTCATGATCTAACATGAACATCCTTGAGGCATATTTATTGAACTATACTTGCTTATGAAACTCTGAAAGTATGCCACCTGTTTGATACTCTTTGTACTATAACATTGATATTTATCTATGAGAGTATAAATAGAGTTCATGTCTTGATAGTGAAACTATGTGAACGTATAGACAATTTCAAAATTAGTTTTCACATAATCATTGTTCATATTTTCTTAAACCAACTAGCAAGCATGATTTCTTAAAATTATTAACTTGTGGTGATTAACACAGATTGACTTGAATGTCCAGAGGATGGTCTCCAATGTTAAATCTTAAGTTCTTTCACTGACCATCAGAAAAGCACTTGTTTCCTCAAGCACATGAAGGCCCAATCATCAAGTTTGAGCAAGGATGCTTTCGCAACAATCAGCGCTTTCGATAGCAGGCCAACTATTGAACCATGGGAAGAGTAGAGTGACTGCCCAGTCATGTCTGCTTTTGGTTGTAGCTCAGCTTGCCGAAGCGAATCATCAAAGCACTTGCACTAGGGGTTTCCACTTGAGATAGCACATCTCTTGAAGATGTCAGGAAGCATGCTTATGATTAAGATTCATGAGTCTAATAGAGTCTGGAGATTCCTCATCTGTGGTAACATCTACACCTTACCATCTCTTATATATGATGCATACATGGCATTGGTAAGGGTGTCAATTTAGGATTTCTTTGCTCAATCTGCATTGACTTCAAAATCATTCACTGCTTTAGAAAATCATCCTAGCTCACACATCTGTATCCTTTATATGACACGCTGGAAAGTAAATTGATAACATACCTCTCTTATATGCTTCCTTTCTTGATTCAGTAATGATTAACCTTAATATAGAAGAGAAGTAAAGGACATTACTCGATAATGATCCCTTGGAAATAGAGGGTTGCATGCTGTCATAGATAATAAACTCTTAAGATGCTGTGATGCAATTATTTGGAAATTATTTTTGGCACTTTAAACTCACAAATTTCATTTGACTTGATTTCATTTTTCACATGGTATCATTTGATATCACTTGGCAGTCAATCATTTCATTTGATATCACAAGTTCAAACTCACATATTTCATTTGATTTCATTTGGCAGTCAAATTTAAAAATCACAAATTTTCAATTGATATCATAATCATCATTTTAAACGCACCAAAATTATTTTGATATCATGTTAATCATTTCAAGAAGGTCAAAATTACTTTTGATGTCTTTTATATTTAAAAAGGAACTTTCACCTTCAAAAAGAGAACTGTTTTTGTATGTTTTGATCTAGACTTAATTCTTGCAAAACATGTTCTGTTATCTTGCATAATGGTTAGGGAGAGTAAACACACTTAGAATACTGAATCAATATTTTCTTCCTTCTGTCTCACACTGTTTAGTTATCCTACATAATATTTAGGAAGAATAGGGAGAAATATTAGGTAGAAAGCCCATTCCTAGGAGAACGATAGAAGTATCCCCATCCCTAAGGCTAGCTTGCACTTGTTGAATTTTGATGAAGCCAAAAGGGGGAGAGAAATGAGACACGAGATGTCTAGAGATGAGACATGAGATGTCTAGAGCTGAAAGATAAGATATCTGGGGAGAGAACTGGGAATGAAATATAGCTCTGGAAGTGATCTAAGTTTAATTATGTTCTCTAGTCATCTATGGGTTTGTCATCATCAAAAAGGGGGAGAATGTTAGAATCTTAAGTTTTGATGGTGACTTAGGTATGATATGGTCTAGTACTTAAAAGAACATAATTAACACTTAGGAAGGATTAGATGACATGGTTAGAACCCTGAGTTAGATCACTTGTGAATGCAAGATCATTTCCGGAAGTATTAGCACTAGAGTCACAACCGGATGCAGATTCACTTCCGAATGAATCAAGACTAGCGCTCACGGATGCGGAATCACTTCCGGATAGACTAGGACTCGCGCACGCGGATAAATGTGTCATCCCCCAGCGGCAGCGAGTAACTCACTAGGGATTTAACTTAGTCCATGAGAATTAGGTACACAAAACCTTAAGACTAAGCTATGTTTCAATCGGAAGTGAGTTTGCTTCCTGTTAGACTTAGACTGGCGCAGAGCGATAGAATAGATATTACTCCAAGCGACAGTGAGTCTACTTCCCCAAGTGAAAGCGCTTCCTATTAGAATTAGACTGGCGCAGAGCGACAGAATAGATATTACCCCAAGCGTCAGTGAGTCTACTTCCCCAAGTGAAAGCGCTTCCTGTTAGACTTAGACTGGCGCAGAGCAATAGAATAGTTATTACCCCAAGCGTCAGTAAGTCTACTTCGCCGAGTGAAAGCACTTCCTATTAGATTTAGACTGGCGCAGGTTGATAGACTAGATATAACCCCGAGCGTCAGCGGAAATGCAACATCAAGTGAAGTTGCTTCCTGTTAGATCTTGACTGGCGCAGACTGATAGAATAGATTTCACCCTAAGCGTCAGTGAATTCACCACGTCAAGTAAAAGTGCTTCCGATAGCTTAGTGACTAGCGCTGGCTGTTGAAGTGACCTAACACTGAGCGAGAGTGAGCAATAGTAAACAAAATCCTACATCTAGTGGATTCACTTCCGGATGGAGAAGTGCTTCCGGATACATCCTAGACTAAGTAAACTCCCACTTCATGTGATTGTGTGTTGACTTAATATACATAGCATGAATGACACACTGAGTCACTTAGGAAGACTTAGAGTAAACTAACGAGACTTAAGCTGACTATTGGAATAGAGATCCCTTAGAGTCAGTAGACATTACACTAAGTCAGAACATAGTCTAAGTAAGACTACTTCCCATAGCAAACTTCCCACAACATGTGTAGTTTTACTATATCTGATTATATATATTGCTATGTTGGACTAACCAGTATGTGCAGAACTTAGTTACACTTGCGGATGCAAATGAGCTTCCGGATGCAAAGACTCTTGGCATTGGATTTCAGAGATTAACACTTGCAGAGCAAGATTGCCACTTCCGGATGAACGATGATCATCCGTCAGCAAGAGTACAAGAGAAAATGTCACATACTCAGAAGTAAGAATGCTTTTGTCAGAGCAGAGGTATCAGGACTACTTTTCAGTGATAAAGCAAGTCAACCCTGCTGAGCATTTAAGAAGATGTTCCTTCCAACGGTAACAAGAGGATAACAGATATTCAAACAACATTGTTACCTACCAAGCATGAGGAGTATGAGAGATAAGGAGAATATAATCTGAAGATTCATTCAGAGTGTCAAAGCTCATACTGCCCACAAGAGTCAGAGTCCATAAGAGAGCTTCTGATAGCAAGAGAACATCCAATAGCAAAGCACTCTTATCATTCATGGACAAGTGCTTGGAAGACAAAGTTCCTCTATGATAGCAAGCAGAATGTTAGAGTCCACGAGCTTCACTTCAGTTAGCAAGAGAGCTTCCGATAGTAAGTCTCTTAGCATCCTGGACTTATGCTTGAGGAACGAAGTCCTCATCTGACAACAAGCAAGAGTCAGACCGTACAGTGTATAGATGTCAGAACGACTTTTGCCAGAACAGTGTTGTCAGAACAGTGTTGACAGAACAGCTGGACAAAGCACCCTATTCAGATAAAGCAAAGTCAACTCTGCTGTGCATTAATGAGGACAACGTAAACAAGGCCCAACGGCTATATTCAAACGGCCTTATTGCCTCTCCAACGGTTGGATATTCAGAGGCTGGTATAAAAGGAACATCTACATTCAGAAGAAAAAAATGAGGAGAGAGAGAGAACAGAGCTTATTGTCTGAAACACTATTCTACATTCCTCTCATCTTCTACTCTCGGACTTAGATATGTAATATTCTTAGAGAGTGATTCTTTTGTGCTTAAGTGAGTAACACCATCTACTCTTAGAGAGAGTCATTCGAGCTTAAGTGTTTAGCACAATCAGTTCATAGAGTGAACATAATTGTAATCTTACATTTTGTAAGGGGGAGCATTTAGAAGTTTTCTAAATCTCCATAGGTTGCAAGTTAGCCCGTAAAACTTGCGTTTGTAAGGTTTGCAGGTGAACCCGTTGTAAAACCTGTGGGTTGTTAGGTGAACCCGTACTCGTAAAACCTAAAGTGTAAAGGCTTCTCTTGTGCCTGGTTTAAACAAGAATAGTGGATTGAAAATCTCAGGTGGAGCCTGGGGACTGGATGTAGGTCTGGGTGACCGAACCAGGATAAATTTATGTGTGCATAAACTTACATTTAAACATTCTATTTTTGCATCACATAACATACTGACTTGTGCATACCATTACTCAGTAACATCATCACCAAGCACAAGCAGTCTTTCGAAAAGAAATAAAGTTTTTATTCCCTCACCCAATTCACCCCCCCCCTCTTGGGTGACAGCCACGCATTTCAGAGCTCATTTAGGTTGAATTGTCAAATTCACTAGTGCTTAGGTAATTTAATTAATTGAACTCCCGTTAAAGTATTCAATGTAATTCCCCAATCTAATCCACAAGAGTAATTGGGATAAGATCTTAATTTACTAGTTGCTACTTGATTTGATCTATTGCTAATTGGTCATTGGGATTAACAAGTAACTAGGGAGAAATCCTAAGTAATTACATTCATTATCCTAGTATTCAATTGACATATGATTAAGTTAAGTCAATTAATTTCTTAACTAAAGTTGAGTGGTGTTACAAGACATAGTTGACTCATTCCTTTGGTTTGTAGTTAACAAAGCCTAGTTGGATGATATTGGCCCAATTACTCCTCACACCCCCTAATGAATGAGTTCAAGTTTGCCACTAAGACCCTAACCAAGAGAGCCCTCATTTTATTGATTGTCATCTATCATTCCATTTTACCCCGAAAATCCAAAAATATGTATTTACATTTAGTAGTTTAATTAGATGATATTTTAAACCAAACCCCCAAACTAATTCCTTTGTTTGTTTCAATTGCATTTAGTAGCTTAGGTAGATCATTAGACTCCTTGCGAACGATCCGGGGTTGTACCACTTTTTACAATCCTTGGTTTTATAAATAACTTGCATTTAACCCCAAGGCGACTAGGGCAAAGGTTAAATCAGGGTGCCAGAGTTGTCCAATTGAAAATTTATGGTGACTAGTTTTGCACCTTCGCCCTTTTCTAAAACCTGAAAACCGATATCCTTCTCCCAAAACACCCATATACCTCCGCTAAAACCAGCTGCTTCCACCATGTCCACCTCATCAAACTCAAGTCTTTAATGAATTCTCTCTGCCCTCTCACCATTTTGTCTAGGTTCGAGAATAGCAAATAATTTCACCTCATATTTCCGACGCAACTCCAAACATAAAGGAATAAACGAACGTCCTCCAACTCCACGTGAATTCCATATTATTAAATACATCATTAAAAAATTAATAATAATGACATAATATAGAACTGAAAGCTAAAGCACCTTAACAGCGATTAATTGGATCTGGCAACCCAATAACCTTCTCCTCATTTGATGGCACCGAGAAAAGTGGATTTTCTTTAATTACAACACTACCCATCCCAATTGTCGAACCCGGATCCATTGGGTCATTTGCTTGTTTGGAAGGCCCAAAAGATGAAGCCTTGAAAGAATGCTTAGCCACTTGAATTATTTCATTTTCTCTCTCCATAACTTGCTTCATTTTTGGCTCACTCACGTTTTAATTCTCCTCCACGATTTTAGGCTCATTAAAAGCTAATTTATTTTTTAGTACCACATATGCATCCATAGGGCTAGGATTTGATTGTAACTTCTTTTTTCTCTCCAAGATTTTCGGCACAACTGACTCCTTTTTGTTATTATTTTTTTCAAAAAAAATCTTTGAATTATGATGCACATGATCCTTCCCCTTTAAATTAGCACCTCCTTGATTTTCTCCATACATAACGTTCAACAATTCCCCTTGGTCAAACTCATTTAAAATACCATATCTGGGCCCATTCTTAATTGCCGCAGATTTTTCTCCTTTCCCACGCAAATCACGGACCCTCTCTTCTCGACGTACACCCTGTCTTCCTCTCCAGTTCCGAAGAACCGCCATCCATTCACCATATTGAATCTCCTCCATCCTACTTTCCGGCGAGCTAACAAGAGCCTTCTTACACGCTTCTTCTTTTGACTGCTCCACCACCATATCATAAGCACCACAATGATCACTATCATGACCATATTTCCCACACCCAAAGCATATCAAATGAAGCCCTTCATATTCAATCCTCTTCTCAACCCCATTAATCATTATACTCGGCGGAAGAGGTTTTGATAAATCCAGCAAGACGCATATACGAGCAAATCTACCTTTTGTTCTTCTTAGAGTTGTATTATCCACTTTAATTGTAAAGTCCCACATCGGCTGGGGATGAGAACGAAAGGCGCCTTATAAGGGCCTGGATACTTCCCCCTCTCGACGCGTTTTAAAGTCGTGAGGGGTGAGGATTCCCCAAAGCGGACAATTTCGAGAGCGAGGCGCTGGGATATTACAGACGGTATCAGAGAAGATGAGACAAGAATATCCTCATCTATGTAACTAGGTATGTCCTTTAGTGTAGTATGAATTTTGGGGACAAAATTCTTTTTAGTTGGGGATATTGTAACATCCCTCATTTTATAATAGGATTTAGTTATTTATTTTATTTTATTTGTGTATGACTTTATAATTATCAAAAATAAATAAATAAATTTAATTAAGTAATAAAATTTTAAAAAAATACAAATATAATGATTATTAATATTCAAAATATTTTCATAATAGGATAGCTAACTATAATGTGAGATAGGAAAAAAAATTAGTATTAACATGTAGAATAAGTTCTAAGTCCATCTAATATTCTAAGTGTAGAAAACCCAATAAGAAAAACCCTAGACTCTCTTCATATACCTTCTCCTTATTACTCCTTCATTTTTGCGGCTGCTGTTCATCTCTTTCCCGTAAAGGTAGTCTGTTCTTCACTTGGTCTTCTTTGTTTGTATACCATTCTCACAAAATCATGTCATGTCAATCACTCTTTTGCTACTATTTCTCTCACTTAACAAAGTTAAAATATTCAACATCACACCTCCTTCCCACGATTTTCGATGCATCACACAAGCCTTAATACCCTTAGTCCTCTTTCTTCTAGTTTCCGTAATGTATATAGCATAAAAGCTTGTGCTTTTACCACCTACTTCACAAAACCCAATGTGAATCCTTCTTTCCAATTTGTGTAAATTCCTCACGCTATCACACTACACTTGCTTGTCTTGTTGCTATTGAAAAACAAATGACACCTTTATTAGTTTTCTTTATTTTTATTCAGGTTTAGTATATGTATAGGTGTATGTACTCACACACTTATATAACAAACATAATATTCAATTGATTTCTAACTCCTAGAAATTTCTATTCGGCATCAGTGATGGGGTAACCCATTTTTGTTATGTGGATATTTAAAAGGGAATATGTTATACCCATTATAAAATATAATTGCAAGAATTTTAATTATATTCAAGTATGTAAAATAGAAAGGTTTATATATATGTAAGTAAATTATAAAATTAAGATGTAGCATGAGAGTATAGGCTAGTGTTAGAAAACTTTAGCTAGTATTGTGTAGTGTATTAATAGGTATATATGTGCTTATGTTTTTGTAGATACTCAGTGAGAGATTTGAAGTGACCTTGTGAGTTCACCTGTGTGCTAAGGAGCGACAGATAACTTTGGAAAATTGTTCTGTATACCTGTGATTTGTGTATAACTGTATTATAAATAATTAGGACTTGATTGAAATATGTAAGATAAACTATAGTGCTATATATTGAGGAATTTTTTAAATTAGTTGTATGGATATTACGTTAGTCTTTTTAAGCATGCTTGCTTTCCATGTATATTATGTGAAATGTGTTATAGTTTGTTCCTTTTCAAGCATGCTTATGTGTATTGTTATAATTGAATATTACTTTAGTCTTTTTAAGCATGCTTGTCTTCTATCTATGTGAAATGTGTTATAATCTGTTCTTTTTCAAGCATGCTTATGTGTTAATACCATTTACTTGGTAGTTAGACCTTTTGGAAGCATGACTATATATGTTGTGGGAATGTTGTGATATTATGAACTAGAATTGTATATGTTTTTTCTCTGAGATTGATAAAAATGTCATAGCATTTGCATTCATGGTAATGGGTAGGATTAGAGAAGATTTGTATGGAGAATTGTGTTATCACGTGGTAAGCCATCACTCGGTGCACAGTGAGTGGTACTCTGTCAGGGCCCTCTCTTCTATGATATCCTTTCCCAGGGACTTCAAGAAGTTATGAGACATGTGACACCTCCTTACATTCCTTCTTTAAGGAGGGGAGCCATAGTCCATGCTTGAGCTCTGTACCTTTGGCAGGATACATCTCAAGTAATGGTGAGCTTGAAACAATCCAGTCAATTGGAAGTGTTTCTGTTTGGACTATGTGTATGGGTTAGCCTATGGCTCTTGTCAGCGGAATAAGGGTGGAGGCGGTATAAGGGAGGCATGCATGATACATTCCTTAACTTCATGAGTTAATTATTATTATTTTTGTTTATATGTTTGTGCAGTGTAATATGTGAGTAATTAGAGACTGTAAATTATTTCGTTGAGTATAATTATTTGTAATATATTTGTATATGAGTTGCTGGTGAATGTTAGGATTTTTCGGTAGTTACTGAGATGTCGATCTCACCCCATTATTAACATTTTTAGGTGAAGGATCAAATAGCAGGCAAGGGAAGACACTTGAGGAGTAAGCTTTAAAGGCTCTATTGTACTACTCGAGCACTGTTATGATATTTATTTTGCCAAGGACCAAAGATTTCTGTTTTTGTCATTTAACTACCAATAAGTTTTAAAATTTATTACTTGGTTTGAATTTTATTTTGAAATTAAATATGATGTTTTGCTGGATTTTTATATTGGATATCCATTTTGCTATTTAGTGAACATTTTTGTCTATGATCGAAATTCTATTGAGGCGTTACAATTTGGTATCAGAGCCAGACTCGGGTCGATGTGCCAGCGAGGGCGCTGGGCCCCAAGGGGGGTGGATTGTAAAGTCCCACATCGGCTGGGGATGAGAACGAAAGGCGCCTTATAAGGGCCTGGATACTTCCCCCTCTCGACGCGTTTTAAAGCCATGAGGGGTGAGGATTCCCCAAAGCGGACAATTTCGAGAGCGAGGTGTTGGGATGTTACATTAATCACATCTCCAATTTGACTCCCAACAACATACAAAATATCTTTGTTATAGTAATCTAAAGGTAGACGAGCAATACAGACCCATGTAGCTATTTCAGTTACTTTCTCACATTCCGGATTGAAATCAGATCTCCATGGTTGAAACACTGATATAATGATCGAAAATTAACCAGGGACCTCATGCTAAAGCCAATTCATATGTCTCCCCTCAATTCACAAGGAAGAAACCAGATCCAATAACAATTGTTTCTACACCTCCCCTCAATTGCTCCAACTTCCCCATCATGATTTCTTCGCGGACATGCATTCCCAACACTGTCACAAAGAGAGAACACTTCTATCGTTTGGCCATCCATTTTTGCGACTCATCGGATATAACAATATTAGGAACTTTCCCAGATTTGTCAATTGTTATACCCTCCTTCAATCCATCATCCCTCCACCACTCCTCATCTGTATCGACTAGAACCACATCATCTTTGGTGCAAGCATCCTTATAGGAATGAATAGGAGAACTACCTTTAAGAACTTCCTTCTTCCTCTCCTTGCCTTCATTAAAGCCCTCAACAACCATCCAATCCTCCACCCTAGGGATTAATGGACAGTCTGGACGCTTCCCATCAAAAAAATTGATTATAACTTCCCCTACCAATCGTTCCTCCGTACCTCTTTTGTCCACCACTGATGTAGAATGTAACATCCTGAATTTTTTTTATTATAAAACAAATTAATAAATAAATGTGTGAACTATAAAGTTACAATTAATTTAGAAAGTTTAGTTTACTTTTAGGAATTTTTATTTAGAATGTGATATAGAATGGAAGTGAATAAATCTGAATGATATGATTCAATGTATGATTAAAGAAAAATAAAATGATTTTTATCATAGGGTACTTTTGTAATTTTCTTCTTGGGCCACAAACCCTAGATTTCCCTTTACTATATATATTGACTTCTCTCCTCCTTTCCCACATACATACGCAGCCACACATACAACTGAACCTTGCTTTGCTTCTTCTTCGTCTTCTGCTTCCTTTCTTCTTCTTTATCTCAAATTCCTTCCTTCCTTCCTTCCTCCATCTACAACCAACTATTAATCAATTTCCCTTATCTTCACTGATTTCACCACTCCATCCTTAACAACATCATCCTTTCCTCACCCTCTCCGCTCTCTATTTCGTGCACGCCGTCCCAGCCACAGTCGCCCGCCGTTTCAGCCGCCGTCGTTCGCCGTGGGTGTCGTCGGTGATAAGGGTAAGCCCCTTTTGTTTGTGTTCTAGCCATTGTTCTTCTTTTACCCATTCCTCGTCTGATTTGTGCGAGTTATGAGAGAAGCCGATTTGGGGTTTAGGTTTTTGATTCAAATACTTAAATTAATCTTGATGGGAGTGTTGTAAAGTTATGTGCTTTGTTAGAATTTGTTGCTAATTGGAAGTCAGTATGATTTCCCATGATTATTGTTTTGCTATGACCGAACTATTTCATAGGAAAGGAAACTTTAAGTATTTTAAATGAAAGCTTGCAATTTGTATATTTAGTCTTGGTTTGGCCCTGTTGGAATTTGTAGGAAAAGAAATATTGATTATGAATGTAAATGTAAATTATGTGTATAAAACTTTAAATTATACTTGTTCTTTTCCTTCTTGCCTCTGCTCTGTTTGGCCTGAGACGGATTTCTAAAGAAAAATCATTGAATAAAGTCCTAATTTAATTTAGAATGATGTTTTCTCCTACAAATCAAATTGTACATATGAGGTCTAGTGATTTTGTGATGCTGTGAGGGTATGTTTTCTCTTGATGAAATGGGAAGTTGACAATTTTGGGTTGTGATGCTTTCTTTGTCTTTGGCCGAATGTGAGGCATGAATAGTATTGTTTTCTTTTACTATTCAGCTATTTAGTTATAAAAAGGAATAAAGAAATAAATTGTGAAGTTAAAATTTTATTCTATTTTCACCACATGACAATTATAATGACATTGATTAATTGTTATGAATACTAGTTCTTTTCTTTGTTGATCTGACTAATTAAATGTCTTAGTGGTTAGAGATCCAATAACATGATTTTCCTTGATGTTAAGTCTCATTACTATTTTGAAGTAAATTGTTACTTGAAATTGGTTTTCATGAATAATTTTATTATAACAAAATTCTATTTGGGTTAAGTACAAGGGAACTATGGCTTCTCTTCTCATTGATTTAATAAGTTACTTAAAGTGATAACGAAGAAGTGTTGGTATTGAAATTTGATTAGGAAGTCATTATGCTTTTCTTTGGGTTGCTCTGTCTTGCATTTGTATTAGGAAATGGAGATGGTACTGAATTTTCATATTGGACTTAATGTTCTATTTTAAGCAATTGTGGTTCTGTTTGGATGATATATGAATAAAATCTGAATTTTGGTTGTATCTTACTCGTTGCCATGTTTATTAGGACAATGAAGTGCTAAATACTTCTAAATGAATATAATAACAGTGCTAGATTAATATGGACAGAATATAAGATTAATATGGTGTACATATGTAGGTGTAATTAATGACATAAGTTAATGTGTAATAGGAGGACATGTTGTAGCTAGAATTTGATGAGATGCTTTTTACTTCCATTTATATGATGTGAGAAATTGTACCTTGATCCATGCTCTTTTGCCTACTTGAATATAAAAATTACTTTGATTATTTGGTCATTGACCTTGAATGATTGAAAGAAAGTATAAGATGTAATCTAGAGAATCAGGAAAATATTAACTAGAAGGGATTGAGTAGTACTTCTAGGAACGAGAGCGACGTTAATTAGAAATTATGACAAATGATTAATTATTATTTGTACGTGTTGTATGATTGCTTGTAGAGATTGTTATTGACACTTGAGCACGTGGGAGCTTACGTTTTATTTTTGGTTTGAATGCAATGAGGTAACTACTTAAACTTGTTTGCGTGTGTGTGTATGTTGGTAAGCATATAGGTTAGTTTATGAATTTGCTATGTTTATTATATGCTCTATGAGAATTGATGATTTGTTTGGTGCACACCGGTTAATATGATTATAATAATGCCATTCCAGAATGAGGTTCCCTGCAAAACCCCCAGGGACTAAAATGAATAAGACAATATTGTTACATGTTCAGTAGGGTTGTTAGTCCCTTTGAACCAGTTCAAGCGAGGGTATATCGACCATCGAGTCGTGAGTCCCTATTGAACTGAGATATTACGGTGTGTTGTGTTTGATTTAATTGTTATTATTGATGTTTTAATTATTATTGATGTTCTGAGTTGTGATGTTTTGAGATGTGATGTGTCCGTATATTTGTGCTGCTGCAATACATGATAATTGATAGTTACTTAGAGTTAGCATACATAATATGTTCATGCAACACAACATGTATCACACACCACTTTACACATTACCACACACCACCTTGCGGGCATGCACATGCACGTAGTGCAAAGATGTACGTAAGCGAGTGGTAGTAGTTGCGATTTCTGGGTCTACCCCAATCGTTGTCATTACAGGTATTAGATCGGGGCAGGAGTCATGGGAGGGATCCAAAAACTGGGGAACTAAACATTAGCTTCATTGGTGCTTCTGCATTTATTCATTTTATTTGTGTAATGAATTATTGATCATTTGCATTTTATCTTTATTGGATTACTGTATAAAAGTTTAGATAACTGTAATTAAACATGATTATGTGCTTATTTGTAAATGATGATTGTGAAATAATTTAATCAGGTATTACTATATTTATTTAAATATCCATGTTAGTCAATTTTTATCTAACATGGATATATCAGATTTGATATTTTTATATAAACGATTTTCAATTATTAATTTTATATTTGATTATAAAATAATTTATTTTAATTTATTTATTTCCAAATTACATGAAATATTTTTCTAACCATGATAGCTTATTTGTGACTAAAATTAATTTTCTATCATGGTTAGCCTATCAATTTATATTTTAGGGAAAATAAGAAAAGTTGTTTTTCTAACTATGTTAGTCTATCATTATAACTTATATTCTTTTTCTAACATAGTTAGTATTATGATTATTGTAGTTAATTAAGTTAAATTCTTTTTCTAACTATGTTAGTATTATTAATGAGTGAAAAAAAAATATATATATAGCGTAAAAATGGTTATATAAATACGGTTGTTACATAGAAGACCTTTCTCTGCTCCTAAACCTTTCTCGCTCTGGCTCTCCCATGTTTTATTTCTCTGTAAGTGTTACATACTGTTACTAATTCCCTGATTAATTCAATAATACCTTCACTAACTATGATAGAAAAATCATTTCCATAATATCAATAAATCTATCATAGTTAGAAAAAGAATTTCCTACTAATAATCATTATCCATGATAGAAAAGAATTTTCTAATATAACCTGAATACTATCATGGATAATTAATAGCTAACCATGTTAGAAAAGAATCACCTAACATGGTTAGAAAAAGGAGCAACCTAGTACATTTCCCCAATTAACCAATAATATCAATACAAATCATTCACTTTATTCTTTACCCAAAAGCACATAGCAGGAAAGGAAGAAAGAAAGACAACTCCAAATTCAAAGTATACACTGAGCATGCAAAAACATACAACCATCAATTACGCCCAATAATCCTTCCTTCCTCTCAAGACAAGCAAAGCCAAGACCATGGCGAAAAATAGATGAGAAGGGGAAAAATAGTCTATGAAAATTCCGAACCTCTCCAAAAACCAACACGTAAGCCTGAAAGTAAGTTCAATCTTCCACATATGCATATTTATTCCCATTAATAGTGCCAAGTCCAGAAATCTTAAACAAATCATATGTAAAATACCAATATCATTCGGTCAACACAATGGAAGGCCCGAATTTTACAAAACAAATCACTATTAAAATTTACTACATTATAACACCACATGCTAATATCATATAGAAGTCTACATAAACAAAAATCAAACCTATTATAACTTTAAACTTGTACTCTTGGTTAAACATCAATCATAATCACAAACGTCAACAACTCACTTGAATTTCTTAATCATACCCCAAACTCAAGCAGAGTAACCACTTCCATTACTTCCTAAATTTAATTGACCATGACCATAGGAAAATACAAAAAAATTGACAAACACTTATACAACACACACTTGCTTCTCAATAAAACCCCACACCTAACACAAAATATGGAATTTTGAGAAATCCCACAAAGCATAGCAAAACCTGTGATCACAGTCCAGCAAAGAATAATATACTATTCCACCCTTACAAAGTAAAATAAGGCAAATCAACAATCATCTTTAAACACCGAAATCCCTTGAAAGCTACAAGAAATCACATCATAATCTTCATCTCAAACAATTTCTAAATTAAAATCCCAAATACCAGATTCAAAATCCCTCTCAAACTCGCCCAAAATCGCAGAAAATAGTGAGGGCCGGAGAGAAAGCTCACCAACAAAGTTGAACCTGAGGTTGCAGGTCGCATTAGCGTTCGTCGTCGCCGGAAAACTAAGAAAACGAAGGGAAAAATCGGAGAAAACAAATGGGGAAGGGTTAGGGTTTAGACTTGAAGTGATGAAATAGGTAGGAATTTAGGAATAAGACTTACCTAAGCTCAAGGATGGACCCAACACTGTAACAACGGCCTTCTCGCCGTGCTCCGCCGTCCGGAGCTTCGCCGGAGAACGCAGGAAAACAGATGAAAGGAGAGAGGTCGAAGGCAATGAAAGAGGGGTTTTGGGAGGGAGGAGAGAACGAATGGAAAGTGTGATAAGAGGAGTCCACGATGGTCCAGCCAGCTTTGGCCGCCGCCGCCGTCGATCGGCCAGAGAGGGAGAGAAAACGCAGGTGAGAAAATGAAAGAGATGAAGAAATGGGGGGGGGTCCGTCGGGTTTTGAGGAAGGAAGGAGGAAGGAGAGGCAGGGAATATTGCGTTTCTGCCCCTGAAGTTTCTTCCCTTTTCAATTTAGTCCCTCTTCAAACTTTATAATTTGGAATTTAATTAGCCCATTTTCAACAACAATGCTCAATGAAATTAATAACATTCTTCCATTATAATTTGGTTTAGACTTCAAAGTATTTTTCATACAATTACTAACTCCAAATAAATCCTTTAACTATATTTCTTTAATTCTAAAGTTTTACGATTTAATATCAATAAATCATTTCAAACCTCATAAATTCCTCCTTAAAACTCTAAGTTTCCTAAATTACACGATAATAATTTCTTATTATCCTTAATTAAAATTTGGGATGTTACAGTAAGCTTCTATTTGACCTTAATTTCAAACAAAGTTAGAGCGGGAAAACGGGTCAACCCGACCTGACTCGAATTAGAAATGAGCTAGCACAACTCAGCTCTTTTGCATGCGAACTGGGAATATCATTACCCAATCTGTATCTAATAAACGTGCTAGCACGAATTTCAAGAGGTATTACTTAAAAAAATAAAATTGAACATTAAATTAGCAAAGTAATTAATCAAAAAAATTTGTGACAAAATCATATACAAGCAAAGTAAATGAATAATTTTATCTGTCTAAATTCCAAAACAATAAAGTGAATTCAAAATAATCTAGTCTTTTCAAAAATCCTTAACATAAGTCATCTAATTATATAATCAACAATATGTGTGTGTGTATGTGTGTGTATTTTTATCTCCAAGTTCACTCCTTTTGTGGATGTACGACAACAAAGTAAAAAATATCTTTAATATATTACAATCTCAAAGGTCATTTTTGCACTCATTTTTCAATATCATGCGGGAAATCTTTATGAACATATATTCATGTTCTTGGCGATAATTTCTTCCGCATACGCTTAATATTTACTTAAACTCACATACGAACACCACAAAACACTTCAAAACAAAAACCTGAAACCACATACACTTCAAAATAAAAACTTGAAAACAAATTTAAACAGAAGATGAAAAGGAAGAAAAAGTCGCGACAGAAAAAGAGTTTTAGTTTTAGATGGTTTTTAGAAGAAAAAGAATATAAGCTTTTTAAAAAAAACAAATTAAGCAGACCAACCCACCAACCTAACAAGTTAGCCCGACACAACCCGAATATATGGGGCTAGCGGGTTGACCCAACCGATATAATTGAGCTCCACTTTCTCCATCCCAACCTGTAACAACCACATTTCTATGACCTTTTTTATGACATTTTTATTACAACAATTTTTTAACTAACTATGTTAGGAAAAGAATCATGTTACCGTAATAGCACCTAACATGGTTAGAAAAAAAGTTTTTCTTATTTTCCAAAAGATGTGAGTTAATAGACTAACCATGATAGGAAAATAATTTCAGTTATACAAATAATCTATCATGGTTAGAAAAAGATTTAATGTAATTTGAAATTAATAAATTAAAATAAATAGAATTTTAGAATGAAATATAAAATTCACAACCAAAAATCATTTAAGAAATTATCAAAACTGATTTATCCATATTAGATAAAAACTAACTAACATGGATATTTAAATGCATCTAACAATACCTAATTAAATCTTTTCACATTCATTTTCGATAAGCATATAACTCTGTATTAAGCAATATTTACAGTTATCCAGCCTAAAACTATATACAGTAATCCAATGAAGAATAAAATCAAAAGATTTACAAATCATAAAAAAATAATAAAAGCAAAATGAGTCTAATGCTTAGTTTTCAAGACTCTGGATCCTTCCCATCACTCTTGCCCCCGATCTAATACTTGTAAAGTGATAACCACGAGGGGTAGACCCTAATGTCGCAACTACAACTACTCGCCTAAGTACATTTTTGCACTAGGTGTATGTATATGCCGAAAAGGTGGTGTGTGCTAATGCAGTGTATAGTAGGTGTGTGCTACATACAATGTTGCATGTACATTTGATATATCTCAATTACAATTATTAAATACCAAATACCTCAGCAGCATAAATATTCATTCGCAAATCACCTCGGAAAACAACACATGACATCATTACTAATATATAATCAACAACTAAATTTATGGCACAACTAAGCATAATATCACCACAGGATCACAACACCAAGAATATTCACAACACAAGTACACCGGTAATATCACAGTTCAATAGGGACTCACAACTCGACGGTCGATGTACCCTCGCTTGAACCGAGGACGCTCTCCCCAATAACGTTTTTTCTCTTTTTAGTCCCTGTGGTATAATAGTTCAATAGACTCACGACTCAATGGTCGATATATCCTCACTTGAACAAAATATAATGGTTCAATAGGGACTCACGACTCAATGGTCGATGTACCCTCGCTTGAACAAAGTATCACAGTTCAATAGGGACTCACGACTCAATTGTCAATATACCCTCGCTTGAACAAAGTATCACGGTTCAATAGGGACTCACGACTCGATGGTCGATGTACCCTCGCTTGAACAAAGTATATCGGCTCAATAGGGACTCATGAGTCACGACTCGATGGTCGATATACCCTCGTTTGAACAAAATATATCGCTTCAATAGGGACTCACGACTCGATGATCGATGTACACTCTCTTGAACTGGGCGCCAATCACAATAACATTTTTCTATTCTAGGCCTTATGGACCAACAAGGTAACCTCATCCCAAGATAACATAATTTTATTAATCGGTGTACCATAACCAATTCAGAAATTCAAACCAAAATATACCATAACCACCACATCAGCAATCATTACATATTTACCAACTAACCTATATGCTTACTAACACACACACGCGCAGACAAATAGAGTAGTTACCTGCAGCCCTTAGCACGCCATTGCTTTTCCTTATCATTGCTTGTAGATTCCCTAAGTACTTCTCTAATTAGATACTCCTATGTTCTCTTTCTTGCTTGTGAGCTTCATCAAAGCCTTGCTTCGCCGAGTGTCACCATTAACGTCACTAAGGTAAGGAGAACGCGCAAAAAAAGAGAATGAGGAGGAAGAGGGTTCGATTGAGGAGGGAGTGGACTGCGAATGCGAAGAAGAAATCAAGAGAAAGAGGAACGATGAAGATTGAAAAATGAAGAAGAAAAATAAGACGGTGAAGAAGGAAAAAGGTGTTTGTGCGTGTGTATGATAACAGCCGATCCAATGAGGGAAGGAGAGAGAGAATTAGGTTATATAGGAGAGGGAATATTAGGGTTTTGGGCCTGATTAGACATATTTTTATATAGTTAAGCATGTGAAATTGTGTTTAATTAGTGAGATTTAATTGGTATATTGATTCATTATTGAAGTTTATTCATGTGCATGCTAATGTTGTGAGGAATTAAGAATATTGCTTTAATTACTTGCACGACAAGTTATTAGGGGCATTTTAGACATTTGACTTGGTTTGCTTATTTTTCATGTCTATGGGCATGCATGTAAGCCCCACATGCTTCTTGGATGACTTAAAGCATTAGGAGGAAGACAAAGGCAAGAAGACAAAAGTTACCCTTTTGTAAAAAACAAGGGATCTGCACATTACTAAAAGGAGTAATTTATAACTTTTGTCAAAAACAAGTGATTTGCACATTACTAAAAGGGGTAATTTGGAGTCAAAATTCAAAATACAAGTTCAAATATTTCAATAAGGGTACCATTGGAAAGGCAATGAAGAATCTAATTAGAAGAGCTCTTGGAGGAATGAACTTAACCTAAAATGAAGCCACTTACACTCTTCCCACCATTTCACACAATTCCTTTCACTTGGAGTGCAAGGAAAAGCATTAGGAGGAAGACAAAGGCAAGAAGACAAAAGTTACCCGTTTTGTAAAAAACAAGGGATATGCACATTACTAAAAGGAGTAATTTATAACTTTTGTCAAAAACAAGCGATTTGCACATTACTAAAAGGGGTAATTTGGAGTCAAAATTCAAAATACAAGTTCAAATACTTCAAGAAGGGTACCATTGGAAAGGCAATGAAGAATCTAATTAGAAGAGCTCTTGGAGGAATGAACTTAACCTAAAATGAAGCCACTTACACTCACCTACGTCCCTCCATTTCACACAATTCCTTTCACTACCTAAACTACCCCTCTCACCTCATACACATAAGAATCAATTCGGCCACCACCCATTTCACACTTCACAACTTCATTTTCTATCATCTTCTTCATCTTTCTCTCTTCTCCTCTCCAAAAGCACGAAACCCTAGCCTTCTCCAACCTCTATTTTTGGCCAAACACCAATCTTCCATGGCTTCTCAAGCTCAATCTTTCATTCTTTCATCATCAACAAGCTTGCGTAGCTAGATTCTTCACTCCTTCTTCAAGATGAAGCTTCACACATGAATCATCAAATTTCGGCCAAGAACATTTGTGACCACAAGCTCTTGATGTAATTGTCATTTATGCTTCCTACATTTAGATTTCATATTTGGATTGTGAAATGTTGGAGCTATTTTAACTTGTAGAACTTGTGATTTTATATTCTCTTGACTAGTTGAATGTTTGTTGTTGATTTCTTGTAGTTCTCTCTTCATCTATCTTGAATGATTATTTAGAATGTTGAATAGCGAATGAATGATTTAGATAACTCAAAGAAGTCTTTGGTTATGTGAAACAATCTATTAGTCTTGAGAATTGATTTTTCCTAATTTGATTTAGCCTAATTGAATGATTCTTGACTTAGCTTGGGTCAAGGAGTTAAGTATCATTTGATTGTATTAAAATGAATTGTCATGAATGCTCTTAGCTTGATAGTTAACAAGTGTGAAGTGGAATCAAAGAAGAAGAAGGTTCAGCCATTATCGTTTCCCTCTCTTACAATTTCGGTTTTAAGTGCTTTCTCTTTTATTGTTGTTTTGCTTTCATTTTAGGTCATAGACTTGCAAACCAAATCTGTTTTTGGTAATTTGTATAAAGAATTAGCAATTTGAACAATTGAACATGGCTAATCTGTTAGAATCTTAAGTTTTGATGAAGACTAAAATATGAAAGAACAAGTTAAACTTAGAGAATATTAGGTTAATATAGAACCACAAGTAAGAGTACAACCGGATGTGGATTTACTTCCGGATGGACTAGGACTAGCGCTCGCGAATGAATGACTCATCCCCCAGCGGAAGCAAGTAACCCACTAAGTCATAACTCAGTCTAGGAACATTAGGAGTATAAAATCCTTGAGACTAAGTTAGTACGCAACCGGATGCAGGAATGCTTCCGGATGCTTAGTGACTAGCGCTGCCTGTTGGACTAGGCAACACCGAGCGTCAGTGAGTATAACTCTAAGACATAACTTAGATCTAGTAGGAGTGCTTCCGGATGTGGAATTGCTTCCGGAAGTAAGAGAACCTCCTAAGACTAAATGAACTCCCACTGCATGTGACTATGTGTTAATATATTGCTAGACTAACGTTCAAGTGCAGCACTGAGTGATGTTGCTTCCGGATGAGGAAGTGCTTCCGGATGCAATCAGAATGTCAGAACGTACAGCAGTGCAGTGTCAGAGTGCTTTTGGCAGAGCAGAGTTGTCAGAGTTGCTTTTCAGAGATAAAGCAAGTCAACCCTGCTGAGCATTAATGGAGCATTAATGAGCAACGGTAACAAGGGAATAACGACTATATTCAAACGGCCTTGTCACCTACCAAGAGAGAGAATACTTGAAGACATATATAAGGAAACTCATCTTCATTTATGAATATAACTTGGATAAATCACAATACCAAGAGAGAGAATACTTGAAGACATATATAAGGAAACTCATCTTCATTTATGAATATAACTTGGATAAATCACAAAATCTAGAGAGAGAAATCAAGAATACTCTTCAAGCATTCAAAGCTGCCCAGAAAAGCAAGAGAGCACTTAATACATCGAGAGTTCTAGTCATTTAGTTATCTTGTACTCTTTGTAATTAAGTCTCTTCATTTATTGAGAGCAATCTTTGTACTTAAGTGAGTAACATCATTTGTCCTTCGAGAGACTAAGTTAGAAAATCCTTTGTGTAAAAGGTTGAACCCTTACAAGTAGTAAGGTGGAGCGAGTCTGTACGGTTGCAAGTGAGCCCGTGTAAAACTTGTGGTTGTAAGGTTGCAATTGATCCCGTTGTAAAACTTGCAGTTGTAAAGGTTCCAGGTGAACCCGTTGTAAAACATGGGGTATAGTGGAACTCAATCTGGGTGATTGAGAACTGGACGTAGGTCAAGAGTTGGACCGAACCAGTATAAAACCTTGTGTGTTTTATTGTTTAGTTTAATTTGGTAGCACAATTCACCCCCCCTCTTGTGCATCCTCACTTTCATTTGGTATCAGAGCAAGGTCTTTCTGACTTGATTCCAACGAATCTTGAAAGCAAAGATCGAGTGATGGATGCTGAACATCATTCTCTTCCCGATGTAGCTATGCAGCCAAACAAGCCTCCAGGCTTTGATGGGTATAAATATCCCTTCTGGAAGTTCAAGATGGAGAACTTCATCAAAGTCAGTGGTCTTCAAATCTGGGATGTGATAGAGCATGGCGACAATGTTCCACTAGACGACGAAGGTTTTGCAAAGCCTCGATCACGCTTCACCAATGATGATTACTTTCAAGTGGAACTGAACTACAAAGCCATCCACTATATTCAATGTGCCCTAAGCCAGAAGGAGTTCCACAGGATAAGCCACTACAAAACAGCAAAAGAAATGTGGGAGGCTCTTGAGGCAGCTCATTCCGGAACCAAGGGAGTGAAGGCCAGACGCGTTGAGAAGCTAGTCGAGGAGTTTCACAAGTTCACAATGCTTCCAAATGAGCCAATCAGAGATCTGGAGCTTAGATTCACCCATCTCATAAACAACCTCGCCTCTCTGGGGAAGAACATTCCTGAGGAGGAACAGGTGAGCAAGATCCTAAAAGTGTTAAAGGGTGACTGGCTTACCAAGGTGACCATTCTACAGGAAGTCCAGGGAGAGTCAACCAGTTCTGTCATTGCCTTATTTGGTTCTCTGGCTGAGTATGAGCCAACCCTGTTAGCTCAAAGGGCTCCCCAAGCTGCTGCTAAAGCCAAGAACCTAGCTCTTGTTGCTCCCAGCAAGGATAGGAATGATGATGATGATGAGGATGATGAGGAGGAAATAGATGAAGAGGAAATGGCTATGATGGTACGAAAATTCAGAAAGTTCTTCAGAAAGAAAGGAGGCTTTCAGAAAGGAGAATCTAGCCATAAGAAGGATTATAAGAAGGAAAAGGCTCCTGTGTGCTTTGAATGTAAGAAGCCTGGTCACTTCAAGGCTGAGTGCCTGAGCCTTCAGAGAGTCAAAGGGAAGGACAAGAGGAAAGCCTTCGTGTCCTCTATCTGGGTAAATAGTTCTGACGAAGAAACTAGTGATGAGGAAGAGGTTGCGAACCTTTGCCTTGTTGCTAGGGAAGATGGAGAAGAGGCATCCTCAGACTTCGACTTCATCCATGGTGATGAGGTAACTCTTCCTGAACTCCAAGAAGCTTATAACGAAGTTCATAGAGAGTTTTTTTCGCTTATGTAAGGCTTACAAGGTGTTGAAAAGAAAAAATGAATCACTTGAGTTCTCGGTGAACTCACTAAGTGAAGAGCTAGCGGAAGCCAAAAAGCTTCCGGTAGCAAATGGCAAGGGAGATCCCCAAGCGGAACCCAAGGCCTCAACATTAGAGAGTTGCATAAAGGGATAGACTACATAATGCCCTACAAAAATTCACAAATGGTTCTGAAATGTTAAATGTTATTTTGATGAATCAAAGGGCATATAGGGATAAAACTGGATTAGGGTATAAGCATAAGGGTAAAAAGTGGGTGGAACCTAAAGTGAAACCATACTTAAAGTTTTTCCACAAAGCCACTAGTCACAGCTCCACACCCTTTAGCTTCTGCAACTATTGCAACAGGAAGGGACACTCCACGTCCACCTGCAATGCAAAGAAGCATGGAGTTAATAGCTCCTATAAGTGGGTTCCAAAAGGAACCAGGGTAAATGAAGATCCTCCAAAGAAAGAAACTAAGGGAGGACAAGGACTTAGAACTTGGAAACATATTCCAAGGGAAGTCCAACAGCCTAGAGTCCACACAAGGCCAGAGGCACAACACAATCACAAACCCAAGGTCAACACTGGACCGAGGGGTATGAAAACTAATGATAAAGGACCCAATAAAGGTTGGGTACCTAAGCTTGTCTAATCTATGCAGGTCTATCTCAAAGCATCCAAGAACAAAAAGTGGTACATTGACAGTGGATGCTCGAGACATATGACTGGTGACAGAGACAAGTTCAAATCTCTAGTGAACAAAGATGGAGCCAAAGTGAACTTTGGAGGGAATCAAAGCGGAAAGATCACTGGGGTTGGAGAAGTTGGACCTGTCAAAGATGTCTATCTGGTTGATGGTCTCTGTCACAACCTGCTGAGCGTGAGCCAGAGCACTGACAAAGGGAACTGGGTAATCTTTGATTCACATGAGTGCATGATAGTAGATAAGCATGATCTAGATATAGACAAGGCCAATCTAAAATGCAAACTTAAGGCAAGTAGGAATGGAAATCTATACACCCTAGATTTATGTCAATAACTAGCCGAAAAATGTTTAATAACTAGTGATGAAAATAGTTGGCTTTGGCATAAACGGCTAGCGCATGTAAACTTTACACAGCTTGATATGCTTATTAAAAAGGAGCTAGCAATAGGGATTCCATCCTTCAAAGTCAAGCATGATTTTATTTGTGAGTCCTGCCAACGAGGAAAGCAAACAAAGTCCTCGTTTAAGACCAAGAAAAAAGTCTCCACCAGCAGGCCCTTAGAACTGATCCACATGGATTTAGTTGGGCCAGCGAGAGTGAAGAGCTTAGGTGGAAACCTTTATGCTCTGGTGGTGGTGGATGACTATTTTAGGTTCACCTGGACTATGTTTCTTCCCTCTAAGCAAGATGCTTTTGATGCTTTTGTTGTCCTGGCTAAGAAAGTGCAGAATGAGAGGAATCTCAAAATAGCAGTCATAAGGACAGATCATGGAGGAGAGTTTGAGAATCACAACTTCTCGGAGCTGTGTGAAGAGAATGGCATCGATCACAATTTCTCAGCTCCCAGAACTCCTCAGCAAAATGGTGTAGTGGAGAGAAAGAACAGGGTTCTGACTGAGATGGCCAGGAGCATGCTCAATGAGAAAGAGGTTTCTCAAGTGTTCTGGGCGGACGCGATGAGCACTGCTTGCTACATCTTTAACAGAGCCTATGTTCGCAAGGGCTTGGACAAGACTCCCTATGAGCTGTACAAAGGCAGAAAGCCCAACATCAGCCACCTCAGAATCTTTGGATCAAAATGCTATGTGCATAACAATGGAAAGGTAAATCTGGGTAAGTTTGATCCAAAAGCTGATATAGGTGTATTCATAGGGTATTCCCTTAGGAGTAAGGCTTATAGAGTATACAACATGAGGACTAGAACTGTAGAGGAATCAATGCATGTTGTATTTGATGAAAATCCTACATGGGAACAATCCACAGAAGATGATGGAATATTAAACTTTCCAAAACCACCATCATCTTCACCACCAAAAGAAACACCAGCAAGCAATCCCAAGGTAGAAGATGAACCCAGTGATGAACCTAGAGTGCAGACGGTGCCTGATGAGGTACTGTTGCCAACAGCTAGGAGACATCACAGGGATCATCCTCTTGATCAAGTGCTTGGTGATGTTTCTTCTGGTGTCAGAACCAGAAGACAAGTTCAAATTGAGGTTGAGTTTGGAGCTTTCTTGTCACAAATTGAACCAACCTCAGTTGAACAAGCTCTTGAGGACTGTGACTGGATTATTGCCATGCAGGAAGAGCTAAACCAGTTTGAAAGAAGCCAAGTTTGGGAACTAGTCCCAAGGCCGTCTCATCAATCCATAGTTGGGACCAAATGGGTCTTCAAGAACAAACTGAATGAGACTGGTCAAATAACAAGGAACAAAGCCAGATTGGTAGCCAAAGGGTATAACCAAGAAGAAGGCATAGACTATGAAGAAACCTTTGCTCCAGTTGCAAGACTTGAAGCAATAAGGATTCTTCTAGCCTTTGCATCCATGAAAGGATTTAAATTATATCAGATGGATGTAAAGAGTGCTTTTCTTAATGGTTATATTAAGGAAGAGGTTTATGTTGAACAACCTCCTGGCTTTGAGAATCACAAGCATCCTAAACATGTGTATAAGCTAAAGAAAGCTTTGTATGGCCTGAAACAAGCTCCTCGAGCTTGGTATGAGAGACTCAGCAGCTTTTTGCTGGGAAAGGGTTTCTCAAGAGGCAAACTAGATAATACACTGTTTATTTTGCATAAAGATAGAAATATGTTAATTGTCCAAATTTATGTTGATGATATTATCTTTGGGGCAACTAACGAAAAACTCTGTGAAGAGTTTTCTAAGACTATGCAGGGAGAATTTGAGATGTCAATGATGGGAGAATTAACATTCTTCCTAGGCCTGCAAATCAAGCAAAAGAAGGACGACATTTTCATCTCCCAAACTAAGTATTGCAGAGAGCTCCTCAAGAAGTTTGGGATGGATGAGTGCAAGGAGTATGATACTCCAATGAGCACCACTGCCGCACTCGATGCTGATGTAAAGGGAAGTTCAGTCAGCCTGCCTATGTACAGGGGAATGATAGGTTCCCTACTATACTTAACGGCAAGCAGGCCTGACATTCAATTTAGTGTAGTCATGTGTGCTAGATTTCAAGCCAACCCCAAGGAATCACATCTAATTTGTGTTAAACGTATTTTAAGATACCTTGAGGGAACACAAGAACTTGGTCTCTGGTACCCAGAGGTAACCAAGAGTTCTTGTGGGCTTATTCTGATGCTGACCATGCAGGTTATAAAACTGATAGAAAGAGCACCAGTGGACAATGTGCCTTCCTTGGTGGTTGTCTGGTCTCTTGGGCTAGCAAGAAGCAAACCTGTGTGTCACTCTCATCCACAGAGGCAGGGTATATTGCTGCTGCAAGCTGTTGTGCACAAGTGCTGTGGCTGAAGAATCAACTGAGGGATCTTGGCCTAGAATTTCCAGAGGCTCCCATTCTCTGTGATAACACAAGCACCATCAGCCTTGCCAAGAATCCTGTTCAGCACACAAGAACAAAGCACATTGACGTCAGACATCACTAAATCAGAGATCATGTTCAAAAGAAGGATGTCAAGGTGCAGTTTGTTCTCACTCAGCATCAGCTTGCAGATATCTTCACCAAGCCTCTGGGGGTAGATCAATTTACCTTTATAAGGGGAAATTTGGGAATGGTAAACCCAAATGAAGTTTAATCTTCAAAAATAAACCTGTGCTTAATTGATTAAAACCTGCAACCATACTAACTTAGGCATCGGAGTGCCAATCTTTAGTTTTGCAGGTCCCCCACAATGTTAAATCTTAAGTAAGTCCAACCGGAAGCAAAACCACTTCCGGATGCTCTTTTGCTGCCGCTTGGTGATGACCCTAAGCAACCGTGAGCGCCAGCGCCTGGGTAGAAGACACGTCACTTCACCAAACGTTCCATCTTCCTCCACAGGAAGTTGTGCCCCCTCTGACAATGTGAAGAGACACATGTCAAAAGGTGCGCCGTTCCAATTAAAATGTTTACGTTTTCCCATGAACCAGCGCATGCTTCAATTTAGAGTCATTATGAGCATTTCACCCGTTATGACATTGCATATAAATAGGCAGCGGCATTCATTTTTCCCACTTCTCACACAAATCACACCCAAAACCCTCTGCATACATTCATCGAGTTCATCATCACATTCATACTGTTCTTCATCTTCTTCATCTTCTTCCACTTTTCTGGGTACTGTGCATTCATCTCATACATATACCATTTAAACCCTAAACCCACACAAAATGGCCGGATCACATGAATCCAACCCCAACAACATTGAGACTGCCTCCAAGAAGTCATAAACTGGGAAATCTGGGCATTCGAAATCTGGGAAATCTGGGCAAGTGCATGAACAGCCTGGGAAATCTGGGAAACAGCATGAACATCATGGACATTCAAAGAAAAAGGGCAAGAAGAGGGTTCAGTTTAGCGAAGAGCCTTCATCCAAGCGACAGAGAGTAGAGGATGATCCGTTAGTGTACAAGGATGGGCCGCTGGAGGCTGTTTCTTCCAAATTTGAAACAACAAAGCCCTACTTCTCACATGGGATGTTCATCGACTTGGATAAAATTGAAAATCTGGGTTTTGGCCATTTGAAGGAACATCTCCAGAAGTACATGTGCTGGCTGGGGATCAACAGTCAGTACAACATCAACGTGCTCAGGGTGTTCTGCCAGTCTCTCACAGCCAAAGCCAAGTACAATATGGTGAATGAGAAAGAGACCATTCGCAGAGTCACCTTTAAAGCCACAGTGAGGGGGAGGACAATCAGTTTTACTTGGAGAGATATCAACGATCTGCTCGGGCTCACTGAGGAAAGCATGAACCAGTGGCTCCACCCTGAAAACTTAGACAGGAGGAGCTTGAGAAAGTATATGAGACCAAGGGGAAGAAGGTCTCTGCCATGTCTGACTCCAACCGAGTACTTCAATATATCTACTCGCGCTTGATGACTCATAAAGGGGGGAACTTCAACGAGTTCACCCAGCTAGACAACCCATGGCTCCCCAGGTTCCTCACCAAGCAGCCGATCAACCCTGGGCAGATGATTAGTTTGGAGCTGCACAGGTGGTGTGAAACCAAGGACAAGACACCTGGCCATCTTCCCTATCCTCAAGTCATTGCTTTCATCCTGGAGAAATTCTTGATCAAATCCACTGAGGAAGCTGATAATATCCCATGCCTGCCCATAGGATCTATGAACATTAGGAAGATGGGAATCAAGTATACCAAGCCAGCAAGGGCCACTCGTTCTGGATCACAGGCAGGGAGTGCCTCGCATACAACCGCTCCCTCTGCATCTGGAGCAGGGGATCAAGAGGTTGATTCTCATCCTGGCCCAAGCCGTGCTCCAAGGGTATCTGCTGCTCAGATGGGTCTAGTGAATGAGCTAAGAGAAGAGCTCCTGTTCAAACTGCCCGATCCCTTGATGGCCCCTCTGCGAGACGAGTTTGAAGAGAGACTTCAGCGGCTGGAGGATCGGATCGATAAGGTGGATACCAAGCTGGACCTCATCCTTACCATACTTGTCCCTGGCACCTCAAACCCTCCCTCATCTAGTTCTCCACCAAATGACCCTCCTCCACCACCTCCACCAAATAACCCTCCTCCACCACCCCCGCAAAATAACCCACCTCGACCACCCCCTCAGAATGACCCACATCCACCTTCACCACAAAATGAGTCTCTCACCAAACCCCTCAAGACTCCCCTCGCCAATCACCCCATAATTCACCCTCACCTCATAACTCACCATCACCTCTCAACTCCCCTACCCACTCCAACTCCTTCGTCCCTCAATCCTCTCCCAACCACTTACAATCCTCCAACCCCACCTATCCCAAACTTCCCTCTTTCACCTCCACTTCCGAGGCGGAGTCCCTAGGTTTCTTCACTTCCATTCACCCTCTTAGCCACATTTGCCTACGAGATCTACCAACCCATCAGAGGATCCTTGAGAGTAATATTCCCTATTCCCCTACCTACCCCTTCAATGACCTATTCTCAGGTTCCTTCTTCCCTAGCCCCACTCCTTCACCTGAAACCTCACCTTCTCCCTCATCTGAAAACTCACCACCCAGAACCTATGGCCCTGACCCTCCACCCTCCACTTCACCCAACCCTTCCTCCCTGGCCCTCGCCCTTCTTGATGATGCCAAAAGGGGGAGAGAAATCCTAAATCAACCCACCTTATGGCTAGATGAGGACATTGCTGCTGCACTCCGGCGAACTATGGATCTGAAAAGAATGGGTAAAGCAGAAAGTCTGATTCGTGGGGAAGCCATTAGATTCATGCAACAACGATCAGCCAGCAGAAAGTCTAGCTTGGAAATGGTGTTGGTTGATCAGCCTGTTGAGACTCCACCAACTGAGCCTGAGCCTGAGCCCGAGTCTTCTGCTGTGCCTACTCCCTCTGTGCCTGCCCAGAATTTAATTGAAGAAATTATGATGAAATATGGGTTAAAGAGGCAAGCCAATACACCGATAGTGATTGCCACTCCAATTCCTTCTGAGTCAACCTCTGCTCCTCCTCCTTCTCCAATTATCAAGTTCAGCAAATCAAGGAAGAAGTCCCTTGTTAGAAAGGGTGCTGATACTTCTGAGCCTATTGAGAGTGAAGATGATCACACTGAGGAGCATGGGTCAGAGAGACCCACTCAGTCTGGGGAAGCATCTGAGTCTCAGCCCTCCACCCAAGCCTCTGCATATGAACCTCCACCACTAATGGAAGTCAAGTTAGAGGTGGAAGATAAGACTGCCGATGAATTTGAGAGGTATGGCTGGACTGATCGGATCACCTTTGATCAGCTTGCCTGTCTTGATGCTGAGAGGGCAAATGCTAAGCATCCTAGTGTGATCAAAGGCAAAGAGAGAGGGAGAGGAAAAAGAGACATCAACTTTGAGCCCAAACACCCCTCATACATTTTAACTTAGAATTTTTCTTTTCATATTTTTCTCATGCATAGTTATCTGATTACTTGTAAATTTGATTGTTATTATATTTCTATTTTGTAATCAATTTGCTTATTAATGAAGATTATCCTTGAGTTCATATGTGTGTTCTTATTTGATTAATTCCTTTAATATGAACTTGATTAGATAACTTAGATAACTTAGTTTGTCATCATCAAAAAGGGGGAGAATGTTAGAATCTTAAGTTTTGATGAAGACAAATATGAAAGAACAAGTTAAACTTAGAGAAAATTAGGTTAATATAGAACCACAAGTAAGAGTACAACCAGATGTGGATTTACTTCCGGATGGACTAGGACTAGCGCTCGCGGATGAATGACTCATCCCTCAGCGGAAGCAAGTAACCCACTAAGTCATAACTCAGTCTAGGAACATTAGGAGTATAAAATCCTTGAGACTAAGTTAGGACACAACCGGATGCAGGAATGCTTCCGGATGCTTAGTGACTAGCGCTGCCTGTTGGACTAGGCAACACCGAGCGTCAGTGAGTATAACTCTAAGACATAACTTAGATCTAGTAGGAGTGCTTCCGGATGTGGAATTGCTTCCGGAAGTAAGAGAACCTCCTAAGATTAAATGAACTCCCACTGCATGTGACTATGTGTTAATATATTGCTAGACTAACGTTCAAGTGCAGCACTGAGTGATGTTGCTTCCGGATGAGGAAGTGCTTCCGAATGCAATCAGAATGTCAGAACGTACAGCAGTGCAGTGTCAGAGTACTTTTTGGCAGAGCAGAGTTGTCAGAGTTGCTTTTCAGAGATAAAGCAAGTCAACACTGCTGAGCATTAATGGAGCATTAATGAGCAACGGTAACAAGGGAATAATGGCTATATTCAAACGGCCTTGTCACCTACCAAGAGAGAGAATACTTGAAGACATATATAAGGAAGCTCATGTTCATTTATGAATATAACTTGGAGAAATCACAAAATCTAGAGAGAGAAATCAAGAATACTCTTCAAGCATTCAAAGCTGCCCAGAAAAGCAAGAGAGCACTTAATACATCGAGTGTTCTAGTCATTTAGTTATCTTGTACACTTTGTAATTAAGTCTCTTCATTTATTGAGAGCAATCTTTGTACTTAAGTGAGTAACATCATTTGTTCTTCGAGAGAACTAAGTTAGAAAATCCTTTGTGTAAAAGGTTGAACCCTTACAAGTAGTAAGGGGGAGCGAGTCTGTACGGTTGCAAGTGAGCCCGTGTAAAACTTGTGGTTGTAAGGTTGCAAGTGATCCCGTTGTAAAACTAGCAGTTGTAAAGGTTCCAGGTGAACCCGTTGTAAAACCTGGGGTATAGTGGAACTCAATCTGGGTGATTGAGAACTGGACGTAGGTCAAGAGTTGGACCGAACCAATATAAAACCTTGTGTGTTTTATTGTTTAGTTTAATTTGGTAGCACAATTCACCCCCCCCCTCTTGTGCATCCTCACTTTCATAATCAATTGAGGATTGGACCTAGGGTTCTACTATACCACATAGTAGTAAGTCTAGTTTCTTTGATTTAACCTACACGACATAGGTTAAATCAAGTGGCGTTGTTTCCCGGTTTGATTAGTAGTTTGATGTTGGAATTTTTCTTTCTTTCTTTTCATAATTTGTTAGATAATCTTTTGGTGGAAAATCACTTATTGTGGACTAGTTCAAAATCGGCTACTTTGTGTGTTTTTGCCTTGAATTGTGCATTCGGTTTTGTGATTTTGTCCACGTTTTGGTGCATTTTTCCTGGACATATTGGACAGATTTTCGCTGCTCGATAGCCTAAGATTGCTTGAATTCTTGTTGGAAAAGTCTTGGTGAAATTTGAAGTGGATTAGGTGCATTTGCAAATCGGTATACTTGAATTTTGAGTCAAAATTGTTTGCACTTTCTCAACACTGTTTTGGACAAAGGGCAAATGTGCAAAAATAGTCACTGTAAATTTAAAATGGGCATCTATAACTCTGGTAAATTTAAGGGGGCGAAATCGTACACTGTAAACCAAAATAGGGCAAAAGTAACTTCTCTATTACACAGAGTTAAACAGACGTTTTTCAGACATGGCCCCACCATCAGTAAATGATGTGTCGTATATTTAGGGTGCAATATGTTGATGGGACTTTATTTTTTCAAATGGGGCTTTATTTTTCAGATGATTATGAAGAAGTAAGGTGGATTTCACATGATTTAGGGTTCTATTTGGTTTCTTATCGAAATGATTTGGGGGTTTATGGTTTGTTTCAGGTGATTTAGGGTTCAATTGGATGCATTTCAGCTTCCATGATGGATATTGGAATTGAGGCGTCATTTACTGATGGTGGAAGTTATGTCTGGAAAACGCATGTTTAACTCGGCCTAATTGAGAGGTTACTTTTGCCCCATTTTGGTTTACAATGTACGGTTTTGCCCCATTTTTGTTTATAGTGTACGGTTTTGCCCCCTTAAATTTACCAGAGTTATAAGTGCTCATTTTTAAATTTATGGTGGCTATTTTTGCACCTTTGCCCTTTGGAAAAATTTTATATGCTTTTGCACAGTTTTTCACCATCTTTTAACACTGCTAATTGCTGAAAATTGTGGTCAAATTGCTGGAAAAAATGGTGGAAGTTTGCATTAGACAAATCTCATTTTTGGCATTTTTGATCAAATTAGGTAAGCTGAATTGTGCCAAATTCTGGGAACAATTGAGAACTGATTTTTGCTAGATTGTTCTTGTTACTTACTCATAAATACTAGGGATTTTTGGGAAATTTTTTTGTGGAATTTTTGAAGTAAAAATTCGCTCACTTTTGGAGCCACTTTTTGGGGTTAATTTGTGATTGTTTTGTAGACTGTTTTGACTGTTTTCTTTGCCTCGAATTTGGCCACTGTTTTGCACAGTTCTTGGACACTTTTGAACAGATTTGAATGCTTGATATTACCCTGGAATTTCTTGGATTAATTGCATATTTTGGTTGGAAAAAGTTGTGCGAATTGCAATTGCTTTAGGTGCACTAGTTACCTACTTTTGCAAATCGGGTACCTTGGCTTCTCTGAATTACTGAGCAGAATCCACCTATCTTTTGGTGTGATTGTTCTTGTTTCGTTGACTTTAAGTGCAGGGCAAGTTGCTGGAAAAGTTTTATAGAATTTGGCACACATTTTGACATACTTTTAGGTGCATTTTGTGAGTGAATTTGGTCAATTTCTTGCTGGAACTTGTTGCATTGTTTTCTATTGCTTCTCATTGATTTCTTTCGCTGCCTTCATACTTGCCTTTGCCCTGTCATTGCTGGTCATATTGTGCTCCATTTTGTGTGGTAATAGTTTGCTATTTTGCAGGGCTTAAGCTAGATTTAAAGGCTAAACTTGCTGGACATTCAAAGCACTTACTCTTGTGCTTATTGGAGCTCGATTATGGAATTGTATTGTTGGGCAGTGTGGAATATTTGTTGGCTGGATTGTTTTGTGCTATTTTGCTGGGCAATTGAGTGCATAGGCTGGAAGTTGTGGTTTGATGTTGAGCACATTGTGCATCCATTTAACATATCATTCATCACCTACATAGACACTCTTGCATCACGCATACCTAATTGTGTGTGTTAACTTGTACGTTGCTTATGAGACTTGAAGCATATGAGGAAGCTAGGCATCCTACAAAGAACAACAAGTTGCAAGCCATGTTGCAAGGCCCTTTCATTGTGGTTAAGGTACATCAATTCGGCATAGTGGAACTCAAGCAATTCAAGCATGGCCGAATACACCAAATTCATGGCCAAAAGTTCATATACTTCAAGGATAATTTAAGCCACCATAAAAGGTTGTCTCTTTCCTTCCTCACTTATACTATATTGCAAAAACTTAAGTGTGGAGGAGGGTTGTAGTTTAGGAAAAATTAGGATTGTGTCTTGTGTTTTGTTTGTTTGTTTTGTGTGTTTGTTTGTTTCCTTCCTCAATTATTTTCTTTCTTAATCTTAACAGATTTCCAAAAAAGTTGAATTTTCTTAATTCATTTGCAAGACTTTCAAATATCTAAATTTACAACTGACAATAAGTAACTTATTATTTCTTTTTCTTAAATTTCAGGTATTTATTAATTTGTTTTAGAATTACAAATTCGGGATGTTACACCACCCGCTTTTTTAAAAGCGTGTTGGATTGAATATAGCAGGATAGGTTGAAAAGTCCCAACTTTATCCAACACACACACACAAATTATTATTCATAAATAATATCATCAATTTTATACGTAATTTATCTCTTATTATATAGGAGATATCTGACCACTAAATGGCTATGGATTATATATTTATTATTATTTAATTATTTTATTTATGTTTTATTATTTTTTCATTTTATAACTATCATAAAACTCCAAATTCTAACCACCTTAATTGGTTATTGAGTATTATTATCCCAAATAGTAGGATCATCCTATTTATGGTTTAACTTATTTTGCATATATATTAAATCATTATTATAATCCAACAAATTAAATATACAATTGAGTAATTATATCTATATGTATATTGCATTATATTAAATATGATGGTATTCTTTACATGTAACAGTGAGTAGTTAATTGAGTTGGTAAGTGGGTTACAAGCCTACGTAAGGATGAGAACACATGTTCAAATCCTATAATTAACAATAAGCGCCAGATTACCGGGTGGTGATTAAAAAATTATGATGGTGCGTTAATATTTGGTATTTATATAATTATCATGATTCATATATGATTTAACCTCTTTTGTCGCCTAAAAAGATTAATCAAAACAAATCAATACTCTAATCCACTAGTTGTATAGTAGAGAGTATAGGTCTTTTCCTCAATCTAGGTTATAATCTTGCCAATTCTAAGTGCAAAGCCACACAAATTATCAATGGTTTTGAGAGTGATTATGTTTGTTAACTAACTACAATTACAACTAAAAATAGCTATATTACCGAAATGAAATGGATGAAAATCAAGAGTGAAACCTCCTCCTTCAAGCCTCAATTTGTGCAATCTCAATTGATAGGCCTCATGTGACAATTTCCTCTTAATCTAACTAGCTTAAATCGACCTAAGCTTCTTAAATCTAAGAAACTTAAGTTAATTTAAACTAATTAATCAAGAAACCCTAGCTTAACCTTCATGCATTTTCATAGGCAACATAGAACCTAAATCTAGATTCTAATTATATCATTCACTTAAAGAAACAACCACAATGTAATCACATATAATTGTTCTCATAAAGCTACAAAAAGTATAAGCCTAACACACATGAAAATCAAGTTTCCTAGAAGTTAGGTTACAAGTTTGAAGAATAAATGAACTCCACATGGAAATCTCCACATAGAATCCTAGTTCTAACATACCTAAAGACTTAGACATGAAAGAACTAAGATGAATACAAACTTGAAAACCTAGAAGTAGAAATTCTCACACAAGGCCAAATCCATGAAGCTCATAGCACAAATCTTGACTTGAAGGAAGGAGAGGAGAGCTTAGCCAAGCTTGGAGATGGAAATGATGATGAATTTGCGTGGAGGAGCCATGGATTTGAGGTGGAGGCCGAGAGGAATGGTGAGGAATGTGATGGAGGAGATGAGAGAAAGTGAGAGAAAATGTGATGAAGAGAGAGAAAAGGTATGTCAAAAATGAGAGGTTAGGGTTTTATTTAATGAAGTGAAGTTTGGGTTAATGAGAGTGATTAGGAGTTGATGAGTTGTCAAGTGGTGTAAATGGGTTGTCAAAAAGATATTTTTATGGTTATGGAGGGAGGTAGGCCAAATTGATGAGAGGTTAGGGAAGGAAGGGTATTTTTGGAATGTGGTGAGAAATGAGGATGAATGTGGTCATGAATTGGTCTAAATGCATTTCCAAAGCTTCCACCTTTTTCTCCAATTGATTGTGCTCCCAAAAATGCCCTTAATGAGGCCTTCAACTTTGAATTTGAATTTTTGGCTCCATATTACCCCTTTTGGAAATGTGCAAATCCCTTGTTTTTGACAAAAGGGGTAACTTTTGTCTTATGCCTTTGCCTTTCCCTCCAAGCCAATTCCTTGCACTCCAAGCTATCCCAAAGGGTTGTGGGGCCCACGTGGGACCCCCCTACACATGAAAACGCACAACTAGTCAAAAATGACCAAAATACCCTTGGTTACTTAAAATGCAAGTAATTAAGCTAGGATTTTCCATATAATCACCTATAAGCATGTGCACATAAAATCACCAATAATGATCAAATATAACAATTAAACCTCACTAATTAAGCTCAAATGCACATGCTTAAACATATAAATTTCGGTCCAATCAAATCCCCCACACTTAATCTTTGAACTCCGGGCAAAGTCATGCAAAAAGACTAAGTTAATCATTAAGCATAGTGAAGGCAATTGGAATTGTCATAGAGTACAAGTTGATCTTTTTGAACCTTTCCCTAGATCATCACATGGGCCAAATCTAAGAATACAAAGTGGAAACAAGTTTAACAAGTAACTAATTAGGAGGGAATGCTAAAAGAGATTTTCCTCACCGGATTTAAGTGTTTGCACTCAATCTCTCAAGTTAGGAATAATGCCTAACTAGGGTCTTTGTGATCACTCTTTGGCTCAATGCATTCCACCTCACCATAGGCTTGTAATAGTTCTTAGTTCTCCACCCATTAGTATGCATGGCACAATCAAATCTAGGGGACTTTGGGGGTTGAATGGAAGGCTAATAATGAATGGTGAATGATGGATAGTAGTCAATGACCAATAATATGAACAAGTAGCTACCACATATACTTGCAATACAATAAATCCAATTCCCACAAAGCATGCTACATCTCTCTCTTTTTTTTTTCCAAGCACTTTGTGTTTCTCTCATTTTTTTCTTTTCACTCTTATGCCTTTGTCATACTCAAGCACTTTGTGCTTTCATTTTTTTTTTCTTTTAGGCCTTCGGCCTTATTATTTTTTTCTTCTTTTTCTCTTATTTTTCTTGGCCTTTGGCCACTTTTCTTTTCTTTTTCCACTCTAGTACCTCTCGGCCATATAGGCTTTTCACTCATGTAGCAAGTTTTTAACAAGATACAACAATACAACACTAATATAAATGCAAGCATATGCTATAGTCACTTATTCACACATTGGTCAAGGTGATAGAGAAGAAAAGTGAATGGCCCAAAGGGGTTAAATCAAAAGATAATATTTGGTTGGCTTGTGTTTGGGTCAAGAGGGTTTAGAAATGAAATGCCCCTTTCCTCTTAAATTGTACCATGCATTGTGATCTTGAACAAGAACTAGGACAAGTTCTAGGAGGTGGAATAACTATTGGCCCACTCAATTCGGTTGAAGGCTTCTCACTTTATGGCTTACTCTAATTAGTCTCTTCCTCCTTAAGAAAAGTTAAGTGAGAAACTAGCTTCCTCTTTGAACCTTAAAAGTGCCCCAAGCAATGCCCTAAGTAGTCATTCCAAAAATTCTACTTACACACTAGAGGACAATTCAATTTACTTTCAAGAGCCATGATCAAGTTAAACTTCCTACACAATCATGCCAAATAAGTCCACAAATCAAGTGTGAAAGCTTTGAATTAGACCACTTTTAAGCACATAATACACCCCCCCACACTTAAAGCATGCATTGTCCTCAATGGGACCAAACAAATCAAGTAGGAAGGCATAAAACATAAGCAAGGCAGCAAGTAATAAGGCCGGGCAGTCCAAGCATGCAAATGGCCATCATGAATTATTCACAAAAACAAACACTAAACACAACCTAAACACATGTTTATAATTTTTTTTTTTGTTTTTCTAACCACCTATAACAAAATACTAGAAATTAAACCTAACACAATTCTATATTTTCTTCTAACAAATGTCTTCCCCCACACTTAAGATATTAGACTAAGCAAAACAAGTGAGGAAAGGATAGAAACAACCTTTAGGGAGGCTTGAAATTATCCTTGAAGAATAGGAACTTGTGGCCATGAATTTGGTGAATTCGGCCAATTGGAAGCTTCTTCATTATGCTTTTACCAAAAGCATCGCATGTGGCTTGGAGCTTCCTAGTAAGTTCCCTTGCGGCCTTAATGAACTCCCAATATTCCTTGTACATCCGAAAAGTGCCTACAACATGAAACAAACTTCCCTTGTGCAAGGGGTTGTAGACATGCAAATAGGGCATAGAAATGGTGGTATCATGACAAGGAATAGGGAAATGGGTAGGGGTAGCATCAACAGAATCAAGGAATGTATGCTTAGGAAAATCATGAGACATGCTCTCAAGCTTAACACTTTCATCCAAATGATCAATCATGCAAACATTATCATATACAAAAGAGCAAGAATCAAGAATTGGCAATCTTGAAGGAACAAGATTATTCCCATGCATACTCAAAGCTCTAACATGTTGGCTTACCCACTCATCCATCAAGCCATCAATAAAGTTTAAACCAAGCAAGGAATACCTCTCAAATGGATGCTTCATAGCTTCGTAGACATTGAATTTGAACAATTGATCATCCACTTTCATTGTCAAGAAGCCCTCATTTAAATGGAGAAGTATGCTTGCGTCAACTTGCTTCTCTTTTGGATGTGAACTTCCACTAACTTGTGAGAGGCTAGAGCTCCCCTTTAAACCATCTTGATCAAGTAGAAGTTCTTCATTAAAACCTTGGGAATTAGGGTGCTGTGCATTATTCAATGCAACCCAATTGTCGACCTCATCCATTGGAGCATCACTCAAGACAACATCATCGCCATTGGTTGTAACTAATTCAAGTGTTTCTTTGGATTCCATGTCAACAACCAAATGACTAGAAACATCATCATCAACAAATTCTAAAAATTCATGAGTTAATGCACATGTATGGTTCGGCAAAGATGGTGTAGGAACATGCTTGACATCATGTAGAAACAAGTGATCATGATAAGGCAAAGTATCAAGCTCAAGTGAATCAATAGGTATGTGCTTATCAAGAGTTAATGCATCATCAATCAAAGAATTAGACATGATCAAAAAATCTTCAAGTAATGGCACATCAAACTCATGAAAGCATGCATCCTTTTTAGGTTTAGGATTCACATTATCTTTTGTCCCACCGGTGGCACTCAAAGAATTAGATCCAACACTTTTATAACGACGCCATGCATAGCAAACCACACACATGCTCAACTCATCACATTCACAAATAGGATTAGAAATATCAACACTAACATCATCAACAATGTCATGCCTAGTTTCATGCAAAGGGGCATGCAAAGGAGTGGAATCCTCACAAACAATATGAGTATCCAAATCACAACTAGGAGAATCACTAGGCAAAACAACATTAGACTCAAGGATGCTAGGTGATTCCACAACTATTTCCTCATCAACCTCATCATCACTTAAAGAACAAGATTCATCTATGGGGAAATGACGTATAGATGTGGGTGAAGGGTGTGGAGTCTCAACTTCTACCAAAATTGGTGTATCATGTACCCTAGGATCGGCCTCATGGATCAATGGGAGTGCATCAACCGTCTCTTTACTAAATGAATTGGCCAATGAATCAAGAGAGGCATTCATTCTATCCATCGTATCTAACATGACCTTCAACTTGGCTATCATATCCTCACTCCTACTAAAAGAAGAAGAAGCTTGAGGAGCTTCATATAGTATAGAGGAATGGGGTGGTGGTTCATAGGGTGGGTGATATATAGGAAAGGATGGTTCATGAAGGGGAAATGAGTTATATGGTCCATCATCATCATGAGGGGGAAATGGAGGAAGTGGTTCATGATAATGTGGAGGAGATGATGTTGGTTCATAGGGTGGGTATGTTAATGATGGTTCATGGGGTGGGGTAGAATCATGATGTGGAAATGAAGGATATGGTTCAACATAATTATGAGGTGGACATGGATGGAGTGGTCCCTCATAATTGGTCCCCGGCAACGACGCCACTTGATTTAACCTCTTTTGTCGCCTAAAAAGATTAATCAAAACAAATCAATACTCTAATCCACTAGTTGTATAGTAGAGAGTATAGGTCTTTTCCTCAATCTAGGTTATAATCTTGCCAATTCTAAGTGCAAAGCCACACAAATTATCAATGGTTTTGAGAGTGATTATGTTTGTTAACTAACTACAATTACAACTAAAAATAGCTATATTACCGAAATGAAATGGATGAAAATCAAGAGTGAAACCTCCTCCTTCAAGCCTCAATTTGTGCAATCTCAATTGATAGGCCTCATGTGACAATTTCCTCTTAATCTAACTAGCTTAAATCGACCTAAGCTTCTTAAATCTAAGAAACTTAAGTTAATTTAAACTAATTAATCAAGAAACCCTAGCTTAACCTTCATGCATTTTCATAGGCAACATAGAACCTAAATCTAGATTCTAATTATATCATTCACTTAAAGAAACAACCACAATGTAATCACATATAATTGTTCTCATAAAGCTACAAAAAGTATAAGCCTAACACACATGAAAATCAAGTTTCCTAGAAGTTAGGTTACAAGTTTGAAGAATAAATGAACTCCACATGGAAATCTCCACATAGAATCCTAGTTCTAACATACCTAAAGACTTAGACATGAAAGAACTAAGATGAATACAAACTTGAAAACCTAGAAGTAGAAATTCTCACACAAGGCCAAATCCATGAAGCTCATAGCACAAATCTTGACTTGAAGGAAGGAGAGGAGAGCTTAGCCAAGCTTGGAGATGGAAATGATGATGAATTTGCGTGGAGGAGCCATGGATTTGAGGTGGAGGCCGAGAGGAATGGTGAGGAATGTGATGGAGGAGATGAGAGAAAGTGAGAGAAAATGTGATGAAGAGAGAGAAAAGGTATGTCAAAAATGAGAGGTTAGGGTTTTATTTAATGAAGTGAAGTTTGGGTTAATGAGAGTGATTAGGAGTTGATGAGTTGTCAAGTGGTGTAAATGGGTTGTCAAAAAGATATTTTTATGGTTATGGAGGGAGGTAGGCCAAATTGACGAGAGGTTAGGGAAGGAAGGGTATTTTTGGAATGTGGTGAGAAATGAGGATGAATGTGGTCATGAATTGGTCTAAATGCATTTCCAAAGCTTCCACCTTTTTCTCCAATTGATTGTGCTCCCAAAAATGCCCTTAATGAGGCCTTCAACTTTGAATTTGAATTTTTGGCTCCATATTACCCCTTTTGGAAATGTGCAAATCCCTTGTTTTTGACAAAAGGGGTAACTTTTGTCTTATACCTTTGCCTTTCCCTCCAAGCCAATTCCTTGCACTCCAAGCTATCCCAAAGGGTTGTGGGGCCCACGTGGGACCCCCCTACACATGAAAACGCACAACTAGTCAAAAATGACCAAAATACCCTTGGTTACTTAAAATGCAAGTAATTAAGTTAGGATTTTCCATATAATCACCTATAAGCATGTGCACATAAAATCACCAATAATGATCAAATATAACAATTAAACCTCACTAATTAAGCTCAAATGAACATGCTTAAACATATAAATTTCGGTCCAATCAATATATTTAAAAATTTATATGATATGATTAATTAACACATAATTAAATTAACAGGAAAACAAAAGTACATTAACCACACTTTTATTTATATTGATATTTATAGGATAGAAACACCATACAAAAAAAGAAAACACACATATATGATCTATTTTACATAATACTCCCTCCGGTCCTAAATAAGACCTAATTGACTTTTTTGAAAAATCTTAAAAAAGAGCAAAATAAGTTAATTATGAATTGATTTACCTAATTTTTTTCCCTTAAACTAGTTTATTTTACTTATAAGCTAATGGATAATCTAAAAATATATTAAATATGTCATGATTTAATAGACTATTTTGCAACCTTAACCTCTCCAAAAAAAAGTTATCTAGGTCCTATATTTAGGACCGGAGGGAGTATAGTTTTTAATGGAGTAATATAGCTAAAGACATAGGATTCTCTTCAAGATTAACAAAACGAGACCATTTCTATTGGATTAAAGAACTTAGGGAAATCGAGGTGGGTTTGATGCAAGAGGATCAATAGGATCAATTTTGATTGTATGTAGGTTCTGGATGACTTGATATTCCCCTATTTGTGTTCACCCTATCGGAATTTCGACTTTGGTAATTGGCATGAAGTATTATGAAAATATCAATGATAAAACAAAACTTGGGTAAAGGTGCAAAACTAGCCACCGTAAATTTTCAAATGGACAACTCTAGCACCCTTAAATTGGACGGGGCAAGTACATTATAAATAAAAATGGGACAAATTTAGCCTCGCCGTTAACTTGTCCAAGCGGACGTTTGTATTTGCGTGGGATCCACCTTCATTAATCTACATGGCAATACAGTCAGCAATCCAGCATGACAAATTTTCTTGGGAAAATTAAATACAGGTCCCTTGTAAGGGACTTAATATTAGAAAAGTCCCTATAACTAGGAAAATTAAAGTAGAGTCCCTTGAGACTATACTTAAATTATTTTTGGGCACGTGGGCCCCACAGATAATATTAAAAATAATTTTCCCTCCCCCACCCCTTCTCTCTCCTATCGCCTCCCATCTTCTTCTTCTTCGGCCCCTCCCCCCACCACCCAAAAAAAACTCCACCCTCCCAACGGCCCCACCCTCCACCCCTACCAACTCCAAAGCCTTCCTGCTCCACCCATCAGTCCAACCCCCACGTGAGTGGCCGGAAGGGGCAACTTATGACGCTGCCGCCATTGCTCAGGTCTGCTGCTCACCGCTCGCCGGAAAAACGAGGAAGGACGGTGGAGAAAAAAAAGAAAGCAGTGAGGAAATGAGGGAGGTCAACGGTGGTGACGGGTTTTTTTTTTTGCTTTGTCATCCACCGGAACTCGCCGTTGAACGTCGTTGCGTCTCGCCGGAGCTGAGGAGAACGACGAACGACGTCGAGAGTGAGAACAGAGGAAATGGAGAGAAGAATAAGTTTGAATCTGGGGAAGAAGGCTGAGCTTGGAGGTGTTGGTTCTTGCTTGGAGGAAGAAGGTGACTTTTGGAGTTAATGGGGAGGAAGAAAAGAGAGGAACCATGATGATGAAGATATAACAGTGTGTATGTGTGTGTTCGGCGCATTCAAAAGAGAGAGGGACAGGAAGAGAAAATGTATATATATTTTGGGTGGGGGTGGAGGGTGGGGCCGTGGGGGAGGATGGAGAGTTTTTTGGGTGGTGGGGGTAGGGGGCCCAAGAAGAAGAAGAAGATGGGAGGAGATAGGAGAGAGAAGGGGTGGGGAGGGTAAATTATTTTTAATATTATCTGTGGGGCCCACGTGCCCAAAAATAATTTAAGTATAGTCCCAAGGGACTCTAATTTAATTTCCCTAATTATAGGGACTTTTCTAATATTAAGTCCCTTACAAGGGACCTGTATTTAATTTTCCCAAGAAAATTTGTCATGGTGGATTGCTGACTGTATTGCCATGTAGATTAATGAAGGTGGGCCCCACACAAACACAAACGTCCGTTTGCACAAGTTAACGGCAAGGCTAAATTTGTCGCATTTTTTTTACATTGTACGGTTTTGCCCCGTCCAATTTAGGGGTGCCAAAGTTGTCCATTTGAAAATTTACGGTGGCTAGTTTTGCACCTTTACCCAACAAAACTTTTAACAAAATAATACTCAGCTGATTTAAATAGAAAACATTTTTCTATAATTAAATAGAAAACATTTTAAAGCTTGCACAATTGAAAATAATATGAGAGAGAGAAACTGCTTAGATAATGTAGTAAATTTTCAAACAAAAATATCCATAAATAGAAAATAAAAGAAAGAAAAGTAGAAGAGATTTCAATAACAAAATAAATAATATACTTTGCAGGGTTTATCACTCAGTAAGTAATATCCCAAATCAGTTAGTTTTGCTTTTTCAATATATATTTCATGTCATAAATGTATATTTCCTATACTCTTTTCCCATTTCGTTTTATATTACAATAATGAATGTTGAGATACAATTTCTTTAATTTTCTTCTTCCCCATCCATGTATAGCTTTTCAATTGAGTTATATTTGCACCTCATTAGATATAATTCGGCCACCATTTGCACCATTCCTCCCATCCATGTATAACTCATTAAATATAATTGTTTGGATGCCCGCTAATTCGACCACCATTTCTAACAAAACATTCCATTTTCGATATCCTTTCTACAATAATTTTAAGGATGAACATAGTGATATAATTTGCTTTATGATTTGAAAAGAGTTATCTACAACATAGTGTTATAAAGAGTTTTCTTGCCTCAACCCGTATGATTTTGCTTCGTCTCACCTTTATTTGGAGCTATTTTTTATGGCTATTTTAAAGCTATTTTTGATTGCTAATTAGCTACGACATATTATAAAATGGACCAGTAGTGATAAAGTGGGGAATGATCCTATTTGATGTTTTTCCTCCAAATAAATTTCGAGAAATTTAAATACACCAGTGATGTTCTTGATTATGTCTGTCAACTCTGGGTTTTATGGGCTGAGTTTTATTGAGAACCAAGTGAACAAAATTTCAGATTTGAGGAGACTTTGTGCCGAAAAGGTACGGTGAAACATTTTTTTAGTTTTAACTTTTATCTTCCGAATGAATTCTTATAGCATTTCTTTTGTCTGGAGAGTAAATCCATATTTTGAAGTGGGCGGTAGGGTAGTCCAGCAAATGCCAACAAGGTAAGTCATACTTATATCGTCTTCAATCTGTATGCTATTATAAAACATACGCATATAAATAGGAAATGATGCAAATATGCACCATCACATAGGTTAAAAAGGAGGACACCCCCCTAATATGCGAGATTCTTTATCTTGTCATATGTTCAATGCATGATAAGTGGACTCTCCCTCCTCTATACAAGAATTTATGAGCATTAGTAGAAGCTTGCTATATACTATTGTCCAGATTCATTTTCCAAAGGTGAAAATGGTTTCATCATCAAAAAGTACACGAGCCTGGGTTCGGATATTTTTTTCTTTAAAGAATGTGTATGTTGTTTTGTGAGTGCTATACCTTTCTTTAGTCCCATATTTTTCCAACTTTGATGTTCTGTGATGTTCAAGTAACCCCATTTATCATGCACTTCATCTAATCTCCTCCACTAGTGTAATATAGATAGTGACTCCATGTTAATGTACAGTTGCTAGGTTGAAATTACTTATCACTTACTGATAAGTGACTCCATGTAAAGTGCTGTGTGTGATACAATTCAATCAAAAAGATGTCCTTCTTGGCTTGATAAAGAATGGTTTGAGTTTGGACTTCCATTAATCCAATTGTCAATTGGTTCACAGGTAGCAGTAAGCAGCATTTTGACTCAAGTTTTAGTAGAAGCTTTTTTTGGCGCATGAAAACAGCTATTGGGAAGCTTTCCCCTTTATTTCAAAAGCAAATAGTAAGCCTTTTGACATCAGAAATTGAACCCTTTGTTTTGTAGAATGATTGTAAAGCTGATATGGTAATATTAACAGACATGATTTAGAACAGATATGCTTACTAAATTACAAAATTATTTTTTTTTTTGCAGTCATTACGTGTTGCCCTGATTTTTTTTGTCATTAAAAACACTTAAATTATAAAGTGATAACATAGTATAAGATACAAGCTACCTTGTAGGGAAATTTATGCATGTAAGGCGTAGTCTTTTCAGGACTGACTTACTACATGCATCCATGGAGTATTGATGAAAGCATGAGGGGTCTTTGTGAAAGCTTTTAGTCCTCTGTGCATGGTTACTGTAGCTGTTATAGGCTAATTCATTCTGTTTTAGCATATGTACCTAGGAAGATAACTGTGAAAGCCATAGGCCAAGCTTACCACATGCTTAATAAAACAAAAACATAAACTAAAGAAATCTAATCAACTTTGCAGGGTAATAGGCACCTTTGTTATTGTCTTGGGCATGTACCTTGAGTTGTGGGGTAAAAGCAAAGACTATGCCCTGTCAACCCCGAATGTAAAGATATCTTATCACCAAGTATGCTAATTGTTGATGGGTCAATATCAGAAAGGAAATTGCTGATAGTGAGGTTATCATTATCACTCATTCCGGCCAAGAAGTTATAACTTGAGAGCAAGTTATGTTATTTTAGAAATAAAATAGTTATTTAATTTTGATTGATTAATTCAATAAATTATTAATTGATTGACTCAATTAGTTAGATTAATTGACTAATTAGGATTTTATTTTAGTGGGTTGGGTTATTTTGTTTTATTGTTACCTTTTATTATTATGTTTTATTATTAGGGTTAAGGCATATATAACCTAACATAGGGTTACATGTATATTTAGTATTATTCAATTTGATGAATATGAGTTGAGTTTTATATTGTGACGGCCGATGAACGATCTCTTTCTTTAACCTCCCCTTCTTCTCTTTGAACCCTCTTCTCTATATTTCTTGTTGTTATATGTTGAGGAAATAATGGTGGAGCTGATAGTGGTGATGGTGATGGTGCTGGTGAGCAAGGAGAGAATGAATAGTGTAAAAGTGAGGATTGTGAGGAAGAAGGGAGGTAAAAATATAAATAAGAATAATATATGAGTTCAATATGTAATTTTGCAAAGGTTTTTAACGGTCAAACGTCATTGGCCATCAACATTGGGTATAATTGAATCATTTTGGTTACTTTGAGGGTGAATCTATGTCTGTTGTTAGTTTAGGGTACTCAGTGGTCCGAGTGGTTACTTGGAGGGCAAATTAGGGTCATTACCCTTAATCAAATAAATGTCCTAATTTGATTCTCTTGACCAATAATACTATATATGGCGCATGTATGATGTAGTTTAATCATTATGTTGGTTATGAAAGGTTAAGAGACATATATAACTGTGTTTGTTCTAAACTTTAAAAAGTAAGGTGAGTTGTGTAACTTCAACTAAAGTTAGGGGGAACATGACGTATTTGGAAAAACTGGCATTTAATTGTTAAGATGTGAATAAGTGGAACGCCTATGTTTTTTATTATTGAAGAGTAACAAAAATATATGTTGAAAGATAGAAGGAATAAAAGATAAAAGTATGTGGAATGATTGAAGGAATAAAAGATAATAGTAATATGTTGTTCAATATATAGATGCATCATATATTACCTTTTTTTAGTATATTTACAAAAAATTAATCTCTTACATTAATTAACATCCAAGTAGGGATTTTTAAATATTGTATTTGATTTATGTTCTTTTTTTGTATAATCATGAACATATATACCATGTGGTTGGTCCAAGATATTTAACACCAATTCTTTTCACATTAATGTTTTACACATTTATCAATTAATTTTTTTTTATCGAACATTGATCAATTAATGGCTCTTTGCGCATGCAACTTATGTTTTATCAAATATAATTTAATCCAAAATTATAAATTAATTTAATATTTGCTTGTGTGTTAGATTTGCACTTTATTATTATAGAAATTAACCTTACTTTTTTTCGTCCAAAAACATTAACCTTTGGAAAGTTGGTATAAGCAATTACCACTAAACCAATTCATTAGTGCCCTTTGGTTGTAAGAATAGTAGAGAAATTAAAGTAGAAGAAGGATATTTATTAAGGTAAAAAAGGATATTTATTGAGAATGTGTAGTTATTGATTGTAATCACAATTGCATTAGCTTATTTTACTAAGACACAAACACCTGATTTAACATAGTGCCTGGGAACCTAGGTGCATGAAATTAAACCAAACGTGTAGTAAATTTCAAGATTTAGATAATTAAGCCATTGCCATAATCAAATTATTGCTGCCATGCACTTTTTGTAGATTCTCATTGAAGTAGGTTTCACCCTTTCATCTTTATGAAATAGTAAGCTTAGGACTTTTTTTTGTCTGAGTAAACTCAGGACTTTAGCTTGAGGGTCAAGTTTACTTTTATTTATTTTCAATTAGGTCCGGTGTATATTCTTAGATGTACATCTAACAATAACACAACTAATTAGGTGTGCATGATTAAATTTCTCACTTAACCGCACAAAAAAAAAACTATTGGTAATTCTTCATTTGTAGTATGACAAGTGAGCTTACAGATTTAAAACATTTAGCATAATTCTCTATATAATATACAATAAATTATTAAATGACAAAATAAATATATTGGCTTAATCAATGTTTGTAAAACTCGAACTAGACAATTAGGTTGTCACCCGTAGTACTCATTGGCACTTTTTTTTAATAGTTCAGTTTCTTTTAAGGTTGAATTGTGTAGGACTACTCCAAATCGCCTATGGATAGGGAGCCAATTTTTAATTAAATATTTGTTGCAAAATAGGTTAGGTACCTCATGACACCCATTCAAGAGAATATTTAACCTAAGTTACTTTTTTAAAAATAAATATAACCTTTATTTTATTTTATTTTAATTACTAAAATAACTTAATGTATACAAAAATAAAAAATAAAAATAAAAATTTAACACCTATGTACTCTTAAAGCCCACATAGTTTAGTGTGGTAAAAATGCATGTCACTTGGATTCTATTTTTCAGAAAAAATATCTATCTAAATTTTAAGAGAGAAATTTATTTTTGGTTTAAGTTTTTCATTATGAAAATATTTATTTATTTATATTTAAGAAAAATCTTTGTTCAATAATTTTGATTGAATTTCCTGAGGAGATAGGAGATAATTTCACACGGAAAAACAATTAAAAACAATGGATTTTTCGCCTGAGAAGATTGATACACGGCATGAAAATCATCATTCAAAACATTTTTCGTCTTTTATAAAAGAGATTTCATTTTAGATTTGTAATTTATGAAAGAGTATTTGCAATTTCAAAATTAAATAAAAAAATAGATGTAAATCATATATCATCTAAAGGTAAAATGTGGAACAAAATGACAAGTAGTTAAACCAAAAGATGATAACATGATTCAACTTCTTTGCAAAAGGTCTCAAACCAAAATTGCAAAATCACTAAAAAGATGTTGGAACATGTGAGAGCATTTAGAAAAATCAACATCATACAAGCATAAGTTCAAAAAAAAATAATTCTTACTTGATCACAAAATATTGCCTAGGTGAGAAGGCACTATGTTGTGTGTAGAAGAATTATTACACTTTTGGTTCAATGTGATGTGAAAAATTATTGATGTCTCTGTTTCACAAAAGACATACTTTGGCATAAGAAAAGAAGAAGAAGAATGAGAGATGTCACAGAAATGGTCTTTCTTAGCTTGCTCTCTCCCTATATTTTTCCAAAAATATGTATTGAAATAAGTGTCTTCTCATTATCTCCTTACTTTTCTCTCTCAAAACTTCTACTATAGAAAACCTACCCTCTCTAGAATCCTCCAAAATGATCCCTCCTACAATGCTTTCTTGCTCTCACTTATATAGTTATACAGACTCATTTACTTACTTTTTTTTCTTCATTTTCGTTGGAGGCATTTGCAATACAATCGAATTGCATTATTTCCTTCTTTGATGCCCATTTAATTGCCTATCATCAATAGCCAAATTTTACCATTCATTATTCCTTTTTGTACTAGGCTTTTATATACAAAAATCGTAGAAGGTTCCCTTAATAGCTATTCATATTTCCTTCTTGATTTGATTCAATTTCGTTTAGACCATTTTAATGTTGCCATTTTTTATATTTTTACAAGAAAGATCATGACACACATGTTGGATTAATTTCAATAGTCTAATTATTCCTTTCTTCTGTGAAATCTTTAATTGTTATGAATTCTGCTTGGCCAACAATAATTTCCTCTTTATTCAAATCTCCCCAAAACAAATCAAAATATTGGACAATCAAATTTCAAATGGGCCAATCATTCCTACTGAATCATCATATTGAGGTATTTCCTTTTACTTCTTTCTTTTGACCTATTTTCTTTTCTTTGTAACCACCATTATGGTTCTCATCAACATAATTATTTCCATTTTATTTCTTGGCTTGGGATCAATTATCATAGTCTCTTCACAATTGAAATTAAATTTGCCCAACAAGAAAGAGTGAAGAGAGCATTTTTATTTTATTTTTCATTTTTCATTTTTCATTTTTTTAAAAAACAAACAACAAAGTCTTATCCCAACTAGATGTGTTTTCATTTTTTATTTAGTGGGTTTCAACAAAATAGGGTGGTCACAATATTTAAAATTGGAGTACCCAAATAACTTACCTAGAAAATGCTTGAAAAACAAAAATGTATTTATGTATCTACCCATAAAAATACAACTCATATTCACAAATACACATTCATCCATAAATGTGTTAATCAAATCACGTTTTTAGTTGTTCCAACATGTTATAACGTGGAATATGAAAAAAATGTTGCATTAGAGATTTGAATAAGTTTATTTTAATTTAAATTAAAATTTCATACTTTATTTGATAAGGTCATATTATAACAGATACACATATAAGTGATATAACATTATATTATTTTTAGTTAACTTCGTTGTTTCGACCATTGATCTAACATGTCAAACTAGTGCAAACCGTGATCTGCTTACACTTTCTTCTTTCTTGTTCACCTCTGGTCTGACTTCTACAAATATTTGGCTTAACTATAGAGTATAAGGACACCAAATTATTTTGTTTTTTATATATACCATATTGATGGTTCACTAGAATGGCCGACTTAGCTCAATGATAAGCTCATTTGTATTAGGGTCTGAGGTTCTCTTTACATAGAGATAATGTTGCCTAGTACATTGCATAGTCTAAGGTCGCGGAACTATAACTGGGTTCCTTTTAACTAAGGAAATCAAATTTAATTTATGTATGATTAGGGTATCTTTAAAAGGTTTCTCTTTTCCAATTAGCCCATCGTTTTTGGACTTTTCACTATTACTAATTTATATTAATCGAACTAGTTTATATTTCAAAACCTTGGTCAGATCATATTGCAAGATGTTATGTTTAGGTATGCACCAACAACTATCAACTAACTATCAACACGAAGTATATGTTTTAGTTCAGATTGTATTTTTTCCTCATCAAAGAACTCAATTAAAGATTAAAATATTCATCAATTTTCAATATTGATTTGAATATTACAATTTCTTTTCCAAAATGGTATTTTTAACTGTAGAAAGAAACACAAAATACATTTCAATAGTAGATTAAAAAATGTAAATCGTAATAAATAATTTTCGAAGACTAAATGTAGTCAAATATGTAAAAGTTTTAACATAAGCCATTTCAACTTAATCATCAATTTTTTAATAAATTATAAGAGTACATAATTTGCTGATAACTAGAGTGATTTACTAAAAGGTCAAGACAAGAGTATTTACCAATAAAGGTTGGTCCAATTGGTAAAAAGATTAGCTCATAACCAAAAGGTTATGAGTTTCAATCCCACCGACGTATGTGAGGAACTTATTGATGGAATGATAGATGATTTGTAAGTGTCTCTGTAAGCACTATTTGAGAACGAAGACTCACTCTGGTTTTGGTGAGTCTCCAAGACACAACTCACCTCAACTTCTCTTTTTTTTTTGTAAAAAAAGGACAAGAGCATTAAACTAATTTAAATATTTGAGATCCCACATATTATTTCTTTTAAAAATTGAGGATTAAACAAAATCATTTATTTTTTATCTGAAAAATAAAATCATTTATTGGGTATAATGTTTTAACATTTTAAAGATTTTCAAGAACGTCATGTTATTTAACTACTGAAAATCAAATGGCTCAATAAATCAATTAAAGTAGTAGTTTAAAGGGTTAGTCGTAGTTGTTCCATAGTTGAAGCAGGGCGCGTCAAATTATTGTAAAAAAATAAAAAAAAATTATTGTAATATAACTCAGATATAAAAAAAAATACTCGTATGTTTTGCTAAAAAATGTAAGATTTTAGTAATAAATACTAATCCCCAATAAATTCAACATTGATTCATTATAATCAATACATAAATTCTATCAACTACTATTCGTTTTAATCTTTTTACTCAAAATTGTGACGTTTCAACCTCACTATAATGGTAAAAAAAACCTCACTATAAAGTGAGGTCAAAAAAAAAAAAAAACCCCCCCACTATCAAGGAATGTTTAAATCCACAAATATCAACTGATCCAAACTTCTCGACTAAATCAAGATATTAGGTCCATGGTTTATGGAATTGGCTTTCGGCTCTCCTACTAATAAAAACACGAGCAAGCTAAGTGATCTAAACATATAGGCAATCTAGATCTTATTTAGACATCCTAGATTTTGATTTTGTAAAAGTAATTTTAAAATTAATTTAAAATCTAAATTAAATCCATACCATTCAAATGAGACTTTATTCATCTTTTTGTAAAGTTTGGAAATTGATTCCCTTACTAATCTATGCAACTAATTCCATTTAAATACCATTTTGGAACCACAAACACAGGAAAAAATGTTGAGACAGGTATTGATGTCTGAAGTATTTACTCTTGTGGTTTAACCACAAAAAATCCTACGACAATATTTTGAAAAATTATGTTTACTTCGTTGAATAATAATTTTAGTGCAAATTTTCCCAAATTAAAAACTCATTGGTATTTGTATTTTAGTAATATATGTACATTTATACATATTAGTAATATTTTAAAGTAGGTCAAAGGCCCTTTTTTACCCCGAAAATAACCACATAGGAGTATTTGGTGTTCTAAATTAACAAATACATTTTTGCCCCCACAAAGTAATACATATGGGCAATTTCCTCTTAATTAGCCGGATCCACTAATGGGCGTTGTCCAGGTATGTAAAATACTAAATGCATTACTTCTGAGGAGAAAACACACTAGTTATTAGCTTAGGACACCTAATGCTCTTAGGTGATTGCTTTCTGAGCAAAAAAGATCATTGCCCTAAGTACAATACTCTAAACACCTTATAATGTTTGATGACTTCAAAAGATTTAATAATACCCCACTTGATCAATGATCTACTTTTAAATATTCCTTTTTTATCTGAACTTTTGAAAAATTCTTGGAGAAAAAGAAAAATTCTTGGAGTGCTACATTATTTATATTCTTTTTAGTAGGAAAACCGTCCAAATCAAATAAGACGAAATGTACCCACTTGTAAAATAATGCGAGCTCACATAACCATGTCACACTAAACTAGATCCTTCACTCCCCCGCTAACGCACAAATTAATTTATTAAATATTATGTGATGTCCTTGATAGGCCAATTTTTAAGAAAAATAAAAAGAAAATAGAATCTAAGATTATATCACTAATTGTGATAATGTAACATGGCTGAAGTTTATGTGAGATTTATGTCCTACTTTGTTTCAATTTCACTAGCTATTAAATATGTAGTGTGGTTTTATCAAATTAAATAATAATTAGTTGACTTAGTGCTAGTAAAAAAAGTTAGTTGACTTAATAAGCGAAATCATCTTCAATAAGGATGACAACATATGTTTGAATTTCAAAAGCACCCGATAAGTCAACTCTGTTTATATAGACAACACTCATATCCATAAAGTCCGGATTAGTAGGTGATTATTACATAATATTGGGAAAACCTTACCAATTGACTACATATAAAACAAGCACACACTAATGAAATTCTTCAAGACAAAACATTATGTACTTTGAAGAACCCCAGAAGGGTGAAGCTAATTAGAAATCATTGTGATTTTTTAGTAATTATGTGAGCATATAAGGAATATTCTATATGATGATAGAGCATACTTAAAGATGCTTTGCTACATATACACACAAAGATTGAGACTCCAACTCTTAACTATTTCTTAAATGACAAGAACTTCTTAATAAAAGACCTACTTGATTAATTGGGAAAGATTAATGAAATTAATAAACTAAATCGTCATAAATATATATTAGATGAATTTTTTAAAAAAGAAACTATGTGAATCAAAGATTATATATTAATTTTGTAAAACAACCTAATTTTAATTTGTATAAAGTTGACAGATGAGGTAAAATAATCAAAAAAAAAACTGTAAGAAATTAATTGCATCTATTATTATATTAGGAGCTGAGGTAATTAATATTCATCAATAACTTTGTCTTCACTAATGTGGTTTAATCTAAAGAATAATGTGAAACATAGTTAATCACACTTCAATGAATGAATTGAAGCTTACATATTCATTTGCTGATAATACTGCATACATAGAGCATATGAGCATATAATATAAACAAAGAGTATATGCGCATACAGTAATTTTATGCCTAAAAACGATACTATTTTCAGTTATAATCATTTTACTTAGAATAATGATGTTTTTACAGTTTTAATATTTAATAGGGATCAGTTCGTTTATTTTTGGTGACAACGGATTGATACTTCTATAATGTGACACTAAAAAAAAGTGCATACAAAAGTTCCTTTTTCCCTACTCATTATTTCTCTTTCATATTATCTCATCTAGGACAATGCAATTACTTGCAAAATGCCGAGAAATCAGATCCACAATTATTTGTGCAGATTTATTTTTTAAGAAAATGTGATGAAAAGAGAAAAGAAATGAGCACCAAAACGTGAGGTGGGGAAAACTAAGCCCTCAAAAGGAAGAAAGAGAGAAGGTGCAGCCGCCTAGGGACAAGGAAGAGAAAAATGGCCAATTTTCTTTGGTCCCAAAATGAATATGCCACTTTCATAGTTCCACCAAAGTGGACAGAAAACGAAAACATAATAAAAAGGAGGACATTAAAAAGCTTGATGGGTCATTGACCAATGCCACTTACAATTACAAACAGACACTACACGAGGAGTTCCATCCCTTGGGCCCCAAACACACACTTATCTCCAATTCCATCACCCAAACAAACAGATCTAGCTTGGCATTTCCCATACCTCCATCTGTTTTCTGGGGTCCACCATCCAGGTTCACATGCCAGAGGATAAGCTCAAGGGGTCCAAAAAAGGACAACACTTTACTCAATCTATATCCATTCCAAACCAATTTACCCACAAAATTTTCTCCTACTTACCTTAACCTGTTATAACACATGAACAATACATGTGGCAGAGTTCACTGAACTATGTGTATATTTTAAAACACTATCCATAATCTTCACTTGCAAATCAGTGAGTCTGCCATACAGTAGATCTCACTCATTAGTCATTTGTAAGCATCCAATAATGAAAAGCATCTTCCAACACGATGCAGCCCACATAGTCATGTCTGACATGACCTGATAGTTAGGCCCATGATTTAAGGAGAATAAATAAAGAATAAAATCTTATTTATATCACAAGTCTTACATAAGTATTAGGACAACATGGCTATAGTGAAAAACACACATACCACAGGGGTTATATATAATATAATAGGAGCATCCATGGTTAAGTAACTCCATATACCAGACCTGCCAAGCATAAAATAATAACTAGACCTACAAGGACCTTTTTAGACATAACCTACAATTACATGGGAAGAAAAATGAGATAAACTAACTTTTTATCTTAGGCACGGGATCTTCCCATGATTTCAAGGAAAAAAAATAAGACTCCCGTCCCGTGATACAAGAGATTTCCACAAGTCATTTTCAATGGTGATACCATATTGATGACATGTCTGACTGTTTGTGAAGTGAATCCATTCCTCCCACACCTGCTTGCATCTCATCCTAAAAATCAAAAGATGCCAAATCACAAGGAGACCCAAACATTAAATGGAAATTGTTGTTCATGTTGTTGTTACTGCTATTGTTGTTGTTGTTGTGGTGCTGATTGTTGTTGGTTTCAAAAGGAGAGTTGAATGCCTTGAATGGGTCAAAATGGCCTTCTTCACGAGCAAACATTTGTTGATTATTGGAAATGTTGGGTTCTTCAAAGAAGTTTCCTTCCACCATGACTCCTTGATTAGGGAAGAAATTGTTCTGCTGTTGCTGAATGTTGGGTTGTGAAAGGTTTTGATTTTCTACCGCAGCGCGGTTATTGGAACCTATGCTCTTATTTCCTTGAACATTTGCATCATACACTGACATAAGGTCGCTGATCAATTTCTGGCCATCTTCAGGAACTCCAAGCCCGGATAGGTTTATCGAAGGTGGAACTATATTAACTGACTGTGCAGTGGGTTTTGGCTGCGTCAAAGATTGAGGGAAGATAACCGGCTTGACCTCATTAACATGAAAATGTGTCCCTCCAAAGTCTAAGGAACCACCTCTATATGGGCAATTCAATTGATGGTTATCCCTAGAAGCCCTATCAGCAAAAGCAAGGCGGACTTCACTATAAGGACATTGAGGGTGCTCGCAGGTGTAGATTTGCTGATTCATTGTGTTAAAGTCATTAGGAGCCTTCCTCTTCCGAATGAAATCCAAGTTTGTGACAATCTCTCCCTTGATTGCAAAAGGAGGTTGCTGGTTTGGCAGCCTTCCCCTCATTATATCCATCCCAAGATTCGATGGATTGATATTCTCAGGTTTGTGCTCCACATCAAAGTTTGGCTCTTCCTCAGCCCCTTCAACATCATACTCACTGCAGTCATTGATGACCAAAGATCCACTGCCTCCAGCTGAAGACAGCGGAGGGCAATAGTCCGGGTACAGCTCCCGTGCCAAAGCCTCCTCTTGGTTAATGATCGCAAGCCAAGTTGCACTTTCCTTGGCTGTCATTTTATCTTGAAGGCATTTTGACTGCCTCACTAGCTTGCGAATCTTGGCGATATCAGGAGACATGTGCTTTATAACAGCAGTTAAAACCCCAACCTTCCATGCCTTCTTCAGGTCATGCGGTTTCTTATACGGTGGAGGGCCTTGATCTTTAGGCAAACCGATCTGTGGCCACCAATCTTCATTCCCAGAGGGCCACCACGGAGGAGAAACTCCCTTCTCTAGTGGAAACCGTCGTTGGGGCGGATCACAGTGCTGCATCAGCGCTGACAAGAGAGAACCCAAGGTTGTGTCTTGAAGCTCTTGCAGGGTGTGTGGTGTGGGACCAAGAGCATTGCATCCTTCATTCTTGCCCGGAATTGCGTTATCAGCCTGATATTTGGCTATGGCAGCCGGGCCATTCCTATCGAATCTGACCTTATCCTTCCACCACTCGCGAAGATTGTCAGATGCACCGGTCACAGGCTTTCCCTTCTCCGGAATTATCCCATAAACAAATCCTTGAGCCTTGCAAACCTCCATCATCTTGAGCATGTACTTCAAGATTCCATCTTGGGCCCTTGACATCTTTTTCCTTCTTGCCTGTTCTTGGGACTGCCTTTGCTTCACTGCATCAATGCCTTCTTTGGATTTGCTTTGTTCTTTCAACCGTTTCAGACGCATTTTGTCTCTCCACATCCTCCTCTCAAGCTCGTCCACATCGGTTTCTTCATCACTGTAATCATCCTCAACCGCCACCTCCGGTTCAGCCTGCCGGGTGACAACATCGCCATCCCCAAGGGGAGCAGAATACATATCAAGATCACCACAAAACCCCATCTCTTCAAACATCATCATCTTTCCGACTTTCCGGCACCCGAATGTTCAGGGAATAAATTGGTCCTACCAACAACAGCTTGAGGACTGGAGTTCAAAGCCTTTTCCCTTCTATACACCAAGATCAAAGTCAATAACTTCTCAGACTTTCTACACCTTGAACCTGTCAAAGGATAAATAACATAGAACAATCAAAACAAAGGAAAATTAAACACTTTTCTTAGAAACATGGTTATCAACAACAGATTTGTCAAGAGCAGATACTTCCTTTATAAGAGCATACATATCATCAAAAGGGCTACAAATCTCTCTAGAAAAAGAAATATCCAAATAACTAATAAATATTCAAAAAGACTCTATCAAAAATCTCTAATCACTCTATATATCATATTACTGCTCAGGACTTGAAGGATTGAACAGATCTAATCCAACCAAAGTTTCAAGTCGAATAGAAACATTCAAAGTCGCTGGTTATTCATGCATGCATGAGAAGCTTAAGTTTCAAGTCGAATTCCAAAGATATCTCATCAACCAATCATCAAAAGAAACAGAGACAGCAAGATATTCAGACAAAACAAATCACAAGAACATCATCAGTAAAACATGCAGGTAAAACTTTCAAACTAGCTTATATAAAGAGAAGAGGACCATAGACCAAATCAATAATCCACAAAGTCAATATAAAGTTCAAAACATAGAAACTGAATAGAAATAAACTATCAACACTCATGTAGATCCACCTCACAAACAAAAACAAAAGGAAAAAGCACCCCACAAATCAGAATGAGCAATCAAAAGCAAAGAAGGAAGAAAAAGCAAAAGAAAGTAGTTAGCATGCAAAACAGAGCAAGTGAAGGAATGATACCAGAAGATGCAAAGAGTGAAACTTTATGTTTTTTCTCTTCCTCTGAAGTCAATAATGGAAGGAGAAGAAGATGGGTTTCAGAAAGTTGACCACAAAGAGAAGAAGAAGAAGAAGAAGAAGAAGAGAAGGAAGGTGTGAAGAAGGAAGAGGGAAGTAATATTATAATTATCTGGAGAGTGCGTTCACATCTATCTTTGTGATTGCTAATCTCAAACCTTCATTGTATCCAATGGAGAAGAAATAACCACGTTGTTCAAAGCATTTTCCCCTTTGTTTCTTTTTTTTTTTAAAAAAAAAGGTGACAATTATGTGCTACTACTAATCAATCATCCAAACTTTTTAATAAGATGTAGCATATAATTGAGATTATGGTAAAAAAAAAAGTATATAATTGAGATTACTTAATTATTTTAATGAAAAATTATAACTGTGAATATCTAATTTTTGAAGAAATAAAAATACTTTTAAGTTAAGGACTAAACTAAAATTGAGTCAAAATCAATTACAGACTCATCAAATGACTTATTTTGAAGTTTAGGGACAAAAACCGAGTAAAAACATAAGAATTAAAGCCATTGATTTAAAGTTAAGCGATTAAAATTTAAGTTGTTTCTTAAGAATTAAAGCCATTGATTTAAACTTAAGCTTTTATGGCTTAAGTTAGTTATAAATTGCTATGATCAAATTGAAAATCTTTAGAGTAGAATTGTGAATCTCACCATAAAAGTCGCGAAAAATTGTGCAAGTTGATTTTCATCTTAAATGTTTTATCAGATGATCATAAAAAGTAAGGTAAATGATTGCGTGTGGTTATACTCAATTTATAAATTATCATGGTAAAATTGCAAATCCAGTATCAGTGTTGTGAACCTTTACCTTTTCATGCACTTGAGGAAAAATAATGTTCTTAAGAGCATTATTCCTCTTTTGAGTCTAATCTATCTATGATTTTCAAAATTTGAGAATCTGAAAGGGAAAATGTCCTGAAAGGGAAAATGTCATTTAAATCCCTCCGAATATACAAAAGGACAATTCAGGAACTCAAACTTCCAAAAGGACCATGAAGGAACTAGGACCTGGTTGACATTTTCAAATTGTGTGAAAAGACAAAATTGCCCTAATCATAAAACAGAAATTACTAATCATCCTATTGAAAATGGTGGGTGTAAGGATGGTTAGTAATTTCTATTTTATGATTAGGGCAATTTTGTCTTTTCACATAATTTTAAAATGTCAACTAGGTCCTAGTTCCTTCATGGTCCTTTTCGAAGTTTAAGTTCCTGAATTGTCCTTTTGTAAATTCGGAGGGATTTAAATGACATTTTCCCTTGAAAGGTCATTTCTTTAATATCAGAGGCTTTTTGTTGCCTTCCCCCCCTTTTTAACTTCATCATGAAAGCCGATTTTTTTATACCTATGAAAGCCCACTTTTTCATTTTTCTAAGACATATACTCCTATATGATTACTCTAAACATAAAAAATATTACATAACACAGGCATACCATATATATTTTTTTTGATAACTGGCATACCATATATATTTTCATACACCCTATATAAAAAATAAGGGAAAATGTCATTTAAATCTCTCCCAATATACAAAAGGACAATTCAGGAACCTAAACTTCCAAAAAGACCATGAAGGAACTAACACCTACTTGACATTTGCAAATATTGCGAAAAGACTTCAATGCCCTCCTCAAAACATTTCCTTCCCAAGCAAACACATCATTTTCTTCTCACAATCGATACCCATCATCTTCCAACTATGAACCCTAATAAGTCCCCAGCATCAAACCCTTCCCCTCACACGATTAAAAATTCTCACGCCAAACTATCACATAACCCCATCCCTGGTTTTCCAGCAACGGTGGAGGAAGTAGAAGAGTGAAAGGAAGACATTCACTTCATATTCTTCTCTTTTCCAGGTACTCTTTTCTTTATATTCTTCAAATTTTTTACTTTTCTTCTTATTCTTCCTTTTCCTGCATGTTATTTTGTATGTAGCAAGTGGGTGAGAAATCTTACAAATCTAGCTTTGAGTTTTAATTATACATCCTTATGAAATATGATAGATACAATACAATGCGATAAAGAATTTTTTCACCATTTTAAAAGTTGCCACGATAAACTATAATGCTCGAGAAGGAAGAAGTACAACGGAGGTGAGGCTTTTTGCAAAGGTATACTATGAGAAAAATGAAAATTTTAATTTGTTAAAACTTCAATACCAAAGAGTACAGAGAATATGAACTTGCAATAGGGAATGGGCCTTTATGGTTCATTCGTGTATTCTAGGTTTTCCAATGTGTTTTCCATAAATGTTAGGAAAACTAATTATTTTGAAGGACAGTGGTGGACAAAGTTTTTTCCTGGTAATCTATTCTTGACTGAACTAAAACTTTTAATATTTTTTGGTACTGCAATAGTTAAATTTAACCATAGGACTTATCAGTTAGTTTGAGAAATAGAGAATTGCTTTTGGGAAGCTATAAATTCTTGAGTTGATGAATCCATTCTCTGTTTTGGTTTTAATTAGGTGGAGATTTAAGTTCTAAAGATGACAAATTTAGAATGGTTTTGCCAATATGCATAAATAAATTCTCTGTGTTGGTGTTGGCATTACTAGCAGCAGAGCTAAAAGGGACGTAGATATGCAAGAAGCAACAGTTGGCCTCTCTTGGCAAATTTCTGTTGCCACTTTTGCATTTCTTGTGTGTTTGAGTTATTTTATATGAGGCAAAATTGTAGCTGTTATTGGATGTACATGCATTCATGCTAAATGAAGTTTCTTTAGCTTATCTGCCAAGGTCTATTTATTTTTCTTAATTTCTACATCCTTGCGTATCCACTGGCCAATGTTTTGTCTTACCCATATTTCCATGCTAGGATTTAGCAAGCTAGATTCTAGTTGGTATTTAATTAGGTGATATGAATCTAATTTTTCATCAATATGTCATTATTCCTTTCTACAAACTAAGTTAGCTTCATTGATTTTACTTGTTTAATTACAGGCTCATTAGCTAAGGAAGCTCATGAAGTAGACACTCATTTGGTGTTACTTTCAGAAGACCGCCTAATTGCAAAGAGAAGATTCAACAAGATGATTCAGAAAGGTGTAATATGAACCAAGATGAAGAAGGCTAAGAAGAAGATTATTTGGTTATTTTACTCAAGACACTAGTGTTGTTATCTGTACTAGAAAAAGAAACTATTTAGCCTATTTTGTTTAGGTTATGGATTCTAAATTGAGTTTGGTATTTTCTGCCCTTGCCTTTGTAGTGGCAATTACTGAGCATAAAACGATAATAACAGAGCAGATATTCCTTCCAACCTTAATTCTTGTTGATTTTTTGTCTATTGACTTGAGGCATATAGCTTGTAGAAGTAAATGTGGCATGTTTTCTCAGTAGTTAACAACTGAATCATAATTGTTTAATGAGGTTCTCAAGGGTTAACATACTCTCATTCCGATTAACCACTGCAGCATACTTATTAACAATTGAAGCATACCTATTCACAAGTAAAACATTCCCATTAACAAGTGGAGCATACATACAAGTTACAATTGTTCAATGGGGGTCTGAAGGGTTAACCCACTCATTCCGATTAACTACCACAACATAGTTATTAATAATTGAAGCATTCCTATTAATAACTAGAGCATACAAGTTCACAATTGTTCAATTGGTCCAATTGTTAATGACTATGATCCAGTTGTTAATTGTTATGTTTCAGTTGTTAATAGGTAGGTACATTGCAATTGTTAATAGGAAATGCATATTTGTTAATAGGGAAATTAATTCAAATGGGCCGATTGTTAATGAGTATGATCTAGTTGTTAATTGCCATGTTCCAGTTGTTAATCGCTGCGTTGCAATTGTTAATAAGGACACATTTTTTAACAGGGAAGTTAATTCAAATAGTCCAATTGTTAATGGGTATGATCCAGTTGTTAATTGCTATGTTCTGGTTGTTAATCGCTACGTTGCAATTGTTAATAGGGAACATATTTTTCAACAGGGAAGTTAATTCAAATAGTCCAATTGTTAATGGGTATGATCCAGTTGTTAATTGCTATGTTCCGGTTGTTAATTACTACGTTGCAATTGTTAATGGGGAACACATTTTTTAATAGAGAAGTTAATTCAAATGACCCAATTGTTAATGGGTATAATCCAGTTGTTAATTATTATATTCCAGTTGTTAATAGCTACGTTGCAATTGTTAATAGGGAACATATTTTTCAACAGAGAAGTTAATTCAAATGGCCCAATTGTTAATGGGTATGCTCCAGTTGTTAATTGGTATGTTTTAGTTGTTAATAGGAACATTGCAATTGTTAATAGGGAATGTGCAATTGTTAATAGGGAATGCCATCAGTTTAGTGTATTCAACCATGTACGCTAGAAATCACTGCAAGAGTTAATTAGTACACTACAATAGTAAATAACATCAATGCAAGAGTTAATTGAGAAGCTAAAAATGTTGGCCAAGCAAAAACTGATCATTACACCAAAAAACTTTTGTCCTAACAAATACTTGAACTAACAATCATTCTATTCTTGATCTCACTATCCAATGAATACATTTCTTCGTAACAAACAATACAACCTCACTAATAGCTTACACCACAATACATAAACCAATTTACTGTTATAAAAGAGATAATACAAATCAAGTTTAGACATCACCCACAAAATAACACTATCCCATGATTCAGAAGTAACCATTCCTCTAGCAACAGCAGTAGAAGGAACCTTTCCATGCAGTGCAGGCAAAGTGGATGAAGTGGGTGCACCCCAATAATTCATCCCTATATTTAAATTTGTCGTGGGACCAGAAACTCCACTAGGAGCAGAGGTAGGCATGATACTCAGTAGTTTGATTGACCATATTGTGAGGTGCATTAACTTCCCCATTTTGAATAGCACACATTGATCCTCTAATTTGAGATGGTTGAGCTGTAATCAAGCAAAAAAAGGCGGTATCTTAGCTGCAATATGCATAAAAATTCTTCTTATGTACAAGGCTCAGAAAAGCAAAGCATGAATATGTAAAACCTCCCAAAGAGCCTTGTCTTCCCTCCGGTTTGAGGTGCATGTCCTACAAAAAGAGAATGAAATTTATGATGTTATAACACCTAAAACATTGTACTAAATAAGAATACAAAAGCAAGCATGGCTTTAAGTTTTTTCAAGTCTTCCAGTTTCAGGTCCCATAACTATGACAAATTAATAGACCAATAATTCAATAACATTAAATTGCAATTCAGGAAAGCACTTTAATTTACCATGTCACATCATTACAAAGACAATGCAGATTCCACTACTATAATTATTAAAGAAGCTCAAATGGAATCTTCAGTTTAAAGGGAGATGAACTATAGGTAAACAAACGTTAAGTTAAGTATCTCAATTCATTAATGGATATTTGATCATCATCACCATCATTTTCTAAATATATAAATGTAGCAAGATATAAATCTCATGTTTATTTTTTTGGTTGAGATAAACCTCATGTTTATAGACATTAATTAAAGGCATAAGTGGCACCCAGAAACAACTATAACATAAAGCTTAAATAATTTGACAATGAAGGAATATTCGTAAACATTCTATCAGAACCTAAAACTCAATAAAGTGAAAGAACTCCTTCAATTGGAATAAGCCTGCCACCAGTGAAATCATAATGGAATGGAAAACACTTACCTTGTGGTTATGATGAAGATTCAGTGAAGAGGAAGCACACGAAGCGGCTGATACCGAAGAAGCATAGGAAGCACACGAAGCCGCCGAAACCACCGCCGAAGAAGCATACGAAGCAGCTACCGAAGAAGCACACTAAGCCATTGAAACCGAAGACCTTCCGACAGATGAGAGGCGGGTTATTTAGGAATTGGTGGCTCGGAAGAGGAGAAGGTCAGGTAAGGTTTAGGGATGAGTTAAGGTTTGATGTTAGAGAAGAGGGCAGAGTGGGCTTGTGAGTGTGGGGTTTGTAATTTGTGTTTTGGGGCAGTCAAGTCTTTTCACAACATTTGTAAATATCAAGTAGGTGTTGGTTCCTTCATAGTCCTTTTGGAAGTTTAGGTTCCTGAATTGTCCTTTTGTATATTCGGAGGGATTTAAATGGCATTTTCCCAAAAAAAAAATAAAAGACCCACTTGATAAGTTACCGTTAAGTAAAAGATTTTGGTGGAAATTTTGGGTAAACTAACGTTGGTAAAAAGACCCACTTGATTGGTTAAGGAAGAATGTGAAGATGCGTAGAGGGTATGAGATGGATAACTGGAATGAAGTTTTTTGTGTGTCTTGCTGGTTGATTTGGAGAAGAAGGAATGAAATGACCCATAATAATGAATGTTCAAGTGTGTATGAAGCCATAGCAGAGATCAAAGACATTATTAGATGTATGCATAGGGCGAAATCTGTCTTGCCCAATTTAAGGATGTAGGTTAATTTTTTGTTTGTATTTTCCTTCCTTTTTATCAAAAAAACAAATATTTAAAGTGAAGCAATTGAAAAATTTTGCAATTAATTTGACATATGTTACAATTTCTTATAAAGAGATAAGCAATTCTCCGTATACACACACACAATTCAGCCTAATAGACATTTAATTGAGGGACATTCTAAGGTTTATGAATGGAACAAAGATTAGAGAGAATCACAACAAGATTTCATAAAAGGGATAATTAATCACGTATCTTTTAAAATAATTAAATTTTATTGAACTGACCTGGTTAATTAATAACGTATCCAGTTCTTAGATTGCTGTATTGCACCGTTTCGTAAAAGGTGCTTGTGTGTACGGTTTTAAAATTTTACAAACTAGCTAGTTCTTTTTTTTAATAAATAAATTAGCTAGTCCTTTAATACCATTGATTATAGTATAATCTGGACCTAAAATCTTTTGCATTTATTAAGATTTTATTACATGTTACACATAGAAAAATAAAAAAAACCAGATCTTATTATTAGTTGTTTTTTGTTCAAAACCAGATCGTACTTGTTCAATTATAATATCAAATCATAGACACTATACTATATCTACATACTTTTATTTTTGTCAAATCACAAAAGAGACTAAATCTACATCTACAATCTATAAAAATACATGCATTCAATATATAATAATATCATGGACATAGTGATCCTATGTCCTTTGTTATGTACCAAAAAAAACCCTTTAACTTATATCTGGCGGATATAATTATTTGGTAGAAAATATTGTTCTTTTTTATGTAACAAAATGATAAAATAGTACTATATTTGATAATTCTGAAAAGGCAAGCTTTTTCTATAGTGAAAAAGAAAATAATTTAGCCCGGTCCGTTGTTATGTAATTCTAATACGAGTAATGTGAAAAGATATAACCACATAATAAACACACTGAATATAAATACAAATAGATTAATGACTATAAATGTGTTCAAATATGTACCTGAAACTCCCATGAAAGCGTGAAATCAGAGGAAGAGACGTGTCCGATGTTCTCTAATAATTCCCGCGTTTTGTGAAACAAAATGAGAATATAATTAAACAAACTTAAAGAAATAAACATTACTTATATTTTTTTAGGAAAATTGACAAATAAATCCCTCTAAATATCAATAAAGACAGCTTAGAAACTCAAACTTTCAAAAGGACAATTAAAGAATTAAGTAGTTGACATTATATGAATTAACCACTCTTCTCTAATTTGTTTGATTTTCTCAAGAATAAACATTTTTTTTACTAACAATTTTACTCAATTGCACCTATATGAAATATTATGATCTCAAAAAGAATAATTTATTAAAGTAATGGAAAAAATCTAGTTTTACACCAATAAAGTCTTTTGGGACATACATTTAGTATGTTTAAATGGTAACATATATAATTGAAAATATATAATTTTAAGCTAAATTAAAAGTTTACATTTTAACTAGACTTATAAACAAGCTTTCATGCCTCGTCAGACCTTTTGTAGGCCCACGCTCAGACCTAGAAATATGTTTATAAACAGGTTCACGCCAGACTTCAGTTTTACACTTTTAAGTAGGCTTAGGTCTTTTTAGTTAAAGCCTACAAATAACTAACCTATTTTCACCCCTAATTCGCTCTAGTTAATATACAGAAAAATCAAGTTTTTTGAGCCGTTGCTCGGGAGGCAACATCCAGTAGCAGCAACAGAACAATTTCTTCCATAGTCAAGGAGTTATTATGGATGCATGAGATTAAGAGGTTCTTTGAAGACTCCACTATGTCCAATAATCGACACATGTTTGCACGCGAGGAAGGGGTATTTTGACCGGATTAAGGCTTTGAACTCTCCATTCGAAGCGTAAAATCATCATATCAATGGCAACAATAATAACAACAACAAATTCATCAATTTAATGTTTGGGATCCTTTGTGATTTGGCTTCATTTGATTTTAAGGATGATATACAAGTAGTAGGGGGAGGGATGGAATCTCTACAGAAACAGCCAGATCTATGGTCAATATGGTATAACCAGTGAAAGTGACTCTGAAAGAAACTCGTGTCATGTGGGGGGATGTGAAGTTCCCGTGGCTTAAGCAAAAGGTAGTTTCACTGCATTTTGCTTCACATGTAATCCATGTAGGTTTTGGGCAAAACAAAGGAAGAAAAGTCATTGCAAGTTCAGATATTATCATTCTTTAGTTGGCAGGTCTGGTATTAATATTATGGCGGTTAATGAATAATGAATTATGCCATTATATAGCCTTATATTTTGATTGTTTTTATCAGTGTAGCCCTGTGTTCTTAATATTTTTATATGTATATACGAATGTGATATAAATAAATTTTATAATCTCTAATAATTTTCAGTTCCATCATAGTCCTATATGTATTGTGTAATTAAAACCCTCTCTGAAATCTGACGGTCAAACATCGCTTGGTACCTTGGTGGGCACCATTATGTTAATATGTTTTTCATTATTTGATGCTTGTAAATGACTCATAAGTGGACTAGACTATTTGGTGGATTCACTTGTTTGCATGTGAAAATCATGAATAGTGGTTTTTCTGTGACACATGATTCAATGAATTCTACCATTTCTCTCTCTCGAAAGCTAATATGATAATATTCTCAATCACTGATAATTTCTAACTCAAGTATTGTCAAGTCACAAATAAAAGTATACAAAGTCGTTGCTTTCCTTCTCCAACATATTTTCCCCCTTTTTTCGGTGTGTAAAAACTTCAAACAAATATTTTACTTAAAGGGCTGCATAATGCTCCTTCTAGTCCTAAACATATGCGATTCTTTACTAATTAATTTAAGTAGATTAAGAATTAATGTTGGTTATTTTATTTAGAATGTCATTATTTTTTAAAATCCAATCATCTTCCTTAATGGGCAAAAGTGCAAAAATAGTCACCGTAAATTTAAAAATGGGCACTTATAACTCTGGTAAAATTAAAGGATAAAATTGTACACTGTAAACCAAAATGGGGCAAAACCGTATATTGTAAACCAAAATGGGGCAAAAGTAACATCTCTATTAGGCCAAGTTAAACAGACGTTTTCCAAACGTGGGCTCCACCATCAGTAAATGATGTGTCATTTCCAAAATCTACTGTGGAAGTTGAAATGCATCCAGTTGAACCCTAAATCACTTGAAACGAACCCTAAACCCAATCATTTCAATAAGAAATCAAATAGAGCCCCAAATCATGTGAAATCCACTTTACTTCTTCGTAATCATCTAAAAAAATAAAGTCTCATTTGAAAATATAAAGCTCCATCAACATATTGCACCCTTAAATGTATGACACGTCATTTACTGATGGTGGGGTCACATCTGGAAAACGTCTGTCTAACTCGGTCTAACTGAGATGTTACTTTTGCCCCATTTTGATTTATAGTGTACGATTTTGCCCCCTTAAATTTACCAGAGTTATAAGTGCCCATTTTTAAATTTACGGTGACTATTTTTGCACATTTGTCCTTCCTTAATTCCATTCCCTCTATTTTACTTTATTATTGTTGAGGGAATATCAAAAATAGGTAATTTTGAAGAAAAAAATGGTCAATCAAGTTCTGATCTTCGCTTAGTGTGGGTGATGGGGAAGAGAATATGTTAGACAATTTTACCTTGCTTTTTGTAGAGTAAGTGACTTTAGACTCTAAAGTAAGTGACCTTAACGTTGAGTCAAGTCGGTCTGTCAAAGCACAGAGACTCTTAAAAATGTACTCACTTCAAGATTGACACTACCACTCCACACTACAATACTCGGCTTGGCCTCTTACCAATTGGAATCCGGTTTCGATATCCCCCTGATCATCAAACACTACAATGAAAACACATTTGTTAATAACTCAAATTGAAAGGGAAATCCCAATCCCGAAAGATCACTTTTCTTATTTAAAGAATCCTTTACTGATGTAATGAAAAAACAACCCTTTCAACTAATAAGCCTCATTTCACTCACTTGCTAGGCTTCTTAATATGGGACTCGATCGTAACATTTAAATGATAAGTTGAAGAAGGGTTTTCGTCATGATATGATCGTCTCCCACTTTTTTGGCTTGTTTAGTCGAACTTATCTTAAGGGCATGTGAAATGGGACCCAGAAACAGGTGGAAGAATGGGAGATGCCAAGTTAGAGTTGTTCAATTGCGTGAAGAAGTTGAAAACTAAGTGTTATTTTGTGGTGATGGTGGTGGGGTCTTTGTTTCTTTTACGAAGTCTTTGGTCAATGAACCAGCAAGTCTTTTTATTGCCTTCCCTTTCCTTTCTCTTAACTTTGTTGAAATTGAAAGTGGCTTCTTCTTCTTCATGATAGAGATTAGGCCATGGAAAATAATTGGCACCCTCTTTTCTCTAGGCGGCTGCAATTTATTTATTGCTTTCTTTTTTCATTCTGGGATTTGATATGCTCCGTTAATTTCAATAGGTAAATTTTATTTTTTAAGGGTATTTTTTTTCTTTTTCATGTTATTCTGTTAAGGTATTACTAGGGCTGCACAAATGACGGACATGACCGGGCCACCTATATGCCCTGGTCATGTCCTAAATAATTGTCGGACCAAAAATTTTGGCCCGAGACCCGGTCATGTCCTGTTTGACCCGACACCAAGATCGGGCAGGACATGACCGCAGGGCCACATGACGGACCATGATGGTCATGCCAAGCACAAAATGAGAGAAACTCAACCCCAATTTTAGAAAGAACAAAGGAAAAATTTGATCATCATTCATCAATAACAATTAAGAAACATCAATGCAATGATAAATATAATGAGTAGCATATAGCTAATACAAAAAGAAGTTAATAATCACTTTGAATATAGCTCTAGACTAAAATAAAATCACTTTGAATATAGCACCAACTACTCTAAATTGAAAATTAAATAGATAGTTAAGTGACTTTTAAATTAAGATGGTTAACTGAAGATTAATAAAATGCAAATACAATTGTTAACATAACCTCATAACTTACTCTAGAGATATTAATAAACATTAACCGTATAGGAATTGAAGCTATTATAACAGAAACAAGCAAAGAAAAAAAACATTTAATAGAAAAATTAATAAAACATTTTTTTATAAAAAATATTAATAAATAATAAAAAAATTATAAAAATATTAATAAATAATCGGGCCGGGCCGCCCGAGTGGTCATGGAGCATATGCTCTGGTCCTGTCCTACCCGATGGTCGGGTCAGTCATGTCCTAATAGGGTTGGTTCCAGGCCACATTGTGACGGACCATTTTTCGTATATGACTGGGTCGGGTCATGGCGGGCCAAACGAACCACCGGGCTTTTGTGCAGCCCTAGGTATTACCTAGTGTTGTAGTAAGAATATACTGACACGTGCAATATATGACACTTTATGAAATGAGTATTACGTGAATTCCTTTTCTCTGTCTTTTCTTAATCTTCGTCCTTTTCTCTTTTCTTCCTCTGCCTCTATCTTCTTCTGGTCCGTATTACTTCTTTTCAGTACTTTCTTCTTCTCGGTGCATCATTGGTAGCAAAGCAAACCTGATCCATCAAAGGTTGAGGGACACATAATCAAGCTTTGTTAAGAAATAAAAGATAGGCTCAATGCAGCGATGGGTGTGAGTCTAGGGGTGGGAATAGCCTAGGCCGGCTATCAGGGACCTATGATTTGGACCGTTAAGGCCTTGGACCGGCCTCCTTATATCCAGGCCAGGCCCGGGCCCAGACTCAGGCTTTTTCTTTTGAATTGTTTTGCTTAACAGGCCAGTCTCAGGCTTGAAAAAAAAGCCTATTAACCTATCAAGCTAATTTATTTAAATAAAAAATTATATTACTTTATTAATTGATGTTATTTTTATTAATTCTTAATTTAAAATTACAATTATATTATCTTCTTTTTTTGATAACACAATTATATTATCTTCTATTCTAGTGTGTTTATTGTCGCACATTCTCTAAGCATTCATTCAAATTATGTTACCCACCATTCATATTTCTAAACCTCTTATTGAGTATGTTTAATTAATCAGGTCTCCTAACAGGCTAATAGTTAGGCCAGTCCAGGTCACAGGCCATGCCATTTTGTGACCAGATCAGGTCAGGCCTGGACCATTCCCACCCCTAGGTGTGAGGCTACATGCAATAGAAGTTCAACTCGAGTAGGTCCTGTTATGCCCATTATCCCATGAAGAAGTTGCAAGCTCAATAAGCTCGCAAGGAGGCCGGCCCAATCAGCTCAATTCATTGAAGACAGAATCCAAAGCAATAACTTCATTTTATCTAGTAACGTCAGTTGAACGACTATAAACGGCCATATTGATGAAGATCAAAACGGAAAAAGCTTTTAATGTAGAGAATAATGACACTAACGGGAAGAAAGGCCTAAGGACCATTTAAAGGATCTCAATCATGAAGAACGGATCATCAAATACTTACTGAATATTGTACTAAACATCTTTTATTTTGAATAGTCGACTAATTCTAGGCGATTATTCCTTTGTATCTCCATTATGAGCAATTCACTTTCTGATTCTAGTAAAGATACTTTGTTTGAGTAAGCTTTCTTACACTACTACAGAATAACCCTATACCATCGCACCTTTACATGCGCTTCAAGAAAAGCGTTGGTAATGTACTCTTATACATGCGCTTTCGAGAAGAACAGAAAAAAGCGCATGTATATAATACGTTATTACATGCGCTTTATAAAAAAGAGCGCATGTATATGACTAAATCCTATACATGCGCTTTAAGCGCATGTATAGAGTACCTCTTTGCATGCGCTTCTAGATGAACAGCGCATGTATATGATTGTAGCTTTTACATTCGCTTTAAGCGCATGTATATGGCTCTCTTTACATGCGCTTTATCCCAGAGAGCGCATGTATAAGTTTTACTTAAAATATCTATATTTTTGAACAATATATCCATGCATAGGATGAATTTATATGTTATAACATGTCTCATACTCATATACATTAAGTGAAACCATCATAAATATAATATAAATACCTATACATGCGCTTGTAAGGATAAAGCGCATGTATAACATATATATTATTAAATTGTGAAATTACTTAAATGTTTGAACAAAAAATTTTCTAGATGTTTAAAACTTGACTCATTGCAAATAATTTATGCCAATGCATTAATTGACTCAACACATTTGATTTGTTCAATCTTTTCTCTGATCTGATAATTTTTTGCAGCTCCGATTTCATAGTAAATCAAAATTTTTGTACTAAAAACTAAGTCTTATAGTTTGAATAATTTTGGAAATTGATATCAAATAATTAATATATTGAAAACTTAATTATTAAGTTCACATAGATCTTAAAATAATGAACTTCTAGCCTTATACAGTATACCAAATAAAATTTTATGCACTAAATATTTATTAAAAAATTTCATTTTTCCCGCGCCCTTATGTCTTCCCTCTTTTTTTTTTCCTCATGCATACACTCACGTACACTCACCCTTACACTCCTCCCTCTCAATCGATCACTCCCAGCGAAGCCCTCCTCCTCCCTCTCAAACGCGACACAGCGAAGCCCTTACACTCCTCCCTCTCAAACGATTTTTCCCAGCGAAGCCCTACTCCTCCCTCTCAAACGCGACACAGCGAAGGCTGACAAGTTTAGGCTCAACACAGCGAAGGCTTCATCACTTCAAAAGGTTTGTGCTTTTAGTTTAAAAGTATGAGATTATGAGTTTTTGGGGGCAAAGGTTTGTCCTTTTTGCTTAAAGTTATGAGCTTTTGTTTTTATCTTTCCTGTGCTTTTGATTTTGATTCGTTTTGATGATTTTTTGATATGAACTCATGAATTTTTTGATGATTTTGTTCTAATATGCATTTCAGCCATCATATTGCTTTATTATTGTTTTGCATCTTTATACTGTTTTACAATGTGATAATAATAATAATATTGTGTGATTTTGGGTTGGAAAGTGAAGTGTTCCTTTCGTTCCATACCTATGTGGTTCGCAATGGGTGTTTGAAAAAGGTTTTTTTTTATATATATATATGTTGTGGTTGCTGCTGACGTGGCGCATGGTAGGCATGTTGATATTTTTTTTCTGCATTTCTCATTGAAATGGCCGATAGGTTTGGGGAAGAATGCAATACATTTGGAATTTTGCTTATGAATCTTTGTTTGGGCTGTTAGTTTCTTTTCTGTTTTGATTAAGGATTTGTAGGAAGGAAGAGATGAAATTTAGCTGTAATGTAGGGATGTTTAAATGAGGTTTGTGGCTGGAATCAAGATGTTACATGTGTAATTAAAATTGTCTGCACTATTTTACTGTCATGGTCAAGCTGATTTGCAGGATAGAAGTGTTTGTATAATTTTGAAGTGTCGTTAGGTGATTTTTTGAGTTTGCATGAGTCTAGGAGATGATTTTCCTTTGCTGCATTGACTGATAAAGTGTTGGTTCTATTTCGGGAACTTAAGAGTCTCAACTTCTAAGTGGATAATGTATGCTGAATTGTTTGTATTGAGTTTTACACTCTTATTTATAAACTGAACTGAATATGATGTGTATACTTCATTTCTTTGATTCAAGCATTTGTTGATTTGTGTTAATAAGCTGTGTAATTGAGCTATATGATGTGTATACTGTTTCTTTATAGTCTTTTGAAGTTTTTGATGATTATTGTGTGATTGAGTTAATTAGGATTTGGATGATTGTGATTTTTGCCTTCCATAGAATTTCTGCATCAGAATGTGAAAAAGATGTCCCCAATCTTGTTAATAATAAAATAATTAATACCTTTGGCTATACCTATGTTTAGAAGCAAAAATCAACTTCACTATCAAGCAAAAATCAAGTTGTTTAGAATCTTGGTTATATTTGAATATGAAATTTGGACAGTGTATATCATGAAGCTTCTCTAGTTAAGAAAGATCTTGAGAAAGGCAAGCCTGGAGCTTGGTTATAGGCCTATCTTTTAGGGATTTAACTCTCAACATGTAATAGATGGTTCAGGGGTCTTTAAATGAACATATAGACTGAGATTTAATTGCCTTTTTGTTGGTTAGCACATGGAACTTGAATCCTGATCCATCTTTTTTGTAATTGATAGTGATAACAAATGGTGAGAGGCTAGATTCTAGAGGATGTTATTTGTTACAGAATCAATTTTCTGTAATGAGAGATTATTATTTTCTTTATCAAACTGTAATGAGAGATTAGGAAGATGGAGTAGAAGAGTAGAAGTTTAGCGGGTTTAGAGAACAAGAATTGAAGAGTAACAGTCTTTTAAGAAAAATGTTCAGTTTTTAATTGCTGTTTTAGTTGATATATTTTTGCTGTTTTTGCTGTTTTAGTTGCTGGGTAGAGTTTACTGCTAAGAGTGTGTGTCTTGCTTTGAGCTGAACCAATTGAACATGGTAGAATAGACTTGTGTACATTTTTCAGTTCAGATTTGGCTTATGAATGCTCAGTTTGAAGTTTTAGATCTGTTTGAAGTTTTGATCAGCTTACATTTTTTTTTTCAAAATCTGATTTGTGTGCGAACTGATTTGAGGAAAAAGCATTTAGTGTTTTGCTGAAAAAAATTGTAGTATAAGTGTTATTTACTCTTCTATATGCATTTCTATTGTTATAATATGCATTTCTATTGTGATTATGTTAGGGATTTATCCTCTTATGAGTAATGCTTTATATATTAAGTAAGGAATTGATATTAGTGAGATTAGTACTTTACAGTTTTGAAGTTATAACAGGATTTGTACTTAAATCAATCTTTTTCCTAGAGGATTTGTACTTAAATCAATCTTTTTTATGCGCTATTGATCACATGAACTTGTGAAACCTTAAGGTCTCAAGCAATTCAGTCTTTCCTCATATCACTACCTCTTATCAGTTAAGTCCACATGGTGAGATTAGGCTTTTTAGTTTTTACTGCTGCCAAAAACATTATGTCTCCCTGCCTCTCCTTTTCTTGACTGATTTTTGGTTCATGAATTTGATAACTTATTCAGTACGGTAATTTAATTTGTTCCCGTACTGGTATATCAGCTGCATATCAATGAGTAATTAACACACTACTTTAGTAGGTCATGATGTTGGACCGAAAATGGATGCATTGTGAACGAACTTCAGCTGAATATATAAATGGCGTAAAGGAGTTTGTTGAATTTGCAGTTGCTCGTGTAGACGATGCTAACAAAATTGTGTGTCCTTGTATGCGTTGTTTGTATGGGAAATGTGTCAATCCCATTGACTTGATGAGTCATTTAATATGTCATGGCATTGATCGATCTTATACACGTTGGACACAACATGGTGAGACCGATAAGGCTAATTGCGGTGATCGGGAACCTACTGTTAGTAGTGCTTCAAATGATGATGAGATTGCTCAAAGTGATGATGATTGCCTTGAGGAAATGTTGAAGGTGGTGGGTGAGGAGAACCCTGAAATATTCGAAGAATTGAAAAGTGATGCAGAGACACCGTTGTATGTCGGATCAAAATATTCCAGATTGCGTGCGGTGGTTAAATTGTATAACTTGAAGGCTCGATATGGCTGGAGTGATACAAGTTTCACCGCGTTGCTCACCTTTCTCCGGGATGTTTTGCCAGAGGATAATGTACTCCCTTCAAAAACATATGATGCAAAGAAAATTCTCCTTGCTACTGGTTTGAAGTATGATAAGATACATGCATGTCCTAATGACTGTCTCTTATACCGGAACGAGTATGCTTGTTTGGATAAGTGTCCGAATTGCGGGGTCTCTCGATATCTAAAAAATGGCAAAAGCCCTGCCAAGGTCTTGTGGTACTTCCCAATAATTCCAAGACTAAAGCGCTTGTATTACAAGGAAACTGCAAAACTGTTGACATGACACGAGGATGAGAGGATCAAAGACAATAAGCTTCGGCACCCTGCAGATTCCCCTCAATGGAGGAAAATTGATTTCCAATATCCGGAGTTCGGTGAAGAACCAAGAAATCTTCGATTCGCATTGGCAAGTGATGGAATCAATCCGCATGGGGTTCAACGCACTACTTATAGCACATGGCCTGTTATTCTAATGAATTACAATCTCCCCCCGGATTTGATCATGAAGCGCAAGTTTATGATGCTTTCGATGCTCATTGGCGGGCCAAGTCAGCCTGGCAATGATATAGATGTGTACTTGGCCCCGTTAATTGAAGATATGAAGCATTTGTGGGTCACAGGTGAGAGTGTGTTTGATGGCTGCCGGGAAGAAAATTTTATGTTGAGAGCCATGTTGTTTGGCACAATAAATGATTTTCCAGCTTACGGTAATCTGTCCGGGTATAAGATCAAAGGTTATGGTGCATGTCCTATATGTGAAACTAGTACCCATTCGATTCGGCTGGCTCATTGCAAGAAAAATGTTTACATGGGGCATCGACGATTTTTGCCGAAAACCCATCCTTGGAGAAGGTGGAGAAAGTGTTTTAACGGTAATTCGGAAGAAGGCATTCCACCTCCGATTTTAACAGGTGAACAATTGTTTGAGAAGTTGGAAGCGATCGAGAATGATTTTGGCAAAACTGCTAAAGTTGTGGCGGGTTCTAGTTGGAAGAAGAGATCCATATTCTTTGAACTCCCATATTGGAAGTCTTTATATGTTAGACATTTTCTTGATGTGATGCATATTGAGAAAAACATTTTTGATAACTTATTCGGTACGTTGTTGAATGTGCGAGGAATGAGTAAGGACAGTGTCAAATCGAGATTGGATATGGAGGCGATGGGCATTAGAAAAGAGTTAGCACCTGTTCAGAGGGGAAGCTGTACATATTTACCTCCAGCGGCTTATAGCCTTTCGAGGAAAGAGAAGAAATTGTTCTTTGAGTTTCTGGACGGAATCAAAGTGCCTGAAGGTTATTCTTCAAATGTACAGAGCCTTGTGTCTATGAAAGACTTGAAGTTGAAAAATCTAAAATCTCATGATTGCCATGTTCTACTGCAAAATTTCTTGCCAATTGGTATTCGAAACATTTTACCGAATAGGTTGCGTGGTACGATCACTAAGCTGTGTTTATTCTTTAAGGCCATTTGTAGCAAAGTTGTTGATACCTCAATGTTGAATGGTTTGTACCAGCAGATTGTTCTCATCTTGTGTGAACTTGAAATGTACTTTCCCCCTTCTTTCTTTGACATTATGGTTCATCTTGCTTTACACCTGGTTAGGGAGGTCCAACTATGCGGTCCTATATATTTAAGATGGATGTACCCGGTTGAGCGTTTCATGAAAGTGTTAAAGGGGTATGTTAAGAATCGATATCGACCGGAGGGTTGTATAGCTGAGCGATACATTGTCGATGAAGCAAGTGATTTGTGTGCTGACTACTTATCAAGTGTTGAATCTGTTGGTTTGCCAAGACCTCGTCCCGAATGCCGTTCAAAGGGAAAAGGGATTAGTGTGGGCAAATTAGTTGGCATTTCAAATGTTGATAGAGATTTAGCTCATTTCAAATGTTTGTGTAGGCACCTACATGATGAAGTCATTGTTCCGGGAGAAAATGCTTCATTTGCCTTCATCAATCCGAATTCAACATCGGTGATTAATGGAAAACCCATGTGGAACAAGGAAGATATCAAATGTAGAATGCGAACATGTGCTACAGAAAGGACGTTGTTTTTAGCTCCAATGAATGTGGGGTAAGTCAACATTGGTCATCAAATTAATCTTCATTTTTTCAAACTAGACAGAAAATTTATATAATCTAACTTTTTAACAACATTTCAGGAATCACTGGGTTTTGATTGCCTTCAATCCTATGGTAAAGGATGTAAAGGATATTGTAGTCTATTACTTGGATCCAATTGAGACTGCTCTTCCAAGTAATAGGCTTAACTATATGTGTTTCATTAATAGGTAAGATTGTTATGTTGTGATTTGTTTTTATCCTTAATCTTATTTTTATTGCATTTTTAACCTTCATTTTTTTCTTCTATAGTTTGATAACAGCTTTTAGGGCAAATTGCAAGAATAAAAATTTGGCCTACTCAAAATCAACTGATCAAACACAATCCTATCCATGGTTGAAAATTCAGGTTGTGTTTTTATTGCTAGCTACAAATTTCATTACTTTGTAAGAATGTTGTGCTTGTTATGGATGTTGATACTGTATGTATGAATTGTGATGAATCAGAAGGGATACCCCCACTAGGCTGTGCATTGTAACAATTTATGGTGGGTTAAAATTACATTCTGAAATCTCAACTTTCTTAGGAATGGTACATGGTGTGTTCTGGAGGCATATTATTGCTAGCTAAAATTGTTTAACTTCAAAGTTAAAAGAGGCGTGGTGTTTGCTGCAGATGTTAATGTTGGCTGTTATGGTATGCATGATAATTGAGAGAATCCATCAGTGAGATTCATAAGGCTATGCCTTGTATCAAGTCCATTTTGGGTCAAAATTACATTGCTGCTTCTCATTGTTCTCTCAGCATCAGTTGCATTATTAGTTTATTACCCTTCTTTGTAGCAATAAAAGACTAACGTGTTTGTGTTTTTTCTTGTTGCAGTGCCCTTTCCAACCCAACGACAATGATTGTGGTTACTATGTGATGAAATTTATTAAGGACATAGTAACACATGACCAATTGGAGGTGCCTGAATTTGTAAGTTTATTATTGCACATGACATATATAGTCTTAACTTACAAAATTGTTGTTGACTTGTTATTTAAAGTGAATTGTCACATAAATATGTTTATTATGTCCATTAACTCAGTATTATGAAGATTGTCGATCATCAAAGTTATCTATGGAGGAGGTGGATGATCTCATTGAAGAGTGGTGCAAGTATGTTTTCCCTATTGCTCATCCTATTATTCAAAATTTACATCCTTCTTAGAGTTTCATACATCTAAGGAGGAAGTGGGAGTATGACACTTTTGATAGATGAACTAGTTGGTTATTTAATCTAAATATCTTTTGTTGGTACAACTTTGATGTGTATTTTGGCTGGTACAAATTAGATGACTTTTGGTGCTACAAATTAGATGTAAATTCTGATTGGGATATGTGGATGACTTTTATATTACATGTAAAGTAGTTCTTGATATATAAAGGATTTTGGTTATTCTGGCTGGTTGGGTATATTATATTGTGCAGGTAGCAATTTAACTGCCAAAAAGCAGGAAAAAGAATTATGACAAATGAAAAAAAAAAAATAACTTATACATGCGCTTATGGCGCAAGCTCATAAGCGCATGTAATAAATAGATCTTTACATGCGCTTTTAATGCAAAAGCGCGTGTATATATATATATTTACATGCGCTTTTATTACCAAAGCGCGTGTATATATATATATTTACATGCGCTTTTATTACAAAAGCGCGTGTATATATATATATTTACATGCGCTTTTATTACAAAAGCGCGTGTATATATGTATATTTACATGCGCTTTTCTGACGATAAAACGCATGTATAGGAATAGATATACATGCGCTTTTTGCAAGCGCATGTAAATCCTTTCCCGGCGAGGCCATTGCCAGCGTTTTTTAAGCGCATGTAAAAGCCAAAAAGAGCGCATGTAAAGGGGTCATTCTGTAGTAGTGTTACAAGTTGTGTATCAACATGTCCACAAATTGAGGGCCACTATGGGAACTATTTAGGACATGCTTTGTACATTGGCGTTATAGATGGATCAACAAACTGAAACAAGAGGTCGTGGTGAGAGGGTATCCAATATATACCTCTAAATCCAATATATACCTCTAAATGTTTACCCTCAAACCCTATTGATCCACATGTCAATATAACACCCACTTTCATTGAATTTGATTGGTGAATGAAAGACTTACTATATGAAGAAATCTCAATTCCATTTATAATAGGGTGAAGGTGCAAAACTAGCCATCGTAAATTTTCAAATGGACAACTTTGGAACCCGTAAATTGGATGGTGCAAAACCGTACATTATAAATTAAAATGGGACAAATTTAGCCACGCCGTTAAGTTGAAGCTAACAGACGTTTTGATTTAATGAAGGTGGGCCCCACGCCAACACAAACGTTTGTTAGCTTCAACTTAACGGCGTGGCTAAATTTGTCCCATTTTGATTTATAATGTACGGTTTTGCACCATCCAATTTACGGGTGCTAAAGTTGTCCATTTGGAAATTTACGGTGGCTAGTTTTGCACCTTTACCCTTTATAATATATTCAAATTGGTTATTTTGATTCCAATCAATCAATCACAATGGCAACTTCTCAAATTGATACTTAATGATGGTAATCATATGGAGCCTAAATCAAATTGAGAATGAAATAACTTCCTTTTCAAAATTTTTTGACAATTATATTCAAAATTTGGGAAGAATGTATATGGTAGCAATTTGGGAAGAATTTATATTCAGTCACCTTCGCACAAAAAGAATTTATATTAGAATGTATATGTAGCCTTATTGGGTTCTCAAAGTCACCCTAAACCTTCTTTCTAAATGGCAAATGTTAAAGTTGTGCAAAATCTGGTATGATAACCATATGGTCAATCATTTCGACATCACCAAAATAAGAAAACTGGAGATAATTAATATAAATTCATATGATAAAATACAACCTTAATTATTGGACAAACAAGTCTTATTTAGTCATCAAGATAATGTCTAATTTGGAAAACTCGACATAAGAAAATTTATATTTGTAAATAATTATCTTCTGTAACATGAAACTATGTTCTTCTTGATTTGATTTACAGAATCAATCTATTATTTCTTTCAAAGTGGCCAACGTTGGAATTCAAAAAAAAAATTAATATGCTTCATTTGATTCTCACAATCAATCTTAGATTTATTACAATCGTAGAAGAGGTTGGAGCTGTCCAAAATCGGGATTAAAACATATAGTCAATCATGAAAATTTATGCAAATTAGGGAATAATTTACTTTAAAAACGCTTTACAAACACAACAATAAATTTGGGTATGATATAATTAAAGAGACTTAAGCATGATTCAAATTCTTTTTTTTTCTACCAAGTAATTGTTCTTTAATTTGGGCTCACCTGATTTGGGAAATTCGCCCACAAAAAAATCTGTAAATGGAAGAAAACATAAACGAAATTTTGGCCCAATTATAAGATTTAAACGTGCAAACAATTCAGGTGATTTTGAGCATAGATTCAAATTTGGTTATCATTTGGAAATCAACTACATAGGAAACAAATTCAAAAAATAAAATATGCTTGCAATTTGAATGAATTTATGACTGAATTTAATCTCACGATCAATCTATAATTCTTGAATTCTGTCATAAGTCAAATCTACCCAAAATTAGAAGTGATAGTCATTTAGTCGAGAATACAATAGAATTTATGGTCACCTTTTTATTCAAACAAAAAAATACAAAATCGCTAATTACCCTTATGTGTAGGGAAAATTTGTAGAAATTTATGCTTACTTCGAAAATATATCATTTTGTAACATGTAATTCTCATAGAACTTAGAATAAACCTATTTGGAAATTTCCGAAATAAATGTCTCTTAATTTAGAAATAAGCATACTTTAATGATTTTTCACAAATAAAAATTTAAATGTCTACAAAATTTATTTTCCATTTTCAAAAAATTGATTCATTTTTTGGTGATTTTGAAATCACAATCACTCATATTTAATGTATAAAGTATTTTTAAAATTGCGAAACACCACAAATTATGATGATTTCTAAAAAAAAACTGAAATATAATTTATAGACACAATCTACTACATTATAAATCATAAAAAACATCAGATTTAGAAACTATTTCAAAATTCAAAGTTCAGTGATTGTGGGGTGTAAATCCATTTAGGAATGACTTCAGCTTGAAATTGAAACCCCATACAAAAATAAACACCTCATTGTGTTAGTACAAAAGCTTAATATAATAAACGACAATACATTGTGAATTGAGTAATTCATACATTTTTCAAATTCCAAAAGTCATCAAACAAATTTTAAATTTCAAGCTGAACAAATGGATACATTTTCAACTATCGATGACACGAGTGATGCTTGGTCATTTCATGCAAAAGTCTTACGGAAGTGGGTGGTAAGAAGAAAAGCAGTGCCTCATCCAGTTTGGAAGGTAGGAATGATTTTGGTAGACAAAGACCTCACTCGAGTTGGAGTAGCAGCAACACAAAAACAAGTTTTGCCACGTTTCCAGGAAGAACCTCAAGAGAACATCGTTTACAACTTCGAAACTTTGAATTAGAGAAGAATGTTGATCAATACATAGTGACAAGTCACCCTTGGATGCTGAAATTTCACAGTCATACTCTCTGTAAAGACTCCGACATTGGTTTTCGTACAGGAACTTCATCCCTTATTCCTATAGAATCTATACTTTTTTGGAAATGCACCTACACAAGATTTAATAGGTACCACAATCCTTTTTATTACTTTATAAATTTATTAATTTAGCATACATTATTAATACATATCATAGCTGTTTTTTACTTTTAAATATTCGAACTAATTATGTGTTTCCCTTTACAAAAGTCATTAGATTCCTATGCTTTTCCATGTATTTTAGTTCTTATGAGCAATCTATTTTAATATTAATTACGTAAATAATTATATATTTTTTGAAATAAAAAATAATTGTATATTTGCCTGTGTTTTATATCATTGGTATTAAATTTGCAATTCTTATTATTAGGATGGTTATCCCAAATCATTCCACCCGGACATGCACAAAGTATCTGGAAAGAGAATTTTCGGTTAAGCTAAATATTAAGGGAAACAACATAAATCACAGGTCTTCAAGTATTGCAGTATCCCATTTTTGTTATGATCCTCAAGTTGTTAGCAAGTTCACATACACTAATAGCTTGTTTGGTTGCAAGAAGTAAAAGAAAGTGGGTTGAAAATAATTGAAAAGTTAAAGGGTAATATTGTCATTTACATATCTCGAACCCACAAGTTTTCTCTCTCTATCTCACACTTATCCTGGGGCCCACAAACTTTACTCTCTCATCATTACCTCTACTTTACATCTCTTACCCTTTCCATTTCTAATTCTTAACTTTCTTTCTTACAACCAAACGGGGCCTAATAGAGAGGTGAATTTTCATTGCGTACTTTACATGTTTAAACAGTCAAATTGTATTGTTTGCATAAAATCTTCATTTGTCATCAGTTTAATTACAAACAATTGCTCTTAACGGAAGTTGTCAGGGAAAAAGTACTTATACATCGTATGGACATGAACCCATCAGAGAATAAGTTAGCTTTCAACATGACAAGACAACAATTTCATGTTATCATTTCATTTGCAATGACCATTAACAAAAGTCAGGAACAATCAATGTCTACCGTAGTTTTATACTTGCCAAGCCCTATTTTCTCACATGGACAGTTGTACGTGGCTTTGTCACGTGTGAAGATGATTAGTGGATTGAAGATTCTGATATTAGACGAAGAAAAAAGAAGCACAAACAAGACATTAAATTTAGTTTATAGAGAGGTTTTCCAATATTTAAAGAATCATTGATTTTTTGTATTTTCCATTATATGTTTTAATGAATAATATGCATTGTAAAATTGGTTTCGTGCAACGCGTGGGTAAACAGAGTCTTGCTAATAATGTAACTTGGAGAATAAGTAGTAAGGGAGAGATTAAACACTATAAGTAGACCTTTTGTGTAAGAGGTGAAACACATCACAGAAAGGGAAAGAAAACAAAAGTCATAGAAAGAGAAAAGAAGGAAGTAATATTGTTGCAACAAGTAAGAATCTTCTTAATAAGTGATACTTCCTTGAAACATTGTAATATTTCTAAACTAATATTTCTTATTGAGTGATGTCTAATTCTCTATTTCTTGTTCTTCCTCCTCCTTATTTCTTTCTTGTTCTTTTGATTCTGCTATTTATGAATTGGTTTTGAATGTAAGATTTTATTGTTACTCATTTGATTATGATGTGTGGTGAATTCTAATGTGTGCTGAATCCTTTGAACACCCAAGAAATTCTGTGTGGTGAATTCTACTGTGTGTTGAATTCTGATTGTGGATCCACTTTAGGTGATGCCCTAGTTATATCTGTGTGGTGGGTGCTTATAAAAGTATCTGTGCAAATTCTCACAATTTTATACATAGACACACATCTACACATCTTCTTTAAATAATTTATAACAGGGAATGAAAATGTTTTCTGCTTAAACAGCAACTGACATTATTAGTTGAAGCTTATTTATTTAGCATCATCACTCATATTTTATCTTAATGTCCCAGATGAAAAATATAGACAACCGGGTTGGATGGACTACATTGACTAGCTTAAAATTCTCATAGGAATTGTTTTATAGAGTTGAATCAAGAGCAATAGACAAGTTGTCTTCTCAGTTACTTGAAGTTTTTTCTAGGAGATGATAATTGGAGTCTTATTCTATGAAACTTTATGTACTTGGCGAAATATTATTTACCTTAGCTTTTGTATTGAATTATGAGAATGAACATAAATAGAATATTTTATTTAGTGAAATAAATTGGGGTTTTACAGTATCACTCCTACGCGTTTTACAAGAGGTCATGAGGCATGGATAGCAAAATGTGAACAGTTTTTCCATCTCGATGGTACTCTGGAGGCAAGGAAAATGATGTTGGCTAGTATTGCTCTTGATGGAGATGCTTACTAGTGGTTCCAATACTTTGAGAGAGGGAGAGATGAAGTTGTTCTTTGCAAGACTTTTGTTGAAGCTCTACAAATTCGCTTTGGTCCTTTATTTGATGATATTATGGAGGAATTGATGCAACTCATCAAGTAATTGGAATCATTGGAAGAATACCAAAGGAATTTTGATAACCTTATGTGTAAGCTGGATTTGGATGATGAAAAACATCTAAGTTGTTTTTTTTTTGTGAATTTAAACTAGAGACCTCAGCTAGAGTAAAATTATTGAGACCATGAAATTCACTAGAGACAATGAAATTAGCAAGAAAGGAATCCAACCTCAAACTGTTATGTCATTGCGCTGGTTTTTCATATTGGCTACACTACTATAGAATAAACCTATACCAGCGCACCTTTACATGCGCTTCAAGAAAAGCGTTGGTAATTTACACCTATACATGCGCTTTCAAGAAGAACAGCATAAAGCGCATGTATATAGTATATTAATACATGCGCTTTACAAACAAGAGCGCATGTATAGGACTCAAACCTATACACACGCTTAAAGCGCTTGTATATGATGTCTCTTTACATGCGCTTCTTGAGGAACTGCGCATGTATATGTTTGTGGCCTATACATGCGCTTAAAGCGCATGTATATATTACCTCTTTACATGCGCTTTAACCCCGAAAGCGCATGTATAGGTTTCAATTAAAATTATATTGTTTGAACAATATATCCATGCATAGGATGAATTATATGTTAAAAAATGTCTCATACTCATATACATTAAGTTAAACCATCATAAATATATATAATGCTTTTATCTATACATGCGCTTGTGAGAATAAAGCGCATGTATAACATATACATTATTACAATTGATGAAAAATTTAAATGTTTGAATAAAAAATTTTCTAGATTGTTTAAAACTTGACTAATGGCAAATAATTTATGCTAATTAAAGTGTATTAGTTGTCTCAACACATTTGATTTGTTTAATCTTTTCTCTGATCTGATAATTTTTTTGCAGCTTTACATTTAATAGTAAATCAATATTGTTATAATGAAAACTAAGTCATAGATTTGTAAATATTTTGTAAATTGATATCTGTAACATCCCAAAAAATTTAATTAAGGATTAATTTATGATTTAATTTTGGAATTATGAGTTTAGAGGGGCTCCCAAGTGAAATTCATGCAAATTTAAGCATTTTGGGAGAATAAATATAGTTTAAGGAAATTAAATCCTAATTTTCTTTAGAAATTAAAGGAGTAATTTGTTAGAGATTGAGTTGTAAACTATAAATTCTATGGGAAATACTTAAATGTCTAAACATCATTTTAGTGAAAGAAAATATATGAATTATATACAAAGAACAATTTCTACAACTTATCTTTAATTGAGATGAAAATAAGAAAGTATATAAATGAAGATAGAATGATATTTTTGTAATTTGTATTAGAAAACCCTAGTCATACACTTCACTAATTTCCTTCTTCATTTTTCAGTCTCACCCCTCACTCCTCCCTCTTCATCTTCTTCGTTTTCTTCACTTCCCAGCAGCGGCTCCGGCGAGCTCAGGTGACGGCGCTGTCAGCGTCATCCGTCCTCACTTCCTCCTCCGTCTCGTCTTCGTGTTTCGTCTCAGCGACATGCAGCAGCGGCCTCCGATGAGCCCTTCGTCTTCTCCGTTTTTGGCGGTGGTTCAAGGCGAGTTGGGCGGCGGATTAAGGCGGGTTCTGCATCTGAACTCTCATTTTTAGGTAACTCAATGCTATATGATACATACTCTTCTTCCCAACAAAAATAAACGAAGCTTTCTCTATCCTCACTTGTTCTCCCTTCTCTCTTCACCGTCTAGTGATTTTTCCGGAGAGATGCTCAGCGGGGGAGACTGCCATTAACGTCTATAACCTTGGGTAAGCCCAATCTCATGGATTCCAGCTTTCATTTTCAATTTGTGCGAGTTGAGAGTAGATTCGATCTCTGTTTATGGGGTTTGGGATTGTTTGGTGTGCCAATGTGAAAGCTTATTTAAGTTGTGTAGTAAATTCTGGTTTGTTTGTTGAGTTTTTGATGAATTAACATTTTCAGCTGCTATGTTCTTGTAACATATGGTCTTTTCTTTGCACTTTTGAGATGGCTTGATCTGTTTAGTTTACTATTGAGTATATGGTAAATTAGTTTGAGAATTTATGATGATTAGAAATTCTGTTCTCTTCTTTATATGTGTAATCGGTTGTGCAAAAAAAGAAGAGAAAGAGGAATGGTGGGTTTTGAAATTGGTCCATTATGCCGCTTATTTGTTCTTGTTTTGTGTATTTGGTGTGAGAGTATTAGGAAGGTTGAGATTAAAAGCTTGCTGAAAATAAAGTGAAGTTTACTGCATGTTTACTTCTTTGAGTTAATGTATAAACCGAGGATGAAGTGTAGTGAATAAAATTGTGCATTGATGATTTTTCAGTATGAAGGTGTAGTATATGTGAAAACACTAAACTGTGTATATTTCCTTGCTCTTTCCTTCAATGGGCGAAAATAATTGGAGGAAGAAATAGCTATAAGCTTGATTTAAAAATTCACAAAAGGGGAGTTTTGTCTCTTGTGTTTATTATTGTATTATAAATGAAATATTATGACTCAGCTTCTTATGGATATAATATTGATATATTGATGAGTTATTGATTACTGCAGAATTTTTTTGTTATGCTTGATGTTTATTGTGGCCATATCATCAATGATTATGTTTTCCACTAGTTAATTGAATAATGCTTAGTTTCTGTAAACTTATTTCAACTTGACATATACGTTTAATCAACTATTATATAGGATCTTACATGTTAATCTAGATTGACCCGATGGCAAAAAAAAGGAGCCTCTCTTGTATACTTTTAATCAACTTTCTTTAAAGTATGCTTGCATTATAGACCAAATAAAAATATGAATGTTTGTGTGTTTCGTACTTTCGTTTGCTCTTGAGTGTTATTCTTAAGTTCCTTTTGAGCTTGTCCGCACTATGTGATGTCTTTTTTATTTTTATTTGAATTCACCCTCAAACTATATTGCATTTGTCTGTACAATGTAATGGCGAAAATCACATAAAGCTTGAGTCTTTGAAAATATTTGTAATTGCGATTGGGATAGCATAGGGAATTGCTTAATTACATGTGAACACTGATCATAATGATGTGCAGCTTCACTGAGTAGTATTAATGATATGAGCTTCCAATCGTTTCTGTGACTCAAGAATGGGAAAAAATGTAATTTGTCCCTGAACCGTCTTCACTCTATGTCGTAAGTTTTAACTAGATCTTGCTTCAGCAGGACATTAAAAAATTCTAGTGACTGAATAGGAAGATCTTGCTTGTTTCCCATCTCACAGAATCCAATATGGGATGATCGGTTCATTTAGCAACTCACTTTGGACTTAATTTTCCAATGAACTGAATTTTATGGTCAGTTTAGGTTGGTTAATCAAATGACGTTTGACTTGCTTGCTTATGTTGGGAAAATGATTTTCATTTTCCTTAAGATTTAGTGGCTTGCTAATTCAATCATACTTAGAAAGTACCCAAAATGTCAAGGGTATGAAAATGGAATTCGCCAAAAGCTGCATGGGCATTGATCCTGGGCCAATTTAATTCAATGATTGCAACAAAAGGAATATGTGTACACTGCAGTTTTCTAGGTTTGCTTTGACATTAAATGCTGCCATCAAGTGACATTTAGGATGTTATATTGTTAATTTTGTGGTTGTATTTGAAATTAGGGTGAATGAACAAAAGGAAAATGACTTATTGCACTTAGCTTGCATGCATATATGTTTAGGCTAAAAACTTGCAATATATTCTCATGCATTGTTGATTTTGCTTCTTAGTGTTGAAATCTATTGTTGCTAAAAACTGTCATTGCACTAATCAAATTAGGTGCAGCGCCAGGTGCTGTTGAGGATCCAACATCAGCATTTCCTCAGGGGCGAACTGCTGCAGATTTGGCTTCAAGCAGAGGACATAAAGGTATTGCAGCATATTTGGCTGAGGCAGATCTGACAAGTCACTCATTGGCTGTAAATGAAAATGAGATAGACACCACTGCTGCAGCCAAATCAGGTGACATTGCTTTTGATTTTGTTCAAGCTGACTCGTCCAACTTGGTATTGGATGAGCAACCTTTTGGGGGCAAAGGTTTGTGCTTTTAGTTGAAAAGTATGAGATTATGAGATTTTGGGGGCAAAGGTTTGTGCTTTTTGCTTAAAGTTATGAGCTTTTGGATGTTAAGATTTAAAGATGAGATTTTGGAGAAAGCTATGCATTTTTTATCTTTATTGTGCTTTTGCTTTGTATTGGAATGAGAGATACATTATCCTGTGCTTTTGATTCGTTTGTTCATGTGCTTGTTGGGTTGCTTAATCATGAGAGTAATCCTGATATCATGCTGTTAGCAGCCAGGGCGTTGACACATTTATGTGATGTGTTGCCTTCTTCTTTGCTGCTGTTGTGCATTATGGTGCTGTTTCATGCTTCTGCATAAAGCATTATGGTGCTGTTTCATTATTGCGCATGTATATATGTTGTTGTGCATTATGGTGTTGTTTCACTTTGATTGCTTACCATTGAATTATATGGACTTAGCCGAGCAGGTTGTTTTATATTTGGTTAATGTTTGATTGGTGGGAAACAGGTTGTATGCTCAATGTTCTTAGGATTTGATTATCCTCCTCAAATTCAATTGAGGAGGATAATCAAATCCTAAGGACAATATATGGTGAGCCTCTTAGTCTGTTTGTGTAGGCACCTACATGATGAAGTCATTGTTCCGGGAGAAAATGCTTCATTTGCCTTCATCAATCCGAATTCAACATCGGTGATTAATGGAAAACCCATGTGGAACAAGGAAGATATCAAATGTAGAATGCGAACATGTGCTACAGAAAGGACGTTGTTTTTAGCTCCAATGAATGTGGGGTAAGTCAACATTGGTCATCAAATTAATCTTCATTTTTCCAAACTAGACAGAAAATTTATATAATCTAACTTTTTAACAACATTTCAGGAATCACTGGGTTTTGATTGCCTTCAATCCTATGGTAAAGGATGTAAAGGATATTGTAGTCTATTACTTGGATCCAATTGAGACTGCTCTTCCAAGTAATAGGCCTAACTATATGTGTTTCATTAATAGGTAAGATTGTTATGTTGTGATTTGTTTTTATCCTTAATCTTATTTTTATTGCATTTTTAACCTTCATTTTTTTCTTCTATAGTTTGATAACAGCTTTTAGGGCAAATTGTAAGCATAAAAATTTGGCCTACTCAAAATCAACTGATCAAACACAATCCTATCCATGGTTGAAAATTCAGGTTGTACTTGTTTTATAAGCAATTAAAATCATGAATTTTTAAAGTGTATAAAAGTCTTTTGACTAACGTGTTTGTGTTTTTTCTTGTTGCAGTGCCCTTTCCAGCCCAACGACAATGATTGTGGTTACTATGTGATGAAATTTATTAAGGACATAGTAACACATGACCAATTGGAGGTGCCTGAATTTGTAAGTTTATTATTGCACATGACATATATAGTCTTAACTTACAAAATTGTTGTTGACTTGTTATTTAAAGTGAATTGTCACATAAATATGTTTATTATGTCCATTAACTCAGTATTATGAAGATTGTCGATCATCAAAGTTATCTATGGAGGAGGTGGATGATCTCATTGAAGAGTGGTGCAAGTATGTTTTCCCTATTGCTCATCCTATTATTCAAAATTTACATCCTTCTTAGAGTTTCATACATCTAAGGAGGAAGTGGGAGTATGACACTTTTGATAGATGAACTAGTTGGTTATTTAATCTAAATGTCTTTTGTTGGTACAACTTTGATGTGTATTTTGGCTGGTACAAATTAGATGACTTTTGGTGCTACAAATTAGATGTAAATTCTGATTGGGATATGTGGATGACTTTTATATTACATGTAAAGTAGTTCTTGATATATAAAGGATTTTGGTTATTCTGGCTGGTTGGGTATATTATATTGTGCAGGTAGCAATTTAACTGCCAAAAAGCAGGAAAACGAATTATGACAAATGAAAAAAAAAAATAACTTATACATGCTCTTATGGCGCAAGCTCATAAGCGCATGTAATAAATACATATTTACATGCGCTTTTAATACAAAAGCGCGTGTATATATATATATTTACACGCGCTTTTATTACAAAAGCGCGTGTATATATATATTTACATGCGCTTTTATTACAAAAGCGCTTGTATAGATATCTATTTACATGCGCTTTTATTACAAAAGCGCGTGTATATATATATATTTACATGCGCTTTTCTGACGATAAAACGCATGTATAAGTATAGATATACATGCGCTTTTACAAGCGCATGTAAATCCTTTCCCGGCGAGGCCATTGCCAGCGTTTTTTAAGCGCATGTAAAGGCCAAAATAAGCGCATGTAAAGGGGTTATTCTGTAGTAGTGCTAGGCAAACAACTTTTTCTTAGAAGAGTACAACAATTGGACTTGAAGTTTCTACCGCTAAGAACTTGGGTTACTCACACCCAGGAACGACTCTATTGCTGGAAGATAAGAAGCCTTCAACCTCATCCTCATCCTCTTATAAGAAAGTTTTAGGGAGAGGTAATTTTGATTTAAGCAAATGATAACCCAGTTGAGTTAGAAGAGTGTAAGGTGAAGAACCTTTGTTATTAGTGTCATGACAAGTACTCTCTAGGCCACAAATGTAGTAACCAGAATCGTACACAAATTGTTTTGTTGGAAATCCATTCTTGTGAGGATAAAGAGAATGTTATGACTGAAGAAGTTCGTAACATTGAGCATGAGTTGACAGAGGACATTCCCATTATCTCACTCAATAGGATGAAAATAACCTCTCTTGACTACGCTATGTGTGATAGGTAGGATTGGTAAATGTGATTTTCATATTCTCATAGATACATGGAGTACACATACTTTTATCAATTCTATACTAGCTCATAAATGTGATGTAGCAATTAAGGAAATACCTTCACTGATGGTTTCTGTAGCTGGGGGAAGCAAGTTGTGGAGTGAGGTAGTGTGTTATGATTTTTCATGGAAATCATGTGGAACACAATTTGAGGTGTTAGTGTTTCTACTCCTATTGGTGGGCTATGACATGGTCCTTGGCATGCAATGGTTGAGAGAATTAAGACTCATTCAACTAGATTACAAGAACTTAACTATGGATTTTATGTTGAAGGGGAAAGTAGCTCACTTGATTGCTGCTCATGCGGGCAAGAGTAGAATTATATCTGATGAAAAATGTTGAAATTGCTGCATTTGAGAAAGAGGGGTTATATTTCAGATTGTACCCGTGAGTGATGAACAACTTGCTATATTCTTATGTTGATAATGAACTTCCCATACCTAGAAATAGCTACTATGATTGATCAATACACTAAGTTGTATAAGACTCCAAAACGCTGCCACATTAGAGGGAAGACCAATATCACTCCTTTATCTTGAAAACATGATATGACCCAATTAAGATTAGGCCTTATCTCTACCAGCATTTTAGAAGGACATAATTGATTCTATGGTGAAAGAGTTGTTGGATCAAGGAAGGATACAACACAACAATCTCCTTTCACATCTGATTCTTGCTTGGTAAATGTTAATGATGCTTGCATGAATTCTCTTGATGATGATTCTATTATTGTGAGCATGCCTCTTGATGTAACTAGTCTTAAGCATGATGATTGTGATCTTAATGATGTTGGTACATTTTCATATTCCTTGTCTAGCTACAACCCCTTGGAAAAGGGATGTTTGTTCAATTTTGTGGATAAAGCTAGGTTGGAAGGAGTGCTTGATCTCATGATGGAGATCGGATTACAATTGAAAGAAGACTTGCATTTTTATACCTCATATACAATCTTGGATTGGAGGAGCCTGTTGAGGAGCATGCATGAAGAAAATGCTTTGCAAGGAGAGTCCTCCAACTTGAATCTTGTTTTGAGGAAGGAGTCCATAAATTCCATTTGGAGGCCAAATGGTGATCATTGGTTAACTGCTTTGAAGGGGCAACATCTTGATAGATTTGAATTGCCTAAATTGATCGCCATATTTCATGATATTGTTTTACCTAAACATGTGCATATTGATTATCCTTGTGTTTCATTGAGTTTATCTTTGCAATCCTACAACCCCTTGCAAAAGGGAAGTTTGTTCTATGTTGTAGGATCTTTTAGGATGTACAAGGATTATTGGGAAAAGAAGGTCATGGTTGGGCTTGTGGAAATTCCTAAGTTGGAGAAATCCAACTTAGATTTTTTGGAGGCCGAAGGGCACCTAAAGAGAAGCTTGGAGCTTGAGTCATCAAAAGCGGAACTAGACTACTTCAATGGAAAGCTCACAAAGGAAAATTTAACAAGGCTTTTAATACGTTTGAAGATGCTTCAAAGGAACATTGGGTTGAAAGGAAAGGACTTGAAAAATGACATGTGTGATCCTTTGCTATTTGATGTTCTAAAAAGGAGAGAGCAAAAGTTTCTCATGAAGCTTTAAGCTCATTGGAGAGCTAGGAGGCCAAAGGAAAAGAAGGTGCAAGCAAATCATGAAAATTCAACTTGGAAGCTTCCAATTGACAAGAAGGCCGAATTGTCCTCTAAACTTGAAGTGAAGGAAGCGTACAAATCTTCCCAATTTGATGGTGGCCGAGACATGCTCATTCAAGGCCACAAAAAGAAATTTTTCAAAAAGAACTTCAAGCCTCCCTAAAGGTTGTTTCTATCCTTTCCTCACTTGTTTTGTTTAGTTTAATATCTTAAGTGTGGGGGAAGATATATGTTAGAAAAAATAGGATTGTGTTTAGGTTTATGTTCTAGTATTTTGTTATAGGTTGTTAGAAAAACTAAGAAAAAAAATTATATAAACATGTGCTTAGGTTGTGTTTAGTGTCTGTGTTTTGAATAATTCATGCATTGGCCATTTGTATGCTTGGACTGCCGCCTGGCCATTTTGTTGCTGCCTTGTCTTCCCATTGAGGACAATATGTGCTATAAGTGTGGGGGGGGGTGCATAATTGTGCTTAAAAGTGGTTTACTTCAAAGCTTACACACTTAATTTTTGGACTTCTATTACATACTTTTGTAGGAAGACTAGTTTAATCATGACTCTTGAAAACAAATGGAATTTTCCTCTAGTATGCAAGTAGAATTCTTGGAATGAGTACTTGAGGCATTGCATGGGGCATTTTTAAGGTATAAAGAGGGTGTTAGTTTCTCATTCAACTTTTATTAGGGAGGAAGTGACCAATTTGAGTAAGCCATCAAAGTGAGGAGCCTCCAACCGATTTGAGTGGGCCAATTGTTTACTTTACCTCCTAGAACTTGTCCTAGCTCTTGTTCAAGATCACAATGCATGGCATAATTGAAAATGAAAGGGGCATTTCATTTCTAAACCCTTTTGACCCAAACACAAGCCAACCAAATATTATCCTTTGATTTGACCTCTTTGGGCCATTCACTTTTCTTTTCTACCACCTTGACCAATGTGTGAATAAGTGATTATAGCATATGCTTGCATTTGTATTAGTGTTGCATTGATGTATCTTAAGAAAAGCATGCTACAAGAGAGAGAAATAAAAGATGGCCGAGAGCCACATTGAAAAGAAAAGAAAGAGAGATGGCCAAAGGCCAAGAAAAAGCAAAAGAAAAGAAGGAAAAAAAAGAATAAGGCCGAAGGCCTATGAAAAAAAAGCACAAAGTGCTAATGTATGCCAAAAGCATAAGAGTGGAAAGAAAAAAAAAGAGATGTAGCATGTTTGATTGGATTTAAGCTCATTGTATTGCATGCATATGTGGTGGTTAATTATTTATGTCATTGGTCATTTACTACTTTCCATCATTCACCATTCATATTAGCCTATCCATCTGATTGCACCATATATTTGCATATCTTTTCATGACCAAATCCATTGAATTAATGCATGTTTTGATGATAATTGCACCTAATTAGCATAGATTCTAGCTATTGCTTAAGTTGTTGGAATTTGTTCTAGTTAAGGGCAATTTTGTCATATTTAACTTGATTTATTGTCATTCATCTTTTTGAGAACTTTGTGATACTACTTCAAGTATTAATCTCTTGTAGGTTAATGGAAGAAAACACTCAAAGAGATCATGGAAGCAAAGCACAAGAATGAGGAAGCAAGGAAAGCAAAGAAAGGGCAAAAAAGGGGGAAAATGGTCAGTATGGCGCCCCCGGGCGCCATCTTGGTCATTATATTATCTTGTGTTTGCATAGACCAAGTGTGGGGGAGGGACATCCTATTAATAAAAATAGATGTAGTTGTATTTCAATTCAATAAGAACCCCTTATGATGTCATTTTCTTATTGCACCATGTTGCATTGGGGACAATGCAAAATTTCAGTGTGGGGGAGAGACTTGTGGTGGTCATGTTTGATTCATTGGGTTTGTGCCATTTCCACATTAGTGTCAATTTTTCAAAAAAAAAAATTCCCTCCAAACTTCCAATTTTTCACTTTTTTCTTTCAAACCTAATGTGGAAAAACTTTTGAAAACCTATGGGGCAAGATTAGAACCTACCAAATTTTCAACAAGTTAGTATTGAATCAATACCAAGCATATGTATTTTGTCAATTGGCCTTGCAATTAGACTTATCTTTGGCATGAGAGTAGCCCTTCTTGTGAGGATTTTAATTATTCAATTTCTAGAACTTGTTTCTACTCTTAGTCAAAGCTTATGTATTCATGTTTGTATATGATTGAGGCATTCATTTCTAAACCCTATGACCCAAACACTTAACCAACAAATATATCTGTTGTTTCACCCCTTTGGGCCATCACTTTCTTTTCTTCCACCATGACCAATTTGGAAACATGCATCCATAGCATATACTTGCATTTCCATTATTCTTGTATTGTTGTATGATTTGAAAAAGCATGTTACATAGTAAAACAAAAAAGAAGAGGCCGAGAGCCTAAAGAGAGAAAGAATAAAATGTGGCCAAAGGCCAAGAAAACAAAAAGAGTAAAAGCACAAAGTGCTAATGTATGTCAAAGGCATAGTGTGAAAAGAAATGAGAGGAAGCACAAAGTGCTTGGGAAAAAAATTGAGAAAAACAGTGGCATGTAGTATGCTAGTATGGAATTGTTATGACTTGAGTTACCATTTGTTGTATTGCATTTATATGTGGTGGATAATTGTTTGCATAATTGGTCATTGACTTTATTCCATTATTCATCATTCATTATTAGCCTTCTCCATCATTTTAACCCCACAAAGTCCTCTTGATCCATTCATGAGTGCATGCATAGTGGAGATATTAGAGTAGTCACAAGCCTATGGTTAAATTGTATATTGAGCAAGTAGAGTGACAAATTCCACATTAGGTGAGAAGTGTGAAACACTATTATCTTGAGAGTTCTCATCGCCATAAGTCATGTCCAATTGCATTGCCAATTCTCATTATGCATATTCTTGCTTATTGATTCATACTAAATTGATGAATATTGATTTGTTAAAATCTTGTATTCTTTGCAATGTACCCTTTGTCCAGGAGTACAAAGGTCTAAGTGTGGGGGAAATGATTGCACCATATATTTGCATATCTTTTCATGGCCAAATCCATTGAATTAATGCATGTTTTGATGATAATTGCACCTAATTAGTATAGATTCTAGATATTGCTTAAGTTGTTGGAATTTGTTCTAGTTAAGGGCAATTTTGTCATATTTAACTTGATTTATTGTCATTCATCTTTTTGAGAACTTTGTGATGCTACTTCAAGTATTAATCTCTTGTAGGTTAATGGAAGAAAACACTCAAAGAGATCATGGAAGCAAAGCACAAGAATGAGGAAGCAAGGAAAGCAAAGAAAGGGCAAAAAAGGGGGAAAATGGTCAGTATGGCGCCCCCGGGCGCCATCTTGGGCGCCATAGCAGAGAGGCGGCGCCCAAGGGGCGCCCGTGGGCGCCATTTTGGGCGCCGTGGTGCCCAAGGGGCGCCCGTGGGCGCCATTTGGGCACCGATTCTGCAGCAAATTTCAGCTTTCGCGGAATTAGGGTTTTTACACCCTATATAAGCTTCCTAACACCCCAAAACCTCCCCCCAAGCTCTCCTAGGTCGAAAATACCAAGCTCTCTTAGGGTTTTCATCATTTTCTCTCAATCCCCACTCAAATTCACCTCATTCTACTCCAAATCTCTCATCATTCCTCTCTTCTACTACTATTTCCACTCCATTTCTACCACCCACCTTCTCCAACCTCCATCTTCTTCCATGGCAGCACCCTTGGACGAGTTTGGGCTTTCATCTACTATGAGTGGCTAAACATTCTTGGGTATTTGGTGATGAGAAGATGGTGCAAAGCTTCATGGGCTTCATAGGGGAGTTTCTCTTGTTTCATGCTCTTTCATTGTATATTTGGGATATGTGGTTGCTATTCCTCATGTATTTTGGGTAGAGACATGACTTTATCTTTCTATTTGTGATGGATTGATATCATATGTATTGGATACTAAGTTTGTATGTTGAATGTTATGGATTTCCTTATTTCCTATGTGAATTGATTCATGATGCTTTTCATGCTTTAAGTAGTTGCTTGGTTTGAATAGCTAGTGCTTCAATTAGGTTGTTGTGGTTGCACTTCCTTAGAGAGGATTTCGATTTACAAACTTGTTTCTAATACACACCAAGGGGTCTTAAATCCAATTGCAAGCAATAATCAATTTCAAGTGGTTGCTTAGTTGATTATTGATTGTAGTTGGATGACCCCAAGTGATTGCTTGGGGATTTTTATATAAAACTTGGTGACCCTTGATTGGACCAAATTTCATACCTTTAAGCATGTGCATTTGAGCTTAATTAGTGTGGTTTATTTGTTATATTTGATCATTATTGGTACATTTTTATGCGCATGCTTATGTATAAATATTTGAAGAATAACAGCCATATTACTTGCATTTTATGAAACCAAGGGTATTTTGGTCATTTTGACTATGTGATGTGTTCCTTATGTAGGGGGGTCCCAAGTGGGCCCCATACACCCTTGGTGGAGTTTCAGTGGAGATAACTTGGCAAGAAGGAAGGCTAGATGACAAGCACTCAGGTTCACATCCAGAAGTGGATTTATATCCGGAAGCAAACGTGCTGGCGCTGGCGGACAAAGAGTTGCATCAGGGAGTGGATTCTCATCCAGTGGATTCTCATCCGGAAGTGAATGTGCTCGCGCTTGTAGTATGAAGTCCTGTATCCGGAAGCCAAAGTCCATCAGTCAGCGAGTGCAAGAGTCAGACTGCACAATGATCAGAAATGTCAACTACTTTTCAGAAGTCTTTGGTGCAGAGTTAATTTAAGGCAAAGTCAACCCTGCAGCTTGAAGTTACTTGGGGAGCATTTTTCCAAATGAGGCAAAATTGGCGCCAAGGTCAAATTCAAGTCTGGAGGGCTCATTAAGGGCAAAAAGGGAAGCACAATCACTTGAGGAAAAAGGAGGAATCTTTGAAAATGCATGGAGATGAGATCTAGTCCACATTCATCCTAACTTTTACCAAATACCAAAAATACCCTTTGGGCGATAATCCCAAAGCTACTCACCACTATAAAACCCCAAAACGTAACTAACTTACACACACCTGAACTTCACTGACTTCACTTTCACTTTCTCTCTCTCCTTTAACAAACTCTCTCAACTCCATCTTCATCTTCTTCATCTCTTTCACCTCGCAACCTCCGCCATGCCCAGAATCTCACAACTACCTTCATCCGCCTTCATCTCCATGTCAGGCTAGATCGCCTATCCTTCTTCTCCAAGGAAATGTGCTTGTAGACTTAACCTATGGCTTCATATGCTTGTAATTTTCTCTTTTAGGTTTCAAGCTAGATGTAAATTTTTGCCTATGTATGACCTTGATTAGGCGTGTATAGGTTAGACATCTAGTTTTAGGTGTTCTACTTTATGTTAGCTTGAAAACCTCTCTTGATTGTTAAGGACATGAAAACCGAGGCTTAATTCTTGTAGTTTCATATATGTATGTGTGTGCGATTAGCTCCTCTTACATTTGTGGAATGAATTTGTTTCTTAAGTGCTATAGATTTGGTACTTAATGTTGCTTAGGTATGTTTTTGGCTTGAAAGAGCTTAAGCCTTAATTAAATTAGTTAAACTCTTGTAGACTTCTTTGATTAAAGAGATCTTGAGAATTTAACTAGTTTATATTAAGAAGAACAAGTATATGAAGTCCGATTAAACATAAGCACGGAGTACTTGGAGAAGGAGGTACATCTCATCCATACTTTCACTCATTCACTTTTGATTCTGTTAGTTGTAGTTTAGATTAGTTTTAATTAGTCTTACATACAAAACCTGCACACAACCTGTTTGATAATTTGCTTAACTTGTAATTAATTGACCTAAGCAAGAGATAAAACCGAACTGTGAATTGACCTAGGACTTGCTGCTAACTATTGTAGTTTAATTCTAGATTTATTTGCTTTAGCTCTTTTTAGACGACGAAAAAGAGTTAAATCAAATTGGCGCCGTTGCCGGTTTGGTTGAATTCTTTCTTGTCTTAGGTTTTTAGTTACATTTTCTTAGTTTTTGTTGTAGGTGATTTTTAGTTGTAGGACTTTGCTGTGATTTTTACTGGTGTTTTTGTCTGTCATTTTTCTGGATTTTCTGGATTTTGCTGCATATTCTGCTGGTATTGGTGTTTGTCTTGCTGATTTGTTTTGCAGAGACTAATTGCTTGGCTGTTTAGTTTCCACTGCATATAGTTGCACTTAGTGAATTGCATGAACCCTACCACATCACTAGTGCCATTGGATAGAGAGATTAATAAGACTCTTAGAGACCTTAAGAAAAAGAAAAAGCACGAGAAGCAAGCTAGTAAGCAATCTGTAGGATCCACATCAAAGCCATACAATTCATCTGTCGCTTCTAATACCACAATCCTAGACCAGCATTTTATTATGGCAGAAAGGAGAGAGGACCATAGAGAACATCAGAGAGAGGCAAGAGAACATGAACATGAGCGTGAGCGACGTGAAAGAGGAGAGCAAGAGGATGAACATCATTTTGAGGGGGGTAGGCAATTACATGATGATGATAGACCTATGCGTGAATTCACACAGTCATATGCATCATTTGCACCACAAGGTTTTTATGCTAACCCCGCTAACTTTGAGATCAAAGGATCTCTTCTTGCTCATCTGCCTAAGTTTACAGGTTTTCCGCATGAGGATGCTCACACACCTCCTTGGCCTCTATCATACTTGTTCCTCCATGAAGCCACCTAATGCAGACCTGGATGACGTTCTGTTGCGAGTGTTCCAGTTTTCCTTGGAAGGAAAAGCCAAGGAGTGGCTCTTGAACCTGCCTACTCATTATGCCACTCTTTCTTGGGAGCAACTTAAGAAGGTGTTCTTAGACCGCTATTTTCCACTCTCCAAAATATCAAAGTTGCGGAAAGACATCACAGGTGTTCAGCAATTCTCTCAGGAGACATTCTATGAATATTGGAGCCGGTTCAACACCTTGGTGAACTCGTGCCCCAATCACAATATCTCCAAAGGCAATTTGGTCCAGTACTTTTATGATGGCCTGGTGCCACAGCTCAAGATGAGTGTGGATGCTGCTTCTAATGGCTCACTTTTCAACTTATCAGCCAATGAAGGATGGAACTTATTTTCAACCATGGCCTCTAATCACCAGAATTTTTATGGACGTGATGCTTTGTATGGTGCTGCGCCAAAGGTTGCCTCTGTGAGTAGTGATGACAAGCTGTACAACTCTATTGAGAGGCTGACTGAGAGCCTCAGTCGGATGGATGGACGCTTTGTTCAGCCTACTCCTTGTGTTGATGATTCTATGGCCTTGGTGGCCTCATCCTGTGATCACTGTGGCTCGTCCATGCACCTACCATCAGACTGTCCATCCCAAGCGGAAGTGGCGGCCATGTATAACAATGCTAGGCCTCCAGCCAAATATGATCCTTACTCTTCCACGTACAATCCGGGATGGAGGGACCACCCGAACTTTAAGTGGGGGGGAGGTTCAAACCAAGCCACAAATTTCAGCTCTTTCCAGCCACAGCAACAGCCTAAGTGGGGGGGAGGTAACTACCAAGCTGCTAATGCCTATCCCTCACAACAAGGCTATGGTTCATATCAAGGGAGGCCTAACTCTAATGATCAAAGGTACAGGCCGAATCAACAAGCTAATGTTCCTCCTCCATTTATGAAGAATAATGATCCAGCTCATGCTCCTCCATCTAGTTCTTCGACATCTCAACAAGATACTATGTACCAGATGATGTCAAGTTTAATGGAAACATTTGGAGAAGGCCTAAAGAAAGATGTAACTACCTTAGTTTCTCAAATGTTTAATGAAAAAGCTGAGCAGGAAGCAAAGAAAGGTGGATTGCCGTCTAATGTGGTGATTAATCCTCAAAACATTCATTCTATGCACCTAAGAAGTGGACGGAAATATGGTGATGCATATGAATATGAGGAGGAAGAGGAGCAAACACAACTACCTTTTGAGGCTGAGCAGAGTCAGTTGAATGAGGAAGGTCACTCTAGCCTCCAGAATGATTTTGTTGGTGATCAGATGCATGAAGAGGCTGTACTGAGTCCTCCTCCTGATAAACCACTCGATGAGGCTGAGAGTCTGACTAAGAAGAGTGAGAAAGCTGAGACCTCACAAGAGGAGAAGAGGAAGGAGATTGCAGAGGGAAAGCGCAAAGTTGGAGAATCTTCTTCGCAAGAACAACCTACTCAGCAAGGAGATGAGTCTCCTAAAGGTAAGTCTGTTGACCCTAAATATTTACCTTTTCCTAACTCGTATGCTTTAGTTAAGAAACAACATGATGATGAGTTAGAAAAGGAAATGCTCAATTTATTCTCTAAGCTTGAAGTGAATGTACCTATACTTGTACTGTTGAAACAAATGCCTAAATGTGCAAAGTTTTTAAAGGATCTGTGTACTAACAAGAGAGTTGGTAATGTAAGTAACAAGGTCCAATTAAGGACTAATGTTTCGTCTCTCTTAAAAGGGCACCTGCCCTCAAAGTGCAAAGATCCTGGATCTTTCACTATCCCTTGTCAGATAGGGAAACTTAGTTTTGGGAAAGCACTTCTTGATTTAGGGGCAGCCATTAACGTCATGCCTAAGGCCACCTACTTTGCACTAGGATTGAAGAACCTGAGTGAAACCAGTGTTGTAGTTCAACTGGCTGATAGGTCCATAAAGAAACCCTTTGGCTTTATAGAAGACATTCTAGTGAAGGTTAGGGAACTAGTTTTCCCCGTGGACTTTTATGTACTAGATATGACCAGTGACACTAGTATGGATGATTCTTTGATCCTAGGAAGGCCATTTATGAAAACTGCCAAGATGGTGATAAGTTTAGAAGGGGGATTTGTTACAATGCAAGTGGGGAATCAAATAATAAGATTTGATGTAGGAGAAGCCATGAGACACCCCCACGAGGATTATTCTCTCCTAGGGCTGAGTGTGGTTGATTCATTGATGCATGTGATTTATGATGAGCATGTGAATTCTTTTAAGATGAACATGTTTGATAAAATTGATGCTCATATGTGCTGTAATGATTCTTGTGCTAGATTGATTTCTAATACATGCTTGCATGATGTTTTTAATGATTCATCTAGTATAGGAAGTACAGTAACTGAATTCATGGATTCCATGTATGTGAACTATAATTTTGATGATGATTGCACTTCTATATCTTCTTTGTCAAGCTACAACCCCTTGGAAGAGGGAAGTTTGCTCACTTTTGTAGGACAAACGAAGGATGGAGGTTGTGAATTCACAAAGGAAATTGAGGAGTCTAGTTCACAAAGGTTTGATATTGAAGAGTATGAAGCTTTAAGGAGAAGCCGCTTACACAAGCTGAGAGAGAAGCTTTATCTGAAAGAGCATGCGCTCGCTGACGGTCCACATGTTTCTACCCTGAGCGACAGTGGTGATGCAGACTCAAATAAGAGTGCTGAGGCCTCAGACTCTAAGAGGCCGAATTGTTGTGAAGATCTGAGGCAGCCAATGACTCTTTCTGATTACTTTGATGAGCTGCCACAATTTGATGATGATTTCTATGAGCCTAAAGTGTTGCAAGTTGAGATGCACACTTTGGTACCTTCTATTATTGAGCCACCTACTCTGGAGCTGAAACCTTTGCCGCCTAATCTCAAGTATGCCTACTTGATTGAAAATGAGAAGCTGCCGGTGATTATCTCTACTACTCTTTCTTCTCTTGAAGAAGAGAAGTTACTGGATGTATTAAGAAGATACAAGAGGGCCATTGGGTGGACTCTAGCTGATCTTCCTGGCATGAGTCCTACCACCTGCATGCACCGGATCTTGCTTACTGACGATGCTAAACCAGTGAGGCAACCACAGAGAAGGCTCAATCCCTTAATTCTTGATGTTGTGAAAAAGGAGGTAGAAAAGCTATTAAGTGCTGGAATTATCTACCCGATAAGCGATAGTGAATGGGTGAGTCCCATCCATGTGGTGCCAAAGAAGAGTGGGTTGACCGTGGTAAAGAATGACAAGGATGAGCTAGTGCCTACACGAGTTCAGAATTCTTGGAGGGTATGCATTGATTACAGGAAGTTGAATGACTCCACGAGAAAAGACCACTTTCCCTTGCCATTTATCGACCAAATGTTGGAAAGACTGGCAGGCAAGTCACACTATTGTTTTCTGGATGGTTTCTCCGGGTATTTCCAGGTTCCCATAGCACCAGAGGACCAAGAGAAAACAACCTTTACTTGCCCATTTGGAACCTTCGCATATAGAAAAATGCCTTTTGGTCTGTGCAATGCTCCAGGAACCTTTCAACGTTGTATGATGAGCATTTTTAATGACTTGCTGGAGGATGGCATAGAGGTGTTCATGGATGATTTCTCCCTCTATGGAGACAGTTTTGATGCTTGCTTGGTCAATCTTGAGAAAGCATTGGTCAGATGTGTGGAGAAGGGTTTGGTGCTCAATTATGAGAAATGCCATTTCATGGTGGACAAGGGAATAGTTTTGGGACACTTAGTCTCAAAGGAGGGCATTCAGGTTGACAAAGCCAAGGTTGAGGTAATTTCTTCTCTACCCTTCCCTACTTGCTTGAAGGAGTTGAGGTCCTTTTTAGGACATGTGGGATTTTATCGAAGATTTATCAAGGGCTTCAGCCAAATTGCTGCTCCTTTATCTCATCTACTTCAAAAAGAAGCCGAGTTTGACTTTTCTAATTCTTGTAAGGAAGCCTTTGTTGAGTTGAAGTCAAGGCTTATTTCTCCTCCTATCTTGGTTGCACCTAATTGGGAGCTTCCTTTTGAGCTATCATGTGATGCTTCTAACGAAGCGTTGGGAGCTATGCTCGGCCAGAGGCATGATTCTTTGCCAAGGGTGATTGCTTATGCGTCTAAGACTTTGGATAGAGCCCAAAGGAATTATACAACCACTGAGAAGGAATTATTTGCCATTGTCTTCGGTCTAGATAAATTTCGGCAATACTTACTTCATTCCAAAGTAACTGTATTCACAGATCATGCAGCTGTTCGTTATTTACTGTCCAAGCCACAAACAAAGCCCAGGCTCTTGCGATGGGTGTTGCTGTTACAAGAATTTGAGTTGGAGATCAAAGACAGAACTGGAAAAGAGAACTTGGTAGCTGATCATTTGAGCCGTTTGCCAAAGGATGTGGAAGGTGTTGATGATTCTTCTCTTATTTGTGATATCTTCCCAGATGCCTTATTATGTGCCTTAAATGCAAAGAAAGATCCTTGGTATGCTCATCTTGTGAACTACCTTGTTGCCGAAGTCACTTCACCATCTCTGAACAAGCATCAAGTCCAAAAGTTGAAGAGGGATGCTAGCTACTATATTTGGGATGAGCCGCACTTGTGGAGGCTATGTAATGATCAAATAATCAGAAAGTGTGTGCAAGATGAGGAAGTTCCATCAATTCTAGAGTTTTGTCATTCACTAGCTTGTGGAGGACACTTTGGTGCTAAAAAGACTTCAAGGAAGATTCTGGAGGCCGGTTTCTATTGGCCTACTCTGTTTAAAGACGCATTTGAGTATTGCAAGTCTTGTGACAAATGCCAAAGGTTTGGAAGTATGGGGAAGAGACAAGAGATGCCTCAAGTGCCAATGCTATACTGTGACCCTTTTGATGTATGGGGTATAGATTTTATGGGACCTTTTCCACCATCTAACGGCTACACATATATTCTGCTGGCAGTGGACTACCTGTCTAGGTGGGTGGAAGCTGTGCCAACCAGAGCCAATGATGCGAGGGCTGTGTTAAAATTTTTGAAGTCTAATATCTTTTGCCGGTTTGGAGTTCCTAAGGCTTTGGTGAGTGATCAAGGGTCTCATTTCTGTAACAAGCTTATGTCTTCATTGCTCAGTCAATTTGGGGTGAATCACAAGGTTTCTACACCTTACCATCCCCAAACCAATGGAGAAGCTGAGGTGAGCAATAGGCAAATTAAAAACATCCTTGAGCGAATTGTGAAGCCAAGTAGGAAGGATTGGAGTTTGAGACTTGAAGAAGCTCTCTGGGCATATAGGACTTCATTCAAGACTCCTATTGGCATGTCTCCTTATCGGCTCATATATGGAAAGGCTTGTCATCTACCAGTTGAGCTGCAGCACAAGTCTTATTGGGCAGTTAAATCTTGTATTGAGGATATGGATGCTGCTGCTCAAGAAAGGCAGTTGACTCTGAGTGAGCTTGAGGAGCTGAGGAATGAAGCTTTTGAGAACTCAAGGATCCTGAAAGAGAAGACTAAGGCCATTCATGATAGTGGCATTCTGAGGAAGCAGTTCAAGGAGGGAGATCTTGTCTTGTGCTATCGCGTGAGATTCAAATTTTGTGGAGGAGGCAAGCTTAAAGACAAGTGGCAAGGACCTTATGAAGTGCTCAAGTCTCATGACTTTGGGATGGTTGAGATCAAGAATCTCAAGGATGGCCGTGTGTACAAGGTCAATGGCCACTTGCTCAAATTGTATAAGGAGAATTTCAAGCCTCCCTAAAGGTCGTTTCTTTCCTTTCCTCACTTATTCTTTTATTGCAAATTCTTAAGTGTGGGGGAAGATGTTAGAATTAAAAAAATTAGGATTATGTTTAAATTTAGGATTTTGTTTAGGTTTGTTAGGTTGTTTAAATATGAAAAATTTCATTAGTGCTGGGGGATGCCTATTTGTGTCAGGAAGTGTCATTGAGGAAATAGAGGATTTTGCATTCGGAAGTGTTTTTGCTTCCGGAAGCTCTCACTTAGACTTTGCTACTTAGGATCAGATTGTGTTCACTTTGCTTCCGCTAGGGGATGAAGTTCATTGTGCACAAGCGTCGATGCATCCGGAAGCAATTTTGCTTCCGGTAGCATGTTTGCTTCCGCTAGGGGTGAGATTAGAATCTGAACCTAGAGTGACTTCCTATAGCAGTTCTACTTCCGGTAGCATTTTTGCTTCCGGAAGCCTTGCAGCTTGAGTCTGAATTCAGTTAGGCTTCCTGAGCGTCAGTGAGGTAAAAAAAAAAAAAAAAAAAAAAAAAAAAATTTTAGGTTGTGTTTAGTGTAGTCTTGTTAATAATACATGCATATGAGCCATTTGTTTGTTGGAACTGCCCTGCTTTTTATTTTGCTGCTTTGCCTTTCAAATACATCTTCCTACTTGATTTGATTGGTCCATTGAGGACAATGTATGCTTTAAGTGTGGGGGAGGTGTATTATGTGCTTAAAAGTGGTCTGATTCAAAGCTTTCACACTTGGTTTTTGGATTTATTTGGCATGATTTTTCTTGAAAAGTTGACTTGATTATGGCTCTTGAAAGCAAATGGAATTGTCCTTTAGTGTGTAAGTAGAATTCTTGGAATGATTACTTGGGGCATTGCATGGGGCACTTTTAAGGTATAAAGAGGGTGTTAGTTTCTCATTTAACTTTTCTTAGGGAGGAAGTGACTAATTAGAGTAAGCTATAAATGTGAAAAGCCTCCAACCGAATTGAGTGGGCCAATAGTCAACTTGACCTCCTAGAACTTGTCCTAGCTCTTGTTCAAGATCACAATGCATGGTATGATTGAAAATGAAAGGGGCGTTTCTTTCTAAACCCTCATGACCCAAACACTAGCCAACCAAAAATATTATCCTTTGTTTAACCCCTTTGGGCCATTCACTATTCTTTTCTATCACCTTGACCAATGTTTGAATGAGTGACTATAGCATATGCTTGCATTTATATTAGCTTTGTATTGTTGTATCTGGTGTAAAGCATGCTACATTGTGAGAAATAAAAGAGGCCGAGAGCCCTTGAGTGAAAAAAAAGAAGAAAAGAGAGGTGGCCAAAGGCCAAGAAAAAGCAAAAGAAAAGGAAAAAAATATAAGGCCGAAGGCCTAAGTAAAAAAAAGGAAGAAAAGCACAAAGTGCTTATGAATGCCAAAGGCATTTGAGTTAAAAGAAAAATTGAGAGAAGCACAAAGTGCTTGAAAAAAAGATGTAGCATGCTTAGTGGAATTGTATTCATTGTATTGCATGCATATGTGGTGGTAACTTGTTTATATCATTGGTCATTGACTATTTTCCATCATTCACCATTCATTATTAGCCTTCCATTTAAACCACAAAGTCCCCTAGATTTGGTTGTGTCATGCATAATAATGGGTGGAGAATTTAGAGCTATTACAAGCTTATGGTGATGGTCAAGTGCATTGAGCCAAAGAGTGATCACAAGTCCCTAGTTAGGCATTTTTCCTAACTTGAGTGAATGAGTTTAAACACTTTATCCGGTGAGGAAAAATCTCAATTGGCACTCCTCCTTAAGCCTAGTTGCTTGTTAAACTTGCATTCGCTTTGTATTCTTAGATTTGGCCTATGCGAAGTTCTAGGGAAAGGCTCAAGAAGATCTACTTGTATTCTATGATAATTCCAATTGCCTTCACTATGCTTAATGATTAAGTTAATCTTTTATATGACTTTGCCCGGAGTGCAAAGATTAAGTGTGGGGGATTTGATTGGACCAAATTTCATACCTTTAAGCATGTGCATTTGAGCTTAATTAGTGTGGTTTATTTGTTATATTTGATCATTATTGGTACATTTTTATGCGCATGCTTATGTATAAATATTTGAAGAATAACAGCCATATTACTTGCATTTTATGAAACCAAGGGTATTTTGGTCATTTTGACTATGTGATGTGTTCCTTATGTAGGGGGGTCCCAAGTGGGCCCCATACACCCTTGGTGGAGTTTCAGTGGAGATAACTTGGCAAGAAGGAAGGCTAGATGACAAGCACTCAGGTTCACATCCAGAAGTGGATTTATATCCGGAAGCAAACGTGCTGGCGCTGGCGGACAAAGAGTTGCATCAGGGAGTGGATTCTCATCCAGTGGATTCTCATCCGGAAGTGAATGTGCTCGCGCTTGTAGTATGAAGTCCTGTATCCGGAAGCCAAAGTCCATCAGTCAGCGAGTGCAAGAGTCAGACTGCACAATGATCAGAAATGTCAACTACTTTTCAGAAGTCTTTGGTGCAGAGTTAATTTAAGGCAAAGTCAACCCTGCAGCTTGAAGTTACTTGGGGAGCATTTTTCCAAATGAGGCAAAATTGGCGCCAAGGTCAAATTCAAGTCTGGAGGGCTCATTAAGGGCAAAAAGGGAAGCACAATCACTTGAGGAAAAAGGAGGAATCTTTGAAAATGCATGGAGATGAGATCTAGTCCACATTCATCCTAACTTTTACCAAATACCAAAAATACCCTTTGGGCGATAATCCCAAAGCTACTCACCACTATAAAACCCCAAAACGTAACTAACTTACACACACCTGAACTTCACTGACTTCACTTTCACTTTCTCTCTCTCCTTTAACAAACTCTCTCAACTCCATCTTCATCTTCTTCATCTCTTTCACCTCGCAACCTCCGCCATGCCCAGAATCTCACAACTACCTTCATCCGCCTTCATCTCCATGTCAGGCTAGATCGCCTATCCTTCTTCTCCAAGGAAATGTGCTTGTAGACTTAACCTATGGCTTCATATGCTTGTAATTTTCTCTTTTAGGTTTCAAGCTAGATGTAAATTTTTGCCTATGTATGACCTTGATTAGGCGTGTATAGGTTAGACATCTAGTTTTAGGTGTTCTACTTTATGTTAGCTTGAAAACCTCTCTTGATTGTTAAGGACATGAAAACCGAGGCTTAATTCTTGTAGTTTCATATATGTATGTGTGTGCGATTAGCTCCTCTTACATTTGTGGAATGAATTTGTTTCTTAAGTGCTATAGATTTGGTACTTAATGTTGCTTAGGTATGTTTTTGGCTTGAAAGAGCTTAAGCCTTAATTAAATTAGTTAAACTCTTGTAGACTTCTTTGATTAAAGAGATCTTGAGAATTTAACTAGTTTATATTAAGAAGAACAAGTATATGAAGTCCGATTAAACATAAGCACGGAGTACTTGGAGAAGGAGGTACATCTCATCCATACTTTCACTCATTCACTTTTGATTCTGTTAGTTGTAGTTTAGATTAGTTTTAATTAGTCTTACATACAAAACCTGCACACAACCTGTTTGATAATTTGCTTAACTTGTAATTAATTGACCTAAGCAAGAGATAAAACCGAACTGTGAATTGACCTAGGACTTGCTGCTAACTATTGTAGTTTAATTCTAGATTTATTTGCTTTAGCTCTTTTTAGACGACGAAAAAGAGTTAAATCAACCCTTTTGAACTCCCATATCTTTGAAAGAAGTATTTGCACCATAAGATCATCACCAAAGCCCTCCTTCATTAATTTGATTTTAAACCTAAGCAATTTATCTCTTCATAAACTAAAAACAACCAAAAACAAGTTTTGCTTTATTTTAGTAAATTTAATCAATGTTTCAAAACACCAAAAATCACACCCCTTTTATATCAATTCTTATTTGCATTTAGCTTAATTAGGGTAGTTAAAGGACTCCACAAAGTGAGACGACCCGGGGATTGAACATTATTTGCAATCCTTGGATTTAAATTGTGGTTTTAACCCCAAGGCGACTAGGAACTGGTTAAATCAATGGCGCCGTTGCCGGGGAGTCATTTTTTACTCCCTAAGGTAGCTAAGTGTCAATTAAGTTTGACAAGGGGATAAATCCCAAGTCCTTGAACGCCATCAACTTGAGAAGTGGAAAGACGCTCCACCCAATAATCCCACCAAAGAAGCGTGTTCAATTTGTGGTTGATGAGGAAGAAGGTGAGGAGGAACCAGTTGATGAAGAGATAGTGGTTGAGGACCCTCAAGCACCAATCATAAGCCCTCCTTTGAGCCCCATGTCATTTGATCCCTATGAAAGTGCTAAAGAAAGGGAACTCTTTGCTAGAAAGAAGTACACCTTGAAAGAACCGATGGATGCACAACCCCTAACACCACCCAAAGGCTTGAAAAGGGTTAAGCTCCCAAGTGTCCATGAGAAAGGAGAGGCAAGCAACACCCAAGATACCTTGGTCAAGCCTCCGGCCAAGGAGGTAACTATCTCTCAACTCCCTTTTCCTTAATCTTATTTTAGAAGTAAAAAGAAGCGTGATGAAAATGTTGAAAAAGAAATGCTTGATTTGTTTAGCAAGTTGCATGTGAATGTGCCTTTCTTTCAATTAGTTAAGTCTATGCCTAGTTATTGCAAATTCTTAAAAGACTTGTGCACTAATAAAAGAAAGTTTAGGCCTAATGAGAGAATTCAATTGAATCCAAGTGTGTCGGCCCTCTTTAAGCCACACCTCCCAGTCAAATGCCAAGACCCCAGATCTTTCACGGTCCCTTGCACTATTGGCAATATGACCATCACCAATGCATTGTTGGACTTAGGAGCGGCTATCAATGTGATGCCTAGTGCGATTTTCACTTCTTTGGGCATTACTGGTTTAGAAAGTACAAGTGTTGTTTTACAATTGGCTGATCGCACGCTTCGATATCCACAAGGCATTGTTGAGGACATACTTGTTAAAGTTAAAGATTTGGTCTTCCCAGCTGATTTTTATGTTTTAGACATGACTAGTGATGCTTGTGAATCCACACTCATTTTGGGTAGGCCATTCATGAGAACCGCTGGTGCTATGATTGATATGAAAGATGGGAAAATCACAATGGAGGTTGGGGACCACAAAATTAGCTTTAACATGTATGACGCAATGAGGCACCCTCATGAGGATTATTCTCTTCTTGCTTTAAATGTGATTGATATTGCATTGGAAGATGCCATTGAGGAACATGAGCTTAGCATGCATTCATATGGATACTCTACTGACATTGATGCTTATGATTCTTATTTCTCTTCTCTTCCCTCTATTCATTCCTTCTTTTCCATGAGTAATGATGTGCATGATCATGATCCTTTGACAATTGATTGTTTGATTTCCATCTCCATGGTTTCTTCTTGTCCACTAACCGATAGTGTAGACATTGCCTCGTCTACTCTATCCCTTTTATGTGATGATACCTTTGGAGAGGATATGTTTTCAAATGATGCAGGTCAGAAATTGATTAAGGAGTATGAATTTGATGTTGGAAGCCAAGATTTGGATGATTTGAGCTCAAAGGGGATAGCCCTCACTCCAACAAGAACCATATCCCAATTGTCCCATGTGGTACAAGGGCCACTTTCTAATCTCTCTCCTCTTGATTTGCATTTGAGACCTAAGATTTCTACCCACACACTTCAATAGTTGAATGACTTGGTTTCAAGTTGTGATGTAGGTGTTGTGGATGACTGTTCCCCAAGGCAAGTTGCTGCTATAGACCAACCTAGTGTTGGTTCAGCCCTTGGGAAGACCAATGGACAAGTTACAAAGTCTATGGGACCTAGTCTACCTATTCCTAGTGGGTCTGCAAAGGGGAGTGCTTTTATAACTCTTTCTCTCCCTACTCTTGTTCCCTCTATTTTGGAACCCCCCACTGTGGAACTTAAGCCTTTGCCAAGCAATCTTAAATATGCTTTTCTTGCTTCCAATGACAAATTGCCGGTTATTATTTCTAATAATTTGAGTGCAATTGAGGAAGATAGGTTGCTTGATGTTTTGAAAAGATATAGTAAGGCTATAGGTTGGACTTAAGCTGATATTCTGGGTTTAAACCCAACTATTTGCACTCACAGGATTTTATTGAAAGAGGATTCTAGACCTCTTAGACAACCTCAAAGGAGGCTTAACCCCCTCATTCTCGATGTGGTGCGTAAGGAGGTCACAAAACTCCTTAGTGCCGGCATTATATATCCGATATCGAATAGTGAGTGGGTTTCGCCGGTCCAAGTGGTGCCTAAGAAGTCCGGAATCACAGTTTTAAAAAATGAGAACAATGAGTTGATTCCCACAAGAGTGCAAAATAGTTGGAGGGTTTGTATAGATTATAGGAAACTGAATGATGCCACTAGAAAAGACCATTTTCCCCTTCCATTCATTGACCAAATGTTGGAACGGTTGGCGGGTCGCAGTCACTATTGTTTCTTAGATGGCTATTCCGGGTATTTTCAGATTCCTATAGCTCCCGAGGACCAAGAAAAGACTACCTTTACTTGTCCATTTGGTACTTTTGCCTATAGGCGCATGCCCTTTGGTCTATGCAATGCGCCGGGTACCTTCCAACGATGCATGATGAGCATTTTCTCTGATATGCTTGATGATTGCCTGGAAGTCTTCATGGATGATTTTACCCTCTTTGGTGATTCATTTGATACTTGTTTGCATAGTCTTGAGAGAGTCTTGGCCCGGTGTGTTGAAAAGAATTTGGTCTTAAATTATGAAAAGTGTCATTTCATGGTCACACATGGTATTGTTCTAGGACACTTAGTTTCACATCGTGGCATAGAGGTAGATAAAGCTAAAACTGAGGTCATTTCGTCTTTGCCTTATCCCACTTGCATCAAAGAGCTTCGCTCTTTCTTGGGACATGTAGGCTTTTATAGACGCTTCATCAACGGATTTTCCCATATTGCATTACCTCTCTCTCATTTGCTTCAAAAAGATGTTGATTTTGTGTTTGATGAAAAATGCATACAAGCTTTCGAAACCTTGAAGCAAGCACTCTTGGAGCCTCCTATTCTCATTGCTCCAAATTGGTCATTGCCCTTTGAATTGGCATGTGATGCCTCCAACTATGCAGTTGGTGCCATGCTAGGTCAAAGGCACAATGGGAAACCACATGTGATTGCCTATGCATCAAAGACTTTGGATTGTGCACAAAGGAATTATACCACAACTGAAAAAGAGCTTTTTGCCATTGTCTTTGCATTAGATAAATTCAGACAATATTTGTTGCATTCTGTGGTTGTTGTCTTTACTGACCATGCAGCTCTCAAGTTCTTGTTCACCAAGCCTCACTCAAAGCCTAGGCTCCTGAGGTGGACACTTTTGTTGCAAGAGTTTGATCTACATATCAAGGATTGCGCCGGCAATGCCAACTTGGTAGCCGACCACTTGAGTAGACTTCCAGAGAATACTAGAGGAGTAGATCTTTCTGACATTATTTGTGACAATTTCCCTGATTCCTCCTTGTGCTTGGTTGAGGTTGAGGAACCATGGTATGCCCCTATTGTTAATTATCTTGTTTGTGAACTCACTCCGGAGGATATGACTCCATTCCAAGTGCAAAAGTTAAAGAAAGAAGCTCACCATTATTTTTGGGAAGATCCTCACTTGTGGAGACTTTGCAATGATCAGATCATTCGGAGGTGTGTCCCAGAGTCTGAGTCCTATGATATACTTTTTGCTTGCCACTCAATGGTTTGTGTTGGACACTATAGTTCTAGGAAGACTGCAAGGAAAGTCTTAGAAGCAGGATTTTATTGGCCAACTCTTTTTAAAGATGTTTATGGGTTCTGCAAATCTTGTGACAAGTGTCAGAAATTTGGGGGAAGTGTGACAAAGAGACACGAGATGCCACAAAGGTCAATCTTAGTTTGTGAGCTTTTTGATGTTTGGGGGATAGACTTCATGGGACCCTTTCCACCTTCATCGGGTTATATCTACATTTTGCTTGCCGTTGATTATCTCTCTAGATGGGTAGAAGCTATTCCAACACGTAAGGATGATGCACCTACAGTCTCCAAGTTCCTAAGGTCCAACATATTTAGTAGATTTGGTGTACCAAGAGGTTTGATTAGTGATAGAGGCACTCACTTCTGCAACAAGCTTCTTGATAGCCTGCTCACTAAGTATGGAGTTGCCCATAGAGTGTCCAGCCCTTATCATCCACAAACAAATGGCCAAGCAGAAGTGTCAAATAGGGATATAAAGCACATTCTTGAAAAAATTGTGAAGCCATCAAGGAAGGACTGGAGTGATAGGCTTGATGATGCATTGTGGGCATATCGGACAGCATTTAAGACCCCTTTAGGTATGTCTCCTTATCGGATTGTCTTTGGGAAAGCTTGTCACTTGCCGGTGGAGTTGGAACATAAATCTTATTGGGCCATTAAGCAATGCAACATGGAGTTGGATGCTTCTGGAAAGAAAGAATGCTCCAAATGCAAGAACTGGATGAGTTGCGCCTCCATGCCTTTGAGAGCTCAAGGCTTTACAAGGAAAAGACCAAGTTGCTTCATGATAGCAAGATCTTTAATCGTAACTTCAATGTTGGAGACTGATTAGACCGAATTTTATGTCTTTAAGCATGTGCAATTGAGCTTAATTAGTGTGATTTAATTGATATATTTGATCATTATTGGTATATTTTAATTGCGCATGCTTATTGGAATTAATTGGAGAATATTAGCCTTATTACTTGCATTTTAAAAACCAAAGGGTATTTTGGTCATTTTGACTATTTGGTGACATTTTATGTTAGGGGGGTCCCACGTGGGCCCCACACATCCTTGGTGGAGCTTTGGTGGAGCTTATGTGGTAAGGAGGAGGCTAGTTGGCAAGGAAAGTGACATAAAGCAAACTTTACCACTTTTGGTAAAAAGAAGGAAAAGTGACATTTGAAGCATCTTTCCAAAAGGAGTAATTTTGGCTCCATATTCAAATTCAAAATTGGAGTTGATTGAAACATCATTAAGGGCATAATGGGAAGCACATTGAAGAGGAGAAAAAGGAGCAATTTTTGACAATGCATCTAGCCAAGTTCAAGTCCACATTCATTCCCAACTAATGACCTAATACCTAAACTACCCTTCCTTCTCCATTTGTCTTAAACATCACCTCCCTACATACACATCAAAAATATCTTTTAACACCTCACTAATCCCATTTGACAACTCATCATCTCCCTAATCACTTTCACTAATCAAACCCCACTTCATTAACCTCACAACCTCACTCTCATTTGACACATTCATCACTTTCACTTTCTCTCTCTTCTCCCAAATCCTCTCAACTTCTCTCTTCTCCTTCCATACCCATTTTTCACGAAATTCCTCCCTCCTCCATGGAAACATCACGCAAATTCATCATCATTTCCATCTACAAGTTTGGCTAAGCTCTCCTCTCCTTCCTTCAAGTCAAGATTTGTGCTATGAGCTTCATGGATTTGGCCTTGTGTGAGAATTTCTACTTCTAGGTTTTCAAGTTTGTATTCATCTTAGTTCTTTCATGTCTAAGTCTTTAGGTATGTTAGAACTAGGATTCTATGTGGAGATTTCCATGTGGAGTTCATTTATTTTTCAAACTTGTAACCTAACTTCTAGGAAACTTGATTTTCATGTGTGTTAGGCTTATACTTTTTGTAGCTTTATGAGAACAATTATATGTGATTACATTGTGGTTGTTTCTTAAAGTGAATCATATAATTAGAATCTAGATTTGGATTCTATGTTGCCTATGAAAATGCATGAAGGTTAAGCTAGGGTTTCTTGATTAATTAGTTTAAATTAGCTTAAGTTTCTTAGATTTAAGAAGCTTAGGCTGATTTAAGCTAGTTACATTAAGAGGAAATTGTCACATGAGGCCTATCAATCAAGTTTGCACAAGTTGAGATTTGAAGGAGGAGATTCCTACTCTTGATCATCTCATCTCTATTCGGTTATATAGCTTATTTTTAGTTGTAATTGTAGTTTGTTAACCATAAAATCAATCTCAAAACCTTGCTTAATTTGTGTGACATTAGTACCTTTAGCTTGCAAGATTAAAACCTAGATTGTGGATTTGACCCTTACTCACCACTAAACTCTAGTGGAATTGAGTATTGACTTTATTGATTAATCTTTTAGGCGACAAAAATGTTAAATCAGAGACCGAGTCCTTATGTACCAAACCCGTTTCCGCCACGGTCATGGAAAGCTCACATCAAATTGAGTTGGGCCATACAAAGTGATCAAGGTCAACAAGTATGGAATGATGCAGTTAGTTGAGGAGAGTAGCGGCAAAGAGTTTGTTTCCAATGGCCACCTCCTCAGATCCTACCATGAGTCTTCATTGAAGCCTCCATGAGGCCAGGTTGTCCCTTTCCCTTAACTTGTTTTATTTTGTGCATCTGAGCTTAATTGTGGTCATTATATTATCTTGTGTTTGCATAGACCAAGTGTGGGGGAGGGACATCCTATTAATAAAAATAGATGTAGTTGTATTTCAATTCAATAAGAACCCCTCATGATGTCATTTTCTTATTGCACCATGTTGCATTGGGGACAATGCAAAATTTCAGTGTGGGGGAGAGACTTGTGGTGGTCATGTTTGATTCATTGGGTTTGTGCCATTTCCACATTAGTGTCAATTTTTCAAAAAAAAAAATTCCCTCCAAACTTCCAATTTTTCACTTTTTTCTTTCAAACCTAATGTGGAAAAACTTTTGAAAACCTATGGGGCAAGATTAGAACCTACCAAATTTTCAACAAGTTAGTATTGAATCAATACCAAGCATATGTATTTTGTCAATTGGCCTTTCAATTAAACTTATCTTTGGCATGAGAGTAGCCCTTCTTGTGAGGATTTTAATTATTCAATTTCTAGAACTTGTTTCTACTCTTAGTCAAAGCTTATGTATTCATGTTTGGATATGATTGAGGCATTCATTTCTAAACCCTATGACCCAAACACTTAACCAACAAATATATCTGTTGTTTCACCCCTTTGGGCCATCACTTTCTTTTCTTCCACCATGACCAATTTGGAAACATGCATCCATAGCATATACTTGCATTTCCATTATTCTTGTATTGTTGTATGATTTGAAAAAGCATGTTACATAGTAAAACAAAAAAAGAAGAGGCCGAGAGCCTAAAGAGAGAAAGAATAAAATGTGGCCAAAGGCCAAGAAAACAAAAAGAGTAAAAGCACAAAGTGCTAATGTATGTCAAAGGCATAGTGTGAAAAGAAATGAGAGGAAGCACAAAGTGCTTGGGAAAAAAATTGAGAAAAACAGTGGCATGTAGTATGCTAGTATGGAATTGTTATGACTTGAGTTACCATTTGTTGTATTGCATTTATATGTGGTGGATAATTGTTTGCATAATTGGTCATTGACTTTATTCCATTATTCATCATTCATTATTAGCCTTCTCCATCATTTTAACCCCACAAAGTCCTCTTGATCCATTCATGAGTGCATGCATAGTGGAGATATTAGAGTAGTCACAAGCCTATGGTTAAATTGTATATTGAGCAAGTAGAGTGACAAATTCCACATTAGGTGAGAAGTGTGAAACACTATTATCTTGAGAGTTCTCATCGCCATAAGTCATGTCCAATTGCATTGCCAATTCTCATTATGCATATTCTTGCTTATTGATTCATACTAAATTGATGAATATTGATTTGTTAAAATCTTGTATTCTTTGCAATGTACCCTTTGTCCAGGAGTACAAAGGTCTAAGTGTGGGGGAAATGATTGCACCATATATTTGCATATCTTTTCATGGCCAAATCCATTGAATTAATGCATGTTTTGATGATAATTGCACCTAATTAGTATAGATTCTAGATATTGCTTAAGTTGTTGGAATTTGTTCTAGTTAAGGGCAATTTTGTCATATTTAACTTGATTTATTGCCATTCATCTTTTTGAGAACTTTGTGATGCTACTTCAAGTATTAATCTCTTGTAGGTTAATGGAAGAAAACACTCAAAGAGATCATGGAAGCAAAGCACAAGAATGAGGAAGCAAGGAAAGCAAAGAAAGGGCAAAAAAGGGGGAAAATGGTCAGTATGGCGCCCCCGGGCGCCATCTTGGGCGCCATAGCAGAGAGGCGGCGCCCAAGGGGCGCCCGTGGGCGCCATTTTGGGCGCCGTGGTGCCCAAGGGGTGCCCGTGGGCGCCATTTGGGCACCGATTCTGCAGCAAATTTCAGCTTTCGCGGAATTAGGGTTTTTACACCCTATATAAGCTTCCTAACACCCCAAAACCTCCCCCCAAGCTCTCCTAGGTCGAAAATACCAAGCTCTCTTAGGGTTTTCATCATTTTCTCTCAATCCCCACTCAAATTCACCTCATTCTACTCCAAATCTCTCATCATTCCTCTCTTCTACTACTATTTCCACTCCATTTCTACCACCCACCTTCTCCAACCTCCATCTTCTTCCATGGCAGCACCCTTGGACGAGTTTGGGCTTTCATCTACTATGAGTGGCTAAACATTCTTGGGTATTTGGTGATGAGAAGATGGTGCAAAGCTTCATGGGCTTCATAGGGGAGTTTCTCTTGTTTCATGCTCTTTCATTGTATATTTGGGATATGTGGTTGCTATTCCTCATGTATTTTGGGTAGAGACATGACTTTATCTTTCTATTTGTGATGGATTGATATCATATGTATTGGATACTAAGTTTGTATGTTGAATGTTATGGATTTCCTTATTTCCTATGTGAATTGATTCATGATGCTTTTCATGCTTTAAGTAGTTGCTTGGTTTGAATAGCTAGTGCTTCAATTAGGTTGTTGTGGTTGCACTTCCTTAGAGAGGATTTCGATTTACAAACTTGTTTCTAATACACACCAAGGGGTCTTAAATCCAATTGCAAGCAATAATCAATTTCAAGTGGTTGCTTAGTTGATTATTGATTGTAGTTGGATGACCCCAAGTGATTGCTTGGGGATTTTTATATAAAACTTGGTGACCCTTTTGAACTCCCATATCTTTGAAAGAAGCATTTGCACCATAAGATCATCACCAAAGCCCTCCTTCATTAATTTGATTTTAAACCTAAGCAATTTATCTCTTCATAAACTAAAAACAACCAAAAACAAGTTTTGCTTTATTTTAGTAAATTTAATCAATGTTTCAAAACACCAAAAATCACACCCCTTTTATATCAATTCTTATTTGCATTTAACTTAATTAGGGTAGTTAAAGGACTCCACAAAGTGAGACGACCCGGGGATTGCACCCTATTTGCAATCCTTGGATTTAAATTGTGATTTTAACCTCAAGGCGACTAGGAACCGGTTAAATCACCATCTAACCCCCAAAGTCCCCTAGATTTGGTTGTGTCATGCATAAAAGTTGGAGAACTAAGAGATACTACAAGCCTATGGTGAGGTTAAGTGCATTGAGCCAAAGAGTGATCACAAATACCCTAGTTAGGCATTATTCCTAACTTGAGAGATAGAGTGCAAACACTTAAATCCGGTGAGAAAGAAATCTCTATTGGCACTCCTCCTTAATTGTAGTTGCTTGCTAAACTCTCATTCATTTTGTATTCTTAAAAGTGGCTTATGTGATGTTTTAGGGAAAGGTTCAAAAACATCAACTTGTATGCTATGTCAATTCCATGTGCCTTCATTATGCTATATGATTGAGTTAATCTTTCTACATAACTTTGCCCGGAGTGCAAAGCTTAAGTGTGGGGGATTTGATTGGACCTAATTTTATATGTTTAAGCATGTGCAATTGAGCTTAATTAGTGAGATTTAATTGTTATATTTGATCATTATTGGTGATTTTATATGCACATGCTTATATGTGATTATTTGGGAAATATTAGTCTTATTACTTGCATTTTAAGAAACCAAGGGTATTTTGGTCAATTTGACTATGTGGTGCTTTTCTATGTGTAGGGGGCCCCACGTGGGCCCCACACACCCTTGGGAGTGCTTAGGTGGCAAAGGCAAAGGCATAAGACAAAAATTACCCCTTTTGTCAAAAACATGGGATTTGCTCATTACCAAAAGGTGTAAAAAGGACTCCAAATTCAAAATTCAAGTTGTTGAAGCCTCATTAAGGGCAAAAAGGGAAGCACAATGGAGAGGAGAGTCAGGAGGAAGCTTGGCAGGATGAATCTAGTCAACATGGAGGCCACATTCCACCACTTGACACCACAATATCCAAAATACCCTTCCTTCCTCACTTATGATACCTTTTGGCCAAACACACACATTTACCCATAAAAATCATGACTTGGCCGACTAAAAACCTTCCTTGACAGCTCATTAACCCATAATCCACCTCATTAACTAAACCTTCACTTCATTTAATCAAGCCCTAAGCTCATTTGAACACACCACTTCATTTTCACTTTCCCTCCACATTCAAAATTCTCTCAACTTCTCTCATCTCCTTCACCACCTCCATTTCGTGAAATCCACCTCCCTCCATGGCCACATCACGAAATCCTCTTCATTCCACCTCCCCCATGCTTGGCTAAGCTCCTTCATCTCTCTCTCCAAAGGATCACAATGTGCTTGTAGAAGATTTAGCATTGGCCTCATGTAATTGTGTATGTAACTTTTAGGTTGTAAGCTAGATTTACATTTTTTGCCTTATGATTCTCTAGATCTAGGTTTCATAAGGTTAGAACACTCTTCTTTTAGGTGTTCTAGTTAATTTTGGCTTACAGCCTCTCTTTTTAGGTTTAGCTCATGAAAACCTATAGCTTATATGCTTGTAGTTTCATAGATACATGTGTGTGCGATTAGCTTATACTTGTGTTTGTGGAATGATTGATTTGCTTAAGTTCTTGATCTATAATTTAATGTTGCTAAGGTATGAGTTAAACTTGAAAAGAGCATTAAGCTTGATTATCCTAATTAAATACTTTTAGATTTCTTAGATCTAGGAGATCTTAAGGATTTAGTTAGGTTATATCAAGTATTGCAAGTACATGAGGCCTAATTCACAAAAAGGCACATGATCCAATGGAGAGGGAGGTTACTTCTCACTTGTTAATCTCATTTTATATTCGGTTATTGCTATCTTTTGTTAGGTTTAATTAGTTGTTAAAAATTCAAAATCATTCTCATACACATTGTTAAATTGCGTGACTAATTAGCCTTTTTCTTGCAAGATTAAAAACCTAGATTGTGGATTTGACCCTTACTCACCACTACACTCTAGTGTAATTTAGTATTGAATTTGTTTTGATTAGCCAAGGCGACTTTAGGCTAAATCAACATCTCCAATGGTACTAGTGAGAAAGAAATATGGTAGTTGGATTATGTGCATCGATTACCTTGCTTTAAATAAGGCTAATATTACAGGCAACTTCCATATACCTCTTATAATAGATTTGTTTGATGAGCTTGTGGATGAAAGAATATTTTATATGCTAGATTTAATATTAGGATATCATCAAATCAGAATGAAGGAAGAAGATATTTACAAGACCGCCTCCAGACCCATCCATGGGGATCACTACGAGTATGTTTTCATTTCCCACCTTCAAACAATACTCTTAAAAAAGATGGTTTCAAGTAAAATTCAGCATAAGAAAAAGCTTATTATACTTTGAAAAAAGCGTTGTTGTTGACATCTCTAGTGCTATCACTTCCTGAAATATACATAAAACATTAACCTTAGAAAAGGATGCTTCTAAAATTGGCATTTGTGTAAGTTTTTCACAAGAGGGCCACTTTGTAAATTACATCAGCATGGTTTTATCTCAAATGAACATTTACTATTAGTATATGATCGGGACCTTTAGCCATAGTACACGTGGATACCAAGTGACACCAATACTTTAGTATAACCTTTCACTATCCTTATAGATCATAGAAGCCTCAAATTTCTGCTTGAACAAAGACTCTTTGCCCCAACACAGTATATCTAGATCACAAAACTTATGGGACTACAGTCTGAAATCAAATATCGCAAGGGCACTGAGAATAAGGCTGCTGATGCACTATCAAGAGCCAATTGTGGTGAGTTGTTGCATATGCATGTCCATCTCAATAGTGTATTCAGGACTATATGATGTAATTCGTAAACAATAGAGTGAAATTTTTGAGTTGAAAGTTATGATTAAAGATTTACAAAATATTACTTTGTCTCATCCTAAGTACCAATGGCACCATGAGAAGCTACTACGTGGGGAAAAACTAGTAATAGGTCCACATCAAAAGGAGTTACAACCGACAATTATGCGTTGGTTGCACTCCTCCCCACAAGGAGGTCATTTGGTCAAAAGGCAACTCTTCAAAGGATTCATTGTTTGTTCTACTAGAAGAAAATGAAGCAATAAGTGGAGAATTGTGTTTGGAGTTGTGACACGTGTCTCCACTGCAAGTACTATACATTAGTATATCTTGTCTTACTTTAGTTTTTACCTGTTCTTGAGGGGGTGTGGCCTAGCATAACAATAGACTTCATTGTTCAATTGCCAAAATCAAAAGGGAAGGATACCATCTAGGTTGTGGAGGACTCTTAACTAAGGATGCCAAAATCAGACTTTGTAGCTTTAGCTAACCCATTCATAGCTGTGAACACAGCACAATTAATCATCAATCAAATATATAATTTACATGAAGAACTCTTAACATCATTAGTGACGAGACCCAATATTCACAAGCCATTTTTGGAAGGAATTTCTTTTTTGTTTGGAGGTTGTGCAGAATCTCTTTACGGCTTACCATCCCCAGAGTGATGGTCAAAGTGGAGTCCTCAATCGACGCTTGAAACACTATTTGAGGAGTTTTCTTGGCTAAACGCTCATGATTAGGTCCATTGGTTGCCCCATGGATGAATGGTACTATAACACCACTTAGCATTCTTTAATACAACTCACTCCTTTTGAGGTGATGTATGCACCTCCACTGCACCATAACCTTAATTGCCACATGAATCTACAATGGAACTCATTGCTCGTACATTCAATGATAGAGAAGTGTTGCTGGTCACGCTGAAGAGCGATTTGGAGATAACTAGAAATTTTATGAAGCAGAAGGCTGATGCTCACCGTTCTGAGCGTGAGTTCAAGGTAAGAGATTGAGTTTTTCTTAAGTCCTCCTATAGACCAGTCACAGTAACACCAAGACATTCAGCTAAGTTGGGTACCAAATTCTTTAGGTCATTTCATTTATTACCAAGGTTAGCCCAGTAGTATACACATTGTACTTACCACTATCTTCCAAGATTCACGCACCTTCCATGCATCACTGCTGAAGCCCTGCCTGATCCTAATGTGCCAATTATTCCTATACCAAATTGGAGTTTGGGAGATAACAACACTAACAAGGTACCTTTTGCTTTACTTGAGCGCAAGATGGTTACTCAACATGATAGGGTCGTAACTAGAGTATCAGTTCACTGGGCCAATGAATTTCGTAAAGAAGCTCCATAGGTCGATTGGGCTAAGTTTGTTCGATGTTATCTAGATTTTGCTATAATAGTGAATCCTTGAGGACAAAGATTGTTCTATTTGTGAGATATTGAATGCTCTGTTCATTTCATTAGGCAAATGTTATTTTCTTTAAGGGTGGGTATTTTTGTCTTTTCCATATTATTCTTTAGGGCGAAGGGGCAAAACTAGCCACCATAAATTTTCAAATGGACAACTCTGGCACCCCTAAATTGGATGGTGCAAAACCGTACATTGTAAATCAAATGGGACAAATTTAGCCTCGCCGTTAAGTCGAGGCAAACAGACGTTTGTGTTGGCGTGGGGCCCACCTTCATTAATCTACGTGGCAAGACACTCAGCAAATGAACTGAATCCAGGTTGACAATACCTGCCAAATCCCCAATTTCAAACACATAAACCCTAATCCCAAATCGGCTTCCCCATCCCCACACCCATGTTCGACTGTCTTGCTCAAATCGGCATCCCCATCCTCATCCCCACACCCATCGCCATTTGCGACTGTCCTTGAAACCCAGACCCCAAATCAGCAACCACAAAGCAACCCTAGTCACCAAACAAACTCGCGATGAGCAAGAAGAGGGGGAAAGAAGCTTTGTCATCTACAAATCACACAAAGAATGGGGGTTATTTGAAGAGCTGCTCAATGTCGTCTGCATCTAGCACCAACAACAAAAGGAACCCAGGTCCAAGAATACTAAGTCAAAATCGCGAGGATGACTATGAGGGGTGCAAGCGATTCTGCCATTGTATGGTGCATGCTCCATGTTGGACATCTTGGACGAACTGGAACCCTGGGAGGAGGTTTTTGGATGCCGATACTATGACCAAGTAAGTTTCGGTGTTTTGATTGATGCATTTGATTATGACTGCACTCATAGTGTTTGTTGAAAGGTCTAATGAAATCTAGATTTTAGTTGTATCATACATGGAGAACTTGAATGAAGGCTGGAACATAATGGTAGTAAGTGGTTGTGAAAGGGATTAATAATATCATTTGGTTTTGCAATGCACTTAAGGTGTTTGATAAAATATCTAAGAGAAGGAATTGGTTGAAAATTACAGATTTTGCAAGGTGATTTTAGGTGTTTGATAAAGGGCCTATTTGGATTTAGTTTCTGGATAATAGCTTTTGGGAAAAGTGATTTTTGAGAATATCTTTTGAGTAGAATAGGTTTTTTGTAAAATAGATTTTGATAAAATGAAAGTGTTTGGATAAAGTGTCAGTAGAATAGCTTTTTGAATATCAAATTACTAAAAAGGACAATTTTGACCAAAAATTTATTTCAAAGATTTAAATGATAAAATTTTATCATCATTAGTAAAAATATTAAAAAAATACTACAAAAATTACAATAAACACAAAAAAAGAACTCCTTAACTGGAAAATTTTCAAACCTTACCAAAGATAAGTGAAAAAGAACTCAGTCAAAAATGAAAAACAACCAAAACTGAGGTTTTAATGCAAAATAGGTTTTCCAATTTTTTTGAGTGTTTGGGAAGAAATGTGTAAAACCTAGTTTAGTTTCAGAAAAGCTATTCTCAAGGATATCCAAATAGGCCCAAAATGTCTAATAGAAGGAATTTTTTGAAAATAATAGATTTGCTAGGTTATTTGAGGTGTTAGATAAAATGTAATTGAGATATTTATGGTTTTTGGACTAATTGAATTGAAAATGACTTGATCCTTCTTACCACTCATTGTATGGTGCTTGCTTTGATGTTCGTGTGTGTATGTGTGATAGCATTTTTTTGTGGTTGCTGGTCATGGTTGCTGAGTGGTCATGGTAGCTTTTATGGTTCTTTGATGCATTTGATGGTTCTTTGTTTGCATATAAAGAAGTGTGAATTGTTTAGGGGATGAGTTTTTTGGTACTTAGTTTAAGTTGTTTGTGTGTCTTTCACAGGAGGAACATTGTGATTTCTTTGATTGGTACGATGATAAGTTTGGGCAAAGGGAACTCAAGGTGATAAGGGTGCTTCTTGATGAGATTGAGATGTTGCATGGATATGGTGTTGATGATGGTTGTGATGATGGACGAAGCTTCTTGGAAGATGTTGACGCGATACATGGGGAAATAAGGAAGCTGAGGAAGAGTCACGAGCTGAATGCAAAACAAGCGAAGAGGTCTGAGTTGAAGTTTAAGATTGCAATGGGAACATTGTTACTGACGTGGGTGTTTTTATTTGTATTGTACCTAGGCAAACCATAGTTGGTTTGCATTGTTGTAATTAAGCCATATGGCAATTTCTTAGTGAACTTATGTTGGGAACATTGAGGTAAACTGTAACACCCCAATTTTCAAAATAGAGATAATATAGAATTAATTAAGGTATTAGGATGTAATTAAGTAATTAAAAATTATTATAACTAAATAAATGAAGATAAATATATTTTTGAGAAAATAATATGCATATTTCTTTAGAAATCAAAGAAAAATCGTTAGGAAGTGAATTTTAGATTGGAAATTTTATGAAAGATAGTTTAGAGCTTAAATAAAATTATGGTGGGGGAAAGTATGTAAGTTGGTATGTAGAATAGTTTTACAATTTGTTTTAAGGTAGAAATTTAAAATAAGAAAGTAATAAAGTTTAAAAAGAAGGGCAAAATAGTCATTTCAAGAACCATACTTTATATGCTATCTCTCATCTTCCCCACCATCATTTTTCACCCTTCCTTCTTAAAAAAAACGAGCTCCCTCTTATCCTCACACTGTCCTCCATTTCTTCCCTTCCCTAGTGACGTTTTCCGGTGATTCACGGCGGCTCGGCGCCGGAAACTCGCATGCAACCTCAGATTTAGCTTCAGGTGACCTCCCTCTTCATTTCTATACCCATTTTTCCTTTGTTTTTGGCGAGATTGAGAGGGATCCGAATTGGGGTTCTTAGGTTTAAGCTTCCACAATGTTTAAAACATAAATTAAGCTTCAATTCTTCATGCATGTTGGTGGATTTGAATGTTATTTAGAGGTTTAGTTGAGTTTGTTCTTAAACCCAGATTTGGGTACTAAGAATCCAACGAGTTTTGGGGTGTTAGGATTCGAAATTTCTAATTAATTAATGTATGAACTCATTAGATTTTGATTCTAGCTTTGCATGTTTGATTGATTTAAAGTTTTGTTGATGTACAAATTTGGGTATTTACCCTATTCTATTATTGAACCTATTTTTGATATTGGTGGTGAAAGATGATGTTTTTAGTTGATTAAATGATGTTTGAAACTGTTGGTAAGGGTGTTGATAATTGGGAAGTTAAAAACTAATGTTTGAAAATCATTGCACTCAAGGTGTTTGTTAAAATGCCTAGAAGAAACTTTTGGTAAGAAGAGGAAGTTTTCTTTAATTTGAATGTGATTCTACATGGTCTATGATTTGGGAAAGTGAAATGAAGTACATTTTAAGGTTGCATGTTATAAGGGGAATTTTCTTTTATAGTTTTGGTTGGCCGAATTGATTGTTAGGATGTGGGTATGTTTGTGGAAGTTTTTAAGTGTTATGGTGTAATTGGAATGCTTGCAACTACATCTTTGTTTGGACTATTAGTTTTTCTGTTTTGTTCAGGATATGTAGGAATGAAGAGACAAAATTAATTTTAATGTAGGGATGTCTAGATTATGCTTGTGGCTTGATTCAAATTGTTTCACATGTAATTAGAATTTTCTGCACTAATTTGCTATTATGGCTGACTGAAATTGATGTGTGGTAAAGAGTTTTGTTTGTATTAGAGTTGAATATGCTAAAGAACTTGTTGGATGAATGGATAAAATTTCAAAGGTCTAACAAGGTTGTTAATTGATTAGTGAATCAAAAACTTGATTGGAATATATGTAAATAAATTGCTGAACTAATGCTCTCTATAGTTGGTGGATATATGGGCTGATTGTATGTCAAATACGGAGGATTTAATATGAAGTTGATTATTATGGGATCTGCATGTATGTGTTTTGATGGTGATAAAGGTAATAGAACCCAAAGTTCATGGTTGATGTTTTAAAATACGTAAGTTATGTTTAATTAAACTCTCTTGTGTTTATTACATCAAATGTTTTAAACTATAAAGAACATTGTGAATGCCTATACTATAGATGTATGAATTATTGTTGGTATCTATTTAAAAGTTTTCATTTAATTGCAGTATGTAAAGTTGGAAGAAGTACAAATAGGCTAATAAAAGAAGCACCATTGTAAAAGACTTAAATGTAGAGTAATGTTGGGAGAATGTAAAAGCTACTACAACTGATTTTGGTTCCCTTATTTTGTTTAATTAATATTGTAAATAATAATGATAATATTTATGAAGTTATGTGGTTGTATAATTGAATATGTACTTTAATGTTTTTGTTTTACTGTTTCATTGATTTTCATATATTTACTCTTAACTTTGATTCCATGAAATGTCAGTATAAATGTCATTTGGGATGATATGATTGATGTGTGAAGTATGTGTATGATAAGCAATTGGATGTCCTTGTGATTATTAAGCTGAAAATTGGTTTGTATATTCTTTTCATTATGATTGTTAAAGATATCTAGGCTAAACAAGAATGAAAATATTCCATAAGATAGTGTAAATGAGAAAGGGAATTGGGTAGTAGTATAGGTTCGAGAGAGACGTTTTGCTTGTTATGTAGAATACTTACTTATAGCCATTATTACTTTATGTAATAATAGGAGAAGTTAGGAGACAAGTACTTGGAGGCAGCAAGAAGAAAATGAGGAGTATTAGTAAAGTGAAGGACAGGTAACAGTTTAATTCAATAGTTATAAGCGCGCATGAATATTTTTCAAAAACATGATAATGTTGATCCTAAGAGGAATGATATTTATCTCAGATAGATAAATAATAAAGTAGAGTACTCTAGGCATCAGGTGGGTCGCTCCCCCTATGCCAAACATTTTCAGAAACCCTGCAGGTACAGAATACCTCCATCATTTGACGAATATATCGTTAATAGTGGTTGGTATAGTGAGGCAAGTTCCAATAAGAGATTGGAAAGAGGCAGGTTCCAACAAGAGGTTGGAAAGAGGAAAATATTATCATGATTTAAAGGTAAACTATTGAAATAAACTGTTATTGGGATTCTTTGAATCTCACTGTTTTTTTTAAAATGTTTTACAGATAAGCCGAAAGAAGTTAATTCTGAGGGAAGCTCTAGGAAAGTAGGAAAGATGCTTGTTAGGCCCGAAGCTAATAGTGAAATATATTTGTTATATATGTTAGTTATTGTATTTCTATACAAGTTCATAGCTTGTGGTGGGTGTATATAGGTATAAGCTATCACCTGCGATAGCCGAATTATATTTATATAACATTGTAATAGTTAGACTCAAATATGTTTAGTATTTAGTTACATTAGATAATATAGGTGTATAAAATAAAACTAAGTAGTGACTACTAATGTAGCTATTTAATGAATTTATAATCCGCTGCAGTTTTCAAGAAACGGTTACAATTTCATAAATTGTTTAGAAGCCCAAGTTTATGCAGGAAATTCTTTTAATCTAGTTTTTGAAAATAGAAAAGTTTTAATTTATTCATATTTTTGGGCTTCTAACATTAGAAAGTGGTTATAAATTGATTAGAAGGCTATAATATAGAGTCATAAAAAGCTAGGATTTTACATAAACTCTTGTGACATTGTGTAAGCCATATGGCTCTTTGTGAACTTGATGTGTAATCCATAAGGCGATGTGGTAAAAATTTGTATTCTTAATCGAATTGGTAAGCACATATAAGTAATTATGCTCTAGCAAAAGTGTCTTGATTACAAATCCTACCACATTACCAGTCACAGAAGCAAATAACATAAAGGGACATCCCTCTTGACACCCATATTCCATGCGCCTTCTAGAACTCCTCGCAATCCTTATCTTGAACTTGTTATTGATTGCATAAGTGTCCACTGCCTTTCTCAGCTCTGCTTTATCACCAAATCACATTCCCACTATGAAGGCAGGATCATTCCCATGACGGGCTCTGATTTCTCTTGGAGTTTCAATGTAGTTGTCCTCATCAACACTAACATCCCCTTCCTCAATCTCTTGGTCATCACTACCAGCCCCTTCAGCTTCTATTTCTACGCTTTCATCAGTGTCAGAACTATCACTAGTGGCTGAATATGTCGCATCATCGCTTGAACACTCAACTTCACGGATATTATCAAACCTGTCAATCGATTCTAATCCATGTGTCACATCTTCTTGCACCACATCCTTGAGCCTCTCACTTTGAATCTCGTTAGTGATGTAAGAACATCCACTAGAGTCCATTTTTTTCCTTGCAAAATGGTCACTCTCCTCCCTAAGCATTCTCTCGAAGGAATAATCACTGACCTGCGGCTCATCACTGACCTCAGGTTGCACATCGACCATCTTACCCTTCCCCTTTGGATCCATTTTTCCTGAAACAAATATAAAATCAAATATATCAACTTTAAACAAAACAACTTCACATATCAACTAAGCTAAAGAATCACATATCAACTTTAGGGCTCAATACACAGTCAGCCATTGTCAGCTAGAATAAGAACATCAACAAATTGAGAAATATATACCTTAAAGTTAGGGTTTTGCACAAACATAAAAAACATTAATCAAGATCTCAAATCGACCCTCTAGCATATCTAATTGAAGCTAACCTAAAGTGGGTGGACGAAATTAGTGGTCCCATTTTATGCTTACAAAAATAAAAAATCTAGGGTTTTAAAAAAAATCTATAAATAATCTCACTCTCACTGTGCATGGTAGAAAGAACAAATTTGTGGTCCCATTTGATACTTACTTTGCAGTACTCTTGTCGTCTAGCTCTGGGAAGGAATCTTTTCACGTGCTTCTTCTTGGACAAACGCGGTGTGGGTTCGAATGGGTTCGAATGGTCCGCTGGGGCGAGGATTACGGTTCATGAGCCGAAAGGTTAGGGTGGATCAGGTGTGGGTTTGAGCTTTTGTGTTTGTGGCTAGGGTTTAAATGTTTGTGGCTAGGGTTGGGTGACTTCGAATGGTGGGTTCGAGCTTTTGGCTGAGAGTGTGTTTTGTTGGGGCATGGGAGTGTGTTTTGGCTGGGAGTGCGTTTTGTCAAAAAAGTACCAAATCCTGTGTTTTACAAACAGGAAAAATTGATTTTTTATCAGTAGAGGGTACGAATAAAAGGTTATTGAATTTAGTCCTTACCCATAATCCTCCTAAATCTATCTTTTCTATTCTTTAAATAAAAATTTTTATTTACTTTAGCAAAAGTACTCCTAGTCTATACTTTTTAAAAAATATTATTTACCAATAAAAAATACTCTTCTATCATCAATATAAGATCTATTTACCTTATTTGATCAAATGAAGGATGTTAGTTAAGTTAAATGAAATCACATAATACTATCAAAGTACCTTCCTAACTAAGTTCACCTCTCTGAAGACAAAATGTTGTTATATGTTTTTAGGCATTAATCCTAAACTTTCAATCAAATTTGTCATTGAACTTTCAATCAAATTTTATTTTAGTCCCTAAACTATAAAATCTATGGTTTTGGTCATTAAACTTTCGGTTAATTTTGTTCTTGACCTCAAACTTTAAAAGTAGTTGGTTTGGTCCCCGAAATTTTAGTTAATTTAGTTTTGGTCCCTGAACTTTCAATCATTTAGTTTTAGTTAATGAGTTTCAAAGGTTTTTCAAGTTTTTTAAAGCTTAGGGAGCAAGACCAAAATTGATTGAAAGTTTAGGATTAATGCCTAAATTGACCAAAATATTGATGACTAATAACACCGATGTTTAGTTTATAGACCAAAGACAAAATTGACTCAAAGATCTTTTTTTTGGTCAAATAAAATTGATTGAAAGTTGAAAAAAAAAACATTGTATTTATATACTTTGCATGTGCGTATTGTTGAGTTTGATAATACCAAATTATTCAAAGTGTTATGGCACACAAGAGTCATTGGTTTCAACAAAGTAATCAATATGCTACCTTGGAAAGGACTTTAGACTATTACTTGGAATCATCATAATTATTTAAAATCTCGGTTAATAAATAAAGAATGTTAAATTCATCGGTGCCTATTGATTCCTTTTAATTTCCTTTATTCTTTTTCCCCCCCTCGCTCATTATTTAATCATTTATTTAATAATTGCTATTATTTGAATACTAAATGTGTGTTTTGAAATTAAATCCATACAATATAGAAAGAACACAAGAAAGGGGAGATGTAAAAGGTTATATACACCATTCTCAGGATTCAGATATTTATCTTTATTGCCAAACTTTCTTATGTCCTTCACTAAGTTTTGCACCTAAATACTCAGCAACTTTTTAGTTATTCAATTTCACCAATTTTATGATTAGTTTTACCAACTCTCTACACGGATTTACTAATTTCCTATTTGCAGCCCACAAAAATAATTATATAAAGATAACTAATGTAGAACCCTCAATCATAAAGGGTAACAAATTTTTAATAATGTTAAATTTTTATTAAAATTACTCAATTTTAAGAAGCTAATGTGCACTTTTGCTCCTGGAAAAAACATTATGCTGGTAGATCCTGACAAAAACTTTTGCTGTTAAAAGATTACAATGATTCATTTGGTGTTAGAGTGGTAAACACTCTTTGAGATCTTTTGCATTAATAATTATGGAGCTCAGATCTAAAAAAATGACAAATTACTTAGATTGATAATAAAATAATATGTTACACTTGATTTTCTTACTTTATAAAAGAGAATTAATACAATCTGTGGAGAAACACTAAAAATGTTGATAACGGTATATGAACCCTGAAATTTATAATAATATGCAATTTTCATTAATAATTTTTATTGCCATACAATTTACATGTATTAATCGTGGCATGAGATTTTAGCTTAATTAATAAAAATTTTACTAGAAACATTTTAATTTTCATTCAAAGATTACAAAATAAGTTCTTAACTGATAAATAGTAAAAGTGATTGATTATATGAATAGTTATGTACGGTTCTAGATTGAGCCCATAATTTGGTATTATTATTATTTTTAATTTTAATTTCTACTTTTACATCCCTAACACCGTTTTAGTAATGCTGGAAAAATAAGGGTTAAACATGAAATCAGACTAGAAGTATATTCGAAATTTCAAACCCACTCTGAAACTTTTTCTGGTCTCAATTTCGCTCTGAAGTTCTAAAATGAAGCAACGTTGTCTAAGTCTGTTAACGCCATTAAGTTGACCATTTGACTGATGTGTTAATGGTGGCACGTAGGATTCAACGGAACATTAAAGGTTAATTAATGGCATTAACAGATCAGGGCAACATTGCTTAGATTCAAAACTTCCGGTCTTTATTTAAGATTGAAAAAAGTTCCAGGATAAGTTGAGATTTTGGATACTTTCCGGGGTGGATTTGGTGTCTGACTTGAAAAACAATGGTAATAACAACTAATGATTTCTTGTGTGAATCATTATTGTTTTCAATATGCTTAAGTATGTTTTTGATCCTTAACTTTGGAGAAAGTCATATTTTAGTCCCTTAACTTTGAAAAATGTGTTTTTAGTCCCTTAACTTTGGACAAATTCATGTTTTAGTCCCTTATCTTTGAAAAGTGTGTTTTTAGTCCCTTAACTTTGAACAAAGTGATGTTTTTAGTCTTTTAAAAAAGGCTAAAGTATGTTTTGGGTCTCTTCCCTTTTCAAAGTTAAGGAACTAAAACATGATTTAGTGCAAAGATAACGGACCAAAAACATATTTTAACCCAATTTGAAAGGACTAAAAACACACTTTTCAAAGTTAAATTACTAAAAGATGACTTTGTCTAAAGTTAAGGACTAAAAACACATTTTTCAAAGTTAAGGGACTAAAACATGACTTTTTTCAAAGTTAAGGAACCAAAAACATACTTTTTCCTTTTGAATAAAAGTTAGCAACATTTGAAATATTCTTTTAACATTAATGTTTAAATGCTAGAACTTTTTCATAACATAAGTAACAGGATAAAGGTTAGAAGATTCAGACAAAAAAAATATTATCGTTCGAAGATTGGAAAGACTCACACACACACACTTTCAATAAGAAAAACATTTGAATTAAAGTCATCAAAATCATGTTTGACATTATTTGGATAAAATTTTACAGTAACAATGATAATTCCATAAAAATAACAAAAAGAGACTTGTGCTTTTGCACGTGCTTTTCCACCTCTTTAAAAGAGGTACCCATCTCATAAAATAGCATCCAATTGAGAAGCGATATTGGTGTTGATACTCGGGAAATGTAATAAACAAATAAAGAATACACACACATTCTCCTCCCATCTATGACATACAAGGTAATATTAGGATTTTTTCTTTATATTAAAGTGGTAACATGTCAAATGATCTCTTTTCTCTTCTCTTCCATTCCTCTTTCACTTTTAGGTTTGTGAGAGTTCTTTTCTGGCCGTTTTGTGAGTTTTTTCACTGCGTCTCCCCCCAGCTCCGGTCAGGGAAAGAGATGTATGTATTTTGCAACGCTTTACTTGTTTTATGTTTTTTTCTTGTTTCTTATGATGGTGTTGCTTGTCTTTTTGAGAATGATATGCTTTGTGAATTTAGACGTGATGAGAATTTCTTATACTCAATATTCATCTTTTGAGTTGGTGTTTATTGGTTATTTTTTTTTGTGATATCTACTCATGAAGATTCTATAAAAAACAATGGGGGAATTGCAGTTTAGTCTCCCTGGTAAGGGAAATTAATACTGGAAGATCCCAATACATTCCAAAATAATTATAAAGTCCCAGGGGCCCTTTCCTGCAATTGTTTGCTTAACTTCAATGACGATTTTGCCCTCATTAAAGATGGTTGTCATCTCACTGGTCCCTACAGGGGGACTATGCTTTCATCTTATGAGGGCAAAATGGTCATTGAAGATAAGCAAACAATTGCAGGAAAGGGCCCCTGGGACTTCATAATTATTTTGGAATGTATTGGGACCTTCCAGTATTAATTTCCCTTACCAGGGACTAAACTGCAAATTTCCCAAAAACAATTTAATTATTTTATTGCGATAAGAAATGTAAATTATTTGGGATGGTTCTTGGAACCAACACTGCTCACAAGTCACGATGGTTTTGATGCTGATGACGACATTATTCTACCCATGAGTTTAGATCATGGAATAATGAAGAATATGGAAGGGTTCTTGGTAGCATACCCGGCTCTCTCCTACTAATATTAGGGTTATATTATTTTTAACATTTATAACCTTTGTATTTGGATTTTGTTTGTGCAAACACTTATTTTGTATATTCAATTGTTTAATGAAATAATATGTTATTTGACACAAAAAGCCTTGTAAAAGTGAAGATGGTACATGTACAATTTTCATTATTGTTCTTACATATTAAATTTATAGAGAAGGTATAGAAGAGAGCATGTGAGTATATAATAAATGTGATTATAAGATACTACCTCCGGTCCTAAATATAGGACCTAGATGACTTTTTTTTGGAGAGGTTAAGGTTGCAAAATAGTGTATTAAATCATGACATATTTGATATATTTTTAGATTATCCATTAGTTTATAAGTAAAATAAACTAGTTTAAGGGAAAAAAATTAGGTAAATCAATTTATAATTAACTTATTTTGCATTTTTTAAGGATTTTTCAAAAAAATCAATTAGGTCTTATATTTAGGACCGGAGGGAGTATAAAATTGTAAAACTATATTAATTTTACTTAGTATTAATGACTCCATTATGTTTACTTGGATTGAGTAAAACGATTAATTATATATCTCTTATACTCCATCTGTCCCATAATTTAAGAATTTTTTTGAATGATTTTGTCATATAATATAAGGTAGCATTTGAGTTACTTTGAATAATAAATTTCATTTTTCTAATATTGCCTTTAATAAATGCATATTCTCTTTCATCCTTTTTATCATTGCTCACTTTCTTATTTTTCCATAAAAAGGCATTTCAAAAACAAAATTTCATCACCTACATGTCTATTACTTTTTAGTTAACTTTATCAATACGATGATTATAATATAGACATGATGAAGTGTGTGCGCGCGCGCATATATATATATATATATATATATATATATATATATATATATATATATATATATATATATATATATATATATATATATATATATATATAACATATTTGTTTGCTTCTAATTTTTTTCAAAACAAATTGATAAATATGGTCCACTCAATTTGGAATTCCGCATTGGTGCAACAGAATAGACCTTTTATTTTCTGGTGTGGCCAAAAGTAAGGCACTCAGAGGCCACACATGAAGTAGCATTTTCTGACACATGAACATGCAGGCCTACTTCTCGTAAGAATAATACTCGTATTTATTTTTGAGAGAATGAATCTTAAGATGAATGAACCTAGACACCTAGTACATAATTTAAACACACACACACGTAATGACCAACTATATACAAAATTTATCGAAACACAAGTAATAAATTTTAAAATGTTTATAAATTTTGCCCCTTTTAAGGTGCACTTTCTGAAATCTAAACTTATATTCTAATCTTTACGACAATAAAGTTATCTACCACATTAGTTAGCGGTTTGTTTATAGTTGGAGTGTTTATTTTGGTTCCAAGACAATATCTATCTCAAAAGATTCATTTCTCAAAATTAAATTATAATTTTTTTTCTAAATTATTCATTTTGATTATATTAAATGAGAAATGTTGAACCAGAAAATGAGAAATGATTATTGCTTATATTTTCATTAATGCAAAATGAACTAATGAAATTTTTTTAGAAAAAAAAATTGAACACAATGTTTTTTAACTAATAACTCAACACATTTATTTAAAAGTATATTATATGTTGAGTATCTTAAACACTAAATCCTTCTATTAGAATTTCTACGACTAAAAAAAAGATGAAAATATACGAAATCGTTGACCAATAATTAGTTGATTTATATCACGGTCTTAGAGACTTATGGTTTACTGATTAGGATGCTTCACTCTTAAAATATAATGTAAGTCAAAAGAAGGAAGAGAAGAAGAAAAACCTAATCTAATCACTAATTTATTACATTTTTAAAGGGTAATTAAACTTTTGGTACTTAAAACAATTAAAATAAGTAATTTTGATTTTTGGGTTTTGAGTCAATTTTGGTCTTCAATTAAAAAAAAGTCAATTTTGGTCTTCAGTTAAAAAAAGTCAATTTTGATCTTGGTCCTAAACTTTTGGTCAATTTTAGTTTTGGTCCCTATGCCTAGAGACCAAGACCGAAATTTTAGGATCAAAATCATTTTTTAAAAGTTTAGAAACTAAAATCAAAATTGACCGAAATTAAGGTTAGAAACCAAAACTTTCAATTTTAAAGTTTAGAAATCAAAACCAAAATTGAGAAAAAGTTTATGGACCAAAGTATTAACTCTTTTTTAAAAAATAACTTAAATTTGTATTTTAAAAATAACAGATTGTTATAAATTTAATATTCTATATTAATATAATCGATACATGTTACTTTTAATATCACTTTATGAAATTGAAGCGAATCGGACCTCTTGTATATTGGGTGTTGGGTCTATAAAATAAGCAGCACTAGCTATTTAAATTTGGTTTCTAGTCTCCTTTCTCTAAATAAAACTAGGATGAGCTGTATCATAATTCAAATGATATCATTTTAAAATAAATGAAATACAAATCGTACCATTTAACCATTTATATAATCATTTTGACAAAATATATCTGATTGCTTAGCTAATAACTAATTTTATTATTCAGATATCATCAAAATATGAACGATTACAATAATTTATATTTCAAGCAAAACCACCTGGACACTCTAGAAAATATTTACATACTTTATATAATCATTTATTTTATCAATAAACAAACACATCACCATCCAATAATTCATGAGACATATGTATCGAAGTGTTAAATAAATTGAATATGACTTCTATTCATGACTTTTACGCAACGGACAGCTTAGTTCAAGGGCTGAGAGATTTGTCTTCCTTTTTTTTAAAAAAAAAAGCATAAAAATATATTGCTTCTTATCGCAACAATCAGCTAAAAGTTTCAATGTATACATATAATTAATATAACACACACAAACACACATAATTGCCAATGATGCAATGAATCCCTTGCTCCCAACAATTTTGATATGGTTGACTTTTGTGGTATGTACTATCAAGCATACACTATATTAATCAATGTTTATCTAATGCCAAATTATGATGTGTTTAACATGTAATGGTCCATCTTTTCAATAAAGAGACATATACTAACTTAACAGTTCTTTTCCATATGCTAAATTAGAGATTTGGAAAAGACATATACAATATACCAATTCAATAGTATATGATAGAATATATGTATGTAGGAGATTATTAGACGATGCAAAAGAGTGAGGAAGGTAGACCAAACAGTCTGGAGCTTGATTAAAAGAAGGAAAGGGAGACTAATGTGAATACTGGACTTACTTATTGAATGAAATCTATTAGTGAATCATATATCTGAAGAGTTGATTATTGATATAGCACAATGTCCCCATATGATCCTTATAACCAACTCTGATTCGTGGGTTAAAGTTTTTGTTGTTGTCATCATAGTTGTAGGAAATTGCATAAATTTTATGTTTTAGGACATTTTTTTCGTACGTTCAAAATTTATTTGGTAATAACTAATAACTTCTATTTCATTAGGAAGTTGCATGTGCATGTTTTAATAGTTGTGGCCTGGGTAAAAGAAGCCTGTGATTATTTTATTATTAAGGTAAGATGTCGACTTTAGCTAGTAAAAAGTCAACAATAATTTTTAAAACCTATCGGTGTAGTTTAGCTCTCTTATCCCTCAGATTCCTTTGTTAACAAGATTTAATTACTTTAAAATGGTTTAGTTGCAACGAATCACACCATTAGTTATTTCAAAATTTAGAAACATCATGCAAATTTTCTTTATACTATATGTAATCATCATATTTTTGCTAAAATGTACGGTTTTGTTTACATTATTTTCTTATTAAATGGAACATGTGTCAAACACTCCCTCCATCCCTTATACAGTAATAATATGATGGCAGCAATTATCATGAAAAAACTTAGAAATAATGAGGATAAAATGGGAACAAAGTCATTAAATATTCTGACATCTCTATGCAGACTCTTCTAATAAGTGACAAAATCGTTCAAATTTTAGTTTCTTATAATAACTAGGGTGAAGTTGCAAAAATGTTATTAAACTTTACCCAAAATTGCATTTCTAATACTAAAGTTTCGCGAGCAGCAAAAATAGTACCCAACTTGGGGTCCGGGTGCAAATATAGTATTTTCACTTTACGGAAATAAAATTTAGATATGAAAATACTCTTATGCCCCTCATTATATAATAATTTAATGCGGGAGGAATAGGGGTATAAGAGTCTTTTTATATTTAAATTTTATTTCCCTCAAGTGAAAATACTATATTTGCACCTGAACATCAAATTGGGTACTCTTTTTGCACACCGCGAAACTTTAGTCTTAGAAACGCAATTTTAGGTAAAGTTTAGTATCATTTTTGCATCTTCTCCCTAATAACTAATAAGAGACGAAAAGAGTAGTTTCTGCCGGTGACGGTTCTTTAATTTTCTACCCACAAATTTTCATGAAGGAAAGATGAAGAGGATGATAGGGTTTTTGCTGTGGCGGCGGCTCCCTCATATCCATGTTTACCATTTTATGGTTTCAATGTATTATCATTTGAATTTTCTTTTTTGCAGACCTATTTTGTATTCTCATTTTCTAGTTTAATAAAAATTCATGCTTCCTGATAAAAAAAATGAATTCTACAGACCTCGAACTCTCCTCTTATGATCTCTCTCTTCTTAGTTATATTTAGTTCTTGTTGAAAATACCGATCATAGGCTTATAAAAATCTGAAGTCATATAGGAAGAGAGAGAGAGTTGACAAATAACATGAATAAATGACTAATTCTGATTGATTTGAAATCAAATATGTCATTATTGTTGATTGACAAAATAATGAGATGCAATTATGACGGTGATATTATACCCTTTCAGTGTCATTCTTGAGAGGGGATTCGTTGTGCATCCGGACTGTAGTAAATCAATTTTGCGTGAGTTGAATCCTTCAGAATTCTTGTCTTTGAGTTCAAAATTTTATCACGCCTTTGTTAATTATTATTTCATTAATTGGAACTTGGTTCTTGTTCATGTTAGGTTTGAAGCTCCGATTTGGAAGCTTGTGGGTGAGTAAATTCTACATTACTTTTTATGAGCAGGATTGGTCTATTATTTAGGAAATGCCACATTTCTTATCTTGTGTTGCATATTAGTTTTTCTTATAGTGCAGAGAGAAATATATTTTAGGGTCATGTAGTTTGGTGTAAAATGTTCATGTAGTTTGGTGTAAAATGTTCATGTAGTTTGGTACAAGACGCATCTAACACATAATGTAATTTGCCCAAAAGTATACAATTACCAAAATGGGTTAAAAGTGCCCATGCTATCAATATACACTAACGAAGTCAAGTTTTTCAAAGTTAAAAAAATAAAAGGTGCCAAAATACACTTAAAGTTTGGTCTATAATGCACCTAAGATAAAATTAGTTCTTTAAAACAATGTTCTTGCAGTTTAGTAGTCTTCTGTACCAATAATATAATAGTGACTTTGTTGAGTTCAAATAATGGTAGGTCCCATTTACAAATCGAACAACCAAACCTACTTATTTACATTTACATATTGATCCATATTAGTTAATTAACTACTTATATATAATCTTGTAATATACCCATCAGCTAACCCATGTAAAAATAAAATGGTTTAAATTCCTCTCAACTACCCATTAAAAATACTTATTACTCGCATTTCCCATTCGGTATTTTTTAGTGAATCTAGGCTCATGTAATTCAATATTTGACTGATAAAATAGGACAAATTGTTAAAATGCATATGTAGATATCAAATTTATAAAAAAAAATTAAAAATTATTATTCAATGTTCAAATTTGAAATAATATTTTACGCACATCCAGATTTGAACTATTATGTTTTTATCATATTAATTTAATAAAATTAAATATTATAAGATACTATTAATTACAATTCATTATAAAATGCTATTAGTTAGAATAATAATATATCTTTTGTGCATGGAAGCATAACTTTCTCTTGTCCTACAACACATCAAAATCTCTTTATTTTCATCACGCATTCTTCATTCTAAATCTTTGTAAGAATGCTTACGATTAACAACATCGATTATTATAAAAAGTGCCAAAGTTATGATAATGATCGTTGAATATTAATAATATATATAGCTTATTTTTAAATTTAGTACTACTAAATTGTAAATTAAGCAAGAAATCGGGATCTCTAGCCACTGCTTTTTGACTGATCCTGCTTCATCTTCAACAAAAAGGAATACAACAGCGTCCCGATAGCTGGCCATTTGTACATGCATCCTGATCTTATGCTTTCCGAAAGATATACTTGATAAACAAAAGATGTTGTTATACTCTAATGTATGTTTATTTCAATCTATTTATAATATGTTTTATTATTTGGTTTTTCTCTTTTAAAAATGTTCCAAAATAAAGTATTAAAACTCGACTCAGGTTAACTGGTCAACGGTTAGATAGGTAAACTAGTAAATCAATCCCCTTGCTAATTTAGTCAAGGATTTTTTATGGGGTCATCGGTTTTGAATTTTATGGTTTACTTTTTTAATTGAATTAATTTGTATAGGTTCCACTCTTAAATGACATTATTTTATGTAGTGGTGGGCTGGAATGGTCCACGTCTGGCCTAACTTGGTCATAAAATGGTCTGGCCTATGAGCTTGACATGCCTATTAGCCTATTAATAGGACTGATAAATTAAACAAAGTATAATAAGAAGTTTACAGAGAGGTGAATGATGGGTGACATAATTTCAATGAAAATATTTAGAAAATTAGGTGTAATATAAAACCTACCATAGGGATAATTTTATATTAAGAATTAGTAACAAATAACATCAATTAATTATAATAATATATTTCTTATTTTAAAAAATAATATTAAAATGTTTAACAGGCCAAATTGATAGGCTAATAAGTTTTTTTTAAGATTGAGCCTAGCCTCTTAAGCAAAATAGGCCAAAAGAAAAAGTCTGGGTCTGGGCCTTACCTAGAAATAAAGAGGCTAGTCTAAAGACTTAACTATCCAAGTCATATGCCCCTGAAAGGCAGACTGAATTATTCTCACCCTTATTGTATGATGTTAAAAATAGGCTAAACTATACAAAACCTCGTAAACTTTGGATCAGTTGTAGATAATCTTCTTAATCTTAAAAAATTTAAATTGAACACCCTGACATTTTCTTTTAGGTTACGGCTTTTATCCTATCTAATTTGTTGTGTCATGTATTTAATGTTTTGACTCTCAGCCCCACGTCGATGCAAAGTCAGGTTATGCTCCTAGATCTAGCTCTATCATAATTTTTGAGGAGGAGGTGATGATGCTTCCATACATGGGTTCGGTCGACGGTCGCTGGGGTTGAAAATGGGTTGTGGTGGATCTTTGTTAATATGTTGTGGAAGGGGGATGAAGTTTGGGGTTGTTTTTCTTTTTTGAATTTTGAAGGACAGTTTGATATTTTTACATAAATATTAGGCCTCATTTCCATGACATACCAAACACACTTTTTAATTCATATTTATATATCCATATCCATTTCCATAAAAATCAATTCTAGTGTACCAAATGAGTAAGGAGACTACCAAATTGTTCATCATCTCCAAAAAAAATCAAAAAGGAGACTACCAAATTGTCCATGACCACCAACGAATCATAGATAGGAATATGAGATTATCTTCAACGTATATTTGTCTAGAAACTAGAAGCTGCATATGGATGACAATATCCAATATGGTAAAAAATTCAATGATAAAAATTTGATGCGACAAATATGAAATTCAATCATTGCATGGTCTAAAATTTCAAACACAAATGTCTGCATATAAGAAGAACTAACACTTAAAGACATATATGGAAATTCATGACTATATAATTGAAACTAAGAAAACTCCCATAAAATAGAAAGATTGTTTAATCCATCATCTAATAGAGCATCGAACAATCTAATTCGTCAAAGCAAAGGTAGAATCACCCACGAGCATGAGCAACTCGAGCTTCATGAATAACGAATGAAGAATGGTTGGAGTGGAAGAGAGAATATGTGGAGAACATGTGGAGAACAATGCATTTTTGTGTATGGAATGTTGAATTAGTGAATGAATTTCGTGGTCCCCACCCTTTATATAGAATCTTATTAGAAATCTTACCCATTGATGAAGAATTGCAAAATTTGAGTGTCAAAACACATATGAAAGGATTTGGAAATAGGAATTTCCTAAAATCTGAGCATTATTGACTGTGTTTACTTTTAATTATTCTGAGCATTATTGGTTAAGCGTGTATTATTCAGTTACTAGGTGCAGATCGGATAATTTAGTTATTTGCAAACTATTGATATTGATTTATTTTTCTTTCTTTTTAATATTAAATAAAATGAACTTGTTAGAAACATTTTATATATCATACGTATTTCTTATTGACAGAAAATTCTTGAAACTTGTTGCGAATTTTTTTTTACCGAATGAAACTTGCGAATTAGAAACAACATATCGCCCTTATATGGAACCAACTACTAAGGAGCATCTTTTTATTTTTTTAATTAATACTCAGAATCAAAGTGCCAACTAATTAATATTATTCTATTTGTTCAAGTAAGTTGACAGTTGGATGCAAAAAACTCAACAGGACCCCAATAATAATGTCCAATGAGAAATTTTTATTTTTAAGAAATAAATTTCACAAACAATCAAAAGTATTTTCAATTGATAAGTCCAATTAGTCTGTGTCTGTGGCCCTACATGTTTTCATATATATAGTAAAATAGCTCCATAATTTGATATTCCCTAACCTAAAACCGTTAATGCAGTATGCAATTTATTTATTGAAACCGAAAGTGTATAGACAATCTGGGGCAAATGAAAGAGAAATATAAAAATAAGAAAAACTTTTATATTTATACGCTATATTGTATATATTGTTTGGGAACTTTATTAAACTAAATTATAAAATATGTACACATATTTTCTGAATAAAATAGCATTACCAATCAAACAAAAGATTTAAGAAATTACGTTTATATTCAAATGTCAAATTCATCATCATATATTTGAATTTCAATGTTAATTAAATTACTACGAAATTTTTTATTTCTTCCAAATATACAAAAAATTAAGGGCAAAGGGGCAAAAATAGCCACCGTAATTGCCAAAATGGACAACTTTGGCACCCGTAATTTCGAGGGTGCAAAACCGTACACCATAAACCAAAATGGGGCAAATTTAGTCATCTTAAAAATTGGAGTTAAGTTTGACCGTTAAGTGAATTGGAATGCTGATATGGCAAATGACGTGGCACTGTGAGACATGACGTGGCACCCCAATGCTGATTTGTCTATGACGTGGCACCCCCACCCCCAGCCTCCTCCCCTGAAGGGGTTCCCACGTGTAATCACTTCAGGTGCTGACTGTCCTGCCAAGTCGTTTAATGAATGTGGGCCCCACACCAAAATACACGTCTGTTAACAAGAACTTAACGGCGTGGCTAGATTTGCCTCATTTTGGTTTATGGTGTACGGTTTTGCACCCTCGAAATTACGGGTGCCAAAGTTGTCCATTTTGGCAATTACGGTGGCTATTTTTGCCCCTTTACCCAAAAATTAATTGACAAAAACCAAATATAATTCACCAAGTAGTCTGTGTTGTGGCCCTACATGTTTTCATATAGTACAATAACTCCGTAATTTCTGATAAAAAACAAAAAGCTCCATAATTTGATAGCATCCTCTAACCCAAAACTGTTGATGCAGTATGCATCTAATTTATTGAAACCGATAAGGTAGCAACAATCTGGGGCAAATGAAAGCGAAATATGAAAAATAAGAAAATTAACGTTTACTTTTATACGCTATATTGTACATATAGTTTGGGAAATTTATTAAACTAAATACTAAAATATAGACACATATTTTCTGCATAAAATCACATTAACAACTAAACAAAAGACTTAAGAAATCAAATTTATTTTCAATGGTCAAATTTTTCATCAGATATTTGAATTTTAGTTTCGATTACATTACTACTATATTTACTATAGTTCTTCAAAATATACAAAATATTAATTGATAAAAATTAAATATAATTTTATAAATATAAATGTATATCTTGAAATGTAATCTTTCAATATAAAACAACTATGTCACTGAAACAAATAGAATATAAAAGTAAAAAGCATAGGCTGGTAACCGAATAGCTAGTAATATTTAGAAAAAAAGAGTCCGAATTCTATGTTATCATCAATATATAACAATTTTATTGATATATGATTTATAAGTAGTTTTAAAATTGAACCATTAAGTTTTTACTCTTGCTCTTTCAATGTCAAGTAACCTAGAAGATAGGTATAGAAGTAACATACGAGTCCTTAGTTTTCCGTTGCCTATATGACAAGATGAACGAAGTGAACAATATTGTCAATGAAAATAGTTAGGGCTTGCTTGGAAGCATGGAAATGAAACTATAAAGTGAAAGTTTAGATGTGGACATACATCTAGTTTCAGCATGTATGATACTTGTGATGAAAACACTTTTCTGAAGAAATAATTAATTCCATCAACTTCGCATCTAGTGATTATTTCGCCCTTCATTCAATTTGGCAACAATAGAACAACCATGGGACTTGGTAGTGGTAAACAGTAGGGATATGGTTGATATATCAGTGCCACCACCAAATTTCTTAAATGGAGATACCAAACACATTTTGGAAATTGTAGGCTCTTATATTATGAACAAGAGGGATACTAAACATGGATTGTAGGATTGTGTTTTTAATTTCATAGGGTTAAATGTCAAATACACCGTGGAAGTTTTCCTAAGAGCTCAATTCCCCCCTGGAAGTTTTTTTGGTCTCAATTAAACCCTGGAAGTTTTAAAGAGGAGCAATTTCACCCTTCATACTAACAACCCTAACAGTCAAAGGTTAGTTGACTAAACCCTGATTATGTGGCATGGCCACATGTTATCCTCTCATTTTTTTTCAGCTGGACAATACATCTTATACTACCTCCGGTCCCTAATGTAAGAGCCCAAAATTTGAATGGTTTTGGTCCCTAATGTAAGAGCTCACCCAATATTCTCTCCTCATTTAATGCATTTTTTCCTACTTTACCCCTAACTCTCTTTCATATTTATTAATGCTTATATATTTCTCTCTCTTAAAAGTACCATAATAAATATGAGCAATTTTTGAAAAGAAGCATTAACTCCAGACACCCAACTAACATTCACATGTTTTCTTAAGAAGCGTTTTTTTGACGGCTAGCTCTTACATAGGGACCGGAGGGAGTACTTTTTTTTAAAAAAAAAATCTTCTTCTTCCTTGCTCTCTTCTCCACCACCGCCGATTCATCACCCCCACAACACACTTCTCTTTTCCCTTCCTCCCTTCAATTCACCACCACAGGTCACTCTCTTCGATCTCTCTCTTATCTCTCATATTCTCTTTCTATCCTGCCCCTTCTTATTATACTGGTCAATACCATATAACCCGCCACAACGAGACTCATTTACAATGCGCCACCGCCCACCGTGCCGACCACCACCATCCCCAAACCAACTAAAGGGATTTATGGAATACTCCAAACCCATGTCTGCGTCTTTTATTTTCTTGGGCATAACAGAGCTAAAACCAACAAATATTTGGTTGAGAAATGTTAAACCATTTTATTACCCAAATTCAGATCTGGGAAAGTATACTTGTTGTGTTGAGATAGATAAACATTCTTTGTGCTATACGTTTCAAAAGGGTTCATCTAAAATACTTTACTTGTCCCAATATACCCTTATTCTTGAAGTAAAATAAGAAAATACATGCTTGAAATCTTGTGACGTCAAAGTTTCCTTCTTTTTAAAAGCTGAGCCAAAGAAACGGGACATATATGAACCAAAGCAAAACGACATAAATGAGGAGCTCCAAAGTTGAGGAGTAAAGGCAAGTAATAGGAAGGGGCAAAGATGAGAGAGGTACCGAAGTGAATGACTGTGGTGGTGAATTGAAGGAGAGAAAGGGAAAAGGGGAAAGGTGTTGTGGTGGTCATGAATCGGCGGTGGTGGGGAAGAGAGCAAAGAAGAAGAAGATTTTTTTTTCTAAAAAAAGTATAAGATGTATTGTCCAGCTGGAAAAAAAATGAGAGGATGCCATGTGGCCATGACACATAATCAGGGTTTGGTCAACTAACCTTTGACTGTTAGAGTTGTTAGTATGAGGGGTGAAATTGCTCCTCTTTAAAACTTTCAGGGTTTAATTGAGACCCAAAAAACTTCCAGAGAAGAATTGAGCTCTTAGGAAAACTTACAGGGTTTATTTGACATTTAACCCTAATTTCATATGTAGATTGGTGATTTCTGAGATTATAGATGGTTGTTGTTCTATAAATAAAAGCCTTCCGCTTCCACAACTATGGTGATGTTTGATGCTCTTTGCAAGTTTTTTTTATTGAAAAGGATATTTTGGTCTTTTGTGGGTATACATATAAAACATTAAATACTCACTTATACAGTACATTGAAGTTACATGAAGCTAAATACATTTTGATAATTTAGTTTCATTTCTACTTTTTTTTCTGCCTGGAGTTTTATATTTATTTGTACTTCTAGTTTCAAATATACTTCCAACAGGCCTAATTAAATACACTTAAAAAAATTAACTGAACAAACACTACTCCACAAATTAAAAGTTTTATATGCTAGCGTATGCGTATGCATATGCATAAGCTATTTAATTTATTGGTACATGCATGCACTCAATTTTTGTTATATCTATTTATTGGTTTTGTAAATGTTAGTAACGTACATGGTAGAAAAGTCACCACTAGATCGACCCCATTTATAGTCATATCTCTATTATTTTTTAGACTGAAAAATGTTAGTCACATCTCTATTACTATTTATAACTATATGCTTATGTATTACGGATGGCGGCGGGCACTGTTTGAAATAATTTCGAACACCATCTTAGTATAACCAGTTGAATATTTTGAATGGTTAGGCTAAGGTAGATGAAAGACAGGAAAGGAATAAGATGGCATATAAAGATGAAAAATAATAGGGGCACATAGGGAAAAACTATTTATTTTTCAATAACGAAACAAAGAATATATGATATTTATGTAATAAAATTTTTGGTAGTAATTTAAATTCTACTCGATGGGTTTTATACAAGAGTTAAAGATTAACACTTTCTCTAATTATCTATGCAAGGGAAGTAGGCTCTAAGGAGATTTTTTCACTCGAAACATATCATAGTTTTTCTTTGAATTATAGGACACCACTCATTTAATTATGATTTTCTAAAATATAAATATATTCATAGCCATTATAGAGAAATTACTTCCAAACATGGGACCATAATTTTAATGTTATCACACACATATATAGGGGTTGTTAATATCACTTGGGAAATTATTATTTTTTTGTTCAAATACTTGAGAAATTATTGGACTAATGAATAGTTAATCTTATCTCCATCAGGTTAGAGCATTTCCCATCACGCATATCCTATGCACTGTAACGTCACGTCTTATCCAAATTACAAATATTACCTTAAAGAAACCACTTTAATAGGAGTACTTCTTATGAGTATTTATTATGATCTTACTATCACAGTAGATAAATAGATAGGTACAAATTTAAAATCAAATCTACTTTGGGGAAATCTTTCATTGGATATATCTTACCGACAAAAATTAAATTGTGGATTAATTATTTCCAATGATATGGATATGGAAGATTGATTGATTAAAGCTTTTCATCTTATCTTACCATATCGTAAATTTTGTACATATGAATAATCTAATTATACATATTATATCCTATAATGTAATGGTTTAATTTGCTTCATTAACCTAAAAAAAAGTCAACTTAATATAATTAGAATATGTAATTAGAACTTGAGGGAACGTATAGGCATAGTTGGTTAGGAACTTTAACCTATGAAGGAGATATATTCTTTATTATTGAGTATTGACCAATAAAATCCAATTGTTATTAGTTAAAATGATATTTGCATAATATTTGTCAATGTTGAAAAGGGGGTGGGGAGATATTTAAGGCGTGCATAGAGTAATTAAGAAAGAGACATGAGGAATATATAACTTGCTTAGTGAGGGTCAAAGAGAGAATTTTGAAAGCTAGCAAATATCGAAAGTAGAAATTTTGTTGTGTCTTGTGTTTCTTCCTATAAATTACTCCCTCCGGTCCCTAATATAAGAGCCCAAAATTTGAATGTTTTGATCCCTAATATAAGAGCTCATCTCACATTCTCTTCTAATTTAATATGTTTTTTCCTACTTTGCCCCTAATTCTCTTTCATATTTATTAATGCTTATGTGTTTCTCTCTCTTACAAACATCATAATAAATATGAGCAATATTGGAAAAGAAGCATTAACTCCAGACACCCAACTAACATTCACATGTTTTCTTAAGAAGTGTTTTTTTGGAGGCTAGCTCTTATATTAGGGACCGGAGGGAGTACTATCTCCGGTCCTAAATATAGGACCTAATTGACTTTTTTTGGAGAGATTAAGGTTGCGAAATAAGTTACTAAATTATGACATATTTGATATATTTTTAGACTATCCATTAGTTTATAGGTAAAATAAACTAGTTTAAGGGAAAAAATTAGGTAAATCAATTTATAATTAACTTATTTTTCTTTTTTAGGATTTTCCAGAAAAAGTCAATTATGTATTATATTTAGGACCGGATTGAGTACTACTTAATCAACCGCCCGTGGTTTATTATTCTTTCTAGTTTTTCTTGTTCCCATTTCTAAAACTTTAATTTCTCATAAAAGTAGGACATAAATGAGAGCTTCATTTTAATTCTAATAAAGGTAATATATATATATATATATATATATATATATATATATATATATATATATATATATATCAAGTTATTTTGTCTCACAAATTTATAATTTTTATATTAACTTATCTTTATTGGTTAGAGTTTTTATTTTTTTAGTTATGTAAATTAATTATTTAGCTCCTCTTTGCCTATATTCAATACTTTCAAGGTTCTCATGTAGCCTTGTGATATGGTATGTATGGACGGGGGTTTTATCCCAATCATAGGGCCTTTTGATTCCGATATAATATAATATATTATAAAAGGGAAAGGGACACCAAAAATAATTCCTAACGAAATTATTTAATGATATCTTTTCTCTAACAATTTACCTAATATAATTTGATCTAATTAATTAGATTACTTAGTTTATATGATATGTTTTTTATAAAATAACCCACCATTTTCTTTTAATTTTTCTATTTCCTACTCTTAATTACTGTGGAGTGAATATCAATAACTGAATTGGGATAACAATGTCATTTATTAAGTATCGAGATGAACACTAAGTTGGGATTATCAATGCACTTATTACGTGGTCAATAATAGCAATGTCTCTAAAAAGAATTGTGGATAACAATTCAGTTAAGTTGGACATGATTAATTTTCTTACATAAGACCTAATTGTAATTCTCTCAAAAAATTTGGTTGATTAATTTGGAGTAACTAATATTTTCTTGAAAGAGAGGTCATGCAACTTGAGTAGTTTTTGAGTTTTTCATCTGGTCTCCTGGGTCAGCCCTTATGTCAAGGGGAACTCAACTAACTCAGACTAATTCATATCTCTGCATCTGGAACTTCCACTTAAGGGCAAAGTGCTGACCAAGGGGCAACACTACATTACCAAAACTCAAACTCAATATCATTGGTTAAGTGGCAAAGTAAGACTACCACTACGCCAACCATGTTTGGTTTGCAACTTGAGTAGTTAGTTGCTCAAAATAATAACCTGTAATAGTAGAAAATATGATAGAATATTAACAAAATGCTTTACATGAGGTGGCTATTTCTTGTCCATTAGATGAAATGAAGGGCTGATATTTGCCAATCACAAAGTGCATCTTACCTCTCCAAAAAATGAAATGTGAACGCATTCATCAAATGCTTTATTCATCTCTTCTCTCTTCCCTCCTTTCTTCACACCTTCCTTCTTCTTACTCCTTCTCTTTGTAGTCAACTCTCTGAAACAACTGGAACCCATCTTCCTCTCCTTCCATTATTGACTTCAGAGGAAGAGAAAAAACATAAAGTTTCACTCTTTGCATCTTCTGGTATCATTCCTTCACTTACCCTGTTTTGCTTGCTAACTACTTCTTTGCTTTTTGATTGCTCCATCTGATTTGTGGGGTGGTTTTGCTTTTGCTTTTGAATATATGCTGAGTTTATTTCTTACTTTTGAACTTGATGTTCATTTTCTGAGTGATTGTGTTTGTCTTGGATCCTCTGTTCTTTAAATAACCTCGTTTGAAAGGTTTCACTTCAAGTTTTGCTGACTTTGCATGTTTCTGTTTTCGTAGTTTGTGTGTGACTTTGGATTGGATATGTTCACTGATTAGTGATGTAGTCTCTGCTCTTGACATTTTTTGTTTTTGAAAACCATGTCTACATGCATAGTGTTTGATTTGGCTTTCTTGTACTTGGTTTAATTGTTCTGTGTTTTATATCCTTTGACAGGGTTTAAGATTAAGAAAGTCTGAAAATTTGTTGACTTTGATCTTGGTGTACAGAAGGGAATAAGCTTTGAACATCAGATTTCAAGCTTTTGTTAGTAGGATCCATTTTTTCTCAGAGCATTCGAGTAATATTGTCGCGATATTTTCATCCGTGGGACGAAGATGATGATGTTTGAAGAGATGGGGTTTTGTGGTGATCTTGATATGTATTCTGCTCCTCTTGGTGATGGAGATGTTGTCACCCGGCAGGCTGAACCGGAGGTGGCGGTTGAGGATGATTACAGTGATGAAGAAACCGATGTGGACGAGCTTGAGAGGAGGATGTGGAGAGACAAGATGCGTCTGAAACGGTTGAAAGAACAAAGCAAATCCAAAGAAGGCATTGATGCAGTGAAGCAAAGGCAGTCCCAAGAACAGGCAAGGAGGAAGAAGATGTCAAGGGCCCAAGATGGAATCTTGAAGTACATGCTTAAGATGATGGAGGTTTGCAAGGCTCAAGGATTTGTGTATGGGATAATTCCGGAGAAGGGAAAGCCTGTGACCGGTGCATCTGACAATCTTCGCGAATGGTGGAAGGATAAGGTCAGATTCGATAGAAATGGCCCGGCTGCCATAGCCAAATATAAGGCTGATAACGCAATTCCGGGCAAGAATGAAGGATGCAATGCTCTTGGTCCCACACCACACACCCTTCAAGAGCTTCAAGACACAACCTTGGGTTCTCTCTTGTCGGCGCTGATGCAGCACTGTGATCCGCCTCAGCGACGGTTTCCATTAGAGAAGGGAGTTTCTCCTCCGTGGTGGCCCTCTGGGAATGAAGATTGGTGGCCACAGATCGGTTTGCCTAAAGATCAAGGCCCTCCACCATATAAGAAGCCACATGACCTGAAGAAGGCATGGAAGGTTGGGGTCTTAACTGCTGTTATAAAGCACATGTCTCCTGATATCGCCAAGATTCGCAAGCTAGTGAGGCAGTCAAAATGCCTTCAAGATAAAATGACAGCCAAGGAGAGTGCAACTTGGCTTGCGATCATTAACCAAGAGGAGGCTTTGGCACGGGAGCTGTACCCGGACTATTGCCCTCCGTTGTCTTCTGCTGGAGGCAGTGGATCTTTAGTCGTCAATGACTGCAGTGAGTATGATGTTGAAGGGGCTGAGGATGAGCCAAACTTTGATGTGGAGCAGAAACCTGAGAATATTAATCCATCCAATCTTGGGATGGATAGAATGACTGGAAGGCTACCAAATCAGCAACCTCCTTTTGCAATCAATGGAGAGATTGTCACAAACTTGGATTTCATTCGGAAGAGGAAGGCTCCTAATGACTTTAACACGATGAATCAGAAAATCTACACCTGCGAGCACCCTCAATGTCCTTATAGCGAAGTCCGCCTTGCTTTTGCTGATAGGGCTTCTAAAGATAACCATCAATTGAATTGTCCATATAGAGGTGGTTCCTCAGATTTTGGCGGGTCAAATTTTCATGTTAATGAGATCAAGCCAGTTATCTTCCCTCAATCTTTCATGCAGCCGATATCCACTGCCCAGTCTGTTAATATAGTTCCACCTTCAATAAACCTATCCGGGCTTGGAGTTCCTGAAGATGGCCAGAAATTGATCAGCGACCTTATGTCAGTGTATGATACAAATGTTCAAGGAAATAAGAGCATAGGTTCCAATAACCGCGCTGCGGTAGAAAATCAAAACCTTTCACAACCCAACGTTCAGCAACAGCAGAACAATTTCTTCCCTAATCCAGGAGTCATGGTGGAAGAAAACTTCTTTGAAAAACCCAACATTTCCAATAACCAGCACATGTTTGCCCGTGAGGAAGGCAATTTTGACCCATTCAAGGCATTTAACTCTCCTTTTGAAGTCAACAACAACAATGGCAGTAACAACAACATCAACAACAATTTTCATTTAATGTTTGGGTCTCACTGTGATTTGGCATCTTTTGATTTTAAGGAGGAGATGCAAGCAGGAGTTGGAGGAATGGAACCACTTCACAAACAGTCAGACATGTCATCAATGTGGTATCACAATTGAACATGACTTTTGGAAATCTCATGTATCACGGTGGTCTTATTTTTTTCCTTGAAATCATGGGAAGATCCCGTGCCTAAGATAAAAAGTTAGTTTATCGCATTTTTCAGTCACATGTAATTGTAGGTTATGTCCAAAAAAAGTGGTCCTTAGAGGTCTAGATATTATTCTATGCTTGGCAGGTCTGGTATATGGGTTACTAAGCAAATGGATACTAGTCCTATTATGTCATATAACCCTGTAATATGTTTGTTATATCAGTGTAGCCATGTAATCCTAATACTTGTACTAGAGTGTGATATAAATAAGATTTATAATTCTCTCATAGCTTTTTAGTTTTTCCACCCTTAAATCACGGCTGTAATTGTTAGTTCAGCTGGCAAAGGCCTAACTATCAGTTCCTATCAGACATGACTATGTGGGCTCCATCATGTTAGAAGATGCCTTTCATTGTTTTATGCTTACAAATGACTAATTAGTGCTTAATGGCACACTCATTGATTTGCAAGTGAATATTGTGAATAGTTCTTAATCCACGCATGCTTCAGTGAACTCTGCCTCTTATATAACATATTAAGCAAAGCAGGTGAAAATTTGGTGGGTGATTTGGTTAGGAATGGATACAGATCGAGTAAAGTGTTGTCGTTTTTGGACCCCCTTTTATTTTTATCATCTTCACTTGAGCTTATCTTTTGGCATGTGAACATGGATGGTGGACCCCACAAAGCAGATGGAGGAATGGGAAATGCCAAGTTGAGATGGTTTAGTTGCGTGATGTAATTGGAGATTAGTGTGTGTGTGTGTGTGGGACACATGGGAAAGAACTCGTCGTGTAGTGTATGTTTGTAATTGTAAGTGTCAATGGTCAATGACCAAGCAATCGTTTTCATGTCTTAATTATATCTTTCCTCATTTCCTTTACACTTTGGTGAAATGAAATGAAATGAAGGTATGAAATGAAAGTGGCATATTCATTCATGGGGCCCATGAAAATTGGCCTTTTATCTCTTCCTAGGCCCCAGGCGGCTGCACCTTCTTCTATCTTTCTTTCTTTTGAGGGCTTATAGTTTTCCCAACCCCACGTGTTGCTGTTTATTTCTGTTTTCCTTTTCCTCTTCATTCTCACTTTTCTTAAGAAAGTTTCAGTAAAAACATTTGTGGATCTTAATTCTCGGCATTTTGCCCAAGATTGGAGAGATTAAAAAGAAACATTGAGCAGGAATAAAAGGAACTCCTATATTAAATTTTGTTGTAGTGTCACAATTTGGAATTATCAATCGAGTGTCACAAAATATAAATCAATCCTATCGAATATAAAAATTATTAAAATCGATATTATTCTTAAGTGAAAAGAATATAAATGAAGATATTACCTTTTTATCAGGCATAAAGTATATATATAATATATTTTAATATAGTTAAGGTCTGCAGTAATGTTAGCACGCAAGACAACTGAATATTCAAGCTTTAATTCATTGTATTATGAGAAATTATTATTATCTTTAATTTGATCAAATGAAGAGAATATTTTTATAAGTAGTATTTTAGCACCTAAATATTAGTACAAATGGGTTGATATTTATTATCTTAGCTCCTATATATTAGAACCTTTTTTATTGACTGAAGTATACTTTGTTTCTTTTTTTCTTCATCAGCTATCATTTTGGTTCTTTTAATTTGAAAAGTGCATTATTAGCCTTTTTATTAACAACGATTTTAAAAATCAACATATTGATAAATATTGACAAGATATGCTTAATTTATCAGTTGTAAGCAGATTTTGTCAACATTTAACAATAGAATCACTATTTTAATTGTTTATTCAATAGTTTTGGTTATACAAATTAAACCTTGTCAAACTTCTACATTGATATAATCCATGAGACACTATTTTTTTTAAAAAAAAATAGTATGTACATGCTATAATTAAATAGATTTGCATCTATATAAAATACACAGGCCCTTAAAGTGTCAGTATTTGAAAGGCGAAAATGCACAAGAGGGGGGGGGGGAGTGAATTGTGCTAAACAAAAACTTAATCAAGTAAAACTTCAACACACAATTTTTATACTGGTTCGGCCAATCACTTGCCTACGTCCAATTCACCAACACCTCGTTGGGTTCCACTAAATTCAGGTTTTATGAACAGGTTCACCTGAGAACCTTTACAGTGTAAGAATCTCTCTAACACTTCTCCTTACTACCCGTAAGGTACTAACTCTATTCTAAAGCACTAAGCTTCAGAACAACCTCAGAACAGAAGAGGATTTAAAACAGAAAATAGGTTCACGAGATGAATAGATGATGATAAACACTTAAGCTTAAAATGATCGCACAAGTGACTTGAATGCTCTTTAAAATTTTTGACAGAGAGTAGGTGCTTGTTCGCTGTGGAGTAATAAATTCCTTCGCCTATTTATAGTCTTCAATGGAGGATGTAGCCGTTTGACACATGTTAGAAGACTTGTGTCCGTTGAGCTCAATTAATGCTTGGTACTAGGTTCTTCTCATGTTGCTTGAAGAAGAGGATAAACATTAAATGCAGCTTCAAGCTTTATCAGCATACTTTGCCCATTTTAGGAGAGAGGTTCCCTTGAATGCTTATATGGCGGAGGAATGAGTGTAACGTATTCTAAAAAAACATTCTGATCATGACAGTGTACTTTTGTACTTGATTTACTTTCTGGTCGCCACTTCGATCAGTCATTGATTATCCTTCTTCGTTTGTTCACTGCACACTTAGATTAAAGGTTAAGCGCATAACAATATCAATCATTCGATACTTCGATTACTACTAACTTTGATGATTCGATAACTTCGTGTGATCGAAGGTGTTCTTTTTACTTCTTAATTCAGTTTGGCTTAGACTACTCTAATTAATAATGGAAGTTGTTCTTGATTGATATTCCGATCATTGTATGAACTTAGAAAAAATATTTGTTCTTGACCTTTGATTGCATTTTCTAAATGTGAGTGATCTGTCTAAAATTAGAAGGAAATTGAGTGAAATTGTAATAGAAAATTAGAAGGAATAATACCAAAGCTCAAAATGCCCGGATTGCATGGCATTAAATCTTGGTGATGATGGTGGTGAATGGTGATTACTGATTAGTATGAGCTTGGAATTACATTAGGGGAGTTTTTGTTTTTTACACTCTCTCTTCCCTAAATTTTAAACATATTCCTATGATTGCAGGGCTTGTTTCTTTATTTGGTTAGGGAGAGGTAGAAACATTTGTAGCTTTATTTACATTAATGTATTCTTGATGTTAGCTCTTCCTTGACTTGAACTTTGTTTATATGTATGGATTCATAATTTTAAATAAACATTAATGTGCAATTTGAGGATCTCATGTAATAGATCATGTTGTCTAGTAATTGCATTTGGATAATAGTTTTATAATTTGTTAAATTTTATGGTATGCATTAGGCTCTAATCCTAGAGTAATCTTGGTTCATTAAGTGGAATATCAATGATGAATTAAAACCCTAGGATTAACTAAGTTGCAATTAGGGATTCTGATCATTAGATTAGGAGCCCTTTGCAGTTGGCAAATTTACTTTAATTATTGGGCTCAATCAACTTGAAATTGAAGCGATTAGTAAGTGAGATTTTCCGATACTAATCCACACAACTCAAGCCTAGTCTACAAAGGTTCTTCTTAGTGTATTTTTCTTTTTAATTAGTTAAAGAACTCCCCAAAACAATTTGAAGCGTTGTTTAAGCCCTAGCATCCCCATTTTCTTCCAAATCTCCCCTTCGTCCAATCTTTATTACTGTGCTTTTGAATACATAATTCTCACACCAGTTTTGCACCAAATAATGCTGACACCCACTTTTAACAAGTTTGTGTTTAAGTATAAGGACTCCATTTGTATTTTAAACTTTTTCAGGCGAACATTATACCAATCAATAATTGTCCAATCCCATATTCAGTGTCATTCACATTCCCAGATTGTAGATGCCCTTCCAGTTTTTGTTGACAATAAAAAAGATGTCCTTTAGGTTTCACTATATTAATCGAAAAACTGCACCAACTGTTTTAGGCTAAGGAATATCAAATTATATATGGAGTTATTTTGTCATATAAAAACATATTATAGGCCACACACACATACTAATTGGACTTCTGAATTTAAAATCGTTTGGATTATTTATGAAATATATTTTTTAAAAGAAAAGCTCCCCATTGGAAACTATTATTATGGTAATGTTGAGTTGTGTGCATCCAATTACTGTCAACTTACTTGAACAACAAATTAATATTAATTAGTTGGACCTTGATTCTATAATTAATTAAAAATAAAAAGATGCTCCTTATTTGCTGGACCCATATAAGGGCGATGTCTTGTCTACAATTCACACAAGGTTCACGAATGTTGTGCCCATGTGAAATAAACACAATATGTAAGCATTATCAAGTTTAATTAATTTAATACTGACATTATATTAAACTAAATCAATACGAGTAGTTTGCAGATAACTAGAATTGTCCCTTCTGCATCAATTAATTGAATAATACACGATTACCCAGCGATAAGAGTAAAATAATACTAGATTCATAGTATTTCCTTTTCTACGAGTAATTTAATCACTCAAAAACATGTCAACTCTGATTTTAAATCAGAATGACAGAACTTCATCCGAATATAGAGGGTAGCATTGCTAACTAACAATTAGAATTAGGGTTGAAAATAGGGTAGTCTTTTCTAGGTTTCAACTAAAAAGGCTTGAGCCTGATTAGAAATGAATAGTTAAAGCCTAGGACAAATCCTGTTTGTAAATCTTTTTCAGGCCTGACGAAACCTGATTCTCTATTCAAAAACCTATTTAAAATGTAGATTTTTAAACAAACCTACTTAAAATATAGATTCTTTAATGAGCCTATTTAAATGCATGTTTCAAAAAAAACTTTTTTTGGTCGAAAATTCAAAAAAAAAACTTTATTGCTATAAATTAAAACTAGATTTTTCCCATTATTTGAAGGGTCGGCTTGGCTCAACGGTAAGCTCACTTGCTGAAGGAATTATACCCGGCCCACGAGCTTTCCCGGATCCCGGGGCTTCGAACCCGCACCTGAACCCGAACTCGGACAGAGTTCCTGCAAGAACAAGAACAAACAAAAGCCGTGATAACAACCTTAAACTCGGAGCCAAGAATCCCGAAGGATTCAGCTCACGCAGAACCGGGTTACTAGAACCCGGGTTTGATTCGCACAGCGAATCACCCTCCCAGGAAAAACCGTGAGAAGGAAAGCCAGAGTGGCTGAGGTGTCTAAGCACGCACACTCGGTTGGTTGCCAACAAATGAACGAGACACCTCTATTTATAGTGACATGAGTGTCACTAAGAAGGGTAGAAATATCACCGTCATTATTGCAGTCATTATGACACCAATCAACAATAATAACTGATTTGATTCTCTAATCAAATCAATCACATATTAATGTTGATTTGTTAACTGATTTGATTCTAATCAAATCAATCAGCATCAATCACATATTAATGCTGATTTGTCAACTTTCTGCTTTCCTAAAGGTCGTCGGATTTAGCAATCAGATGATCTGGTCCATTGAGGGCGGATACGATCAAATATTTCCAACATCTCCCACTCGCACTTGATGGACACACCATCTTGCGATTCGTTTTTCTTGAGCATTCGTATGGGCGTCCGCCGTGACCGCGTGAGCACAATCTATGCAATTCAGATGCTTACAAATTAGAAATCCTTGAAATAGGACCAGAATGCAAGGACACCAATGCATATGGATTCTCGGTCCAGTTATCTCAGATTGTCTCAGATTCCCTAGGCTAACTTACACACAAGTGGCATTCTTAATCCCTCATGAGTTGAAAATTAACTCAGATGCCTTCACGTATACCAGGAAAACCACACTTACTAGCACTTCTAGTAAGGGATGCATCATGGAAGTCCAGTGTTACATGTGTGTTATCAAGTTGAAGCCATTCCTTTGTGACTGATCATCAAGTCTACTTGAGTTTGCCGCTTGCCCAGCTATCACTCGTTAGGCCGGATCACTCATGATCATGGAGTTTCGGCTAGAGTAGCGGTCACAAAAACAAGCATCATTGATGACGTCTAAGTCACAAGGGTATCGGTAGAAAGGACACTTTCCCTTCTTACATAAGTCTGGAACTCACACTGTAATGGATCAGGGATTTTCCATCTACGTCCCAGTTGCGGTTAACTAAGCACATGTAGTACGATTTACATGTTACGGTGATCGACCAACTGTCGTATGTCGTTTTCAAAAATAAAATCACCGTACAGGCATTGGTCCCTCAACGGACTACTGAACTCCCACTGGAGAATTTTACGCCTGGCTACAGACCCGATGGAATACCTGTGTATTCCTTATCATGACTTGAATTGTCATTTCCCAAACTTATTGGTCGACTTATGTGAAGTATTCATCAACACATGATGATTTCTTGCACGTCTTACCTTCTCATACCCTCAACATGTATGGAAGACGGTTGTCCGTGTGAGTAGACCAACCTTTCTTGGATCTGTACGACATATTGCATACTTTACATTCATGTTTTATATATACAAACACACAACATTGTATATATGTACGTAAAACAATTCCGAATTGAAAAATGCATCATTTTATTCTAGAAACTAAAGTTGTTCAATACATCAAATGTTGTTTTTTGCTTAAACACTTTTTAAGCCAGTGAGTGGATCAACAAACATTTAGTGAGTGAAAATAGTACTGAACAATCACTTGTTTCAAAGAGATCACATCTCTTATAAAATGACATTTGATGTCTATATATTTAGACTTTTATGATACTTAGGGTCCATGATTTAACTCTTTTTCGTCGTTATAAAAAGAGCTAAACAAATAAACTAGAATTAAACTACAGTAGTTAGCAGCAAGTCCTAGGTCAATTCACAGTTTGGTTTTATCTCTTGCTTAGGTCAAATAATCACAAGTTAAGCAAATTATCAAACAGGTTGTGTGCAAGCTTTATATCTAAGACTAATTAAAACTAGTAAAAACTACAACTAATCAGAATTAGAAGTGTGAAAGTATGGAATGGAAGGTACCTCCTTCTCCAAGTACTCCGTGCTTATGTTAAATCAGACTTCATATACTTGTTCTTCTTAATATAAACTAGTTAAATTCTCGAGATCTCTTTAATCAAAGAAGTCTACAAGAGTTTAACTAATTTAATTAAGGCTTAAGCTCTTTCAAGCCAAGAACATACCTAAGCAACATTAAGTACTAGATCTATAGCACTTAAGAAACAAATTCATTCCATTAATGCAAGAGGAGCTAATCGCACACACATACATGTATGAAACTACAAGAATTAAGCGTCGGTTTTCATGTTCTCAACACAAAAGAGAGATTTCAAGCTAACATAAAGTAGAACACCTAAAATCAAGATGCTCTAACCTATATAAGCCTAGATCTAGACATACATAGGCAAAAATTTACATCGAGCTTGAAACCTAAAAGAGAAAATTACAAGCATATGAAGCCAAATGTTGATTTCTACAAGCACATTTCCTTGGAGAAGAAGGAGAGGCGATCTAGCCTGACATGGAGATGGAAGCGGATGAAGGAAGGTGTGAGGTTCTGGACATGGCGGAGGTTGCGAAGTGAAGAAGATGAAGATGAAGTTGAGAGAGTTTGTTAGAGGAGAGAGAAAGTGAAAATGAAGTGAGATAAGAGTTGGATGTTATGATAGTTAGTTACATTTGAGTTTTCATAGTGGTGAGTAACTTTGGGATTATCGCCCAAAGGGTATTTTTGGTATTTGGTAAAAGGTTAGGATGAATGTGGACTAGATCTCATCTCCATGCATTTCTAAAGGTTCCTCCTTTTTCTCCAAATGATTGTGCTTCCGAAATTGCCCTTAATGAGGCCTCCAGGCTTGAATTTGTCCTTGGCGCCAATTTTGCCTCATTTGGAAAGATGCTCCCCAAATACCTTCAAGCTGCAGGGCTGACTTCGCCTTAAATTTACTCTGCACAAAAGACTTCTGAAAAGTAGCTGACATTTCTGATCATTGTGCAGTCTGGCTCTTGTACTCGCTGACGGATAGGCTTAAGCTTCCGGATGTAACTCTGCGTCCGCCAGCTCCAGAACGTTCACTTCCGGATGTACATCCACTTCCGGATGTAAGTCTTCATTCAACAAGCTCAAGGGCATTCACTTCCGGCTGTGCATCCGCTTCCGAATGTGAGTTCCCTTCTTGAAATAACTCTGCTTCCGGATGTGAATCTGCATCCAGATGTGACTTTGAGTACTTGTCCTCTAGCCTTCCTTCTTGCCAAGTTATCTCCACTGAAGCTCCACCAAGGGTGTGTGGGGCCCACTTGGGACCCCCCTACATGAAAAACACATCACACAGTCAAAATGACCAAAATACCCTTGGTTTCATAAAATGCAAGTAATAAGGCTATTATTCTTCAAATATTTACACATAAGCATGCGCATGAAAATGTACCAATAATGATCAAATATAACAAATAAACCACACTAATTAAGCTCAAATGCACATGCTTATAAGTATAAATTTTGGTCCAATCAAATCCCCCACACTTAATCTTCGCACTCCGGGCAAAGTCATATAAAAGACTAACTTAATCATTAAGCATAGTGAAGGCACTTGGAATTATCATAGAGTACAAGTTGACTTTTTTGAACCTTTCCCTAAAACATCGCATGGGCCAAATCTAAGAATACAAAGCGAATGCAAGTTTAACAAGCAACTAAGCTTAAGGAGGAGTGCCAATTGAGATTTTTCCTCACCGGATAAAGTGTTTACACTCATTCACTCAAGTTAGGAAAAATGCCTAACTAGGGTCTTGTGATCACTCTTTGGCTCAATGCACTTGACCATCACCATAGGCTTGTAATAGCTCTAAGTTCTCCACCCATTATTATGCATGACACAACCAAATCTAGGGGACTTTATGGGTTGAATGGAAGGCTAATAATGAATGGTGAATGATGGAAAGTAGTCAATGACCAATGACATGAACAAGTAATCACCACATATGCATGCAATACAATAAATCCAAGTCCAACAAACATGCTACATCTCTCTATCTTTCTTTTTTTTTTCAAGCACTTTGTGCTTCTCTCTTATTTCTTTTCTCATGCCTTTGGCATGTCATATATTAGCACTTTGTGCTTTCATATTTTTTTCCAGGCCTTCGGCCTCTTTTTCTTCCCTTTATTTCTTTTGTTTTCCTTGGCCTTTGGCCATCTCTCTTCTTTCTTTTCAATGTGGCTCTCGGCCATCTTTTATTTCTCACAATGTAGCATGCTTTACACTAGATACAACAATACAACATTAATATAAATGCAAGCAAATGCTACAATCACTCATTCAAACATTGGTCAAGGTGAAAGAAAAGAATGGTGAATGGCCCAAAGGGCTTAAAACAAAGGATAATATTTTTGGTTGGCTTAGTGTTTGGGTCATGAGGGTTTAGAAAGAAACGCCCCTTTCATTTTCAATCATACCATGCATTGTGATCTTGAACAAGAGCTAGGACAAGTTCTAGGAGGTCAAGTAACTATTGGCCCACTCAATTCGGTTGGAGGCTTCTCACATTTATGGCTTACTCTAATCAGTCACTTCCTCCTTAAGAAAAGTGACTATGAGAAACTAACACCCTCTTTATACCTTAAAAGTGCCCCATGCAATGCCCTAAGTAATCATTCCAAAAATTCTACTTACACACTAGAGGACAATTCCATTTGCTTTCAAGAGCCATAGTCAAGTCAAACTTTCTAGAAAATTATGCCAATGAAGTCCAAAAATTAAGTGTATGAGCTTTGAAATAAACCACTTTTAAGCACATAATACACCTCCCCCACACTTAAAGCATGCATTGTCCTCAATGGACCAATCAATTCAAATAGGAAGATGCATTTCAAAGGCAAAGCAGCAACATAAAAAGCAGGGCAGTTCAAGCATACAAATGGCCCATATGTATTATTCACAAACAAACACATACTAAGCACAACCTAATACACATGTATAGTATGATAATTTTTTTTTCCTCACTTGCGCTCAGGAAGCCTAACTAAATTCAGACTCAAGCTGCTAGGCTTCCGGAAGCAAAAATGCTACCGGAAGCAAAAATGCTATAGGAAGTCACTCTGGGTTCAGATTCTAAGTCTCATCCCTAGCGGAAGCAAACGTGCTACCGGAAGCAAAAATGCTTCCGGATGCACTGACACTTGTGGAAGCAAGAACGCATCCCCTAGCGGAAGCAAAGTGAACACAATCTGATCCTAAGTAGTCAAGTCTAAGTGAGAGCTTCCGGAAGCAAAAACACTTCCGGATGCAAGATCCTCTATTTCCACAATGACACTTCCAGAAGCTTATAGACATCCCTAATCACTAGTGAATTTTTTTTTTATTTTTTTTTTAGATTTATTTTAACAACCAAACACATCATACTAAAACTAACCTAAACAAAATCCTATTTTTTAACTAACTAATGTCCTCCCCCACACTTAGAATAAAACAATAATAAGCAAGTAGGGAAGGAAAGAAACAACCTCTTACGGAGGCTTGAAGTTCTCTTTATATAATTTGAGCAAGTGGCCATTGACTCTGTATACACGACCATCCTTGAGGTCCTTGATCTCAACCATTCCAAAGTCAAAAGATTTGAGAACTTCATAAGGTCCCTGCCACTTGTCCTTAAGCTTGCCTCCTCCACAGAATTTGAATCTCACACGATAGCACAAGACAAGATCTCCCTCCTTGAACTGCTTCCTCAAAATGCCACTACCATGTATGGCCTTTGTCTTCTCTTTCAAAATTCTTGAGTTCTCAAAAGCTTCATTCCTCAGCTCCTCAAGCTCACTCAGAGTCAATTGCCTCTCTTGAGCAGCAGCATCCATATCCTCAATACAAGATTTAACTGCCCAATAAGACTTGTGCTGCAGCTCAACTGGTAAATGACAAGCTTTTCCATATATGAGCCGATAAGGAGACATGCCAATAGGAGTCTTAAATGAAGTCCTATATGCCCAGAGAGCTTCTTCAAGTCTCAAGCTCCAATCCTTCCTGCTGGGCTTCACAATATGCTCAAGGATATTTTTAATTTGTCTATTGCTCACCTCGGCTTCTCCATTGGTTTGGGGGTGGTAAGGTGTAGAAACTTTGTGATTCACCCCAAATTGGCTGAGCAATGAAGTCATGAGCTTGTTACAAAAATGAGAACCTTGATCGCTCACCAAAGCTTTAGGAACTCCAAACCGCAAAAGATATTAGACTTCAGAAATTTCAACACGGCCCTTGCATCATTAGCCCTAGTTGGCACAGCTTCCACCCATCTAGATAGGTAATCCACAGCCAGCAGAATATATGTGTAGCCGTTAGATGGTGGAAAAGGACCCATGAAATCTATACCCCAAACATCAAAAGGGTCACAATATAGCATTGGAACTTGAAGCATCTCCTGTCTCTTCCCCAAGCTTCCAAACCTTTGGCACTTGTCACAAGACTTGTAGTATTCATAAGCATCCCTAAACAAGGTTGGCCAATAAAATCCGGCTTCCAGAACCTTTCTTGAAGTCTTTCTAGCACCAAAGTGTCCTCCACAAGCTAGGGAATGACAAAACTCCAAGATTGATGGGACTTCATCATCTTGCACACACTTCCTGATGATCTGATCATTACATAGCCTCCACAAGTGCGGCTCGTCCCAAATATAATAGCTAGCATCCCTCTTCAACTTTTGAACTTGATGCTTGTTCAAGGATGGTGAAGTGACTTCAGCAACTAGATAGTTCACAAGATGAGCATACCACGGATCTTTCTTTGCATTTAAGGCACATAATAAGGCATCTGGGAAGGTATCACAAACAAGAGAAGAATCATCAACACCTTCCACATCCATCGGTAGACGGCTCAAATGATCAGCTACTAAGTTCTCTCTTCCAGTTCTATCTTTAATCTCCACCTCAAACTCTTGTAGCAGCAACACCCAGCGCAAGAGTCTAGGCTTTGTTTGTGGTTTAGAGAGCAAATATCGAACAGCTGCATGATCCGTGAATACAGTTACTTTGGAATGAAGTAAGTATTGCCGAAACTTGTCCAGACCAAAGACAATGGCAAATAATTCCTTCTCAGTGGTTGTATAATTCCTTTGAGCTCTATCCAAAGTCTTAGATGCATAAGCAATCACCCTTGGCAATGAATCATGTCTCTGGCCGAGCATGGCTCCCAAAGCCTCGTTGGAAGCATCACATGATAGCTCAAAAGGTAAATCCCAATTGGGTGCAACCAAGATAGGAGGAGAAATAAGCCGTGACTTCAACTCAACAAAGGCTTCCTTACAAGAATTAGAGAAGTCAAATTCGGCCTCTTTTTGAAGTAGATGAGATAAAGGAGCAGCAATTTGGCTGAAGCCCTTGATAAATCGTCTATAAAATCCCACATGTCCTAGAAAGGACCTCAACTCCTTCAAGCAAGTAGGGAAGGGTAGAGAGGAGATTACCTCAACCTTGGCTTTGTCAACTTGAATGCCCTCCTTTGAGACTAAGTGTCCCAACTCTCTTGTATTACCAACTCTCTTGTTAGTACACAGATCTTTTAAAAACTTGGCATATTTAGGCATTTGCTTTACCAATACAAGCATGGGTACGTTTACTTCAAGCTTAGAAAATAAGTTGAGCATTTCCTTTTCTAATTCATCCTCATGTTGTTTCTTAACTAAAGCATATGAATTAGGAAAAGGAAGATGCTTAGAGTCAAAAGACTTACCTTTAAGAGACTTATCCCCTTGCTGAGTAGGTTCTTGCGAAGAAGATTCTCCAACTTTTCGCTTTCCCTTTGCAATCTCCTTCCTCTTATCCTCCTTTGAGGTCTCAGCTTCATCACTTTTCTTAATCAGGCTCTCATCCTCATTAAGTAGGTCATCAAGAGTAGGGTTCAGAACAGCCTCTCCATGCATATTGTCACCAACAAAATCACTCTGGAGGTTAGTGTGACCTCCCTCATTCAATGTACTCTGCTCAGCCTCACAAGGTAGTTGTGTTTCCTCCTCTTCCTCCTCATATTCATATGCATCACCATATTTCCGTCCACTTCTTAGGTGCATAGAATGAATGTTCTGAGGATTAATCACCACATTAGACGGCAATCCACCTTTCTTTGCGTCTTGCTCCGCTTTATTGTTCATCATTTGAGACATTAAGGTGGTAAATTCTTCCTGCTGCTTCTTCATGCTCTCAGCGACCTTCGCCATTACACTTGACATCATCTGGTCCATCATGTCTTGTTGAGATATCAAAGAGCTAGACGAAGGATCATAGGATTGAGATCCCACCATGTTGTTACGTGGAGCATGAGTTGGATTATCATTTTTCATAAAAGGAGGAGGAACATTGGCTTGTTGACTCGGCCTGTACCCTTGGGCATTAGAATTAGGTCTCCCTTGGTATGATCCATAGCCTTGTTGCGAGGGATAGGTATTGGAAGCTTGGAAATTGCCTCCCCCCCACTTAGGCTGTTGCTGTGGTTGGAAGGAGTTGGAATTTGGGGCTTGGTTTGAACCTCCCCCCCACTTGAAGTTCGGGTGGTCCCTCCATCCCGGATTGTACGTGGAAGAATAAGGATCATATTTGGCTTGAGGTCGAGCATTGGTGTACATGGCCGCTACTTCCTCATGGGATGGCCGAATTGAAAAATGCATCATTTTATTCTAGAAACTAAAGTTGTTCAATACATCAAATGTTGCTTTTTGCTTAAACACTTTTTAAGCCAGTGAGTGGATCAACAAACATTTAGTGAGTGGAAATAGTACTGAACAATCACTTGTTTCAAAGAGATCACATCTCTTATAAAATGACATTTAATGTCTATATATTTAGACTTTTATGATACTTAGGGTCCATGATTTAACTCTTTTTCGTCGTTATAAAAAGAGCTAAACAAATAAACTAGAATTAAACTACAGTAGTTAGCAGCAAGTCCTAGGTCAATTCACAGTTTGGTTTTATCTCTTGCTTAGGTCAAATAATCACAAGTTAAGCAAATTATCAAACAGGTTGTGTGCAAGCTTTATATCTAAGACTAATTAAAACTAGTAAAAACTACAACTAATCAGAATTAGAAGTGTGAAAGTATGGAATGGAAGGTACCTCCTTCTCCAAGTACTCCGTGCTTATGTTAAATCAGACTTCATATACTTGTTCTTCTTAATATAAACTAGTTAAATTCTCGAGATCTCTTTAATCAAAGAAGTCTACAAGAGTTTAACTAATTTAATTAAGGCTTAAGATCTTTCAAGCCAAGAACATACCTAAGCAACATTAAGTACTAGATCTATAGCAGTTAAGAAACAAATTCATTCCATTAATGCAAGAGGAGCTAATCGCACACACATACATGTATGAAACTACAAGAATTAAGCCTCGGTTTTCATGTTCTCAACACAAAAGAGAGATTTCAAGCTAACATAAAGTAGAACACCTAAAATCAAGATGCTCTAACCTATATAAGCCTAGATCTAGACATACATAGGCAAAAATTTACATCGAGCTTGAAACCTAAAAGAGAAAATTACAAGCATATGAAGCCAAATGTTGATTTCTACAAGCACATTTCCTTGGAGAAGAAGGAGAGGCGATCTAGCCTGACATGGAGATGGAAGCGGATGAAGGAAGGTGTGAGGTTCTGGACATGGCGGAGGTTGCGAAGTGAAGAAGATGAAGATGAAGTTGAGAGAGTTTGTTAGAGGAGAGAGAAAGTGAAAATGAAGTGAGATAGAGTTGGATGTTATGATAGTTAGTTACATTTGAGTTTTTATAGTGGTGAGTAACTTTGGGATTATCGCCCAAAGGGTATTTTTGGTATTTGGTAAAAGGTTAGGATGAATGTGGACTAGATCTCATCTCCATGCATTTCTAAAGGTTCCTCCTTTTTCTCCAAATGATTGTGCTTCCGAAATTGCCCTTAATGAGGCCTCCAGACTTGAATTTGTCCTTGGCGCCAATTTTGCCTCATTTGGAAAGATGCTCCCCAAATACCTTCAAGCTGCAGGGCTGACTTCGCCTTAAATTTACTCTGCACAAAAGACTTCTGAAAAGTAGCTGACATTTCTGATCATTGTGCAGTCTGGCTCTTGTACTCGCTGACGGATAGGCTTAAGCTTCCGGATGTAACTCTGCGTCCGCCAGCTCCAGAACGTTCACTTCCGGATGTACATCCACTTCCGGATGTAAGTCTTCATTCAACAAGCTCAAGGGCATTCACTTCCGGCTGTGCATCCGCTTCCGAATGTGAGTTCCCTTCTTGAAATAACTCTGCTTCCGGATGTGAATCTGCATCCAGATGTGACTTTGAGTACTTGTCCTCTAGCCTTCCTTCTTGCCAAGTTATCTCCACTGAAGCTCCACCAAGGGTGTGTGGGGCCCACTTGGGACCCCCCTACATGAAAAACACATCACACAGTCAAAATGACCAAAATACCCTTGGTTTCATAAAATGCAAGTAATAAGGCTATTATTCTTCAAATATTTACACATAAGCATGCGCATGAAAATGTATCAATAATGATCAAATATAACAAATAAACCACACTAATTAAGCTCAAATGCACATGCTTATTAGTATAAATTTTGGTCCAATCAGTCCACAGCGTAGGCTATTGCGACTTCACTTTCGCAATGGATATCCATAACATTTATGCTCAAACGCTTTAGGAATCTCTTAAGTCACACAACTTATTGAATAGTACTAGTACAAACCACATATTCAGATTCCATGGATGATGGTGTCATTAAGTTTGCTAAGTTGAGTGTCCTCCATCCAGATCTCCTGCCCATTTGGCATTCGAGTATCCTTCAGGATGGAGACTTTCTCCTATATAGCACAGCTTTTAGTTCATCACCCTTCTAGTATCTAATAACTTTTGCTTTTCAGCGTCACAAACTGAAATTGGCTTACAAAGCCAATGACAAAACATATGTCCAGTCTAGTACACACCACAGTGTACAGAATTTCAATCACACTTGAGTATAAGACTCTTTTCATGCGTTGTACTTCAGATTCTTTCACAAGACACATATCTACTCTTAGATAATGTCCTTTCACCATAAGGGTATGCATAGGTTTGCAGTCTCTCAATATTAAATCGTTCCAGGATCTTCGCTATATATGTTAGTTGGGACAATTATAGCATCCTTTTTGAAGAATCCTTTTATATCTTGACACACAAGATATTTTCTGCTCTACCCATGTATTTCACTTAGAAATTCAAAAGACAATTGGTCTTTGATTGCTTTAACTTCTTAGGTCTAATCCTAGCAATGAGAATAAAGAGATAATATCACAATATTACCGTGCAACCGTTTTACACAAACACAATGGTCTTCTTCGATCATGTCGAAGTCGAATGAAGTTACAACCTCATGAAACTTCAAAAACCATTGTCTAGATGATTGTTTTAGCCCAAAAATGAACTTTAGGAGCTTGCAAACCCTTTGTTCGCATCCCTATTGCACAAAGCTTCAAGGTTTTCCATGTGAAAAACTTTTCATCTAGTACTTCATATAGAAAACGATTTTCACATCCACTTGATGTAATTCCAAGACTAGGTTGGCTACAAAAACCAATATAAACCTAATTCAGTTAAAATATACCACTGGAGAGAAGATATCCTCTTGATTTACCTTTTCTCATTAGGTATACCCTTTGGCTATCAATCGAGCTTCGAGATTATCGATTGATCCATTAGCTTTTTGCTTTTATTTGAGAATTCACTTATTCCCAATAGCTTTTCGGACTTTTGAAAGATCAATCAATTCCACACTATGTTAGCTCTCATGGAATCTGTTTCCTCTTATTTTGACCTTTTGCCAATTTTCCTTAGCCGGATCTGAAAGTGTATCTCTAACACTTATACGATCCTCCTCAATATCTTCAAACTGAGGATTAAGTACTGCTTCCTCAACGGGAAAACCCTTTGGCTTTTCCGAATTAGGGTTTCAACAGGCTCACTTTCCTGTATTGGATTGTGGTCACCACTGTCATCTAGTGAAAATGGTTTCAATCCTCAAACTCGGAGCAATTAACTGAGTAACGCCTTCTTCCTCATACTCACGGAGAGTTTTGGAATAGGTAAGGCTTCCTCTGCTAGGGAAATCTTTTTCAATGAATATTGCGTTTCTAGACTTAAACTCAGTCACTGATCCATCCTCATTTTCACTAATGAAGACATATCTTTTAGAGTTCATAGAGTATCTTCTAAAAGATACTCAAGCCTCCAAACCCCAACATTTCACTACTTGTAAAACAAGTTTTGGAAATAGGACGCTGACCCGCATGGTCATAGGACTGTTAAGTCCATTTTGCATCCTATCCATAACTTATATGGTGTTGTGGTGACTGATTTCAAAGGCACATAATTAAGTAAAAATGTCATAGCTGAGAGTGTATCAATCATTAGCAGATAGACACCTCTATCATAAACATCATTCACCTAATCATTACAAGAAGGACTCTGTTCCTTCTTCAAGAACTGTTATCTATATAATGATTCTCTTTTTATCATAGAGCATGTTGAACTGTTCACAGAGGTATTCTCAGCCTCTATCAGTTCTTAAGGCTTTCACCTTAAAGTTAAGTTGGTTCTCTACCAAACTTAGATACTTCCCGAAATATTCCAATGTTTCAGTCTTGATAGATATCAAGTATACATATCAATATCGTGAAAATTCATCGATAAATGTTATAAAGTATCATGCTCTATGATATGCCTATCCGCAAATATTCAAATGAATAAGTATAAGAGGGTAGTATTGTGCATTGGTTCCGTTTCCGAAAGGTTTCCTTGTGCTCTTGCTTGCAAGACTATTCTCGCATAGGGACTATTCCCTTTCCGATACATCACTCAACATGTCCTTATTTGGATAATTTAGTCATATGATTATGACAAATATATCCTAATATGACATGATATGTATCGTAGTCAACATTAACAAAAATGTTGAGTAGCAAGAAATGAAATCACAATTTCATTAAAATCAAGTAAACTTTTCGAAATATAACCAAATAAGAAAAGATCTGTCTCATTATTAAAGTCAACTATATTGACATTAAACCCAAATTTTTAATTTAAAGAAATAACAGACCTAGATTTCACCGGATATCCGGCATGTCTAAAACTTCACATAAATGTCAAAGCTTGGCCTCCTTGCAAATCTAATTTGTAGGTACCAATCCCTTTAACATTAACTCTGGTAATGTTTCCAACGTAAAGCCACATGCTTTTGCTGGTAACCGGCGAAAACGCCGAGAGGTTCTGACGATCTCTAATCACATAGTCTATATGCCCTTTTCTAAGGGTAGCCCTTGGCATAGGGCATAGTGGCCGAGATATTTACAAGTATAACACTTGATCTACGAAAGATCAAGTTTCTTAAACTTGTTTCTTCCCTTTCTTAAAGGACTTATTTCCTTTTGAGCCTTATGATCAATTATCATCTTTTGGGATCTCGATCCCTTGCCATTTATGGAGTTATTTTTCAACTAATGAAAAGTCATTTCTTTAATTTAAATTATCTGACCTTTGTTTCCACATGATCCATTTAGTCATAGCGGGATTTGGTGAGCCACGTCAGTAAAAGCCCTAATGCCTCATGTGATCCCAACTAGATAGGAGCGTTCTTGAGACAACTTGCACCTATTGTGCGTCGGAAAGAGCACCACATGGTATATGCGGTAGCATGTCTCTCAATTAGACAAATTACTCGTTAGTCATAGCGCAAACGTTGTGACCTATACGACAATATCTTTCCTCTTCCAGACATTGTATGCATGTTGCTCCCTCTATGGAACATTTTGCATTGTGTCATGGAAGAACACCTCTTAGGACTTAGTGACTTTTAGCTCTAACAGGACATAAGAGATCTTATGACGACACATGTCATAATTTTCTCTATTCATCTTGTCACTTCTCATAAGGACATCTGATGAATATGTTTTGACCTATATAGGCATCTAATTTGATATTTTTCTATAAAGTATGCACATATAATCTCCACCTGAGATTAATAGTTCTATGAATCCTCAGAAAAACCAACAATGATAGTTTACTAGTTTTGTTTTCAGGAATCAACTAGGTTGACCCCCATCCAACTCATTCTAGTTCGCTATTCATCATTGAACTTTTCTTATATTCTCTGAACTATATAGTTTAAATTAATAACAGCAACATATGCATATTATTAATAAACTCCCACTCAATTAAAATCTTATTAAATTTTATGAGGATGTATGTGTAATTTAATAAGTTATATGTTATTTTTTATTAAGTTGAAAGACATTAATAGAATAACAACACATGTAATTCAATTAATGTAAACAACTCCCACTGAATTGGAGCATCAAATTTAAGAATAACAACATATGAAATTCATTAAATTAAACTCCCACTCAATTGGAGTATCAAATTTATTAAATAGAAAAACAACACATGTAATTCAATAAATAAATTTTAACTCTCACTCAAATTGAGTATTAAATTTATTAAATAGAAAAACAACACATGTAATTCAATTAATAAATAAAGTTTATAGCGTGTGGTCGAAAGTGTCTTCACAAGACTTTTTGAGGAAGATGGGGGTTTTAATTTTATTTAGATTAGATCATGATAATGGAAATAGATCACACAGCATTCTACATTCCTCGCTTTCATGATCTTGTCCTTATGAGTTTGAGAATTTTTAGTTTGTCAGGTTATTCATCTTTAGAATCCTTAGTCACACAGACTTGTTCCCTCATGGAACATTCGATTCATTTTATGAAGTTGGCTCATAGCATCAAACACTTTGATGCAGGGGTATTTTCTGGTTTAATGTTGCCAATGGAGTTATTAATCAACACATGATTAAATTTAAAAAAAATTGGTCCAAATTTTTTTTTTAAATTAAACACATTATTTATATATACTAATCATGAAAAAAAATTTAAAGAATTCACAGAGAACCTCAATAAATTTTAAAGACACTTACATCACTTATGTAAGTTTAATCATGATTATTCACATATATATGTAAAATAGAAATCACTTAATTTCTATTTAATTGATACACAATCAATTAATTTCAAAATAAAAATCACTTATTTTTATTTTAATTAATACACAATTAATTTAATTGATGCACAATTAGTTTTAATTGACACATAATCAATTTGGTCAAAATAAGGATCACTTATCCTTATTCAATTGGATAAACAATCAATGAATGTTAAATAGAAATCACTTATTTCTATTTTGATTGATGCATAATTAAATTTTAATTGATGCATAACCAATGAGGATCACTTATCCCTATTCAATTGATATATAACTAATTAATGTCAAATAGAAATCACTTATTTCTATTTTAATTGGTGCATACATAGTTTAATTGATACACAATCAATTTTGGTCAAATAAGGATCACTTATCCTTATGTTAATTGATACATAATCAATTTTAATGTGTTTTTAAAAATTCAAAAAAAATTGGACCTACATACCTTTAAAAATAAAGGAATTAAATTTTTTTTTTGGAAAATAATTAATTAAATAATTAAATAATTATTAATTAATTAAATTAATTAATTAACAATTTGAAAAAAATAAGCCCAGAAAAAAAATGTTGAAATGATGTGAACAACAAATGAGTGAAAATGTTGAAATTTGTGTACATATAATGGGATGTGAAGTTTAGAGTTAATAATAAGTTAATAATGTTATAACAAATTTATAAATAATTTATTTATTTTATATTACATATCATAAAAGAGATTGCAAAATAATTAAATAGGTCAAATATGTAGGCTCATAATATAAACTAGGCTTTACAAAAAAAAAACATGACCTATTTAGCTAAAAGAGCCTAACAATAGCTCTAAAGGCTAGACTTAATATAGGTTAGGTGGTAGGCTCTTGATTAAAGCTTAGCCTTCCTATCCCTACAAACAATGTGTAACATCCCAAATTTTTAATTAAGGATAATAAAATTATTGAGGTGTTATTTAGAAAATTATAAGTCTTAGAGAGTAATTCATGATATTTAGGATAATTATTAATATTAAATCTGATTCACTTTAAAATTAAAGAAATATAGTTAAAGGATTTATTTGAAGTTAGTAATTGTTTGAAAAATACTTTGAAGTCTAAACCAAATTATAATGGAAGGATGTTATTAATTTCATTGAGCATTGTTGTTGAAAATGGGCTAAATTCCAAATTATAAAGTTTGAAGAGGGGCTAAATTGAAAAGGAAAGAAACTTCAGGGGCAGAACCGTAATATTCCCTGCCTCTCCTTCCTCCTCCCTTCCTCAAAACCCGACGGCGCACACCCCCTCCCCTTACTTTCATTTTTCTTCCTCCGCCCTCACTCTCGATCTCCCTCCGTCCTGTATGCTCGCCGGCCACCAAGGGAGCCGACGGCGGCCCCCTCCACCAACACGCCTTCTTCTCTTCCTTCGTTTCTTTTCCTCAAAACATTCCTTCTCTGCCTTCGATCTCTTCCTCGCTGCCTCTCTGTATCCGTCGTTCTTTTCGTTTTTCCGGCAAGCGGCGGCGGAGCTCGAACGTAGACGGCCCGCGGGTAAGCTCCTCCCTCCCTTTCCTCGTTCTACTTCTTGGTTCTTTGAGTTTTAAAGCATTCTGACCCATCTTCCTTTCTGTTCTTTGTTTTCTCCACTGTTTCTCTTCGGTTCCGGCGAGATTCACGGCGGCGGCGGCCTCCCACACTCCATACAACACCGGAATCGAACTTAGGTGACTTTACTCTTCAAATCCCTACCCTTTTCCATTCGTTTTTGGCGAGTTTAGAGAGAGAGTCCGAATGGGTTTAGGATTCTGAGTTTAGAAATGAACTAAAATAGTGTTTAAGCTTCAGTTTTGGTTGGTTGATGTAATGAACTGATCAAACTTGATTGTCTATTTTGCTTTTGCTTAAAATTTCTCTTCCTTGCCTACTATGTAATTGAAGGGTCTTGAAGTTGGTTCTTTATGCCCCTCTTTTGTGGTTGTTTTGTGTGTTTGGTGTTCTTGGCTATGTGTTTGCTCAGTGTCTGTGATTAAGCTAAAGCAAGAACTCATGAACAAAAGCTGTCATCTTTATTGGTTTTGAGACTTGATTTTAGTTCATTGAATTAGAAAAATATGTGCCTAAGTCTTGGAACTGCCTGGTTTTGGGTTAAAAATTGTGAAGTGATAGTATTGGTTTTTAGTACAATGGGATTTTTGGATAATCATGAATGAAGATTGGTAGGATAGTTTTTGAGATTTTGAGATAATCTAAGTTGTAGAGGGGTGCTATAGCCTATGGGTTGTTTCGTTGAGTGCAATAATGGATTGTTGGTGATTGGGAATAAGTTGTCATAGTTTAGTTTATAAATTTAATGGACTCTTGATTAATTGATTTTTCTTGGAGGACTGAGTGCAGCTAATCTTACTTTAAGGTAGAATTGGTACAAGTGTCCTTAGAGAATTTGGGCTAAATGATTTTAGGATTTGATTAAGGTGAGAATGGTGGCTGATTACTTATTCACTTATTGTGAAATTTCATTATTTATGATTGGAGGATAAAGTGTTCAATGAAATATAGTTGTGAGTTGACATATTGATTTATATTGGTGGACATAAATATATGCGTGCAAATCTGATTGCTATTGATGAAAACCTGGGTTGGTAGTACTAATGCTTTGTTCTAGCAATGGTGTATTTTTAGTTGAACAATGTTTGAGCAGTTAAGGAGATGAAATAATAAAGTACTTGATTGGATGTCGGAGGACTCGTTTAGAGAAAGATTTGTGAACAAAGTGCTGAATAAATGTGAAATTGGTAATTTAATAGTGTGATAGGGATGTTGGAGACTAATTGAAATGTTTTGAGAAGTCACATTGTGTTTAGAATTGATATTAAGGAGATTGAAGTGCTTAGTGTTAGAGGCAAATATTCATGCTAATTAATTAATTGTGTGGAAGTGTTTTGCTAGTGATTAACAGTTAGAATGCATGGATAGGAAATGGGAAAGGTTAGTTAAACCCTCATAGGAGTTGGTTGTTTAATTTATTGGAAATTGTGGGATTATGTCTAACTCTTGAAATAAGTTCTAGAGTTGGATTTGATGATGAATGGTGGGATGTTAATTGGAATGAAGTGAGAATTTGGTTGTTGATTTTTGACATAGAGGATTGATCATGAAAAATATAAAAGATTAGAAATAATGGTGATGATAAGTTATTTTTGCCTAGGCTTGAGTTTGAGACCATAAGTCTATGATGGGCAGAAAATAAAGAATATTGATTTGTAAATTTTATGCAATTGATAATTGTGAATGAGAGATATGATTTTCAGGGAATTGTGGTTCTTTATGTAATAGAGGAATGTTTTAATGTGGATGAATTGTTATTCTAGTTTTGTGTCACTTGCTGTGCCAACTTGGGAGTTCATAAACTTTCCAAGATAATATAACATAAGAAGGGTATGAGTAGAAATATTAGGATTCGAGAGAGACGTTCATTACTCATATATATGTAAAGGATTGTTTATAACTATTATTATCTTATGTAATAATAGGAGGGATTAAGAGGAAAGTACTCGGAAATTCTCAAGGAAGGGTAAGGACAAACATGGAGCGCTAAGTGACGCAGGTAATCACACTTAAACTTGCTATAACATTGAGGGTGACGTTAGTTAGAGATTTTGTAAAATCCCTTCTCACCCTCTATATATATATTATCTTTAAAAGGGTATTTTTATACAAAACAGGCTATCGGGTGCCTTTCAAACACGATTATTTTCATATAAAGAAATTTGAAACTCTGTATATCTATTATCCTGTTTGGTGGTGGTTATCGAATTGGAATGGTGTGAAAGGTTTATGATTATAGTGTTAAGATAGTTGTTTGAGGGATTTATATAGATGCTATCAAGGATAGTGATAGTAGGTTGTGGGAAAGAGTTGAGTTGTTGTGAAGGAGATAGTGAATGAAATTGAGATATTCAAGGATATTTGTGATTGAGATATGAAATGCTGTGGATGAGATATTAACAGGAATATGTGAGCATTGCATGACACTGAATTTTGTGTACCATCGCGCGATGATAACTGTCGATAGGCCAATCGACAGTTATTTGTACTGAGGATCCTTTTCAGATTGATTGGATCGGGGATCATAGGTCGACTTATTGAGAGAAGTGACCTACGGTTGTTTTGGCATTGAAGAGCCCAACCGCCCCTACGGTTGTTTGACATTGAAGAGTCCAACCGTTCCCGTTCTGTAATGGAAACAGAATTGGGGTTCCCTTTCTGGAGATTGCCAGAGAGGGAAATTGTCCCCTCATTATGGAGAGGGACACAATGTCAAATCATATAGTGAAGAATAGATGCTTGAATGCACCGTGGTGGCACAATGCATCTATAGGTGAGTGTGAGAGTTGGGGTAGTAATACGCATGGATTGGAGATAGAGATGATGAGATTACTGTTGAGAAGTGACAGAGATTTGAATGACGTTTGGGAGAAAACTTGATATATATATATATATATATATATATATATATATATATATATATATATGTATTATTGATTTTAAAACTGTGGTACCCTTTAGACGCCCTTACTACCGCACATCTCACTGTTATAGTGAGTTAAGCGGTGATTACTGGGACAATTTTGTCTCATCCCACGATTACTCACATTTTTGCAGGTGATCATGCACAGGCACGAGAAACAGGAAGGGAATTAAATTTCAAAGGTTATTTAGACTATGAAAACATGTATATTGCCAAAAATGTATAGGTCTGCATTCGCTTCCGCATATTTTTATTTGTGTTGATATTATTGGTTAATCGGGGAAATGTACTAGGTTGCTCCTTTTCCTAACCATGTTAGGTGATTCTTTTCTAACATGGTTAGCTATTAATTATCCATGATAGTATTCAGGTTATATTAGAAAATTCTTTTCTATCATGGATAATGATTATTAATAGGAAATTCTTTTTCTAACTATGATAGATTTATTGATATTATGGAAATCATTTTTCTATCATAGTTAGTGAAGGTAGTATTGAATTAATCAGGGAATTAGTAACACTATGTTACACAATGTTTTGAGAACTGATCCAACTGGATAGTCAGACTGGTTATTGGAGACAACTCAAATTTTCAGGAAAAAAATATTTTTAAAATTCGCCCCAGATAGGTCGGTGTTGGTCATAAACCCGTTTATAGAAAAAAACCAATACAGATTTTCAGAAACTTTACCAATTGACGTACTAAAGGTTTTCGCAGAGTGATATTTTATAAATTCAAAAAATTAGATTGGCTAGAAGCCATTCAAATAATGAAAAAAGAAGAGACACGATCGAATATGAATAAAAAAAAGTGAAGAAGAAAAGCAACAATCTACGAATCAAAAGAAGCAAATGATAGAAATTGAACTCCATAGAATAGATATAAAATGAGGGTTATGGTTAGGTTTTGAGTTTTGAACAAAGGTGAGAGAGACGCAGGAACTTGGAGTCGAGAACCGAAATCTTTAAAAAAAATATAGAGGTCGAAGAAGCTAAAGAAGATGTTGAGTTTATGACCAAAGGGTGCATTTGGATTATCCATGAACTCCATTTTGATATACTAAAATTGTATTTTGGTAAGGTTTAATTATCATTTTGGCTGGTGAATAATTAGCAAGTATCAATTCATCTAATTTTACCTAGACATAGCCAATGACTTGTAAACATGTGACAACTGATAGTTTCAAAAAATTTGAAGGTGGTGGCAAAAATGGTACTTTTAATTGTTCTTGAGCAAAGTTGATTTTGGTTATTGTTTTGTTGTGTGAATAAACAAAGTTCAACATAAATATCTCTAAAGGGCTATGACCCTATTTTGCCCTTCAAGTAACTACACTGGATCACTGGGCACCTCAAACTAACACCAGGTACAATTTTATCCTTAAAGTAACCAAAGTGGTCCAATTTTATCCTCTAGCGAATGTAATGTTGACACTTGTACGACACATGTCAACATTACATTCGCTGGAGAATAAAATTGGACCACTTTGATTACTTCAAGGATAAATTTGAACCCGATGTTAATTTGGGATGCCCAGTGGTCCAAGGTGGTTATTTGAAGGGCAAAATAGGGTCATTGCCCTTAAAAGATATTTATGTTGAACTTTGTTTATTCTCAACAAAAAATTATCTTCTTTCAAACAATCTTGTCTATAATTTTACAGTATCAAATTTAGTGACCTTGAATAAGGACAAACTATTTCTTTTAGGGACTATACATACATAGATCAATTTTGTTCTACTCAAGTTTTCTTCAATCATATATACACGCATGACCAGCTGTACTATTTCTTTCATGTGAGTTCAAATTTAAATGATAGGATTTCTGGCCTAATTGAATAATTTTGGGAATATAAGAAAAGTGTAATAAGTACTCAATTACAACATATATTGCATTATATTTTTGAAAGCTTTTCCATATAAATACTTTATATATTATTAGTTTACAAGATATAAAATGAGACGACTTTATATTTATGTTCAAAATCAACTTAACTATATTTTATATTTAGAACCAAAATTAAAGTAGTAATATTTTAAAATAGAACCCATGACCAACGACTTGTTGTGACGGAAAAATTGAATATATATATATATATATATATATAAAAGTTTTTCTTATTGTAAATGGCGTCTTATAATAGGAATTGGAGATTTTTTTTTTATCATAAGGAATTGGAGATAGTATATATATTAGTATCACAACAACAAAACCATCAATGTCGGGTCCTTTAATTTCTTTTCAATTACGACGGGTTGTAATGACATATGGCATGAGGCTTAATGGCTTATCATAACATCCCTGACCCTTTTTAAATTTGGGTATATTAAATGTATTGAGCATATTACTGTTTCATTTTAGCAATTTTATAGATTAAAGATAGGGTAAAATATCAAATTCGCCCCGGAAGTTTTTACCTAGGATCATATTTGCCCCTAAACTTTTTTTTGATCAAATGTGCCCCTGAAATCTTATTTTGGGTTCAAATTTGCCCATATTGGATGGTCAACTAAACGTTGACCGTTATATGATTATGTGGGCATTAAAAAGCTGAGTTGGCATCTGAGGGCATGGGCATTATGTTCTATTATTAGTCAGCATATTTTTTTAAAACACCTGTATTTTTTTTATCAGAATTAAAACTCATGTATGCACATTAACTGAAAAACATTTTTCCTTTTCAGAACCAAACAAAACAAAAACAAAATCAAACTTCCAAGTTCCAACTGAAACTAAAAAAAAATGTTCATGTTTCAAAAAAAAAGTTCCAACTGAAACTAAACCCTAGATGACAAAGAGGCGAATGACGAAGCTGGGTTGTGCGATTCGATCATGTTTCAACGAAACTGAACAGAGAAGCGACAAAGCTGAGTTTGAAACATGAACGCGAAACTGAGTTTATGGGGTTTCGATCAGATTCGATCAATTTTCTGGTTTGAAGGAAGCTGAGTTTTTGGGGTTTTGGGTTTGAACGCGAAGCGCAATTCATAATAGCTAAAGGAAAAGTGCTCAAAGATTATTCCACTACTGAAGCATCTGATCTACCTCCTCCAGAAATAATAAATTAATAATAGAATCCACCATTTAATGCCTGCCACATAGGTGAATCCACCATATCTATTTGATCTTTGTTTTTTTTTTCAAAAAAGGTGCGTGAGTGTGTGTAGATATATAATTTTTTTGAACTGATGTGTAGATATATATTGGTTATACACATATAGTGGGGTTTGAAACTGACTTTTACTAAAATGGCTATTCATGAGAATATTTTGCTGCTGAATTTGCTGCTGATATGATTATTCTGTTATGAGCCACATGTTTAATAATTCTGATATGGTTTTAATTTGCTGCTGAATTGTAATAGGGTGATATGGATAGTTTTAATTAGATTGCTGATATGCTTTTAATTTGCTGCTGAATTCTGATATGGTAATAGCTCTCGCATGCATTTTGCCTGAAACTTCAGCCCTGCAGCGGTCACAAGGGCATGTGCCTGAAAGTCCCTAAAAACATAAAGGGACTCGGACATTCAAAACCACGTGGGGGCAGAGCATTTTACAAGCATCCGGGTTTGAGGTCACAGGTGGTTAACGAAGGTGTGCTGATAAAGATAATTATTTTGGCGAGAATGTGGAAACAAGAATGTCTATACCGAATGAGATGGAAATATGAACAACACTGTATTTTTTAGGTGCCTAACTTTAGTGGCTGTCATTGTATATTTTGGTGCCAATTGTGGCCTTACTTTGTGACCATTGTATATTTTTGTTGATATGGGTGCCGGTGTTTGTGCAACCCTCTTTTGTACGTTGCCATTGGATATTTAAATTTAACCAAACATATTTTGAATGGCTCACACTATTTTAGCTTGTGCATTGTGTTTGCCATGCTGTTACAAAAACTTTTGAAAAAGATTCTACAGCAAGATCTTAATTTGAATCTAATGGGAACAAAACTCATAATTGAGGGGAAATGAGACTATAGAATGGTTATACAAAATGGTCACTACCATTCAAGATAGCTTGTCAAAATACACATATGAAGTACCAAAATACATATCCTTGGCCATTACATATGAAGTACTAGAATACATATCCTTCTATACATAGTTACATTAATACAATCACAACTACAACACTAACAGCAATGCAATCTTAAGTCTCTGCTGGGACTTCTTCAACTACATATCTTCCTTCTTCTGTGGACATCCATTCTGCATTCAAAACATAAAGATGTCAATATTGACCATTCATCATTGTCTTAATATTCAGAAATCTTTGTTTTACATAAACTTCCTAATTATGCAGCCATTCGGATTCACTACATGAGTGATAAAGTTTGAAGAACTCACTCCATTAACCCATTAGTCACCAATTGGAATAATGTTTAAGTGCTTGGTTACTCTTTTGATGTTTTATATTATGCCAGATGTTCCATCTACTCTTTAGTCTAATCTGGTACTGATCTTCAAAATGCATTTATTAAATGAATGAATCAAGCAAAGCCGAAAAATTGGGTTCATATATACATTAGAAAGAGGAGTTGTAAAGTAATTAATTTCTTCTCAAAAGCAGATGGCATGTGGGTTCAGTGGAACATATTTTCAGCTTTACATGTCAACAATCCAATTCCCACAAAAAAAGACAACATCATAGCCCTTCAGCGTCCCCCTCTTTTGAAGTATTTTAGTCAACCAACAAGTAATTTCATAGAAGTTTGAAGTATGTGTGTATAGAACCCAGATATAAAAATCTCTTCACCCAAACCTTTAAGAACAAAATGAGCCCTAAAATCTTACCGTTCTATAGTTCCGGCAACTATTGAATCTCCTACCGGTTGATGTACGTAAAAGATGTGAGAATGGGAGAAAGCTCTCCACAGTGGCACAAAATTCGCGATCCTCCATCTTCACCCTCTCCATGAATTCTGAACCAAATCTACCTCTACGATTCCGTTCACTCTCTGACCCTGGAGTCACCATTTGGTTATTTGTGCTCTGAATTGAAGTGGGTGAAGAGGAAGAAGGAGATAGATGGGTAAATGTGTTAAGAAGGTGAAAAAATAAATATATTTTGATTGTAAATGCCACCTAGAATCTGACATCATCAATATAAACACATGTGTAGTAATACATGGCCATTAAGCTGACATGTCAAACCTTTCTGTTATGTTCCGTCAGAAAAGGGCAAATTTGAACCCAAAATGAAACTTCAGGGGCAAATTTGATCCAAAAAAAAGTTTAGGGGCAAATATGATCCTGGGTGAAAACTTCCGGGGCGAATTTGATCTTTTACCCTTAAAGATATATACAAAAGTTTGCTCGCATATTCTGTGATCAAAATATGAACATACTAGACATTATATTGTTCGAGATAACAGTAGCATGATCACATCACGGTAAATGAGATGCCTCTATAGTTTGAGATGTCAGTATTGTTATACATGCTTTCTTAAATATAATTAGGGCTAAAGTGTAAAAATGCCCATGTAATTGTCACAAAGGCGCAAAAATACCCATGTAAAATTTTTAGGAGCAAAAATGTCCATCGAATTTCAAAACTGGGGCAAAAATGTCCATCACAGTTAACTTTTTGACGCATCATTTTCTGTCACATCATCATCATATAAGGGCAAATAAATACATAAGTCTGCCACATGTTTTAGGGAGAGATGAACCAGCAGAAAATGATGCGTCAAAAAGTCAAAAATTAACTGTAATGGGCATTTTTGTCCCAGTTTTGAAATTCAATGGGTAGTTTTGCTCCAAAAAATTTTACATAAGTATTTTTGCACCTTTGTGATAATTTAATGGGCATTTTTTCCCTTTAGCCCTTATAATTAAGCTATATTTACTTTTGAAGTTTCATGAAAAGAAAGGGAGAGAGAAAAAGAAACAATGGATTATAAAAAGGAAATGATTCTCATTCTTGAAAGCAATATGTGATTAGATCATGACAACCTTATTGAAATAGAATATATATGAAAAGCACATGCGACCGATAACTTATCAACATGCGTTACATTGCACTTAAGAATATTTGGCCAATCTTCAGAATATATCTAGAAGCATTTTCCGTCGACATTAGCGACTCTATAGATATTAAATATAAGCATTTTCATGTTAAATATATGAATTACTTAGTTAATGAGATTGTTTTGATCGTAAATGCAATATTTAGTTCCCTTTGTTTTTCATATTTATAATTTTTCCCAATTTTATTTTATTTTTAGGTTTGCATGAAATTAATTAAAGGCCTCATAAAAGGAACTTAATTAATATAAGGTCCCATGAAATTTCTGATAAAACTAATTAAGGTCCTTAGTTTTGGCCATAAAGTTTCATTGTCTCATTCATACCCTTCCAGTTCGAATTAGTCGGTAGTCAATAGGCGCCAGATTACGATGTGGTGTTTAACAGAAAAATAAAGTTTCATTGTCTACGTGAAAGTTGTTATATTATAGCCAAAAGTTGTTTTTTTAATCAAATAGCCAAAACTTGTTGTCAAAAGTTGTTAGTGATGATCAAAAGTTTAAATTAGGGTAATGGACCTAATCTGCCCTCCAAGTAACCACCCAGGAGCACTATGCACTCTGAACTAATAACGGACTCATATTTACTCTCAAAGTAACCAACGTGTTTAAAAAATACCTTAGTGGACGATCAATCACGTTTGACCATTAATCTGTCCATGTGGCCGCCACGCGGGTTAAATTTTTGCCACGTAGGATATGTCATGTGGAGGGTAATGGACCTAATCTACCCTCCAAGTAACCACTCAGGAGCATTGAGCGCCCTTAACTAACAGCAGACTCATATTTACAATCAAAGTAACCAAAGTGTTTAAAAAATACCCCTAGTGGATGGTCAATCACGTTTGACCGTCAATCTGCCCATGTGGCTACCACATGGGTTAAATTTTTGTCACGTATGATATGTCATGTGAGGCCCACATATAATAAAAAACAATTCCCTCTCCTCTAAACAGCCCCACCCCTCCCCCCAACACAGCCCCCCCCCCCCATGCTCCTCCAAGCTGGTCTTCCACGTCTCCGCAACAACCTCGACTTCCCAATCACTGAATCCACCATCACTGGAATCAATGACTTCAACACCAAAACACAAGTTCATCCCAAATCATTCTCATTACTATTATTACTCTTTTCACCTCTCTTGTCCACAGGGAAGACCACAAATATGGCTTCCAACACAAACTTGGGTGGATCTACACATTCAACCAAAGTCAAAGGCATCTGGACCCTCAAAACCTCAAGTTCCTTCTTTTTGCCAAAAATAAAGCACCAGAAGACAGAGGAGTCCATTTTGAGGCAGAAAGATTTCAACTTTAGCAACTAGCCATCTCCATTATCGCCCTCGCCATTCTCGTCGTCGCCTTTGGTTTGGTTTTGTTTGAGGATGAGGGACAGGGCGAGGTCTTGGGTTTGGTGAGGGCGATGTGGAACGTGTGGTCGATTGTGAGGTCGCGTTTTTTGAGGTGGCGGCAGCTGTATTGGGGGAGGGGTGAGACTGTTTGGAAGTGATGAAGAGAGAGGAGAGGGAATTGTTTTTTATTATATGTGGGCCCCACATGACATATCCTACATGACAAAAATTTGGTTACTTTGAGTGTAAAAATGAGTCTGTTGTTAGTTCACGGTGCCCAGTGCTCCTGTGTGGTTACTTGGAGGGTAAATTAGGTCCATTATCCTTTAAATTATTATTCAATAACAATTTTGGCTAGATAGTACCAACTTATTAAACAATTTATAACAATCTTTTGAGTATGAATGACACCTATTCAAACTCTCCGTCACTAACAATTTTAACTTTCTAAGATCTAATAATCACAATATTAATAGTTGCAAATATTTTATTTTCAAATCATACTAAATGTAGCATCATACACTTTAATATATACTCTCTATTTCCCTTATGAACAATATGAAAAAAATATTCCGTACTCAATAAAACTATTAAAACATATTATAAAAGAATTAAAAATACCTTCTAAATGCTGTCTTATAAAATGTATTTATGGGAGTATGTTTAGAGGGAGCAGCTCTGGCTCAATTAGTATGCATGCAAACCTATAATGCACAAAAGCGTATTTTAGGAATCGATCTATTAATGATGTAACCATGTAAGGATGTTATTGGTTACGCACAACATAATTGGAAAAAATTGAATTACCTATGGCTAAGCGCTGCTTATTGAATTCTTCAAGTATGATTTCTCTCAAGAATATAATGACACATAAAAACAGTAAATTTATTGTATAAATTTGTAAGTTTGGTGTTTGTAAACCCATTTGTTTAGTCAAGTTTAAAACCAGTACTAACTAGTTTGAATTATTCATGACAGTATTTTGTAAGATATATACAAACATAAAAATGGTAAAATTAAAGAGTTAACTCACATGTTTTACTAACAATCGTTGAATCCATTCTCTTATAAGATGTTGATTTTCGTTAATTACTCTTCATTAATAATTGACTAGAAAAAGAAGGGGTAATTAATTACATTCATGATTTGATTTGATTAGGTCGTCACAAAGATATCCAAATTAAACAATATAATCAAAGCAATTATTCTGTCCAAAGAAAATAATCAAAGCAATTGAGTTGCGCATATAAATTTCAAAACCAAATTCAAAGAACTCATAATCAGGATCATCTAATTCCTGATCGATCACAAGCTTTCAGGCTTTCACCGGATTTTCTGATTATGACTACTATTATTTTGTAAGTAGCATGATATATCTATTAAATTTTTTTGGTTATGTGTAAGTTCCTACCATTCCTTTCTTCCAATTGCGTAAAATGAGTATTTGTGAACTAAGCATCTATGGATTAAAATTTACATAGTCATGTGCTCATCTATATGATGTCTTACATTTATCTATATATATTACTAAAAGTCTCTATCAATTGGTTATACGCATTCTTCATGGTTGATGCCGTTATGAAGCCGTTTTTGTTAGTCTCCTTTAAATCTAATCAAATAATTTGTATTCTAACACTTTTTTAAAGAAATCAAATCCCTCCGTGCAACGCAAGTGCAACACACGGGAGTTCGATCTTGTTGTCTTTGTTTAGTCAACGAAAACATGTTTCCAAGCATTTCGATCTTGATGATAAAGCCGCTGAACTTTTGCCAAGGTTTGATCTCGCCAAACTAAGTGAATCTTTTCCCGTCAACTCTACCCGCCTACACGCACAGTTTGGTGGTGTCCATACCCAGCAAAACTGTGTGTAGAAACAAACAGGTACATATCAAGATGGAAAATAATGGAGATAGAAAATAAACTACAAAAATGAAGATAGAAACTCACCCCGCTCAACAATCAAGCAAGTAGGAATGGAGAATGATAGAATGGGCAAGAAAGTTAACTGATTTCAAATAGAAAATGGATGTTTAATGAAGGATGAGTGAAGAGGCGAGAATGAGACAAGGGCATACAGTAGGAAAAACAATTTAGGACAAGGCGCAAGAATTAGTATAAAACAACGAGAAAGGAATTTTATATGTACCTTAAAAAGGTAATGAGATCAAAATGTTTTTCCAAGCATTTCGATCTCATAGGAAATAACAATGGTTTCGATCTCGTTGCATGTATATGATTTTGTTGAATTTCCTCAACGAAAAATAGACACGTAGCTAGCTAACTCAAATACTCAATTACTTTCTTCTGTTTTATGTATATAGTGCATGCAAGGGATTTTATATGTCCCTGTTGGTTTCTACACACATGTATGCATATGATTTTGTTGAATTTCCTCAAGAAAAATAGACATGTAGCTAACTAGCGCAAGGGATTTCGTTGTGTTTTTCTAATTCATTCTTTTTTTAAAGAAATCAAATCCCTCCATACAACTTGCGATTGTATTGATGGTTTTAGAGATCAATTGACGGTCGGATTTTTTATTGTTTGTTTATCCAATTTGATACCATTTATACTTCATGAAAAAAGCTTTTACACCTATTTCGTAATGTCTAAAAGCTTTTGTACCTATTTTGTAATGTCTATCAGTGAAGGAGTGATATGTATCTGAGTGAAAACAATCAAAGGCTGCCAAGCACCCCTGTAAAGTTCAATCACTCTTCTCATACCGGCGACAAATCCAATGAAGTTGCAGAGACAAGGGATACTTTTGAAAAGTCAATGTCGGATCAAGATTATACAAGTATGAGTGAATTATCTTATTGGTTTTGAGCAATTGGCGAATGAGCTAGTTTTTTTTTTTTTTTCTCAGTATTTTTAAGACAATCTATGCATTAATGCAGGTGACAATCTTAAGGATGATTCTGCTGAATTTCCGACTAGCTCAGATATTTTAACTCATGCAAAGCCCATTCCTCTAAGACCTAATTCTTATGTTGCTGCTGAATCTTTGAGTTCTATCTCACTACTTGATGGAGATTATGAAACTGTGATTCCAAAGACTAAAGGGTCTGACCAAGAGTCAGTAACCATGAGAATCGAGAATGATTCACGACTCAACTGTAAATCATGTTTATGGTTCTAAGTAAATTGTGAACATGTTAACTCTTATTAAGGGCATTTTTCTAAGTAGCTATATTTGTATGCGGGTTGCGATCTTGATAATAAAGCCGCTGAACATTTGCAGTGTTCAGAAACAAACAGGTACGTATCAAGTTGGAAAATGGAGATAGAAAATAAACTACAAAGATGAAGATAGAAACTCACCTCGCTCAACAATCAAGCAAGTAGGAATGGAGAATGATAGAATCGGCATGAAAGATAACTGATTTCAAATAGAAAATGGATGTTTACTGAAGGATGAGTGAAGAGGCGAGAATGAGACAAGCGCATACAGTAGGAAAAACAATTTTGGACAAGACGCAAGAATTAGTATAAAACAACGAGAATGGAATTTTACCGGTACCTTAAAAAGGTAACGAGATCAAAATGTTTTACGAAGCATTTCGATCTCATAAGAAATAACAATGTATTCGATCTCATTGCATGTATATGATTTTGTTGAATTTTCTCAATGAAAAATAGACACGTAGCTACCTAACTCAAATACTCAATTACTTTGTTCTGTTTTATGTATATAGTGCAAGGGATTTAATACGTTCATGTTTGTTTCTACACACAAGTATGCATATGATTTTGTTGAATTTCCTCAACGAAAAATAGACATGTAACTAGCTAGCGCAAAGGATTTTGTTTTGTTTTTCTAATTCATTCTTTTTTAAAGAAATTAAATCCCTCCATACAACTTCTTAAATACTAAAGCACTTTGGGTAAATGATCATTTTCTCCTATGAATTATGGCAAAGTATCACCTATCACACATATCTATAAAAATTATTTATATATGAAAGAAATTTTATAAAGTGTACAAATTTTCCTAAACCATTGAATCTATGGTAAAAACTTTGATCCCGTGTAGAGGCAATTCAAAAACATGGAATAAAAACATATAAATTTAAATTAAAACAAGCAATTGTTAAGTTAAAAGACTTTAAAAACATGGGTTAAGGGTCAGAAACACACATGTCTTTTTACTCCAAGGGTCACTCAGTATCATATATTTTTTAGGGTAAAAAATACACATATGTTTCACTCCAAGGGTCACCTAACACCATATATTTTTGAGTCAAAAATATACAAATGTTTTACTATAAGGGTCACCCAACACACCTTTCGGGGTCAAAGTTACACTTGAATAATTGTGTATTTTTAACTGTTGGTGTTGGGTGACCCTTGAAGCAAAACACATGACACTGGAACCTGATCTTAGACAATGGAGGTTATAAAGCAGGGAAGACAAAGGACTGGCTGAATCGACCATATGGAACCCTAATCCTACCACGTGATAATAAATCATGCTGACAATTTATTTATATATGTGCTGGGTAGTACTTTCGTTATAGAGTCTAGGAGAAAATAATTCTTTACTCAAAATTATTTGTTTTATGAGACAATTTGCTTATGTTCTTTGGATATGATAGTTTAGTTATTAATATAGTGATGAATAATACTTGTGCCATAATTTATAGACGAAAATGATCATTTACCCTATCAATGCTAAACTGGTAAAATATAGTAAAAGGAGAATTGGCAAGAGTTTTGTTAAAGTTGGTAAACCATTATAAAAGTTCTTAAGTTTTTTAAATACACAGGAGAGTATACAATATGTTAGTAATTTTCCTTTTTGAATTTATAAAAGCATGGACCGGTTTGGGTAACCTATGTCTCCTTCCCAAAGTCATTTCCCTATTTTTGAGATTTATGTGTGTCTTTTTCTTAGGGAAAGCTCAAGGTTTTGAATAGTTTTTATTTGATCTTAAAATGACATAATTTGAATTTATTATTTTGGTTAATTATATGACAAAAAAAGTCATATTCAATTACACCTTTTATTTTTCTCGTCAAAATATATACGTTGAACAGCGGAGACGAAAAATTATTTAAAAGGCTAACGTATACTTTTGGTCCCTTATGCTTGCATCAAGTTTCAATTTAGTTCTTTATATTTATAAAGTACACTTTTAGTCCTTTTTTGTTAATACCGTTAGTTTTACTTAACGAAAAATGTTAACTTAACAATTTTAAATGGTTATACTTTAGCCTTATTTAAAATTAACTGTCATTTTACCAAAAGTTAAACTAACGTGTTAACAAAAAAGGACTAAAAGTGTATTTTCCAAACATAGAGGACTAAATTGAAACTTGATGCAAATATAAGGGACTAAAAGTATACTTTAGTCTTATTTAAAATTAGCTGTCATTTTACCCCCACCACCCGGCCCTCAAATTCAGAAGTTAAAGGTACTGCTCAAAGTTAGACTATATTGTAGCCGTAAAATAACAATTACCATCAAAATCAAACAATTCAATTATACAAAAATAAATAAATTAACTTCAAGGCCAAAATCATAAAAGCAAGTTTGAATAATTCAGACGCCACGCTGCCACGCACATGATCAAGAGAAAATTGAGCTTACAGCAAAGATCTTTTTCCTTAAAATGCACGCTATCTCTTACTTCGATTGATAATCGCGCATTATATTGCTGATTTTTCTCATTATTCCCATTGTTTTATATATTTATCTTAGGCTTTGAGAAATTTTAAATTGATTAAATTGGGTTAGTTGTGCTTCGACTTCCCAGGGATATTTTATGCATTTAATTACTTACTTTTTTTTACTTGAATTGGATAATCTGATTGCTAAATATTTTTATTCTTCGAATTATATGCTACTCCCTCCGTTCCTAAATATATGACCTAGATGACTTTTTTGAAAAATCCTAAAAAAAGCAAAAAATAAGTTAATTATAAATTGATTTACCTAATTTTTTCTCTTAAACTAGTTTATTTTACCTATAAGCTAATGGATAATCTAAAAAGATATCAAATATATCATGATTTAATAACCTATTTCACAACCTTAATCTTTCGAAAAAAAAGTTATCTAGCTCTTATATTTAGGAACGGAGGGAGTATTATATATGAGTGGTTTCAATATATGAGTTGCCAGCTGCCAAAAGCTAAGGGCACAGCGGGACTGAGACAGGTAAAGAAGCTTTGCACCATGCATGCAAGGAAAAAAGGAACAATAATATAAAAAAATCAAATAATTCGATCTAACGATGTCTAAATAAATATGGATTTCTTCAAAGTTGATATTATTAAATACCAAAAATATAGCAAAAACCAAATAAATATTTTATGAATAAGAGAAGAAAAACAAAATTTAGGATCCTCCTTTATGCATGGCACTCATACATAAGCAGATAAATCTGATCTCGAGAAAGATATAGTTCTTTCCCTCTTCCATTTCTTGTGTTGTTTTTAGATTGTACTACCTCCGATCCTAAATATAAAACCTAGTTGATTTTTTTAAAAAATCCTAAAAAGTAAAATAAGTGATCACTTGTAAATTGATTCACATGATTTTTCACTTAAACTAGTTTATTTAACCTATAAACTAATAGTTAATCTAAAAAAATATCAAATATATCATAGTTAACTAACCTATTTTGCTTCCTTAACCTCTCCAAAAAAAAGTCAATTAGGTTCTATACTTAGGACCGGAGGGAGTATATGGATTTGATTTTAAAACAAATATTTGATGTACCATTAGGTCTAAGATATAAGACCCATTTAGAAATACGTATTTGGTTCTAAATTTAAGTTTGATTGCACCATATATTTACATATCTTTTCATGGTCAAATCCATTGAATTAACGCATGTTTTGATGATAATTGCACCTAATTAGAATAGATTCTAGCTATTGCTTAAGTTGTTGGAGTTTGTTCTAATTAAGGGCAATTTTGTCATATTTAACTTGATTTATCTGTTAGAATCTTAAGTTTTGATGAAGACTAAAATATGAAAGATCATAATGAACACTTAGGAAGGTATTAGGAAGAATTGAATATAGTTGGAAATCCTAAGTTAGAAAGCAATCGGATGTAAAATCACAACCGGATGAATTAGAGCAATAACAACGTCACTAGCGCTTGCGGATGTAGTGTACATCCGATAGCGGAAGTGTTTAGGGTGCTAGTCTGAACCTAATTAACATAGTCTAAGTAGAGAGCTTCCCATAGCAAAAACGCTTGCAAAGCAAGAACCTCTATTTCACATAGATCGACTTCCGGAAGCAAATAGGCTTCACCCAGCGCAAGTGAAATTAACAGCCTAATCCTAGACTAAGTAGGATAGCTTCCCATAGTGAAAATGCTTCCCATTGCACTTGATTATATATTACTTATTGGGACTAACATTTATGTGCAGAACTGAGCTTTCGCTTCCAATAGCAAAAGTGCATCCGATAGTGGACGCTCTTTGCATTGCACAAACTTGGACTCACTTGCAAATTGAAGCACTTACTTCCGATAGCCAAAATACATCCGATAGCAAGTACAAGAGTCAGAGTCCGTACAAGTGCTCAGATGTCAGAGTGCTTCTGTCAGAGCAGAATAGTCAGACTACTTTTCAGAGCTAAAGCAAGTCAACCCTGCTAAACATTAATGAGCATTAATGAGGACAACGGTAACATGAGATTAACGGACATATTCAAACGGACACATTGCCCTCAAGCAACTGGAGTATTAGAGGCTGCTATAAAAGAAACAACTTCATCATTTATGAAGTTACCGAACTACAATCAAGCATTCAAAGTATAATACTCAGAGAATATCCAGAAAGCTAAAAAGTCCAAGAGAGCACTTAATACCTCGAAAGTTATTCTGATTGTTATCATCTTGTACTCTTTGTGTTTAAGTCTCTTCATTTATTAAGAGCATTTATTGTACTTAAGTGAGTATCACAATCCGTTCATTAAGTGAACTTAGTTGTAAATCCTTTGTTTAAAGGTTGAACCCTTGCAAGTTGTAAGGGGAGCAAGTAAGGTTGTAAAGGTTGCAAGTGAGCCCAGAAAACTTGTGGTTGTAAAGGTTGCAGGTGAACCCTTGTGTAAAACCTGTCGATTAGTGGAACTCAATCAAGGGATTGAGAACTGGACGTAGGTCAAGAGTTAGACCGAACCAGTATAAAAGAGTTTGTGTTCAAGTTTTAGTTTACAATTTTTATTTATAGCACAATTCACCCCCCCTTGTGCATCCTCACTTTCATTATTATCATTCATCTTTTTAAAAACTCTGTGATGATACTTCAAGTCTTAATCTCTTGTAGATTAATGGGAGAAAACATTCAAAGAGATCATGGAAGGAAAGGAGAAAACATGCAAAATAAAGTTTTTGGACGAATTCCGAAAACTGCTGAAGAGAGCTAAGAATTTCTGAAGTTTGCATTTTAGTCTCTGAGGCTGGCCAACTGGCGAGCCACTAGCGAGAATCTGGCCACTTGCTCCCCAGTTGGGGAGCCACTGGCGAGTCCATTCGGGAATCTCGCCACTTGCTCGTCGATTGGCGAGCCACTGTCGAGCCTAACTCTGTCAAAAAATCAGATGCGATTTTAGGGTTTCTTGAGCCTATATAAGCTTTCTAATAGCCCCCAAACCTCTCTTCAAGCCCTATTTGCACGAAAATAAGGTGACTATGCTAGTGTTCATTCAAAATCTCTCAAACCTACTCATTCCAAATCCATTTCCATGACATTTCACCACAAATCTTCCATATTTTCTTCTTCATCTCCATTCCCTCTTCCATTTTCACCACCCTTCTTATCCATTTCATCCCTCCTCATCACAGCCACTTCTTGGGTAGGTTTTGGGCGAAATTCCTCTCCTCCTCCCATGAGAGGCCAAGTCCTTGGTGCTTTGGTGTTATGAAGATGGTCAATTGCTTCAATGAGCTTCATAGGGGAGTTTCTCTTGTTTCATGCTCTTCCATTGTATATTTGGGATATGTGGTTGCAATTCCTTGTGTATTTTGAGTAGAGACATGATTTTGTCTTTCTATTTGCTATGGATTGATATCATATGTATTGGATACTATGTTTGTATATCAAATGTATGGATTCCCTATTTCCTATGTGACTTGATTCATGATGTTTTACATGCTTTAAGTGGTTGCTTGGCTTGAATAGCTAGTATTTCAATTAGGTTGTTGTGGTTGCACTTCCTTGAAGAAGATTTTGATTTACAAACTTGTTTCTAATACACATCAAGTGGAACCTAACTCTAACCCTAAGTGATGACTAGTTTTAAGTGGTTGCTTGATTAGCTATTAATTAGTGTTGGAGGACCCTTAGTGGTTGCTTTGAGATTTTTCTAATAGACTTGATGAATGATATAAATCCTTCGATCTTTTCAAAGAAGTAATTGAACCAATGAATCACTACCAAAGCCCCTTTGCATTGCATTTATTTTAAACCTTCAAACCTTTATTTGAAAAACACAAAAAACAAGCACTTACATTTTCTTACTAGTTTAATCAATTAATTTAAAAAAAAACCAAACAAACCCTTTGCCCTTTGTCACTTTTGATTTGCATTTAGTTTATCTTAGGGTAGTTAAAAGACTCCTCAAGAGAGACGACCTGAGGTTGTGCCACTGTGTTGCAATCCTTGATTTTATAAATAACTTGCATTTAACCCTAAGGCGAATAGGAAACAGTTAAATCAAAGGTCTTTTTTCTAATTGTTTCTAACTACCCTCAAATTATCCATCATATGAATAATGATCTTTGATAATAAGGAAGAAAACTAAAGCGGAAGGGTGAGAATAAAAGTAAATGGTGTGGGTGCATTGTTAACATCAATTTTAATAAATTTAACTAACATTTTTAATCTAATCAAATTAGTTAAATTGATTTTGCATTTAGGACCGGAGGGAGAACTATTTTAAGAATAGAAACTATTAAATAAATCATAAAAAATATGTGCGAGTGAGAAAAAGATAATAAAAGGAAGTACAATATAAAATCCCTTTAACATTTTCTCACATTAGTTAAGAATTCATAATTGATCATTTAAAATGTTTATAATTATTTTTCATAAAAACTAATTTATTCTACTCATAAATTATCTTATGATCTAATTACATGTATAATTTACTTGTCTAATTTTCTTCCTTAACTATCACAAAAATGTCAAATAGTGTCTATATTTAGGATTAGAGGGAGTAAACAGGAAGCAATAGGGATGGATGAATTAAACATTCTTTATTAATTACGGAGCTAGTAAATAATTCTGATGATTCCAAGTAATACTTTAAAGTCCTTTTCAAAGTAGCATATTGTTTACTTTGTTGAATCAATGACATTGCCATAACATATAAAACTTTGAATAATTAGGGATTATTAAACTCAACAATACGCACGTGCAAGCTATAATAATTCTTTTATATTACCTTTGATACACATATAATATAAGAAATATGATCTTAATCCAATCATCTTGCATATATACTAATCACCGTGATAGAGACATCTTTGAATACAAATTATCAGTGTATACTAATAAAAATTGGACTTGGTCACTAACAAAAGATTATATTGCTCAAATATGTAATAATAAATTCATATTAAATGGCGCCATCATTGATGTGTAGTTTATAAATATCCATATATATATATATATATATATATATATATATATATATATATATATATATATATATTCAAATGACAACTTTATTGATGTGTGGTTTATAAAAATCATCTATCAATATTGTTTGAATTAATGTCTCTCAAAATCCTTGCTATGAATTTTTTTAGCATACTTAGTTATTCAGGATTTTGACACAGATTACAGAATCAAAATCCTCCTGCAAACTACACTATTCATAACTTATAAATTACTCACTCTAGTCTTAATTATAATACCTATTTAAGGAGTGCATTTGGTTAGGGTGGTACTTTCATATTTTCATGAGATTTTAGATAATTTAACTAACATGCTTAATTTAGTTAAATTAGGAAAGTATATCATATTTAAGACTATGGAGTATTATTAATTGATAGATATTTTTTTAAAAAATATACTATATCTTTTTATGACAAAAGTAAAGAGAAAAAATATTTTGAAAAGTAGATGAGATAGATTTGGGAGGATTATATAGTGCTTAAATAAACAATTTTTTATTTGTACGCACTGCTGATAAAAATATTATTTTACTTTGTAATCTCTTTTGCTTGAGCAATAAATAGTGTTTAATATATTTTTTACTGTAAATTTGCGTTATGTGAATGGTTAACAATTGGGAAGAATCTTTATTTGCCTACAGAGTAAACACCCTAAATCATTTAACACCTCAAAGTAACTTGTACATTTCTATATTAGAAGTAACCAGCAAAGTGATCTAATTTTTACCATGCCCTGATGGTCAATGATGAATGAGCCACATATATTCTTCTTATTTGTATTTCCTTTTGTTGTTTCTCACACTCCTCATTTTGTTACTTTTCATCCTCACCCTCACCACCACCATTGTCAACGTTACCGCCACTGACTCACTGTTACCTTCAATTTCACAAAACTACCTTCCTCCTCAATTTTCTGGATTTCGTTTTGCTTTTGTATTTTGATTTGGGACTAAGTTTGGTTATTGATATTTGCATGTCAAACTCTGCTTGGTTTGGCTTTTGTGGTATATAGGTTTATGTTGGAATTGGGTGTGTGCAGGAATTGTACATCAAATCCAGAAAAAAAAATAGTTGTTTTGATGGTTCTATCGTGGAAAATTATTGGGTTTAAAAAATGTTTCTATTTTGTTGATATGAATAAAGAAATTGTTGTGAATTTCAGGGTAATGATGTTGAACTGGTGCTTTAAGTGAGTTAAAAATTTGTGAAACAAAAAAGGATAACTGGTGGCATAGTGGTTGAAGGCACAGGAGGTTGTGGTGGTGGCGTGGAGGATGAGAGTGAAGAGTAAGAAATTAGGAAGAGAAAAAGGAAATATAAGTACGAAGAATATATGTGGCTTATATATTGACTGTCCAGTCAGTAAAATTAAATCACTTTAACTATTTTCAGGGTGGAAATGTAACTATTGTTAGTTCACGACTTCACGGTATCAAATGGTACACAGTTACTTTAGGGAAAATAAGGGTCTTGCCCTTAATAATTATAATTCCATCAGTAAATTTTCATTCTGGAAATGATAAATTGAGGACATTATTTGTGAATTTAGTCCTTTAGCGTAAATTGTTTTTCAGCAATTCTTTTAAGAAACAGTTTTGTGAACGTGTTCCTTCGCTATCATTTTTAAAATAAATTTCCTTAAAAAATTGATTTGTGAATTTGTTCTTTCATAGTAACAAGGGTCACAGCTCATAAGTTCTTAGACTTTAGAAAATTAAATAATTTGTGGCACCTTTGCATATCAAATATTTTCAGGACAAACAAGAAAGAAAGTTTTGGTATCCTTATTGGGAGAATCTCATGCTAAAAGAAGAAAATTTTGAACAACAACACGTGGGGTTAGGGAAGAAAATTAACCCCAAAATGAAGAAAGAAAGATAGAAAGAAATTTCAGCCGCCTTGGGCAATAACAGAGAAAAGAGGGGGCCAATTATTTTCCATTGCCTAATCTATCATGAAAAAGAAGAAGCCACTTTCAATTTCAACAAAGTTGAGAGAAATAAAAGGGAAGGCAATAAAAAGGCTTGCTGGTTCATTGACCAAAGACCTTGTAAAACAAGACAAAGACCCCACCACTATTTCTACAACACAACACTTAGTTGTCAAATTCTTCACGCAATTGAACACCTCCCAACTTGGCATCTCCCATCTCTCCATCTGTTCCTAGGTCCCATTTCACATGCCCCTTAAGATAAGCTCAACCAAACAAACAAAAAAGTGGGAGTGCATCATATCATGACAAAAACCCTTCTTCAACTTATCCTTAATGTTACGAGTGCCATATTAGAAGCCTCATGAGAGAATTGTGGTTTATAAGTTAGAGGGATTCTTCAAATAAGCATTTTGATTTTTTTTATTGGATTGAGATTTCCCTTTGAATTTGATTTCTTAACAAATGTTTTTTCACCATTGATAGTGTCGATTTTAGATGTGAGTATATATTATTATGAGTCTTTATGCCTTGAAGGAAATGGATAATTATGAGACTCACAAGTAAAGTGAGTTTTTTTTTTAAGTTTAATGGACTCTTCTACCTGTTACTCTATTCATTTATATAGGTAAGATCCATTTAATAGTTTTGGCCATTTTATCGAAATTACCTCTCATTCATGCCCCCTCAACATTAATCAAATAAATAAAACATGATGGAACAAAGGAATATGATTAGGATGTTTCAAGAAAATAAATTATCTAACATTCTTAATTTAACCAAGTTAAGTAAGCAAGTCATCTATTTAAGACTGATAATAATAGGATTTACATAAACCCTCCAGTAAATCTTGGTTTGGAGTTTTTGAACCAATACCAAGAAAGGGAAATGATGGAGGAGAGCAACTGCCTTTATTTGTGACTTGACAATACTTGAATTAGAAATTATCAGTGATTGAGAATAAGATCAGATTAGCTGTCAAGAGAGAAAAATGGCAGAGTTCATTGAATCATGTGTCAAAAAAAACACCACTATTCATGATCTTCACATGCAACCAAGCGAATCCACCAAATAGTAGAGTCCACTAATGAGTCATTTACAAGCTTCAAATAATGAAAACCATCTTTTAACATAATGGAGCAAACTAGTGATGTTTGACATACACGACAGATGGTCGCTCACATAGAGGCTTTTAACTTATTAAGTTGTATAGGTTTGGTGGAACTGAAATTCAGAGAGGAACTCTAATACCTATTTATATCACATTCATACATCAAAATATTAAGACTACAGGGCTACACCAATAAAAACTCACAAAATACAGGGATATAAAATGGGACATTCCATTGTTTATTAACCCCATAATAATAATACCAGACCTGCCAATAACAGAATCACAATATCTACACCTACAAGGACTCTTTTACTTAATTTTTTTTGGGCCAAAACCTACATGGATTGCATGAAAAATGCAGTGAAACTACCTTTTTCCTGGGCCATAGGAATTTTACATGATTTAAAGGATAAATGTTAACCAAAAGTCCCATGATACATGATTTTTTTTCAGAGTCACTCTCACTGGTGATACCAAGCCAGTTTTAGTCACTGGTGATACCATACTGATGATAAATCTGGGTGTTTCTGAAGAGATTCCATCCCCCCTCCTACTACTTGTATATCATCCTTAAAATCAAATGATGCCAAATCACAAGGGGACCCAAACATTAAATTGAAATTGTTGTTATTGTTGCCATTCATATGATTGCTAGTCTCAAATGGAGTGTTCATAGCCTTGAATCGGTCTAAATGACCTTCCTCGCGTGCAAACTGCTGATTATTGGACATGTTGGAGTCTTCAAAGAAGATCCCATCCATAACAATTCCTTGACTATGGAAGAAATTGTTCTGTTGTTGCTGCTGAATATTGTTGGACTGAGAAAGGTTCTGGTTTTCCGAAGCTACCCGGTTACTGGAACTCATGTTCCTACGTCCTTGAACATTAGTATCATAGACTGACATCAAGTCACATATCAATTTCTGACCATCTTCAGGGACACCAAGCCCTGATATATTAAGTGAAGGCGCAGCAAAATTCACAGACTGAGCGGCAGTAGTAGTAGGCTTGGGTTGGACAAATGATTGAGGGAAGATAACTGGTTTAACCTCATTAACATGAAAATTTGACCCACCAAAATCTGAGGAACCACCTCTATATGGGCAATTCAATTGATGATTGTCCCGAGATGTCCTATCAGCAAAAGCAAGGCGAACATCGTTGTAAGGGCATTGAGGATACTCACAAGTGTAGGTTTTCGGATTCATCATCATGTTAAAGTCATTAGGAACCTTCCTCTTTCGCATAAAATCCATGTTTGTGACACTATCTCCCTTGATTGGAAAGGGAGGTTGCTGAATTGGCAGCCTTCCCCTCATTCCAAGATTGGATGGATTAATGATATTCTCAGCTTTCTGCTCTTCCACGCCAAAGTTTGGCTCATCCTCAGCCCCTTCAACATCATAATCACTGCAGTCATTGATGACCAAAGATCCACTACCTCCAGCCGAAGACAGCGGAGGGCAATAGTTAGGGTAAAGCTCTCGCGCCAAAGCCTCCTCTTGGTTAATGATGGCAAGCCATGTTGCACTTTCCTTGGCTGTCATTTTATCTTGAAGGCATTTCGACTGCCTCACTAGCTTGCGAATCTTTGCGATATCAGGAGACATGTGCTTTATAACAGCAGTTAACACCCCAACCTTCCAAGCCTTCTTGAGGTCATGCGGCTTCTTGTAAGGTGGAGGGCCTTGATCATTAGGCAATCCAATCTGTGGCCACCAATCTTCATTCCCAGTAGGCCACCATGGCGGTGGAACTCCCTTCTCTAATGGAAACCGTCGTTGGGGCGGATCACAGTGCTGCATCAGTGCTGACAAGAGAGAACCCAAGGTTGTGTCTTGAAGCTCTTGCAGGGTATGTGGAGTGGGACCAAGAGAATTGCAGCCTTCATTCTTGCCCGGAATTGAGTTGTCGGCCTGATATTTGGCTATGGCAGCCGGACCATTCCTGTCGAATCGGACCTTGTCCTTCCACCATTCACGAAGATTGTCAGATGCACCGGTCACAGGCTTTCCCTTCTCCGGAATTATCCCATACACAAATCCTTGAGCCTTGCAAACCTCCATCATCTTGAGCATGTACTTCAAGATTCCATCTTGAGCCCTTGACATCTTCTTCCTCCTTGCTTGTTCTTGGGACTGCCTTTGCTTCACCTCATCAACTCCTTCCTTGGATTTGCTTTGTTCTTTCAACCGTTTCAGACGCATCTTGTCCCTCCACATTCTCTTCTCGAGCTCATCCACATCATCAATATCATCATCACTGTAATCATCTTCAACAACAGCCACCTCCGGTTCAGCCTGCCGGGCGACTACATCTCCGCCTTCCCTAAGGGAAGCAGAATACATATCCAAATCACCACAAAATCCCATCTCCTCAAACATCATCGTGTTTCCTTAATTTTATACACAGATCACAATCTCCACAATAGCTCAACCTTCAATAGAGAGACACCTGTTCAAATACATGAAACTAGGATCAATTAAAACCAGTAAAACCAAACAAATCAAATACTTTCCATAAGAAGAACAGAGTGCTTTGACCACTAGATATTGGGTACAAAATTCATTTTAAAATCCAAAAATTCCCGATCAGAAAAATAAATATTAATAACAGGACTACATCTAATCAGTATTTGACTGCACAGATTCAAACCATGAAAACAAAAACATCCACAACCTCTGATATGGTGACTTAGCTTAGGGAGAGTAAACTAAAATTTAATATCAATATTCTCTCAAACATATCATCAAAGAATCCAGCAAAGGGAGGAAGGAATCCAGGCATCCCAAAGAATATAAAAAGAATATTAGCAAAACATTCATTGAAACATCCCAAACAGGCTTTCAAAACATGATCTAAGACCAACTCAATCATCCACAAAACCAACAAGAAAGTTTCAAAAGTAAAACAGATCATAAATCCAAAAACATATAAAATAACCCATTAAAAAAAAACTCAAACGATATCAACCAAGCACCATAATCATCATCAACTTAAAAAAAAACACATGAACCCCAGAAGAAAACCCCACATATCAGATTCAACAACAACATGCTACCTCAAAAGAAACAACCCAAAAAAACAAAAAAAGTTAAGAAGCATGCAGAAAGCAGAAGCATGCAAAGGAATCTCACCAGTATACTGAAACTTCCCCTCTTATTCAGTTAGCACAACTCAGTCAACAGTAGTAAAAGAAGAAGAAGAAGAGGAAGGAAAGAGAGGAAGGAAAGAGAAGAGGAGTTAGGAAGATGCTGGTTAGATTGCTTTATAAGTGGAGGGTGGTCCCATGAGATGTGAAAAATGAAGGAGAGAGAGAGAGAGAGAGTGATATTTATATGTAACAATCAAAGTTACTAACTTTCTATTAATGTTCATGTCTCATGCTTATCCATCTCTTTTCCTAGGGACGTACCCGATTCATTTCTGCAAATTCATTCATTGCTCTCAAATTATACGCGTTCCTTCTGTGTCAGAAATCAACACACACGATTTTGTTTTTAACTTCTTTTACTTTTCATTTTAACTTACTACACAATACGCGATTTTCTTTCTGTACAATAACACGGATCCTATTACACTCGTGTATTCTTTTTTGACCATTTGACCACGACTCTCTTGTAGACTATTCTTTAAACCGTAGTGCTATATATTAATATATACGTCATTTTTTGATTAAAAAACTCAGTATATATTAACTCATCAAATTATGTAGACAAGAAAATGAATTAAAAATAAGATGATTTTTTTTCAAAAAAATATGACTGTCTTCTTAAGAATATAGTTATTTATAAGGTGAAAGATTGAGAGGAGATCATAAAAAAATTAGTTAACTATTGAAAATAAAATTTGATAAAATTAACTTGGTTAAAAAAGGAAAATGATAATAAAACGATAAAATCTCTCTTGAATAACATCATGTTATCACTTTAAGTTTTCATAAAGCATCAAAGGGATGATTATTTTTCTAAGTAATGAAAATGTATCTTTTAATTTATAAGCTTAATTTTTATTTTGTTTCCATTTTTTCAGAAAATTACAGGGATGATCAAAATTTTACAAATTTATAATCTATTCCTTGAATAACTTAGGTTAAAAAGATTTTGTGTACATTTTCATATCAAATTGTGGTCTCAAAGAGTAAATGTAATATATATATATATATATATATATATATATATATATATATATATATATATATAAAGTCAATATGTAACATCAAATAAATTTAAATCAAATCATATCATAACATTATGAATTATGCATCTGTATTTTTTTATTACAACAAACTTCTTTTACTCACATAATCAATGGTAAAATCAATCCATGAATTCATATGCTATATAAAAATAAAATGTATGAGCATTATTTCTGGCTGAAAAATATATAAGTATTGTCACTTTACTATATCCTTAGTATTGATTAATTTAATAATTGTTCATTTTGCTAATGCGTTATTCTTACTATTTTAATTTCCATTTTAATGACAAAACCTTTTTTCAATTTTTTAACAAAACTTAAGTTCAAAAACAAGAATACGGCATTAGTGCTAATTAATTTGTTTAGAATAGTGATTATAAATACCATTTAGTTAGTAGTACAAGAGTTTGATTTCATATTTTTATAGAAATGTAGATAAAGATAACCCTTTTCCAAAAATATTTTGAGCTAATTAAGTCAAGCATTACCATAAGTGAAAGCCTAAAAGCATGAAATCTCTTGGCCCTTTATTATCCCAGAAAGATTTAGATCCAATAGATTTTCATGATTTTTGCCAAGATATATATTGTGACTTTTCATATGTAAAATCTTTAGGAAATGTTGGGTTCATCCACAATTTAAAGGGTATGCATCTTAACTTATGATTCATTGGTGTTTGTGATTTAACTGGTTCCTAGTCGCCTTGGGGTTAAAATCACAATTTAAATCCAAGGATTGCAAATAGGGTGCAATCCCCGGGTCGTCTCACTTTGTGGAGTCCTTTAACTACCCTAATTAAGCTAAATGCAAATAAGAATTAATATAAAAGGGGTGTGATTTTTGGTGTTTTGAAACATTGATTAAATTTACTAAAATAAAGCAAAACTTGTTTTTGGTTGTTTTTAGTTTATGAAGAGATAAATTGCTTAGGTTTAAAATCAAATTAATGAAGGAGGGCTTTGGTGATGATCTTATGGTGCAAATGCTTCTTTTAAAGATATGGGAGTTCAAAAGGGTCACCAAGTTTTATATAAAAACCCCCAAGCAATCACTTGGGGTCATCCAACTACAATCAATAATCAACTAAGCAACCACTTGAAATTGATTATTGCTTGCAATTGGATTTAAGATCCCTTGGTGTGTATTAGAAACAAGTTTGTAAATCGAAATCCTCTTTAAGGAAGTGCAACCACAACAACATAATTGAAGCACTAGCTATTCAAACCAAGCAACCACTTAAAGTATGAAAAGCATCATGAATCAATTCACATAGGAAATAAGGAAATCCATAACATTCAACATACAAACTTAGTATCCAATACATATGATATCAATCCATCACAAATAGAAAGATAAAGTCATGTCTCTATCCAAAATACATGAGGAATAGCAACCACATATCCCAAATATACAATGAAAGAGCATGAAACAAGAGAAACTCCCCTATGAAGCCCATGAAGCTTTGCACCATCTTCTCATCACCAAATACCCAAGAATGTTTAGCCACTCATAGTAGATGAAAGCCCAAATTCGCCCAAGGGTGCTGCCATGGAAGAAGATGGAGGTTGGAGAAGGTGGGTGGTAGAAATGGGGTGGAAATAGTAGTAGAAGAGAGGAATGATGAGAGGTTTGGAGTGGAATGAGGTGGATTTGAGTGGGGATTGAGAGGAATGATGAAAAACCTAAGAGATCTTGATATTTTCGACCTTGGGGAAGCTTAGGAATGGTTTGGGTCATGATAGGAAGCTTTTATAGGTCCAAGAAACCCTAAAAAGCGCGTCTGATTTTTTTACAGAGTCAGGCTCGCCAGTGGCTCGCCAACTGGCGAGCGAGTGACGAGTTACCCGAATGTACTCGCCAGTGGCTCGCCAACTGGCGAGCGAGTGACGAGTTACCCGAATGTACTCGCCAGTGGCTCGCCAACTGGCGAGCAAGTGGCGAGTGGCTCGCCAGTGGCTCGCCAGTTGGCCTGCCTCAGGACTAAAATGCAAACTTCATCCAGAAACGTTATTTTGACCCTTTTTCTTGAATATTCACCTTCAACCTCCCAACCTACATATTCAAATGTCTCAAAGGTAGCATCAAAATGTTCTTGAAAACATGTAAAACATTATAGCATGCTAAAAAAGCCTAAATTGCCCTTAATTAGAACAAATTCCAACAACTAGTGCAATAGTTAGAATCTATGCAAATTAGGTGCAATTATCATCAAAACATGCATTAATTCAATGGATTTGGCCATGAAAATATATGCAAAAGTCTGGTGCAATCATTTCCCCCACACTTAGACCTTTGTACTCCTGGACAAAGGGTACATTGCCAAGAATACAAGATTTTAACAAATCAGTAGTCATCAAGTTAGCATGAATCAATAGGCAAGGATATGCATAATGAGAATTGGCAATGCAATTGGACATGACTTATGGCGATGAGAACTCTCAAGATAATAGTGTTTCACACTCCTCACCTAATGTGGAATTTGTCACTCTACTTGCTCAGTAAACAATTTAACCATAGGCTTGTGACTACTCTAATATCTCCACTATGCATGCACTCATGAATGGATCAAGAGGACTTTGTGGGGTTAAAATGATGGAGAAGGCTAATAATGAATGATGAATAATGGAATAAAGTCAATGACCAATTATGCAAACAATTATCCACCACATATAAATGCAATACAACAAATGGTAACTCAAGTCATAACAATTCCATACTAGCATACTACATGCCACTGTTTTTTCTCAATTTTCTTTTCACAAGCACTTTGTGCTTCCTCTCATTTCTCTTCACACTATGCCTTTGACATACATTAGCACTTTGTGCTTTTACTCTTTTTTCTTGGCCTTTGGCCACATTTTATTCTTTCTCTCTTTAGGCTCTCGGCCTCTTTTTTTTTTTACTATGTAGCATGCTTTTTCAAATCATACAACAATACAAGAACAATGGAAATGCAAGTATATGCTATGGATGAATGTTTCCAAATTGGTCAAGGTGGAAGAAAAGAAAGTGATGGCCCAAAGGGGTGAAACAACGGATATATTTGTTGGTTAAGTGTTTGGGTCATAGGGTTTAGAAATGAATGCCTCAATCATATCCAAACATGAATACATAAGCTTTGACTAAGAGTAGAAACAAATTCTAGAAATTGAATAATTGAGCAAGTCACTCTTGAAATGAATTAAAGAATCAAAAATCCTCACAAGAAGGGCTACTCTCATGCCAACGATAAGTCTAATTGCAAGGCCAATTGACAAAATGCATATGCTTGGTATTGATTCAATACTAACTTGTTGAAAATTTGGTAGGTTCTAATCTTGCCCCATAGGTTTTCAAAAGTTTTTTTTTTCACATTAGGTTTGAAAGAAAAAAGTGAAAAATTCGAAGTTTGGAAGGAATTTTTTTTTTTGAAAAATTGACACTAATGTGGAAATAGCACAAACCCAATGAATCAAACATGACCACCACAAGTCTCTCCCCCACACTGAAATTTTGCATTGTCCCCAATGCAACATGGTGCAATAAGAGAATGACATCATAAGGGGTTCTTATTGAATTGAAATACAACTACATCTACTTTTATTAATAGGATGTCCCTCCCCCACACTTCTATGCAAACACAAGATAATATAATGACCACAATTAAGCTCAGATGCACAAAATAAAACAAGTTAAGGGAAAGGGACAACCTGGCCTCATGGAGGCTTCAATGAAGACTCATGGTAGGATCTGAGGAGGTGGCCATTGGAAACAAACTCTTTGCCGCTACTCTCCTCAACTAACTGCATCATTCCATACTTGTTGACCTTGATCACTTTGTATGGCCCAACCCAATTTGATGTGAGCTTTCCATGACCGTGGCGGAAACGGGTTTGGTACATAAGGACTCGGTCTCCAACATTGAAGTTACGATTAAAGATCTTGCTATCATGAAGCAACTTGGTCTTTTCCTTGTAAAGCCTTGAGCTCTCAAAGGCATGGAGGCGCAACTCATCCAGTTCTTGCATTTGGAGCATTCTTTCTTTCCCAGAAGCATCCAACTCCATGTTGCATTGTTTAATGGCCCAATAAGATTTATGTTCCAACTCCACCGGCAAGTGACAAGCTTTCCCAAAGACAATCCGGTAAGGAGACATACCCAAAGGGGTCTTAAATGCTGTCCGGTATGCCCACAATGCATCATCAAGCCTATCACTCCAGTCCTTCCTTGATGGCTTCACAATTTTTTCAAGAATGTGCTTTATATCCCTATTTGACACTTCTGCTTGGCCATTTGTTTGTGGATGATAAGGGCTGGACACTCTATGGGCAACTCCATACTTAGTAAGTAGGCTATCAAGAAGCTTGTTGCAGAAGTGGGTGCCTCTATCACTAATCAAACCTCTTGGTACACCAAATCTACTAAATATGTTGGACCTTAGGAACTTGGAGACTGTAGGTGCATCATCCTTACGTGTTGGAATAGCTTCTACCCATCTAGAGAGATAATCAACAGCAAGCAAAATGTAGATATAACCCGATGAAGGTGGAAAGGGTCCCATGAAGTCTATCCCCCAAACATCAAAAAGCTCACAAACTAAGATTGGCCTTTGTGGCATCTCGTGTCTCTTTGTCACACTTCCCCCAAATTTCTGACACTTGTCACAAGATTTGCAGAACCCATAAGCATCTTTAAAAAGAGTTGGCCAATAAAATCCTGCTTCTAAGACTTTCCTTGCAGTCTTCCTAGAACTATAGTGTCCAGCACAAACCATTGAGTGGCAAGCAAAGAGTATATCATAGGACTCAGACTCTGGGACACACCTTCGAATAATCTGATCATTGCAAAGTCTCCACAGGTGAGGATCTTCCCAAAAATAATGGTGAGCTTCTTTCTTTAACTTTTGCACTTGGAATGGAGTCATATCCTCCGGAGTGAGTTCACAAACAAGATAATTAACAATAGGGGCATACCAAGGCTCCTCAACCTCAACCAAGCACAAGGAGGAATCAGGGAAATTGTCACAAACAATGTCAGAAAGATCTACTCCTCTAGTGTTCTCCGGAAGTCTACTCAAGTGGTCGGCTACCAAGTTGGCATTGCCGGCGCGATCCTTGATATGTAGATCAAACTCTTGCAACAAAAGTGTCCACCTCAGGAGCCTAGGCTTTGAGTGAGGCTTGGTGAACAAGAACTTGAGAGCTGCATGGTCAGTAAAGACAACAACCACAGAATGCAACAAATATTGTCTGAATTTATCTAATGCAAAGACAATGGCAAAAAGCTCTTTTTCAGTTGTGGTATAATTCCTTTGTGCACAATCCAAAGTCTTTGATGCATAGGCAATCACATGTGGTTTCCCATTGTGCCTTTGACCTAGCATGGCACCAACTGCATAGTTGGAGGCATCACATGCCAATTCAAAGGGCAATGACCAATTTGGAGCAATGAGAATAGGAGGCTCCAAGAGTGCTTGCTTCAAGGTTTCGAAAGCTTGTATGCATTTTTCATCAAACACAAAATCAACATCTTTTTGAAGCAAATGAGAGAGAGGTAATGCAATATGGGAAAATCCCTTGATGAAGCGTCTATAAAAGCCTACATGTCCCAAGAAAGAGCGAAGCTCTTTGATGCAAGTGGGATAAGGCAAAGACGAAATCACCTCAGTTTTAGCTTTATCTACTTCTGTGCCACGATGTGAAACTAAGTGTCCTAAAACAATACCATGTGTGACCATGAAATGACACTTTTCATAATTTAAGACCAAATTCTTTTCAACACACTGGGCCAAGACTCTCTCAAGACTATGCAAACAAGTATCAAATGAATCACCAAAGAGGGTAAAATCATCCATGAAGACTTCCAAGCAATCATCAAGCATATCAGAGAAAATGCTCATCATGCATCGTTGGAAGGTACCCGGCGCATTGCATAGACCGAAGGGCATGCGCCTATAGGCAAAAGTACCAAATGGACAAGTAAAGGTAGTCTTTTCTTGGTCATCGGGAGCTATATGAATCTGAAAATACCCGGAATAGCCATCTAAGAAACAATAGTGACTGCGACCCGCCAACCGTTCCAACATTTGGTCAATGAATGGAAGGGGGAAATGGTCTTTTCTTGTGGCATCATTCAGTTTCCTATAGTCTATGCAAACCCTCCAACTATTTTGCACTCTTGTTGGAATTAACTCATTGTTTTCATTTTTTAAAACTGTGATTCCGGACTTCTTAGGCACCACTTGGACCGGCGAAACCCACTCACTATCCGATATCGGATATATAATGCCGGCACTAAGGAGTTTTGTGACCTCCTTTCGCACCACATCGAGAATGAGGAGGTTAAGCCTCCTTTGAGGTTGCCTAAGAGGTCTAGAATCCTCTTTCAATAAAATCCTGTGAGTGCAAATAGTTGGGTTTAAACCCGGAATATCAGCTAAAGTCCAACCTATAGCCTTACTATATCTTTTCAAAACATCAAGCAATCTAGCCTCCTCAATTACACTCAAAGTATTAGAAATAATAACCGGCAATTTGTCATTGGAAGCAAGAAAAGCATATTTAAGATTGCTTGGCAAAGGCTTAAGTTCCACAGTGGGGGGTTCCAAAACAGAGGGAACAAGAGTAGGGAGAGAAAGAGTTATAGAAGCACTCCCCTTTGTAGACCCACTAGGAATAGGTAGACTAGGTATCATAGACTTTGTAACTTGTCCATTGGTCTTCCTAAGGGCTGAAACAACACTAGGTTGATCTATAACATCAACTTGCCTTGGGGAACAATCATCCACAACACCTACATCACAACTTGAAACCAAGTCATTCAAGTATTGAAGTGTGTGGGTAGAAATCTTAGGTCTCAAATGCAAATCAAGAGGAGAGAGATTAGAAAGTGGCCCTTGTACCACATGGGACAATTGGGATATGGTTCTTGTTGGAGTGAGGGCTATCCCCTTTGAGCTCAAATCATCCAAATCTTGGCTTCCAACATCAAATTCATACTCCTTAATCAATTTGTGACCTGCATCATTTGAAAACATATCCTCTCCAATGGTATCATCACATAAAAGGGATAGAGTAGACGAGACAATGTCTACACTATCGGTTAGTGGACAAGAAGAAACCATGGAGATGGAAATCAAACAATCAATTGTCAAAGGATCGTGATCATGCACATCATTACTCATGGAAAAGAAGGAATGAACAGAGGGAAGAGAAGAGAAATAAGAATCATAAGCATCAAGGTCAGTAGAGTATCCATATGAATGCATGCTAAGCTCATGTTCCTCAATGGCATCTTCCAATGCAATATCAATCACATTTAAAGCAAGAAGAGAATAATCCTCATGAGGGTGCCTCATTGCCTCATACATGTTAAAGCTAATTTTGTGGTTCCCAACCTCCATTGTGATTTTCCCATCTTTCATATCAATCATAGCACCAGCGGTTCTCATGAATGGCCTACCCAAAATGAGTGTGGATTCACAAGCATCACTAGTCATGTCTAAAACATAAAAATCAGCTGGGAAGACCAAATCTTTAACTTTAACAAGTATGTCCTCAACAATGCCTTGTGGATATCGAAGCGTGCGATCGGCCAATTGTAAAACAACACTTGTACTTTTTAAACCAGTAATGCCCAAAGAAGTGAAAATCGCACTAGGCATCACATTGATAGCCGCTCCTAAATCCAACAATGCATTGGTGATGGTCATATTGCCAATAGTGTAAGGGACCGTGAAAGATCCGGGGTCTTGGCATTTGACTGGGAGGTGTGGCTTAAAGAGGGCCGACACACTTGGATTCAATTGAATTCTCTCATTAGGCCTAAACTTTCTTTTATTAGTGCACAAGTCTTTTAAGAATTTGCAATAACTAGGCATAGACTTAACTAATTGAAAGAAAGGCACATTCACATGCAACTTGCTAAACAAATCAAGCATTTCTTTTTCAACATTTTCATCATGCTTGTTTTTACTTCTAAAATAAGATTTAGGAAAAGGGAGTTGAGAGATAGTTACCTCCTTGGCCGGAGGCTTGGCCAAGGTATCTTGGGTGTTGCTTGCCTCTCCTTTCTCATGGACACTTGGGAGCTTAACCCTTTTCAAGCCTTTGGGTGGTGTTGGGGGTTGTGCATCCATCGGTTCTTTCAAGGTGTACTTCTTTCTAGCAAAGAGTTCCATTTCTTTAGCACTTTCATAGGGATCAAATGACATGGGGCTCAAAGGAGGGCTTATGATTGGTGCTTGAGGGTCCTCAACCACTATCTCTTCATCAACCGGTTCCTCCTCACCTTCTTCCTCATCAACCACAAATTGAACACGCTTCTTTGGTGGGATTATTGGGTGGAGTGTCTTTCCACTTCTCAAGTTGATGGCGTTCAAGGACTTGGGATTTATCACCGTGTTAGAAGGAGTGGGGTGTAACACCCCAAATTTTATTCCATAATATAATAAAATTAAAAAGGGAATAAAGAATATAAATTATAAGTTAAAGCTTTATGAAATGAAATAAATAGAAAATGATGGACAAACTGTTAGAAATTAGGAAAATAATGTTAATATTTCTTATTTTTACATTTTAGTCATAATTGTGAACTATAGTATTAGGAAATAATTAGAGTAAAAATATTTTTGTTATTATTAGGGATTATTATTAGGTAAACTTGTAGTAGACATTTATTATCTTTTAGGAAATTTTTGTATTATAAATATGTTATTATATATATGAAATAATCATTAGACTATTCATCCATATTTGTTTCCACACAAATTAAGTTTTATTAAATAAATAGGAAGAAAAGAGTTAAATGAAAAGAAAGGTTATAAGCGTTATATATAAAATTTTGGGGAGTTGATTAGAATTTCTTTAATTATTATATATAAATACTCACACAACAAAAACCCTAGCTCCTCCTAAACCAATAGCTGTCACTTCTCTTCTCTAAAACAATTCTTATGTTCTCTTCCCAAACCCACGTCACTTCATATTTCAATTCTTCTTCCTTTTTTTTTCTCCCAAATCATTCATTCATCCTTCTCCATTACTCTCATTACAAATATATCATCACCAATTCTTTCATAGCCACTCAATTTTTCTTGTCTAGAGGGACAATTTGGCCTCTGCTTCACACAAGTTTGGAGAGGATTTGGCTTTGATTCATTTAAGCTCATACAACACTGTTCTTTGAAGGTTCTAGGCGAAAATTTTCACTAATAAATTCTTCAATTTCAGCTATAAGTTTGGTAAGAATCCATGAGCCTTTCTATTGTAATTATTAAAAACGAGTGTAATTATTAAAAACGAGTGAGGAGTTGTGGGGAGGACCTTTGATCTTTTCTATGCTTGGTAATGTTTGCTTAGTTCTATTGTTTTTTTTTTTGGCTTCTCTGTTTTGATTAGGGATAGGTAAGAATGAAGGAATTAAGTTGTTTCATGTATAATTATAATTTTTCAGAATTGAAAACTAGTGCTGATTGTAATTGAAAATTGCTATGTCTTTATGGGAATGTAATTGTGATGTGGGTTCTATTTTGGGCATAATAGGAGAAGTAAATTGATGAAGATGATCTTGTTGAGAAACTATAGTTGTCCTGTGGCATGATTTTAATGCAGTGTGAGGAAGTTTCAAGAGCCCATTTGTCTTTATTAAAAGCTTATACAAGTTTAATTGTTTTTATTTAGATTATACATGTATGGTTGTGAAATTCTCTGTTATTTTCAGAAAATGGCTGAACAGATTTTTGAGAAGGAGTAATGTGTGTTTGCTATTTACTTAATAGATTTCTGGAAACATTTGTTGTATGTGCAGTGATTGAAAGGATATCAAAATGTCTTGTTTTTCTGTTTTGATAGTAAAATTGATTGAGCAAATTGATGGTGTGGAATGGATAGTAAAAATGTTGATTAGAGCCTATGATCTCATTCTTTGTATTTATAAATTCTGTTTCTTTTTGTTCTGGCCAAATTGATTGAAGCAAAGCATTTAAGATAGGTTTGACTTAAATTTAGATAAAACAAAGTAAAATTTGTTTTAATCATGCCAAATAATTATGTATGTGAAAGATGCAAAATTCTTCCTCTTTGACCTCTATTGTAGTTGGTATGTTGGGTGATGCTTGGGTGATTGTGCTGTTAAACTTAATGATCTCAGAATGTGGTTATTGATTTGATTGAATTGGTAGTGACTTGTATGTATTAAAATAAAAAAAGAGGGGGTTGTTGGTAATATTATTAGGATAGAGAGAGACGTTAGTTAACATACGCAAGAATAGTTATTCATATTCTTTATTATATGGTATGATCATAGGAGAATCTAGTAAGGAAGATAATTGGAGGCAAAGTACAAGCAAGAATAAGGAGTAACACTAAGGTGTTAAGCACAACAGGTAGCGGTTTATTTCATGCACATTAGGTTTACTTGTTTATTTTCTGTCATCACTAATATTACTGCTTCAGATATTGATAGGGTTTATTTTCAGCATTTAAATTTTATGTGGAGTACTCCAGGTATAAGGAGGGTCGCTCCCCCTATACCATATTGTTATTGTTGATTTATTTTTCCTAGAAAATCCTGTCAGGTATGCCTACTACGAAAGGCAAATATATTGCTATAAGTAGTGAGGTGGTGCAATAGGCACATGCATTCGGTATTCTACCCGTGACAAACATATTGTTAAGGTAGGGCCCTGTATGAGTGTTTTACTAACAGGTAGTAATCACCAACAGGAGCGCACTATCATTATCTGAAGTAGGATTAAATGAATTAGATTATAGGTGAATTAGAGTGTATGAAATAAACTGCGGTAAATTTGGTTTCAGGTACACAATAGATAGGGAATTTTGGAGTGATGAAGGGAACAGAGAAATAAAAGAATTCCTGCTCTTACTTGTAATTTTATTAATGTATATTTTTAAAAGGAATTTGTATCATTTTATTTTGTCATGTAATATATATATAAATTTTGTAGGAGATAAACCTTGGAGACTTTATGTACTTGACAATTATTTTGAATTCATATTTAGACTTGCATGTACTTATATGTAAAACTAAGTATTTTAGAAATAATATTTTCTAAGATAAATGTTAGATCTTCAAAGTAAAAGATAAACCTTTTAGTGTAGGAAATAATTGTTAGAAATATATTTTAACACTTGTGTTACTGTATAAAATTAATATAAATCATCTTATATATTTTAATTAACTTCATTTTTGTTTTTGAAAGATTTTATTCACAACTTGTTTAGAAAGAATTATTTCAAAAAGTCTATTTCATGAAAAAGTTTTAATTTGGACAGATTTTTATTACCTCTTACAACCTTTTAAAGTTAATAATATTTATTTTATAGTAAAAATCACTATTTTCAATTAAATATATTTAACATTTGAAGAAATTATTTAAAAATAAACTAGGTGTTACAATTTGGTATCAGAGCAAAGTTTCTGGTACAGGAGTTGGAATTCCTTGTTGAGAGAGTGGTTAGGATAGAAAAGGGTAGATAGCTGCCTCTTGTAATTCATGGGTAATTACAAGTGTTCATAGGATTAGGATAAAAATTAAAAATAAAGAAAAATTGTTTGGAAGGAATGAATTGGAGAAAATGTGCTGTATTGTTTGCTTATACGATTTTTGTGAAATTCTTTGGGCACTACAGTGATATTGGCACCTTATTGGATTGATTGTACAAGTGGTGAAAGAATTATAAGTTGATGTTTGCATAATTATGTTTATTGAATTTCTGAAGCTCTTTATTGAAAATGACTTAATGAACTTGTGAATGAATTGAGGTTCTTATTACTTTGGCTGTTTTGGTATCGTTGGAAAGATATGACGATAAGCGAGTATGTGATTGATTGAGTTCACCGACTTGTGTATTTAAAATTCTTTTGACATTCTGAGTTGATTTGTATTTTTCCATTATATGAATTGTGAGCTATTTGATTGGAATGTGTAATTTCATACAAATTCTTATTTTAATTTGCTATATATTTTTTTTGTGTAAAGCTTGAATTGGAGTGTTCTTGTTGAGTGTCATTTTGTGTTCCTCTCTTCCTAATTTTCATTTCATGTAGTTTGATGACATCAATTCTAGAATGTAAATAAGTAGAAAAATTTAGAAAGAATAAGGATATTTCTCGGGATCTCGAGTATAATTATGTATCCGGGCATAATAATAGTCGAGGTATCAATGAAAATCCTATATAATTAGATATAAATCACATCTATAATTAGAAAGGGGTCTTTGAACGATTTTAAAGATTATATGAATTAGAAATATGAATTTGTATATCTCATTTCTGGTTGAATTTGAGACTTTCATTTGATTTTCAATGCTATTTAGTTATGACTGATGGGTTTCATTCTTTCCTTATTCTCCCATTTATTTTATTACAATTGGATGATTAAGTAGGTTTGACTATACTGATGGTTTAGTGTCAATTCATATAGTTTACTTAGATTTAGACTTGTTTGTATTAGTTGAATGTATTTAAAGTGTCATTCTTCTTACGGTTTCTCATTGATTCCCGTGACTAAGTTTAATTTAAAAAAAAATTGCAAAGATTTGGTAGGAGGAAGAGTTAAATTGGAATGGGAACCAGTTTCCTTTTATTTCATATCAGTGTCTTTGCATTAATCAGTGTGTGCATTTGAAGATCAAATTTTCTGATTAGAATGACACTCTTTCGAGGACACATTTTTTTTTTAGACTGTTGTTGGATATATTTTTCCAATATTTTGGGCGATTTCTAGTACATGCTAAAATCTTCATAGTTTATACAGAAACTATTTCAATATTTGTTGTTTCTAGTAATAATTAAAGTATCACAAGGAAAAAAAATGATTGTAGTTTATAATTGTCTCTTGGTATTGGAATATAATCATGAACTATGTTTGAAAATTGTTGTATAAATGCTAAAAGAGATAACATTAGAAATCTAGAAAAGTCACTATTGTTTGTTGGGTGTGCTAAAATCTGAAAAATAGATGATCTTGCTATCCTGATAAGAAAAAAAAAATTGAAAAAGGTTAAGTTAAAAAGTGTTAAGTTAGAATTTGATTTTTTTTGTAGGTTTGTTTCCAATTCATTTTGGTTAATCTGAAAATTAATAGTATTAAGTTGCAGTGCATATACTTTAGCGCAAGTAATTAGGTTCAAGAAATGAAGCAGGATTTTGGATAGCATTAAATGCAATATACTATTTACTTATGTCATTGTGAATCAATTCTCTCTAAGAATTTTTCTAATGTGTTGGCCTTATCTCTGCAACCTAATTAAAATTATTCCGAACCGTGTAGGCATTGAATAATAATCCTTGTAGTAAAAAGAGTTACAATATAAAATATTCAATATATAAAAAAGGACATATTTATGTACAGGAAGCAAATTGCGGTTGAAAGAAAAAATTGACGTGCTAAATACAAATGGTTGCATTAGTGAATCTTTTAAGAGTTTGTAATGGTTACTTTAATAGTTGAGTAATTGTGATTTTATTATGAAATATTAAATTTTGGGATTTACTAGCTAGCGAAGATGTTTAAAGAATAGCTGCTTAAATAATTGCTCTTAGCTATCCAAGGTTTAGAAAGTGGATAAATTCATAATAGTAATTAGTATTAAAACTTGAAAAATGTCTGTAAATTGTTATTTATGTTTTATGAAATGTCTTTTTGTTATATACTAACATGCCTTTTTGTTTTATGAAATGTCTGTAAATTGTTATTTATGTTTTAATAAGAATAGTAAATATGAAATTTAAAGAAAATAAATAAATAAACAAATTAAAATTTAGTAATAAAGGAACTAATGTAAGTTTTGAATTATCTATCTAGTTATCATGAATTCATTATAGAAAATACAGGAAATAGATGATAGTTGATGTATAATTCTGTTGGTATAGGTTTTCTTTTGGGTCGAAAGACTATATTTTGTTATGTTCTTGTATTTCAATAAGAGTTTAAAATCTAAGTATTTAGATATGAAGTTTCTGACTAAATTAAACTACACTTAAGTTTGATTAGAATTAAGGTAAAAAAAAAATTGGTAACTCAAATTACATGTTTTAATTTAGTTAGATATGGGAATATTCAATAGATTAGCATGAAGGTGAAGAAAATATTTTAAGTTTGTGGATTCAGAATTTTTAAAATACGAAATTTTATGAGATGATTGGAAAATTTTATGATATTACTAGGGATTGTAATTTATATGGTTAATAAAATGATAGAGAAATAATTTTAAGCTTTAATTATAATTCTTAAAATGCTAGTTAAACAAAATCTATAGGAATTTATCTATATGGGTCTCTTGGTATGTAAATGTTAAATATGGTCCTAGATTTTAAATTTAATTGCAATAAACCTGATTTTTTTTTAAAAAAAAACTTTTCTTTTAAGCTCGCATTTGTATAAGGAATTACTGATGCATAAAATGAATTTATTGCATGATTAATAATTTGTTATGTAATTAATTAAGCTTAAGATTTTATTTTATTGATTTTTTTTTTGGTTTTTGATTCTTTGATGAAATCATATGTACAATTTGGAGGTACTTATAATGAAACTCTAATTTTTTTTTTAATGTGTCTCGAGTTTATCAGAACAATTTTTTTTAATGACAATCGTAGAAATTAAGATTTAGAAATCGAGTCACTTAAGTGCCAATTGATTGATTCCTCTCTTTAATAGTTTTGTTAACGCTATGTTGAATTTAAAAGTGTATATATTATTTTTGGATCCTAAATTTACTTGAAGTCAAATCTGATTGAAATTTTAAGGGGTTAGTGTTTATTTGTTGCTTAGGATTGGTTATAGATTCTGAATATTTATTTAGGTATTAGTAGAGAAGTTTAAAATAATTTTCACACATTATGGAAATAGTTAAGACTTGGATTTTATAATGGCATATACTAGATAATATTTTATTTGATGGAGGTATAAGATTTATTAGTGAAGGCTTTTGATGGAACATATTTGACTTAAGATATTTAGTTGATGGACTACTTGTTGAGCTAATCATTGGAAGCAAAGTTTGAATTTTAGATAAATATTTGTAGTAAATGTTTGGATTTTAGGTATGAACGAAATTTTTAGCTTTATAGGAATAAATGTGAGAATTAATAAGTTATTCATGATATGTTCAATTTTCTTAAATAATATAATTAGTGGTCAATATTTATTTCAATGTTAATTAAGTTGTTTTAAGAGGATTGTTGACCTAAGTGCAAGAGCATATTCTTAGAGTAGTTACATAGATATAATTTTAATGGAGAATTAAAGTTTTGAGGTTCAGAATTTATTTTAGTTGTTAAGGTATAAGTTTTAGAATTATGAATATAACAAATTGTTTTTATTTATTGATAGAAGTTTCTAGGTACTTAGCATGTATTAGGAAGAGTTGCAAATAAGTGAATTGTAGACCAAGTTGTCTAAAAAAAAATAGTAATGTTTAAAATAATTTTGTGCCATTTTGGATTAAATGATGTATGATATAAACTCTAATAAGGAATAGTTCAAAACATTGAGGTGTGTAAGTACTTATACAAAATTGTATTTTTTTTTTAAATTTTTTTTTTGAAGGTGGGATTGCATAGAATTTTTTTTTTTTGAAGTGGAATATAGCCTAACTGGCTAGAGTAAGTAGTGTCGTTGATTTTAGTAGATATGAAATGATTAATAGTAACTTTAGAAACTACATTATTAACTGTAAATTTAGTTATCTTATAGATTAAGAGTTATAGGATATGACCTCTTGTTCAAGAATTTATATAAAGGTTTTGAGATGATTTTACATGATCATATTTATATAGGATTAAAATTATAGTTTTCTAATGATTTTATGGGTATTAATATAGCAATAATGTTAGGATCAATGGAAGGATATGAAGTGCTATCTAGAGTTAGAAGCAAGAAAACTTCTCATAATTTCGAGGACGAAATTATTTAAGGGGGAGAGAATTGTAACACCCCAAATTTTATTCCATAATATAATAAAATTAAAAAGGGAATAAAGAATATAAATTATAAGTTAAAGCTTTATGAAATGAAATAAATAGAAAATGATGGACAAACTGTTAGAAATTAGGAAAATAATGTTAATATTTCTTATTTTTACATTTTAGTCATAATTGTGAACTATAGTATTAGGAAATAATTAGAGTAAAAATATTTTTGTTATTATTAGGGATTATTATTAGGTAAACTTGTAGTAGACATTTATTATCTTTTAGGAAATTTTTGTATTATAAATATGTTATTATATATATGAAATAATCATTAGACTATTCATCCATATTTGTTTCCACACAAATTAAGTTTTATTAAATAAATAGGAAGAAAAGAGTTAAATGAAAAGAAAGGTTATAAGCGTTATATATAAAATTTTGGGGAGTTGATTAGAATTTCTTTAATTATTATATATAAATACTCACACAACAAAAACCCTAGCTCCTCCTAAACCAATAGTTGTCACTTCTCTTCTCTAAAACAATTCTTATGTTCTCTTCCCAAACCCACGTCACTTCATATTTCAATTCTTCTTCCTTTTTTTTTCTCCCAAATCATTCATTCATCCTTCTCCATTACTCTCATTACAAATATATCATCACCAATTCTTTCATAGCCACTCAATTTTTCTTGTCTAGAGGGACAATTTGGCCTCTGCTTCACACAAGTTTGGAGAGGATTTGGCTTTGATTCATTTAAGCTCATACAACACTGTTCTTTGAAGGTTCTAGGCGAAAATTTTCACTAATAAATTCTTCAATTTCAGCTATAAGTTTGGTAAGAATCCATGAGCCTTTCTATTGTAATTATTAAAAACGAGTGAGGAGTTGTGGGGAGAACCTTTGATCTTTTCTATGCTTGGTAATGTTTGCTTAGTTCTATTGTTTTTTTTTGGCTTCTCTGTTTTGATTAGGGATAGGTAAGAATGAAGGAATTAAGTTGTTTCATGTATAATTATAATTTTTCAGAATTGAAAACTAGTGCTGATTGTAATTGAAAATTGCTATGTCTTTATGGGAATGTAATTGTGATGTGGGTTCTATTTTGGGCATAATAGGAGAAGTAAATTGATGAAGATGATCTTGTTGAGAAACTATAGTTGTCCTGTGGCATGATTTTAATGCAGTGTGAGGAAGTTTCAAGAGCCCATTTGTCTTTATTAAAAGCTTATACAAGTTTAATTGTTTTTATTTAGATTATACATGTATGGTTGTGAAATTCTCTGTTATTTTCAGAAAATGGCTGAACAGATTTTTGAGAAGGAGTAATGTGTGTTTGCTATTTACTTAATAGATTTCTGGAAACATTTGTTGTATGTGCAGTGATTGAAAGGATATCAAAATGTCTTGTTTTTCTGTTTTGATAGTAAAATTGATTGAGCAAATTGATGGTGTGGAATGGATAGTAAAAATGTTGATTAGAGCCTATGATCTCATTCTTTGTATTTATAAATTCTGTTTCTTTTTGTTCTGGCCAAATTGATTGAAGCAAAGCATTTAAGATAGGTTTGACTTAAATTTAGATAAAACAAAGTAAAATTTGTTTTAATCATGCCAAATAATTATGTATGTGAAAGATGCAAAATTCTTCCTCTTTGACCTCTATTGTAGTTGGTATGTTGGGTGATGCTTGGGTGATTGTGCTGTTAAACTTAATGATCTCAGAATGTGGTTATTGATTTGATTGAATTGGTAGTGACTTGTATGTATTAAAATAAAAAAAGAGGGGGTTGTTGGTAATATTATTAGGATAGAGAGAGACGTTAGTTAACATACGCAAGAATAGTTATTCATATTCTTTATTATATGGTATGATCATAGGAGAATCTAGTAAGGAAGATAATTGGAGGCAAAGTACAAGCAAGAATAAGGAGTAACACTAAGGTGTTAAGCACAACAGGTAGCGGTTTATTTCATGCACATTAGGTTTACTTGTTTATTTTCTGTCATCACTAATATTACTGCTTCAGATATTGATAGGGTTTATTTTCAGCATTTAAATTTTATGTGGAGTACTCCAGGTATAAGGAGGGTCGCTCCCCCTATACCATATTGTTATTGTTGATTTATTTTTCCTAGAAAATCCTGTCAGGTATGCCTACTACGAAAGACAAATATATTGCTATAAGTAGTGAGGTGGTGCAATAGGCACATGCATTCGGTATTCTACCCGTGACAAACATATTGTTAAGGTAGGGCCCTGTATGAGTGTTTTACTAACAGGTAGTAATCACCAACAGGAGCGCACTATCATTATCTGAAGTAGGATTAAATGAATTAGATTATAGGTGAATTAGAGTGTATGAAATAAACTGCGGTAAATTTGGTTTCAGGTACACAATAGATAGGGAATTTTGGAGTGATGAAGGGAACAGAGAAATAAAAGAATTCCTGCTCTTACTTGTAATTTTATTAATGTATATTTTTAAAAGGAATTTGTATCATTTTATTTTGTCATGTAATATATATATAAATTTTGTAGGAGATAAACCTTGGAGACTTTATGTACTTGACAATTATTTTGAATTCATATTTAGACTTGCATGTACTTATATGTAAAACTAAGTATTTTAGAAATAATATTTTCTAAGATAAATGTTAGATCTTCAAAGTAAAAGATAAACCTTTTAGTGTAGGAAATAATTGTTAGAAATATATTTTAACACTTGTGTTACTGTATAAAATTAATATAAATCATCTTATATATTTTAATTAACTTCATTTTTGTTTTTGAAAGATTTTATTCACAACTTGTTTAGAAAGAATTATTTCAAAAAGTCTATTTCATGAAAAAGTTTTAATTTGGACAAATTTTTATTACCTCTTACAACCTTTTAAAGTTAATAATATTTATTTTATAGTAAAAATCACTATTTTCAATTAAATATATTTAACATTTGAAGAAATTATTTAAAAATAAACTAGGTGTTACATGGGGCCACTTGTTCTAGCTTGAAGTTCATTGAAGGAGTTGGAGAGCTTCATCACATACTCTTCCAAATTAGCATTCTTTATCTCCCATTGGGCCATCCGATTGTCTACTTTCTCAAGCTCGGATTTCATACAATCCCTTGTCTCATTAGCTTTGGAGGTGATCAAACTCTCCATGTTGCGAAACCCTATAGCAAGACTTTTGCTAACATCATCACCGTCACTTGGTGCCTTGTCTCTCCTCATTGGAACCATTCTTTGTGATGAATCTCCTTGCATGTTCCTTGGAGGATTGTCTCCTTGCCTCCATCTAAAGTTAGGATGTTGTCTCCATCCCTCATTGTAGGTATTTGAGTAGGGATCCCACCTTTGATTGGTCCCTTGCCTTTGTTGGTACATAGCATTGCATTCTTCAGTCTTATGTGGGCAATTGCTAGAGAGATGCAAAACCGAAGCACAAATCTCACATGAAGGGGCAACCAACTCATTACCTTTAGGGCTACATGGTGAAGGAGGGCTAGAGATCCTATCCAACCTTGAGTGAATGGCTTTGATTTCGGCCTCCAACCTATCAAACTGAGGCATATGGGATGAAGTGGTCTCAACCTTGTTCAAAATCCTTGTTGGTCGTCTTGAAGTGTGCTTTTGTTTTGCCAAAGCAAGTTTCTTAACCAAAGGCCATGCTTCCTTCGGGGTGAAGTCAATGAAAGAACCACCGGAAGCCGCATCTAACTTATCTTGATCCATCTCTTTCAACCCATCATAAAATGTTTGAGCCAACTGATCATCTGGGATTCTGTGATGAGGACACTTCTTTAGCAACTCTTGGAACCGTGTCCAATACTCATAAAGTGATTCATCCGGCTCTTGATTCATATTGTTGATCTCTTTCCTTCTTGCAGAGGTTTTGGTAGCCGGATAGAATTTCTCCAAGAATGCTTGTTTGAGGTTTTGCCATGAAGCTAGGGCATCGGGATCATAGATTGGCAAACTCATATACCATTGCTTGGCTTTGCCCTCCAAAGTCAAATGGAATACCCTCCACATAACATCGTCAACATGAGCTCGTGCAGGTTTCATTGTGTTACAGTGAAGGAAAATCTCATCTAAATGATCGGTGGGCTCATCATCTTGCAAACCATAAAACTTAGGTAAGGACTGGATCAATAAACCTTTAATCTCATAATCAGTGTTAACTGTGGGGAAAGCATTCATGAAGGGATTATGGTCAACCCTAGTGGAAGTGGCATCCCTAATGGTCCTACGTCTATATCTCTCACCCTCATTGAAAACTTGACCTCGTCCTTGGCCGCCACCATGATCGCCCTCTTCTTGCTCTTCCTCTTGTCTCTCATATTCCTCTTCCTCTTGTCTCTCAAACTCCTCTTCATCATTATTTTGTTCCATGTTTCTACTAGGTTCACTCTCAACAATAGTTTCCACGTCACTCTCAAAACTAGATCCTATTGAATAATGATGCTCAACTATTAGAGAAGGGGTAGAGGTTGTTGCTTTATGTTCTTTCCTTAATTTGGTGAGGTATCTCTCAAGTTCAGGTATATCTGGTATTGGTTCACCCTCTCTTGGTTTGTTTCTAGTCATACACAAGGAACAGACAGCGAGTGTAGACTGAGGCAAAGTGAGATGGACCTGCAAAATTTACAGAGCAACAACACAAAATCTAACAAGATAGGTCAAGTAATATGTTGCAAGAAGCAAGTCAAACTATAAGTACAACCACAAGATAAGAACAATATATTTTTTTCAAGTTTTATCAATGCAAACATGCAAACTATGATGACCCAAAACTATAAATGCAAACTATGATGAACTATATGCAACCTAAAGATTCCTAACCCCTTGTCAAACTTAATTGACACTCAACTACCTTAGGGAGTCAAAAATGACTCCCCGGCAACGGCGCCATTGATTTAACCGGTTCCTAGTCGCCTTGGGGTTAAAATCACAATTTAAATCCAAGGATTGCAAATAGGGTGCAATCCCCGGGTCGTCTCACTTTGTGGAGTCCTTTAACTACCCTAATTAAGCTAAATGCAAATAAGAATTGATATAAAAGGGGTGTGATTTTTGGTGTTTTGAAACATTGATTAAATTTACTAAAATAAAGCAAAACTTGTTTTTGGTTGTTTTTAGTTTATGAAGAGATAAATTGCTTAGGTTTAAAATCAAATTAATGAAGGAGGGCTTTGGTGATGATCTTATGGTGCAAATGCTTCTTTTAAAGATATGGGAGTTCAAAAGGGTCACCAAGTTTTATATAAAAACCCCCAAGCAATCACTTGGGGTCATCCAACTACAATCAATAATCAACTAAGCAACCACTTGAAATTGATTATTGCTTGCAATTGGATTTAAGATCCCTTGGTGTGTATTAGAAACAAGTTTGTAAATCGAAATCCTCTTTAAGGAAGTGCAACCACAACAACCTAATTGAAGCACTAGCTATTCAAACCAAGCAACCACTTAAAGCATGAAAAGCATCATGAATCAATTCACATAGGAAATAAGGAAATCCATAACATTCAACATACAAACTTAGTATCCAATACATATGATATCAATCCATCACAAATAGAAAGATAAAGTCATGTCTCTATCCAAAATACATGAGGAATAGCAACCACATATCCCAAATATACAATGAAAGAGCATGAAACAAGAGAAACTCCCCTATGAAGCCTATGAAGCTTTGCACCATCTTCTCATCACCAAATACCCAAGAATGTTTAGCCACTCATAGTAGATGAAAGCCCAAATTCGCCCAAGGGTGCTGCCATGGAAGAAGATGGAGGTTGGAGAAGGTGGGTGGTAGAAATGGGGTGGAAATAGTAGTAGAAGAGAGGAATGATGAGAGGTTTGGAGTGGAATGAGGTGGATTTGAGTGGGGATTGAGAGGAATGATGAAAAACCTAAGAGATCTTGATATTTTCGACCTTGGGGAAGCTTAGGAATGGTTTGGGTCATGATAGGAAGCTTTTATAGGTCCAAGAAACCCTAAAAAGCGCGTCTGATTTTTTTACAGAGTCAGGCTCGCCAGTGGCTCGCCAACTGGCGAGCGAGTGACGAGTTACCCGAATGTACTCGCCAGTGGCTCGCCAACTGGCGAGCGAGTGACGAGTTACCCGAATGTACTCGCCAGTGGCTCGCCAACTGGCGAGCAAGTGGCGATTGGCTCGCCAGTGGCTGGCCAGTGGCTCGCCAGTTGGCCTGCCTCAGGACTAAAATGCAAACTTCATCCAGAAACGTTATTTTGACCCTTTTTCTTGAATCTTCACCTTCAACCTCCCAACCTACATATTCAAATGTCTCAAAGGTAGCATCAAAATGTTCTTGAAAACATGTAAAACATTATAGCATGCTAAAAAAGCCTAAATTGCCCTTAATTAGAACAAATTCCAACAACTAGTGCAATAGTTAGAATCTATGCAAATTAGGTGCAATTATCATCAAAACATGCATTAATTCAATGGATTTGGCCATGAAAATATATGCAAAAGTCTGGTGCAATCAGTTTGTCCCTATGAGTTCTAGAGTATATTAAGCAAACAATTCTTTTTTGTTCATATAGATAGATTTCATATGGCTCATTTAGGTACCGAGATGACTCACAAATGTCACGACTAAAACCACAGCTAAGTTGTACTCTTCAACAATCAAACACTTACCAAAATGATTGAAAGTCTAATCTTTTGCTAGTTAAATCCATGAACGATGAGTTATTATAGTGCCTTTAAAAAACCTTATACTTTAATCTCTAAATTTTTAATAATATATTGTCAGTTGTTAACACTATTAATAAAAAAGGACAAGTTATAAGTAAAAAATATATTTCATTATGTCAGATTTTCTAATTACACAGTTTTTTTTTGCCCACAATTAAATTATACATTGTTATTCAGTCTTTTTATTTCATGTTGATTTATGATTAAATGAAGGTATTTCAAAAAAGGTAGAATACATAGTAAAAGGTGGTTAGAACATTTGATATAGTGGACATAAACATATTGATCTAATGATCAGTTTATTCATGGCTAATGACTCTATTTTGCCCTTTAAGTAACCACCATAAACCACTGGACACCCTAAACTAACACCGGTACAATTTTACCCTTGAATTAACTAAATTGGTCCAATTTTACCCTCTGACAAATGTAATGTTGACACGTGGAGGGTAAAATTGTACTCTATCGTCCACGTGTCAACACTATATTGGTCAGAGGATAAAATTGGACCACTTTGGTTACTTCAATGGTAAAATTGTATCCAGTGTTAATTTATGGTGCCCAGTGGTCCATGGGGTTACTTGAAGGGCAAAATAGAGTCATTGCCCTTTATTCATGCATAATTTAATAAAAAGTGTGTATTCACCAAAAGACTATTACTAGAAGTGTATCTAATACAATTGACAAATAAAATGTGCATTTTTACCAACAGACTATTACCAAGAGCGCATCCAACACAATTGACTAAAAAATGGTGTAAATCTACCAAACAACCATTTATGCAAGGACAAATTTATCAATATCGTCTATTTTGAGATCAGGTGATAGTCGTTAGCTGCATCCTCACACCCAATACACCACATTCTGCCCCCATCCTCACACACATGAGGATTTAATTTGTATGAACCATTGTCCTTACAATACTTCTCTTTCGTATATGGTGTTGAGTTTAGCTTAGGGTTTACCAGCTCTCATGAAAGAATCATCATGCACGATAATTCATAAATTAGAGCACAAAGATTCATCTGTCTTTTTGATTTTTGGATATCTATTTTTTTAAAGAAATGTTATAGTTACTTTTACTTATTATTAATATGTATATATACATTAACAAATGGATAAACTCTCCATGCCATTTAAAATTTAACAGTCAATAGGAGTAAAGTGGTATTGGTAAATCTACCCTTACATAAAATGTTGATTGGTCGATGTACACATTTTGTAGTCAATTGTGATGGTTGCACCTTTGGTACTAGTCTATTGGTAAATATGCACATTTTATTAGTCAATTGTTTTGGGTGAATTTCTGGTAATTATCTGTCGGTAAATATGCACATTTTATTAGTCAATTGTGCTTGGTGCACTTCTAGTGATAGTCTGTTGGTGGATTTGCATCTTAACCCCTTTTTTTAGTGCCGAACATCTTAACCCTATTTTATTTGATAGGATTTCACTATTGTAGATATAAATTAAGTTAGCTTTTTCTAAGAGATCGATGCATTTGTTCACACTAACTCATACTTGATACATATTTAAACTATCAATCTTCTCCACCATGACAAAGCAAAGGCATATTGATTGGTAAAAAATGGAATTTAACTAATTAATCTTTTGTGATTGTGAGAATTAAGGGGGTTCAAACGGAATTCAATAGCTAAGAGTTAAGACGCAACGGTTGAATCGGGAGAGCGAGAAAGAGGGGAAAGGAAGGTTTAGGTGGAGATAAAGTGATGTTGACAAGTGTGTACTATAGAGTGCCGCAAAGATAAATTAATCAATTCTAAAAAATAAAAATTAAACTAACACTTCCAACGATAAGGATGATGTTGAACCATGTTTGTAAGTTGTAACTTCATGGGTAAAAATTGTCCCTAGCTTCATCTAGTGCCTAATAATATCGGGGTAACATACTGTCAAAACATTGTTTACCTTTAACACTTTATGTGTGTATATATTTTCAGTTCAAAAGATAGATGTGTGTGTATAAATCGGAAAAAACCCATTTACCTACACCTACACTTTTTTATCCATTTTTAGTTTGATATGTGCGAGTTGTCTCTCCTAATAACTTTTGATAGCGTAAAGTTACATGCGCTAATTGGGTTATAAGAAAACAAAATTAGTAATTTCATGCATTATGAGAGAAAAACACACACGAGTAGCAATTTATAAATTGAGGGAAAGATAGGTAATTTCAAGTGTTTTCTTTTATCTTTCTTTCATAGAACCACCAACTACAATTGTTGATTTGATAGACTATAATTTGATTAAATAAAATTGATAATTAATTACTAATTAAATTTAATTGTACATTGGTAGACTCTGTTTTATGCCACCATATTTCTGGATTAAATCTGAAGTTTACCATATCATATATGCTTTTTCGATAAAAAAATATCATATATGCTTTTGTCAACAAAAAGAAACTTATGTTATTCAGTACAAAAAATAGACACATTTATGTTTACTAATAATTTTGATTTATTTATTACATTCCCATTCTGTATCACAAAACGACTGAATTATTAGAAATACACCGGAGACCGGACACGGCTTCCCCTAATTACACGCTTCCATTTATGATCAAAATAAAATTACACGCTTCCATGGATGTTTCGGGTACATATCTGAACACATTTATTATCATTATATTAATCTTTAATTATAGTAAATGAATGTGTTTATTTATATGTTTTTACTTTCCAAAATTATTTATTACAGTATACCGGACACGACGGATTTATTTTCTTTTTCACTAGGGAAGAAGATTTCTTCAGAATTATATGTAACTACTTCTGTCATTTTGTTAAATAAAGTAGTACAATATTTTCTATTTATCTCCCCAAAAGATATAAGTTAAAAAGTTTATCTGTTGGTACATATCGGAGGATAGGATCAATCTGTCAATGATATTGTTATGGAATAACATGAATATTTTGTAAGCTGTAGCTTGTAAGTTTATTAGTTTAGTGTCTATTAACTAATGTTATAATTGGATAATGGTTTTTCAAGTTTTATTCTAAAATAATTCTATCTGTATAGCATAAAAACATATAATGAAATTATAATGCATGCAAAAGATTTTATAGGGCTAGATTACACTATAATAAATGGTATTTAAGAACTAGTGTGTGTAAAATTTTGAAACCGTACATATATGTCTCTCTTATGAAACGGTGCAAGTGTGCAATACTGTAATCTAAGAAGAAGATAGTGCAGTATTATAATTAACAAGAGCATGAATATTCCTAAAATGTGATGTATGTGTACGAACGGATTAACTTGTAAATAAAGTTATCAGGTTTCATCTTAAGAAAAAATTGTAAATACCAAGACTCATATTTTTTTTAATATGTGATGAGATTATAAGGTCCGAATCACCTGTTTTCTTTAAATATTTTTGACAATGTTTACCCTAAATATGTTTTTTTCTAAGATATACGATTTAACGGTAAATTAACAAGAGCCTGTATCAAAATATATGGGATGCCTGTGTTAGGTACTTTTTTTATTTTTTTTTAGAGTTAGCTGATATATGATATATGATACTACCTCCGGTCCTAAATATAGAACCTAGATAACTTTTTTTTGGAGAGGTTAAAGTTGCAAAATAATCTATTAAATCATGACATATTTGATATAATTTTAGATTATCCATTAGTTTATAAGTAAAATAAACTAGAGAAAAAATTAGGTAAATCAATTTTTAATTAACTTAATTTGCTTTTTTTAAGGATTTTTCAAAAAAGTCAATTAGGTCTTATATTTAGGACCGGAGGGAGTATTTGATTATTGTTCGCGCACAAAAAACACATGCAACGTAGTCAATTCAAAATAAATGCAAAATATTTTAAATTCAGATTGTTTTATAAATAAAATGTTAGTTTATGAAGCAAGCGACTAAGTCATTTATAATTAAAACGGTACATACCTGAAGTGAAATTCTGCGACTGCAACACAAGAACAAGACATGTCTTGATAAGTTAGTGTATGAATTAAATGATTAGACCATGAACCTCATGAGATTTACGAAAATAAGTTTAAGAATATAGTAATAACAAATAAAAACGTATTTTTATACATTACATTTTCACTTTTTATTGCAAGATTCAAATTAAAATTATCCACTTGAATATGAAAATCCGAAAAATGGTTGAAAAATTCAACTAACTTTTAATCGTAGCATGGTCCCAAATCGAGGCTTTCTAAATATTATAATTTGGATTTAACGACTTGAAAATGTAAATCGAAAACATAAGACTACCTCTTCCCCGACATGGAGAGGTATTTGTACAGGTAGGCGTCGGTTCAATGGGTGAATTCAAAAGCAAATTGGTAATGGGGTAATACATCCTTTTGGCCAGAAAACTGGTCAGGAATGAAAGTTCCGCTGATTGACCTATCTTAGTCCAAGATAAGAATAAATCATTGATAGATCAAGGAGATCGAGTTTTATCAGGAGATAGACCATATATGTTGATTCTAGAGGAGAATGGGATGTTGGCAGGCTAACCGGTTTGCTTCCACACCATGTGGTTGATCGGATTACTAGGATCACTACAAAAAAAAAAAATCCATGTTTAACATTGCATCCTTTCCAAGAGAGTACGTTATTGAGGAAATCGTGGGAAATAAATGTGAAGTTGACTTCAGAAAACACTAGCGGTTCTTGGCAACAGTTTAACTGTTGCTAATTTAGCAAAAGATTCTTGCCAACTTTGTCACATTAAATAAACGATAAAAAATATATTTTTTTGTTTTATTTAAAAAATAAAAGCACTTGGCAACAATTCTAGAACCTATGCCAAGATTGTAAATTATTTTAAAAAATTGATCTACATGTAACCATTGACACATTTTAAAAATAAGAATTTAACATTCCAATGACACCAACTGTTGGAATGTAAAATTATCAATATTTTTTCAAAATAATTGGAATGTTAACTAATTACTCCCTCCTGTCCTTATTATAAGTCATCAACTACTAATTTTTCTTGGTCCTTTTTATAAGTCACTTCATGATTTCCAATGTGCATTAATTATTTTTTTCCACATATACTCATATTTAATAGGGGTAGTAGGAGAGAGTGATAGTTAATAGTTTAGGAAATAAGTATAATTATTAGGGGTAATATTGGAAAGTACTTGAATTGTAGGACAAATTAAATGTATTCAACTAATTTTATTGGTATGTGAGAATGTTAGTTATGTGACTTATAATAAGGACCGGAGGGAGTAGTTTTTAAAAAATTATAGTTTACATTTCAATGTTTTAAAAATTATAATTTTTAAAAAATTTAAAATATAAAAAATGACATTTAAAAATTAAATATTTAGTTAAATAATCAAAGTTTATAAAAGGTTTAAGATGTGTCAACCGTCATTTAATCATTGGCACGTAAATTGCTGATCAAAAAAAAAAAATTGGCACGTAAATCAATTTGTGAAATTGATTGACGTGCCAACGGTTATGTAATTGTTGCCAACCATCATTTAAAAATTAATTTGCTTTTAGCTTAGTCGCATAAGAGATATTCATTGTGGGTGATTGACCTATTTCTCAAACAAATGGGCTTTTGGTAGTTTTATTGGGCTTTTCAATGTTTGCAAAAAAAGTTTTGATAACTGGACATGTCCGCACAAAGAAAAAAAAAATCAACCTTTTAAGTCTCATTCAAACATAATTTCATCTCGAACAAGCCCTGTTCTTTATTTTGATTCTCAATAAAAAGAATTCTTTCTTTGCTTCATCTTCCCTTTTGTCACATTTCTTTCTCCTTTAAGTTTGGGTATTAAACCTTTGCCTTTTTTCCGCTAAAGATGTCAAGTTCAAAACATTTTACTTCAACTAAGATTATATACCTTCCATATATGAGATTCTCCTAGACATTATGAAACGCATTGCTAGGACCAGCTGCTCAGGTCTTCTTAGTATGGTATCATCATGTCGTCAGAGAAGATTCTTCTGTTATGTACTGGCTTCTAGTAGCAAATATCCCTATGTTTATTGAATGATAGAATCCCTGGGCAGACCCCATCATTATTAAGACTCTAGTTTTTAAAAATATTTCTACTCTCTTCATATTAGGCCTTGTATGTCTTCTGCAATGGATACTTTGAATATTGAATGGATTCATTGCCAGACGTAGGTTTCACATCTTGACATTTATATTTGGAGTCTAGTTTTTGTGGCACATAGTAGATATGAGACCGATGATAACTTAATGAAGGCCATAGGGTTGTGGGACAGTTTATGTGTTGATCCGGTTAAGATCATGGATATTAGTCGCAGACTGCAATCATGGTTTCCTGTTCTGAAGAAGATACCAGTAGAATGAAGGATCCCCTTTTCATACTAATCACTATACATTCTGTACTTCTCATATATTGACACAGGCATCCTTGAAGTTTTGTCAGATGTAGGTTGGACTACACTTGATCTTAGCCAAAAAAGGCCGAGAAAGGGTTTGCTGGTTATGCTCCAGAGCCCACAGGGACAGATCCCAGTGGATCATGAGTTAGGTGTCCTCTCCTTGGATTGGGTTGAACTCAAACCCCTTCCTAAAATTTTATTACCAAAAAAGATGTAGGTTGGACTGTGAGTTGCAATGGTTTGTGTAGAGTCTCGGAAGAAAATACTTCTCGTCTGAGTCTGATTCTTTTGATGTCTTCCTTCCCATTTTCGGATATTAAAAGTCTTAAATACCTCTTCGGTTGAAAAGAATTAAGTATGATACAAAGGAGGTGGATCAAGCTTATTAAGGATTATAACTTTAAACTTTGATATCACCCAAGAAAGACAAATAAAGTTGTGGATGCTTTAAGTAGGAAATCATTACTAGTAGCTTCTTTAATGATAAAAAACGCTGAAATGATATAGTACATAAGGGATTTGAGACTTCAAATGATAGTCCTACCTAATAGTTTACAACTTAGTGAACTAAGAATGAATAATGATCTAAAGGCTCAAATTCAAGGACTTCATAAGAGAGATATAAGTTTTTTGCGGGAACAAATAGGACATGAAGGTTTTTCCCATGCCTCTGATAAAACAATTATGTTTCAAGGAAGAATATGTATACCAGGTGTAGAGGAGATAAGGATGAAAGTTCTAGAGGAAGGGCACAAGAGTAATTATACCATTCACTTAGGATCTACAAAAATGTGTCAAGATCTAAAGAAGATTTATTGATAGCCAAGAATGAAAGAAGATATAACAGAGTTTGTGTTCGAGTGTGGGTCAAAAAGTTTATGATAGAACACCATAAACCATTTGGATTGCTTCAACCATTATCGATTCCAGAAGTAATTTATTTTATGTGAGCACATTATTGTATCATAAATGTTGCAGTACAACAAGCTACTGATAGTGGAAATATCACTAATTTTGGGAAGATATATGTTATATACATGACAAATATGGTTGTTATTATCTGAGCAGATGTAAATAAGTTAGATCATTGTAGGCCTTATGTGTGAATTAGATTGTATGAAATAAACTAAGGTAATTATTTGTTTCAAGGAAAGCAAAGGATGTATGTTTTGGAAGAATCTAGTGTAGAAAGGGGTAGCAGGAATGCCTGATTTATCTCATGTATATATATAGTGATTTATCTCATGTATGAAGTTAATTACTTATATTTTTAGAGTAGATATTATGGTTATGTATAAATAGTAGATGTCTAGAGGTTTGACATGAGACAAGAAAACACTAATGAGAAAGATCAATTATTTTGATGAGGTTTCATGTATGATCATGTATTCATGTATGTGTGTGTCTGTGTGTGTGTCTGTGTGTGTATGTATATATAGAAACACACACGTTAGTTTATCATACCCACAACCACAATGAGTTTGTAAAATGTTAGGTGGGTGATTAGTGATATGTATTAGTTAATTATTATCTTTATATCTTTGTAGTAATTGATAGTCTTAATACAATTTTCTTTAACTAATAAGTAGGTGATCTTTATTTTAATTAAATTATGACCATCTAAATATTTCTTCAGAAACTACTTCTGGTAAGTATTATTTCAAAAGCCCATTTCAAGAAAAGTTTTTAATTTTGAACTGGTTATTGTGCACCTGTTCATAATCTTTCAACTTCAAAAATAATTATAATTTAATTAAAATATCTTAATAAAGTAAAATAAACATAAGATTTTTAACAACCCAAGTAAAATAAAATTATGTATTACACGCTTGTCGGGGGTTACCCACCTTTAATGCAAAATTTCTTACGTGGGCGTAACTATCATAAAATCTTGCTTCGATTAGTCGGTTTCATCAGGTTATATGGCTTAGTTGAATAAGGTCAAAGACTTAGAAAAAAGAGCTGGATACTAGGGTCAATCCGGATTTAGGAGAAAGCTAAAGGCTCGAGGCTAAAGCTTCACTGCAGCCAAGTGCACCAGCAAAGCAATGACAAGCCTCAAAAACAAAATTAGACAAAAGGTCTGTTTTAGACATTCTTCGTCGTGACTTCCATTGCAAAAAACAAGAAATTAACTAAAATTCGATCATTAATTTCAGTTTTCCAACAGATTTTTTTATGGATTTTAACTATAGAATCGAATTTGCTAATAGAAAAAATTTTATCGCTAATTTTATACAAAAATTAGCAACAAAAATTAGCAACGTAATTTATTTTGAATTTTTTCAAAATATATGTGCCTCATGTTACCATTCACAAGCTGTCATTGTTAGAATCTTAAGTTTTGATGAAGACTAAAGTATGAAAGAATGAATCAAGCACTTAGGCATTAGGTTAATATAAGAATCCCAAGTAAGAGTGCAACCGGATGTAGATTTACTTCCGGATAGACTAGGACTAGCGCTCGCGGATGAATGACTCATCCCCCAGCGATAGCAAGTAATTCACTAGGGAAATAACTTAGTCCAGAAGCACTAGATATACAAAACCTTAAGACTAAGCCAGGATTCAACCGGAAGTGAAATTGCTTCTGGTTATATTTAGACTAGCGCTGGCTGTTGGGATAGATGACACTAAGCGTCAGTGACTATAAGCCACGTCTAGTAGAATTGCTTCCGATAGCTTAGTGCTGGCTGTTGGAATAGGTAACACTGAGTGTCAGTGAACATAAGCCACGTCTAGTAGAATTGCTTCCGATTGCTTAGTGACTAGCGCTGGCTGTTGGATTGAAGGACACTGAGCGAGAGTGAGTAAAAGTGAATATAACCCTTCATCCAGTAGTAGTGCTTCCGGATGTAGAAGTGCTTCCGGATACAAGGAAGACCTCTTAGACTAAGTACACTCCCACTGCATGTGACTATGTGCTTATATTGCTAAACTAACGTTCAAGTGCAGCACACTAAGTAGAGTTGCTTCCGGATGTGAATCTGCTTCCGCAAGCAATCAGAATGTCAGAACGTTCAGAAGTGCAGTGTCAGAATGCTTTTGTTAGAGCAGAGTTGTCAGGACTACTTTTCAGAGATAAAGCAAGTCAACCCTGCTATGCATTGATGAAGCATTTATTGGGCAAACGGTAACATGGGAAAAACGGCCATATTCAAACGGCTAACCCACCTACCAAGAGTCAGAATGTTTGAAGACTATATAAAGGAGCTCAACTTCATTTATGAAGTTAACGAATTATCTTTGACATTCTTGAAAGAAGCTAGAGAGAGAAACCGAGAAAATCTTCAAGCATTCAAGTCTGCCCAGAAAAGAGAGAGCATTTAACTCATTGAGTGATCTTTTCATCTACATATCTTGTACTCTTTGTAGTTAAGTCTCTTCGTGTTATAAGAGCATTAATTGTACTTAAGTGTGTAACACTATCTGTTCTTAAAGAGAACTTAGTTAGAAAATCCTTTATTTGTAAAGGTTTAACCCTTGCTGGTTGTAAGGGGGAGCTAGTTAGAAAAGTTGCAAGTGAGCCTGAGTAAAACTTGTGGTTGTAAGGTTGCAAGTGTTCCCGTTCAAAACTTGCGGTTGTAAAGGTTCCAGGTGCACCCGTTGTAAAACCTGGGGATAGTGGAACTCGGCCTGGGTGGTTGAGAACTGGACGTAGGTCAGGAAGACCGAACCAGTATAAACTCTTGTGTTGTTTTTATTTGAGCTTTTATTTTATAGCACAATTCACCCCCCTCTTGTGCATCCATTACTTTCAGCCATGTGTTGCATCTATAAATACTTTATAATTGTCGCGGATTGGAGACTAAAACTGTCAACTTTCCAAGCGTGTATTAATGCCTTATCTAGTTGTCCTATGGAGACATTGTGAAATTTTTTCAAACTATTATATATATAGTTTATAAACTCTAACTAATATAGTTATATGTAATCCTATATATACTTTAAATTATACATAATTTAATATGTTATGAATATTTGTTATAATCAAAAGGCACTGTTATCTATACATAAAAATGAAGTGTATAATGTTATAAAAAAAAATGAAGTGTATAATTCCCTAGCAGTGTTATCATCAAAAGCACACAATGTTTGAAGGTTCTAATCATTGAAGAATTTAAGGAGCTTGGGGAGGGATGATAAGATATGAAAATTAGGAAATTATTATTTCATGAGATTCTCTATAATTATCATGAAAATTAGGAAATTACTATGTGATCAAATTCTCTAGATAAATAGGTAGTTTTATTTTAATTTGATTGTTATAGAATAACATTAATTATGTTATTATGCATTTAAGTTCTTATTTCTAAAATATGTCATTAATTTTTAGGGTTAGGTGGAGGCCTATAAACAGTCCATCAACTATTTGATTTGTCCTCTTTATTTCATTTACCCTTCTACATCAGATTTAATGATGCCATTATACGAAGAAGCATCATTTAACAAATGAATTCTCCCATAATTCATTAAAGTTTTTATTTCTGGGCCTCAAAAATATTCAAAGAAAATTGGGGCAAGTAATTAGATTTTACTCCATGCCAGCCCAAATAACGAATGAAGACAGAGTAGAAGAAAAATTTCGGAGAGTTTCATTTCAATACTTTTCCCGTATTCCTAGTTAATCTTCTGTATTTCACTACACTACTATTCAGTCATTCATGCTCTAAAACATTATTATTGATTGATTTCGAGGCCTTGGGATATATATATATATATATATATATATATATATATATATATATATATATATATATAGACACACACACACACACATACATACTACATCCGGTCCTAAATATAGGACTAATTGACTTTTTTGGAGAGATTAAGGTTGCGAAATAGGTTACTAAATGATGACATATTTGATATATTTTTAGATTATCCATTAGTTTATAGGTAAAATAAACTAGTTTAAGGGAAAAAAATAGGTAAATCAATTTATAATTAACTTATTTTGCTTTATAAGGATGTTCTAGAAAAAGTCAATTAGGTCTTATATTTAGGACCGGAGGGAGTGTGTGTGTGTGTGTGTGTGTGTGTGTGTGTGTATATATATAATTTAAAATAGTCACTTATGGATATAAATTAAATGGCCCTCCTGCATTATATATTCATCTATGGCGAGTAATTTCGCAGAATGTGATGGCCAGCTGTGAACACTATCACACACAATACGACAAATAGTAATGGATTTAGACGAATCTCATATATTAAATCATAGGTTTCTGAAGAAGCTTCAATTGATTATTACTTTAGCGACAAAAATACATAGCATTAACGGATGAAGATAAATCTAGTATTATTATATTCTACGCTTATGAAGATGTCACAAATGGCTGATCAACAATCACACGCTCATTGCACTAACAAGTTACACATAGTTGCTATGACCAAGAACAAATGAGAAGGCAAGAAATAAAAATATATCAAAACATCTTACAAGAAGTAGAAGAGCTAGCTAGAAAGCCCTAATAATCTTAATTGTGATGATTCCGGTTTGCTAGAAATTGACCTGTGAGTCCACAAGTAAGAGCCTCGGTAGGAATTTTCTTCACATTTTCAACTGCTTCAGCAAAAACCACACCCATACCCATATGCAAGTGAGGTTCAATATGACAATGGAAAGCCCAAGCTCCTGGGTTGTCTGCCTTAAACCTAAAGGCAGTCCAACCAATAGGGAATAATGTAGCTGTATTTCTATATGGAGGGTTCTTCAAGTTGAATTTTTTCACATCTTCTTCCTTAAACTTGCCATCTCCAAACCCTAACACCCAAAAATCATGTCCATGTAAATGCCAAGGGTGGATCTCACTGTTATTTGCAGCCAACATATTTGCATTTTGTAATATCACATCCACCACCTCACCCTTCTTAAACATGTACAGCCCATTTCCTATTGACGAATTAGGGTTTTTCGGTGGAACCATGATATCGTAGTCCATGGGGAAGGTCGCGGGAGGAGGTCGTTGGTCAAATGCACCCTTGAGGTTGAACTTGATGGCGCCAAGGTATGGTGTTGGAGGGAGACTTAAGGAGATATTGTTGATGGACCATTTGATATATCCATTGATTTTGTTTTGAGTGTTGAGAAGGAGAATTCTTCTATTGGAGTACTTAGGAGGTTGTGGGGTTCCCATTAGGGCAACAATTTTCTTAGTGAAGGCCTTGCTTCGTTCATAATCATTCCAAAGAGGAATTTCTGGAGGTGGCGTAATAGGGTATACCGAGGCGGAGATAGTCTTGTAGTTTAGGATAGTTAGGGCCTGAGTGGTATTAGGCTTTCTACCTCGAACTCCAGCCGTAACCCAATAGTTTTGGTTTGGGTTTTGGTCAGTGGTTAGGAGGACAGAGTAGCTCTCACCAGAGTATATGTCGATGTCATCCACCACAAATGGCTGCACATAGTTGCCGTCAGCTTCCACCACTACTAATTTGTGATTCTGTGGGGGAATAATTTATATAGTTTAGTTGGATGATGAAATTTGTTTGGTAAAATGAAGATACTAAACAGCACATTGATTAAAATAGACATTCACATTCTTATGAATTAAAGTTAGGGGTGTGGGATGTTTTTTGTTTTGGCCAAAAGGGTGTGGGATGTGAAGAATAATTATGAAATCTAAATTATAATTAGAGAATTGGATATAAGTAGACATTATTCACAATCTTATGAATTAAAGTTAGGGTGTGAGATGTGAAGTATAATTTTGAAAAACTAAATTATAATGAGACAGTATGTAATGTAAGCAAGGTGATTTTAAAGAAACCAGTTGCGCAAGTGTTTTTATTTCCTTGAAACAAGAATAAATTGGAATTAAACTTTAGATGGATCTGGACAAAATTATGCAAGTACATAATAAAGTAATTCTTTTTATTGAAAACTTATTCTGAATTCTGAGAAAGATACCACAGAGCATATAATGTGCGCGCGCGTGTGTATGTATTGATGCATGCGAAAATCTAAAAAACCAAAAAATAAAATATTAGATCTAAACTTTGATCTCCCATCAATGATTTTTGTCGGATCTTTGACATCGGTGACATGGGACCCATAAATATATTTTGTACTTTATTTTTGAAGATTATGACACGCCTATAATTCAAAATGGGTAAAAAACTAAAAAAGTTTTTATTTTTGAGGTTAAAATTTCAACTGCATACAGTAAATCAACATCATTAAAGGTGGGGGCCTAATCTAGAAATCATTGACTTGTTCAAAAAACCCCGAGATATATATGTTTATAAGCAGTGCCTAAAATGTGCTTTAACTTTCTATTGTTTTATTATTTTTTATTTTAAGTTGCATCATATCAATGTTATTTTTTAATTCTATAACTCAAAATTTGATCTTTTTAACTTTTCATTTTACAAGGTAAAAAATTTAGTCCTCCTATAATTTATATTATATAAGACCATTATGAGGGGTCAATCCGATATTTTTATTATTTTTATCTCCAATTGCACCAAATTGATGTCATCTCAACAATAAATTAAGAGTGATGCGGAAATTAAACAATATTATTAGTGTGTTTTAATTAAAAAATATAAATTCTATTCAAATTAAATAAATACATCATAGATTAAAAACCGGAGCAAGTAATATTAAATAAGTAGTAATTGATGAGAAAATCAACATCCAAATCTACATATAGTTATAAAGATAATATATAATTGATAATGACACCGAACTTAAATCATATGCATGGCTGGCCAAAAAAAAATCATATACATGGCTAAAATTATCTCACGATAACATGGAATAGTTACTCCAATCTACTCCACTTGTCTTATTTATAGGTAAAGAGAAAAGGTCTTTTTTGGTCATATATATAAGTCATTATAAATGTTCAATTTCATCCTTCTTTTATTATATGCTGAAATATTTTCATATAGTTCAGTGGATATTAAATATGGTTAGAACAAGAAATTTGTTAGGTTTTAATAATGAGAAGTTAATTATATTAAAGTTTTCTTTAATATGCGTGAAACCTGTGAAATATATTCTATAATTAAGACATGAAGAGTATATGAGTGACATGAATTGTGTCTCTGTGTGCAATAGTGGCAAACTGGCAACACAATCAACCGTCTGAGTGGCCACCACATCATCTATCAAAGTCAAACTCCTAATAATGACTTTCTAATACCCAAATAAAAATTATGAGCCTTCACACACATGTGAGGTTCTTTATAGATAGCATGACTTGTTAAAATTATATATATTAAAATTTTAAAGCAAAAAACATTATATATGAGATCATATGTATATCTTCAAAATTTTATCAAAGAAATAAATATGAACACATATATAGTAAATCTAGATAATTTTAACTTGCATAGCATGCATGTGATCAAAAATAAAATCACACTGCTATAATTAGTATGAAATATATCTTTATCAATAAACAAATATCTTCCGTTTTATGTATGTCCAAAAATACATTGAAAAAAGGGGTTGCACCCATACTTTTTACGAAATTTTAATAATCCTTTTTTGAACAATAAAATTTTACACTTAAATAGTGAGTATTTTGCAACTAATATTTCCCTGTTTACAAATCATGAATAACGTACGTGTAGTTTATTTTTTGTTGATGTGTAGTGAGAGAAGTGTTGCGTATATTGAGAGAGAGAGAGAGAGAGAGAGAGAGAGAGAGAGAGAGAGACTCACAGAGATGGCAAAGTTGAGGGAAGCCAAGGCAGTGGTACTAGCAATCCTAAGTCTATATGTTTTGTTTGGAAGAACATGAAGAATCTGAGGAGCACATTCTTCCCCTCCTTTGAAATTGCATTGAGGAAGACTTGTGTTCATAAACTTGGCGCCCAATGTACAATTGAATTGTCCTCTTCCATTAATCAGCAATGTCTATATATAGCAACAATTAATCAAAGTTGCAATTAATTATATTATCGAAAAAAATATAACTCAGCCATACCCTTCTCATACAAATTAAATAAAAATCTAATAAATTATTAGGCTATCCAAAAATTATGCTTAGATTACATAGCACATATCTAAATTCAAAATCCATATAATGCAAAGCAAAAGTGTGTGTATTATCAACTTCTCCAAATTTCTGCTAGAATTAAGAAATTCACTATTCTATTTTCATTTATTTAGATTTGTGTGCATATTTTGAAACTTAATATAAAACGATATTTTAATAAAATGTAAGAAAGGCATACATAATTTCATTTCTTTTGACAAAGAAGTGAGGACCTACAAATTTTATTACAAACAAGTTTTGTTGAATATCAATACGTGATATTCACGAGTTATTTTGTGACAATTTTTGCATAATGGGACTTATTGGTAACTATGTAGATTTCATAATAATTAGGACTTCTGCAATACTATATTTCATAAATAATCTGTACATAAATCTTGAGACTTGGGGTAACGATATTCCACAAAAAAATATATCCATTAATCCTAAGATTAAGGTAACATTCAACTTAATTCAGACAAAATTAAATATTAATCCGAATCTATTAAAGGTAATGTATCTTAGGTGTCTCTACCAATTAAACCGAGAGAATATCTAATAGTTTTAGCCGACTTGAAGATTGTGCTGCTTCAGAAAAGTAAAGGACAAAGTTCAATGATCTTTAAAATAAAAAATAACATATCATACAACTCAGGATGTTGTGCCATATAAGCAATATATATATATATATATATATATATATATATATATATATATATATATATATATATATATATATATATAAACACAATTCATCACACACCCAAACCAGCCACGTCAAATCCTATTGACCCATACCAATGGACGGAGTAGAAATCACTTGACATAAAAGTTAAGATCTAGTCATTTAGAAATCTAGCTATATCTTTCAATTCAAATTATTCCTCCTTAGCTTGTCTTATTATCCATATCACATGGCCCCAATTAACGGAATTAATTAATGTATTGATATTTGAAAAATAACAAGTTGGCCAGATCATTTTTTATATAATAGTGGTAATCATAATCATTTTTCTAAAGTTGGACACACTGACACACATATATAAGCGCATATTTATAAATGCAAATTTGTACAATGTATTGAAATAGTTCCTCTCATAAAAATGAGTTAATCAATTCTACTTCATAGCGCGCTAGTGACCAATTATATGTGTATGGATTGTATATATTTCAAAAATAATTTAATTTAACTTATTCTCAATGAGCATAGTATCTCACGTTATTCATATAACTAAATCAATTTATATCATCCAAGGCCAGAAATTCCTAAATTAGAATATTAACGATACACACAAAAGATAGTGATATTAATGGTAATGTGCATAAACGAACCTCTCAATTTTCCCCTCACTCTTCTTCGGTCTCTCAATTTCTCTTTCACTATATTTTAATAAATTAATTGGTTTGTCAAAATGAGTCATCTAGCATTAACATTATAGCATATGCTAAATCTAGCATTCTGTTTCAAAAATACGCATTTCCCAAACAAACAGAAAGTTGAGAAAATATCTGACATTTATGTACTTAGTCTCTTCTATACTCATTTAATTTCTCCATTTTATTATATTGGTGTGATTAATCATTACCTGAGGTTCACCTATCCACTTGAAGGGATTAGAGGAGAGACCAACTTCTTGTTCATGAGAACTTGTGTGCCACCAATCACTGAGCAACAAGTTGAGTTCTTCATCATAGTGAAACGGTTCTTTCTGTCCCTCTGGTAATTCCACTATTAGTGATCCATACAGCCCTGCTGATCTTTGCATCCCAAAGTGTCCATGGTAGAAATATGTCCCTGCCTGCATCAATTCATTATTATTATATCATTACCCCCACATTGATTGTATATAGTAATTACCCAAACACACTTGAATAATTAGAGTTTGGGTGTGTGTTTTTAATTTTATATCATTACAGTACTTCCACGACAAGAGCCAGAATTAAAATGCTCTCTAGTCAATATCCAATCATCATTATATGGTACATTTAACCGTCTCAATGAATTTATGTCTTGGTGATATATACCATTTTAGTACTTAAAATGGTCCTATTTGTAAGATATCAAGAGTTTTTTTATTTAAATTAAAATTAAAAATAAATCTTATTGCTCCAAATTTATATCGTCATTTTGGATTTCTCAACTCTGACTCATTCATTCTTATTATTAAAAAAGGCTATAGTTTGAAAGGTTAACAATTTTAAATTGTTAATAAGATTTTAAGTTTTTCTTTATTTTTTTTGTTAAACACCTCCAGGTAATCCGACGCCTATATTGGTAACTGACTAATCCGGACTCGAGTGGTAGGAGTGTTGCCTACAGAGACAAAGTTTTCTCGTCTCCCAATGAGAGCTCTTCCCAGGATTTAAACACATTATCATTCTTATGGGGTTGTAGTCCACTTACTAGCTCAAATTACATTTATGATCAGATGAATACATTATATATCTAATAAGTTAAGCTATATAAGTTGCAATAATGAAATGTTAAATAGGATCAATCTTGAAAAAAGGTATGTTATTAATACTCTACTTTCTTATTATAACAAAAATCACGTGTTTCTTTTAAATAATATCTTATAATAAGGGTAAGCTAAAATAGCAATAGATAGCCAAATGATAGTGATGATCCTATTCGATTCCACCATTATATGTCTATCTATTCGGCACTTGAGGTAAAATCGTTTATCTTGAACGAGAAATTCACAGGTGATATATAAAACCTAATTAATTAATTAATTGATCAGAACGAATACTTATATAGGAATAATAATTTAGTTCATTGTGTATATAAAATTACCTTATCAACTTTGAATCTGTAATGAAATGTCTCTCCTGGGTTGATAGGACATTGAGATATGGAGGCTGTTCCATCTGCCCAAGGTGTTCCAACCTGCAGCAATACAACACATAAATTAGTTATTGAGTTAGAAGCTTCTTTTCCTCAATCACTCATAGTTTGATGCTAAAAGCTTTGGTTTATAAAGTTCTTATATGTTTGCTACATACTACTACATAGTAGTAATATTTATGCCTCCATTACTGACCGTTCCTTTTTTTTTACAAAGTAATATTTTAAATGGATTTACATATAAAATAAAATGTGTACATGGAAAGCTATCCTATTCATAATTTCTTTTTACTTCATACCTTGAATTTACAACCCAAACAACTAATTAACTCTTTTATATTGGGAATAGACAATTGAATCAGAGGAACAATAATCATAAGAAAACAAAACAGTTTGGTTAGACGACACCGTCACACAGATCCATAGATTTATATTTAATTAAGTATTCTCCACTTCACTAATATAATGTCCTCCATCTGCACTTCAAGAATCACACAGCTTGCCACCTTTTTTGTTTTATTCACCTCTGCTTTGTGTGTGTGTGTGTGTATGAGAGAGAGGAGAGAAGCACTGATCATTTAACACAAGCACTCCAAGATTCAAAAACCCTGACTCTTTGTGGTCAAAAAACAAACTCTGACTCATCGTAAATTTATTCTTATTCTTCCCATGTGTAACATAGTTTGAGTTCTTAGTTTAGTCAAAGGTTGAAACTAAGTTACGAGTTACATATTATATATTTATAAATATCAAAACTAACCATTCTAATTCCATGCCAATGAATCACAGTTCCCTCTGTGTGAAGCTTATTAGTAACGGCAATGTCGAGTGTGTCGCCGGCCTGGGCGCGGATGGTGGGGCCCGGAAATTGGCCATTGATTCCCATCACAACATGCTCCAAGCAGTCCACCTTCTTAAAAATGTACTCCACATTGAATTGATAGCGCCTCACCTTTGCTCCTAACACCGGTGATGACTCAAACAACAATAAGCACATCAAAACGCACCATAGCATCAAAGTTTTGAATCCCTCCATTGTCATTTTGGGGAAAAGACCTCAAGCTCTGAGAGAGCTTAAGGAGGAGGAAGAGGAGGAAGATGTTATGTGATAAAACAAGAACTGGAGGGTCATTTAAATATTTGGAGTTTGAGGAATGGAGGGACCTGATTGAATCGTTTTCTCTGTACAATATAAAAATTGCAATTATTTAACTTTGGAGTTTGGAGGGAAGCGATTATATGTTAATATTTTATAGGCACATGGGCTGTATAAAGCAATACCTTTGGTCTCTAATACGCGATATTACAAAAATATTTAGGTGTACAGTTAGATTATGTATAGAATAAAAAAATTACGTATAGAATCAAATACATTAATTTTAAAATGATAATTATAAAATTTAAATAATAAAAAATCTTTCTTAAAACTAAAAATCAAACCAGCTAGTTTTATATTTAGGGTCAGAACTGTTGTAACTTTGGGTGCTTTAAAAGTATAGCCTATCACCTAGGGAAGTGCTTGCTTGATTGGCGTACTCAGGTTAACCATTTGTTCAAAAATTATTTTAAAAATATTATGTAGTTATATACAAAATTATTCTAGAAATATTATGTAGTTATATACTTATAGTTAGCTCTACTGCTCTACTCAACTTCATTTTGACAATTTTCTTTATGAAAGATTGGTATTTAATATTCATAACTTCTCTAAAACCGGCATATGTTTATTGGTCAATCCGAGCCAGAGATCTAGATAAGTCAATTAAGTTTGATTTTATTTTTTCATCCCTAATTATTGAGTTTGAGAAACCGTAGTTTAAAAAAAAATTACATTAGATTTGTAGTTTCATAACTTTATTGTCTGTTATTATGTATACATAATGATAATCTTGTGGATTAGTCTTTTTTTCTTTGAATAATAATATTTTTTATAGTTGCGTGTGAAAAATCTTATATATTAGTTTCTTGGAAACAGGTTTCTTCACTTCCTCTCTCCTCCACTTTACTAAGAAAAAAACTATTTTTGGGATCTTATTTGTTTTTCCTTTACCATTAGATTTTACATAAAACTAGTCACATTTTGATATCCTATGAATAAAAAATGGCTTTTTTAATTTTATATAATTTTTCAAATATTCAGTGATTTAACTTTGAAATAAATATAGAATTTGCGGTAATAAATCTTCGAAAATTCATATAAAATTGAAAAAATAACCATTTTTTGTGGGTAATATATCAAAATATCAGCAATATTATATAGAATCAATAAGAAAAGTCAAACAATAAAAAATTTATCCGAAATGATTCATTGATCCGAAATATCATCAATGAATCATTTTTCAACCAATTAAATCACTAATCCAATATCCAGTACCTTTTAGCTCTGAGATTTCAGGCTAGTCCGATTTAAACGGATCAGCTCAAACCAATCCACTTTTGATTCCTGCTAGCCCGCGCTATTAACCTATTTCGATTCAGGCTTAACTTTTTTCAACCCAACCAATTTTTTATATGTTTTTTGGGCTCAACCTGGCCCGAATACAAGATTTACGTGTAAAGTTGATATTTCAATTCAATCCAACCCAACTCACTTTAAAAGCAGGTTAACCCACTTTTAACTCATTTTAATTCGGGCTAAACTTTTTATAACTCAACCCACTTTTTTATGTATTTTCGGGCTCAGTCCGGCGTTTCAAGCCAGAAGTCCCAACTCTAAGTAGCTTATTGAAAAATAGAAAAATGGAGTAAAGTTAAGACAATGTTAAAGGCCTGTTGGGTTGGAGGGAAAGGAATGAGAGGGGATCGGAGGGGAGGGATGTGATGGAATGGAGAGGGAAGAAGGTTTTTAATGTTCCTTAATTTGGCTTGGTTGTTGAGGAGGGGGAGGAAGTTAATTTTTAACGATGTTTTATTTGGTTTGGGAGGTGATGGGACGGGGGTATTAATAAATGTCCTACTCTATGCCCTTATATAATACTCCCTCCAGTCCTAAATATAAGATCTAGTTTACTTTTTTGAAAAATCTTAAAAAAGCAAAATATAAGTCAATTACAAATTGATTTACCTAATTTTTCCCCTTAAACTAGTTTATTTAACCTATAAACTAATGACTAATATAAAAATATATCAAATATGTCATAATTTAATAACATATTTTGTAACCTTAACATCTCCAAAAAAAGTCAATTATGTCTTATATTTAGGACCAGAGAGAGTAGTTCATAGACTTAAGATTTGTAGCCACACATATTATTTGTCACTAATATGTTTTTAATATTAGTTTATAGACTACCTTTTGAAATAAATAACAATCTTAAAAAAATGTAGATGAAAATGTTAAGAACATATGCAAAAATAAAGCATCAAAATACATATTAATTTCTTGGGCAAATGTGCAAAAATAGCCACGGTAAATTTAAAAATGGGCAACTATAACTCTGGTAAATTGAAGGGGCAAAACTGTACATTGTAAACTAAAATGGGGCAAAACCATACATTGTAAACCAAAATGAGGCAAAAGTAACATCTCTGTTAGGCCGAGTTAAACATACATTTTCCAGACTTAGGCTCCACCATCAGTAAATGACATGTTAATTCCAAAATCTAACGTGAAAGTTAAAATGCATCCAGTTGAACCCTAAATCACTAAAAATGAACTATAAACCCCCAAATCATTTCGATAAGAAACCAAATAGAACCCCAAATCATGTAAAATTCACCTTACTTCTACGTAATCATCTGAAAAAATAAAGTCTCATCAAAAAATTAAAGTCTCATCAACATATTGCACCCTTAAATGTATGACACATCATTTACTGATGGTGGGGCCATGTCTGGAAAACGTACGTTTAAATTTACGATGGTTATTTTTGCACATTTGACCAATTTTGCCCCATTTTGATTTACATTGTACATTTTTACCCCATTCAATTTACTAGAGTTATAGTTGCACATTTTTAAATTTACGATGACTAATTTTGCACCTTTGGCCTAATTTCGTAATAGTACTATATTTTTCAGCAAGAAAATGTTACAGCTGATAAACTGATAAGAGAAGGTATAGCACTGGCCGAGTTTAATAGGAGTGGCAGGAGAAAGAATCAAACAAGCACGAGGTGATTTGAAAAGATAAAAAGTGATGGAGCAAGAGGTGAGAGTGGAAGTACTGGTGAGGTTTTTTAATCTAAAGCCATTGCTGGAAATCGGAGTTGGCTTCAGTGGCTGAGAAAGAATTATATTCCAGCAATGAATAGAAGAAGGGTTAAGAAAATTAAAGAATGAAGGAGAAGGAAGAAGAAGAGATTCAATTGGTGAGGCGGGGAAGATGATGTATACTTTTTTACGCAAAAGTATGTTTTTATGAGGACATTTTCCGCGTACTTTGGACTTAATTTTTGCTTTCTCTCCAAAACCATTCAATTTGGAGGGAAGAAAAATAAGTGGTTTGATTGCGTAGGGAAGGATAAGTTTTGGCTCTCATCCCTCCAATTTTCAATTTTTTTATACTAAATAAGGGGAGAGGGGTACATTCCATTCTCTCCCACTCTTGTTCAACCAAACAACCAGAGAGATAATAGTAATGTAAAATTGTAAATATTTAAGGTTTGAAAAATAAAATGGGTTTAAAAAGTATGGAGGGACCTGATTGAATCGTTTTCTTTGTACAGTATAAAAAAATTGCAATATTTAACTTTGGAGTTTGGAGGGAAGCGATTAAATGTTAATATATATAGGCACATGGGCTGTATAAAGCAATACCTTTGGTCTCTAATACGCGATATTTCAAAAATATTTAGGTGTACAGTTAGATTATGTATAGAATCAAATACATAAATTTTAAAATGATAGTTATAAAATTTAAACAATAAAAAATCTTTCTTAAAACTAAAAATCAAACCAGCTATTTTTATATTTAGGGTCAGAACTGCTGTAACTTTGTGTGCTTCAAAAGTATAGCCTATCACCTGGGGAAGTGCTTGCTTGATTGGCGTACTCAGGTTAACCATTTGTTCAAAAATTATTCTAGAAATATTATGTAATTATATACTTATAGTTAGCTCTAGTGCTCTACTCAACTTCATTTTGACAATTTTCTTTATAAAAGATTGGTATTTAATATTCATAACTTCTCTAAAACCGGTATATGTTTATTGGTCAATCCGAGCCCGAGTTCTAGATAAGTCAATTAAATTTGATTTTATTTTTTCATCCCTAATTATTGAGTTTGAGAAACAGTAATTTTAAATTTAAAAAACTACATTAGATTTGTGTTTTCATAACTTTATTGTCTGCGTAAAAGTATGTTTTTATGAGGGCATTTTCCGCGTAATTTGGACTTAATTTTTTGCTTTCTCTCCAAAACCTTTCTATTTGGAGGGAATAAAAATAAGTGGTTTGAGGCGTAGGGAAGGATAGGTTTTGGCTCTCATCCCTCCAATTTTCAATTTTTTTACACTAAATAAGGGGAGAGGGGTACATTCCATTCTCTCCCACTCTTGTCCAACCAAACAACCAGAGAGATAATAGTAATGTAAAGTTGTAAATATTTAAGGTTTGAAAAATAAAATGGGTTTAAAAAAGTATGGAGAGAATTGAACGACTAAATAATTTCAATAAAGCTCATATCATGTCAATATTTTTTAATATAAACTATCAATATATATCATGTCAATCAATCATTGTATATGTAAAGTAATTATGTGAAGCGAGTAAGTAGACTTTTCAATATTATCTTGTAACGTTTTAAGGTTAAATATCATTTTGGCCTATAAACTATTTCTAATGGCTCAATTTGGACTACAAACAATAAAATGGTTCATTCTAGCCTACAAAAAAAATAAAATGGTTAATCTTGCAAGAATGAGCCATTTTAGTTTAACCTTTTTATAGCCAGATTGACCCTTTTATTTTGTTTGTAAGCTAGATGGACCCTTTTATTTTGTAGCCATTTGATTGTTTGCGGGCCAAATTTAGCCATTAAAAATAGTTTTATAGGTCAAAATAATATTTATCCCATATTTTTACATTACAAAATCATGTTATAAATTTCCATAGCGGATCTCTTACAAGATCATTTTGTTTTAAATCGTACTAATTGTAAATCTAATTTATCATTTTTATATTTACATTACATAATATTGTCAACCTAATCTAAATATTATGTTTTCCTTTTTGATTTAACCATATTCAATAATTTTACATATGGACTTTGTAGAAATTTTTTATTTTGTTAAAGTATATGAGTGTTCCTATATTTGGTTTTGTTACAAGAGTGTTCCTATATTTAATGTCAACACTCAACATATTCATATTTAAAAATTAATTAAATTAAATTATGTTTATTTTTTGTATTTCTATTTTAATATATGTTTTAAAACATATTTATTGATAAAAACAAACTCTTGCAAATTGAATTTGAGTTCACAACTTCACATTCTTTTAAGAACTTATTTAAACTGTCCAGTACATACATAAACTATAACAGTAAGTTAAAATACAATTCAGTCAAATCATATCTTGGACTTAAGTATGATAAACAAAACCTACCTAATTTTTAATAGAAAAATAGAGAAGCCATCATTGAGAGAGAAAAAGTATGTCGCAATATTATCACCATTTTCTTTGACATAATCACATCATTTATATTTTTATATATTTATATCTACATTCAAAAATTAAAGTTGCTCCTTAATGATTTTGGATTATTTGAGTCATATTTGGTCGTCTCTAGCTAATGCTTTAACCGATAACAAATTAATAATATTCTTCATTTGCGTGCATGTTTAATTAAAATGCTAAGAACAGATAGGAAAATAATTAACGCACGTCTTGATGGGCAATAATTTTGATCACGTGAATAATGATTTTATGCTGAATTATTAATAAATTATTGTTTAATCTAATACTCCCTCCGGCCCCTAATATAAGAACTAGTCGCCAAAAAAAGGTTTCTTAAGAAGACATGTAAATGTTAGTTGGGTGTCTAGGGTTAATGTTTCTATTCCAATATTGCTCATATTTATTATGATACTTTTAAGAGAGAGAAATACATAAGAATTAATAAATATGAAAAAGAGTTTGGGGTAAAGTAGGAAAAAACGCATTAAATGAGGAGAAAATGTGAGATGAGCTCTTATATTAGGATGAAAAACATTCAAATTTTGGGCTCTTATAGTAGGAACCGGAGGGAGTATTTACTAGTTTTGTTTTTCCAGTTCGAGTTCGAGATCAGAACAATGAGGAAAAGAGAGAGGCTACAGAGGGAAGAGAGAGGGTAGGCAGGAGTAGAGCAGATCTGATGGCGTGGGGAGCAACAAACTATAGCAGATAGGAGCGACATGATTGTTTTTTTTAACAAATTTTTCGGACCAAACACAACAGTAAAACCAACTAACGCGGTTGGCAAGCAGCGACATGATTGTTAAAAGAAACTTTGTTAACGTTGGAAATCTATAGCCTCAAATCTAAAATAAATTGACGATATCATTGATCAAATAGAAATCAAATAATATGATACTTCTTTTAGTTTCTTTTAGTTCTAAATATAAGACCTAATTGACTTATTTGATATATTTAAGAGAGATTAAGGAAACAATATGTTAATTAATTAAGACATATTTGATATATATTTAGATTACTTATTATTTTACAGGTCAAATATACTATAGTTTAAGGGAAAAATTAGGCAAATCAATTTATAAGTGATTTATTTTACTATCATAGGATTTTTCAAAAAATCAAAAGTCAACTGGAACTTGTATTTAGATTTGGAGGAAGTATCTCTTTACCTAATTTAAATGTAAAATTAAATACTCATAACTCGTAATTCTTTTAATTTTTTATTTGATCAAGAAAATAAGTCTTTAAATTTTTTTTAGGATAATGAGTAATAATGAATCACAAATCAGTTTATAACACTGATGTGCTACTTCTGAAAAAAATTTCAACATGTTAAACCAAAAATTAATATAATTTGATATATTGCTTGCTAATGAAACAAATTTTTAGGGTCCTAAATGTAATTTAAACCATATAAATAGAAATTCAAGGATTGGCTTGGTATAGTAAGTTTCAACTTCCATATGTTGAACAAGTATATAAATCAATATATTTATATGAATTGATTCATTGATATTATACACACACATACAACTTGTTGGTTTTTCGCTTTTGCCTTATTGGTTTTTCGGTCCGGTTTCGGTGTTTAATTTTTATGATTTTTTATTATTGGTTTTTTCGGTTTCGGTTCGGTTTTGAACCGAAAAAACCATTTGCCCACCCCTACATACAAGCGAGCGCCATTTGTAAAACCATCAATTAGTGTAGTGAATTAGTACTTTGGTAAAAAAATGCAGAGAATTAGTACATCCCAAGCATAAGTATCGAATGGGAAAAATGAATTGAAGCAGAATAAAGAATATAATCCGATTAAAATAAACGTATAGTTAAAAATTAAATTTACACTATTGATCTTTCAAAATTACATCAAATTTTAATTTATAAAGTGTATTTTAAATCTGTAATTTTACACTTTATAGTCTCAGCGATGGTAAATGCTGACTTACATAACTTAATTGGTTGAATTGCACGATTACGTTTTCAATTATTGGCATAATATTTTAACTTTTAACACTAAAATATCAAAATGAAAATCAAACTGAAATATAATCACAACTTGAAAGAACAAAGAGTATATATATTTTAAGGTTTTATATAACTTTTAATTTTTGAACTTTTAGTCAATTATAATTGGGTTAAAGGTCATTCTAGCCACTGAACTATTATAGAAGTGTCAATTTGGCCTACAAACAGGGAGGAGGAGGAGGAGGAAGAAGAAGAGGGAGGGGCGGTGGGTTTGGGTGAGGGGAAGGAGGGAGGAGAGAGGGAGTAGGATGAATGATTTTTTATTTTTAAAAGTGGGTCTCACATCCTCTAAAATTATTTAAATTAAGTGTCAAGGGTATTTTAGTATTTTCCAGTACATCAGTGGCCAAATTGAACCATTTTTATTGTTTAGTGGCCAGAATGAAACCGTTTATTGTTTGTAGGCTAAATTGGCACTTTTATAATAGTTCAGTGGCCAGAATGACCTTTAACCCATTATTATTTAGTCCCTAAATTTTAAAATTGGTGGTTTTGATCCTTTTGGTCAATTTTAGTATCGGTCCCTAAAATTTTTAAAATAGGTAATTTAGTTCTTGAGCCTTTGGATAATTTTGGTCTGAATATCTGGACTTTCAGTCAATTTTGGTTTTAATCCCTGAATTTTAAAATTTTTTCAAGTTTTTTTTTTTGAAAAAAATCAAGGATCAAAACTAAATTGACTAAAGTTCAAGGATCAAAACTATCAATTTTAAAATTCAGGGATTAAAATCAAAATTAAACAAAAGTTCAAGGACTAAAACCACCAATTTTGAAGTTCAAGGGATAAAACCAAAATTAACTGAAAGTTTAAGAGCAAAAGTTATATTAACTCATATTTTTAACCTAAAATTACTCATTATTAATCACAAGAGATGCACATTGATTCATAAAAATAATGATCAACGGTCAATTCAGCTTTAAGCAATTGTCCTATCTTTGACCCATAATGTTTGAAATTTGGACAATCATATTCTAATAGATGACAATTTTGAAAATAAACAAATAAAAGATGTGACAACCATATTCCAGTGATCATCTTATGAGTTGTATATCACTAACAGGATGCTATCACTTTTGTAATTATTATTTTTTTTATTTGTGTGATAATTGCGTGCTATTGCTCACTCATGATTATTTTTATCAGCTTCTTGATTACTTAAGCTTGAGTTAATGAGTTAAGATGTAATTTTATTTTTAAGGTATTAATTTAATAGTATCCAACATTTGGAAGTATATTAATGCATGTTTATAAAATATTTTCCAATAATACTCTCTGTTTAAAATATTTTTGGTGGTATTTTGCGTATTTAATTTTATTTTAATTGAAATAAGCACTTTAAGCGACTCTTTGGTTTGATCACGATTATAAACTGTTAGGGCTTAAATCAATTGCCTGGAGTTGTTCAGACTTAATCAATAGTTGACCTACATTCTTACAAAAAATGATTTTAAAGTAAGCAATAAATGTTACAACGAAAATACTTTATTTTAAGAATGTGGATGCTTTAGCCTTTTTTTACCTGAGATGCTCTAGCTAGAAACTCGTTTATAGAGCTGCAATTTCAATTCCATCATAGACTGTGATTCCATTTCTTCTAAAAAAACGTTTAAGCTTAGTTGATACTTTGTAAATTCAGGGTAATTAATATGTTTTAATGCATTTTTATATTGAAAAGTTACATTATAGAACAAAATTACCCCAAAATAAGTTCTATGATAATTAAAGACTAAACCACCAACATATAGTTGGTCTATAGTATAAAGCTCCGCTATATTTCTTCACTGTGTTGGGGGTAAGCTACGAGTTTGTGATCTCTGTAACTTAAGTAGTCAGTTGCTCACGAACCAAGTAATATGATACAGAAAATGTACTAAATGCATGCCACTTGATATCTTTTTAATTTATCAAGAGTTTAGCAAAGTAAAATTTTTAAAAAAGTAAAGTTAATGTAAATATGAAATATAACTATAATCCTAAAATCGATTATAATTTTTCTTTTGATTTGTTGCTACCCATCACACACATTTGAGAATTGTTGAGAACATTATACTCCCTCCGGTCCTAAATATAGGACATAGATAACTTTTTTTGGGGAGATAAAGAAAGGCTTAATTTTAGATGTTTTTCCAATAATACCTCTCCTTAATTAGTTTAATTACTTAGTAGCCCTTCCTCCCCTATCAAAGGAGTTGTTAAGAAGAAGGGTAATTTAGGAAAAATGTGACTAAAAATGTATCTAGGTCTTATATTTAGGACCAAAATGAAGTCTCTATCTAGGTTCTATATTTAGGACCGGAGGGGAGTATTATAATAAAATATAAAATAGAAAAGAAAATATTACTTGGCCCACAGAGCCTGCAGGTATTGAAAAGTAGAATAAAAACAGTCCAAGCCATCATCGTCTTTATCAGGGATCAATCATCACTATATTATACGCAGTAAGATTTAATGGAAAAACATATAAATAATAGGGCAAAAGTGTTGATCTAGTAATTAACTATTTCAGTTTGGGCAAAAATAATAAGTGACTGTTTCGTGATGCATAAATAATATTTAACTTTCTGACCCGGTGCAAAAATGACAAAACCGGTTCTAAATGTTAATTTGTAATTCTGTGGAACTTTAATGATATTATTTTCAGAGTGAAAATACTATTTTGCCCTTATTTAAATATTTAACCCTTCTTCATCTTCCCATAGTTCTTCCTTCTTCCTCTGCTCCTACTTTTTGACAAGTCCCATTGTATAATAATATCCTATAGAAACAATGAATCAAATATGAAAACAAATGATTAAATGAGCAGACAAAGAAAGACTTGTTTTGACAAAGAAGCATTATATTTATCACCATATTGACCTCGACCACAACTCTGAGTAAATTGCAGAGCCATGTTTCCACCCATAGAGTGAATAATAACAACCTTAGGCCAAGGCCAACATTCAACTCTCACCAAATCAGCCAAATCTTTGGCTACATTATCCATAGTGAGGAGGATTAATACTCCTATCTGCTGATTGTCCATGATTCCTCAAATCCAGTAGCACCGCCCTACAATCTACATACAATTAAATTAGAGAATTCATTCCACACTAATTGGGTTGTTGAAAGTAGAATGAGAGGAGATGTAGAAATAATAAATGGAGGAAGAAGAGGAATTGGAGAGAGAATCGAGGAGATTACGAGAGAAAGATCTCCAATTTCGTCTTGACCCCAAGAAGTCGTGGATGAAGAGCGCGGTGGAGTTGCCGCCGCCGGAGGAGTCCTGGGACTTGGAGAGCTCGACGAGCTTCTTGAAGATGAGCTGGAGGACACCCATCTTGTGGAGGATGGCGGTGAAGCTGGGCTGGAGGCCACGGGCGGAGTCGTGGTTGATGAAGAGTTAATAACTTGACATTTGAGAAGGGAGGAGGAAGGAGGATGGGGAAGATGAAGAAGATTAAATTTTTAATTTAAGAGGGGCAAAATAGTATTTTCATTCTGAAAAATAATATCATTAAGGTTACACATAATTACAAATTAACATTAAGAACCGGTTTTGTCATTTTTGCACCGGGTCAGAAAGTTGAATATTATTTATGCACTGCGAAACAGTCACTTATTATTTTTGCCCAAACTGAAATAGTTAATTACTAGATCAGCACTTTTGCCATAAATGGGCAAATAATATTTGGTGTATAATTAACTAAAAAAGTAGATAAGAGAGAATTACAACTATAGCTAATCACAACTAAGTCTCAAAAATTAATTAAATTATATTGAAGTTTCTAATGAGTGAATAATACTAAATTGAATGTATTAAGAGTTATTAATGTAGCTTATTGAATTATCAATAACAACAAAGTTCATAAAAACTCGTCAATAACAACTATATTTATAAAAAGTTGTTAATGAAAATTCATTGAGATACATTGGTAACTCTTTCCACATATACAATTTGATATTACCTCGGTGTCTAAGAATTTCAATACAATTTAATCACTTTTTGGGATCAGATTATGTTTAATTACTTTCCTTAAGACTTAGTTCTAATTCCCTTAATACATAATAAATAATTACGGTTCGCTAATTACTTTAATGTTTTACACACGAAAGTTGTGCTTCTAAACATTAATACCCCTACACAATGCAAATTAAAAAGAAAAGGTTTATCCAAGTCAAAATAAAGAATAATAAAAATTCGTTTATACTTTTTATTAGAAATGAAAAAAAACATAAGTAATTTGTAAATTATTATTTTATTATTTGTACGTGATTATAAAATATAATTTTTATAAATTGACAAATACTTCTTTCAGTTCTAATTATAAAAGCTAGTTTAGGTAAAAAAAATAAAAGCTAGTTGACTTTTTGAAAAATTTAATAATCAAAATAAATCACTTTAGTTTATTTATATCGTTTTTTTCTAAAAGCTAATTTATTTTACTTATAAACTATCATATAATCTATAACATGTCACATATATTAACATTTATAGGTCTAATTTGTTTCCTTAAGTACCCAAAAGAAGTCAATCTAGCTCTTATAAATATATAAGAACGGAGAGAGTAATATCACTCTCTTTTTTAAGGACTATAATACTAACATTCATGGTACCAGAGTTGATGAAATAACAAAAGCAAAAAGAAAAAGTCAACTTGAAGTAATTATATTTGGCTTGTTCAAATATATATTTCTATAAAAAAATATATTATAAGATTAAAATATATAAATTTATTTTTGTTCAAATTTACTTTATAAATTTTTCTGTTTAGTTTATTTTGTATACATGCATGTATATTGTGAGTCTGATTTAATTTAATTTCTTCCACACCCTTGAAGGAGCTGCTTTATGATATTATTTATTTATAAACATTATGTAACTTTTGAGATCATAATACAGCTAACCACTGTCTTTTTTTCTCCATGTGATTTCAAAAGGATTCTTTTTTCACATGTTCTGCATTAGGTATTGGAAAAGTTGTAAATAATTTTACAGGTGTTTTAATTATTTTTTTTATAAATAACAAGTGCTTTTATTATTGCCTACTACTTTAATTATAATTTCATATTATCTTACCAACCATGAATGCATCAATGATGTCTTAATTAATAACTACTACTATGATTATTATTAATTAAGTAAATTCATTTTAGGATTTAGATAAATAACAAGATCATGATGACACATCAAAAGATGTTTAGTTTGACACATCGATATCTGCTGTATCCTTTAAAATATGTGTGTCGTGCTTCTAAACTAAACGGCATGTAAACTAACTACAGAAAACATTTCATAGACATCTGAACTGAGATTGCTTCATATCCTGCAAAAGACATCTTTTTTCTTGCAGTTTATAGAGTCAGCTCAATTGCATTCTGTATTCCAATAGAGTGCCTCGGTGATTGACTAGTAATGGAAAAGCTATATTGTGCCCTTCCAAATATCTTTTGGATCCAAGTCTTTCCTTTTTCTCACACACAATCATTGGGACATTGCTGCATCAGATCATAATCCTTTGATTTTGTAACTCTGATTATGAGCTTAAGCTTATGAAGCAAAAGAAATTTGACTACTTTTGGTATCTCTCAAAGTATTCTGATAGGATTATACAATAAAGTTGGAATAAAAAAACAGAGGATCTCCTAGTTTCGGTCTCATATCTAAGCTACATAGAACAATTGATGCCTTAACAAATTGGAGCAAGTTGAATGTCGGAAATCTTACTTTCAGAATTAAGGAACTGGAGTCAAAACTTGTATCTTTTTCATTTTTTATCTCATCCTCAACTTCATTGGCAGCTCATTTTCTTAAAGAGATATCAGAGATAAAACATAACCTAGAGTTTTTATATGATTGTGAAACTAGCTTATGGGCTCAACGATCATGTCTTAAATGGTATGTGGAAGGTGGAAAAAAAACAGTTTTTCCATGTAGTGGCCAGTAGAAGGAAATGAAATAATTTATTTAATCACATATCTTCAAGATAATTAGGGGAATTGGATGATAGATGCTAGGGATCCATCAATCCAAGTTGCTAGTCAGTATAATGAAATTTATGTTGGGGTTAATCAATCTTCTCTAGAAGATTTCATTACTCATCCATCTTATGTCAACCTAATTCTCTTGTCTGAAGTAGATACAACCTCTTTAATGATTTTATTCTCTATGGAGGAGTTGAAAGAGGCATTTTTTGGGTTTCCTGGAAGTAGTGTGTAAAGTCCCACATCGGCTGGGGAGGAGAACGAAAGGTGCTATATAGGCCTGGATACCTCCCCATCTTGACGCGTTTTAAAGCCGTGAGGGGTGAGGATTCCCCAAAGCGGACAATTTCGAGAGCGAGGCGCTGGGATGTTACAGATGGTATCAGAGCCAGAATCGGGTCGATGTGCCAGCGAGGGCGCTGGGCCCCAAGGGGGGTGGATTGTAAAGTCCCACATCGGCTGGGGAGGAGAACGAATGGTGCTATATATAGGCCTGGATACCTCCCCCTCTTGACGCGTTTTAAAACCGTGAGGGGTGAGGATTCCCCAAAGCGGACAATTTCGAGAGCGAGCGCTGGGATGTTACATAGTGCTCCTGGTCCAGATGACTTTCATGCCAATTTTTGTCAAACTCATTAATTAGAACCTTGTTCGAAAGGATTTATTTGAAGTTGTTTAATCTTTCTGGAATTCTAAACACCTTCTTATAGAGATCAATAGGACTAATATTGTCCTAATCCCGAATATAGACTCTCCCTAGGTAACAAAGGTTTGTCATCCCATAAGCTTAAGCAATATTTCATATAAAATTGTTTTTAAGTTGTTGAGCAATTGTTTGAAGCCAATTCTATCATCACTCATTGCTCCGCATCAAAGTGCTTTTTTTATAGGGGGCACGTTATATCAGACAATATAAGTTGGTAATGGAACTTATGTATCATATCCATTCCTCAAGAACGGGTCGCAAGAAACTTACTACTCTGAAAATTGACTTTTCAAAGGTTTTTGATCGCCTATCATGGAACTTCATCTCAACAATTCTTTTTAGTATGTGCTTTCCAATGAAATGGGTCAATCTCATCTCACAATGTGTTTCAACAGTTGAATATATTCTCCTTTTTAACGAAAGATTGCAAGTGCTTTCAAACCTAATAAGGCTATCCATCATGGTGATCCATTATCCACTTACCTTTATATTATATCAGCAAATGTTCTTTCTTGCATTATTTTACAGCAGGGACTTAATCGGTAATAGAAGGGTATTAGACTATGTAGCGATAGACATGCTATAGTAACATTTTCTTCCTTAGGTTTTTTATCCAGTATGAAACCACAATTTCCAGAAAACAAGCAACTTTTTTCCATGAATTTATCTCCATTAAACTTATCTGTAAGGAAATTGAAGCTTAGTCATTCATCTTTCTGCCGCATCTTAATTTTGTATCATATAGACATCATCTTCAAGCTAGGTTTCACTTGGAAACGACACCATGTGTCAGGTGCTATTTTCAGCCTTACATGCTTTCAACTATCTCTTAAGTGGATTCATTGCTTGAGTCTTTCTTTAGAACACATCACCATATGGAACGTTCATAAGCGTCTGACTGATTTCTCGGGATGGGTCCTAACAATGCATCACACAGTTGATATAGATTTTGCAGAACTCATTAAACCTTTTAATTTAGTTATTATAAGATCAATTTATATCCCACAATATAATTGTTTTATTTTTCCTTTTCTTTTATTGATATTATAAAACACATGTAACCCTAACTATCATTAATATCATTTTGCATTCTAATAAAAAAATAGAGATTGCTTCATGTTCAAACAAATGCATTAATAAAAAATAAAAAGGTAGAGTGTTGAGCATGTGCATCTCTATTATTAATCCAGTAGCATGCTCGTGTAACTTCATGATTTTGTTTTGGATTGAATGTGTAACTTCATGATTGGATTTTATATTTATTAATGTTATGAATTCTTGTGAGGATGCGTTACGTGTTCCTCTCGTAGCGTATCATTTAATATATTTAAATTTAAATTGAAATATATCAAGACCTCTTATTATCCCTCGTTTATGGTAACAAGGACATTCTTATCCCTACAATAGATATGAAAGATTGTATAATGAATTTTTGTTTGGATTACATGCGTAAAAAATGACTTATGAGTCAAATGTATTTGTTTATGTATACATAAATGAAGTTTTAATTTGTGTTTGTTTATTTTCCAGAAAATAAACCAAATTCACTTAAGAATTTTTCAACATTGATCTTAGAAGTGATTTATGTATATTTGAATTAATTGTGATTGTATGTATAAAATCAGTCAAAAAAATTTGTGAGGGGTCCGCATTATAAACTACTTATAAGCTCTTTTTCAGCTTTTACAAATAAGTTAATTATCCAAAATACTTATATATTCTTTTTTAAAAGTTTTTAGAAAATTTTTGGGTGTTCCTTCTTGCTACCACTTTTTAAATTATTCGCAAAAGTGGTATGGGTCAAAATTCTTCGCAAGATCCGTGAAAATCAAAAAGGTCAACACACAAACAAGCAAAAACTGAACAAGACAAACATTTTCCTTTTTCCACTAATAGAACCAAGGAAGTGAAATTTGAAGAGGAAATTCAAAACAAAGGAAACAAACCTTGGTGGATTGCCTTCTGAGAGCACAAGAGAGGCGAGAAACAGAAGAGAACGATTGATCGAGTTAAGATGGAGGAGCTCAATGAGCTAAAGTAGGCATTGGAAATTGACGGTCGAGCAAGCGGCGCTGGCGGCTGGTCGGTGGAGGAATCAGCGACGGCTTTGAAAGAGGAGGAGGAGGAAGGAGAGAAGAGAAAGGAGAGTGAGCATTTGAGCTTGGGCAATGCAGATAGACACCATTTTTAATTAGCTTCTGTGAGATGAAAATGGTGGAGGGTAGAAGAAGATGATGATGTGGTGAAGATGCTGACGAAGCGGTGACATGGCAGATGACCTAGCCTAATCAGGTGATGTGTCAGGTGATGTGGTCAAACTTTACGGTTTCACGATTGAAGATAAAAAAATTTAATATTTACAATTTCACGATTGAAGATAATTCTCAATATGAGTTTAGGCTCCAGTCATGAGTTTGTTTAAAATCAGGGTAATTTTAATTAAAAGCATCAAATTTATTGTAGAATTCAAGGGATCTTTTATTATTATTATGTTATTACAAAGTACATTGAACTCCAATATTATACTACCTCCTTTTTTGAATATGGATTACGCACACCATAATCGAAACCAAATATGATGGTGTAGTAATTATATTTAATTTGGAGTAGTAATTATCCACTTTCAAGCAATCCAAAAATTTTCTTCTGTAAAATTTCATGCTTTAAATCCAGTTGGAGTATCTAAGTATGTGGGTAAGGTACTCTAAACTATTGTAAAGACATCAAATCCCCGAAAATTTAGGGACATATCTGGATAGATCGAATCTCAGTGATAGTTTTTTTTTTTTTGACAAATTGAAGTATTTTATTCAAAAAAGAAGGGATTGAATCTCATACATCTATTTAACAAAACAATACAGATATCTAGTGGCAACAATAATTGCCCAAAAGGAATCAAAATAAAGAAAGAGAAACAGATGACTTGTTAGCAATGTCTTCTCGATCTCTTTGTAGTTCAGTTGATAGTTGGCATACAAATTAAATAAACCATTTACAAACATTTGAAGTGTGCTTCTAGTTCAAATGTTCAATTGATGTATCTGCCAAAAGGAGCACAGAGAAAATAACTTATAATATCTCTCGAGATGAGATTAAAATAAGCGAAGCAAACAGGTGTTCAATATGCTAGCTAGTTGAATCATGGAAATGGGAGCTTTACAAACCCTTTTGCTTTATCACAAAGCAACAACATATGTTGATTTGTTTTATAATCCGAATTACACACTCTAGTTTGGTCCCCAAAAGAAATACTAGTATCTCACTGTAACGGCATTATTTAGTTATGTGTGTGTGCCCTATATTTTCTTGTATGGGCCTTTTGAAGGGCCGTGGCAACAAGTTTTATGATCTGAGACAATTATTTAAAGGGTCTATTATTGATGATAATGTTATCTATATATATTCTTTTAATATACATTATTAACACTTCAATAGTATTTTACTGAAAAAGTTTACAATTGGTATGTTAACTTTATAGAAATTTTTATTTTGATTTCGTAATGTTATAAAAAAATGTTCCATTTAATTCTAACATTATATAAAATTTTATCACTTAAATTTTCAGTATATAAAAATCATTTTCAAATGTTTAAATTTTAATTTGTTTTAAAAATAACAATAACATAATAAAATTTCATTTATAACTAACATTATTAGGGTCAAATGACTAAAAAGACATTTTATAAAGTTAATGCATTAAATCAATAAAATACTATTTAAAGTTATAGAATCAAAGTAGACTCTTTTGGTAAAAAAAACGTAGACTCAAATGCCTTTTTTCTCTTTAGTCTAATGTAATATTCACCTTCTTAATCATTTTAATTAACCATAAACCTCTTTAGGAACCAACTTTATTGAAATAACTATGATAGAAAAAAGTTTTGCCAAAAAGAAGGTGAAAGACTATCATATTTGTCTGATGAAAAAAAATGGAAAGACTATCATAATTGGGTTCATTTCTAAAAAGGTCCGTTTCATTAATTTTACCGGGGAGAAAAGGTTTTTTTTTTCTTTTTTGATCAAGGGTAAAACAGGTATTTGAGACCAAACAAGGGAGCAGATTCTTTTCCGACACTGTAAACCGTAATCACTTCTCAAATACACAATTCCAGATCACGATAGGCCGGCCCATTTACTAGCAATGTAAAATCAGTATTTGAGAATTATACTCCTTTTGACCCTTTCTAAAACAAATGGCATCCATTCTTTTAATTGGTACTCTCAAACTGAGTCCGTTTGTTTGGATGGAATTGAGAAATGGAATTGAAGGTGGGAATTGAGGGAGGGTAAGGGGTAAAGATAGGAAGTAGAGGTAAATTAGGTGATGATGAGATGTAAAAGTTTGTGGGACCCAGTAAAAGTGTGAGTTGGAGAGAGAAAACTTGTGGGTCCCATGGTATATGGAAATTACATTTATCAATTCCCATATACAATTCCTTTAAAACAAACGGACCCTTTGCACTAAGCATCTTCTTCAAGTCTTTCTTATGGTTGAGATGGCTGGTTCGATCTCTATAGGTGCAATGGATATGCAAGTTCCTTCTGTTGAATAAATTGTGGGGACAAAAAAGTGTTCCTTCAATTCTTTACCTTCTCTTTTACTTTTTTTTCTTTTAATAAAGAGATCAATTGTATAAACTAAAATAAATTGTACTACTTAGGTCTCTCCATTCGTAATATAAGATCTCTACCTTTAAAACACACTTCTTAAGAAACATTGTAAAAGTTAGTGTCTGAAATTAATTCTTTTTTCCTAATATAACTCATATTTATCATGATACTATATTAAGAGAGATAAATTTATAACATTAATAAAAATAAAAGAGAATTAGAGGTAATGTATGAAAAAATGCATAAAGTAAAGATAAAATATAAAATTATATTTTATATTTTGTACCAAAAAGATACAAATTTTGGGCTCTTATAGTAGATTTGAGGAATGAGAATTTAATAAAACATTTTTTTGGTAAGAGAGTAGAAAAGGATTTAGGCAACACCATCATTTAATATGCTTCTGCTAGCCCAAGGGGCGTAGACCAGCTGGTAAGAAAGGGGAAGGTAAGACACCACGTACCCATCAGATCATGGGTTCAAACCCTTGGGAAGTCGTCACCCCCAATTGGGGAATCCCGGCGGCGACTTCGGATTAGTCGGTTCCCTGAAGTGGGCCGGACACCGAAGACTCTAAGCAAAAAAATAAGCTCCCCTAAAATAAAAATGATCAAAAAGACGATTGTGCAAACGCTTCCTCCATACTACCTTTTTTTATACACTACATACGAATATTGATACGGTTTAAGTATCTGAAAAATGTAAAGTTAACTTTTTTTTAGGCCGAAATGTAATGGTAACTTGAACAACCCAATATATGTAAGGCGAATATTAGAAAAGAGATGCAAAATATGTAAAGATCATATGGATATAGCTTTTTTTGGCCAGAATATGGATATAGCTTTATTCTATATGAAAGTTCGAATTTCATCTACAAGATGTGCCTTTTAAACAATTCTATAGCTTGTCGAGTCCCATGCAACTAGATAATATCTAGGGTTAAGGGTCAAATCTAACACTCTACTATTGTCAAAAGTTCATCCAACATAAACAAGAATTCAATGGCTCAAATCTAGCACACATTTTTTCAAAAATGGCTCAACTATAGCATTTCCGTCATGCCACGTCACCCGCCACGTCACCAATGGGCCCACTTACTATCCATTATTGGGTGACGTGGCGGGTGATGTGTCATGCCATGTAACAACCCCAATTATATAACCAATTTTACGCTATATTTTTTTTTATCACAAATTTTTTTTTCATACCAACTATGTTAGAAAAGAAATTTACTCATTAATAATACTAACATAGTTAGAAAAAGAATTAACTTAATTCATTAAAATAATTTTAATGCTAACTATGTTAGAAAAAGAATCCAATTAACACAATAGTAGCTAACATAGTTAGAAAAAGATTTTTCTTACTTTTCAAAAGATGAGTTAATAGGAGTTAATAGGCTAACCATGATAGGAAAATGATTTCAGTTACACAAATGATCTATCATGGTTAGAAAAAGATTTAATGTAATTTTAAATTAATAAATATAATTTTTAGAATGAAATATAAAATTCATAACCAAAAATCATTTAAGACATTATAATACTGATTTATCCATGTTAGATAAAAATTGACTAACATGGATATTTAAATAAATTTAGTAACACTTGATTAAATTCTGTCAAAGTAAGTTTCAAATTAACACACAACCTTGTATTAATTAATATTTACAGTTATCCAAGAAAAATAAATTCAAAAGATATACAAATTATATTAATAAATAAGAAAATGAAACATAAAATGAAAGCATGCCATATGAGCATAATAGCTAGTTCCCGAGTCTCCGGATCCTTTCCCATGACTCCTGCCCCGATCTAATACCTGTAAAATGTTAAACCACGAGGGGTAGACCCTGATGTCGTAACTAACAACTACTCGCCTACGCACATTTTTGCACTACGTGCATGTGCATGCCGGCAAGGCGGTGTGTGCTAATGTCGTGTTTGGTGGTGTGTGCTACATGTTGTGTTGCATGAACATGTTATCTATTTTCTATTCTAAGTATCTATCAATTTCCAAATAATACAGCAGTACAAGTATTCATTTAAAACCACATCACAAACTCAAAACATCACAAACTCAAACATCAAGAATAATAATAATCACATCAAACACAATACACAAGTACACCGATAATATGACAGTTCAATAGGGAATCACTACCCTCGCTTGAACCGGGGGCGCTCTCCCCAATAACGTTTTTCTCTTTATTCATTTTTCTTTATTCATTTTAGTCCCTGCTGTACGGGCAAGGGAACCTCATTCCGGAATGACATAATTATAATAATATTACTCGGTGTATCACAACCAAATCAGAAATTCTAATAAAAGCATTCCATAATCACACCAGCAATAATCAATGCATATAAACTACCTAAATGCTTACTAACATACACACACGCAGACAAGTGAAGTAGTTACCTCCTTGCATTTAAACGAAAAGCTACCGTAAGCTCCCATATGCTCAGTGTCAATAATCGACCTCTACAAGTAATAGTACAACACATAAAAATAGTTATCAATTAATCAGATGTCCTAATTCCAAATTTTTAAAGTTTCTATTCATTACTTTTTGTTCTTATTATTTCCGCTTGTTTGTAGTATGATTGCTTGCACAATCACTACGTGAGAGTAGCAAATAACTACCATTTAAATTTCTAATTGAACTATACCTTGTAATACTTAAAGGCTTACTTTCAAGAGATATTGTACCATTCAAAACCTCTAATTAACTATTGTAAACTAGACTACTCAATTCTTTATGTTTTTCCCATTATCTTTGAATAATTTTTAAATCATTTAATCCATTAATCACGTTTTCAAAATAGTCCTTCAATTTTTCAGTTTAACTATATTAGATACAGAACAATATACTCATTATTTTTAACATGTTTATTCCCAAAGAACAACAATAACCCCAAAGAGCTACAATGACCGAAATGTTAAATGAGTGCAAAGCAATACTTGGCCATCTAAAGGCTCAAAACAGAAAGGTTTAAGAATGTGACTCACACAATCGTCTCGTCCAATATTAATTAATATCATATTATTAATGTGTTATTACCAAGAAAATGAATGAACTAATTACTCACCTTAGAAATGAGAGAAGGAAGCAAAGGATTCAACGCTTCTCGTTGCACCTCAAAGAACTAAAGTTTAGAATGATGACCACCACAAAACCCGGCGACAATGACGGCAACAAACAGTGGAACACCCTCTCCTTCTCAGCCGGACTCAAACGGAGGGAATCAAGGAGAAGATGATGACTTAAACAATAGAATAAGATATGGAAAATCTTCCTTTAACACCGGCCACGCCGACCTTGGACTCATCGGGGAGAAAAGACGGTGATGACGGTGGCCGGATCTTAACACCGTGGAGTTTAAAGGCGGTCGACGGCGGAGAACAACGAATGACGATGGTCCGTACGGTAATGAGGAAGAAGGCCCGAGTTGGGTAAAAAGGTGGTGATGAAGTAGGTAGTTGTGATGGTAGGAAGAAGGTAAGTCAATGGTGATAAGGAGAGAAAGAGAGAAATATATCGATGAAGGAGAAGAAAGAAGTATGTGTGTATGGCAGCTGTGCATGAAAAGGAAGAAAGGAGAAGTGAATATATGTACTTAAGGGAAATTAAGGGTTAATGGCCCGACAAGAAAATTACAAAATTACCCTATGTAAGTTTTCTATTTTTATGGAAGAGTACACATCATTTTATTATTATTTTTTTTATTGGACATTGAATTATACTCATTCAATTTAAACTCTAAACTTCTCATTTCTAGATGAAATTTTTAAATTGGCAAATTTAATTGAGACCTTTATAATTTCCTAATTTAATGCATTAAATATAAATTTCTCCCTAATTTTTATTTACTTAAATATATCATTATCATAATTTATTTTGATTTATACTCAAGGATTTCACAACATTCAAAACAATTTTTCCTAAGTAATGAACCTTCATTATTATTACTAAATAAAAATTAAATACTAACTATTTTCCTTCACCTATAATGGAAATAAAATTCTAACAAATTCCCTAAATAAATGTTAAACTTTCTAAATTAATTTTAAGGTTAAATTTCACATATTTATTTATCAATTTGTTTTATAAATTTATAATTAAAAATTCAGGATGTTACAGGCCACGTGGCAAAACTGGATGACGTGGCGGGTAACGTGGCATGATAAGTCAAACTTAACGGTCAAACCCGTCAAAGTTGACGGAAATGCTAGATTTAAACCATTTTTGAAAAGATGTGTGCTACATTTGAGCCATCAAATTCTTGTTTATGTTGGGTGAACTTTTGACAATAGTAGAGTGCTAGATTTGACCTTTAATCCTAATATCTATATCTATATTTATATCTATACTATAACTATAACTAAAAACTTAATGTAGTGCTTTTTTTTTAAACACTATTCAACTTACTGTTCGTAGCACTGTGCATTTGCTCTATCTTCTCTCAAAAATTAACGTCACCTCATGTCAAATATCACAGTTTGTGTGTAATGTAGAATGAACAGTAAATCACAAAAAAATTTGTCTTCTGCCGAGTTCGTGGACCCCACAGTTTGTGCTTATTGCCTTCATTTGTTGTCCGCGTGTCCAGGCTGAGCAAACATAGTCCTTCTTTATTGTTTTATTTAAGCTTCATTTATTTATTTATCCTTTTTATGAAAATTTATTTATCCTTTATTGTATCTTCAGGGAAGTTTTTTGCTTCTTTCTTTGACAGAGGCCCCACCATATTTTAATTTTACCCTCACCGAGAATAATCACCTGAGCAATGATTTAATCATTTAATATTTAATTTTGTTTCTTCATCTTTTTTGTTTATTGTTGTCTACCACTTTTATTGGCTTTATTATTAGGTTTTATATCTTCATCTTCTTTTGTTTATTGTTGGCTATCACTTTTTTTCTTGTATTTATTTATTGATTATTGATTGAGAATTAATAAGTGATGATTGAGTATTTATATCTAGTGATTTAAATGAGTGATTATTGATTCTTTCCAAATTGATTATTAATTGAGAATTAAAGTGATTATTGATTAATGATGTCTATTACTATTTAGGGAAAATCTCAAATAAATCCCTCCGAATACCCAAAAGGACAAGTGAGGAACCTAAACTTTCAAAAGAACCATGAAGGGACCAGCACCTATCTATCATTTTAAATTTTACGAAAAGACAAAACTGCCCTCATCCTAAAACACAAATTGCGAGAAGAGGGTGGCTGTTATGGTGGGTTTAGGGTGGGTAGGAATTTATGTTTTAGGATGGGGGCAATTTTGTCTTTTCACAAAATTTTAAAATGACAGATAGATGCTAGTTCCTTCATGGTCCTTTTGGAAGTTTAGGTTCCTCACTTGTCCTTTTGGGTATTCGGAGGGATTTATTTGGGATTTTCCCTACTATTTATGTATTCATTGTGATATTAATTAATATAACATTTAAATTTCAAATTGATTTGTTGCTTTTTGGATTAAAAATTTAGTTATACCAATTATTTAGTTGCTTATTTATTTATTTATTTATTCGTTTTACTATTAATTATACACAGATTTATAGAGATAGAATTATAGACTTAATAATATTTAATTAATATCTTTTCATATAGACTTACAGATTTATAGACATAGTATTATAGAATTACTGATGTAAAGATGTATATTGTTTGATACTTCCGCAAACAATACACTTTTTATTTATTATTTTTTATTGCTAAATAATTAATATTTTCGAATAAAAAAAACCACTTCTAGTGATTATGGCGGAAGACTATTTCCGAATTTGAGTGTTAAAATTAATTAAAATAAATCATCTATCTAAAACGATAATTACCACTCATGGTTGTTCAAAAAAGTTATATTACTTTTTGACAAAAAAGAAAAGAAGGTTATACTATTGAAAAATATTAATCTGAAAGTTAGTGCGCCCTGATTATGATAATTGGGTGACGTGGCAGGTCAAGGTTGAATGTAGACGAAATGTTAATGAGTATTATGTTCTTTTTTATAATCATGAGATTTGTGTTTTGAGATTTTATGATACTTTGTCTTTAATTAATTCTTTCTATTACGAAGTTGCACTACAAAAAAAAACGGGCCATTCCGGCGCAAGCTTACCGGCGTTTGGTTGAAAAACGCCTAAATGAAACGCCTATCGGCGTTTTGTTACCAAACGCCTACATGAAAACGCCAATAAATATGGCGCACACTTCCCGCCTTTTTTCCCGCGTTCTCATATCGGCGTTTTGAGGACATCAAACACCGATATGATTTTTTAATTAAAAAAATAGGGGTCTGGCAGTTTTTTTTAATTTTTATGCAGAAAAAAGCATATCGGCGTTTCTGTCCAAACGCCTATATGCGATTAAATAATATTTTAATCGCCAATAGGCGTTTTGCAAAACGACTATCTGCGATTAAAATATTATTTAATCGCATATTGGCGTTTTGAAAACGCCGATATGTGGCCCTGAAAACGCCGCCAAACGAAGGCCTATAAAAGCACCGCTGATGTATATTTTGGTATTTTCGAAGCGTCAAAAAATCTGAGGGTCCCACAGAAATTCTCTCTTGTCTTTATCACTTCTTTTATATATTCCTTCTCTGTTAGATCATGTCTCGGCGTAACGGTAAAGCTCCCATAGACCCTGCAGAGCAGCAGCGATTGCGGGACGAGCAGCAGCGATTGTGGGACGAAGCTGAAGGTGTTGCAGTACGCCAGCCCCCCTCTTGCCAGCACCCCTGTTGCCAGCACCCCTCTTGCCAACCCACCTTGGACTCCTTTCGGGCTTGGTAGTAACCCAGGAGTCACGCAGGACGACCTCTGGAGAGACTTGAACGTCAACATCAGCTACGAAGACATGCATCAGATTTTGAATGAGGATAGGGAGGGGGAGGAGAGGGAGAGGGCTGAGAGGGAGAGGGCGGAGAGGGAGGAGGACATCCCGGTGCCGGAAATTATGATTAAAATGCGGCGCGTGAGGAAGTCTTCTAGTACTGGTCAGCTGGTGGATGTCAGAGGTAATTGAATTTGATATTAATTAATAGTTACAAATTTAATTTCTACAATATATATTATCTAATATATTTTTCTTACCTACAGATACCACTGACACTGTCACCAGGAGGAGGCTGACGGCGAAGCAGGCGCATGTGCTTCCGTCGAATGAGAAGATTGAGCTGCCATATTACGGCACCACCGGGCAGCCAACAACGGATGCTGCCATTCTATTCTGCCGCCATTGCCGACTGCTCGGCAAGGACTTCCGGTGTTTCCCGATCGACCCGACCAGCTGGAGGAAAGTTCCGAATACCCGGAAAGAGGAGGCTTGGGAGATTATTAAGGTAATACGTATTTCAAAATATTATAATTACTTGAATGATATTACTTAGTGTTACACTTATTAATTTTGTATATTGTTATTATACTTATTATTAAATACGAAAAAATTTCTTTTGCAGGTAAGTGGTGGGTCCCCGACAGCTTCAACCTGAAGAAATTCACGAAAGGGATGGTCGGGGATAATTGGAAGGATGAGAGAAACAAGTTGTACCAGCTGAAGTCCAGGAAGGGGACTGAGCCTAGGGAGGAGGTGGAGGTAGACGTGCCCGACGGAGTCGACCCTGACCAGTGGAAGAGGTACATCGCCTGGAGGATGGGCGAGCTGGGGCGGGCCAGGGAAAGGCGCGGTCAGCAGGCTCGGGCACAGCAAGAGGTTGGCCACTCGACTGGGAGCGTACCGTTGATCGTCCGCTATAACGAGATGGTATATAACTATTCACTACTCTTTCTATCTAATAATTTATGTTATAATAATACTGATCATAGTTTAACGATTCAAATATTTCAGTGGGAGGAGGCTAGGGCGAAGGGCATCAAGAAGGGCATCTTTAAAGACTTCATCATTCAAGCGCGCACCAGCTCGGACGGGAGACCTCTATCCCGGAAGGCTGCCGAGGAGATTAGGAGTGTTGCTCAAGCACAGGAAGATATCGAGGCACAGGCCTCGGCCAGGGAGACCCCCGAGTCTCAGCAGGGGGAGAGCGTGAGCCCCTTTGAGGAGGTCGTTGCTCTCCACACGCAGTTGGGGACGCAGGAACGTGCGGGACGCGTTCCAGGCCTTGGCTTTGGAGCCAGACCTACTCAGCTCTTCCCTCCTTCCGGAAGCCGTGGGAGCCAGGGTTCATCCTCTGGGGCGAGCCAATCATACGAGGCCCGGCAGCTAGATGAGAGGTTGCGGGCCAGCGAGCGAGATATTGCAGAGCGAGAGGCCCGAATGAAGGTAGATGAGGAGAGGCTGATGCGCGATTTTCAGGCCCGGGTGAAGGCAGAAGAGGAGCGGCTGGCGCAGCTGGCGCGCGAGCATGAGGCTCGGATGAAGGCAGAACAGGAGAGGCAGATGCGCGAGCGTATAGTCTGGCGACAGGAGCATGAGCAAGAGGTCGCTTTTGTGCGCGCGGAGTTCAGGCGCCAGCAAGAGGAGTTCTTCAGGGATCAAGGGCGGAGGTGGCAGCAGGAATTGGATCAAGCCTCCGCATCGACAACGCCCTCCACAAGCCGCCATCGAGGAGGAGGATGAGGATGAGGATGAGGATGATGATGAGGATGATGAGTAGATTATGGTTGTTTAGAATTTTTATTGTACTTTTTTTTTTACTTTTTATCTTTATTGTACTTTTTTTTGTTCTTTTATTTTGTTTGTACTTTTATGTTTATGTTGTACTTTTTTAAATTTCTGTAAAAATAATATTATTGTTCAAGTTTTATTGTTCATTTTGATTACGTACTAATTAAATGATAAAAGAAAATTGAACTAAATTAAGTAAAATAGTTACTAATTAATTAAAACAGTAAAATCTACCAACGTACGATTATATATTTATATATACAATAATATTTCATTCGTCACCATCTTCACGCTCTCTAACAGTTGGTACTGGTTCATCCCCTTCCGGGATCAGATATTCCAAATTATTAGGAGCAACCAGTTGAGTTGTGTCAGTTGTAGCGTCATAATCCTCGTCGCCCATATCGTACACATCGCGAGGTTTCACCTGAATCACCATGTGCCAGTCTTTGTCTTTAGGATCAGGAACATAATAAACCTGTTGCGCTTCGTCAGCAACGATGTATGGCTCGTCGTCAGGTAATGCCCCTGTGTGGAAGAGTCTCGAGAAATTCACTGAGGTGATGCCGAGAACGTCAACGTTCTTGCCTCTTTACCCCTAGTGTCTGCCCAATCGCACTTGAAGAGCGGAACGGAGAATGCACCATTGTAGTTGAGCACAAGTATATCAACAAGTTTGCCATAATAATGAACCTCCCCTAAACGCGCTTGTGCATCATTTCGACTAGCATAACTCCTTGTTCCAAATGACCCAAACACACCCGAGTTTTGCGTTAGACGAGAGCCATCGCGCGCAACAATGCGGAAGTGAAAGCCGTTGACATTGTAGGCAGAGTATCTCTGCGCATATTCAAAAGGTCCAGCAGCTAGATTCACCAGTGATGGTGGCGGATTTGGTTCGTTGCGTATTATTCTTGTGAACTAATCGGCAGTGATCTTCAAGTGATCACTGAAAGGTACAATGTATACGTATATAATTAGATATATATTTTGAAGAACAATAAAGATATATTTTAATTTGAAGCTGTCCGCCACCTACTCTCAATAGGAGTCCACAGCAGTGCAGCGTGTCAGGACATGTCTGTGTGCTTGTAACGTCTCGACAGGACTCAGACGGTGGAAGTGCGCTGCTCCTAATGGCATTCCAATGGCGGGAAACAACGTGTTAGAGCTGGAATTGATATGGTTTGAGTTATCGTCAACTCGAGGCAGACGCTCATTGCGCATGGTCTGACCATAATAGCGTTCAACAAATGAAACAACCTCGTCCCCAATGTAACACTCAGCAATACAACCCTCTGACGCGGCTCTATTCTTAACGAACGACTTCATTTTTCCCAAGTACCTGTGAAATTAGTTAGCGATGAAATAACTTTAAATAACTTTAAGATTAGTGATTAAATTATGTATATAATTATATACTGAAGTACACGATGAAATTAGTTAGCGTACCTTTTTATGGGATACATCCAACGATAGTGCACAGGCCCACCCATCTTTGCTTCTTCAACAAGGTGGACAATGAGGTGGACCTGTGAGGTGAAAAATGATGGAGGAAATATCATCTCCATATGATATAGCATCAGAACAACTTTGGCCTGTAGCTCGTCGAGCTCTTGTCTGTCCAACACCCTTGAACACAACTGCCTAAGTATAAAACTGAGGTCGGCCAACACCATAGACACGTCTTCGGGAAGAGTGTATTTTACGGCTAGAGGGAGAAACTGTTGGAGCAAAACGTGATAGTCGTGATTTTTCACACCAGAAATTTTTGGATCTCTCGAATTTAGGTCCACGCGCCTCGAGATGTTATTTGAATATCCGACGGGAACCCTAATACCCTGTAGCGTGGTCAGAAACACTCTCTTGTTCTTTTTTGTCAAAGCAAACCGAGCCGGCGCAAACTTATCGTTCTCGTCCGGCCACGCGTCTTGACGTATCCCCATGGCCTTTAGATCTTTCCTCGCTCCAATATGATCCTTTGACTTTCCTGCCTCATTCAGAATGGTGTATAAGACATTCTTGCCGACATTCTTTTCAATGTGCATGACGTCCAAACAGTGGCGCATTAAGTTGTGCTTCCAATACAGCAGACAAAAAAATATGCTTCTCTTTTTCCATTGAGGTGCTGGGCCAGTTCTACGGGCCACAGGCGGCGGCCTTCGCTGAGCCAGCCTTCCACCGCGGCTAGTGCTAGGGGCCTCTTCATTCGGCGGTGGCGGGTCCTTGCCAAATTCGCATTGCACATCGCAGATCTGCTCAAAGATCTCAAACCCAGACATCTGTAGGGGGGGATCTCTCCGTTCCTGTGTCCCGTCGAATTTCTTTTTCTGCCGCCTGAATTGATGATTCGGAGGAAGGAATCGTCGATGACCAATGAAACATGACTTCCTGCTGTGCGGCAGTCTGCGGGGCACCTGGTCTAAGTTGCAGAAGGGACATGCCATCCCTGTATACGTGTTCCAGCCAGATAACATGCCGAGTCCGGGGAAATCGCTAACAGTCCACATCACAGCGGCGCGCAGTGTGAACATCATCTTGCTTGCGGCGTCAAACGTCTCGACCCCATCGCTCCATAACTCGTTCAGCTCCTGTATCAGCGGCTGAAGGTACACATCGATATCGTTTCCAGGAGATGTCGACCCTGGAATAATTGTTGATAGAATGAACGAGCTGGACTTCATGCACAACCACGGGGGAGGTTATATGGCATCAAAACAACTGGCCACAAGCTGTAATGTTGGTTGAAGGAGCCGAATGGGTTGAAACCATCAGAAGCGAGGCCTAGCCTGACATTTCTTGGCTCCGAGGCAAAATCAGGGAATGCACCGTCAAAAGCTTTCCACGCATCACCGTCTCGAGGATGCCTCATCTTGCCGTCTGGGTTAGCTTCTGTCGCGTGCCACCGCATTTGCTCAGCCATCTTCGGGGACATGAATAGCCTTTGAAGCCTTGGACGAAGTAGAAAATATCTCATGCTCTTAATGGCACGTCGCATCTTCTTCTTATTATGCCCTTCACCCTCCACCTTGTATCGGGCAGTGCCACATTGTCTGCATTTATCTAACGCTGCGTCAGGGCCCCAAAACAACATACAGTCATACAGGCACACATCGATTTTAATGTACTCTAACCCCATCTTTGTGACTGTTTTCTTTGCCTCGTAGATTGACGACGGTAGCTCGGCTCCAATGTTATAAAAGGCGTCTGAAAGCAGCTCAATCACGTCCGACATGGTCGCATCAGATACGCCACGTTTACACTTAATACTGTACAACTTGGTCAAAAACGACAGTTTAGAGTATCTTTCATTCCCTGTGCAAACACATCTTTTGTCATCGCACGTACATAATATACGAACTTCATCGCAGAGATACTGAGTCGCTTAAACAGTTAGAATAGATTAAACATTTATACATACCTGGGTACAAACGTTTGTCACCTTCCGTCATGAGCTCAAAGAAATCTCTAGCCACCTCAGTGCGTAAGTACTCCGCGACTGGTCCGTCCACCACTTCATCCCCGCCAGCGCCTACTTCCTGCATACCAAATGCTTCCCTCACAGTGTTGTTACCCGGATTTGTTGGCTGGTCGCCTCCGTCGCCGTCATCGTCACTGTCTTCGCCTTGCATTCGGCCAACGTGAGAACTCGAACCGACTTCTAGATCACCGGTAGTGTCGTGTAATCCATCCTCTCCATGAAATAATGCCCAAGTGACATAATATCTGGGAAACTGCTTATCTAGACAATGAACAACTACCTCCTCTCGAGTCTTCCATTTGTCGAACTTACACTTTTCACACGGACACTGTATCTTACCCCGAACACTACCGTGCATAAAAGCATAATCCAGAAATTGATTCAACCCCACCAAGTATTGCGGAGACGATCTGGGTAAAGAGATCCACGATTTATCCAACATTATTGCTTTTGCTATTTCACAACAAAACGACAGATATATGAAAGAATGAGAGGTTTGAGAAAGAATGTGGCAACTGACTAATGCTCTAGACGCATATTTATAACCAATATATCTGACTTTTCCGCGTTTAAGAAATGTAGGTTGTCTGAGGAGTTTTTTTTAAAAAAAAGCCTTACCGGCGTTTTGCCAAACGCCCATATGTATTTTAATATTAAATAATGCAAATAGGCGGTTTTCCAAACGCCCATATGCATTTTTACATTAAAATAATGCATATGGGCATTTTAGCCAAGCGCCTATATGCATTATTATGCACATCGGCGTTTGGCTAAAACGCCGATATGCATTATTTTAATGTAAATAATACATATCGGCGTTTGGCAAAACGCCTATATGGATTATTTAATATTAAAATACATATGGGCGTTTGCCAAACGCCGGTACGCACCTCCGTTCCCTATAAATAGCACCTCCCTCCTTCAGCAAAGTTGCTCATTATTTTCTCGTTTTCTTCTATTTTTCTTCTCTTTCGTTTCTCCTTCAATGTTGCTGTTGTTTTTCATTTTTTGGCGAGTTTTGCTGTTGTTGTTTTTTATTTCTTAGTTCTTGGTGATATTTTATTTTATAATGTTGATATCTTTTTGATCTTATGGTTTTTCTTTTACAAATTGCTTGTTGTTTGATTTTATATATTTGTGTATCATGTTCTATGAATTATGCTTGTTAATGCTTATGTTTATATATATTATTCTTTATGTGTATGTAACTTTGGGATTAATATATTATTCCTTATGTTTTTGAACATTTTTCTTCCTGGTTTTAAACAATCAGGACGAAAAATGTTTTTTATTTTTTTTTTGGAAAACCCGTACCGGCGTTTTGCAAAACGCCGGTTTATAAAATTATTATTTTGTACCGAACATAGGCGTTTCAGAAAACGCCTATATGCGTGAATAAAATAATATTATTTCCATAGCGCACATAGGCGTTTTCAAAACGCCGGTATGCGTGAATAAAAATAATAACACAATTGATCTCATACCGGCATTTTGCCACACGCCGGTTGGAGATAATAATTAAATATTCCGTGTATAGGCGTTTTATTTTCCGCCTACACGAGGTAATATTAAAATAATATGCACATAGGCGTTTTGAAACACGCCGATGTGCGAATATTATATTATTTGTTTGGATTCTCTTTCCGGCGTTTTTATCCTCGTGTAGGCGTTTTGAAAAACGTCGATCTGCCGCATTCCCACGGCAAATTTTTAGGCGTTTTGCCAAAACGCCGTAGCGCCATTCCGCCGGAAAATTCCGCCGATGCGAGGCCCAATAAAACGCCGATATGGGCCCCGTTTTTTGTAGTGTTGCCAAGGATTTTTTTTTTTGTTTTTAGTTTAAGGTTACACTATAATTATTGTGATTAGTAATAATTATAAACAAATTGCACGAAGAGCGAATAACGTTTATGAAATATCTCTACTATCTTTGCTAATTTTTTTTATAAAAATAATTTTCCTATTTTGCTACATTTTTCTTCAATTTATTGATCAATTTTCACTTACAAGTTCTTTCTTCCGTGCAACGCACGGGGAGTTTTTACTTGTTGCAAAAATATAACATAAAGGTAGAGATTGGAGTTAAAGAATTAGAATTGCTTCAAAGGCCATGTCAATTGCAGAATTTCATCACTGTTACTGCTAAGATTTGAATGAGATTAGTATGCAACTAGTAGATATTTAAAATATTTGAGGTAAAAAAAAAGTATATTTTTGAAATAAAGAATGATAGAAAATACAATTTGCTAAACTTTATCAATTTGATGGGAAGACCCAATGCCCAACACTCATTTCAGCAAACAGATAGTTTTATGTAACTACAATTATTACTACTATTAAAATCGCCATTTTTTGAGTAACAAAGAAATTTTATAAAAGAATAGAGATTGAATTCCATACATCTGTTGTCATAGACATTACACATCCTCATTTGGCAACATATTTTGCCCAAAAAATAAAAAAAGATTACATCTTAGATGTGTAGTTAGCCAATGTCTAGCTCCACCAAGAATTAGATGGCCATTAATCACTATTTCATCATGTTCTTAACGAACGATGATATTTGATAGAGGGGATGGTGATTCAAGAACAAAAATTCGTAGATTCCATCCCCTTAAAGCCATAACAGCTAGACAATCAGCGGCACAATTGTTCTCCCTCGTTGAATAAGAGAGCAAAAGATCGAAGTACAGTCTTGCAGCAAGGATAACAATCACATTATTCTTCAAGATTCTCCATTTTGATAGATGCCTTAGCTTGACACATTAAGCGCCCGTTTGGTTCAAAAACATTGCACACATGCAATGGTAATCTTGAATACATTACCATATGTGGCTTGTTTGGTTGGACTTGGTAATGGTAATGTTGATTGCAATTGTAATCAACATTGCACATTTTTTGGTAATGTTCTTTCATAGGGGTTCCCCTATGAATCTTTATTGCAGCCTTGTAATGTTGTACGAAATGTCAATTTTATCCTCATCAGTTTAATGAAATGACAACACTTGCCCTCATAACACAAATTTACAACATGGGTTGTATATCATTCAAAGCCACCGCCGACCACCATTTTCAAGTTTCCTTTACTCACCGCCTCAAATCCTAAGCTTCCATCATCACTTCAATCATCTCTCTCTCCCTCAAATCCAAACCTGCCTCTTCTCCTCACCTTCATTGAATCCCACCACCAAACTTTGTCCTCACCATCGAACCCACCGTCATCATTCACACAACCTCGGCTTCATTGATTATCCACCACCATCACACCGCCGCTGCCGCTATTCAATGTCTCGTCATCCTCTTCCTTCGTCCCTTTTTTCCAAAATCGAAGGCAACAACACCACCATCACACTCAGTTTATGAAAAACAAGCTTCTTTACTGTCATGGCAATGCTGCTAACTTGGGTTATCTTTATGATCTTTTTGATCAGATTAAGGTTAATCTTAGAGTTAATCTCATGGGGTTGGTAAATTTCATTTCTTTCATCACTTGGAGCCATTGCCGGACTTTGGAGGCTGCAGCGGTGGCAGCGGGAGAGGAGGAGGCGCGGCGGCAGGAGGGGTAGGAGGAGTGAGAGGAAGATGAGGAGGAAAAAATGTTTTTCTTTTAAGTCCCATGATTTCCTGTGCGTCGTGCCACTTCCACCTGCCACATTCCATTTGAAATTGGAAATAATACTATTAAATTCTTTGTAAGTTTTTTCTGGAAATTCGAAGCAATGCATTAAATAGAAGGAATAGCATTGATCATTGTCTTCATCATTACTTCTCATCCTTCATATAAGAGAGTTATTTTATTCCATCCCTGGATTTTGCAAACAAGTCGCTCTTTGATAAATGCTAGAGCATGGTGCTTATTTTTCCCCCCAAATACTTGGGATACCGAGGTACCTTCATGGATCATTTACCTCTTCAATGCCTAGTGTTTCCGCCACATCTTTTTTAACTTCTTCTAGTGTATTTGCAGAAAAGAATACACTAGATTTATCCAAATTAGTAACTAGACCAGAAGTTCTACAATAAGTACTCAACAGAGAAGCCAATTTAGTATAGTTTTGCCCAGAAGCATTCCTAAAAAATAATGCATCATCTGCAAAAAATTATGAGAACTTAAAATTTATGAAAATCATTACTATTTTATCCCCTTCAACTTGATAGGCCAAGCTCTAATTGATCATACATATCAACACTTCTGCTAATAGAATAAAGAGATAAGAGGAAAGAGGATGATCCCCTTGTCTAAGGCCCCTTCCTGGTTAAGGATAGTAGACTTTACACATTTTAATAATCAAGTTGACCCAAGTATCACAAAAGGCAAATCTCACTAAAAGCAGTTCCCAAAAATCCCATTCAAGTCTATCATATGCCTTGCTCATATATATCTTTAAGGTAAACTCATATTTCCCATTCTTCTTTTTCCTTCTCAAATAATGATTAACTTCGTGAGCAATTATAATATTCTATTGAATTCTGCCTGGAACGAAAGCATCTGGTTCTGAGAAATACAATTTTCCAGCAAAGGTCTCATTATTTTGGCTATAATTTTAGAAATAACTATAATCAAAGTTGCAAAGACCAATTTGTGTAAAACGAGAGACATGCTCAGGTTGACTTTAGCAATCAAGGTTACATTTGTCTCATTCAAAGCATTTAGCTCGGAATTCAAGTGAAAAATTCTAGCACCCCTAACATGACTGCACAATCAGCATCAAAGGATTTAAGAGGGAAATTGGACCCAAAAAGGTTAAGTAGTGAAATAAACTTCATTGAGTACTATAAGCTCATCCACAATTGGAGATTAATAAAATATCCTTGAAATGGACCAGGGTTTACCCTTTAAAATTCTTTCATAGTCTTCCTCTCTTTCAAAATGAAACAAATAATAAGTGGAGGTATACCGATCTAAATCATGAATATCCAACCCATCCTCCATTTGCCATCCTTTTTTGATCATAGACATCACATTAAGACTATTTAGAATTTTCTCAGTCATAATTCTTCCAACAAAGACCAATTACGCTTCTTGGATGGTTTTTTTGATAAGTCCAAAACAACTTCCCTCGTGTTTTTTTTTTTTTTTTGCTATCATCAGATGTTGCCTCCATACCACCAGTCCTCAAACCTCTTAAGGTCAAATTCAAACTCACACACACACAATTACACACAAGACACACAAACGTGGACACAAGTACACTTTTTATTTTCCAGATAAGTAGGAAAAAGATTAAGAGAAAGAAAGACAGAAGAATTTACGAAAAGGATCCCTGTTCAAATAACATAGTTCCAAGTCAAAGGAAATGCTCCTAAGTCCTAACACTCACAAGAAGAGGAAGGAGAGAGGATACCGCTGTAGCGGAGAGAGATGTCAACATGTAATAGTTTAGATAGATAACTCACTGCCTACAGAGATCCCATCAAGATTGGAAGGATCTTACTTGACTATTTACTTATTGATGCAATACACAAATAGGTAATTCTTTGCATCCAAGAAATAATTAACACATAAATAGGGAATTAATTAAAACAAATGCAATTCTAATTAATTAATTTTACATAAACTCGTTAATACTATTAGTGCTTTCTGAACTTCATTGGATCTTCAAAATGGGTCTTCATTTTCTAAATTACATTCATCAGTTTGTTTGGGCCTCTAAGACACCCAATTGAGCTTGTATGTAGTTGAATTTTGGTAAAATTCCCATAATTCATCAGACATTAAATATGGGTTCTTTTAATACCAAAAACAAATATGGGCTCATTTTGGCCGAAACAATATGGGCTCATTTGACACTGTCGTTATATGTTCATGCATACTCCCTCTTCTTTTTTGGGCTGAATCATCTTCTTGTATTTGAATGTAGATATATTTTTGTTAGGCTTTTTCTTCTTGTGTTATGAATGAGTCAGCAAAGGCTAAACCCAATAATCCCATATAGGATAAGCTAAACCAAATAATCCTACATAGCATTGCAAGTCTAATCAAATTATACAAAACAAACATTTCCCACGATCATATGAATGAGTCAATATAAACAATTTAAATGTTATGCAAACATTCTACTCCAATATCTGGTAGGATTAATACAATATTTGATCCCACAAATATGTCATCATTAGTTCATTCTAATTCTAATCCTTCAAGTTTCATTTTTTATAAATATTAGCCCCTATACTTTGATAAACTCATGTACCATTTTGTCCCTACCCAGACCATAACCTCTCTTTTGAAACTAAAGAGATTTTTTTTTGAACTGAAGAAACTAAAAATATTGAAAGTAAATATATAATAAGGATAAATTTGATATATCAAAATCAAAATGAGGGCCAACATAAGAGAACAAAATTTAACCATATTGGATATCGTCAAATCTAATCATCTAGTCATCATACATAACTCAAGTGGCTATATCCGATCGTAATCAACTATTTTAATACTGTTTTCATGCCATATAAACACGTAATCATATTATCTAATCCATTTCAATATCATATCTTCTTGGTTTAAGTCCCATAAATAAAATTAAAATGTTAAAAGTTTGCTCTAAGGCACATAAAAACGTATATAGTATGGGTAAAACAACAACATTTGATAAATTATTAAATAATTTTTTTTGAAAAAAACCAATACTTTCATTCAATCAAAGAAACCATATTACACACTGAAACATTTTGATAGAAACAATCTTAACAACCTATTCCTACTTTACAAACATCTTCCTTTACAGATCTTTCATTAACATATACCAATATTGCTGGTGGCTTCTCTACCCAACCTTGTGGTATCACATTTCTCATTACACTAACTGCTACAAAGTCAGTAGCATTACTATATTTCCATGATTAAATATTTATAGTTGAACCTGAATTGCCCACGAACGCTCACGCAAGATCCTCAAATAATCTTCTCTTCTACGAAATTCAAAGACAAGAGCTCGTTCATTAACTTCAGTAATCTCAATATCTTCTCTTCTTTCAAGATACCATCCTTTTTGAATAATCTTGAACATTGTGACTCTGCTCACATACTTATCATCAGAAATATCTCACAAAATCCCCACTGCAATAATGACTTATAAATCAGAAAACTCTACAAACTCTAATGCAGTGGGCATTAAAGTATTCTCTCTCACTCCCAACAAAATCCCCTTTAAACCCTAGCCCTAACACTAAAGAGAAAAACTCACGCTTCCACACTTCGAGAGAAAACCCACACTCTCACATTTGGGGAGAAAACACTTCCGCAAAAAGAACGAGGAAGAAAGAATGCAAGAACCCGTTAAAAAACGCAATCTTAAACAGAGAGCCACAATCATTATCTTTTTGCACGAGAACAACCAATAATTTTAATGAAGAAATGAAGTTTCAAAAAGAGAGAATATGATATGGGAGGAAAAATTTGGAGGATCAACACTCCACGAGAGAATGAACGAAACAAATAGTTTTGAGTGTCATTTCCCCAAATGTGATAAGTTCTTAAATAATGAACAAGCGAAAGTTAAATTATCAATCTTCAAATGAGAATGGGATGAGGTTTTAAACAATATGATCATTTATTATAAAAACAAAACCTGCATTGAACTCTATGAATTTACCCCTTTTATTATTTAGGAAAAAGAATTATCTATTATTCACAATAGCCATAAAATAATAGATATTCCCAAGTACAACTACTGCTAACTTTGCTGGAAAATTACAACTTTAAACGTAGTTCTACCATTCCATATAATCACCAACAAAATCAAAGGAATTAATGATATAAGTTAATTAGATTTCATTGGAAATTTTATCCTTCTTTAATTAATATTAATTCGTTTTATTTTTGACCTTACCAATAAACTACATTCTTTACAATCAATATTTTTTATATCCCAATTGTCCTAATGGAGATGAGGAGTTATAAGATTGGTTATTGATAACTAATAACAATGTTACCGACAATGTTGAACCTAAAATATCATGCCTTTTGAAACGCATTAATATCACTTCAACTTAGAATAATAAAACCAGACAAACAAATAATAAGAATCGGTCACAAAGTAAATCATGGCTTTTTCTAATATTAATTGGTATTAGTATTAATTAAAATTATATTGTTTATTAATGAGCTTCCAATCTGGAAATGAGAATGGGAATATGGGATGGGGTTTTAAATAATAGTAAGATCATTATTATAAAAACAAATCCTGCATTAAGCTCTATGAATTCGCTCCTTTTATTTAGGAAAAAGAATTTTCTATCCTTCCAAAGAACACCAGGTGGAAGCCATCAAGCTTGGGGGGAATTCACAAACAGCCAGCACCTATAACTAAGTGGCTTCTCAAAAGAGAAGACTCAGGTGTGAGAAGAATATGGCAGAAGATTGTGTTAGAATCTTAAGTTTTGATGGTGACTAAGGTATGATATGGTCTAGTACTTAAGAGAACATAATCAGCACTTAGGAAGGATTAGATGACATGGTTAGAATCCTGAGTTAGATCACTTGAGAATGTAAGATCACTTCCGGATAGATTAGGACTTGCGCATGCGGATGAATGCTTTCATCCCCCAGCGTCAGCAAGTAAATAACTAGGGATTTAACTTAATCCATGAACCTTAGGTGCACAAACCCTAAGACTAAGCTATGGTTCAATCGGAAGCGAAGTTGCTTCCTGTTAGACTTAGACTGGCGCAGAGCGATAGAATAGATATTACTCCAAGCGACAGTGAGTCTACTTCCCCAAGTGAAAGCGCTTCCTGTTAGAATTAGACTGGCGCAGAGCGACAGAATAGATATTACCCCAAGCGTCAGTGAGTCTACTTTCCCAAGTGAAAGCGCTTCCTGTTAGACTTAGACTGGCGCAGAGCAATAGAATAGTTATTACCCCAAGCGTCAGTAAGTCTACTTCGCCGAGTGAAAGCACTTCCTATTAGATTTAGACTGGCGCAGGTTGATAGACTAGATATAACCCCGAGCGTCAGCGGAAATGCAACATCAAGTGAAGTTGCTTCCTGTTGGATCTTGACTGGCGCAGACTGATAGAATAAATTTCACCCTAAGCGTCAGTGAGTTCACTACGTCAAGTAAAAGTGCTTCCGATAGCTTAGTGACTAGCGCTGAGTGTTGGGATGAAATACACTAAGTGAGAGTGAGTTATAGTGAACCAAGATCCTTCATCTAGTAGTTTTACTTCCGGATGTAAAAATGCTTCCGGATACATCATAGACCAGATCAGAACATAGTCTAAGTAAGACTACTTCCCATAGCAAATTTCCCACAACATGTATAGTTTTTACTATATCTGATTATATATATTGCTATGTTGGACTAACCAGTATGTGCAGAACATGGTCACGCTTCCGGATGCAAATGAGCTTCCGGATGGAAAGACTCTTGACATTGGGACTCAGAGCTTAACACTTGCAGAGCAAGATTACCACTTGCGGATGAAAGATGATCATCCGTCAGCAAGAGTACAAGAGTAAATGTCACATACTCGGAAGTCAGAATGCTTTGTCAGAGCAGAGGTGTCAGGACTACTTTTCAGAGATAAAGCAAGTCAACCCTGCTGAGCATTTAAGAAGATGTTCCTTCCAACGGTAACAAGAGGATAACAGACACATTCAAACAACATTGTTACCTACCAAGCATGAGGAGTATGAGAACATAATCTGAAGATTCACTCAAGGTGTCAAAGCTCATACTGCCCACAAAAGTCAGAGTCCATAAGAGAGCTTCTGATAGCAAGAGAGGATCCAATAGCAAAGCACTCTTATCATTCATGGACAAGTGCTTGGAAGACAAAGTTCCTCTATGTGTTAGCAAGCAAAATGTTAGAGTCCACGAGCTTCAGATAGCAAGAGAGCTTCCGATAATGAGTCTCTTAACATCCTGGACTTATGCTTGAGGAACGAAGTCCTCTCTGACAGCAAGCAAGAGTCGGACCGTACAAAATGTTCAGATGTCAGAACGACTTTTGTCAGAATAGTATTGCCAGAACAGTGTTGACAGAATAGCTTGGTCAGAGCACCTTTTTAGATAAAGCAAAGTCAACCCTGCTGTGCACTAATGAGGACAACGTAAACAAGGTCCCAACGTCTATAATCAAACGGTCTTATTGCCTCTCCAACGGTTAGATATTCAGAGGCTGGTATAAAAGGGATGTTCTTCATTTCTGAAGTAGGGGGCTTGAAAAAGAGAGAGAGAACAAGGCTATTATCTGAAAAACACTATTCTACATTCCTCTCATCTTCTACTCTCGGACGTTGATATGTAATATTCTTAGAGAGTGATTTATTTGTACTTAAGTGAGTAACATCATCCACTCTTTGAGAGAGTTAGTTTTGAGCTTAAGTGTTTAACAAAATCAGTTCATAGAGTGAACAAAATTGTAATCTTACATTTTGTAAGGGGGAGCATTTAGAAGGTTTTCTAAATCTCCATAGGTTGCAAGTTAGCCCGTAAAACTTGCGTTTGTAAGGTTGCAAGTGATCCCGTAAAACTTGCGGTAAGGTTTGCAGGTGAACCCGTTGTAAAACCTGTGGGTTGTTAGGTGAACCCGTGCTCGTAAAACCTAAAGTGTAAAGGCTTCTCTTGTGCCCGGTTTAAACAAGAATAGTGGATTGGAAATCTCAGGTGCAGCCTGGGGACTGGATGTAGGTCTGGGTGACCGAACCAGGATAAATTTATGTGTGCATATATTTATACTTGATCATTCTATTTTGCATCACATAGCATACTGACTTGTGCATAGCATTATTTATTATCATCATCACCGAGCACAAGCAGTCTTCCGAAAAGAGTTTAAGTTTTATTCCCTCACCCAATTCACCCCCCCCCTCTTGGGTGACAGCCACGTTTATCATTTGGTATCAGAGCAGGTCACTTGTTTAAAGGATCAAACGATCTCAAGTGCAAAGACCTTGGCTGATTTGGGTTAAAATGTTTTCCAAAGGCTTTGATCATACCATTCCACCTGTGTTAGAAAATATTGATTTTTGTTGGTGGAAAGCAAGAATGGAAAGTTTTATAAAATCCACTAGTTTGAAAATGTGGGATATTTTTGAAAATGATTTTGATTTCAAACCAAGAGGAAACTGGACTGAAAAGGAGAAAAATTTGTTTTCCTTAAACATTCGAGCAATGCAAATTTTATACAAAGGCTTAACTGAAAATGATTTCCAGAAAATCAAACATTGCTCTAGTGCTAGAGATATTTGGAATACTCTTGATATGATATATGCTTCTAACCCATCTCTTGAAAGCACAGCTGTCCAAAGCTCAACTCGTGCTCTTTGTGGATCATCTACTGATGAGCTTCTGGAAGCTGATATTGAGGAAGCAGGCTTCAGTGAAGAGAGTATCCATTTCTGCCTAGAAGATTCAGAAAGTGAGGTATCTGAATCTGAACTTGAACTCTCTGAATTGCAAGATGCATACAATGAGTTATATACCGAATATTGTAAACTTGCAAAAGAACTTCTAGGCTTAAAAGAAAAAGATAGGAAACTTGAAAAACTAATTTCTTCTTCTACATCTAAAGTTTCCGAGGATTCTTTTAAAGAACTAGTGGTTCCGATAGCTAGCCCACTATCGGTAGGGAAAACTTCAACATGTCTTGAAAAATGTTTTGATTGTAAACACGTGTTGAAGGAAAAAGAAAAGCTTTCAAAAGAAACTGAAATTTCAAAGGAACAAAAAGCTTTTCTAAAGAAAACTAATCATGATAATGATAGAAAGCCTCATTTTGATTATCATTCCATTATCTGTCATTATTGTGGTAGATTAGGACATATTTCTCACACATGCAGTCTTAGAAGAAATTCAAATGTGAGAAATAAGTTTGTATGGATTCCTAAAGGACAAGTAAGGTCCAGTGCTAACCATGTAGGACCCAAGTACAAATGGGTACCAAAACATCCTCCTAGTGCCTTACTTGTGCAGGATAGATCAAGAGTTCCTCTTATCCCAAAGAAGAGAACTCGTGGTGATGCAACTGCTGAAACCCACTGGTACAATCATAAGAAGCTGTCGGCCACCACAAGGGACAATAGTTCTGTCTCAAGGATGAGCTATCACAAAGTTCCACTCAACTATCCTGAGAAGAACAAGAGAGAGTGGATTCCTCGATCATCATTGAAAAGGCTCTTGAATCCTACCTCTCAGAAGAAAGTGCTTCGAACCAAGGATAAGTATAGAAGATCTCCTTGGGTAAGCAAGGGATCACTTAGCAACGAAGCATTTGATAGTAAAATCTCCTACGCTAATGTTAGATGGACTTATTGAGATTTTACATTAAGCATCCTAAGATGTGAACATTATATTCATCATAGAAGAAAGCTTGAAGAAATAAGTAATGTTCATAATCTACATACTGCCCATGACTATCTTGATCAAAAACCTTGTATATCCTTGTGCATATAGTCATGAAAGATTCACCATGCCATACACATAGGACGTAATCTAAATGCATGTGAACTATATATAGCCTACAAACTGACCTTCAGATCCAGACTTGGATACAAAAGGAAGGAAATATCTGATATTTTGTAGGAAGGGCAATCCGAAGGTTCAGCAAGACAAGGGTGAAGAAGACCCTTGCTAAAAGGAAAATCTCCTCCCCCCACAGTGAGCCATCTGACTCATGTGCCCCCAACAATCTGCTAGCTCAGAGGCAAACTTGAGATAGCGCTGAGTGATCAACCTGCGGAGACACCTTCTGCTGAACCTGTGTCTCCCTCTGCGCCAGCACCCAATCTGAGTGAAGAGCTGTGTATGAAGTATGGGTTCAAGAGGCCAGAGATGCCAGTGGTAGTGATCACAAAGTAAATTCATCCCTCTGCACCAGCTCCAATCCATCCTATTAGCCTCAGCAAGACTCAGGACTGTACCTCATCTGAACAATTAGTCAAGTCTTGATAAGCATTCGTCACGCATAGATTTTGGTACTGCTCTAAATATAGATTCCATACATTGCCAACCAAAATCAAGCGAGCTACTGCTAGATGCGAATGGAGCTATGGTGATATCATTCTTACCTTCCTCTTTACTTGAATAATCACTTGGCTAGTAAATGTATGATGGACTCAACAACTCTTATTTCTCTGAAACTGATATGATTTCCCTTATCTGTGATGAACACTTATTTTCTGTAAAAACGACCCTATCATATCAAATTCATTTTCTGATATAATGCATACAGATTTTACAAATTCAAGAAGTCCGACACCTTGAAACTGAACCTTCTTCAAAACCTTCTGAATTTGTGCATGTTGAATCATTGTGTTCTAAGATTTCTGACATTGTTAAGATGATTCGGAACTAGTTTCAGAATTTTGACACTAAAACTAAAAATCTTCCTCAGAGTTTTTCATATGGTGTCTAAATCATTTTACTCATATATGCTTAGTGAATTCTTTTAAGGGCACCTCTCATGGAAGAAAATGGTTTATGCATTCACCTTGATTTTTGAAAGATCCTTTTGAAATACAAACTTTCAAAACAGATTCTACATGACAACCGTACCTCATGATAGCACTCAAAAGCTATTTATGATTTTCCATTTCATGTGGTATCTCTTGCATCAACTTTTTCAATGCATAAGAAGCTATGGTTTCGAGAACAATACATCCCTCTTAATTACATCTTTAAGTTCTCAATCTACTAATGATCTTAGTTCAAGTTTGTGGTTTAAGAATGTTGACACAGATTATTGAAGCTTGAACAATGAATATAACCAAGAGAGAATGACAACGAAAATGTCTCTTATCAAGATGTGTGGAATGGCTATACCAAACCTGAGAAACTTTCGCCAATACACATGAGCATTTCTATCCCTTACATATTCTGTTGTGAAATTAAATGGATAGTCTCTCTCTTGTCTGACATGCATTAGAAATCTTAGGAAATGCCTTGAATTAAACTCTGCTAGATCTGTAAAACATGGCATAGTATCACAAGCATGCTATAATCTGTATTAATTTCAAGCTTGTTGATGTCCTAAGAACAATGAGATCACACTGAGCATATCTAGAAGAACTTGGGCTAAAATTTGGAAATTATTCTCGTAATCATATGCTGAAATTTGGTTGTTTTTGTAAAACGAATTCAATCCTAATCAAATTATTTTGTGAGGATGAAGATTCTCTTTTTCAAAATCTCATTATGTTATTAATTCACATGTCTTCATGATCTACCATAAACATCCTTGAGGCATATGTATCGAACTATACTTGCTTATGAAACTCTGAAAATATGCCACCTGTTTAATATTCTCTGTACTATCACATTGATATTTATCCATGAGAGTATAAATAGAGTTCATGTCTTGATAGTGAAACTATGTGAATGTATAGATAATTTCAAAATTAGTTTTCACATAATCATTGCTCATATCTTCTTAAACCAATTAGCAAGCATGATTTCTTAAAATTATTAGCTTGTGCTGATTAACACAGATTGACTTGAATGTCCTGAGGATGGTCTTCAATGTTAAATCTTAAGTACTTTCACTGACCATCAGAAAGCATTTGTTTCCTCAAGCATATGCAGGACCAATCATCAAGTTTGAGCAAGGTTGCTTTCACAACAATCAGCGCCTTCGATAGCAGGCCAACTATTGAACCATGGGAAGAGTAGAGTGACTGCCCAGTCATGTCTACTTGTGGTTGTAGCTCAGCTTGCCGAAGCGAATCATCAAAGCACTTGCGCTAGGGGTTTCCACTTGAGATAGCACACCTCTTGAAGATGTCAGGAAGCATGCTTATCTGCGTATGATTCAGATTCCTGAGTCTAATAGAGCATGAGTACCCCTCATCTGTGGTAACATCTACACCTTACCATCTCTTACATATGATGCATACATGGCATTGGTAAGGGTGTCAACTTAGGATGTTTCTCTCAATCTGCATTGACTTCAAAATCATTCACTGTCTTAGAAAATCATCCTAGCTCACACATCTGTATCCTCTAAATGACATGCTGGAAAGTAATTGATAACATATCTCTCTTATATGCTTCCTCTCTTGATTTAATGATGATTAATCTTAATATAGAAGAGAAGTAAGTGGACATTACCTGTTAATGATCCCTTGAAAATAGAGAGTCACATGCTGTCATCGATAATAAACTCTTAAGATGCTGTGATGCAATTTGTTTGGAAAATATTTTTGGCACTTTTAAAAACACAAATTTCATTTGATTTGATTTCATTTCATATGGTATCACAAATTTCATTTGGCATTCAATCATTTCCTTTGATACCACAGGTTCAAACTCACAGATCTCATTTGATTACATTTGGTATCAGATTTCATCTCATTTGAATTTAAAATCACATATTTCATTTGATATCATAATCACCATTTTTAAACATATCAAAAGTAATTTTGATTCTCTCGATTTGATGATTAGGGCGAATACAATCATTTAGGATCATGAATCATTATTGTTTTTCTTGATAATTCTCGTACGTTGTAAAAGTATCCCCATCCCTAAGGCTAGCTTGCACCTGTTGGAATTTGATGAAGCCAAAAGGGGGAGAGAGATAGAGATGAGATGTCTAGAGATGGAGATAAGATGTCTAGCGAGAGATGAGACATGAGATGTCTAGAGCTGAGAGATAGATAAGATATCTAAGTTTAATTATAGCTCTGGGAGTGCTCTGGGAGTGATCTAAGTTTAATTATGTTCTCTAGTCATCTATGGGTTTGTCATCATCAAAAAGGGGGAGAATGTTAGAATCTTAAGTTTTGATGTGGTCTAGTACTTAAGAGAACATAATCAGCACTTAGGAAGGATTAGATGACATGGTTAGAATCCTGAGTTAGATCACTTGAGAATGTAAGATCACTTCCGGATAGATTAGGACTTGCGCATGCGGATGAATGCTTTCATCCCCCAGCGTCAGCAAGTAAATAACTAGGGATTTAACTTAATCCATGAACCTTAGGTGCACAAACCCTAAGACTAAGCTATGGTTCAATCGGAAGCGAAGTTGCTTCCTGTTAGACTTAGACTGGCGCAGAGCGATAGAATAGATATTACTCCAAGCGACAGTGAGTCTACTTCCCCAAGTGAAAGCGCTTCCTGTTAGAATTAGACTGGCGCAGAGCGACAGAATAGATATTACCCCAAGCGTCAGTGAGTCTACTTTCCCAAGTGAAAGCGCTTCCTGTTAGACTTAGACTGGCGCAGAGCAATAGAATAGTTATTACCCCAAGCGTCAGTAAGTCTACTTCGCCGAGTGAAAGCACTTCCTATTAGATTTAGACTGGCGCAGGTTGATAGACTAGATATAACCCCGAGCGTCAGCGGAAATGCAACATCAAGTGAAGTTGCTTCCTGTTGGATCTTGACTGGCGCAGACTGATAGAATAAATTTCACCCTAAGCGTCAGTGAGTTCACTACGTCAAGTAAAAGTGCTTCCGATAGCTTAGTGACTAGCGCTGAGTGTTGGGATGAAATACACTAAGTGAGAGTGAGTTATAGTGAACCAAGATCCTTCATCTAGTAGTTTTACTTCCGGATGTAAAAATGCTTCCGGATACATCATAGACCAGATCAGAACATAGTCTAAGTAAGACTACTTCCCATAGCAAATTTCCCACAACATGTATAGTTTTTACTATATCTGATTATATATATTGCTATGTTGGACTAACCAGTATGTGCAGAACATGGTCACGCTTCCGGATGCAAATGAGCTTCCGGATGGAAAGACTCTTGACATTGGGACTCAGAGCTTAACACTTGCAGAGCAAGATTACCACTTGCGGATGAAAGATGATCATCCGTCAGCAAGAGTACAAGAGTAAATGTCACATACTCGGAAGTCAGAATGCTTTGTCAGAGCAGAGGTGTCAGGACTACTTTTCAGAGATAAAGCAAGTCAACCCTGCTGAGCATTTAAGAAGATGTTCCTTCCAACGGTAACAAGAGGATAACAGACACATTCAAACAACATTGTTACCTACCAAGCATGAGGAGTATGAGAACATAATCTGAAGATTCACTCAAGGTGTCAAAGCTCATACTGCCCACAAAAGTCAGAGTCCATAAGAGAGCTTCTGATAGCAAGAGAGGATCCAATAGCAAAGCACTCTTATCATTCATGGACAAGTGCTTGGAAGACAAAGTTCCTCTATGTGATAGCAAGCAAAATGTTAGAGTCCACGAGCTTCAGATAGCAAGAGAGCTTCCGATAATGAGTCTCTTAACATCCTGGACTTATGCTTGAGGAACGAAGTCCTCTCTGACAGCAAGCAAGAGTCGGACCGTACAAAATGTTCAGATGTCAGAACGACTTTTGTCAGAATAGTATTGCCAGAACAGTGTTGACAGAATAGCTTGGTCAGAGCACCTTTTTAGATAAAGCAAAGTCAACCCTGCTGTGCACTAATGAGGACAACGTAAACAAGGTCCCAACGTCTATAATCAAACGGTCTTATTGCCTCTCCAACGGTTAGATATTCAGAGGCTGGTATAAAAGGGATGTTCTTCATTTCTGAAGTAGGGGGCTTGAAAAAGAGAGAGAGAACAAGGCTATTATCTGAAAAACACTATTCTACATTCCTCTCATCTTCTACTCTCGGACGTTGATATGTAATATTCTTAGAGAGTGATTTATTTGTACTTAAGTGAGTAACATCATCCACTCTTTGAGAGAGTTAGTTTTGAGCTTAAGTGTTTAACAAAATCAGTTCATAGAGTGAACAAAATTGTAATCTTACATTTTGTAAGGGGGAGCATTTAGAAGGTTTTCTAAATCTCCATAGGTTGCAAGTTAGCCCGTAAAACTTGCGTTTGTAAGGTTGCAAGTGATCCCGTAAAACTTGCGGTAAGGTTTGCAGGTGAACCCGTTGTAAAACCTGTGGGTTGTTAGGTGAACCCGTGCTCGTAAAACCTAAAGTGTAAAGGCTTCTCTTGTGCCCGGTTTAAACAAGAATAGTGGATTGGAAATCTCAGGTGCAGCCTGGGGACTGGATGTAGGTCTGGGTGACCGAACCAGGATAAATTTATGTGTGCATATATTTATACTTGATCATTCTATTTTGCATCACATAGCATACTGACTTGTGCATAGCATTATTTATTATCATCATCACCGAGCACAAGCAGTCTTCCGAAAAGAGTTTAAGTTTTATTCCCTCACCCAATTCACCCCCCCCCTCTTGGGTGACAGCCACGTTTATCAGATTGGAAAACTAAAGCTCCTGAGAGAGTTAGAGTATTCATGTGGATGGCATATCATCAAAGACTTCTCACAAAATCAGTGTCAAGAAACTGGGATATTAGCAACAGACCGTGTGAACTATGTGATGAGCTACACGTAGAAAGTCACCTTCATGCTTTAAGGGACGATTGCACTCATGCCACTGCAGCATGAAAAAAACTTGTCCCTACCAGGAATTGGCCTGATTTATTTGTAACCTGCTGTTGGTTTGATTTGTCTGGAAATGGAGTAATGCTCAACTCCATAACCAACATTTTGAAATCTCACACAATGGTGATCTATTAGTGCTATACAAAAAGGATTAGAATTAAGCTGGGATCATAGGACTCAAGAAAAATTGAAGTGGAAAGCGATGCAACTCAAGTTGGGGAATCTATAAACAAGAAAGCATTACATCAACGTATTAGAACAATCCACCAAGAACTTATGCAGAGGGAATGACATTAGCTGCAAGAGAGTACTAATTGTGCGGTTTGTTTAGCCAACAAGCTTACAGATTTGCCCAATGGGGCGTAGACCAGCTGGTAAGAAAGGGGAAGGTAAGACACCGTGTACCTACCAGGTCATGGGTTCGAACCCTTGGGAAATCGTCACCCCCAAAATGGGAAATTCCGGCGGCGACTTCGGATTAGTCGGTTCCCAAAGGGGCCGAACACTGAAGGCTCTAAGAAAAAAAAACAAGGTGACAGATTTGGAACCTTACCCCTATGAAAGTAGAGAGAATCCTGCAAGAAGACAATGCAGGTTTGGGCACTCAAAGACATGTTTTTTGTTAGCCCTTATTACAAAAAAATAGAAAAAGAATTCTTTATTCTTCAAGATAGCCATAAATATTAGATATTCCCAAGTGCAACTACAACTAATTTTGCTAAAAAATTACAACTTTAAACGTAGTTTTAATATTGCATATAATCACAGACAAAGTAAAAGGAATCAATAAAGTTAATTAGAACTTTATTGAAAATTTTATCGTTTTTAATAAATATTGATCCCTTTTATTTTTGACCTTATACCGATACAATCAATATATTTTTCTATATCCCAATTGGCCTAATATTTTTTGAACTGAATCCCAATTGACCTAATGGAGATGAGGAATTACAAAATTAATAACTAATGATAATATGTGACAGTAGATGTTGAGCCTAAAAAATCATGCGAATGGGGAAAAGACAAATAAAGACATTTAGATTTCACTTTGGACATTTGGTCAAAAAAAAAATTCACTTTGGACAATTTGAGATAGCAAATTACACAATGAACTAATCAGGACATTGTTCCAAATTGACCAAACAAAATTAAAAGCAATAATGTTGGGATTCCCTTATGACATTTTGGCATCCCCTTATGACATTTTGGTAATACCTTATCTTAATTGGTAATGAACCTTATAATATTTAGGTGATATTTTAAAGTATGTTAAGAATACTTTATACAATGTTAGGATTACCCTTATTACATTCTGGTAATATATTATCACAATTTGATAATACCAAAAAACTTTGACAATTTGGGAAATTGTCATACTTTGTCTCAACATTGAATATAAAGTATTCCCAACATATAAAAAGACAATCTCAACATTGAATAAATTATTTAGAACATGTCTCGAAACCTCACCTAAATGTTACATGGATCGTTACCAAATTGTGACAAGATAATACCAAAATGTCACAAGGTAAATAATACATTTGCATTTGCCTATGACACCACCTTAAGAATATATTCATCAAAGGAAGAATAATACATTTGCATGTTCTTGTTGCACCGCTAACTACTAATAACAATATGAATTGAAGCATTTCGTAATAGGTACACTTGACAAGATTTTATAATAAAAAATGAAAATGTGGCATAGGGAGCATGACCCTCCTAATGTCTATTATTACATGAGTAATAATAGAAATAAATTAACAATTATTTCATATGCATAAATAACGTCTCCCACACGTCCTATTAACAGTAATATTACCAAATAATCCTTTCCAATTGAACTACTTTATCCAATTGACTACTTTATATAATCATTTTCATTATCAAGTTTGCGTAATACACATTTAAAGGTTTCTTGATTCTTGATAAAACTCAAGAATCCTTTTAGCAATCACAATTCATTCAAGCATCCATTTCACCAGCAAACCTTTAGCTATCCTATTTTTTTTTTATAATTAAATTTTAGGAAGGGGTTTGGGCTCAACCCAATCCAAGGGCAGGACACCTAACTTATCATCCACTGGGGCCTGTCTCCTGTGGGCTCTGGAGCATGACCTGCAAGCCTTTTATCTCTGTCTACACAGGTAGGTTACTCCTAGCTTCACTTAGCTACGGAGATGCTTCCCTAAGCGCCGTGATGGAGACACAACAAAGTGTCACTCCCCAGGATCGAACTCGCGACGTGGTGGTCAACCCGACGCTCATTGTTCAATCCCTTCGCCACTAAACCCACGGACGATGGGTTTAGCTATCCTATTCACCACAAGCAAACAATGAAAGCATTTCAATCACCATTCAATAATTTAAACCCTTTTTTTTGCCTAAGGGGGCATAGACCAGCTGGTAAGAAAGGTTAAGGTAAGACGCCGCGTACCCACCAGGTCATGGGTTCGAACCCTTAGAAAGTCGTCACCTCCAAAATGGGGAATCCCGACGGCGACTTCGAAGTCGGTTCCCCGAAGGGGGCCGGACACCGAAGGCTCTAAGCAAAAAAGAAAAAATTTAAACCCTTTTTAATTCTTTCCAAAGTTAGTGAAACATACTCCAACATTTGATTTACCTTTCCCTACCTGACTGAACAAATATGTATAAAGGAAATGAATTAGAAAGTTAAAATCTTTATCATAGACTTCAAGTGTCTATATATAACTCAAATATGACAATGCAATTTAAAATTGTTATCAATTAGTTTGAGTGATTCTTTATTAAACAATCCCAAACACAAGAAACGATCAATTACACCATTAACACATTCCTCTTGATTCACTTTAACAGAGCAGCCAAAGAAGAGAATAGAACAAACCAAATCTCAAAACTTCCCAAATGGTTTTCCTAATCACACATTACTTCCTGACAAAAAAAAAAGCACGCATTCCTTTTTCCTCCTAGTATATCCAGCTGGACAGAGCAAGCATAAAAACAGAAAACAAACCATTTTTTTTACCATTCATAGAAACCACAAACATACACAATCATCCCATCATTCACAGAATTCCTGTTGTATCTTCCAATTGGACCAAACGGAACAGAAATTTTCAAGCACCATATAAACCTAGAAATACAACATGCACAGTGTATAAAAAAAGAAATACAACATGCACAACAACTATAGATTTCAATAAAGAATTATTCAAATCTATAGCTGTTGTAGGATAGTGAGTGAGTGTGGGCCATTAGATCAAATATATGGTGAAACTGGGGAGAACTTGAGATAAGTTTTCTCCTTAAAAATATTGAAATAAGAATTTTGGAATTTTAAAAATAAATTCAGACGAAATAAAAATTAATAATAAAATGAATTCAAAAAATGGAAACTGATTCTATTTGAATTGATTTATTAACTTTATATAATTAGGTAATCAAATGTTCAATCATATTGTAACAAGTGATCAAATATGAACTTTACCACCAATCTTAGTTCTTAAAATTTACATCTATGGTCTTGGTTCTTTAATTTTTGTGTTTTTTTAGAAATATTTGTGTCATTTATAATCATTAATTCCTGATTTTTTCTTAGACCAAAAAAATTTCTTACTTTTTCAAGTTTCTTAATTTGAGAGAATGAAATCAATTTAGGATTTGTTGGCATGGATTATGGGCGAATATTTTAAAGAGAAATTTACTAATTTAGTAAAAAAAGAAAAGAAAAAGAAAAATCCTATCCAACAGAAATTTTGTTATGGATGATGCCATGTGGCCCCCACCAACACCCATCGTAACCGTAGTGATATCCACCCACCTTTCCGTGCTTCCCCCAATTTTTAACACCCCCATCACTTTCCAACTTTACCCTTCCTCGTGTCCCACTCATGAAGGGGCAACCCCATAAATTCCCCAACCTTATGTGTCCAAAATCGTCAAACAACCTAAAATCATAAAATAACACTGACGCTGGCATCTAGACGACACATGTTGTACAATCCGAAATACACTTTTTCACACGTAGCAATGAGCCGATGACCAAATCTCAATGACTCCATCACAACAAATCTCGACCGTCAAATAAATCATCATAAAACATCAACGGTCATAACAATTCTTGATGCCCACGTCATCACGAATCAACGGTCATGATCTAATCAAACTTGACGCACTGCAGCGAAAAAGTCTTTATATATGGGTGATGATATCACTCTCACTCATTACTTCACTATAATTAACCACTCTCTCTACAAATTCAATTGTTTCCTCTTTATTACCATCATTTATAAAATTCTCTCTCTTTCTCTTTGAGAGATATTTAGGGTTTTCGTTTTCTCTTGCGTCGTCTAGCTTACACATTCACTGTGAAAGGTTAGGTTTTTTCCTCTCTCAGCTGTTCATGGCGTAATACTGTGTTTGACTTTGTAATTTTTTTGTTTACTGTGTTTTCTAGGGTTTGCTTTTGCTTTTGTTTTTCTTTCTTTCTTTGGTTTTGTTTTCTGACTGTGAAAATATGTAATGTAGGTTTTTTCTTTTTTCTTCTTGTGCGATTTTTTGTTGTGGTTTCAGGTTTAGCATGTGACGATCATGTTTTTGTTTTACATGTTTTTAAAAGATGAGAAATATTACCTGCATTGTTAGAGTCTTTCTTATGTTTTGTTTTTTTTTTCACCGTTGAATGTTGTGGTTTTAGGTTTAGTTTGAAGTTTTCTTTGAGATTTTTCCCTATGATGAGTTTGGATATTTTTCTTTATTCTTTTGGTTTTTCTTCTGAAAGGTTTCATCTTTCTGACATTCTTAGGTCAACTTTGTTTGGAATGTGTTTTAATATGTGATTTTAGTGTTAATCTGGTATTTAAGCGTTGTAGCTGGAATATTCTTTTCACAATCTGCATGTATGTTTCTTTAGTTTCACATGCCAAAGTATTTTACATGAGGTTCCTCATTTTCCTGTTTTGGTTTACCAAGATTCGTGCTCTGTGTAAGTATTTGTTAATTTAGAAATTTTTGAAATTGTTTCAAATTTATCAATAGAGCACAATGGACCCTACTTAGTTGGATAAGCGGCTTTGTTATTGTTGTTGTTTGCTTTTATTTAACATGCAATGGTGTTTTTTACGGAAGAGATGGATATTAATGTTTTTTTTTTCTTTCTTCGTAATAGATTTTAGTGTTAAGTCGGTATTTAAACGTGGTATGTGCGGTTGACCAAAATAAATCGTGGTATCTGTGATTTTCTTTATATACTCTGCATGTATGTTATTTCGGTAATTGTTTCAAATTTGTGAATCGAGTACAATGGTCTATAATTTATGTATTTGACCCTATGTAGTTGGATAAGTGGATTTGTTAATGTGGTTGTTTGTATTTTTTAACATGCAATGATGTTTTTTCACAGAAGAGATGGCTATTAATGTTTTTTCTCTGTCCTTTTTTATAAAATCAACACATGTTATTTGCAGGATGGAGACAAATGGAAATGGGAACGATGAGGGCTTGCCGCCACCACCTCCTCCGCCTGCTGAAGTGCCACCAAATGTTGTTCCTGTGAAAGCAGATGAGCTTCCTCCTGAGCCTGTGAAGAAGAAGCCTTCTCGTTTTCCAATTGCTAGAAAGGGTCTTGGGACCAAAGGCAGTAAACTGCAACTTCTCACAAATCACTTCAAAGTTGATGTCAATAACAAAGATGGACATTTCTTCCATTACAGTGTAAGACCATTTTGTTTCTCTTGCCTTTCTTTGAGGATGGTGTTTTTATGGTTATCTATGCTGAGTTGAGTTATCCACTTGATGCATGAACAGGTAGCACTTTTTTATGAAGATGGACGACCTGTAGAAGGTAAGGGTGCTGGAAGAAAAGTCCTTGATAGAGTACAGGAGACTTATTCTGCTGAGCTGGATGGAAAAAACTTTGCCTATGATGGTGAGAAGAGTTTGTTTACTGTTGGATCTCTTCCTCGAAACAAACTTGAGTTCACAGTTGTTCTGGATGATGTTGTATCAAGCAGGTTGATTTTCCTTTCTCTCTTTGGTTGTTGACTTTGTGGTTTGTTTTGCATTTTCTTCTTATTATTGATAATATGACTTGATATCTTGCTTTTGCAGAAATAATAATGGGAATTGTAGCCCTGATGGACATGGAAGTCCACAAGAGGGTGACAAGAAGAGGATGCGGCGCCCAAATCGTTCAAAAACTTTCAAAGTGGAGATAAGTTATGCCGCAAAGATTCCGATGCAGGCCATTGCCAATGCCTTACGTGGGCAGGAAAGTGAGAATTTTCAAGAAGCAATAAGAGTTCTCGATATCGTGTTGAGACAAAATGCTGCTAAGAAGTATATGGTCTCCCTTGTTCTCTGTAATTTATTACTTCTCTTGATGTGAGGTTTTATTGCTGCAATATTATGCTAAGCATTACCTTCATTTTACCTGTTGCAGAGGCTGTTTACTTGTCCGGCAATCCTTCTTCCACAACGACCCAATGAATTTCGCTGATGTAGGTGGGGGTGTTCTCGGCTGTCGAGGTTTTCATTCCAGCTTTAGGACCACTCAGAGTGGCTTATCCCTCAATATTGGTATGATCTCTGCTTGTTTTACACCTTATCTCAATGTCTTGTTTGGACTCTTCTTAACTTTTTTAATATGCAGATGTATCTACCACGATGATAATACAACCTGGCCCTGTGGTGGATTTCTTGATTGCAAACCAGAATGTGAGGGATCCTTCCTCCCTTGACTGGGCCAAGGTAATTGACTTTTCTGTACATTTCTCCAGTTTCATCATTTTGTATGGTTTTAAAAAACCGTGTAATATGTGCTCAGTGCTGAATTCAGTGAGTCTGAGAAATAAGGCTCAGGCAAGGGCTCTGAGCGGCATTGTGACCTGAATTAGGGCTTGAATTTTTTTCAATTATGCAAGTCATTTTAATATGATTAAAAGTTAATCTCTCAACAAATGATTTAGGTTTGTATTGATTTATAAGCTTTTGATACACTAATTTCAGCAATTTCATTTATTTATTTTTCTAACAGGCCAAAAGGACTCTGAAGAATTTGAGGATAACAGCTAGTCCATCTAATCAAGAGTACAAGATATGTGGGCTCAGTGAACTCCCATGCAATCAGCAGATGTATTTCACTAACTCTTAAATTGACTGGTGGATGATTAGTTTATTGTATGTGCCATGTGGTAATGTTAGGATGTCTTCTTACACAGGTTGATGTTTCTAATGAGTGTGATTGTTGCAGGTTTACTCTCAAGAGTAAGGGTGATGGTGCAGAGGAGGAGATAACTGTTGAAGAATATTTTGGACGGATTCGCAATATACCGCTTCAGTACTCTGCTAATTTGCCTTGCATTAATGTTGGGAAGCCGAAGCGCCCAACTTATATTCCCATTGAGGTGAATTTCAAGGTCTTCTATGCAAAATGTTTATTGTGTAAGAAAATGATTCCTCTTATTTACTCTTTATTGATTATTGATGGCTCAATATTTTTGTTGCTCCCATAGCTTTGCTCTTTGGTATCCTTGCAACGCTATACAAAAGCACTTACCTCTCTTCAAAGGGCTTCGTTGGTTGAAAAGTCTCGCCAGAAGCCACAAGAGCGGATGAAGGTTTTATCTGATGTAAGCCTCTGCAAAATGTGATTAATGGGTGAATTTGGATATAATCCATGGTCCAGTGTTTCTGCCTTATGTAGGTTTTTATCTGATGTAAGACTCATGGTTTTGGTTATTTTTTGTTCTATTCAGGTTTTAAAAGTCAGCAAGTATGATTCTGATCCTATGCTTCAAAGCTGTGCAGTTCGGATAAATTCTGGTTTTACACAGGTCGATGGCCGGGTTCTTCAAGCTCCAAGGGTATTATTTATTTGAATTTCAAATTTCTAATGTTGTGACTGTGTTTACATTGTACTTTTACTTTTGATGCAATCTAGCCTTTCTTAAATTACAGGATTCAATAAAATAATAGGAACAAAAGTATGGTGTTGCTTTACTTGTGATACTGAGGATTGGCTGACGCTGAACTGTCCATAATGTTATTGTTTTGTGTAATGCATGAAAAATGATTTTTGTTCTTCCTTCTGCAGTTGAAGTTTGGTAATGGTGATGAATTCAATCCAAGAAATGGCAGGTGGAATTTCAACAATAAGGTTCGTCTTCCTTCTATTTTCAATAAATTTTCTATGGTCTATCAATAATTTGGAAGAAATAAGAGGAACTGATAATTTGAGTCTTTAAGATCTCATAATGAAAGTTTGTGCAGACATTTGCTCAGCCAACAAAGATAGTGCGGTGGGCCGTGGCAAACTTTTCTGCACGTTGTGATGTGAGAGCCCTTGTTCGTGATTTGACCAGATGTGCAGCTAATAAAGGGATTGTAAGTTCCTTAAACAAATCATAATTTGAGAACATACAAGGAGATATTGACATGTTTGGACTTTGCCTTTGACAGGAAATTGATCCCCCATTTGATGTGTTCGAGGAAAGTCCACAGTTTAGGCGTGCCCCACCTATGGTCAGAGTGGAAAAGATGTTTGAATCCATACAGTCAAAACTTCCTGGAGCTCCTCAGTTTCTTCTTTGTCTACTTCCAGAGCGGAAAAACTGCGATCTTTATGGTTGGTTTTGTATCATTTCATCTCGTGTTAATGATTGTTGTCTACATAATGAGATTGATGATAACTATTTAATTCTTCCAGGACCCTGGAAAAAGAAGAATCTTGCCGACTTTGGGATTATTAATCAGTGCATGTGTCCACAGAGGGTCAATGATCAATATCTCACCAATGTGTTGCTAAAAATCAATGCTAAGGTAATTACATTAATTGCTCTTTGTATGGGTTTTCTGGAGTTATTCTTTTCAATGCTGCAAATTGTGTGATTGGCTTTGTTGCTAAGTTAATTTGACATTCAGAAACGTCCTTCCTTTTTGCGATCTCATTCTCTTACAGCTAGGTGGGATGAATTCATTTTTGTCTGTTGAAAAGACTCCCAACATTCCCATTGTCTCCAAAGCTCCTACCCTTATTCTTGGGATGGATGTGTCTCATGGTTCACCTGGGCAGACTGATATTCCTTCTATTGCAGCGGTAATGAAAATTTACCTTGGGTGAATGGTTATTAGTAGAATAAAACAATCATTATATTCAACGATTTTGGAAGGAACTAACTCCTATTCTGTGGCTTTATGATTGATTGCCTTTGTGGTTGTTGCTAAATTTGCAGGTGGTGAGTTCAATGCAGTGGCCTTTGATCTCAAAGTATAGGGCATGCGTTAGAACCCAATCTCCTAAGGTTGAAATGATTGATAATCTGTTCAAGCCTACAGGAGAAAAGGAGGATGAGGGCATTATCAGGTTGATTTTCTGCATTAGTTATTAAGAAAATGAGGACTTTTCCTCTCTATTTTGCTGTACATGGTGTCATTTCTTCATGTCTATATTTGTATATGCTATGCTCTTTCGTTATAGAAAGCTGTGATGCTGATGATGGATTTCAAATTGTGCAGGGAACTTTTGGTCGAATTTTACAAAAGTTCTGGAAATAGGAAGCCTGAGAATATCATCATCTTCAGGTTTGTCTTCTATTGCAGATTCTGTCATCAGTTTTATTCTATTCAGTTGCTCATGTCAGATAGAAGATTATTTGTTGATTCGATTATATTCTTTCCAGTTTTAAATTTTTTTGCAATTGTAATATTTTTTTTTTCTTGCTTGACTCTTAATTTCTTGTTACTTAACATGCTTTTCTTAATATCTGGTGAATGTAGGGATGGAGTGAGCGAATCACAGTTCACTCAAGTGTTGAACATTGAGCTGAATCAGATAATTGAGGTTCTTGGTTAAATCATTGGTTAATTATATTGCATTGAAATTTGATTATTATTTTTATGCTAAATGGGATGTACTTATTTGTGATTTTTTAGGCATGCAAATTCCTTGATGAGCAGTGGAACCCCAAGTTTGTTGTCATTGTTGCTCAGAAAAATCACCATACCAAATTTTTCCAGAATGGTTCTCCTGATAATGTTCCCCCTGGTATGCATTTTATGGAACTATCTTTCATTTTGTTATAGGGAATTTTTAACTTTAGATTAGCCTGTGTTTAAGTTCAACGGTAAGCTCGCTTGCCGTGGGGTTTGAGGTCGTGGGTTTGAATCAACCACTCTACAGTTAGTAGGGTTAGGTTGCTTAGTATACTCCCTCCAAAAGCAACCTCACCTAGTGGGGACTGAAATTGTGTTCACCCTTTTATTAGCCTGTGTTTAAGTATTTTAAGAATAATCTCAAAGAATGATTTTATTGCTCATAATGGTTTGCTTTTCTTTGACTTTGAGTTTGTGGTTCTCGTTAGATTATTCATTGTAACCAGTTACTTCAATGTTCGTTATATGTTGCTTCATGCTAATTGAATTTCTTTTCTCCTTTGTTAGGCACTATCATTGACAACAAAATTTGCCATCCCCGAAACTATGATTTCTACTTGTGTGCACATGCTGGAATGATTGTGAGTATCTGGCTATTGCAATTTGCATGCATTCACTGTAGGGTCTTGCAATTATCCATCCATTTATCTTTCTCCTTATTATTTGCATAAGGAGTTTCCTTAATATTTTGTCATTATCATGTCTTCAATTAACAATCAATTAGATGCCACTTGCCCTTCTGCTTGCCACCACTCATTTTCTTGTCTCTTTTCAAGACAATAGATGGCAATGTTGATAAATATTGCAATTAAATTGGATGAATGTTTTGGTAAATCTTGAAAAGTTTAAGTAAACTTGAGACCTTGCTGTTTGGTTGGAAGTTGGAACCCTAAGAACTTTTATTGACACAACTGTTAATTTTGCCTCCTGAATTCCAATACAGGGTACCACCAGGCCCACACATTACCATGTTCTATTAGATGAGATTGGTTGCTCTGCAGATGAGCTACAGGATTTGGTGCATTCTCTGTCATACGTGTAAGTAGGATTTTAGCCTTATTGATTGCTCACTTGATTCAAGTTACTAGCAGAATGATTAATTTCTTGTTTGTATTGGTATGGCAGGTATCAGCGGAGCACAACTGCCATATCTGTGGGTAAGTCCCCATGGTTTTGGACTTAAGTGCCTCTTTTTAAACGGGCTTCAGTTGTTTTGAAGCTTTTTTTAATAGGTTACTCAAACCATGATATTAGTAACATTTAATGGTTAAGTCAAATTTTTTGATGAGTTTTTATTACTTTCATTTATGTTTGATCAGTCAGTCTGGTAAAAAGAAAATTAAGGTTATTGGTACAGAAGTTTTTGGTAGGATAGTATTTGTGACTTGCTGAAGTATGTTACTAATTAAAATAAACTACATCTTTAATTTTATGCTTTTGTACTACCGATAATTTACTTTAAGAAAAAATTATTGATCTTGTATAATCTCAAACATTCAAGGCACATTTACCTTGGCCCTTTGGCCTACGAGCTGAAGATTACAGCATTTCTCCTCCTGGTATTTACAACACACCAGTGCTCTAATTTTGGCTTGATTCAATCTTTGTGTATTTCAGTTGCTCCAGTCTGTTATGCACATCTTGCGGCAACTCAGATTGGGCAGTTCTTGAAATTTGAAGACAAGTCTGAAACCACATCAAGCCATGGTGGTGGCAATTCGGGTGCCTCTGGTGCTCCTCCTGTTCCTCAGCTACCTGCACTGCAGGAAAGTGTCAGCAACTCCATGTTTTTCTGTTGAGAGGCTCATAAGCTCCGGCTTCTTTTTAGCCTCTTCTGACAAGTTTAATTATGCTGCGTTATGTTTATATTTGCACAAGACTTTGTGATCGCTAGTACTTTGTTTTGGTATTATGGAAGCACTGTTGAACTTCCTTTGACTGAAAGAACCTGGTGAACTGCTTTTGGCAGTTTCTTCGTTTATTGTAGGTTTCGTAATTATGACTGGTCTAGGATTTGACATTTGGCTTCCTTTGACACTTGTATGCATGAAGCCACGGCATGTGTCGTTTGCTTTTGTTTATAAATCTAATGCAGTTATGCTACATCCAAATTTATCTTGTTATCCATCTGCAATTTTGGTTTATTGTTGAAGTTTGCGATTATATGGTACAACTTGTTTATATTTAGTTTTAAAAAAAGTTGGTTTGATCAGTTTGAGTTTTTATTTGTATTTATTCTGATGGATTTTTGAATTAATTTTTTATTTTCTTCCCATGTGGCTCTAACATAATGATATTACATGACTTTACGCATTAAGGCTTTGCATGGCGATGCATTCTTATACGATTATCTTTTCAACAATTGCTTAAATCAGTTTTGGCACTTTAAGAGAAATTTCAAAAGAATAATAGGAAACGTACGTTTAGTTGTTGAATTTAAACAGTTCCCCCTTTTAGTCAGTAATACTGTAGTATTTTCGTAATGATTCATCAAATAATTTATAGATGAGGACGATAGCATCTTAGCTGAACAATTTAAAGTAGTATCTGCTGTCTAGACCTAGACCGTGGTAAAAAAAGTATCTACTATCTCTCGAACAATGTAATTTGGAGCCAGAACGTACTACAGTTCCTCTACAACCAGCAGTCAATTGAAGAAATTATGCAGCAGCCTACATCAGTCATAGATGCACAAGACAGGATTATCTGGGCTCCTTCAACCACAGGTGCATATACAGCAATGGTTTCTGGAAACAACTTTGGTCAATATCGCTTCCTATGAAGCAGCTACTGTTTATACGGAAAATACTCAACAAGGCTATTCCTTGCTCGGATATTTTGCAGGATCATCACCTTCAAGTTTCACACGATTGTGTTTTCTGCTGTCAATCTGCAGAAACTCTAATTCACCTTTTCTTCAATTGTCCTATTGTTAAACACCTTTGGTTCCACTGCTTGGGTACTAGGGTTGACTTCTCATCTTTTCAGCACTTGAAAAATTGGATCATCACAAGTATTTCTTCACTTCTTCAGGACAATAGGAGTGATCAGTGTCATGGAATTATTATCCTCCTCAATCAGATTTGTCAACTAAGAAACAATATTCTGCACAATCCCCTGCGAAGCGCCTCACATGTTGAGCAGTCAGAAATTCTTCGGATTGCAGGGAAAGTCCACTCTTCAGCTCAATTCTATTCAATGTCTTTCCATACAGACTAAGCGGATAATAAAAGGGGAGAAATCTGAAGGCTGGACAATTGCAATACAGAAGATTCAACCTTACTTGAGTCTAGAACATAAGAAAAGCACAAGGCTATGGATATTCCGAGGAAAAAATGTTGCAGCATCCTTCAGGGCGGCCAAAATCAAGAAAAATGACCATGAGTTCGCAAACAAGTGCATACGAATGGCAATAATGTGGATTAGAAAATGGGAATCTAGCATAAGGGAGCAAATTGACACCCTCAGAATCTGGTTTGTTGACTACAAAACTCACTGCATGAGTCATCAAACAGAAACTAATGCTAATACATTTCAGAGGGATCTACATATAATGTTCCAGTCATTCTCAAAAGTTACTTTTAAATATTGTAGTTCAGATTCTCTTTTTTTTGTTCCTTTTAATTCATGTATTACCTCTAGTTGTTTCCTGTAAAAGTACTTAAGGGCTTAATATATTTCATTTTGGTTTGCCTAAAAAAAGGTTACGTCAACATTTTAACCTTGTTTCGACAAGAAAAAAAATTGTAACCTTGTTTATGTTTTAGGATGATGGATATGTTTTGTAAATAAGACGAAGGTGTTGGTTGGACGGGTGATCTACGAGTATGCACTCCAGATGAAACGTTGGAAGTGTTGAAAAAAATAGCCATATATGTATTATGGTTTATGATATAAGAAAATAAAACCCTGATAAAAAACTCAGAGTGTTGGAAACACATTAAAAACTCCAAGAGAAAAAAAATACTTGATGAATATCCTATGAAGTTCTTGAATAAGTACAAGTACTGTATATCCTTTTTTTTACTGAATGTAAAAACTTTTTTAATAAATAAAGAGGACTATCAAACTACTTAATCAATCTCATGTAACTCAGTACAATCTTGTAATAAAATAAGCAAATAAAGTAGCTAAATTTCCAGGCATAGATCCAATAGTCAGCTTTGCTAAATGATCTGCAACTGCATTTGCATTCCTGGGTATGTGCCTTAATAAGGTTTCACAAGCATTGGATAACCAAGACTTGATATCAAAGATCAAACTTGCACATGAATGAAACTCTGGGCCTGTTTGGATTAGCTTCTGCACCTCCACTGCATTTGCTAAATAACTTATTGGTTTAAAATATTCAACACCTCCACTGCATCAATCTCTACAATCACGTGCCGCTCTCCTCTTTTCCAGTTAGTCTTAACCATGTGCTTATATTTTTTGTGTGTATTTGTGGTGATGAGAAGATGTTGAACAATATGGGTGATGAGCACCGAATCAAAACCTCTTAGTCTTAAGCCAAGGAATTGAGCCCACATTTCTGCTGAAAAATAGTCACCGTAATCCATCCAGAAAATTCCCAAACTTCCACCACCATTAACAGAAGAGGAAGCAACATCAACATTAAGTGTGACCCGACCCAACTAGGTGTGGCAGCCTCCATTTGGCATTAGGATCACACGAAGGAGCACCATGAACAGGAGTCCCCCTCAATTTCATACTTTCTTGCTTTAGATTACCAAGAATAGACTTTGTTTTAATAAGATACTCATATTAGAATCAAACTTCCCCTAAAAAATTATTGGATTTTTCCTGTTCCATAGCTGACAGCATAGAGTTGAAAAAAAAAACAAATAGTAATCCTAGGTTATTAATACTAAAACTCATCCAATCTACCAATGGGTAGTTGGTTGAGCTGGTAAATGTGCTACAATCCCCGTAAGGATGAGAACGCGTGTTTGAATCCCGGGAAACACTCTCATTGGGAGAGGGGACAATCTTGGCTATGTGGACAACACTCCTACCCCTTGAGTCCGGATTAGTCGCTTGCCAATAGGCTCCGGTTACCGGGCAGTGTTTAACAAAAAATAAAAAACTCATCCAATCTTTTAGACTTAGCTTGAAAATGCTGCTGTAAATACAGTATGATGAGACTAAGCCAAAGAGATGAGGAAGCATCATCACAATCTCAGAGTATGTGAATCAAATCCTCTGAACGATCATTACAAGCAGTACAAATAGGATTAGCACACAACCGGCACTCCATGAGAACTATATTGGAAAGATGTTTATCTTGCAAAGCTAAGCAAATGAATGCTTTGCACCGATGCATAGTTCTTAGCTTCCAAATCTTCTGCCAAATTACCTTAATCATCAGAGGCTTCCTCTTGAGAAATTACCTTATATGCTGCCATAACAGAAAAAATCCCACTCAGTTATGTTTCCACCAGACCACTCCAGTTACTCCAACAATTTGAAAACCATCCTCCACATGATCCCAAGCTTTCTTGATTCTAGACCATGTATTTGACCCCTGCGTCCCTTATTAATAACTGGTAACATATTATCACAAAAAAAAAAAAAAATAAATAAATAACTGGTAGCATATAATCACCACAGTAGTATTTTTCGTCTAACAACTAGCTGAAAAGATTAAGTTGGTATAATTTGGTATCATTAAAGTAACTGATGAGATTGAAGTTGATCTACCCGTTACAGGTAGACAATTAGCTTAAAAGTTGATCTATCCTAGGTTATTTTTCAATGGTGTTGAGGAACACCAAGATATTTTTCCAAGTCAGCTGCCATATGGAAGCCTAATGTGTCACTAATCTCGTACTTCGTGCTATGATTCACATTTTATGAAAAGAACACCCGAGTCTTGCTAGAATTCACCTTCATGCTAGAGCTTAAGAAAAAGTCCTCCAAACAAATTTCTAATAATATTAGCCAGTTGCACAGAAACTGCAAACAAAATAATATATCATCAGCAAAATATAGGTGAGAAAGAGAAGGACCAAGCTTACAATGCTTAATTGGCTCCCAAAGTTGTTTTGCGACTCTTTCCTGAATCATGTCAGCCAACTTCTCCATACATATAATAAATAGATAAGGAGAGAGAAGATCTCATTTTCTCCATTCCACAATATTCTCATTCTTGGTGTGGTCACACCATACATAATAATATCAACAACATTAGGAGGATAATTTAATTCCTTTAAACATTGCTTGAGGAAATTCCAATTCAACTTGTCATACACCCTTAAACTCGTTTGTTTTTATGAGTCTTTTTTCCCCTGCATAATGCGCATCGAATGCACCAGTTCCTTTGAAATAATAATATTGTCTAAGCTATGCCTGCCTGGTACACAACTTCATTCAGTTAGATTAATAATATTCCCCATAAAGGGCTTATTCACCATGACTTTTGTTATGACTTTAAACTAGATTTGTAAGCCCCCATTTCCCACAGCCAAACTGCCCTAATTGCTTGACCAATTGCTCCCTTTCTTTTGACAAGTACATACATATATTTCTTATATATAAACATGATTCGTCCTGTCTTTAGTTTTCATATGCACACATTTATATATATTCATAGTTAGCCATTTGTCTTTCAGTATTCTTATACATATCTTCTCTACACTTCAGGTGCTACGATTCGAACAGGCGACACGCGGCTGAGAATGACATACTAATTCTTAATTAAGCATATCTTCTCTACACTTACAAGAGTACGATTATTCTTTTTATACTGAACCCGGACATACTTTTGTTTTGTTTGCTTAAAAATTAATTTTTACTCCAAATAATGGGATTAACCTTATGAAAAATGCAATGAACTATGTGGCTACTATATGCAGATGTGGAAAAATAATTGAGCTTTGTGGGATGATAATTGTGGATCCACACTTGGGGTGCCCTAGTTATTTTTCATATAAAGGATGAATTCCTTGAATTATTTTTCTGTTTCAAATTTTCATAAAAGTTATTCTGTTGGAATAAAAGTATATATTCTGCTTAATTAAATAGCTAAAAGTCGGTAGTACTGATATTTCGTAATGGTTCAGATGTTGATTACAAAGGTAAGAGTGATAATCGAATGGGTGTGGGTTGGAAATCTCCAGGTCATACATAACATCCAAGTTTTTAGTAACGCTCCTGCCAACGTTCCACCACAGCCCCTCCTGAGTCCTCCTCTAGAATTAGACCCTTACATAGTCTATAACAACTATATGGAAAATTGTATAAAACCATCCTCCTCGTCTGACAGTATAAATACATTAGCTTCAGAAATCACCATAATGTCGGAGCCTATCGTAACCTCACAAGAGTAGCTGTTTATAGGGCGGCGGGCTGTGGGGGAAGGAAAGTTTGGGATGGGGGGCCGCACGAGGAAGAAGAAGGGAAGAGGAGAGATTGCATTTTTTTATTAAATGTGGGTCTCATATCTTCAAAAATTATAATGTTTAACTAGATGGTATACCCCGGGCGATGCCCGGGTAGCATTGATTCTTAATGGGTAAATTGAACTTAATCTAGAAGAAAAGACATTAACTATAGTCAATTTATGCATGGTAAGAAAGTAGTGAAATTGTAAATTTCCAAGGTAAAGGAATGCACATATAATTGGAAGACAAGTGGTTAATCAGCAAACGGAAGGAAGACACAACCTATACATTGATATGTTAAAGGAAAGACAAAGTACAATGGAAAATGGTAGATTAATCGCTAACATTACCAAAAATTTCCGTGAAAGCGAGTTTGAGGCAAAGTAAAAAATTGCATTAAATGATGAAAGAATGTAAGGGTGAATTCTTATATTTGGAAAAAAATTATTTAAATTTTGGCTCTTATATTACGGATCAGAGGGAGTACTATTCTTTAATGATAACAAAAACAATAATGTGCTCCTTGTCCTTAAATATAATGTGAAAACAACCACTTTGTTTTATTCGAAAAAACTATTAAAAATAGATAGAATATTTATTTGTCTCAAATATATTTAATTTTCCAACTTTATCTCTATTGATAAAATAAGATCTATAGGCAAAATAAGGATAGAGTGTGTAGCAAAGAAGAGAAAGAACAAAAACCTAATTGCAATATATAAAGTCAACAAAGAGAAAAATTGTAAAAAAAATATTAAATTGTTATGGACATAAAGAGAGGGGCAAATCATAATTTTTTTTAAAAAAGACTATCTTTTAAAAAATATTGTAATTAATTTTAGAATTTTTATTTTAAATTTCCTATATATAAATATATATACTTCCTTCGGTCCCTAATATAAGAGCTAGCCGCCGAAAAAATGCTTCTGAAGAAAACATGTGAAATTTAGTTGAGTGTCTGAAGTTAATGCTTCTTTTCCAAAATTGTCAATATTTATTAAGATACTTTGAAGAGAGAGAAATACATAAGCATTAATAAATATGAAAGAGAGTTGAGGGCAAAGTAGGAAAAACACATCAAATGAGGAGAGAATGTGAGATGAACTCTTATATTAGGACTAAAACCATTCAAATTTTGGCTCTTATATTGGGGACAAGAGGGAGTAATATATAATATATAAATATAATATACAAAAGGATAATTTAATATAATAATAATAAAGCATTTAAAAAGGGAGAGTACTGTTAAATGAACAGTACTCTTCCCACTGCTTTTAGATATATAGGATTTATAAGGGCATATTGGACTTTCATGTCTAATCTTATCGTCATATTAGTGAAAATATCATTTTTGATCTCATGCCCAATAGTTGATAATCATTTGTGTACCTTGGAATAATTATGTGTATTATTTTTGTTCTTCATACAATAGTTATGTATCATTTTTGGGCATTCGCTCTAAATAATGTCTAACTTTCTGACCTGATGCAACAGTGATAAAACTGATGTTGAATGTTAATTTGCAATTATGTGAAACCTTATTGATATTATTTTTCAAAGTCAAAATACCTTTTCACCCCTCTCAATCAAATCTCAGCCCTTCTTCCTCCTCCCTTTGCTCTTAAAACTAAGAACCACCTGTTAGAATTTTAAGTTTTGATGAAGACTAAAATATGAAATATCATAATGAACACTTATGATAAATTAGAAAGAATTGAATGAAGTTAGAAATCCTAAGTTAGAACACAATCGGATGTAAAATCACAACCGGATGACTTAGAACAATAACAACGTAACTAGCGCTTGCAGATGTAGTATACATCCGATAGCGGAAGTCAATTGAACACTAAGTCTGAACCCAGTTAACAAAGTCTAAGTGGAGAGCTTCCCATAGCAAAAACGCTTGCGAAAGCAAGAGTCTTTATTCCTACATAGTTGGACTTCCGGTAGCAAGTAGGTATCACCCAGCACAAGTGAATCATACCCTAAGCCTAATCCTAGTCTAAGTAGGATAGCTTCCCATAGCGAAAATGCTTCCTATTGCACTTGATTATATTACTCTGTGGGACTAACATTTGTGTGCAGAACTTAGCTCTCTCTTCCGATAGCAAAAGTGCATCCGATAGTGGACACTCTTTGCTTTGCACAAACTTGGACTAACACTTGCAGATCGAAGCACTTACTTCCGATAGCCAAAGTCCATCCGATAGCAAGTACAAGAGTCAGAGTCCGTACAAGTGCTCAGATGTCAGAGTTGCTTTTGTCAGAGCAGAATTGTCAGGACTACTTTTCAGAGCTAAAACAAGTCAACCCTGCTAAACATTAATGAGCATTAATGAGGACAACGGTAACATGAGATTAACGGACATATTCAAACGGACAAATTACCCTCAAACAACTGGAGTATTAGAGGCTACTATAAAAGGAACAACTTCATCATTTATGAAGCTACCAAACTACAATCGAGCATTCAAAGCATAATACCCAGAGAATATCCAGAAAGCTAAAAAGTTCAAGAGAGCACTTAATACCTCGAGAGTTATTCTGATTGTTATCATCTTGTACTCTTTGTACTTAAGTCTCTACATTTATTAAGAGCATTCGTTGTACTTAAGTGAGTATCACAATCTATTCATTAAGTGAACTTAGTTGTAAATTCTTGTTTAAAGGTTGAACCCTTGCAAGTTGTAAGGGGGAGCTAGTCAGGTTGTAAAGGTTGCAAGTGAGCCCAGAAAACTTGTGGTTGTAAAGGTTGCAGGTGAACCCATTTGTAAAACCTGTCGATTAGTGGAACTCAATCAAGGGATTGAGAACTGGACGTAGGTTAAAGAGTTAAACCGAACCAGTATAAAAGAATGGGTAAAGGTGCGCCCAATAACATGGTAATTTCTAAAAGGTACACTTAGTAACATGTTAATTTTGTGGGTGTAAATTTGGCATTTGTAAATTAAAATGGGGCAAATTTGTTTTTCCTTCCATTGAAGTTAAGATGCTAAGTGCACCTTTGAGAAATTACCATGCTGCTGGATGTACTGTTTAGAAATTACCATGCTACTGGGTGACCCATTTTAAATTACAAGTGCCAAATTTGCACCCTTAAAATCACCATGCTACTGAGTGCACCTTTTAGAAATTACCATGCTACTGGGTGCACCTTTCCCCTAAAAGAATTTATGCTTTAAGTTTTATTTTATAATTTTCTATTTGTAGCACAATTCACCCCCCCTTCTTGTGCATTCTAATTTTCACCACCCTCCTTGGGTTTTAATTGGAGGGGCAAAAAGGTACTTCCACTTTAAAAATAATATCAGTAAGGTTCCACACAACTACAAATTAACATCCAGCATCAGCTTTATCATTTTTGCACCGGATCACAAAGTTGGATATTATTTATGCACCGCAAAATAGTAATTTATTACTTTTACCCAAACTGAAATAGTGAATTATCAGATCAGCGCTTTTGCCTTTTATTTAACATTGACGTAACAAATATACTTTACTTACTATTTATTTAAAGTAGGATAATAAATAGTTATATTTTTATCATAATAAATAATTATGATAATGTTTGATTTAATTTCTGAAATTAATGTCGGCAAAATAGTCATAACATTAATTCATAAATAACTAAGTATCATACACTAAAAATCTCCTCATGTGTTAATTACTAAAAAACTAGGGTTGACCCCGCGCGCTGCGCGGGATTCCCGGCTATAAAACATTTTTGAAGATAAATGTTAAAAAAGTAGTTTAGATAGATATTATCTTGTTTTGTTTTGACTATGTAGTTAATTTCATAGTAATTATAAATCTTTCAATTTATTTTTTTAACATTGGAAAGATTTATATTTTTCATAAGCAATATAAACTTATTTATGTTAGAATCTTAAGTTTTGATGAAGACTAAAATGTAGAGGATTAGACCAAGTGCCTAGGAAGCAATAGGATAACATAGGATCCCAAGTAAGAGTGCTTCCGGGTGAAGATCTACTTCCGGATAGATTAGGACTTGCGCATGCGGATGAATGTTTTCATCCCCCAGCATCAGCAAGTAAAATCACTGGGAAATAACTTAGTCCATGAGAATTAGGTACACAAAACCTTAAGACTAAGCTATGTTTCAATCGGAAGTGAGTTTGCTTCCTGTTAGACTTAGACTGGCGCAGAGCGATAGAATAGATATTACTCCAAGCGACAGTGAGTCTACTTCCCCAAGTGAAAGCGCTTCCTGTTAGAATTAGACTGGCGCAGAGCGACAGAATAGATATTACCCCAAGCGTCAGTAAGTCTACTTCCCCAAGTGAAAGCGCTTCCTGTTAGACTCAGACTGGCGCAGAGCAATAGAATAGTTATTACCCCAAGCGTCAGTAAGTCTACTTCGCCAAGTGAAAGCACTTCCTATTAGATTTAGACCGGCGCAGGTTGATAGACTAGATATAACCCCGAGCGTCAGCGGAAATGCAACATCAAGTGAAGTTGCTTCCTATTAGATCTTGACTGGCGCAGACTGATAGAATAGATTTCACCCTGAGCGTCATTGAGTTCACTACGTCAAGTAAAAGTGCTTCCGATAGCTTAGTGACTAGCGCTGAGTGTTGAGATGAAATACACTAAGTGAGAGTGAGTTATAGTAAACCAAGATCCTTCATCTAGTAGTTTTACTTCCGGATGTAAAAATGCTTCCAGATACATCATAGACCAAATCAGAACACAGTCTAAGTAAACTACTCCCCATAGCAAACAAACTTCCCACAACATGTATAATTCTTATATATATTGCTATGTTGGACTAACCAGTATGTGCAGAACATGGTCACGCTTCCGGATGCAAATGAGCTTCCGGATGGAAAGACTCTTAACATTGGGACTCAGAGCTTAACACTTGCAGAGCAAGATTACCACTTGCGGATGAAAGATGATCATCCGTCAGCAAGAGTGCAAGAGTAAAAATCACATACTCAGAAGTCAGAATGCTTTTGTCAGAGCAGAGGTGTCAGGACTACTTTTCAGAGATAAAGCAAGTCTACCCTGCTAAGCATTAATGAAGATGTACTTCTCAACGGTAACATAGGATTAACGGCACTATTCAAACGTTCATATTCAACCTGCCACCGAAGCCTATGAAGCCAAGTATAAAAGAGACATTCATTCAGAAGAGAAGATATGGAAGAAAGAGAGAGAACAGAGCAAAGTATCTGATATATCATATTCTTCATCCTATACATCTTCTACTACTCTCAGATCCAGATTTGTGATATTTTTCAGAGAGTAATCTTATTGTACTTAAGTGAGTAACATCATCCACTCTTAGAGAGAGTTAGTTTTGAGCTTAAGTGTTTAGCACAATCAGTTCATAGAGTGAACATAGTGTAAACTTACAATTTGTAAGGGGGAGCATTTAGAGGTTGTCTAAATCTCCATAGGTTGCAAGTTAGCCCGTAAAACTTGCATTTGTAAGGTTTGCAGGTGAACCCGGTGTAAAACCTGTGGGTTGTTAGGTGAACCCGTGCTCGTAAAACCTAAAGTGTAAAGGCTTCTCTTGTGCCCGGTTTAAACAAGAATAGTGGATTGAAAATCTCAGGTGGAGCCTGGGGACTGGATGTAGGTCTGGGTGACCGAACCAGGATAAATTTATGTGTGCATAAATTTACATTCAAACATTCTATTTAGCATCACATAACATACTGACTTGTGCATATCACTACTTCGTAAATATTATCACCAAGCACAAGCAGTCTTTCGAAAAGAAGAATCAAAAGATTTAATTTATTCTCTCACCCAATTCACCCCCCCCTCTTGGGTGACAGCCACGTTTATCATTTGGTATCAGAGCAAGGTCACTTGTTTAAAGGATCCAACGATCTCAAGTGCAAAGACCTAGGCTGATTTGGGTTACAAAATGTGTTTTGAAGGTTTTGATCATACAATCCCACCCGTGTTAGAAAATGCTGATTTTTACTTATGGAAGGGAAGGATGAAAAGTTTTATACTATCCACTGATTTCAAAATGTGGGATGTTTTTGAAAAGGACTCTGATTTCAAACCAAAAGTAAATTGGACAGAAGAGGACAAAAGCTTATTTTACTTAAACCTTAGAGCAATGCAAATTTTGCACAAAAGTTTATCTGACAATGATTACCAGAAAATTAAACATTGCTCTAGGGCTATAGATATTTGGAACACTCTTGATACTATGTATGCTTCTAACCAATTTCTTGATGATAAGGCTGTCCAAAGCTCACTATGTGCTCCTTGTGAATCCACCGTTGATGAGCTACTGGATGGTGATGTAGTAGAAGCTAGTATCAGCAAAGAGAGAGTGGATCTCCGCCTAGTAGATTCAGAAGCTGAAGAAAATGAGGTACCTAAACTTGAAACTTCTGAATTGCAAGATATGTATAATGAGCTACATGTTGAATTCTGTAAACTTGCAAAAGAAATTCTAGGCTTAAGAAAAAGGAATAGGGAACTTGAGGAACTTATTCCTTCTTCTACAACCAAGGAGTCCAAAGTCCCAATCATAAAAGAAGACTTTTCGAAAGACCCTGAGATTTCAAAAGTTAATAAACATAGAGTCTTTGAAAAGAAAACTGACCACCATAATAGTGATAAGAAATCTGATTCTGAACATCATCCCATTATCTGTCATTATTGTGGTAGAACTGGTCATATTTCTCACACATGCAATTTTAAGAGAAATTTAAATGTGAGAAATAAATATATATGGATCCCCAAAGGACAAGTAAGGTCCAGCGCTAACTATGTAGGACCCAAGTACAAATGGGTACCAAAACTCCCTTCTAGTGCCTTACCTGTGCAGGATAGATCAAGAGTTCCTCTTGTCCCAAAGAAGAGAACTCGTGGTGATGTCACTACTGCAACTACCTGGTTCAATCATAAGAAGCAGTGCGCTACCACAAGGAACAAAGACCTTGTCTCAGGGATAAGCTATCACAGAGTTCCATTCAACTATCCTGAGAAGGACAAAAGAGAGAGGATGTCTCAACTCACATGGAGAAAACCTGCGAATCCTGTCTCTCCTAAGAAAGTGCTTCAGGCCAAGGATAAGTATAAAAGATCTCCTTGGGTAAGCAAGGGATTATTTAAGGTTGAAGCATGCAACAGTAAAATCTCCTATGCAAATGTAAGATGGACTTATTGAGATTTTACATTAAGCATCATAAGCATGAACATGACATGGCTTATAAGATAGTTCACACAATGTTCATACTATATATGCTATCTATGACTATCATTATCAGAAGCCATGTGCATATAGTCATAGTTGATTCGCAATGCTATATTCATAGTGAATAATTCTTAAGTGCATAAGAATCACATACTTCCTACAAACTGACCAGTCAGATCCAAGGTTGGAGACTGAAAAATGGGAAAGAGAAATCATTTGCTATTTTGTAGGAAAGAAGGTACGAAGGAACAACAATTTTCATGATCATACCTGATCAGAGAAATGTATCAAATCTGAATGAGTTGTTGTTCATACTGGGCTCCGAGAGCTACTGCTCCTGAAATTGAGAAGATCAAACAAATTCTACTTGACGCAAATATGGCTTTAGTTATGAAAACTTGATCGCTGTGGATGCACAAGAGAGAACATCAACGAGTCTTTCAAAGTTAAATCTTAAGTAAGTACCATCGGAAGCAAAACTACTTCCGGATGCTCTCGTGCTGACGCTGAATAACTACTCAAGGCAACCAGGAGCGTCTGTCCAACCGGAAGCAAAATCACTTCCGAATACTCTTTTGCTAGCGCTGGATGATAATTCAATATGATCAAGAGCGCCAGTGTCAAACCAAGGGACACACCACTTCAGAAAACGTTTCAACTTCCTCTATGAAACGTTGTGCCTTCTCTGAAGCAACACGTGTCATCAGGTGTGTCGTTCCAACTTAAAAACTTACGTTACCCAATGTGTGAGAATTTGAAAGACTATACCCATTCTATCCTCAGAAGCTTTACCTATAAATAGATGTAACTTTTCACCTTCACTTTTTACTTGCATTATTTTCACACGCATCTTTTCTCTGAAAAATTTACTTCATCTTCTTCATTGCATTCTTCTTTTTTTTACACACTTCTCGCATTTCATCTTTATTTACACAACATTCATACAAAAATGGCCGGTACGAATGAATCCAACCCAGTCATCCAGAAAACCTCTTCTTCCAAGAAACATAAATCGAAATCTGGGAAATCCACTCACAAGCATTCTGGTAAATCTGGGCACCATGAAGAACAACATGAAGAACTTCATGAACGCCAAGAAGGTTCTGGGCAATCACGAGGACAGGGTGAAGACATTCAGGGTCAGCCTGAAACCTCTGGTAGAATAGAACAGGCAGTGGGTTCTGAACAAGAGCGGGATGCTCAGAGAAAGGGAAAGAAAAAGAAGGTTCAATTTTCTGAGGAGCCTTCCTCCAAGAGGCAGAGGGTTGAGGAAGAAGATGATCCCACAGTCTATAGAGATGGGGCATTGGAGGGTGTATCCGCCAAATTTGAGACATCCATTCCCATCTTCAATCATGGCCTGTTCATCAATCTGGACAAGTTGGATGAACTAGGGTTTGCTCATCTGCGCCCTTACTTGGAAAAGTATATGCCTTGGCTGGGCATCAACCAGGACTACAACGTCAACTTCCTGCGAGTCTTTTGCCAATCCCTCTCAGGCAGAGCTAAGTACAGGAAGGTGGATGGGAAAGAGCAAGTCCACAAACTCTCCTTCACTGCCACTGTAAGAGGAAGAACCTTCAGGTTCACTTGGAGAACCTTGAATGAGATGATGGGAATCACAGAAGAGGATATGAATGAATGGATCTACCCTGAGTCTCACAAATACAGCAAGGAGGAACTCGAGGAGTTGTATGGCACCAACAGCAAGAAGGTGTCCAAGATGTCTGATTCTAACAGGCTCTTGTACTACATCTACTCCCGGATAATGACTCATAAGGGAGGCAACTTCAACGAGTTCACACTGCTAGACAACCCTTGGTTTCCTAGACTCCTCTCGCTCAAGCCTTTCAACCCTGGGCAGTTGATATGCCTAGAGCTTCAGCGCTGGTTAAGCAATGACAAGTCAGGTTATCTTCCCTATCCCACCATCATTGCCTTCCTTCTTGAGAAGCATCTGATCAAGGCTACATCTGCTGTGGAAGAAGAGAATGTCAAATGTAAGCCTGTAGGAGCAACTAATATGGCAAGGATGGGGATTAAGTATCTCAAGCCCCCTAAGCCCACTCGCTCACGCTCACAAGCCAGTAGTGCTTCTGGTACTTCAGCTCCCTCTGCATCTGGAGCAGGCGATCAGGAAGTTGACTCTCATGCTGGGCCAAGCCGTAGTGCAAGGGTTCCAGCTTCTGTTAGGGCCTTTGCAGAGGACATAAAGGAAGAGCTTCTGTTTAGACTGACTGATTCCTTAGTGGGTTCTCTCCGTGTTGAATGTGAAGCTGGCTTCCACCACCAAGGGGAGCGAATCCAACGACTTGAGGACAGAGTAGGACAACTCGAGAATCACCTTGCCAGGGTGGATGCAAAATTAGACCTCATCCTCCAGCACCTACAAATTCCCCAACCCTCATCACAAGGTAACTTACCACCTCCTCCTCCTCCTCCTCAAAACCCTTCTCCTCCTCCGCCCAACACTCAACAACCTCAGCCTCCACCACAAAATGACCAACAAGCCCCACCATCACCCAACAATGACCAACAATCCCAACCTTCACCTACCCATGACGACCAAACCCAAGACTCACCTCACAACTCTCCACGCCATTCTCCTAGAAACTTCTCATCCTCACCTTCCTCATCCTCATCCTCACCCATTCCTACACGACCAGGTGCCCCCACACGCTCTCCACTCCGCTTCTCCAACCCTACCCATCCAAGCCCTAGACCCATAGGATCTGAAACAGCCATTCACCCCCTCAGCCAACCATACGGCGAATATCCCCGCCTTCAACCACTCTCCGATGACCATTTACCCTTTACCCCTGACTCCGCCAACTACAAAGAATACTCCTCCACTCATCCTTATGGGGATATCTTTGTCACCACCAGCTGCTTCCCCGACCCTCCTCAAACTCCTGAACACCTATCCTCTCCCACATCCTCTACCTCTACCCTATCACCCTCCCCTCCCAAGAAATTTGGCCCTGAACCACCTCCATCCTCCTCCACATCCACTCCATCCCTGGCACTCACCCCTGTTGATGATGACAAAAGGAGGAGAAATGTTATGTCTACTCTTCGCCTAAGTATGGCCACAAGGGATGTCCTCAGCCAGCCATCACTCTGGATTGATGAAGATATCACGGCCGCCCTGCGTCGTGCATATGAGTCTCAGAGGCTGAGTGGTGCAGAGAGCCTTATAAGAGGAGAGGCCCTCCGTCTCATGGAGCAGAAGAGAACAGCTGAGCAAGGATCACATTTGGAGATGATTGTGTTTGGACAGAATGAACAATCCTCACAATCTGAGTCATCATCAGAGCCTCCTCCAAATAAAACAAGTAGAGAGATGGTTGAGGAGATCATAATGAAGTGGGGACTGAAGAGACCCAACCATCCTCCCATTGTGATAGCCAAGCCTGTTCCTACACTATCTGAGCAAGAGTCTGAGGTCCCTTCATCTGAGCAATCTTCCGATCCTCCTCCCTCATCTGAACCAGCAGCCGGATTCAGTGTACCCAGAAAGAAGGCCGTTGCTAGGAAACGTGCCAGAAAGTTCGTTGCCACCACTGAATCTGATGAGTCTGAGGAAGAGACTTCATCTGACCTACCTGAGCAAGGAACTTCATCTGCTCAGGTTGTGCAAGAAAATCCAGTGGTCCAAGCGGTTCCAATTCTGAAGGAAGTCAAATTGGAAATTGAAGACATGACTCCTGAAGAATTTGAGAAGTATGGATTCACTGACAAGCTATCCTTTGGTCAGATGGCTTGCCTCGATGCTGAAAGAGCAAGTGCCATGCCCACTCCTCCAATTAGCAAAAGCAAAGGGAAGAGCAAAGGGAAAGGGAAAAGGAAAGCCCAAGAAGTTGAAGAGGATTCCAACTTCTCTGCATGGAATGTAAGAATCCGGGCTGTACACTATCCCAATGGAGAAGTCTGCTACTTCGACGATGCTACAGGTTTCCCTGGGTATGAAGAAGTGGAGAACATGAAAAGGGCATACGAGGAGTCCATTGAATCAGAAAGGCTCAGAAGGGAAAAAGAGGAAAAAGAGCTTCAAGAGATCATTGCCCAGATAAACCAGAATGAGCGTGAGGAAAATGAAGAGAGACAGAAAGAGAGGGAAAAGAAAAAGAGACACAGACTCTAACCCCCAATCCAAATATTTTTGTTGATTTTGTTTTCATGCATATCTTCATTCATACTTAGTGAAATTTATTTGTATACATTCTTTACTTGTATATGTTATTTGATTGTATAACTCTGACTTGTAACTTCTGCTTGTCAATAATATTTGTCTGAGTTACTTGCTCTTAACTATTGCTTTTATTCTTCAGCTAATCCTTTCATATGAACTTAATTAATAGAACTAGGTTTGTCATCATCAAAAAGGGGGAGAATGTTAGAATCTTAAGTTTTGATGAAGACTAAAATGTAGAGGATTAGACCAAGTGCCTAGGAAGCAATAGGATAACATAGGATCCCAAGTAAGAGTGCTTCCGGGTGAAGATCTACTTCCGGATAGATTAGGACTTGCGCATGCGGATGAATGTTTTCATCCCCCAGCATCAGCAAGTAAAATCACTGGGAAATAACTTAGTCCATGAGAATTAGGTACACAAAACCTTAAGACTAAGCTATGTTTCAATCGGAAGTGAGTTTGCTTCCTGTTAGACTTAGACTGGCGCAGAGCGATAGAATAGATATTACTCCAAGCGACAGTGAGTCTACTTCCCCAAGTGAAAGCGCTTCCTGTTAGAATTAGACTGGCGCAGAGCGACAGAATAGATATTACCCCAAGCGTCAGTAAGTCTACTTCCCCAAGTGAAAGCGCTTCCTGTTAGACTCAGACTGGCGCAGAGCAATAGAATAGTTATTACCCCAAGCGTCAGTAAGTCTACTTCGCCAAGTGAAAGCACTTCCTATTAGATTTAGACCGGCGCAGGTTGATAGACTAGATATAACCCCGAGCGTCAGCGGAAATGCAACATCAAGTGAAGTTGCTTCCTATTAGATCTTGACTGGCGCAGACTGATAGAATAGATTTCACCCTGAGCGTCATTGAGTTCACTACGTCAAGTAAAAGTGCTTCCGATAGCTTAGTGACTAGCGCTGAGTGTTGAGATGAAATACACTAAGTGAGAGTGAGTTATAGTAAACCAAGATCCTTCATCTAGTAGTTTTACTTCCGGATGTAAAAATGCTTCCAGATACATCATAGACCAAATCAGAACACAGTCTAAGTAAACTACTCCCCATAGCAAACAAACTTCCCACATCATGTATAATTCTTATATATATTGCTATGTTGGACTAACCAGTATGTGCAGAACATGGTCACGCTTCCGGATGCAAATGAGCTTCCGGATGGAAAGACTCTTAACATTGGGACTCAGAGCTTAACACTTGCAGAGCAAGATTACCACTTGCGGATGAAAGATGATCATCCGTCAGCAAGAGTGCAAGAGTAAAAATCACATACTCAGAAGTCAGAATGCTTTTGTCAGAGCAGAGGTGTCAGGACTACTTTTCAGAGATAAAGCAAGTCTACCCTGCTAAGCATTAATGAAGATGTACTTCTCAACGGTAACATAGGATTAACGGCACTATTCAAACGTTCATATTCAACCTGCCACCGAAGCCTATGAAGCCAAGTATAAAAGAGACATTCATTCAGAAGAGAAGATATGGAAGAAAGAGAGAGAACAGAGCAAAGTATCTGATATATCATATTCTTCATCCTATACATCTTCTACTACTCTCAGATCCAGATTTGTGATATTTTTCAGAGAGTAATCTTATTGTACTTAAGTGAGTAACATCATCCACTCTTAGAGAGAGTTAGTTTTGAGCTTAAGTGTTTAGCACAATCAGTTCATAGAGTGAACATAGTGTAAACTTACAATTTGTAAGGGGGAGCATTTAGAGGTTGTCTAAATCTCCATAGGTTGCAAGTTAGCCCGTAAAACTTGCATTTGTAAGGTTTGCAGGTGAACCCGGTGTAAAACCTGTGGGTTGTTAGGTGAACCCGTGCTCGTAAAACCTAAAGTGTAAAGGCTTCTCTTGTGCCCGGTTTAAACAAGAATAGTGGATTGAAAATCTCAGGTGGAGCCTGGGGACTGGATGTAGGTCTGGGTGACCGAACCAGGATAAATTTATGTGTGCATAAATTTACATTCAAACATTCTATTTAGCATCACATAACATACTGACTTGTGCATATCACTACTTCGTAAATATTATCACCAAGCACAAGCAGTCTTTCGAAAAGAAGAATCAAAAGATTTAATTTATTCTCTCACCCAATTCACCCCCCCCTCTTGGGTGACAGCCACGTTTATCAATTTATGCTCAAAGAAAATTAATTATGAATGATAAAAAGTAAGTATGATGGTAATAAAAATATTACAAAGTTTGAGTCCAAATATAATTGGCTGAAATGAGCATGACCTACAAAGTTTGTTTTGTTGAGCGAACTGTATATGATTGATCTTGAATTGCAATTTGTGTTTGAGTCGTTGATTACCTGTGAAGAAAGAAGCAAGTTGTAGATTTTATGATGATGAATAAGGTAGTTAGCAATTATTTTTTTTGAAGGTGAGCAACAAACCTGGCAAACCCAACATTTTGAAATGCTTCTACATAGACTACGTTTGTTGTAGTGTGTCCTGTGTTCTTCTCATTGTCAAGAATCAGAATCTTTAAGCCGTCAAGGGATTTCGCTCTTGAGAGAGCTACATACAATTGGCCATGAGAGAATACAGGAGTTGACAAATATATTCACAATTGTCTATAATATAAAATAATTTATATGTTGATTCGAATTAAATTGCTTATTAAAAGCCACAAAAATTATGTTAGTGTTTATTGTTGCTCCCCATTTTTAAAAAAATATTTAAAGACTCTTACAATAAAGCAATTAAATTATTGTTTCTCTTCATGTTTTAGAATTAAGATAAAGCCAATTGGCAAAGCATTTTTCAGTTTTAAAATATGAAAATTAAGGAAAACAATAACTCAGCTAGTGTAATCTTATAATACCTAAAATATATGGCATCATATATTGTTGATTAATGTTTTCACCTTATCTTGTTTTGAATTGCTGTTACTAAATTTTCATTTAATGATATAACATAACACGTTTGAAATTACAACAAACAATAATGGTATCATTAATATTAGCCAACATGGAATTGAAAACTATTAAGGTGAAAATTATTATTGGAAAGGAGATCCAAATGTTTTTATTGCTTTTAAAAGCCTATCATACAACGCACACACACACATGAAAAACAAAGGAATTAAAAACAAACATGATACTTAACATGACTTTAAAAGTTAAATTATGCAATCACATCTTTCTCTTTTTAAGACGGGCACTGCTCTTGGAAGGTATTATGTGCGAGTTTGGTTTTTCTGTGGGGGCAGCATCTTCATTGTCAGATCCAACTTCCTTATTGTTTTCTTTATCACCGCCAATGATATTTCTGGAGGTGGAAATACCTGATTTTGTAGATGTATTGAATGATGCAAACGGTGGATTTGTTTCTTCATGGATTTCTGTGATGATTTCCTGGTGGCAAAAGACCAAACATTATAAATCTTTGCAAAATTAAATTACATGTACAATGTGTTGGGCTCAACAATGAAATATGCATCAATACTTAACTGATTCAGCCTTAGGTAGTCATGTATAGGTAAATTGATTGACTAAATCAGGATCTATTGTAAATTGGCCGACAACAATACTATTTTGCCAAAAGTCGTTGCTGGCTGGCTTGAACTTCAACAGGACAAGGAGGTGAACACCAATTATTTTACTTAATTTCTTTGGAAAAGATCCAACCATATTATCCTGCAATTAAATATTAATTACTCATTGGATTACATTGCTAAATTGAAACACCTGCACAGACACCAATATGATGTAAACATGGGTAAAAAATTGACATTTGTTTAAACAAAAGTAGATGCCTTTTCAAGTTCGGCCTGCAATTCTGCTGCGGGTTTTCCAAACAAATTAAGTCCCATTTCATTGAAAAACACTATAGAACACTCGCCAGTATGATCTTGAACTTTGTAATGTACTTTATACCTGTCAAGCAAAGATAGTTCATCTCCAAATTCCAATAATTAAACAAATGTGAATACGTAAACATGCAACTAAAATGTTAAGATATCCTTACTTTAGCTCTGGTTCTAAAAGTTCAGAAAAACATTTTTTGCATTTATATTTATTGTTTTCAGCAAGAGCCACTTTCGCATTGCAAGTGCACCCATCATATCTCCAGTTTTCAGAAGTTTCCAACATCTTAAGCGTAACTTTGGTAACTATATGTTGTGGCTGAAGGAGAGGAACAAAGAAACATGAGTTATGTGAAAAAATATAGCTTGTATTGATACAAACTCTGAATGCTTTAGTAAATTCAAATTGGCTACTGGTATACCTTACCCAAGCGATTCATTTCTTCAAGGGTGATACGCAATGGAAACTGAAGCAAAGCTGTTGGGTTGATGGATGATATTTCTGTTGGGGAAATTGTCGAGAAAATACTTTCTGCTGAAGTATCACCTTGTAATCTGGGAAATTGAGAAGAAAAGTTATTTTGTCTATTTTAGGTCAAACAATAAGATGTCTATAAATAGGCATAAAAGTGTACATGTTACCTCTGAAGTAGTTGTGTTGCTTCTTGTATGTTTGGATTAAAAATGACCTCAGTTGCTTGATTCACACTTTGTAATTGGGCAGAGCCTAATAGAAAGGTTATATGCAAAAAGAACATTGGTGATATTTGTAGTTTGGAAACAATTAAAATATTATAGTACCTGATCTGTGCCGAATCTTGACATGTTTTACCAATACAATAATTGGAGGCTTTAGTTTTTCTGCTTTCATCTTTAAAGATGGGTCAGCACTTGATCCAAATAATACTACATCAATGCTGTTTTGCCTAAGAATGCCAATTAGGTTGCAAATATACCAATGAAATTATAGAAGTCTAAGTAATAATAGTGGCACAAAAATGTTTAAACATTAACATCTCTTACTCAACATCAGCCATGCTAAAATTGATCCTCAAAGGTGCTTCAATTCCTTGGTCTTGACCACCAAAGCTTCCAAATGTTCGAAGAAAGCCAATGACATCTTTAAATATAAATGTGCACACCCACAAATTATTATACTAAACAAAAGTAAATCCATTCAATTTGGTAAAGTAAGATTCTTGAAATAATACCTATTAGTTCAGGATTTGTAGCTGTTTCTTCAACAATAGCTTTTATTGGAATAAAATGAAACCCTCTTGCAACAATTTGAACATGAGAAGGGCGAAAATCAGTGGCCAGGTGCAGATTCAACTTGAAACGGTGAGGTGTAAGCTTATATTCGTCATTATTGTCCTCAATTCTGAAATTTTCAATTTCATAAACTTCACCTTCGACAGGGCATTCTTTATAACGCTCCATCAACATTTTAATTTTTGTGTAAGCTTCAATCCGATCTCCCTGGAATAAAAAAGGTAAGTTTTAAATGTGAATCAAATTTAAGTGTAATGAACTAATATAACAATACAAGTCAGACCTCTTCATCAAGCAAGAGCAAGGAATATTTCCATGGTAAATATGGTGGAACCTTTCTGCAGACTTCCCATTTCCGAAGTACTTTGACTACAATGGTCCAGGTTTCCTTGGACTGTTCCAAGTCAGCGAGGGAAATTTTCTCCATTGACAATTAAAAAAAAGGAAACTTTGTTTTTGAAGGAAGGGATTGAAAAGTGATTTGTTAATTCAAGAAGTTGGCCACAGTTCAATTTATATTTGTGTCAAGGAATATGAATTTATCAACGGACAATATAAAATTAAATTTCTGTCAAATGAGAAGGCCTAAGAGGAAAAGTTAAAAACGTATGAATTTAAAGTAGCAATAAAAGCTTAAACCTTTAAAATACCAAAAAACTTGTATGAGTAAAGGTACCCAGCATGCAAAACATCAAGAGGGTTAAGTAATTATGACATATATGTTGTACCAATGAAAGCAAATTAACTACTATTTACGTTTCGAATTAAAGCATACACAATGTTCACAGATGGCACAAACCGAAACCCCATTACCTTACTTTCGATAAAAAAAAAAAGAAACCCCATTACCTGACGGCGGTGGATGGTTGGATGTCTTGACGGCGGAGGAATCCGAGGACTTGATTCGGCGGAGGGGACCTCGGCAATGACAAAAGAGAGGAACGAAGACGGAGTGAAAGAGATGAAGGAGGAGTGAAAGAGATGAAGGAGGCGTCCGTTTTGTTTTTTGTGAGAAGAGGATTCCTTTTTATTACACTGGCTGTCTAGAAGGTGCTATTTTTATTTTCACTGGGAAAGTCATATAAATATGACATTAAATTAAAATTAAAAATGCTTTGAAAGCACAATCATGGAAAAATCAAATACTATGACATAAAAAAGGAAGAAATGAAATCATGATGACATGAAAATTAAAAAAGGAAGTAATCAAATAATTATGACAACAAAATAAAAACACTTTTAAAGCACAATCAAGGAAAAATTAAATAATTATGGCAACAAATAAAAACATTTTGAAAGCACAACCAAGAATAAATCAAATTATTATGACATCAAAATAAAAACACTTTGAAAGCATAATCAGAGAAGTATGAGAAGAGATAGATGTGATATGACTAACCCAATTGTAACAATCTGTAAAAGGGGAATGATAATTAAATAAAAAAACAATGGAGAAATAATTAATGCATATCGGAAATTATGAATTTTTTTTGAAAAAAGATAAAGACTAACCCAATTGTGACAACCTGTAAAACGAAAAGGATAATTAAATAAATAAATAAACAGTGGAAAAATAATCATTTCACATTTGAAATCATGAAAGTAAAAAATAGAGGAAAAAGTTTGTAAGTTTGTGACTTGTAATAAGGAGGGGAGGGAGTAGCACCAGAGATAATATAAACAAATAAAACTGAAGAAAACATTAAAGATGTAATAATGAAGAGCATTAAAAACCCACAATCATTTTTAAATAGTCTTGCAAAGCAAAAGGGAATCGGATGAATTAATCAAATTGTTCAAGGAAAGTATATGGAAAACTTAGGAACCCACATTAAAAATGGAATCAAAATGGAATATGCTGCACGGGTAATTATATGATAGTATGGATGGATAGTTAATTATTAGTTAAGCGCTTTTGCCTTTTATTTAGCATTGATGTAGGAATACCTTCCTTACTATTTTTTTAAAATAGGATAATAAATAGTTATATCTTTATCATAATAAATAATTATGATAATGGTTGATTTAATTTTTGAAATTAATGTAGGCAAAATAGTCATAACATTAATGCATAAATAATTATGTATCATACACTAAAAATCTCCTTATATGTTAATTACTAAACAATAATGCATTTGGATTTAAAAAATATCATACACTCAAGTCCATTTTTATTTTAATGATTCCACATTAATGATAAATGTTAAATTAATTGAATGAAATAATTTTAATCGGTAGACAAATATTACACTCACAAAAATTTACATGCAAAGAAAAACTTAAAATATTTGGATCTATTAAATCAAATATAACTTATAATAGCCCGTACTCAAACTCCCACGTGTCATCACTACAACAACTTCCCAAAAGATATTTCCTATTCCACATGTATTTGCATGCAGCAGCTTCCCAAAAGAATATAACTTATAAGCCCGTATTCAAACTCTCTTGTGTCATCACTACAGCAACTTCCCAAAAGATATTTCCTATTCCACATGTATTTGCATGCAGCAACTTCCCAAAAGACCATTCCTATTCCACGTGGCTTTGTATGAATTGATTGTGTGTCTTTATTTCAAGAGGTGTGTGTGGATTAACAAAGAGGTGTATGTGGATTAACTGTAATATGAATTTGATGATTAGTAACCACAAATTAATTTCTTATAACCACAAATTATAATTTCTTTCACTTGCTTTAAAAATTGTTTATAACGTACAAAAACTAATGCCCCTTGGTTTACTATCCTATGTATAAAATAGTATATATATGTTGATACATTGGTATGTTTTGGTAGTTCATTCCGGTTTACTTCGCCCGTCATAGATTTTATAAATGACTATAAAATTTAATTTAAAAGTATTTCTAATAAACGAAATAAATTTCATAGTTTCAATAACAAGATCAAGATAAATCAATTTCTCAAAGGGAAATAGCCAATCTAAAAATTTTATGGAAAAACACTGCAAAAGTTTTTATAACAAAATCAAAATAAAAATAATAATGAGTCTTCAAACTAGAATGTTCACATAGAAAAATAGTAATATAAAAAATGTATATTTGGGGTCAGTAACCTCCTGTAATCAATATCACTGTACAAAATATACAAGAATGAACCATATGCCAATGCAGGAGTGCTTTATAAATTTAACAGAGAAATTTTTCAAATCAAAACAATTTCAAACGCTTTGATAACCCCCAAATGATCTCCTCCCGTATCACTCCTAGACGTGGATCTAAACTATTCATGTTGTATAACCCCACTTAGATTTTATACCACTCACTTCAAGTATCGGTCCCCTCTCTAACCTCCCACTTGGTTCTAGGCTCAAGAGGTCTCTTACCCAAGCACCTATTTCTAAACCCTGATTGGGGATAAGAAATAGAGAATTGGTCTGATAAGATGCCAAGTACTAGGATCAATAGTAGAGTCTTGCGCACAGGCTTTCAAACAAAATTCTCCACAACCCACCCAAAATCTTCTTCACAACAATACTCATTACAAATCATCGTATTTATAAATGTAACAAATACACATGTACATGCGAGTTTTATAATAAAAAAAGTTAAAATACTTCTCACTTCATCGGAGTTTCATACCAACAAAATAGAATTTCATAAATCAAATTTATATACTATCAAAACACAATTAGTAAATCTTATACTCCATAACTAGCATATAAAGTAAATCAACATTTGTTACCTCAATTCTACGCATTTACTCCGAAGAAGTTACGAAAATAAGAATTTTCTAAACCACTTGAATTTTAATTTGCCTTTCTCTTGCACACACCGTATAATATATTTATTTACAAATGAAATCATGTCCTGTTATAAGAATATATCTTTTGATCAATTCAATATCTATCTTTTCATATTTGTATAAAATCTGTATTATAACTCTCCATATAATCATGCATTCAGTTTATTTTATTTTATTTTGAATCTAACTACTTTTTGTTTGACCGAATCTAACTCTATAGATTTATTTAAATATTCTCAATATTTCTACAAAATTTCAACAAACTAAAGCATTATAGTTTTCTATATTTTATATTTTATACCTTAAATTTTATATATTAATTATTTAATGATTAGCATCAAAATTTTAGGATGTGACAAATACAATTAGTAGATTGAAGATTTCTATATTAGACGAAGAAAGAAGAAGCACATGTTAGAATTATTATTAATATTTATATTATCATATTGGTTATATTTAAGGAATTAATAATAAGTTTAGGTGGCTCATTAGTCAACATTAGGCCCAATATCAAAGTTAGGGTTTTTCGCACTAGATTATCTATATAAGGGAATTTTCTATGGAGAGAATATACTAACACCTAATACAATACGACAGATAACCTAAATTCACAGATAGCTGTCATTCTCTCTAACTTCCAATTTCCCTGACTGGTTAAACCTACTTCAATAAATACCATGACTGTGCCAGACTTCAGTCAAAAGAGAATTGGTAATCTCTTCATTCATTTCTCCTATATTATTTTTGGTATATTAGATAGCATGTAATATTTATATGCATATTGGTCTTCAGATGAAATTAATTCTGTCTGATAATTTCGTCTGAATGTTTTCATTATGTTTATATAATTTTCTTCTGTCTATATATATTATCTGCGAAGAGTTTTGGATCAGCCAAAGCAAATAAAATTTGTACAATTCATGTATTATATGTGTTTTTGAATCATATCTATGTGTGTGTATTTTCAAAACTTGCATTTTTGAAAGATTCTAGGATATATATCTAATTTCCATTTTCAAAATTTCTGGAAATATTTTAAGTTCAAAATTTTTAGTTCTAAGAAAGATCCATGTTTTGAATTTTCATCATAAATCAGTAAGATAATTAATGAATATAAGTTTATTGTGAAAATTGAACGAAATATGAACTTTTCTCCAACCATAATGATACCGGAATCAAGCTTTCTAGCGTCGTTAATGGTGGCTGGAATTTGACGGCAGTAGCAATGGAAGATGAAATGCGTGGCTGTCACCCAAGAGGGGGGGGGTGAATTGAGTGGAGAATAAAAACTTAATAATTTACCCTTTTTGAAATCTTTACTCCTTGTGCTTGATGAGAGTGACGATGGATCATCCTAAGCACAAGTGAGTATACAGTGGTGTGGTGCTTGGTGTGAGGTTTAAATAAGCAGAATATGCACAAGCGAGTTTATCCTGGTTCGGTCACTCCTAGACCTACATCCAGTCCCCAGGCTCCACCTGAGATTTTCAATCCACTAACCTTCTTGTTTGAACCAGGCACAAGAAAGCCTTTACACTTTAGGTTTTACGAACACGAGTTCACCTAACAACCCACAGGTTTTACAACGGGTTCACCTGCAAACCTTACAACCACAAGTTTTGCGGGCTAACTTGCAACCTATGGAGATTTAGAAAACCTCTAAATGCTCCCCCTTACTATTGTAATATAACAATTCTGTTCTTCAAGCACAAGCTTAAGAACAGCCTCTGTTAATTAGAGGATTTAATGATATGTTCACTCTATGAACTGATTTTGATAATCACTTAAGTACAAATGACTCTCTCTAAGAGTAGATGATGTTACTCACTTAAGTACAATTGAATTACTCTCTATGAATGTTACAACTCTAGATCTGAGAGTAGAAGATGAGAGGAATGTAGAAGATAATACATCAGATAATATGCTCTGTTCTTCCAACCATCTTCTGAATGTAGCTGTTCCCTTTTATACTCGGCTTCTTGGGCGGCAGGTTGAATATGAACGTTTGAATATAGCCGTTAATCCCATGTTACCGTTGAGAAGTACATCTTCATTAATGCTTAGCAGGGTTGACTTGCTTTATCTCTGAAAAGTAGTCCTGACACCTCTGCTCTGACAAAAGCATTCTGACTTCTGTGTATGTGACGTTTACTCTTGTACTCTTGCTGACGGATGATCATCGTTCATCCAGAAGAGGCAATCTTGCTCTGCAAGTGTTAATCTCTGAGTCCCAATGCCAAGAGTCTTTCCATCCGGAAGCTCATTTGCATCCGGAAGTGTGACCAAGTTCTGCACATACTGGTTAGTCCAACATAGCAATATATATAATCAAATATAGTAAGAGCTATACATGCTGTGGGAAGCTTGTTTGCTAAGGGAAGTAGTCTTACTTAGACTATGTTCTGACTTAGTGTATTATTTACTTTGAACGTTAGTCCTCTTAGTCTGTGATGTATCCGGAAGCATTTCTACATCCGGAAGTAAAACCACTGGATGAAGGATTTTGTTTACTCTTACTCACTCTCGCTCAGTGTCCTTCAATCCAACAGTCAGCGCTAGTCACTATGCTATCGGATGCACTTTCACTTGACGAGGTAGATTCACTGACGCTTAGGGTTATATCTATTCTATCAGTCTGCGCCAGTCAAAATCTATCAGGAAGCAATTTCACTTGACGAGGCTGATTCACTGACGCTTGGGGTTATTCTATTTTATCAGGCTGCGTCAGTCAAAATCCAACAGGAAGCAATTTCACTTCCGGTTGAATCATAACTTAGTCTTAAGGTTTTGTGTACCTAATGCTCATGGACTAAGTTATTTCCCTAGTGAGTTACTCGCTGCCGCTGGGGGATAAATCATTCATCTGCATGCGCGAGTCCTAGTCTATCCGGAAGTAAATCCACATCCTGTTGCACTCATACTTGGGATCCTATGTTATCCTTTTGCTTTCTAAGTACTTGTCCTATTCCTTTATATTTTAGTCTTCATCAAAACTTAAGATTCTAACATTCTCCCCCTTTTTGATGATGACAAACCTAGTTCTATCAATTAAGTTCCTAAGGAAGGATTAGCAAAAGAGTAAAAGCAATGGATAAGAACAAGTAACTTGAACAAATATTATTGACAAGTAAGAGTTACAAGTCAGAGTATACAATCAAATAACATTTACAGGTGAAGAATATCTACAAGTAATTATCACTAAGCAGGTATGAAAGTATGCATGAAAACAAAATAAGAAAATCTCCAAGTTAAAACGAAAGTTTGGATTTGGGGTTTTGTTTTGGATTGGGGGTTCAGACTTGGTGTCTCTTTTTCCTCTCCCTTTCCCTCTGTCTCTCTTCACATTCTTTCTGGAGTCTGGCTACCTCGGCCTCACGCTCACTCTGGTTTATCTGGGCAATGATATTCTGAAGCTCTTCTTCCTCTCTCTCTCTTCTGAGCCTTTCAGATTCGATAGACTCCTCGAATGCCCTCTTCATGTTCTCTACTTCTTCATACCCAGGGAACCCTGTAGCATCATCGAAGTAGGCGACCTCTCCATTGGGATAGTGAACAGCCCGAATCTTTACGTTCCATACAGGGAAGTTGGGATCCTCCTCAACTTTCTGGGCTTTCCTTTTCCCTTTCCCCTTACTCTTCCCTTTGCTCTTGCTAATCGGAGGAGTAGGCATGGCACTTGCTCTGTCAGCATCGAGGCAGGCCATCTGACCGAAGGAGAGTTTGTCCGTGAACCCATACTTTTCATATTCCTCAGGAGTCATGTCTTCAATTTCCAACTTGACCTCCTTTAGAATAGGAACTGCTTGAACTACTGGGGTTTCAGGCTCAACTTGGGCAGATGAGGTCTTTTGCTCAGGTTGGTCTGATGGAGTCTCTTCCTCACTCTCAGCAGTTTCAGTGGTGGCAATAATTTTCCTGGTCCGCTTCTTGGCAACGGCCTTCTTTCTAGATTCACTGAAGGTGACTGCTGGCTCAGATGAGGGAGGAGGGGCAGATGATTGCTCAGACGAGGGGATCTCAGACTCTTGCCCAGTGGATGAGGGGATAGGCTTGGCTATCACAATAGGAGGGTGATTGATCTTCTTCAATCCCCACTTCATCATTATCTCCTCAATATCCTTTCTACTTATCTTAGTTGGAGGAGGTTCTGATGAAGATGATTCAGGCTGTGAAGTTTGTTCATTTGGCTCAAAGACAACCATCTCCAAGTGTGGTCCCTGCTCAGCCGCTTTCTTCTGCTGCATGAACCGGATAGCTTCTCCCCTTATAAGGTTCTCAGCACCGCCCAGCTTTTGGGACTCAAATGCACGACGCAGGGCGGCCGTGATGTCTTCATCAATCCAGAGTGATGGCTGGCTGAGAACATCCCTTGTGGCCATGCTTAGGCGAAGAGCAGACATAACATTTCTCCCCCTTTTGTCATCATCAACAAGGGTGAGTGCCAGGGATGGAGCGGATGAGGTGGAGGGTGGAGGTTCAGGGCCAGATTGTGTTGAGGGTGAGGTTTCTGGGGAGGTTCAGGGCCAGATTGTGTTGAGGGTGAGGTTTCTGGGGAGGAGATAGGGAGGTTAGGCTCGGGGGATGAGGCAGTCTCGGGGAACCAGCTGGGATTCACAAAGAGTCCCTCAAAGGGATAGGTGGAGGAGTATTCAGTGAAGGTAGTGGAAGGGGTGAATGGGGTAAAGGGTACGTGAGGATCCTCAGGGATTTGCTGAAGGCGTGGGTAATCTCGTAGATAGATGTGGCTGAGGGGGTGAATGGCAGTTTGAAATCCAAGGTGTTCGGCTAAGGGGTTGGATGGTGTGCGAGTGGATGAGGGAGGTGTAGATGGGGAGTTTTGTGGAGATGAGGAGTTGTTGGAGTGTAGGGGTGATTGGCTAGGAGATTGTTGGTGTGTGTCTTGGGTTTGGTGTTCATAGTTGGGTGAAGGTTGGGATTGGTGAGCATTGTTTGGTGATGGAGGGGATTGATGGTCATTTTGTGGAGGTGGCTGAGGTTGTTGAGTGTTAGGAGGAGGAGGGGGAAGTTGAGGGTGATTAGGAGAAGGAGGAGGTGGGTTTTGAGGAGGAGGAGGAGGAGGTGGTAGGTTACCTTGAGATGATTGGGGAATTTGTAGGTGTTGGAGAATGAGATCCAACTTTGCATCCACCCTGGCAAGGTGATTCTCGATCTGTCCTACTCTGTCCTCGAGCCGCTGGATCCGCTCCCCTTGATGCTGGAAACCAGCTTCACATTCAGCACGGAGAGGAACCACCAAGGACTCAGGCAATCTGAAGAGAAGCTCTTCCTTTACTTCCTCGGCAAAGGCCCTAACAGAGGCTGGCACTCTTGCTACACGGCTTGGCCCAGCATGTGAGTCAACTTCCTGATCCCCTGCTCCAGATGCAGAGGGGGCTGAAGTCCCAGAAGCACTACTGGCTTGTGAGCCTGAGCGAGTGGGCTTAGGAGGCTTGGAGTACCTGATGCCCATCTTCCCAATATTGGTTGCTCCCACAGGCTTACACTTGACATTCTCTTCCTCCACAGCAGATGTAGCCTTGATCAGATGTTTCTCAAGGAGGAAGGCAATGATGGTGGGATAGGGAAGATGGCCAGACTTGTCATTGGTCAACCATCTCTGAAGCTCTAAGCAGATCAACTGGCCAGGATTGATAGGTTGTTGTTTGAGAAGTCTGGGGAACCAAGGGTTGTCAATGTTGGCGAACTCATTGAAGTTACCCCCTTTGTGAGTCATCATCCGGGAGTAAACATAGTACAGCAGTCTGTATGAATCAGACATTTTGGACACCTTTTTGTCATCGGTGCCATATAGTGTCACAAGATCCTCCTTGCTGTACTTGTGCGCCTCTGGATATAGCCACTCATTCATGCTTTCATCCGTTATCCCCATTAACTCATTCAGCGTCTTCCACGTGAACCTGAAGGTTCTCCCCCTTACTGTGGCGGAGAAGGAGAGTTTGTGGATTTGCTCTTTCCCATCAACCTTCTTGTACTTGGCCCTGCCAGAGAGGGATTGGCAGAAGACTCGCAAGACGTTGACGTTGTAGTCCTGGTTGATGCCCAGCCAAGGCATATACTTTTCCAAGTAAGGGCGCAGATGGGGAAACCCTAGTTCATCCATCTTGTCCAGATTGATGAACAGGCCATGGTTGAAGATGGGAGTGGATGTCTCAAATTTGGCGGTCACACTCTCCAATGCCCCATCTCTAACTACTGTGGGATCATCTTCTTCAACCCTCTGCCTCTTGGAAGAAGGCTCCTCAGCAAATTGAACCTTCTTCTTCTTTCCTTTTCTCTGAGCATCCCTCTCTTGTTCAGAAACCACTAACTGTTCTACTCGACCAGAAGTTTCAGGCTGACCCTGAATATTCTCATCCTGTCCCAGTGGTTGCCCAGAAACTTCACGGTGTTCATGATGTTCATCGCGATGTTCTTCATGATGCCCAGATTTACCAGAGTGCTTGTGACTTGATTTCCCAGATTTCGACTTGTGTTTCTTGGATGAAGAGGCTTTCTGGGTAACTGGGTTGGATTCATGCGAACCGGCCATTTTTTTGTATGAATGTTGTGGTAAATAGAGATGAAATGCGAGGAGTATATAGAGAAAAATGAAGAACACGATGGAGAAGATGAAGAGACTTTTCAGAGAAAATGATGTGAGTGAAAAAGATGCAGTAAAAGATGAAAGTGAAAAATGACATCTATTTATAGATAAAACTTCTGAGGATAAAGTGGTCATGTCTCTTCAGTTTTTCACACATTGAATAACGTAAAGCTTTTAATTGAAACGGCGCACCTTATGACATGTGTCGTTTCATCTTGTCAGATAGGGCACACCTTCTCAGAGAGGAAGATGAAGCGTTTCTGAAGTGACGTGTCCCTTGGGCTGGCATTGGTGCTCTCTTGGCTTGATCATCCAGTGTCAGTGAGTGATCATCCGGAAGTAGTTTTGCTTCCGGTTGGAGTGGTGTTCTTGATCACATTGAGTTATTATCCAGCGCCAGCAAAAGAGTATCCGGAAGTGATTTTGCTTCCGGTTGGACTCACTTAAGATTTAACATTGTGGGGAACCTGCAAAAACTAAGGATTGGCACTTCGGTGCCTAAGTTAGTACAGTTAGCATGTCTTATCAATTAAGCACAGATGTTTAAACTTCATTTGAGTTGTATCAACTCCATGCCACACATCTGCTCTCAGCCCATTAAATTTGCTTTGCCTTTTTGTACTTCCTCACAGCTTCAACATTAGTGTCAGGAGAGGAAGCAACAATGTTGAGAGTTATCTTTCTTCTCCATCATCATCCTTGTCGTTGGAGGCCGAAGGAGTCTCAAGAGAGAAATCTTCCATTGATTGATTTAGTATGACTAAGCATCATTTGTATTGTGATGAATGTCAATTCTTTCTTTCCCTCCTTGTTGCTTTTTGACGATTAAGCTCTAACTCTAGCTCCCAAAATATGACAAATATCTCAGCTGATGTATAGTCTTGAATCTTGTTGTTGCTTCCAGTCTTCTTTCCTACAATATATCAAATAACCCCCTTTTTCTCTTTTCAGTATCCAGACTTGGATCTGACTTGTCAGTTTGTAGGAAGTACGTGATTCATATGCACCTAAAGATTATTCACTAAGAATATGGCATTGCGAATCAACTATGACTATATGCACATGGTTATACACTGATAATGATAGTCATAGATAGCATGTAGACTATGAACATTGTGATAAACTCTTATAAGGCATATAATGTTCATATACATGATGCTTGATGTAAAATCTCAATAAGTCCATCTAACACTTGCATAGGAGATTTTACTATTGCATGCTTCAACCTTAAGTGATCCCTTGCTTACCCAAGGGTATCTTCTATACTTATCTTTGACCTGAAGCACTTTAGGAGAGACAGAATTCATAGGCTTTCTCCATGTTGGTTGAGACATCCTCTCTCGCTTGTTCTTCTCAGGATAGTTGAATGGAACTTTGTGATAGCTTATCCCTGAGACAAAGTCTTTGTTCCTTATGGTAGCGCACTGCTTCTTATGATTGCACCAGGTGGTTGCAGCAGTGACATCACCATGAGTTCTCTTCTTTGAGGCAAGAGGAACTCTTGATCTTTCCTGCACAAGTAAGGCACTAGGAGGATGTTTTGGTACCCATTTGTACTTGGGTCCTACATGGTTAGCACTGGACCTTACTTGTCCTTTAGGAATCCATACAAACTTATTTCTCACATTTGAATTTCTTCTAAGACTGCATGTGTGAGAAATATGTCCTAATCTACCACAATAATGACAGATAATGGGATGATAATCAAAATGGGGTTTTCTATCATTATCATGATTAGTTTTCTTTAGAAAAGCTTTTTGTTCCTTTGAAATCTCAGTTTCTTTTGAAAGCTTTTCTTTATCCTTCAACACGTGTTTACAGTCAAAACATTTTTCAAGGCATGTTGAAGTTTTCCCTACCGATAGTGGGCTAGCTATCGGAACCACTAGTTCTTTAAAAGAAACCTCAGAAACTTTGGATGTAGAAGAAGAAATTAGTTTTACAAGTTTCCTATCTTTCTCTTTTAAGCCTAGAAGTTCCTTTGCAAGTTTACAATATTCAGTATATAACTCATTGTATGCATCTTGTAAATCAGAGAATTCAATTTCAGACCCAGATACCTCACTTTCTGAATCTTCTAGGCAGAGATGGATACTCTCTTCACTGAAGCCTGCTTCCTCAATATCAGCTTCCAGAAGCTCATCAGTAGATGATCCACAAGGGGCATGAGTTGAGATTTGGATAGCTGTGCTTTCAAGAGATGGGTTAGAAGCATATATCACATTAAGAGTATTCCAAATATCTCTAGCACTAGAGCAATGTTTAATTTTCTGGTAATCATTGTCAGATAAGCTTTTGTGCAAAATCTGCATTGCTCTAAGGTTTAAGTAAAATAGACTTTTCTCTTCTTCTGTCCAATTTACTTTTGGTTTGAAATCAGAGTCCTTTTCAAAGACATCCCACATTTTGAAATCCGTGGATAGTATAAAACTTTTCATCCTTCCCTTCCATAAGTAAAAATCAGCATTTTCTAACACGGGTGGGATAGTATGGTCAAAACCTTCAAAACACATTTTGTAACCCAAGTCAGCCTAGGTCTTTGCACTTGAGATCGTTGGATCCTTTAAACAAGTGACCTTGCTCTGATACCAAATGAAATGCGTGGCTGTCACCCAAGAGGGGGGGGTGAATTGGGTGGAGAATAAAAACTTAATAATTTACCCTTTTTGAAATCTTTACTCCTTGTGCTTGATGAGAGTGACGATGGATCATCCTAAGCACAAGTGAGTATACAGTGGTGTGGTGCTTGGTGTGAGGTTTAAATAAGCAGAATATGCACAAGCGAGTTTATCCTGGTTCGGTCACTCCTAGACCTACATCCAGTCCCCAGGCTCCACCTGAGATTTTCAATCCACTAACCTTCTTGTTTGAACCAGGCACAAGAAAGCCTTTACACTTTAGGTTTTACGAACACGGGTTCACCTAACAACCCACAGGTTTTACAACGGGTTCACCTGCAAACCTTACAACCACAAGTTTTGCGGGCTAACTTGCAACCTATGGAGATTTAGAAAACCTCTAAATGCTCCCCCTTACTATTGTAATATAACAATTCTGTTCTTCAAGCACAAGCTTAAGAACAGCCTCTGTTAATTAGAGGATTTAATGATATGTTCACTCTATGAACTGATTTTGATAATCACTTAAGTACAAATGACTCTCTCTAAGAGTAGATGATGTTACTCACTTAAGTACAATTGAATTACTCTCTATGAATGTTACAACTCTAGATCTGAGAGTAGAAGATGAGAGGAATGTAGAAGATAATACATCAGATAATATGCTCTGTTCTTCCAACCATCTTCTGAATGTAGCTGTTCCCTTTTATACTCGGCTTCTTGGGCGGCAGGTTGAATATGAACGTTTGAATATAGCCGTTAATCCCATGTTACCGTTGAGAAGTACATCTTCATTAATGCTTAGCAGGGTTGACTTGCTTTATCTCTGAAAAGTAGTCCTGACACCTCTGCTCTGACAAAAGCATTCTGACTTCTGTGTATGTGACATTTACTCTTGTACTCTTGCTGACGGATGATCATCGTTCATCCAGAAGAGGCAATCTTGCTCTGCAAGTGTTAATCTCTGAGTCCCAATGCCAAGAGTCTTTCCATCCGGAAGCTCATTTGCATCCGGAAGTGTGACCAAGTTCTGCACATACTGGTTAGTCCAACATAGCAATATATATAATCAAATATAGTAAGAGCTATACATGCTGTGGGAAGCTTGTTTGCTAAGGGAAGTAGTCTTACTTAGACTATGTTCTGACTTAGTGTATTATTTACTTTGAACGTTAGTCCTCTTAGTCTGTGATGTATCCGGAAGCATTTCTACATCCGGAAGTAAAACCACTGGATGAAGGACTTTGTTTACTCTTACTCACTCTCGCTCAGTGTCCTTCAATCCAACAGTCAGCGCTAGTCACTATGCTATCGGATGCACTTTCACTTGACGAGGTAGATTCACTGACGCTTAGGGTTATATCTATTCTATCAGTCTGCGCCAGTCAAAATCTATCAGGAAGCAATTTCACTTGACGAGGCTGATTCACTGACGCTTGGGGTTATTCTATTTTATCAGGCTGCGTCAGTCAAAATCCAACAGGAAGCAATTTCACTTCCGGTTGAATCATAACTTAGTCTTAAGGTTTTGTGTACCTAATGCTCATGGACTAAGTTATTTCCCTAGTGAGTTACTCGCTGCCGCTGGGGGATAAATCATTCATCTGCATGCGCGAGTCCTAGTCTATCCGGAAGTAAATCCACATCCTGTTGCACTCATACTTGGGATCCTATGTTATCCTTTTGCTTTCTAAGTACTTGTCCTATTCCTTTATATTTTAGTCTTCATCAAAACTTAAGATTCTAACAGAAGAAGGAAGGAGAACCAGTCAATATGTGTTTATTCGACCGAGTAGGGTTTGTTTAAAATATGTCTAAGTAAATGGTGCGTTTGACGTTTTCTGACTTAATCCCATTTTGTTTTCCAATTTTAAAACAAATCAAAACGTTTTATGAAGTGGTTGAGCCCGTCTCTGCATTTTGTGCCACACAACTTTCGGACTGTTAAAAAATGTGATATTGCAAAAATTACAATTTTTGACCTAGAATTTTATTTATATTATTTTTCGGCTGCAATGATTACAATTTTGTCCCATTTTGTATTATGCAACTTTTAGCTAGCATTTCAACTCAGTTTTCCAGTTTTCCACTGGCATTTTTGCTTAAGCTTATAGGAATATGTGTTTGGGTAACAACTTCCCTAAATGGACGGACTAGTAAAACAATGACAACTCTTGCAAATCTTTTAAAGATATATAGTTTATTCAATAACTAATTACTCTATTTAAGTTGATGATATGTTTATGTTTATGGTTATGTATATATTTATGTTTGTGGTTATAATATTTATGTTTATGCTTATGTTTATCACTACATATTGGGTTCATAAATATAAGTTAATCTAAACATTTGAAATTAAGTTAAATGAATGCAACTAAAAAACATATGATTTATTGTTCTTACATGATTTCTGCAACTGTCGCTGCTAGTCAATAAGTTTATACTCTATATGATTTTCATTTTACCATTCTTTTATACATTTACAGATGTATTTAATTCATTTGAAGAAATCCATATGTAGAAAACGCTTTTTTCTTTCAAATTCTTTCATGATATAATATTTTAGCTTCTACAGTTTCTTCAAGTGTCTAAATAATACTAAATTTTAATAAAAAAACAAAGCATACATAAGATGATTGCTTAATTTTGGGTGCAAAGAAGAATAGGTCCATTTTGATAAAAAAGGAAAAATAGGTCTTCTTGATTAGCACGATAGGCATTGCCTTTTGTAACTAATTTTTTTTTTATCAAAACCTTTTGTAACTAATTAATAGACTACCGTTTTAATAAAAAAATTAATAGACTACCGTTATGTACATGAACTTATTTTCGGTTTGACTAAATCAAGAACCGAAAATAATGTGTTCATTTTTAAATATGACCAAAAAATTTGCCAATTCAACCGAAAAGAAAGCAATTGAAAATATTTTTCTGATTTACCAATTCAAACTCAAAAAAATGGCCCTCTATAAATATGTGATGACATTTTGTGGAAAGCAACGGAAAGAATCTCTAGTAAAACTTCCCTCAGGCTTTCTTCTATAAAATTCCGTCTATAACTTCTTCAATATGTCTTCAAGTCATAAGATAGGAAAAGAAGTTGAAAAAGTTAGAAGTTCAAGAAATTCTGATAGAGAAGATAGACAAGTGAGGAAAAGGGTCGAAAATGAAAATGAAGATTTATATATTCCGAGTCTAACAAATGTGAATGATTTCCATATTGACCTTAGTTTTGATGAGATCAATCGGTTCAATCAAGGTGATCTTCATATGTCTGGTGATCAACTCCTCAACGATTTAAACAATTTTCAAAGAGTATTAGTTGAGGAATTGTTTAGTGTGGAAAACACAATGTCAGGTAATAAAGAAGGGCCACCGTCTTTGAGTGAAGAAGAGGCGCCCCCGTCATCTGGTAGAGATGAAGAGACGCCCCTGTCGTTAGGTCAACAACAAAAACGCATGAAGTTATCTAAACGTGCATTATATAGCGTTGAAGTCCAATGTGATTAAAATAGAACAACATTTACATTGATATGGTTTTGGTTTTGATGTTATTTTGAATTTATTTGATTATTCTTAAATTTTTTTTGATATTTATAGATCCTTAAGGAAATACTAGAAGTAGGAATATGAACAATAATGACACATGAAATTTGGAGCCTGGCCACCGAGTTATAGTTCATTTGAATGAGGGAAAATCACAACGTAGATGTCATGGTGGGAATCTTTTCAACAAGTTTTGTTCTAAAATAGACAAGGATTTTTTTAAGTTTCCAATTGATGCCAAATCTTGGCATAAAGTGTAAAAAAAGTACAAGGAAGATGCTTGGAATGATATATTGAAGGTAATATTTTTGAATATGAAAGTTTAGTATGATGCATGATGCATGCAATTACATAAAAATTGATATATTCAACAAAAATATCTCATTTTCAAAATTTACAAGGTAAGTTTACATTCGATATATGGAGAGGCGGCGATGCAATACGCATTTAAGAAGATTGGTGAATGGTGGAATTGCAAAAAAATATCTTATACAAAAATGCTGAAGGGGATGACACCAAAACTATGGACGAGCTTAAATCGAGTATGCCGAGTGAAGTTCCTGATGCCTCATCATGGGAACAGTTTGTTCGATATAGGAGATCTACAGAGGGAAGGGTTAGTAAACAGATTTTTAAGTAAGGATTAAGAATTTGAAAGCATAGAATTGAATTAATGAAAATATTATTTTTGTTCTAGGTGATTACTGAACAGTGCAAAGAGAGTCGTTCTAAGAAGAAAGTCACCCATACAACTGAACAATGGTCGTTGAAAGTTACCCACCTACAGTCACTTGGTGAGTATATTGTTAAATTATTTATTTGTTTTACCTGTATAGCTAAACACAAAATTAATGTTTGTGTGGGGGGATGAGGCGAAGTAAGAGGGGAGACATACTAATTATGGGGAGTTATTCACTAGCACTCATAGACATAGTGATGGTACTGCTGTATCGGAGCATGTTGAGCGTCAAATTGTATGTATCAACAATTTTGATTGATTTAAGAAGCAAATATTCTTACATTATTATTATTAATTGTTTCATATTTGTGTAGACACACATCCAAGAAGCAAGCCAGCGAGAAAAGTCGCAAGGGTCGCAAGATCCCACAGCCCCTCTTGGAGGAGGATTTGATAGTCTTGAGCACCCGGGTCATTGTCAAGGAATGGGGCTAGGTGTTGTACCAAGTAAAGTTTATGTGAAGTCTTGTGCAACACAATCTACATTTTCACGATCATGTAGTCTAGTGATTAGTGAAGCTAAAGTTCATCAAAAAAAGGCTGAAATTCATCAAAGAGAGGCTTCATTAAGAAGAGACTTGGATAACTTTTCAGCAAGTATGCGTGATCCATTATATATCTCTAAATGTCTAAGCTCAACTCTCATTGGTCCACATAACATTGTAACACCCACTTTGCTTAACTATGATTGGTTCAATCTATGTCAAACTCATCACAAAATCAAAATCAATTTCTACATCACTCAATTTAGAAAATTCTTCAATCAACAAACAATCACAATTAATTAGGTGATCAATCACCATTATTTATATTAAATCACAATTGTTTCTTTGTGTAGAAAGCAGGCAATCAATCATAATACAAAATAAATTGATTAATAAACCTTATAATGGGTTGAATATGTTTACAGCTTATTAAATAAATTTGCTATTTGTGATCATATAATTAATGGTCTACAAAATTTCCTATTTGTTCTTATGTAGGGTTAAAAATTCGTTTTAATTAAATAATAATTTAATTAAATATGCAGAGTGAAGAACTAATGTTAGCAATTATTAAATAAATTTGCTATTTGTGATCATATGAATATTGGAATGAAGATGTTCTTTAAAGAAATAAAACCTCCTTCAATATTTAATCATTCTTTAATTCTCAAATAAATCAAGAGTAATTCTCAAATCATATAAAGCATACTTGATTTGGGCAAGCCAAAATAGCAATCGAAAACTAAAATTAACAGATTAGCATTAAATATTGTCTGAAAATTCTACTATTTTGTGAAAAGTTTTACCACTTTTTGTTTTTAAATTTGGGAACAATGAAATTATGCATTTAAGGCTGATTAAATCAAAGTTTAATTATCACTTCAATTTTGTAGATTCATATATGCTTTTGTTGTTAAATTATAAGTCTCAATATGAGAAAAAAGTATTTATTTGAATTTATTACCATATCAGAACCAAGAAGATGGTAAACATTTGAAAATTTGAGCATTTCGTTTGGAAGACTTTTTACCACTTTTATTATTAAATTTGGGATGAATGTAATTATGCATTTAAGTCTGATTCAATCAAAGTTTAATTATCACGTAACAATTTTTTAAATTAACACAATGAATAATTATGGTTGCATAATAATAAGAAAATGTGATTCATATAAAATGACATACAATCTTATATAGACTTCCAATCATCATGCCCTCCAAATATGGTAACCCATGATTCCATGCACTTTTTATTGTGTGAATACACAATAAAAATCTTATATTGAGAACTTCAAAACGATTCAAAGTGAAGAATTAAACTCTGCAACCTAAAAATCATTTTAGGAAAAATTTTTAAAAAAATAATTAATTTTTTTTCATATTTTAATATTTTGAAAAAATTTCCTTAAACCCAATCTCCTACTATACGGGCTATAAAGGCATATTGTATTTCTTTTTACTAAAAAATGAAGCTATTACCAAAAAATCATTTTTGGACAAATGTTTTTAAAAATAATTCCTTTGTTTCCTTATATAATATTTACAAAAAATATTCCTTCAACCCAAACTTCTATTATACGGCTATAAAGGCATACTGCATTTCTTTGTATTCAAAAAAGGATGTTATTAACAAAAAATTATCTTTGGAAAATTTTAAAAAATATATATATAAGATAATGTATGAGATTGTCATTTCTCCATTTGTGTACTTTATGCAATTGAAATCAATTTGCTAAAATTGTGTAATCACAATCAATTCGAAAACAATTAACATTATTTCGTATATTTTTAGGCATTTGAAAGACATTTTGGAATCATATACCTTGATTTAGGAACTAAGATTAAGTTGGATTTAACTTCTCAAATTCACACCTCATAGATAAAAACAAATTCAATATTAATAATAATGACACCACAAATCAAGGAATTTGATTTAGCTGAATGACATGTGCAAATGATTAAACCAAATTAATTTTAATGCCTCCATGTGGTGTGGATACATATAAATTTTTCTTACTTTCATTTGAATTATTTATATTTAAAAAAAACGCTTGGACAAATTAGAAATTGACAATTGACAAGTGGACAAATACATTAATTTATGCACGTTAATTAGTTTTAAATAGCCACCACAAATAAAAAATATTTGAATATTCATTTGTTGAAATTGTGTAATGTCAATTAATATGCACACTAACATCTTAAGAGTATAGTAATAGCATGTCAATTTCGATGCATAATTTATTAATTATGAGTTTTTCATATTGCTTTTTTGTATTAACCGCTAATTTACTTCCTTCCAGTTTTCCACAAATATCACTATATGTATTTTTTTATGGAAAATCAATTATGAATCATTCGAAATTTAAAATCAGCATTTCCAAATTAGATGCATCCAATGTTTCAAATATAAATATATACCATTACAATACATCTCATATGACCTATCAATTCGTCAATGGAATGGGAACAATAAGATGAACAAATGTGTCAACTCTAAGGTTCATGTATATCTCTTTCTTCTAGCTCTCATTTCTGTAGGTTATTAGTCATGTAATTATTTCTTTCTTATCATTGTACAATCAAGAAGATGGTTGATCAGTACCAATATTTATAGGAATATTGATTTGTAGTTAGTCCACTACACAGTTAAGAAATCTCTTTCTTTCTCACATGTTTTTTAACAAATCCTAAGGAATTTTAGTATTGATTTATTATCTCCCTAATGATGTGACGAACTTTCATGTGTGTTCTGTAGAGTATGTTGGAAAAGTTGAAGAACAGACTATAATAGCTAATTTGGAGTTTCATTCCAAAAGTATGTGTAATCATTCTATGCCTTTACCAATTTCAACTTGAAGAGTAGTTGGTAGAAAAGAAAGACTTCCAACAAGCAGAAAAGTTGAAAAGAGCTTTATGAGAACGAAGCGGCATCATGATTAGTTAAAGTCCTCGAGACTTGCAATCTTTCTAATTTTTGTAAGGTCAATGAGATTTATTTGTAAAATCTTCATTTTGAAGAGAATCATTGATGAAGAGAAATACCATGAAACTTCAAAAATATCAATGAATAGTGGAAGTAGATTGATATCTTTCTCAGTTTCTTCTTCTCTCATCCCTATTCTATATCATTATTAAAACTTGTAAATTTGTTTCTGGATGTCATTGACTCACTTAGCTAATAGATAATTATAATTTCTTTTTATGACTTTTGAATGATAATATGAAAGATGTTTAACTTTTCATCAAATAAAAACACTATTGCTCACAAGAGTGATATTGAGTGTAACATCCCTAAAATCCTATTATTTAAAATCAATTTATTTAATAGAGCAACAATATTATTTTGGTATTCTTGAATATCATTTACTTAAAGAGAATGGAGAAATTTAAAATTAATATATACACTTGGTTAAAATATTAAAAGGAAAGAGAAAATAAAAACATTTAGGAAGAAAAAAAAATGTAGACCACATAAATATATGTGGTTTAGGTGACTTGGGCTTATTTTAAAATTCCAAAACTACCCCAACTTATAACATATAAACTCTCTTATTCTTTCCCTCACCATCACCGACACACAACCCTTCTTATCTCTTCACCTTCGCTGAAAACACTCCTCTCTCCTCACCAATTCGTTTTCTTTCTTTCTTCTCTTCCAGCTCAATATTTTGCCGATTCCCAGCAGGTTTTGGCGAGAATTTCATATGCAAAATCCAGATTTTAGCTTAGGTAAGTATTCTCAATTTTTACATATAGGTTTACATAGTTTTGGGAAAAGATTTGGGGATAATCCGATTTGGAAAATCTGGTTTGGGAAAAAGAACTAGTTAAAACTGAACTCACATATGAATGTGAGTTGGGAATTGATTATGCAAAGAACTCTCATGGAAGTTGGAAGAAAGAATTGATGCTCACACCTTCCTTGTTCTGTTTTCTTTCTTTCGTTCCAGCCACTGTTGGGGAACGATTTGGGAGTTAAAAATTCATAGCAGCAAATTCTTGGAGCTTCCAAAACAAATTGTTGGTGAGTTTCTTGCCTTGTTTCATTTTCTGTGACTTGGGAAATTTAGAGTGAATGGCCGATTTGAAACATAGGATTTTGGGGGATACAAAAGCTTTAAAATACTTGTGTGAAAGCTTAATTAAAATAAAGTTGGGTATGTAATGTTGTGATGGATTGAGTTGTGTTGATTTGCTTATGTTGTGAATTTTTCTTATCATGGCTTAATAGGGATTTGTTTTGTAAATTTGATAGGTGTAAATTGGGGATTATGGGGCTGTAGTAGTGTTACTGTAATATAACTTAAGTTTCTCATCATTTTTCAGATTAGAACTGATTAGAAATTATAAAAAAAAAATGAAGAAGCTAATTGGTTGAATAAAAATCTGATTTGAAGGTTTATGTTTTGGGGGATAACATGATGTATAGATGGTGTATATACTAAATTAAAAATGATAGCTGCTCCTCTTGTTTTGACCGAATTAAATAAAGGATTAGGATACAAAGGACTTCAAATGTACTTGTTCTTAAAGTTTACTTAAGATGGAACTAGTAATCACTTGTTGATTTCTTGGATTCTTGCTGAATAAAAAGGGGGTGCTGTTAGCCCTTTTTGCTTTGACCAAATGGTTCTGTTTATTTGATCAATTTTACATGAGTAATGATGCTGTAAAAATAGGGATGAATGTGTTAAATATGGCTTTGTGGTTGTAATTGTGTTGCTGCACATACAAATAAAATTCTCCAAGCATCTTTCACTATTATGTCCAAATGAAACTCAGATTTAATAAGGAAATAATAACTGATTGAAGGGTATTCTTTGCATGTCAAAAACTGATTTTTGTTCACTACATATATTATAGAAACTTCCTAAAGTTGACATTAACATGGCTGAACTGTTTTGGAAGTTAGGAAGACATTGTTTTGCATGTACACTGTTTGTTAAAACTAAAATCTTTGGATTGATGTAAAGCTGATTGTAGTGAATTGGTTAAGGGTTTTCATAAATTCTGGACTTAAAGACATGCTAATAAACATCAAAATGATTACTTGGAAATATGAGAAACTCAACTTAAAAACATTAAATGTTGCATGAATGATTAGAACTGATATGACTCTCTGAATGAGTTAATTAATTGGACTTCATTCAATTTTGTTTGGTGGATTTGAGTTGGATGAGAGTAAAAACTTAACTCTCATCCTATTGCTGCATTGTTTTGATTATTAAAGTAATGTTATATGCTGGCTGTTATGAATTGGATTGAGAATTTTTAGGAATGAAGATGTTTGGTTTGATTAGGCATGGTTTGGTTTGAATTGTGATTTATGTATTGTAATAATAAATTGATGTTATTCCAATATGCATTTGTTATTCTAAGATTGTTGATGTTGATTCAAATGATGCTGTTTTGACTTGAAAACTTAATAGGTAATCTGTGAATTGATTGTACGATGTATGATTGTAAGCACATTGATTTTGATTGAAAAATGGTGTGTTGATATGATTTTACTTGTATTATTCTGATTCGCAGTGGATTAGTGATTGATGGATACTAAGTTTCTCTTTTGAAATGTAAACATGTATGTGTGTGATATGTATGTACTCGATGGAAAAGAAAGAAAATAAGGAACAATATAATCAAAAAGGGATTGGGTAGTAATATGGATAATAGAGAGAGACATTAAGCATTATGTAGTGAAATAATATTAATTTATCATTTTGTATCCTATCATTATAGGAGGAACTAAGAGAAAGTATTTGGAGGGAATCTACGAGAAATAGTAAGGAAGAACGTCAGAGTGCTAAAGGGCGACAGGTAATCACACTTAACCTTGCTATAACATTGAGGGTGATGTTAGCTGGGATTTTCAAAATCCATTCTCACCCTCTCTATATATATATTATCTTTAAAATGGTATTTTTATACAAAACAGGCTATCGGGTGCCTTTCAAACACGATTATTTTCATATAAAAGGAATTTGAAATATTATACATATTATCCTGGCTGATGTTTATTCTGATATGATGTGTGAGGTTCAGATGATATTATGCGAGAGATGTTGATAGTTAGGTTGAGAGAATAAGTTGAATAGTTGAGATTGAGATAGTGAAGAGATTGATAATGGTTCATGATATTGATGATGAGATTGAAATTGATGGATATGAATACTGTGAGGTTTGCATGACACTGATATACATACGTACCATCGCGCGATGATAACTGTCGATTGGCCAATCGACAGTTATTTGTACTGATGATCCTTTTCGGATTGATTGGATCGGGGTTCATAGGTCGACTTATTGAGAGAAGTGACCTACGGTTGTTTGGCATTGAAGAGCCCAACCGCCCCTACGGTTGTTTGGCATTGAAGAGTCCAACCGTTCCCGTTCTGTAATGGAAAACAGAATTGGGGTTCCCTCTCTGGAGATTGCCAGAGAGGGAAATTGTTCCCTCATTATGGAGAGGAACACAGTGTCAAATCATATAGTGAAGATTAGATGCTTGAATGCCCCGGGATGGCACAATGCATCTATAGGTGAGTGTGAGAGTTGTGGTGGTAGTAGCATTAGATTGGAGACTGGGGAGGTGATATTTGGTTATGTGGAATTGACTGAGGAATTTGAGTGATATGTGAAATGTAGAGATGATGAATTTGAATTGATTTGGATGGAGGGAACTTGAACGATGAATGAAAGACTTGACATGTATATATGTATTATTGATTTTTAAACTGTGGTACCCTTTAGACGCCCTTACTACCGCACATCTCACTGTTATAGTGAGTTAAGCGGTGATTACTGGGACAAATTGTCTCATCCCACGATTACTGACATTTTTGCAGGTATTCATGCACAGGCGCAAGCATCAGGAAAGGGAATTAGGTAGTAGAGGTTATATAATTTATTTAGAGTTGTATATTGCCAATTTGTATAGGCCTGCATCTGCTTCCGCATATTTTCTTATGGAACAGAATAATAGAATTAAGATGATGATTAATATTATGGATTGTGATATAAGGAAAATACTTTTCTAACTATGATAGAGTTGTATTAATATGTATTGGTATGGCTCCTTATGAGGCTTTGTATGGTAGAAAGTGTCGATCGCCAATCTGTTGGACGGAAGTGAGTGAAAGGGCTGTTATTGGCCCGGATATTGTGGATGAGACGACTCAGAAGATTGAGATGATTCGGGAGAAATTGTTGACGGCCCAGAGTAGACAGAAAAGTTATGCAGATAAGCGACGACGACCGCTAGAGTTTGAAGAGGGTGATCATGTGTTTTTGAAAGTTTCACCAATGACAGGTGTTGGCAGATCAATACGGGCTAAGAAGTTATCCCCTAGATATATGGGTCCTTTCGATGTGATTGAGAAGGTCGGTGAGGTTTCTTACCGGATAGCTCTTCCGCCACAGCTATCGAGACTACACGATGTGTTTCATGTGTCACAGTTGAAGAAATATCACCCTGATCCTTCTCATGTTATTGAGCCTGAAGAAGTAGAGTTGGAGGACAATTTGACTTATCGAGTGGAGCCTGAAAGAATTTTGGATGTCAAGGATAAGCAATTGAGAAATAAAACCATTCGCCTTGTGAAGGTTTTCTGGAGAGGTATGACTCCAGGAGATGCGACCTGGGAAGCTGAGGAACAGATGCGTGAGAAGTACCCACAGCTATTCCTAGGTACATTTTACCTCATTTCTCTATTGTTTTCATTTTGGTAAGATGCGATGGTATTGAATTTTGAGGGCAAAATTCCTAAAAGGTGGGGAGAATTGTAACATCCTGAAAATTTAATACAGGATTAAAGAGTGTTTTGGAAATGATAAATGGAGAAATTAGGAATTTTGGGAATTTTTAGGAATTTTTGGTGATTTTTGGGAATATTTTGGAAATTTTGAGTAATTAATATGCATATAATTACTAAAGAAATGAAAAGTTTGAAATATGAGGGAGTGGTAGAGCTAAAAATATTTTGAAGTTTAAGAAGATTGGAGGCTGGTTTAAGTGGTTTTAAATCAAAATGAGTACACTATAGCAAGTTTGGGCTTTAAATAACCAAAATTACCCTTAATTCCATCAACCAAACACGCCTTAGCCACTTTTTGACAATATAAGCTTCGGACATCTTCTTCTTCTTCATTCTTTCTCTGCGATGCGCCGACCTCCCTCCCTTCATTTTCTTCATTTTCTCCACACCCTCACATATACTCATTCAACTTCTTTGATTCATTAAGCTTTCTGACTTTGATCTTCATTTGCTCTTCTCCACGGGTCGGTTAAGGCGAGTTCAAACAGTGAAGGGCGGTGGTTTCCGGCGGCGCAGCTTGTTCCGGCGACGTGAGCGGCTAGTGAGGGGAAAGGTTTGATTTTTCTTGTGTTTCTCATGTTGTTCTTCCTTCTTCAACTTCACAACACAATTTTCTTAGTCTCTCTTTTCCCTTCCAGTTCGGCCGACGGTTTGGAATTGTTTTCCGGCGACGAGGTTCTATTTTTCCGGCGAAGGGAGTTGTTGTTGAAGGTGGGTGGTAGTTTCTCTAGTTCTTTTTGTGATTTCTTCATGTTCCAACTTCATTTCTCATTTTCCTTAGCTCCCCTTTCCTTTCCCAGTTTTTCCGGCGGCCTAAGGTTGTTTTTCCGGCGGCTTAAGGCGGCGGCCAGAGGCAGTGATTCCTCATTTCTCATCTTTGAACTCCGTAAGCTTTCTTACTACTTTGTGATGTTAATTTCTGATTGAAGTTGCCTCTTTTGAGTTTAAGATTTGGCCATAAATAGATTTTTGGGACTTTAAATAATGATTTGTACCATGTACAAGTGGTGAATTGGAGATGCTTGAAAGTACTTAAGCTATTGAAGTTGGAAAAGATTATGGGGATTTTTGGAAATTTCCTATGGCTCTTTGAATTGGGGTTTTGTTAATGGAAGATGATTTGAATGAATTAGTTGTTGATAAATACTTGTTAAGGTTATAAGAAGATGTGGGAAGTTGATTTTGATTTAATTGGTGTTTAGGAAGGAATTTGGAAGGTAATGGAGCATTTTTGGACTCTTTAAGTTAGGATTATGTTGGTAGAGGATGTTCTGGAACAAATTGATATTTATGTAATGTTAGTTAAAGTTGTTTGGTGATGTTGGAAGGTTGGTTTTAGAGGGATTGGTGTTGTAAGGAATTTTTGTAAGTTAAAGTGTTAATTTGGAGTGGTTTTGGTAGATTAAAGGTTGTTTATTAATGTTGGAATGTTAATGTTGATTAGATTGAGGTTTGAAAGGAAGTTGGAAAGTTAAAGTATTGATTGAAAGTGATTTAGATGTTTTAAAGGATGGTTTGATTATGGTAGGTAAGGTTATAAATCCTTCAAGAAATGATTAAGGTTGAAAGTATTAAATTGTAAAGATTTGGTAAAGAGAAGTTGGAGGAGGAAAGGATATGGATGTGGATTTGGTATTGAAGTATTTTTATACTTTTAGTATTAATGAAAGTTATTTAAAAGGTTGAGTTAAGTCACTTACAAAGTGTCTTGACCCATTTTAAATTGTGGCATTATTGTAGACGGTGATCTTTCAAGCGGACTTTGAAGATAACTGCTATCTGCGTATATCTGCTGCAGTGAAGTTTAGCAGGTAATCACGCTTAACTAACTGTGATACTGAGGGTGATGGTAGTTGAGGATTTTCTGACATCCTCTTCTACTTATTTATATATATATAAATAAAATGAATTCAGATTACGTTATACATAAACGTGGGCTATAGGGTACCTTTCAACTGAACTGTACTTTATATAAATTCATATTTATATATAATCTTTTGTATGTTGCATGACACTGGTTATTAGTACCGTCGGCCGATGTAACCTATCGATTTGCGCAAATCGATAGGTTAATAGTACGGGTTCCTAGGATTGTAAAGGAACCAGGGATTTTCACATTGATTAGAGTGGTCCCTTTTATGCTTTTCGGATTGTAGACCGGGCACAGTGTCACACACGTTTATTTCTGTCATTTGAGAGATGAATGCATCTGTTTTGTGTATATATATATATATATCTGTATATATTTGTAAATGTTATAAGCTGTATGCAGGTTTTTGAACTGTGGTACCCTGTAGACACTCCACTACCCCACTTCTGAGTGTCACAGTGAGTTATGTTGTGATTACTGAGACATTGTTTTGTCTCACCCCATTCCCTTTATTTTTTACAGGTGATCATGCTCAGGGGGAGACGCAGAGGAAGGGGAAGGGGCCGTCTGGCCCATACTGATATAGTAAGTAGGCTAGAGGTGACCTTGTTAGGAACATATATCGCCATTTCACTAGGCTGCACCAGCTTCTGCATATTTGAATGTAACTTAAATTTACTGTCTGGTTGTTATATAGCATTGCTCTTGCTGCTGTAATAGTTCAGGAACTATCTTGACTAATATGTCAAGTTTGGTTGGTATATATGCTGTTTCCAGGTGTTAAGAACTGGAGTGAATGTATATAGGAACCTCGGTTTTCCTATTATGTTGATGTGGTATAAGGTGGAGATATATTGAGTAGTTTTTATGTTTTCCTGTGTGTATAATCATATTAGATGGGCCCCGCTCTAATATGGTTTATTTTTAGATAGTTTGGTTAGTTTCTTTTTCTAACCATGTTAGGTGATTCTTTTCTAACATGGTTAGATTTAGGTTATGATATTGATTGCGTGATTTATTTAGGTGATGGTTATTCTTTTGCTAACTATGTTAGAGGATTCTCTTTTCTAACATAGTTAGATATGTAATCTATTAATTATAGAGAAATTCTTTTGCTAACCATGTTAGGTGAATCTTTTACTAACATGGTTAGATTCCATTGTTTGGATTAAATTTGATTATTAGTTAAGATAGGTTAAGGTTAATTTTATTTAAGTAGGAGGTACTTTACAGATAAAATATAAAAGGATTAGAATAATCTTTTCTAACTATGATAGAGATATTAATATTATGGAAATTCCTTTTTCTATCATAGTTAGTAAAGAGATTAATGAATTGAAATAAATATTATTGGTTAATTAGGTAATTAGTAACTATATGTTACATTGAGACAAGATTGAAGTTGATCACAATAATTTCTAAATGTTACATGGTAATAAGGGGAAGTCCATTCTTACCAAGTTGTACGTCTATTGATATTTGTGTATTGTAAACTTTTAGTCATCCCTCAACCTATTAATTGTTACCCGAGTTGATTAATATTTGATGCCTAATGAAATTAGTAATTGGAGAAATTTAAAATTAAAATCAAATAGGATTGTTGAAATTCAATTTCATAATGAATTTAAATTTGAAATTAATAGTCTGATTATATAATATTTCATTAGGAATTAATATCAACGTGTATTGAAATTTGTGAATTAAAAATGTTTAGGCATCAACCATCCTATTAATTTTTAATTCATTCATTCATATTTAAATCCTAATGAAATTAATCATTATAGAGATTTAAAATGAAAATTATATAGGATTTTTTCAATTAAATTTCATAATGATTTTTAATTTGAAATTAATAGTCAAATTATAAAATATTTCATTAGGAATTGATATGAATGTGCGTATTGAAGTTTGTGAATTGAAAATTAATAAGCATCAATTGGCGAATTAATTTTAATTTGCTTATTGATACTTAATGCGTAATGAAGTTAGTCAATAAAAGATTTAAAATGAAATTCATAGGGTGTTAATGGGAGATTTCATTATACATTAATAGGCGTTTATAAATCGAAAATATTTTTTACTTGCTGAATTTAATGAGTAATTATAGTTATCCTAACAAGTCTTTCATTTTTGTTCTCTGTTAAATAATTTCTTAATAAATACAATGAATCCCATAATAATATGAGATGTGTTTTTTATCTAATTAAGGCTTTGTGTGAACAAACATTATTTGCATGACTTCAACCTTAATGGCGAATATCAGAATTCAAAAAATCCATATATCTCTTAATTATATGATATTTAAGTAAATTATAAATATTTTACAAAACAAACAGAATTCAACATATTTGGCATTTATAGGCTGAAATATTTAATACATAATTTGAGGAGTTAAATCAAGAATTAAAGAGATTTAAAATCAAATTAATATGGTTAGATTGTGGGTTTCATTATGCATTAATAAGAGTTTATAAATTGACAATATTTATTAATTTTTAAAGTTAAGATTTACCTTATGTGTACATTTTAATTGAAATAAATGAGTCATTTAAATTATCCCAATAATTATTTTTTATGTTGTTTTTTCTTGAATAATTTATTAATGAGTGTTATGAGTTATTACTAATTCTCTAATATTGTAATTAATGTTTTGTTTGCCAAAACAATCTACGGTGGAATTCAATCATATTGGAATTCAATAAATCTGATCATTTCTTAACTTTAGCTAAATTATAAACCTTTGACAAAGCATTCAACAATCATACCAAAGCATTCAACAATCATACCATTAGGCATTAATAATGTGATTGATATTTGATGCATAATTATTGGGTTGAAATTAATAAATAAATAGATTTAAAATCAAATTAATAGGTTGATAATGAGAGATTTTATTAGGCATAGGAGTTTATGAATTTAAAATATTTATTAATTTTCTGAAATTAATCTTTACCATTCGTACATTTTAATTTAAATAAATGATTAATTTGAGTAATTTTAACAAGTCTTTCTTTTGTTTCTCTTTAATAATTCCTCAATAAGTGCTTAAAATAATTTCCTAATAAAACGACACATATCATTTCGACTTGAATGGAGAATATGTGGATCAATAACTGCATGAATTTCTTAACTTCATGGTTTTTTAAGTAAATTAGTTATATTTGACCAAATATTCATCAAGCAGCCTGTTATGCATTGATAGACTCATTGATATTTAATACCTGATTTTGCAATGAAATTAGATATTAAAGAGATTTAAATTGAAATTAATGGGGTGAATTGCAAGGTTGTCAAACTCGTGAGTTTAAGTAAACTCGTGGAGATTAGGTAAACTCGGATCGGTAGACTCAAATCGTAAACTCGTAAGAGTTTACATTTATCAAAAAATATATATTTCTTTTATTTAATTAAATAAGAATACAAAAAATAATAATAAATTAACTTGAATTTATTTTAAATATAGATAGTAGATTTGAATATATCAATATTCATATTATATCAACCTCAATAGATAAATTTCTATGAAATTCATATTTAAATTCATTGAATTTTTTCAATTAAAAAAAATTAAATGAGCTTAGTAACAAGTTAACACAATTTTCTATAAGGTAGAAACGTAAAAACGGTGAATTCACAATGTAAACACGTAAGTTTTTACCGAATTTTCAAAGATTGAAAATTTAGGTGACTCGTGACACATTTTGTTTAGGTAGTGTCGTAAAAAGGTAAAATCGGAGAGTCAACTTGCGAGTTTGACAACAATAGTGAATTGCATCGATCCTATATGTTTTTCTCTTTTTAGTCAGAAATTGAAAAAAAATCAATTAATGCATTATTTTTAAAAAATAAAATATGGATTAATAATGGGAAATTCCAATTTGAATTAGAAGGAGTTTATGGATTGATAATTTTCCATAATTTACTAAAATTAAACTTGACCATATGTGTACATTTTCAAAAAAATAAATTAGTAATCTGATTGATTGATGCATATATTTCTTTATTTGATTATTACCATTGAAAAATTTCTTAATAACTGATTGAAAATTGAACAATTATGCATAAACAAACAATTAAAAATGAAATAGTAAAATATCTATTAATTTGAAAATGTAACAGGACAATATTTATTAAATTTGGGAATTAGATTGAAATTTAAATTAATAGAGTTATATGAGGGATTTAATTAGTAATACATTCAAATTGTCATAACACTTAATTGTTCCTGTTGTCATTTTTCTTATATTATTGTCAAACACCTCTATCTTTTAATAAAATTTGTTGTAAAATATACTGTAGCGCCTGAAAAATTAGGTTAAATTAAGATGTAAAAATGTAGCCGCCACCAAAATTTTTTAAAAAAGGAAATTTTGGAAAACCTTTTAAAATAAAAAAAATAAAAAAAAAATAAAAATAGGGTTCGGGAGTCGATTGTGCGTGGGGGTAGAAATGCGTGTCACTTGGTTTGTGTTTTTCAAGAAAAACATTTGTTTAAATTTAAGAAGAAAAAAAATATTATTTTTGGTTTGTTTTTTTTATATTATGAAAATGCATATTTATTTATTTTTTAAAGAGGAAACACTTCACAATTTTGATTGAATCGCCTGAGGAGATAATCTCTCTCGTAGAAACAATCGACTTTCAACCTGAGAAGATAATTCAATCTTTCACGGATGAAAATCATTCAACCCATTTTCCTCTTTTATGAAAACCATTTCATTTTATTTTTTTATTTATTAAAAAAAAAGATTTCATAATTTTAAAATAAAATTGAAACAAAATCATACATCAAGCAAAGATAAAATATTGTAAAAAAAATATATACATATATATAAAAAAAATTATTTTCAAAGAAAAAAATAATAAATAAATAAGAATAATCCTCTCTTATCTCAAATCATTGGCTAGGTGAAGAGACAATCAAATTGTCTTAGAGAGTTATATCACTTTTGCCTAAATGAGATTAGAGAGAAATTATGAATGCCTCTGTCTACAATAGACTTTCATCGGCATAAGAAAACAAAGGTGAGAAGAAGAAGAAGAAGAAGAAGAAGAAGAAGAAGAAGAAGGGATTTCACAACAAATCACTCTCCACTCACCTTCTCTCTATGCTTCCCCAAGAAATATAAGAAGTATGCTATAGATGTATACCTTTCTAATACACCTCTTTTTTTTACTCTCAAAACCTAGCCTTTTTCTCTCTTTTCCAAAAAAAAACCTCCTCAAATGCTCTCTTGCTCTCACTTATATAGGCAACCAACTCTAGGGTTTCACCATCAATGCCTTCTTCATATTTTCCAATTTATGCTCACGATTTTTTTGCAAGCCAAAAAGACTATTGCACCAAAATTCTAATCATTCCCTTTTTGATCATGTTAATTGCTTTTTTTTATTCTTTTAGAATCTGATGATTATTATGTATCAATTCCATGTGAAGAACATTGCACTATTCCCTTTTGACATAAATATCAATTCCATCTTGTGTTCGATCTATAATTATTATGAGATTTGATTGGCAAATAATTTCTCCTTTTACTAAAATTTCCTTCAAAAATTTCCTAACTTACTCATCAAGTCAAATTCTCATTGATTGTCCTACATGATGAGGAATCGTTTTTTTATGACCACAATCAAATCACCACAATTATTTCCAATTTCCTCACTTAGTTGTCAATCTTTGTTTGACCCTTACACAATTTGACTTGTGCTTGCCTCACAAGAAAGAATCAAGAGAGTATCATATTTTATTTTACTTTTATTTATTATATTTTTTTTGTTTTTTTATACTTTTTTTTTATTTTCTTATTTTTAATTTAGTGGGGCCCGGAAAAAATAGGGTGCTTTGAAGGTGCCAGCCATTACTGAGCTTCGGGGTGCCTGTCGCTACAAGGCTTTAAAGGGGTTCCAGCCGTTACTGGGCTTCGGGGTGCCTGCCGCTACAAGGCTTTAAAGGGGCGTTAGGCTTCATTAGGTTTTAAAGGTGTCAAAACGAGGAACTCGCTCTACCCCTTACTTATGATGTTGATAAAGTTCTAATGCATGATATGTAATGATGATAAGATAATGTTAGTGATACAATGCCTGAAAATTTGATGAAGAGTGTAAATGATCTTGCAGGTATTATTGCCCTTTGTCTAGCCGTCTAACCAGGTTCCCCATCTTCTCAGCACGTCTAGTGATAAAGCCGCAATACTCTTGGGAACTCGGGTCTAAGCATGTCCATCTTTAATTTCTCTTAGAGATCTCGTATATAAATGCAAGTGGTTTATCCTGTGGAAATCTTGAAATCACACGAGTTAATTGAGAGTAGAAGAGAGCATAAGGTATATCACCGTAAGTGTTTTGTCTAGATAAAAGTTGTGTTTTTATTGAAATAAAAACTATGCTCTTATACAAATTATGTGATAAAGCTCATTATGCGAATGAGAAGAAAGAGAATGAAAATCAGGATCTATTTGAAAGAAATGATCCTTCTCCATCAATAGCTGGGTCGAGCTGACGACGTGGTGTTAGGAGATATCTATGAGAACTCCGCTGCTTTTGATTCACAACCCCCATTAGGTGTCTTATGTGTTACCAAAGACATGCATTTTCACTAAGTGATATGAAAGTCTGCCCCAGAGACATGTCTAATAAGATAGTTTTCTTGTCTTTGTATGTTAACCCTTTGTAGGTTTCCAATCTAGTGAGCTCCTTTTGTTTTGCTCTAAATTTTGTCTGAGTAGCCTTTTAAGATTTTCAACTCAATGTTTTTTTTGCGCTATAACTTTTGCCTAAGTTGCCCTTTCGGGTTTTCAACTCAGCGAGTTTTTTTTTAACTTTTGCCTAAGCCGCCCTTTTGGGTTTTCAACTCAGCGAGCCTTTTTTCGCTCTAATTTTTGCCTGAGCCGCCCTCTCGGGTTTTCAACTCAGCGAGCTTTTTTTTGTGCTCTAACTTTTACCTGAGCCGCCCTTTCGGGTTTTCAACTCATAGAGCTTTTTAGGCATAATACTTCTTGACCGCATCTGCGTTGGCTGGTCTTGGAAGTGAAAGAGGTGGATGCACAAGAGGGGGGGTGAATTGTGCTACCAAATAAAAATTCAAGCAATAAAAACACAAGGTTTTATACTGGTTCGGTCTACCTGACCTACGTCCAGTTCTCAACCACCCAGGTTGAGTTCCACTATCCCCAGGTTTTACAAACGGGTTCACCTGGAACCTTTACAACCGCAAGTTTTAGAACGGGATCACTTGCAACCTTACAACCACAAGTTTCACACCAGGTTAACTTGCAACCTTACTGACTCACTCCCCCTTACAACCTGTAAGGGTTCAACCTTTACAAATAAAGGATTTTCTAAACTTAGTTCTCTCTAAGAACGAATAATGTTACACACTTAGGTACAATGAATGCTCTCACTAAATGAAGAGACTTAACTACAAAGAGTACAAGATAAGTAAATGACTAGAACTCTCGATGTATTAAGTGCTCTCTTGCTTTTCTGGGCAGTCTTGAATGCTTGAAGAGTATTCTCAGTTTCTCTCTCTAGATTTCTGTGATTTCTTCAAGTTATCTTCATAAATGAAGATGAGCTTCCTTATATATGTCTTCAAGTATCCTCTCTCTTGGTAGGTGACAAGGCCGTTTGAATATAACCGTTTTTCCCTTGTTACCGTTGCTCATTAATGCTCCATTAATGCTTAGCAGGGTTGACTTGCTTTATCTCTGAAAAGCAACTCTGACAACTCTGCTCTGCCAAAAAGCACTCTGACACTGCTTTGCTGTACGTTCTGACATTCTGATTGCATCCGGAAGCAAATCCACATCCGGAAGCAACATCACTCAGTGCTGCACTTGAACGTTAGTCTAGCAATATATTAACACATAGTCACATGCAGTGGGAGTTCATTTAGTCTTAGGAAGTTCTCTTACTTCCGGAAGCAATTCCACATCCGGAAGCACTCCTACTGGACGTTGAGTTATGGCTTAGAGTTATACTCACTGACACTCGGTGTTACCTAAGCCAACAGGCAGCGCTAGTCACTAAGCATCCGGAAGCAATCCTGCATCCGGTTGCGTCCTAACTTAGTCTCAAGGATTTTATACTCCTAATGTTCCTAGACTGAGTTATGACTTAGTGTATTACTTGCTTCCGCTGGGGGATGAGTCATTCATCCGCGAGCGCTAGTCCTAGTCCATCTGGAAGTAAATCCACATCCAGTTGTACTCTTACTTGTGGTTCTATATTAACCTAATTTTTTCTAAGCGTTTAACTTGTTCTTTCATATTTTAGTCTTCATCAAAACTTAAGATTCTAACATTCTCCCCCTTTTTGATGATGACAAACTAATTTATCTAATCAAGTTCATTTTAAAGAATTAATCAAATAAAAGGCACAGATGAACTCAAAGGCAAACTTCATTATAAGCAAATCAATTACAAGTTAGGAATATAACAATAATCAGATATACAAGTAAGCAGATAACTATGCATGAGGAATATGAAAAGAAAAATTCCAAGTTAAATGCATGAGAGGTTGGGGTTCTAAAGTTTGTGTCTCTTGTTCCTCTCTTTCTCTCTTTGGCACTCTTCAAACTCCTCATTTGCCTTAGTCCACATCTCATTCATCTGTTGTTGATCGATCTGGGCAAGAATGGCTTGTAGCTCCCTCTCCTCATTTTCTTTTCTGAGTCTTTCCATCTCAAGGGACTCAGCGATGGCTCTCTTCAGATCACTAGCCTCATTCAAAACAAGAGCCCTTCCTTCCTCAGAGTCTGTGATTGGAATGGATCCATGAGGAAGATGGACAGCTCTAACTTTGACATTCCAGGCTGGGAAAGTAGGATCATGAGATAGGTCTGCCTTCCCTTTCCCTTTCGCTTTAGCATTAGCCCTCTCAGCATCCAGGACGAAGAATTGCTCTTGAGTGAGTCTATCAGTGTATCCATAGCGTTCAAATTCTTCGGGTGTCATGTCTTCCACTTCTGGTGGTACTTCCTGAGATTGCTCTTGAGTGGAGGACAGAGGCTCGGAAGCTTCCCCTTGCAATGGCACCCTTTCAGACTCAGTATTTTTAGGAGCAGCATCTGACTCCTCTTCACTCTCTGAGGATGCATTGGAGGAAACATTCTTCTTTTTAGCCACGGCCTTAACTCTTGACTTGCTGAAGCTGAGTGGTTGAGATACAGGAGCAGGCTCAGAGGGAGGGATTGACACTGCTACCACTCTTACAAGTGGCTCTGGCTTCTTAAGACCATACTTCATGCGAAGCACATCGATCAAATTTTCAGTGGGTGCAGATGAAGTGGATGGCTCAGGTGTGAGTGAAGGCCCAGGCTCAGATGGTGGAGTCTCATCAGGCTGATCAACCAATACCATAGCCCATTTTGACCTTTGGATGTCAGAGCGCTGCTGTTGCATAAACCTTATTGCTTCCCCACGGATAAGGCTTTCTGCTCTTCCCAGTCTCTGACGATCCATAGCTCGGCGGAGTGCAGCAGTAATATCCTTATCTAACCATAAGGAGGGTTGAGTCAGGATTTCTCTCCCCCTTTTGGCATCATCAATAAGGGCGAGGGCCAGGGAGGAAGGATTGGGTGAGGAGGATGGTGGAGGTTCAGGGCCATGTTTCTTGGGTGGTGAAGTGTCAGGTGAGGAAGGGGGTGAGGATTCTGGTGAAGGAGTGGGACTAGGGAAGAAGAAGCGATTTCTCTCAGAGAAGAGGTCAGGATAGGGAAAGGTAGGTGAGTAGGGAGTGGAAGATGAATTGGGCTCAGGTAGTCGCTGAAGGGGTGGGAGATCTCTCAGGTACATGCGACTGTGGGGGTGAATGGAAGTGAAAAACCCAAGAGCTTCCGCGTTGGGAATGTTAGTGAAGGTGGGAAGTTTTGGGTTGGAGGATGGGTCGGGGGATGGTGACCGGTTGGGGGAGTTTTGGTGAGAGTGGTGAGGTGAAGGTGAGTTGTGAGGTGAGGGTGAGTTATGGGGTGATTGGCGAGGGGAGTTTTGAGGGGTTTAGTGAGAGGTGTTGTGAGTGGCAGACTCATTTTGTGGTGAAGGTGGATGTGGGTCATTCTGAGGGGGTGGTCGAGGTGGGTTATTTTGTGGGGGTGGTGGAGGTTGGTCATTTTGTGGAGGAGGTGGAGGTGGGTTAGGAGGAGGAGGTGGTGGAAGGTTGGCAAGAGGTTGAGGAATTTGGAAGTGGTTAAGTAACAGGTCTAATTTGGCCTCGACCCTTCCTAGGTGATTCTCGAGGCCCTGGATCCTCTGCTCCTGCTGCTGGAAGCCAGTGTCACACTCATCACGAAGGGGAGCCACCAAAGAATCAGCCAGCCGAAAAATGATCTCCTCCTTTACGTCCTCAGCAAATGCCTTTACTGCAGCTGACACCCTCGGGGCACGGCTTGGACCAGCATGAGAATCCACTTCCTGGTCCCCTGCTCCAAACGCAGAGGGAGCGGTTGTGTGTGAGGCACTCCCTGCCTGAGATCCAGATCGAGTGGCCCTTGCCGGCTTGTTGTACCTGATCCCCATCTTGCTGATGTTTGCTGATCCTATGGGCAGGCATGGAATATTGTCAGCTTCCTCAGTGGATTTGATCAAGAGTTTCTCCAGGAGGAAGGCTATGACTTGAGGGAAGGGAAGATGTTTCTTGTCCTTGGTTTCACACCACCTGTGCAACTCCAAGCTGATTAGTTGCCCTGGATTGATAGGCTCCATGGTGAGGAACCGGGGGAGCCAGAGGTTGTCTAGCTGGGTGAACTCATTGAAGTTCCCACCCTTGTGTGTCATCAAGCGGGAGTAGACATACTGAAGTACCCGCTTGGAGTCTGGCATCGCAGAGACCTTCTTCCCCTTGGTCTCGTATACAACTGCAAGCTCCTCCTGGCTCAGCTTTTCAGAGCAGAGCCACTCGTTCATACTCTCTTCAGTAACCCCGAGCAGGCGGTTAATGTCTCTCCATGAGAACTTTATATTCCTCCCCCTGACTGTTGCCTTAAAATCAACTCGGCGAATGGTTTCTTTCTCATTCACCTTTGTGTACTTGGCCTTGGCGGTGAGTGACTGGTAGAATACCCTGAGCACATTGATGTTATACTCACTGTTGATCTCTAGCCAGCATATGTATTTCTGGAGATGCTCCTTCAAGTGACCAAAACCCAGATCTTCAACCTTCTTCAAATCAACATACAATCCATTGGTGAAGTAGGGTTTGATATTCTCAAATGTAGAGGAAACAACTTCAAGAGGCCCATCCTTGTATACTAATGGATCATCCTCCACTCTCTGTCGCTTGGATGAAGGCTCTTCGCTAAACTGAACCCTCTTCTTGCCCTTTTTCTTTGGGTGTTCATGTTGTTGGCCAGATTGCCCAGAATGCTCATGTTGTTTCCCATATTTCCCAGGCTGTTCATGTACTTGCCCAGATTTTCCAGATTTCGAATGCCCAGATTTCCCAGATTTTGATTTCTTGGAGGACGTGGCTATCCGAGGGTTGGGGTTTGATTCGTGAGATCCGGCCATTTATGTATGGATTATGGTTTGAGTGGAATGTATGTGATGAAATGCACAGAAATGCAGAAGATAAAGAGAAAGATGAAGAACAATATGAATGTGATGATGAACACGAAGAATGTTTTCAGAGAGTTTGGGTGCAAGAAATTTGTGCAAGTGAAAAGTGAAAAGAAAAATGACTGTTGGTTCCTATTTATGCAAAGTCACAACGGATGAAATGCTCATGATGACTCTTCCGCTTGTTCATGGGAAAACGTAAACATTTAATTGGAACGGCGCACCTTTTGGACACGTGTCTCTTCACACTGTCAGAGGAGGGCACAACTTCCTGTGGAGGAAGATGAAACGTTTGGTGAAGTGACGTGTCTTTTACCCAGACACTGGCGCTCCCGGTTGCTTTGAGTCATCACCCAGCCCCAGCAAAAGAGCATCCAGAAGTGGTTTTGCTTCCGGTTGACTAACTTAAGATTTAATATTGGGGACCTGCAAAACTAAAGATTGGCACTCCGATGCCTAAGTTAGTACAGATGCAGGTTTTAATCAATTAAGCACAAGTTTATTTTTAAAGAATTAAACTTCATTTGGGTTTACCATTCCCAAATCACCTCTTATAAAGGTAAATTGATCAACCTCCAGAGGCTTGGTGAAGATATATGCAAGTTGATGTTGAGTGGGAACAAACTGCACCTTGACATCCTTCTTCTGAACATGATCTCTAATGAAGTGATGTCTGACGTCAATGTGCTTTGTTCTTGTGTGCTGAACAGGATTCTTGGCAAGGCTGATCGTGCTTGTGTTGTCACATAGAATGGGAGCCTCTAGAAACTCCAGGCCAAGATCCCTCAGTTGATTCTTCAGCCACAGCACTTGTGCACAGCAACTTGCGGCAGCAATGTACTCTGCCTCTGTGGATGAGAGTGACACGCAGGTTTGCTTCTTGCTAGCCCAAGAGACCAGACAACCTCCAAGGAAGGCACATTGTCCACTGGTGCTCTTTCTATCAGTCTTATAACCTGCATGGTCAGCATCAGAATAAGCCCACAAGAACTCTTGGTTGCCTCTGGGATACCAGAGACCAAGTTCTTGAGTTCCCTCAAGGTATCTTAATATACGCTTAACACATGTTAGGTGTGATTCCTTGGGGTTGGCTTGAAATCTAGCACACATGCCTACACTAAATTGAATGTCAGGCTTACTAGCCGTTAAGTACAGCAGGGAACCTATCATTCCCCGATACATTGGCAGGCTGACAGAACTTCCCTTTACATCAGCATCGAGTGCGGCAGTGGTGCTCATGGGAGTGTCATACTCCTTGCACTCATCCATCCCAAACTTCTTGAGGAGCTCTCTGCAATACTTAGTTTGGGAGATGAAGATGCCCTCTTTCTTTTGCTTAATCTGCAGGCCTAGGAAGAATGTTAGTTCTCCCATCATTGACATCTCGAATTCCCCCTGCATAGTCTTAGAAAACTCTTCACAGAGTTTTTCATTAGTTGCCCCAAAAATGATATCATCAACATAAATCTGGACAACTAGCATGTCTCTATCCTTATGCAAAATAAACAGTGTATTATCTAATTTGCCTCTAGAGAAACCCTTCCCCAGCAAAAAGCTGCTGAGTCTCTCATACCAAGCTCGAGGAGCTTGTTTCAGGCCATACAACGCTTTCTTTAGCCTATACACATGTTTAGGATGCTTGTGATCCTCAAAGCCAGGAGGTTGTTCAACATAAACCTCTTCCTTAATATAGCCATTAAGAAAAGCACTCTTTACATCCATCTGATATAATTTGAAACCTTTCATGGATGCAAAGGCTAGAAGAATCCTTATTGCTTCAAGTCTTGCAACTGGAGTAAAAGTTTCTTCATAGTCTATGCCTTCTTCTTGGTTATACCCTTTGGCTACCAATCTGGCTTTGTACCTTGTTATTTGACCAGTCTCATCCAGTTTGTTCTTGAAGACCCATTTGGTCCCAACTATGGATTGATGAGACGGCCTTGGGACTAGTTCCCAAACTTGGCTTCTTTCAAACTGGTTTAGCTCTTCCTGCATGGCAATAATCCAGTCACAGTCCTCAAGAGCTTGTTCAACTGAGGTTGGTTCAATTTGTGACAAGAAAGCTCCAAACTCAACCTCATTTTGAACTTGTCTTCTGGTTCTGACACCAGAAGAAACATCACCAAGCACTTGATCAAGAGGATAATCCCTGTGATGTCTCCTAGCTGTTGGCAACAGTACTTCATCAGGCACCGTCTGCACTCTAGGTTCATCACTGGGTTCATCTTCTACCTTGGGATTGCTTGCTGGTGTTTCTTTTGGTGGTGAAGATGATGGTGGTTTTGGAAAGTTTAATATTCCATCATCTTCTGTGGATTGTTCCCATGTAGGATTTTCATCAAATACAACATGCATTGATTCCTCTACAGTTCTAGTCCTCATGTTGTATACTCTATAAGCCTTACTCCTAAGGGAATACCCTATGAATACACCTATATCAACTTTTGGATCAAACTTACCCAGATTTACCTTTCCATTGTTATGCACATAGCATTTTGATCCAAAGATTCTGAGGTGGCTGATGTTGGGCTTTCTGCCTTTGTACAGCTCATAGGGAGTCTTGTCCAAGCCCTTGCGAACATAGGCTCTATTAGAGATGTAGCAAGTAGTGCTCATCGCGTCCGCCCAGAACACTTGAGAAACCTCTTTCTCATTGAGCATGCTCCTGGCCATCTCAGTCAGAACCCGGTTCTTTCTCTCAACGACACCATTTTGCTGAGGAGTTCTGGGAGCTGAGAAGTTGTGATCAATGCCATTCTGCTCACACAGCTCTGAGATACTGTGGTTCTCAAACTCTCCTCCATGGTCTGTCCTTATGGCTGTGATCTTGAGATCTCTCTCGTTCTGCACTTTCTTAGCCAGGACAACAAAGACATCAAAAGCATCTTGCTTGGAGGCAAGAAACATTGTCCAAGTGAACCTAGAATAGTCATCCACCACAACTAGAGCATACAGGTTTCCACCCAAGCTCTTCACTCTTGCTGGCCCAACCAAATCCATGTGGATTAGTTCCAAGGGCCTGCTGGTGGAGACTCTCTTCTTGGTTTTAAATGAGGACTTTGTTTGCTTCCCTCGTTGGCAGGATTCACAAATATAATCATGCTTAACTTTAAAAGATGGAATCCCTATAGCTAGCTCTTTCTTAATCAGCATGTCAAGTTGAGTAAAGTTAACATGTACTAGCCTTTTATGCCAAAGCCAACTATTCTCATCACTAGATATTAAACATTTTTCATCTAGTTGTTGACATAAATCTAGAGTGTATAGGTTTCCATTTCTATTTGCCTTAAGTTTACATTTTAGATTGGCCTTATCTAGATTCAGATCATGCTTGTCTATTATCATGCACTCATGTGAATCAAAAATTACCCAATTTCCTTTGTCAGTGCTCTGGCTCACGCTCAGCAGGTTGTGACAGAGACCATCCACCAGATAGACATCTTTAACTGGTCCAACTTCTCCAACTCCGGTGATCTTTCCACTTTGATTTCCTCCAAAGGTTACTGTGGCTCCATCTTTGATCACCTAGGATTTGAATTTGTCTCGGTCACCAGTCATATGTCTCGAGCATCCGCTATCAATGTACCATTTTCTATTCTTGGATGCTTTGAGACACACCTGCAAGGATCAAACAAGCTTAGGTACCCAACCTTTATTGGGTCCTTGATTATTAGTTCCCAGAGCCCTTGGTCCAGTGTTGGTCTTAACCTTGGGCTTGTGATTAATCTGCGCCTCTGGCCTAGTGTGGGCTTTAGGCTCTTGGACTTTCCTTGGAAAGTGTTCCCAAGTTCTGGATCCTTGTCCTCCCTTAGTTTCTTTTCTTGGAGGAGGATCCTTTGTTGTCTTGGTTCCTTTTGGAACCCACTTATAAGAGCTGTTAGCTCCATGCTTCCTAGCATTACAGGTGGACGTGGAGTGTCCCTTCCTGTTACAATAATTACAGAAGCTGAAAGGTGTGGAGCTGTGATCAGTGGCTTTATGAAAGAATTTTAGGTAAGGCTTCACTTTTGGTTCCACCCACTTTTTCCCTTTAGGTTTGTAGCCTAATCCTGTCTTATCCCTATATGCCCTCTGATTCATTAAAATAATATTTAACATTTCAGACTCATTAGTGAACTTCTGCAGGGCATTTTGCAGTCTATCTCTCTCAATAGAGATCTTGCTGCAATTAGGGCAGCTTTCTAGTGTTGTGGCCTTGGGTTCCTCTTGGGGGAGATCCCTTACCATCTGCTACCGGAAGCTTTCTGGCTTCCGCTAGTTCTTCACTCAGTGAGTCCACCTTGGACTCAAGTGATTCCTTTTTAATTCTCAACACTTTATAGGCTTTACATAAGCGAAAAAATCTTTATGAACATCATTATAGGCTTCTTGTAGTTCAAGAAAAGTTACCTCATCATCATCCTGGATGGGCACAAAGTCTGAGGATTTCTCCTCACCATCTTCTCTGGCAACAAGGCAGAGATTAGCAACCTCTTCCTCATCACTAGCTTCCTCATCCGAACTATTCACCCAGATAGAGGATACAAAGGCTTTCCTTTTATCCTTCCCTTTTGCTCTCTGAAGGCTTGGGCACTCAGCCTTGAAATGACCAGGATTCTTACACTCGAAGCACACAGGGGCCCTTTCCTTTCTATACTCCTTCTTGTGGCTAGGTTCACCTTTCTGAAAGCCTCCTTTCTTCTTGAAGAATTTTCTGAACTTTCTTACCATCATAGCCATAAAAATTCACAAGGAGGGGGGGGGGTGAATTGTGCTACCAAATAAAAATTCAAGCAATAAAAACACAAGGTTTTATATTGGTTCGGTCTACCTGACCTACGTCCAGTTCTCAACCACCCAGGTTGAGTTCCACTATCCCCAGGTTTTACAAACGGGTTCACCTGGAACCTTTACAACCGCAAGTTTTAGAACGGGATCACTTGCAACCTTACAACCACAAGTTTCACACCAGGTTAACTTGCAACCTTACTGACTCACTCCCCCTTACAACCTGTAAGGGTTCAACCTTTACAAATAAAGGATTTTCTAAACTTAGTTCTCTAAGAACGAATAATGTTACACACTTAGGTACAATGAATGCTCTCACTAAATGAAGAGACTTAACTACAAAGAGTACAAGATAAGTAAATGACTAGAACTCTCGATGTATTAAGTGCTCTCTTGCTTTTCTGGGCAGTCTTGAATGCTTGAAGAGTATTCTCAGTTTCTCTCTCTAGATTTCTGTGATTTCTTCAAGTTATCTTCATAAATGAAGATGAGCTTCCTTATATATGTCTTCAAGTATTCTCTCTCTTGGTAGGTGATAAGGCCGTTTGAATATAGCCGTTTTTCCCTTGTTACCGTTGCTCATTAATGCTCCATTAATGCTTAGCAGGGTTGACTTGCTTTATCTCTGAAAAGAAACTCTGACAACTCTGCTCTGCCAAAAAGCACTCTGACACTGCTTTGCTGTACGTTCTAACATTCTGATTGCATCCGGAAGCAAATCCACATCCGGAAGCAACATCACTCAGTGCTGCACTTGAACGTTAGTCTAGCAATATATTAACACATAGTCACATGCAGTGGGAGTTCATTTAGTCTTAGGAAGTTCTCTTACTTCCGGAAGCAATTTCACATCCGGAAGCACTCCTACTGGACGTTGAGTTATGGCTTAGAGTTATACTCACTGACGCTCGGTGTTACCTAAGCCAACAGGCAGCGCTAGTCACTATGCATCCGGAAGCATTCCTGCATCCGGTTGCGTCCTAACTTAGTCTCAAGGATTTTATACTCCTAATGTTCCTAGACTGAGTTATGACTTAGTGTATTACTTGCTTCCGCTGGGGGATGAGTCATTCATCCGCGAGCGCTAGTCCTAGTCCATCCGGAAGTAAATCCACATCCGGTTGTACTCTTACTTGTGGTTCTATATTAACCTAATTTTTTCTAAGCGTTTAACTTGTTCTTTCATATTTTAGTCTTCATCAAAACTTAAGATTCTAACAGGAAGTTCTTGACCCTCCAAGTTTGTTAAGATCAAGGCTCCACCAGAGAAATCATTCTTGACAATATACGGGCCTTCATAATTTGGAGACCACTTGCCTCTATCATCTTCTTGATTAGGCAAGATTTTCTTAAGAACTAAGTCTCCTACTTTGAATTCTCTCGGCCTCATCTCTTTATTGAAAGCTTTTGCCATCCTAGCTTGATATAGTTGTCCATGGCACATCGCGGTAAGCCTCTTTTCTTTAATCATATTTAATTGTTCAAAACGAGAGCATACCCATGCACTTTCATCTAATCCTGCTTCAGCCAATATTCTTAGCGATGGGATATCTACTTCAACTGGAGTGACAGCTTCCATCCCATACACTAAAGAATAGGGTGTTGCCCCAGTTGATGTACGTATGGTGGTCCGATATCCATGCAACGCATATGGAAGCATCTTCGCAATAATCTTCTTGATGTTCTTATTAGCCGCTTCCACTGCACCATTCATTTGAGGCCTATATGGTGTTGAATTGTGATGCTTAATCTGAAACTGATCACACAAACTTGTAACCATCCCCTATTGAGATTTGGCGCATTATCAGTAATGATTATTTCTGGCAACCCATATCGAAAAATGATATTAGTCTTCAAAAATTTGACGAATGCCCTTTGTGTTATACTAACAAAAGAACTGGCTTCCACCAACTTAGTGAAATAATCAATTGCGACAAGAATAAATCTATTTCCATTTGAAGCTTTAGGGTTGATTGGACCAATCACATCAATACCCCACATGGAGAATGGCCATGGGGATACGAGACTATGCATCTGATTTGGGGGAGCATGAGCTTTGTTTGAGTAAATCTGACATTTATGACATCTTCTAACATAGTTGATGCAATCCTTTTCCATCGTTATCCAATAATAACTACATCTTTGTATTTGTCTAACCAAGGTATGGCCATTCGCATGTGTGCCACAGATACCCTCATGGATTTCAGACATAACCCTCCGTGCTTCGTTCCCGCCAAGACAACGCAATAAAGTCCCGTCAAAACTTCTTTTATATAGGATGTCGTTACTAATAAAGAAATTTGACGCCATACGCCTAAGGGTTTTCCTCTCATTTTCTATGGAATTAGGCGGATAGATGCCACTTTTCATATATAACCTGATATCCTTGTGCCAAGAATGGTCGCCTGATTTATTGTCAATACTGAAACAAAATGCTTGAGCCTTTCTTATTTCAATTTGAATAGGCTGAATATGAACTCCACAGTCTAGTTGGATCATTGCAGCTAAGGCAGCTAAAGCATCAGCGAATCGATTTTTGTCTTTTGACATATGGTGGAAATTGATTGCTGCAAAATGTTTAACCAGTTCTATCAAGTATTCCTGGTATGGGATTAGTTTCGGATCTTTGGTTCGCCATTCTCCGGTTACTTGATGGATTATAAGTGCTGAATCACCAAAAACCTCAAGGTTCTTTACACCGAGATCGATTGCAGCTTGAAGACCATTAATACAAGCCTCATATTCCGCCATGTTATTAGTGCAATCAAATTCTAACTTTACAACAACTGGGAATTGTTTTCTGTCTGGGGATATGAGTACTGCCCCAACACCATTTCCATGCATGTTTGCAGCACCATCAAAATACATTTCCCATCCTTCTGGAGTGCTCATTTCACTTTTATCTTCTTCCGTAATGCATAGTTTTTCGTCTGGGAATTGAAAGTCAAGTGCTTGGTACCCATCAATTGGATGTTCAGCCAGATGATCAGCGATCGTGCTTCCTTTAATTGATTTTTGAGTGACATATTGTATATCATACTCAGACAATATTACCTGCCATTTGGAAACTCTACCCGCCACATGTGGGCTCTCAAAGATGTATTTTAGTGGGTCCATCCTTGAGATTAAGTAGGTAGTGTAATACAGCATATATGCCTTAACCTTCTTGTAGCCCATACTAGACCACAACATGTTCGCTCAATTATATGGTAGTGTGATTCACAATCGCTAAACTTCTTACTGAGGTAGTAGATTGCATGTTCTTTTCCCTTTGATGCATCACATTGTCCCAACATAGCTCCCATTGAGTTGGCTTGTATCGTCAAGTAAAGTATCAATGGCTGCCCCGGTGTAGGCAGAATCAGAATTGGGGGGTTCAATAGGTAATCTTTGATTTTGTCAAATGCCTGTTGACAATTGTCATTCCACCTTTCCGTACAGTTCTTCTTCAAAAGTTTACACAAGGGTTCACATGTTGAAGTTAAATTAGCGATGAATCCGGCGATATAATTTAATCGTCCTAGAAAGCTTCGAACTTCCTTTTCCGTTTGAGGAGACATTTCCCGAATCGCCTTTATCTTATCAGGATCAACTGTAATCCCCTTTTTACTTACAATGAAGAGAAGCAATTTTCCAGATAAAGCCCCGAAGACACATTTGTTGGGATTTAACCGCAACCTGTATTTTCGTAATCTCTCAAACAGCTTTCTCAATACTGCAACATGACTTTCTCCTTCTGCGGATTCAGCAACCATGTCATCCACATAGACCTCAAGTTCTTTGTGCATCATCTCATGGAAAAGTGTTACCATAGCGCGTTGGTAAGTTGCCCCAGCATTCTTCGATCCAAAAGGCATAACGCGATAAAAATATGTTCCCCATTGTGTGATAAAAGTCGTTTTCTCTTTATCTTCTTCATCCATCATGATTTGGTTATATCCAGAATATCCATCCATGAAAGAATATCTGTAACTACGAGCGGTATTATCGACTAGGACATCAATATGGGACAATGAGAAATCATCTTTTGGGCTAGCCTTATTCAAATCACGGTAATCAACACACATTCGAATTCGGCCATCTTTCTTTGGGACAAGCACCACGTTTGCCATCCATTGCGGATATTTGGCTACCTCTAAAAAGCCTGCTTCCAACTGTTTCATGACTTCATCTCTAACCACTAGAGACAAATCTGAGGCGAGCCTTCTCAATTTTTGCTTTTTAGGCTTGATATCTGAAAATAAAGGAATTTTATGAGAGGCAACTTTCGGGTCAACACCAGGCATATCTTGATATGACCATGCAAAGACGTCTATGAATTCCCTAAAGAGTTCTACCATCTGTTCCTTTTCAGGGTTATCCACTATCTTAAATTCTTTCTTTACTTCTTCACTGCCCATATTTATTACTTCAATTATATCTTCATGTGGACATATTCTCTCATCCTTATATTCAAATTGTTTTGCATATGCTTGGATTATCTCATCGTTATCACATTCGTAATCATGCATATCAATGGTAACAGACAAATCGTCTTCTAGGGGTTGAAGAATCTCAGCATTGGATAAGAGTTCCGAGGAAATTGATTTCCTGGAGGGCAAGAAAATGAATCACAAATGAATAGAAGAGACGAAATGGATGAAAACAAAACGAACTTTATTCGCATAATAATCTTTATTCATGGTCATATAAGAGTTTGCCAAATGGCACTTAAAAACATGAAAGCACAACTTTTAACTAAACAAGTTACTCTAAGATGATAAAACTGAAGTTGTCTTCAAACTCCCAATTTCCAAGTGCTCTTCCAGAATCATCAGTTGTGATCCACTCGCCAGCCTTCACAATTGATGAAGAAACCATCGCAACAGTCGATTGGTTTAAAACTTCAGCAGGCATTGGAAATGTCATTTTGATATGGGGGATCTCCAAGTTTCCATCCTTGATCTTGGCTTTAATACTTGCCTTCTCAGTTAGTTGCTCTTCCAATGTAGGCTCATATCCTAACCCCTGGCGTTTGTGGTTTTCGAGCAGATTTAGAGGAGACTTGATGCCTTGAAGGTTTGCACCCAATCCTTTCCCAAACTCAAACCCGTTTTTCTCCATCATTTTCGTCACTATGACACTGACATTCTTACATCGTGTAGGATTTTCGATTTCAAAGCCTTGAAACACTACCCCGAGTTCATCTTCAGCAGCTTCAATCTAGGGAACAGAGCTAGGTTTGCTCACCATGATTTCTTCTTCTCCTTTCACTATGATAATCTTCCCGTTATTAACAAATTTCACCCTTTGATGCAAGGTAGAAGGCACAACTCTTGCTAAGTGTATCCATGGTCTGCCTAACAACATCGAGTATGATGAGTTGACATTCATAAGTTGGAAATCTACCATGAATATGGTTGGTCCAATTTGTACGGGTAGGCGTATCGTGCCTAGCACATCCCTGCGGGTTCCGTCAAACCCTCTCACCATCATGTTGCTATATTCAACTTCTGATTTGTCTATGGATAAATGTTCAAAGGTGGACAATGGAAGAACATTTAATGATGACCCACCATCTATCAATACCTTAGCCACGATGAAACCTTTGCACTTGAGAGTGATATGTAAGGCTTTAAATTGGTCCGTAGTAGAACGAGCAATTTCTTCTTCAGAGAAGGATATGGTTGAGAATGCCTTAGTAATGTTCATAATGCTTGCAACTTTCTCCGGGGTAGTGCTGAACAACACGTACGCTTCGTCCAAGGCTTTTTGTAGTGCTTGACGATGTGGCTCAGAGTTCAAAATCAAATTGAGGATCGAGATCTCTGCTGGAGTTTTATTTAACTGATCTATTATGCTGTAATCACTCTGCTTCATAATTTGAAGGAATTCCTCCTCATTCTCATTTACCTTTTCTGCATTTGAACTAGACGGAAAATAGACATGTTTCCCCTTCTTTAGTTGTCCGGCATCCGGTGGTAGGTAAGTTTTTCCACTACGTGTGACCCCAGTCATTGGTTCATTACTAGCTACAACCTTCATAACTTGACCAGATGGCTTTTCGACAATACCCTTATACCTCCATGGTACGACATGATTGTCCTGATATGGGAAAGGGGCAGGTATCATGATAGTCACTGGACGTTGGTGCGGTGATGACACGACAATGTTCTTCGGTGGTTGCTCTCTGATCACAAATTCAATTGGTTTTCTTTCAACCATTACTATTTCTTTATCAATGTCATAGAAACCTTGTTCAACAAGTGAGATATTCTTTGGGAGGTCAACTTCCTCAATGACATTCACTTGCCCTTCATGGGTTGGCAAATGATTGGTTTTGATTGATGATTCGTCATTTTTCTTCAACTGGATGTGGTTAGCATCTACCAAATCCATAACATTCCTTTTAAATGTAACACAGTCTTCTATTGAATGTCTAATGGCCCCCATATGGTATTCACATTGAGCATTAGGGTTATACCAAGAAGGATATGGCTGTTGAGGTTGCTTATAAGGTCGCGGCCCCATTACCTGAGCATCTAAGAGTTGTCTATATAATTCAACATTAGTCATGCCAAAGTCGGGCCATTGACGATTGTCTTTCTGTCGCCAGCTTCCTTGTCCTCCAGTTTGCCCTTGTTTGTTTGTATCATTCCGAGTTTGCCTAAACCCACCTCCGCTTTGAGTGTTGATCGATGGTATTGCTTGCAGCTGCCTTATGGATTGGACAAAGCTCACATCACCTTCTTTCTTCTTCCCATTTTGACCTTTTCGAATATCATTTTGATAAGTGATTATTCCTTCCCGCACATCAGCATCGATCCTCTCACCTATCTCAATCAAATTGGAGAAATCTGTGACATGTGTTCCAACCATATATTTATAGTAAGGATCCTACAGAGTACAGAGGAAATAGGAACACAACTCGGACTGAATAAGAGGAGGTTGAACTTGTGATGCTACCATCCTCCACCTCTGAGCATAATCTTTGAATGTTTCGGTAGGTTTCTTGCTCATTGCCTTTAGTTGTTCCCTAGTAGGAGCAGTGTCGAGGTTGAATTTGTATTGTTTCATGAATGAATCAACTAGATCCCTCCACTTTTTAATCTTTGACTGGTCTAACTGCATGTACCATTCCAACGCCGGTCCTTTCAAGCTCTCATGGAAGAACAACAATAAGAAATTTTCATCTTAAGACCAAACAAACATCTTAGTGCAATAAGATTTGAGATGATAAATTGGATTTCCTATGCCATTATATTTGTCGAAGTCTGGCATCTTGAACTTTTTAGGTAATGTAACATTTGGGGCCAAACATAATTCCTTCAGATCAAGTGTGCTCCAACTGTTCGATCCCTGGAGTGCTTTTAATTGGTCTTTCATTTCACCAAACTCTTGCTTCCATTCCTCCTCCTTCTCTACTTTTGAGAAAGTGTATTGTGCATCTTCACCAGGCTTTTCTTCACTCTCATCCTTAGGATCCACAATTTTCTTCTCCCTCTCTGTCTTGCTTGTCTCTTCATCCTTAGAATCAAGAGTTTTCTTCTCCTTCTCTATCTTGCTTGTCTCTCCCGTTTCCTCTCCATTTGGAATTCCGGACTCCTTCTCACCCTTTTTTTCATTGAGGATCTTAACCAAGCCTGACATCATTTCCTTCAGAGTATCTATTTGTGATTCTAGATGTGACAGTCTCTTATCTTGAGAAGGATTAGTTTCCCCTGAACCAATAGTCATTTGATGGCTCCGCTTACGTGTGTTATACGGATGCGTTGGGGGTACCTGGTTAGGACGCTTAGACGGAGCAATATTGTATTACCTGTGTTTATGAACAATGAAACGTGATGTTAGTTTATTAAAACTTAGATCTAGTCGGCACACGAGTCATCCGTTAAGTGTTGCCATAAGATTTGACGTAGTTGATAAGTGTCCTCCATACTCCTCAAGGAATTTATTATTCCATAGGGAGATCAAGAGTTGATCATTATGCCATATGGATATCACATCCTTTTTGGCTTAAGATCCTTTCAATGAGTGATCCGATTCTTTGGACATAATAGCCTCTAATTCTTCAGAGAATTTAATATTCTTCAGGGATTCCTCAGAGAATTTAATATTCTTCAGGGAGTTTTTAGAGTTGATCATTAGGCAATAAGTACTTTATTTTAACCTAAGATCTTTCTTGAACGAGGCTTCGGGCGTAAGATCCTCTAACTCCTCAGAGAATTTAATATTCTTCAGGGAAATTTAGAGTTGATCCTTAGAAAAGACGAAAATTGAATTCATTCTATCTAAGATCTTATAAGAGCACATATCAAAAGAAGACGCATTTTATTCATTGAAGAAATTTATTACAACATCAGTTTTTCAATACATTCTCGAATTCTTCTGTTATTTCGTTACAAAAATTGAAAAAGTTGACAATCTCTGCTTGTGGGCCAATAGGGGTAACCATGCTTTCTGCACGCTTGCAGGCTCTCCTGAACTCTGGGATATTGTTGTTGAGAAAGATGAGCAGTTTCTCGAATCTTATTATCCAGTCCCCGAAATTCTGTGAGACTTCTCTTTATTTACTTAATTTGTTCATTAAGTCTTGAATGATTTCAGCCGTGTCTTCCCTCTCGTTAGCCATTTCTTCCTCCTTATTTTCTAAGAGTTGAAATAGATTGCTTAGTTGATTTTCTTTGTTTTCCACAAGTTGAACCAGATTGTGAACCTCTTGTTGCAGATCTTTCACGAGGCCATTGCTTTGCACTTCTTTCTCAAGTAAATCCTTTTCACCCTCACTAGACGACTGATATTGTTCTTCATTTGTGTCTCATTTTCTTGCATTCGCCTGTCATTTTCTCGCATAGCCTTTTTCAATCTTTCATTCTCCTTCTGTTACTTGAGGAGTCTCAACCCTTCTTCTCAATCTTTTCTTCTTCTTTTCTCCATCTGCTCTCCTTGTATGGCATCATACTTTCCTTGCAGCTCGTTTAACTTCCGCTTATTTTCTAAGTTCACCTCAATGAGATTTTCCAGTTCTTTTTCCTTCATCTCCAGGCGCTTAACTAACTCCTTGTTTATTTTCATTGTATCATTATCTAATAGGGATCTTGTGGGGCATAGGCAAGATTAGTCCCTCTGATTCTTTTCTCGATCCACATTTGGTAATTAGGATCTGCATCAGTGAGTCGTTTCCCCAACCCGATCCTTCCTTTGAAGACTACATTGTCCCAAGCTTCTTTGATTTTCTGGCATGAATGAATGAAATCTTTGCCTCATATGAGATGTACATGGTCCTCACTTCTTTCTCAGAAGGGATCCTTTGGCGAAAAACTAGCTGCCTTAATGCTAGCATAGGGTTGTAATTGATACAGCCTCTAAGTCCCATGAGGGGTACATTGGAAAAGTCTCCGCAACAGTAGATAATCTCCTCTTCGTCATACCACCAGTCTATTTTCCACCTTAAGGAATCTTCTGTTTGTCGCGTGAAAAACGACTCCCAATCATATTCAGTCATCTCATCAATTTCCTGTATTTGTCGGAATTCCCTGAGGTGGTTGGTGTCCAAGTATTTCTTATACTTTGGAACCCGCTCCAAGTCGTACATGTGGCTCAACATCCAGATTTCTAACAGTGCTAAGCAGCATCTTAATCTTCCTTTCTTTTTAATATGGCAGTAAGACAGCGACATGAAGGTTTCTACTAAAATAGCAGGTATAGGATTGACTTTATAATATTCCACTGATTGAAAGACACTTATAGCTTCGAGGTCAATTATTCCAATCGAGAAAGGGAAAAGGATTATGCCATAAATAGCTAGAGCTAGGATTCTTTGAAAACCTTCCTGTTTTCCGTCCTTCGCCATCTTCAGTAAACGGGCCTCTATCGCAGACCTACTGATCCCTTTGTTTTGTCCATTACCCACTATTTCAACTTCTCCAGTTCGAATTTCTAATAGCTTTGCTATTGCTGCCTTAGAAGGTAGACGACCTTGATATTGATACACCGGGTTCTTCTTCTTGTATGGCATTCTTAGAATTGCACCGTACTCTTCAATTGTTGGGGTCAATTGGAAGTATGGAAATGTGAAGCATCTTAAGGAGACATCCTAGTATTGACATAGCTTAATGAGAGCCGTACTATGCACCCGTACTTTGAGGAGGTCAAGTATGTTGCCATAAAGCCAATTGGGTAGGAGAATCCATGGAACGACTTATTCGTATTAGGATCTCAAGTGGTTCAACTTTTACTTCCAATCTTACGCCCTTTCCTGCATACACTTTCCCAATGGGTACTCGGCTTGAAAACATTTCTTGTGCCATCAAACCTTATGCCAAACTTATTTAATAACTCGTTTACCTCTTTAAAAAAAATAAAAAAAAATGTTAGAGTGTCTTAGGAATAAACTTAGGGTGGGTCATGTACCCTATAAAGGAAAGTGCTAACTTATTGGGTAGGCTTCTAAATTCTTTTTAATATGTGAAAAGGTTTTAGGTTGTCCTAATAATCCTCACAAGGTCTCCTAGTTGCCCTCATCATGATGATAAAGACCCCACTAACAAAAATTAACCTTCAGGGAGTAATGAAAACTCCTCAGAGATTAATATTGTCGCATGGGTAACAACTAGGATGAAATCTTCACAGTAACCTCAGGGTTGTAAAACCTCTGGGAAACCGCTAGAAACTTCCTCTCACTAAGGTACTCTCGACCCGGGTATAGGGCCTAATAATGTGTGTGAGATAGTGTAAGTGAGCGTGTGTGAAGAGGGCATACAAATCTGAACCTATATACTACCCAAACCCTCATCTTCTAAATAGATTACAAAAGAAACAATATATGCAAAAAAATAAATGTCAATGATAAAAACAATAATAATAAATAAATAATAGAAAAATATGAATAAAATAAAATTAACATTATGGCCATAATTATTTTTAAACAATTAACTTAAATGGGTTTCACTCTAAAAAAAATTAAAATTTCCCCAGTAGAGTCGCCAAACTGTAGCGCCCGAAAAATTAGGTTAAATTAAGATGTAAAAATGGAGCCGCCACCAAAATTTTTAAAAAGGATATTTTGGAAAACCTTTTAAAATAAAAAAAAAGGGTTCGTGAGTCGATTGTGCGTGGGGAAGGTGTTAGGCACCCCACAGCACCCGTTTAAGAGAACGGTTACCCAAGTTAACTGTTTAAAAATAAATATGACCTTAATTTTAATTTTATTTTAAATTACATAGAGAAATCAATATATACAAATAAAAATAAAAATAAAACAAAAAAAGGGAAAAAATAATTTTTACATTTTTGGACTTGACCTAGGATTTGACCTAGGGCCTACGTACCCTTAAGGGATCAAGGCCCACGTAGTTCGGGGTAGAAATGCGTGTCACTTGGTTTGTGTTTTTTAAGAAAAACATTTGTTTAAATTTAAGAAGAAAAAAATATTATTTTTGGTTTGTTTTTTTATATTATGAAAATGTATATTTATTTATTTTTTAAAGAGGAAACACTTCACAATTTTGATTGAATCGCCTGAGGAGATAATCTCTCTCGGAGAAACAATCGACTTTCAACCTGAAAAGCTAATTCAATCTTTCACGGATGAAAATCATTCAACCCATTTTCCTCTTTTATGAAAACCATTTCATTTTATTTTTTTATTTATTAAAAAAAAGATTTCATAATTTTAAAATAAAATCGAAATAAAATCATATATCAAGCAAAGATAAAATATTGTAAAAAAAATATATACATATATATATAAAAAATTATTTTCAAAGAAAAAAAATAATAAATAAATAAGAATAATCCTCTCTTATCTCAAATCATTGGCTAGATGAAGAGACAATCAAATTGTCTTAGAGGGTTATATCACCTTTGCCTAAATGAGATTAGAGAGAGATTATGAATGCCTCTGTTTACAATAGACTTTCATCGGCATAAGAAAACAAAGGTGAGAAGAAGAAGAAGAAGAAGAAGAAGAAGAAGAAGGGATCTCACAACAAATCACTCTCTGTAACATCCCATATTTTTAACACATAGAAAAATGGTTTTGTAATATTTAAATTTGTTTTGAAATAAGAATAGGGTTTTGAGAAATAATAAATTTGTTTTAAGATTTTAAAAAAATATATATAGATTACTGTTACACTATGGGAAAGAAATAAAAACATTTAGTGGATTAAATAGTAATATATATATATATATATATATATATAATATTATTACATGTAAAATAGTAAGTCAAATATGTTTGAAAAAGGGTCAAACCCAATTAGAAAGACCCAATAGTAAAATACCTAATTGTTAAACCTTACCCTAAGCCCCCTTATAAATATTATTTGTTGTCACACAAACACTTAGCCGCCTCCCTACTTAAAATGATCATAATCAGGTACACCATAGACACTTTTTCTCGCACCATGTTCATACTTGTTAGTATTATGATATTAATCTTTGTTATTTGTTCCTACAATTAGTAACTTGTCAATCAACATGTTCTTTTCAATGAACCTATTTTACCATCTCAAAATGTAACCTCTTTTAATCATTATTTTATTAGGTGTGTATATAAATACATATGTTAAACCATTTTCGAACAAATACTCTCATCTCTCAAACCTCATTTTCTATTTTCTTTGCCAAAGTAATGTAATAAAAATAATCTAAAACTCATTATTTTTGTTCTGCTGACATCAGTTATGACTTGTATGCATATCCTTATTATATTCTTCAAACTCACCCCTAGCAACCATTTGTTTTAATATGTAATTTTAGTGCAAAAATAAATATATATTTCATCTATTTTATAGGGACCATGTCAAACCATTTTGTGTAAACTTATACCTAGTTAATTAATGGTCTCATAAGTGTTTTTTTTTTCATTCATATGTCTGACTATAAATTATATATAATATACATATACCATACGTACATTATTAAATTGTTTTTCTTATCCTCATGCGGTGCTTTAGTCGTCAGTTAAAGGAGAATTTGATTTCCTCTCACACTGTAGATATGATGGTAATGATGTTATTACTATATATGAAAATAAAACTATTACACGTAATAAAAACTTGTAAATAAATAATAGTATTCCTATATGAAAAGTTTATATCTATAACATGTATCTAAGGTATAGTTTAGAATTATAGGGTAGTGATACGATAACTCTAGTTAGTGTTGAATAGGGTGATGATAAAAATATATACTTATGGTTTTGTAGATACTCAATGAGAATTTTTGAAGTGATTTTGTGATTTTACTTGTGAGCTAAGGAGAAACAGGCAACTCTGGAAAATTCTGATGGATACTTGCAAATATGTGTATAATTATATTATAAATAATTATAATTTGTTTAAATTATGTGAGGTATAATCCTTTTAAGCATGCTTGCTTTTTATCTATATTATGTGAGATGTATGCTGGTTTGTCCCTTTTCAAGCATGCTTATATGTATTGATACAATTTACTTGTCAGTTGAACCTCTGTGAAGCATGATTATATATGTTATGAGTGATCATGGAATTGCAACGTGGTTATGGTATCATGAATTAGAATTTGATATGGTTTTGAAATTGGATATAATTGTCATAACATTTGCATTCATGGTGATGAGATAGAATTTAGAGGGGAGAAGATATGTATGGTGAATTTTATTACCACGTGGTATGCCACCACTCGGTGCACAGTGGATGGTAGTGGTACTTGTCAGGGCCCTTTCTTCTATGCCTTCCTTTGCCAGGGATTGCATGGAAGTTATGGGACATGTGACATCTCCTTATATTTGTTCTTTAAGGAGGGGAGTCATAGTCCATACTTGATCTCTATACCTTTGGCAGAGTATATCTCAAGTAATGGTGAGCTTGAGACAATCTAGTTAATTGGATATGTTTCTGTTTGGACTTTGTGATTAGCCTATGGCTGCTGTCAGCGGAATAAAGGTGTAGGCAATATAAGGGAGGCATGCATGATTCATTCATTTATAAGCGAACTATATCTATCTAAATGTATGAGTAGCGTAATATTGGTGTATTTGGTGTCCACAAATTATTTTGTGGAATATAATTATTTGTAAAATAATTGTACATGATTTGTCGATATATGTTAGATGTTTTCAGTAGTTACTTAGAGACAATCAAATTGTACATGATTTGTCGATATATGTTAGATGTAAAATCATTGGCTAGGTGAAGAGACAATCAAATTGTCTTAGAGAGTTATATCACTTTTGCCTAAATGAGATTAGAGAGAAATTATGAATGCCTCTGTCTACAATAGACTTTCATCGGCATAAGAAAACAAAGGTGAGAAGAAGAAGAAGAAGAAGAAGAAGAAGGGATTTCACAACAAATCACTCTCCACTCACCTTCTCTCTATGCTTCCCCAAGAAATATAAGAAGTATGCTATAGATGTATACCTTTCTAATACACCTCTTTTTTTTACTCTCAAAACCTAGCCTTTTTCTCTCTTTTCCAAAAAAAACCTCCTCAAATGCTCGCTTGCTCTCACTTATATAGGCAATCAACTCTAGGGTTTCACCATCAATGCCTTCTTCATATTTTCCAATGTATGCTCACATTTTTTTTGCAAGGCAAAGAGACTATATTGCACCAAAATTCTAATCATTCCCTTTTTGATCATGTTAATTGCTTTTTTTTTTATTCTTTTAGAATCTATGATTATTATGTATCAATTCCATGTGAAGAACATTGCACTATTCCCTTTTGACATAAATATCAGTTCCATCTTGTGTGCAATCTATGATTATTATGAGATTTGATTGGCAAATAATTTCTCCTTTTACTAAAATTTCCTTCAAAAATTTCCTAACTTACTCATCAAGTCAAATTCTTATTGATTGTCCTACATGATGAGGAATCATTCTTTTATGACCACAATCTAATCACCACAACTATTTCCAATTTCCTCACTTAGTTGTCAATCTTTGTTTGACCCTTACACAATTTGACTTGTGCTTGCCTCACAAGAAAGAATCAAGAGAGTATCATATTTTATATTACTTTTATTTATTATATTTTTTTTGTTTTTTTATACTTTTTTTATTTTTTTTATTTTCTTATTTTTAATTTAGTGGGGCCCGGAAAAAATAGGGTGTTTACATATACCTTTATCTTTTACTAAAATTTATTCATATGCATGAATCATTGTGAATTGTGAATGATTTTATGTCTGACAATGTATTCAGAAAAAATTGGTTATGCCAAGCGCGTGGGTTGAATGTCTTTCTTTAGCACGAGGGTAAAATATCTTAAAAGTAAATTGTGTTGGAGTTAATCAGTTTCTTATTGTGCCACTTTCTATTTAATCAATAAAATATATTATTAATCAACATAGTTTAAAAAATTCTTATGTACCATTGGTTCCGCGCAATGCGCGGGCAAAAAAAGTCTTGTTGGGTGTCGTATATGCAAGCCATGCAATAGTGTCTCACTCTCAATGGAGCTCCTCCTCCTCCTCCCTTGCCTTTTATGCCTTCAATCAACATCCCCATGCCTTCTCGAGATGATAATGTTGTAAATTCAAGTTTCCAAGGCAACCATGAAGACAATGATGGGATGCAAGTGATAATCTATAGTATTGATTTGTGCTTTTTAATGAATGTGTGTTTTCATTACCTAGTTGTGTGTGTATCTTTGAATCTATGAATATTTGAATTCGCTCTAAAGTAAATGAAGTTTTATGTCTAATATTATAATTTTTGACTTTTCTTGATAAGAAGATTTTTGTTGATCTTTAATTTTCTCCCATGGCCATAAATATAATAAAACTCATTTGCCTTATTGGTTGAATTCAAATAGGCATAAAGTAGTTGAAATTTTATATGGCTAATTTTTAACTATTACATTTGGAACACAACATCACAAGAACAATAGTGAAAACAAAAAAAGTTGCATTGTACAAAAAAAATCCACTCCCTCACCAGTCATCGAATTCAGCTTCCCTGCACGTAGAAAAACTTAGTTAACACGCAAATTAAATTATTTCTTGTCTCAACAAATTTTTATAAGTTATGAGCATACCAAACTAAAGGTAAGTCGTCATCTCCATCAGGAAAAAAATCCTCAAAGTTGGCCGGTTCAAAAGGCTCATTCTCGTAGGTGAAGTTATAACTATTACCCATGTCAAAAAAGATCTCGAGGTTTAAGGTGAACAACCATATGCCAATTCTTATGCTTTGGATATGCAACATAGTAAACTTGTTGAGCCTCCGAAGCTAGAATATATGGCTCATCATCTTCAAGCTGACCTGTATAAATTAACCTAGAAAAGTTGACTGATGTGATTCTAATTTATCTTTTTTTAATCCTCTTTGATTTGTCGTGTTTGCCCATTGACACTTGAATAGTGTCACCTTGAAACGTCCTTGGTAATTACATCAACAAGTCTTTCATAATAAGGAACTCCTCCATATTACATGGTACCATTGCTGCAGCTATCATAATATCTGGTACCAAATGTGCCAAAAAGCCAAAGTTTTGAGTCTTTAGGCCCGCATCCCGAGACACAGTGCAAAACTTGAAACCATTGACATTGTAAGCCGTAAACCTTGTTGCGAACTCTATAGGTCCGATTGCAAGAGCTCTCAAATAAACACCATGGTCTAAGTTGTCATTTATTATTCGATGCCCAAACCATTTCGCAAATTCTCTGTACTTTGTTATCAAGCTCCACTGATCGAAAATAAGACATGACAAATAAGGCATTACGATATAGCGAAATGTTGATTTAATAATGAGTAGTAACTTGTCAAATAAATAAAGCAGTAATTCTTACTTTATGAAATGATTAACTTTGCTGCAACTTATTGAGACATGACGATGTGCTTGAAGTTTCTCGAGCTCAGTTAGTTTAAATGCGTCACTTCCTCCCACTGCCCTCCCGACAAGAGGGAACAAAACATCGTTGAGCAAAACGCTTGACTCGGGACTATCATCTACCCTAGATGGAAGGTTGAAAGATTTCTCTTTCTCATCAAAGTATCTAAGTATCTGGAGCAAGAATATGAAATTCCATCTCCTAAGTAGCCTTCAGCCATAGAACTTACATGACGTGCTCTATTTCTTACGTAAGATTTCAACTTGCCCAAAAATCCATAAAAATGAAGAAATTTTGTTAAGTTTGTAATCATATGTTTAGATGAAAAATAGTTATGGTAGAAGAACAATACACACCTCTCAATCGGGTACAACCATCGATATTGCACTGGTCCCCCTAACTTTGCTTCCTCAACATGGTGCTCTATTAAGTGAACCATGCTCGTGAAAAAGGATGGAGGGGAAATCATCTCATCTCTAGATGACAGAGTGTTAAGATAATTTTTTCTTGCATCTCATCTAATTCATCGGCTACCAAAACCTTTGAACACAACTGTCGAAAGAAAGTAGATAAACCGACAAATGCAATGGACACATCTTGAGAAAGCGTATTTTTAATTGCAAGTGGGAGTAGTTGCTGTATGATAACATGACAATCATGACTCTTTAAACCAAAAATTGTGTGATCTTTCATATCAACACAATGCGAAATATTGCTTGAATATCCATCAGAAACTTTAGTACTCTTTAATGTTGCTAAAAAGATATCCTTGTCTTTTTTCGTGAGAGTAAATTTAGTGGCTGAAATTTGTCATTTTCATTTGGCCAAGCATCTTGCCGCACTCCCATATCACGCAAATCTTTCCTTGCTTGAAGATTATCTTTGGATTTTTTGGACCATTAAGCAGTGTAAACAACACATTATCACACACATTCTTTTCGTTATGCATGACATCAAGATATTGACATAGTAAATTTGAATGCCAATAAGGAAGAGAGAAGAAAATACTTATTTTACGCCATTGTCGAGTAGGAGTTGATTGCGGCCTCTTTCTCTTCACCTTTTTACCCTTAGCTGTAGGATTAACAACCTCATCAACATGCTTACCAAATTCACATTGATGAACATTAGCTAATTGTTCAACAATATCTGCACCTGATAAACGTTTTGGGGGTGGTCTTCTATCTTGTTTCCCATTGAAACGTTTACGTTGCAATCGAAACTTGTGACATGCATCAAGGAAGCGTCGGTGACCCATGAAACACCGCTTTTTACTATGCTTGAGGCAAATTGATTCAGTGACGAAATTGCAATGTGGGCAAGCAAGACCAGTGTGTGTATTCCATCCAAATAATGCACATATGCCAAGAAAATCACTAATGGTCCACATTAGAGATGCACACAAATTGAAGATAGTTTTATCGAACAAGTTATATGTTTCTATGCCTTCATCCCACAACTCTATTAGCTCTTTCACCAGTGGTTGAAGGTATTATCAATATCATTACCTGGAGATTTTTCCCCTGGGATGATCATTGACATAATAAAGGAGCTTTGCTTCATACACATCCAAGGAGGCAAATTGTATGGAACCAAGATAACAGGCCAAATATTATGCTTTGCGCTTAGATTTCCATAAGGATGCAACCCATCAGACGCGAGAACGAGATGGACATTTCTTGGATCTGCAGAGAATGATGGAAATTCACGAATTAAACGCTTTCCATGCTTCACCATCACGTGGATGTCTTAAATTGCCACCTGTATTCTTATCAACGTTGTGCCACTTCATATGCTCTGTCGTCTTAGAAACATGAACAACCTTTGCAATCGAGATTTTAATGGAAAGTATATAGAAGTCTCCGCCGATATCTTCGATTTCCTTTTCACCTCCTCCAAATTCTCATATCTTGAGGTGTTACACCACTTACAAGACACTCTTTCAGCTTCATCACCCCAATATAACATACAATCCTTTGGACACGCATCAATTTTTTCATACTCAAGCCCAAGTTTAATTTTTTTATTAATTTTTTTATCTCATAAAAAGATGAAACGATTTCTGCATGTGGGAATGCGTCATGCAACAATGCAAGAATAAAGACATGTCATTATCACTTATTCCAATAATGCATTTTATATGATATAATTCAATTAAAAATGATAATTTAGAGTATTTATCAAATCCAGGGTATAGTGGCTTATCTCCTTCTTCCATCAATTGGTAAAAATCATGAGCCGCCTCATTCCTCATGAACACTGGCTCTGATATAAATACGTTTTAGTTCCATTATTTTGAGATAAATACATGTTATGCTAACTTCTTTACCCACAGGTAGATTTTTGTGATACGTATTTATATTTGTATACTTTTATTGTTTTTTCTTAAGCATACATGGCACAATGAATTTGTGTTTACCTCAAATTAATTGTCTAATTTTTGTTTATGATTCTCTAAATAAAACAACTAACATTCCATCTCAGTTTCCCACAGACATTTTTTTGCTTAAGCTGGTAAGAATATGTGTTTGGGTAACAACTTTTCTGAATGGAAGGATGATATCCTTCTACAACTGGGGTACTTGGAAATGGACTATGTCCTTAAGACACCTAGGACCTCTGTACTTGCTGGTTCGGCAGATGAAGAGACCAAGGAGTACCATAGGCATTGGGAAAAGACTAACCATCTTGGTGCTAATGAAGATTTATTGAAATTTAAATATTACCTAAACTCCTGTATAGCCTATAGAAGCTAAAATATTAGATCATGAAAGAATTTGAAAGAAAAAGGTGTTTTCTACATATGGATTGCTTAAAATGAACATACGCATAAACATAAGTATAAACATAACCTTAAACATATCATCAACTTAACTTAAAAAATTTATATTACTTATAAAAAATACGCATTAAAATCTAGGATTTTATATCAACATAAAAAATGTATTATAAGTTTTAATATATTATTATAGATTAATTTTGGATAATAATTTTCTCAAAAGTGTGATAAATTTTAAAATAATTTATAACAAAAATTAAATTACTACATTAGATTAGATTAAGTAAATTACATCACACTCTAAAATAATTTAAACATACTAATTGAATTAATAACAATGTATGAAAAAAATTTAACAATACTATTTGAAACAATATGTGTAACATCCCATACTTTTCTTACTTAGAAATAAAATGTCTTAGAGATATTTACATATTTATTTAAGATTAGAGTAGCAAGAAATATTAAAATTGTTTCAAAACTTTAAATGGTAATAATATTTTAATTTGTGGATGACTATTATATCAAGAGGGAAACTGGAAAATAATTAAAATGATATTAATACACACACAAGTTGTGCATACTCTTTTATTTAGTAAAAGGGGCCCAATTCTAAATGGCCCAACTAAGAAAACCTTTTGTCGCCTCCTATATAATCCCTTTTCCCTCTCCCACTCTTTTTTTCCCACTCCCCTTACATCCAGTGTCTCTTCTCAATTACAACACAAGGTGCAATATTTACCATTTTCTAATTGTGCAGTGATATATGTTTCCACTCATCTATTTTCAACTTTTATATTATTGTGCCTTTCAAACTTATTATTCATTTTATATTGCTGGTTTTATTTGGGTTAAAGGCTTAAAGCTCCTTATTTTTCTCAACTATTAAAAAGAAACCCGATGGTTCATATCATTATAATATTTTTTTCCCTCCTTGACAATGGAACTGATACACGTATATAGACACACACAACTTTGGTTATCCACTTAATTTTTTTTTTACTTGAACAGTGCAGAGATTTCATTTGAGCTTTTTACTCATTTTCAATTTTTTTAATATTTAAAACAAAACCAGAGAACGGATATGCATGTGTACACACACATATTATGTACTACCTCCGGTCCTAAATATAGGACCTAAATGACTTTTTTTTGGAGAGGTTTAGGTTGCAAATATTTTTGATTATCTATTAGTTTATAAGTAAAATAAACTAGTTTAAGGGAAAAAATTAGGTAAATCAATTTATAATTAACTTATTTTTGCTTTTTTTAGGATTTTTCAAAAAAGTCAATTAGGTCTTATATTTAGGACCGGAGGGAGTATATGATATCTCCTTCCTTTTACTGTGGCTTTTAGCGCGAGATTCTAAAATTTTTTCAGATCTATATATTTATTAATTGTTTTATACCACATCCATTTTGTTGTTTTATTCACTATCCTAGATTTATTTTTATTTCTTTCTTTCTTTATATATGCAAAAAAAAGGTTAACCTTTTTCTTTACCCATAGCCTCCATTCCATTCATATGACAACTACCATATATAAGTAGGTATTTTGAAAATTATTTAATTATTTGGGTATATATTATCATTATTATTATTGTGTTGATTTTGATCCTTTATACTCCCTCCGGTCCTAAATATAAGACCTAATTGACTTTTTTAGAATATCCTATAAAAAAGAAAAATAAGTTAATTATAAATTGATTTACCTAATTTTTTCTCTTAGACTAGTTTATTTTACCTATAAACTAATGTATAATCTAAAAATATATCAAATATGTCATGATTTAATAGTCTATTCCACAAACTTAACCTCTCCAAAAAAAGTCAATTATGTCTTATATTTAGGACCAGAGGTAATATCTCTTGCCTACACTCCTCTCATGCGTAATTACACAAAATAAACTTCATTCCATATATATTACACGTTTCATACCATATTCCTTGGGTCTAAACACTTTTTTTACAATCTCTTTTCAATAATGCTAAGTATTATGAATACATTGTAATAGAATATACTATAACACATTCACCCACATATATAAGTTTCTGTGTGATGGGTATATATATGTACATATATTTTAATAGGTTAAAGATGCAAAAATGAGTTCAAACTATTACGCCAGGAGCACATAGGGGTAACAAGTATTTCTGGGCTCAATTCTGGGACTGAAGAATAAATATTGGTGCAATATAGATAACGCCGTTTAGTTTAACCGACGTTGACAGTTAAAAGCTGACGTGGTAGCGGAAATAAAATTTTTTGCTGACGTGGCGTGCTTATGTGACAATTATTTTTTATTCTTTTAATTAATTTAAATAATGTGGGCCCACACACTCAGAAAAATAATTAAGGTTGCAATAAGTTAGCTTCTTTTAATGCATGTTTGATTTCTCGTTTATTAGTCAATTGTGTTAGACACACTTATGTTAATATTCTGTTGGTATTCTGATAATATTCTGTTGGTAAATTTGCACATTTCATTAGTCAATTGTATTGAGGCTAGTAGTGTATGTAGTGTTCAATTTACACCTTAACCCTTATTAATATTCGGGTAATACTTATGTATCAAAACTGGTCTACCTTATTTTCTGACTTCTTTTTGCTCACTAACCAAAGAACCGAGCAAAATTGGTCATGCAGGGCTGTGATTCCAAATCCAACTTATCACCACCAAGTTTCCCCTTCTCTTCTTTTCCATTAAACCCCTCAATTTCTTCACTTTCTGTGCCAAAAAATGTTCACAAAGCTCCAAATCTTAGACACCAATTGTTTCCACATAGTGGGTTCTTCCAACACACTTCCAGGCATAGGAGTTTCAGTTCCTCCATCTGAAAAGTCTCACCCACTAACCCAAAAATCCAAACAACATAAACTCCCTCATGCCCCCAGTAATGGCAGGTTCAGGTGGTCTCGCAGAGTTCACAAAAATGTTCCCCATAGAAAAATGGACGGCATAAATCATGAACATGTGCTTAAAAAACAGGACTTTGAGACAAATTTGAATGGTGGGTATCATAGAAAGAGTGATAAAGGTGAAATTTTGGAGCAGGGAAAAGTGAAGACCAAGTGTTTGACGAAATGGGTGAGTTATGGTGGATGTATACCAGCGATTTTAACAGCTTTGGATATGTTTGAAGATTTGGATGAGGCTTTGAGGCCATGGGAGGAGAAGCTAAGTAATAAGGAACGGAGTATAATTTTGAAGGAACAATTGAGGTGGGAGAGGGCTGTGGAGATTTTCGAGTGGTTTAATGAAAAGGGTCATGAGCTGAATGTGATTCATTACAATATTATGTTGAGGATATTGGGTAAGGCTAGGAAGTGGAGTCATTTAGAGAGTTTGTGGAATGAGATGGACAGAAGAGGGATTGTTGCAACTAATTCCACTTATGGAACTTTGATTGATGTTTATAGCAAAGGTGGGTTGAAAGAAGATGCTCTTGTTTGGCTTGATAGGATGCTTAGGAAAGGGATGGAACCTGATGAGGTCACAATGGTAATAGTGGTTCAGTTGTATAAGAAGGCAGGGGAGTTTCAGAAAGCTGAAGACTTTTTCAGAAAGTGGTCATCAGGTGAACTTCTAATTAATGAGGGAAATAATGTAATGAATGCTTCAGAAATGGACAAGAGGGGAGAACATAGTTATGTCTGCCTGAGTTCACACACATATAACACCTTAATTGATACGTATGGGAAGGCTGGTCAACTAAAAGAAGCATCTGAAACTTTTACCAGGATGCTTAAACAAGGGATTGCCCCAACAACGGTGACATTCAACACAATGATTCACATTTGTGGTAATCATGGACAACTAGAGGAAGTAACCTCACTACTGCAAAAAATGGAAGAGCTTTGTTGTCCGCCGGACACGAGGACGTATAACATTCTGATATCTCTTCATACAAAGCACAATGATATAACCATGGCAATGGAGTATTTTTCAAAAATGAAAGAAGCCTCCCTTGAGCCAGACGTTGTGAGTTACCGGACTCTCTTGTATGCGTACTCTATTAGGCAAATGGTCCATGAGGCAGAGGAGCTTATATCTGAGATGGATGAGAAGGGTCATGAAATTGATGAATTCACCCAGTCTGCTTTGACTAGGATGTATATAGAGGCAGGAATGATTGAGCAGTCGTGGTTATGGTTCAAGAGGTTTCATCTGTCTGGAAATATGACATCTGAGTGCTATTCTGCCAACATTGATGCGTATGGGGAGCATGGTCATACTTTAGAAGCCGAGAAAGTTTTCAGTTGCTGCCAAGAAATGAAGAAGCTTAGCATCCTTCATTTCAACGTGATGATTAAAGCTTACGGCATAGGAAAATGCTACGATAAAGCATGCCAATTATTTGATAGCATTGAGAAACATGGTATGACTGCTGATAAATGTAGCTATAGTTCACTAGTTCAAATTTTGGCTAGCGCTGATCGGCCACATACTGCCAAATTTTATCTAAAGAAGATGCAGGAGGCAGGTTTAATTGATGATTGCATCCCATATTGTGCTGTGATCTCTAGTTTTGCAAAGTTAGGTCTTTTAGAAATGGCAGAAAACTTGTACCAGGAAATGATTGAACATGCTGTGCAGCCTGATGTAATGGTTTATGGGATTCTGATCAATGCTTTTGCTGATGCTGGAAGTGTTACAGAAGCCCTCACTTATGTTGATGAAATGAAAAGGGCAGGCTTGCCTGGGAATGTAGTCATTTATAACTCTCTGATTAAGTTGTACACAAAACTCGGTTATCTAAAAGAAGCAGAAGAAACATACAAGTTGCTTCAATCGTCTGAAGAAGGTCCTTCTATCTATTCTTCTAACTGTATGCTTGATCTTTATACCAAGCGATCCATGGTTGAACAAGCGAACAAGATATTTGAGAGTGTAAAGGAAAAGGGATCTGCAAATGAGTTTACATATGCAATGATGCTTTATATGTACAAGAAAATGGGAAGACTGGATGAAGCCATTGAAATTGCAAAGGAAATGAGAAAACTAGGGCTCTTAACTGACTTGTTGAGTTATAACAATGTGCTTAGTATATATGCAATGGAAGGGAGAACTAGGGAGGCTGTAGAGAATTTTAAGGAGATGATAAGCGCTACCATTCGACCTGATGATTGTACCCTCAAATCTCTAGGCTTTGTTTTGCTTAAATGTGGGGTTTCAAAGCAGGCTATTAGCAAGTTAGAAGTAATGATGAAAAAAGATGCTTCTCGTGGTTTACGAGCATGGATGTCAGCACTATCTTGTGTGCTTGATGTGGATGATTTCGATGATGAATAGACATTTAGGAATGCCAACTAGCAACTATTAGTGGAGACCTGATTCGGAATGTCAGCTGCAGCCAGCCATGTGTCAACTTGTGGTTCCCTGGTGGATGATATAATGAAAAGCTGGCACACACTGCATTCGTTGGCTCCATGTTTATCTACAATGTATCATAAATCGTTAACTCAAACAGTTTGACCATGAGCTATGCTCTTAGTTAGAGCCAATCTCAGTACTCATCCTGAGTAAACCTGGAAATAGAATCGCCTGTAAGTAAATGTATTTTGATATAAAAGAAAGTAGGAAACTTTGGTTGTAAAAAGCATGTATATGTACGAGGTTTAGAATCATAATTATTGTGCAATTTTTTTGCCTCCTCTGTTTCTCTATTATCTGTTTTGACTAGCAAATTACTCCCTCCGGTCTTAAATAGAAAACCCAGTTGACTTTTTTTTTTTGGAGAAATTAAAGAAGCAAAATAGGTTAGTTAATTTCGATATATGTGATATTTTTTTTAGATTACCTACTAGTTTATAGGTCAAATAAACTAGTTTAAAGAAAAAACCAGGTAAATCAATATATAAGTGACTTATTTTGATTTCTAGGATTTTTCGAGAAAGTCAACTGGGTCTTATATGTAGGACTAGAGGAAGTATATCCTATCTGGGTTTAGTGGGGCTACTTATTTGTATAGGGTTTGTGAGGTAAAGTTTGTGAATTTTATTGTCAATGCTGCAACTATAGCTAATTTCACCCTGCCTTTGTTTTAAATTCATAACATTCAGTAGAAGAATGATATGACTGAAAAAGGTAATAAAAAATTTCTACTACAGATGGATGACATCGACACTCTTTTAGAACAATTTTGATGCTTGAGATTAGAGACTAAGATGTTGGAACTAGAAGCTCTGAGCATCTATACTATGACTATCTGCTCATTTATATGTTCATTGGTTCTATATTTCATCATCAAGCTTCTGTTATGCACTCAGAATAGAAGCAATAACGATATTATTACTACTTTCATAGCCAATTGCGTGGAGTTAGGATATTGTTAACTGTATTTCCAGTGACTATATTTCATCCCTTCCTTGGAGAGAATAGCTTCTTCAAAATTGAGATGAAATATTATTCTCATAACAAATTTTGTTCTTAGTTCTCAATTTCTTCTATTCCAAAATTATTATTTTTCTCCCATCATCACTTGTGGTTTGGATGTGGTTCTTAGCTCACTGAGGGTACTGAAGTCCATTAGGCTTAGACTTTGAGTCTACATACATTATTGAACCAGAGCAATTTCTGTTTTGTATGTTCTATACTGATGCAGTGATGCAATTCAAGTTGCATTGTGTTATAAGACGATCAGTTTATTTTTGTGGATTTCAAGTATCAACTCAATACATACTTTGTAGTTTGAAGTACGCATAATATCATATTTTCTTAAAAAGAAAATTTTGCATTTTTTCTAACAACTTGAGCCAGGGTATGCTGACTTCCCTTGTCCTATAAAAATGTCTGAATCTTCTCAAAGTACATCAAAGAGATACAGCTAATACACAAACTATTTAAACGTAAGCTAACTAAACTTGCCAAAAGAAATAAGCATCTGAAATCTTATCATCATTATGTGTCTGTTTTTCCTGCAGGTTAAGCAAAGACTAAGGCCATAGCCAATAGCAGAGAGAATGCAGCATGGCTGTGTTTATGAAATTTGAAAGCCCTGCTGGTTATAAAAATCCCTGGCTCTTCTGGTAGTAATTCCTCAACATTTAATGTCATTTTCAAGCCATTTAGGCATAATCCCTTGCTGCCAATAAAGTAATACGGTTTCACCTCTGAGAGTTGAAACACATCTCTCCCTCCTCTTGTGATGTTCTTGATGAAGTCTCTGTCAGTGCAATGCTCAAAGCTTGTTTTGTTCACCTCCAGGACATTGTAGAGGTGCTTGTTAAAACCAAAATCTGAAAGCAGCAAAATAAAGAGAAAAATTCAGGCTATGAAGTGAGAGCTTTGAGGAGATAAGTTGATCATATGATACTTAGTGAATGAGAAAGATGAAGAGATCTTACACAGCCAATCACCCTTGTAGAAGTGATCATGTCTAGCCCACTCTGTGAAGTTAACATTTGGTCTCCAAGTGAATTTTCCTCCTCCAACCCTGTGCAATACAGGATCTCTGCTCTCAGTGCAGAAAAAGCCCATTGCCATGGCCATCATTAAGCCTAGTATTGTTCTTCTTTTTATCACCATTTTTTATATCTGAGGCTGTTAGTCTTGAGAATGATATTCTTCCTGTTTCAAAAGGAAACTAGAACATATGTATACAATTCTCTCACAGATTTGGCACCAAGTGAGCATTTTATGTATTGATAAGATTGTTCTTTAAAAAAGAAAAAAATTTCTGTAATGGTGGTACATGTATTTGGAACGAAGGATATTCACAACAATTTTGCAGTATAATTGTTTCTTCTCCTTCTACCTACTCCCATCATGCATTTCTAGTTGCTACTCCTTATTGTACAAGTGGCTCTTGGTTTCATTTCTGTTAAGATAAATGAAAATTCATGTTTCAGTTTGAGAAATGGTTTCAAAAGCTATGATTGTTGAGTGTTGATTGCCAACATTTATCTATTTTTGGTTTTTGAAATAAGATATTATAAACCTTTTTTATTATTATTAAGATTAATTTTTCAAATTTTTCCTGTTTTCTTTTTTTGTTTCGTTGCGCAATAGTCTTTTTTGTGGCCTCGACCGCGTATTGGCTTTAGGCAGTGCAAACTGCAAAGTAATCAGTGTGTCATACTTCTTTGGATTTTGCACTATTTTCCTTTGAGTTTTTTCCGTTTGATTTCGTTTTAATTTTTTACTTTTTTAATTTCATTTTAATTCAGCATCTTATACTATGCATTTATCTTAACACGGGCAATTTTTTTTTTTAATACAATAAAGCACTAAACTCATAGCATATTATGTGGCATCTCTTGTCTAACTTTAGCAGCAACATGAGCAGGCACTTCCTTAAACTGCACAACTCCAGCACCCACTGTCATCGCATATCTTGCGAGCAAGTCAGCAACACTATTCCTCTCTCGATTACACCACAATATTTGGACATCCCATGCACGCCTACACAAAGACAGAATCTCTTCCATCTCATTTGTTCCATTCCCATCCATCTCACGGTATTGCTCAATATCTTGGACAAGTTCAAGACAATCAGATTCAAGTATGAGATGTCTAACACCAAACTCCCAGCTCCACTTTAATCCCATGAGAATAGCCCACCGCTCCGCTACGTAGCAGTCTCCTCTTCCCATATTGAATAAGAAGCCTCCCCTCACCTTTCCTTTATAATCCCTCATAACCCCCGCACACGCCGATGCTCCTCCATCCGGGTTACATGCTACATCCACATTAACCTTCACATATCCTTTCCCAGGAGCTTCCCATCCATCAATATCCCTACCACGGTTCAACCCATGAGGTATACACTCCCCACTCCATGAGGCACATGCTCTAACTTTAGCAATAATAGTTCTAGCTGTTACCTCTCCATCATTAAATATCTTGCTATTCCTTGCGAGCCATAATTGTTGACAAGTTAGGGAAAATACAATTTGCCACGGAATATCATACGCTTTAAATTGGGCCTTAAGATTCCATTCCATCCAATTTTTTATTCCTCCATAACTAAAAAAGGTAGAGCAATACCTTCCTGGTACCATTAATAACCAAACCTCTGTCGCCTTATAACAGTCTCGAAGAACATGTAAGTCGCTTTTAGGAAATCTTGCACAACATCCACACTCATCTAAAGTAGTTATATCACGCTTAACACATTCCATATTTGTTAAAAGATTACCTCTACAAGCAAGCCACATAAACATTTTGCATATCTGTGGCACATTCAATTTCCACACCTTCCTCCATTGCCATTCATCTCGCCTGCTATTATTCTCCACCTGGCTCATATACGCTGATCTAGTAGAAAAGTCCCCAGAAGCGGTATACCTCCAACTCGGGGAATCCTCCACATCCACATGAAGTCTCTGGTATAAAATTGTACGTACCATATCTGGTGTTAAGTACGGTACAAAATGATCTAGATTCCATTCTCCATCCTCAGTAATAACATCAGCAACTTTAACTTCCAAATACTCTTCTGGAAGATTATTTATAACCACCTCTGCCAGTTTAATTTGACCCGGAAGCCACCTATCTTCCCAAAATCTGATAGAATTTCCATTCCCCAATTGCCAAAAAATGCCATTCTGAACTTTTGACCATATATTCTTCACTCCTTTCCATACTTGAGATCCCGCTCTAGACGAATTTATATGTGGCATCACCCTCAGTCCGCACCCATATTTCTCCCTCATTAATTGAACCCATAAGGCATCCTTTCTATTAATTAAACTCCACCCTAGCTTCATCATAAATGCATTGTTCTGTAACTTAGCTTTCCTTAATCCCAACCCTCCTACCTCCTTCCTCATGCACACCTTATCCCAAGAAACCAAGTTAACCTTCGATCGAGCTTCACTCCCACCCCATAAAAATTTTCTGCAGCGTTTATCAATTTCATTGCATGTTGATGAAAGTAAAGGCATCGTTTGCATATCATATGAAGGTATAACAGACACCACCGAATGAACCAACGTGTGACGAGCTGCACTAGACAGGGTATTTGCCTTCCATGATGACAACTTCTTATCCATTTTCCCCAAAATATACTCCTGAGATCGCCTCGTAACTTTCTGATGAATCAACGGAACACCCAAGTATCTCCCCAAATCAACACATGGGCTAAACCCCATGAAATTACTAATTTCATTAACTCTGGTGTGATTAACATTCTTGGAGAAAAATATCCTGGATTTCATGTTATTGACTTTCTCCCCTGAAGCTGCACAAAAATCATCTAAACAGGCCTTGATAATAGCTGCCTGGTCCATATCTGCTTCAGCAAACAACATCAAATCATCGGCAAAGAACAAGTGAGAGATACATGTCCCACTCTTCTTTAGCCTAAAAGGTTTCCAATTATCCTCTTCCACCTCAGTCTGAATCAAATGAGCAAATTTTTCAATAATTAAGACAAAGAGATAAGGAGATAAAGGATCTCCTTGCCTTAACCCTCTTGACGGAGAAAAAGTTTCGCCCTTTTCACCATCCCACATAACTTGTAACTTAGCCGTGCTGAGACACCATTCGATAATTCTAATCACATTAGAAGGAATCTTTAATTCATCTAGACACTTCAACACAAAATTCCATCTCACAAGATCATATGCTTTTTCTAAGTCAATCTTTATGGTCATAAATCCCTTCTTCCCTTTTCTATTCCTCATGGAATGAATAACCTCCTGAGCAACAATTATGTTGTCTGTTCCTTGCCTCCCTGGAACAAAACTACATTGATTTGGGGATATTATTTTCGGCATAACTCTCCTCAAACGGGTAGCAATCACCTTTGTCAGAGTCTTGTAAACAACATTACACAAACTAATTGGTCTAAAATCCCGTATAGTTTCAGGATAATCAGTCTTAGGAATCAAGACAATATTAGTTTCATTGACACTACTAATCTCCTCCTTATTCTCAAACATAAGATCAACTTTAGATAAAAGAGACATACCTAAAGTTTCCCACTGGCTTTGGAAGAATAAGGGGTTTAATCCATCTGGGCCTGGAGCCTTCATTGGCCCCATAGCAAAAAGGGCTCTCTTCACCTCCTCCAAACTTATCTTCCTTCCAATAGATTGAATATCTGCCTTCGATAACTCAGGAAACCGGTAACCGAAATTCACTTTTGGCATCACATCGTTGTCATCCATATATAATGACGTGAAAAAACTTGTCCCAATCTGCCTTATCTTCATTGGGTCATACTCCCACTCTCCATCATCTCCTTTCAATGCCTCTATACGATTTCTTTTCTTTCTACTATTAGCCATAGAATGGAAATATCTCGTATTTTTGTCTCCTTCATTATACCAGCTACATCTAGATCTCTGAAGCCACATAATCTCCTCCTGAGCTAAAACCTCTTCCAACTGGCCCCACACATTTTCCCTCTCCCCCTCAATACTACTATCAAACTGTAATCTCTCAAACTTTCTATTAATCGAATCAAGTTTCCTTAACAAACTTCTCTTGCGCTGATTAACATTCCCAAAGACCTCCTTATTCCATTCCTGAACATTCCCCACAAATGACATAACATTCTCATGCCAATTTCTTGACTCAACCCAAGATCTTTTGACAACTTCATTAAAGTCATCATGGGTTACCCAAGGGGCAAAAAATCTAAACTCCTTCCTCCTCCTTATTTTTACCCTTCCCCCTTCCATTCTCAACAAAATAGGGTAGTGATCAGATTTAAATTTGGGTAAATGAACAGCACTTGCCTCCGGAAACTTCAACAAGCATTCCTCATTCATCAACACCCAGTCAATTTTACTATAACATCCTTTCCTTGCCCAAGTAAATTTTGGACCTGCCGCTTGTATCTCTTTCAAACAAGAATCAGACACCCATTCTCTGAACCATTTATCGGGAGGAGCAACATTCCTTGCATTAGATAACCGGTCATCATAATTAAGTGTAGCATTGAAATCTCCACAGAAGCACCACCTAGCTACACCAAAATTATCAACCCTCTCCAACTGTCTCCACAATTCACGTCTTCTTTGTACCTGTGGACTCCCATAAATAATAGAAAGACCACACTCATTGCTAGTGCCTCTTTTTATTATTCCATGTAACACTTGCTCATGCTTCTCCACAACTTCGAACTCAGCCTCCTTCTCCCAAAAAACCCAAATACCTCCACTAAAACCTAATGACTCAATGATAGCTACCTCATCAAAGCCAAGCCTTCTTCTCATTTGTTCTGCCTTATCACCCTTCTGTCTTGGTTCTAAGATAGCTATTAGACTCAAACTGTACTGACGTCTAAGTTCTGTAAGAAGCGGAGTAAGCGTTCTCCCCCCCGCTCCTCGTGAATTCCAAAACAAATAATTCATCATTATTAATAATACTATTTAAAATAATGAACCAAACAACTCAAGATTTTAGCACTCTTCAAACTAACGACTTAGTCGTAGTTTCCACGCCCATCATATTGTCTTGCACAAAAGAAAGAATATTCTCCCTAATTTCCAAAACTCCTTGCCTCTTCTTCGAACCTGGATCCAATGGATTATCAGCATACTTCGAAGGCCCAAATGATGTATCCTTCACCTCTCCTTGTACAACATGGGTCTTTTCAGCCTTTGATTCCATTTGTTGCTTCATTTTCGGCCCCACAATCACAGCCTTCTCATTGACAACATTAGTCTCAAATTTTGCAATCCTATTTTTAATAGCCACGTAATCATCCATGGGATTAGGAACAACTTTATTCTCTTTCTTTTGACCCATAACCTTCGGCACATTCACTTCCTTATTTATTGACTTTTTCAAAAAAACTTTAGGCTTGAGGTGCGTATGATTTGTTACCACCGTTTCAGGAATATTATGATTGCCCTCCTCATCATTATTTGAAATATCTTCATGATCAACCCCATTTAAAATATTATAACGAGATCCCTTAAATTGTGGAACTGAATTTGCACTTTCTCCCCTTATTCCACGCATCTTCCCTTCACGTCGTCCGCCAAACCTCCCCTTCCAACTCCGTTGAACCACCATCCAATCACCATATTGCTTCTCTTCTTCCCCTTTCTCCGGCAACACATCATGAGACTGCTCCTTACCATCACTTCTATCTTGATCAATAATCATATTAGAAGCAATACAATGATCCTTATCATGCCCGTACTTGCCACACGCAAAACAAATCAAATGGAGGCCTTCATATTCAATCCTCTTTTCCACTCCATTAATCATGATACTCGGCAACAAGGGCTTAGTTAAATCAAGCATGACACAAATACGAGCAAATCTACCTTTAGTTCTTCTCAAGGTAGTGTTGTCGATTTTTACCACTTGACCAATTTGATTTCCGACTACATATAACATCCCCTTATTATAATAATCAAGCGGTAATTGGGAAATGCGAACCCAAGCAGCAATCTTTGACACTCTCTCCCCTTCTGGATTAAAGTCTGATCTCCATGGTTGAACACTAATATAATGATCAAAAATGAGCCATGGCCCTCCAGCTAAAGCCAAGTCATAAGTTTCTTCCCTCCTACAATTAACCAAGAAGAACCCTGAGCCAATATCAATCGTATCAACGTCACCCCATAGTTGTTCAAGCTTCCGTATCATAATCTCCTCTCGAACATTCATTCCCAATACCGAAACAAATAGGGATCGCTTCCATCTCCTAGCCATCCTCTTGCGAAGCTCCTTTGAGACAATGATATTAGGAACTTTCCCGGACCTATCAACGGTGATATCCTTCTTCCACCCCTCATTCCTCCACCATTCCTCATCTTCTTCATCCGTATCAATCATCCTATCATCAACCTTAGTACAAGCCTCTTTATAAGAACGGATGGGTTTAGCATCACCCCCTTTCATTTTGTCATTAGTCATCAAATCTTCTACTCGTGGAATGAGAGATCGTTCATTAGAACTACCCTCAGCTTCATGCAAATCATCTTTGGAAGACTGCACTTCTTCCCTTTTACCATCCTTCAGCCCCTCAGTACCTCCTTTGTCCACCAATGAATTGACGGACCTCTCCCTGCTACGTGACCGTTCTCGTTCCCTGCTACGTGATCGCTCTCGTTCCCTACTACGTGATCGCTCTTGATCTCTCATAGCGTTCTTGATCTTGTTAATTCTTGCTCTCGTTCTTGATCTTGTTTCACTTTCTCCTTAAAAGAAATATTATTTTTTTTCAATTTTACTTGATGAATAATGTAAGATATTAACTCAACAAACTTACCCGACCACTTTGAAACTAAATACTCATAAATCATTTTCGACCCAAAAAAAACTTATAAAACATGTTTAAATTTTGAATTCTAAATTTGTTTGACCCAAAATTCTCAATTTGATCATAGCACAAAAATAAAATGCAAATTCTTTTTTTTTTTGGCTGCCCTATAAAATGCAAAAGAGGTCAAGGGGAAACCCAATAAAATAACGATTGAATATCAAAAGAAAAAAAAGAGGTCATAAATTTGTGAAAAGATAATAAGAAAGATTGTTCCTTATTTGGGATAATGCGCTAATTACCTGCATTACTGAATTAGTTAATACTCCCTCCGGTCCTAAATATAAGACCTAATTCACTTTTTCTGGAAAATCCTTAAAAAACAAAATAAGTTAATTATAAATTGATTTACATAATTTTTCACTTAAACTAGTTTATTTTACCCATAAACTAATGGATAATCTAAAAATATATCAGATATGTCATCATTTAATAACCTATTTCGCAACCTTAATCTCTCTAAAAAAAGTCAATTAGGCCCTATATTTAGGACATGAGGTAGTATAGTTTTAAGGAAACAAGTCTCTAGTTAAGTAATGAAAAACAATACATTAAATTTTTTTATCCCAAATAAGGCACAATCCCTCTTTTATCCTTTTACAAATTTGTGATCTCTTTTTTTCCTTTTAATACTCAATTGTATTTTCTCATAGGTCAATCAAAAATTCAAATTCAAAATTTTAACAATAATTAAGCTAAAATAAAAAGAAACAAACTTGAAAATCACAAAACAGCACCATTCATCCAAGCTCGAACCCGTGACCTTCAGAAGCGAAATCAAATGCCATACCACCGAGCCAAACACCTTTGGACTCCAAAAGACTGTTTCATTAAAACAATAATAACCAAACCATATTTTTAATCGCTAGATTTCTCTTCGTCTTCGTTCCGATCATCTCCACCGCAATGGTTACACAGTACGGCATCGAATTTGCCGTCCATTTGATCTCCAACCACTTTGGAAACATCATCTCTGTAATAATTCACTACTCCCTATTTATTTATTTATTTACCTTCCTTTTTTTCCCTTCCAATTTCGTTTTTTAATGCTGTAATTGTTTTTTTTTTTTGGTGCAGAAAGTTTGTGAATGCCTTCTCAGAAGAGGAGCCCTAACATTGGATCAATTGATTCGCTTCACGGAGCTCACCAAGGAGCAGGTCAAGAATTCACTACTTGTGTTAATTCAACACAACTGTGTTCAACCTTTTGTTCTTCAACAAGAAGGTGTGTGTGAGTGTACTCCTTTTGCTTAATTATAAAGTCTAAGTTGATATTGTTATAGAAATAATGGTGCACACTTTAAATCTTTTATATGGCAAAGGTGCACCCAATATAACATGATAATTTCTAAAAGGTGCACCTAGTAGCATGATACTTTTGAGGGTGCAAATTTGACTTGTATATTAAAATGGGGAAAATTTGTTTTTCCATCTATTAAAGTTAAGTTTGACCATAATGTTGGGTACACCTTTAAGAAATTTTCATGCCAGTAAATGTCTCATTTTGAATAATAATTGCCAAATTTGCACACAAAATTACCATGCTATTGCTGCACCTTTTAGAAATTACCATGATGCTGGTGCACCTTTGCCATTGTTTATGTTTATATTATATTTTTTAAAAAATATTTTAGTCATAAACTATCCTATATTTTTATTTCATGTGATGTATGTTATAATTTAGTGTTTATGGAAGGAAAGATGACTGAATGGTTCGATGAATATTTCCTTGATATAATATCATATTTATAATACAAAATCTTCCTAATAATAATAAATTTTTCCTTTACCTAGTACAAGTGTACCTAATACAATTCTCTAATATTCTCTCATTATAAAGATTTCCTAATACTATAATTTACAATTATGACTAAGATAATACAAATATTCTACTAATACAAAATAAAACATTATTTTCATAATTTTCAACTGTAGTATAGTATTTTCTTTTTGTAACCTCCACAAAAACGGTCAACTTGATCTTATAATTAGGAATGGAGGTAGTGTTTAACTGATTTGATTAAATTACGGGTGTTAGTTATGTTAGTTGGTTTGCTGTGCTCTTTTTAAAACACCATTACTATCTTTCCTTATTCCATTCTTGTCCCTTAATTATTCTCGGAGGAGTATCAATAAGGTTGATTTGGGAAGAAGTTGGCTTGAATTAGAATTGGGTCCTGAATATATAATCAAGACCTACCCTACAAATAGGTCCTATATTTAGGAGTGGACTAAGTGATCCTTTTTTTGGTACATAGAACTAATTTTTGCTTGTGTTGTTGTTCTGTTTTTGACTGAAAGTGTTGGAAGAATGGTGTAGTTTGAAGTAGTTTATTGTCGGTCAGAGTTTTTTCTGTGGCTATTTTGAAGATGGATTTTTTGTTATTCATTTTTTGTGGGTTTGATTAAAGCTCAAGTTTTTTGTTAATAGAATTTAAACGAATTGAAATTTCAAGTGAGAATTTTGGGACTGAGAATGTGAAGATTAAGTGTCATTTGTATCAATATGAAAGCCAATATAAGTTTTCCTAGCTCATATATTGGACCTTTTCCTTCTACAACAATCATTTTAGACGGTTCATGGATGTGCAACATCATATTAGGTGAAGATAACCAAAGACTATGTTTCATGAGCAGTCAAAATGTACTTAATATGTACTGAATATGTTAGGATGAAATGACCTATTTACCTCTTCTGATTAATTAATGATGTTAACTAGTTGATATGACATGGTTCTTTTTTATCGAGATATGACATGGTTCTTGAACACCCTAATCATATTCCTTTTCTCTCTCTCTTGATTATTGTTGATGTATCATCAATAGGGGTAATTTAAGAACAAATGAGAATTTAGAAATAGACTCTATATTTTAGAGGGGTACAAACCATTGAGGTTTTTATTTGTTTGTTTATTGATGATTTATTTCATGAATACATATATTATTCAATGCTGATTCAATTGCTAATGTCAGTAGTTGTTTTTTCCCTTAAAAATTAATATGTTTTCTGATGTTGATATTCTGACTAATAACAAATGTTGGTTGTGTAGAATTAAAAGTTAATCATACACAGTACCTGGCACTGTTTGACAACATACTCCATCGGTTGAGATTTCCCAAATTCTTGGATATTGTTTCACAGGATCTTGATGAAGGAGTTAGTTTTATCATGACCCTTATTTTCTTAAATTTTCAATTCAGTTTAAGCTTTGAATGCTGAGTATATTTGTGATTGGCTATGCAGTGCTTAGAGCTTCTTGAGGGTTTGTTTCGTGATGGTAGGCTAACTCTGAAACAGATGGTTGACAGAGCAAGCGGAAGAAAAGGTTACTCTACCCGGATCCAAATGCTGTACTGGATATTATCTGGCTTTTAAATTTATGAAAAATGGAAACTCTAATGTGAGAGGGATTTTTCCCTACCCCTGTTGGATTTATGTAAATACTATGATTGTATTTTTTTTAACAATGCTCCATGTAGATATGGTTTTACTAGATGGGTTCAGAAACCATGAGGGTTGGTTGGCAGACTACTAATTTTTAGTTTCTTTCTTGGTCTTAAAGCAAATATCGGTTACCAAAGTCTTGTAGCATAATAATTCACCATGTTGCTTCTTGTTTCTCATATAGATGAACCCTTGGTCTAGGAATTTTGGAGCACATTTTCTGTATTTGATCCTGGAGATACATGTGTGATATACTCCATGTACCTTACTAAATAACTAAGTATCACTAGATCCTACTTGTTGGTTGAAGAATGGCTTAAATAAAAATTCTTTAGAGGCTTCAATTACTGAGGGTGCTGTATAATCTGGGTTTGGCAGAGATAGGGGTTCTGGTGTGCCATATAGTTAGAATTTGTGTTCTTTAGGTGTGGCCATTTCTGGTATGCTATTTCATGTAAATCCTCTTGAATTAGTTTTCTCAAATCAATGGATTTCTTCTTTCAGGCAATGCAGTAGCCTTGGATGTTGTGCAAGAGAGCCTTCGCAAACTCTTGATGATTCGATATGTTGAACGCTGTCCTTCCCCTGAGCCAGTTGTATCTCCTCCAGTTGAGCAGGATACTAAAAAAAGAGGTGCTAAGTCCAAGGTAATTGTTTCTTCATCTCAACATGAAAATAGATCATCTCACTATGCTATCACATTATTTTGTTTTATAGACTGCAAAAATAACTTCTGTACTGTCATATTGCATGTTTTTTTCCTTTTAGCTCTTTATTTTGTCCTCACCAGTTCATGTTCTTTCTGTCACATTCTTTGGCTACACATAACATGGTAATATTGAAAAACTAACATACTTGATAAAAGGATTAAATCATTTGTCAGTTAGTTTTTTTCTCTACAATAAATATTCTTATGTAAAAATCTAATCATCCATGTATTGAAATGTAATCAAATAATGTTGGAAGTTGTGTATTATTATGATTCAAGACAAACAAATAATTACAAATATCACATATACTTTTTAGCAGTATTAAGATTCCTCAGGATTGTGAAAGATCCAGCAAAAAATCTAAGGATGTGAAATCTTCTACAATTCCATGTCTGGTCTGGTCCTCTTGTACATTTCTTTATTTGATTGTGAATCAATGCTTTGATATCGTCTTTTGCACTGAAGCTGTAAAACTGAAGTGTGCAGTTTGGTATCCCAAATATGAGTTCTACTGATGCTCTTTCTTTTGATAATCATTTCTTGTAGATACCTGGAGAACCAAAGACGATAGAGTATCATGTTTTAGAAGCAGCTCTGCCTGCGGAAGGAGTCAGGTTTTCTCTTGCTGAAAATTCTGAATTAGTAAATAATTCAGGCATTTCCCCCAAGAGAGTTGGGGAAAATGTTGGTAAGGCTACTGCTATGTTGAGTGATAAGACAACTTAGATTACTTCTTTCCTATCCACAATAGTTATAGCTTATATCTGAATTATGATTTCTGAAGTGCAGCAAAAGAGGATTCAACTCTTTTTCGTGCCAATTTTGAGGAGTTTGTACACCATTGTAGGCACAAGGTTGGTTTCACTGTATGATATCCCATCACAACTTCTTGAGTTCTTTCTACTGGCTTTCCTTTTTCTTTGAAAAAAATGTGTGTTTTGATGTTTTTTTTAGCGTGGAATTTTGAACTTGACACCTCTTTCATTACTTAAGTGTGCATCTGCTCTTGCAGCTTGCTTTAATGAGTGATAGACTTCAAAATTAAGATTTGAGTTGTTTCTTTCTCTCAAAAGGCAATCAGTATGATTTAAAATATCCCAAATGCATACTTATGATAAAAGTCAATGGAAAGTAACTAATCATTATATCCAATAGATTACTGATTGACGTTGACTTACTTTTCTTTTTCTTCATGTACTATATTTTTGTCTCCAGTCTGTCTTTTTTTGGAGAATCATTATTGAAACGATCCACCTGTATGCTATTCTTAGGTATTGATTCAGAATGTTAGAGCAGCACATGATGATGGACCTGCTACTGTTTTAGGGGCAATACTGGAAGCAACTAGAAATGCCGAGAAAAAAGTGAAAATGAAGAAATCAGGTGAACCAGATTCCTTGCTTTATGAATTTGGAAACTTAAATATATATTTGCAGAGAAAGGGAAATGATTAATATGGTTTCATGCCTATGCCTGTTGCGTCTCAATGTCATGGCTAAAAGAAAGCTGGTTGATCAGTCTTCGCATTGGTCTGACGCATTTTTATTTATTTCTTCTATTTCGAAGATGTTTTTGTTAAACAGCGCCTAAAATGTAGTCATATGTGAGATTCAATTTCAGTAGCCACAGTAAGCAGGGAAACATCAATTAGTTACATCCCCGTGTGTGTGTTAACGGCTGTTTTCTGCTGTATTTGTGTAACGTCAAATTTATTATTTTGTTTTACTGGTATGATCTACCAAAAACATTTTATATTTGTATGGTTGAGAATTAAGTCACCACTATCATGTCAATAATTGTTGATGAAATATCATTTCATAAGTCACACCATATTTTGAAACTTTAACTTGATAACTGTTCTAGTCCCATATGTTAACATATTTTTCCAGCTGTTATGCTATTTTACTGTCCTTTATTTCATAATCTTAGACAACTAGAATTCTCAAGCTTTTCGTTTTATCTCTCTCTAATATTTCACTGAGAAATCAAAAAGAAAAATACTTGTGCTTTATATGTTTCATTACCACATGCAATCTCTGGTGAGTTTTGACTTCCATTGGTTCTTTTTTTATGTTTCAGTTCCATTGACACTAGATGATATTTTCACTGAGGTGCAGAAGACTGAAAATGGCCGTGTTATGACCATGGAACGTGTTAGATCTTCACTTGTCCAGCTGGGTTGCACTCTGGGAAATGATTTTTATAGTATTGGTGCAAATATGACTTCTTCCTCTTATCTCATGTTTTCCTGTGTTGTGAAACACCGAGTCACAACAGTTTGTTTCTGAGTTCTGACAATTGTTCTTTTTCTTTTTCAGAACTCAAGAAAATTATTGAGTCAGCTCGGGATGAAGAGGTCCTTATGAGAAATTCTTGTGTGAACCTGGTCCACCAACACATTTGTGGTCTGACCACTAAAAACTTGACATGTCATTTGAAATGGATCCTAATAATCTTGTTGATGTGGCATATTAATTAAAAACTTCTCAATTAATTTATAATTTATAATTTGTGTCCTATTTTAGTGGATCCGCACAACTGCTTCTCCCCCAAATTAATCTGATCGTCGTTTCTATTCTCCTTCCCCACAAGAACCAGAAAATTTGCAGAGGATATTTCCACAGATCAATTCATTCACAATCTCAATTCTTTCTATCCCAGATACACATTTATTCTCTATTCTTCCGATCTTGCCCAAAGTTTCAATTTTTTCCATCACCCATTTCCAAATATTGAATTTTTCCTATTACCCATTTCCTGAAATGAATTCATAATATGACAAATTGAACCAACAGAAATTGCCTATATTACATTGAAACAAGAATCATGAACTTGATCAAGAACGAAAAACAAGAGAAACGAGAAATCCGTCACGAAGGGAAAGAGACGAAAAGCTACGCTGCCGCAAAAGAATTCAGAAACGGACGACTGAACGATGATTGTGGGGGAGAATAGAACCGACGATCAATAGATTTGGAGGAGAAGCAGTTGTGTGGATCTTTGATGAACATGTAGGGATTTTGATGAACGTGTGTTCAGTTTTTTTTCCGATGAAGTGGGATGCATTTGGAGAAGATGGGGAATTATAAATTTATTTAAAAGAAGTTTTTAATTTAATAGTAAGCCACATCAGCAGGATGATTAGGATCCATTTTAAATGACATGTCAAGTTTTTAGTGGTCAGACCACAAATGTGCTGGTGGACCAGGTTCACCCAAGAATTTCTCGGTCCTTATATGTTTTATTACATTCTCTCAAAATTATCTTACTCCCTCCGTTCCTAAATATAAGATCACTTTAGCTAATTTGGAGGGATTAAGGAAGACAATTATTTTACATGATCTTCCCAAAATACCCTCACTTAAATTAGTTATGAGGCATCTCATATGATGCGGTGAACAAAAATCTGTGGAAGACTTTTTCCTGAGCAACATTGATGGAGTAAGTTAAGTCTTCACTCTAATAAGTTCAATTCCTCAATTCCTCACTCTCTTTCTCAATGCCTTCTTCGTTCTCTTTATCTTCATAACAATTCCTTCACTGGTAATTTCCCAAACCATATACTCAACCTCACAAATCAAATTCTCAACGTCACTGATAATTTTCACACCAGAAAAATCACCGAAGATATCACAGATTCTCTTCGTGTCTTGATTAATCGCCGATGAGAGATGAATTCGTCACTGGAGGTTGCTATTGCTACGGAATTATCGCCTACGATAATGATGATTTCTATTTCGTTTTTCTCTTCTCTACGGTGAAGTTTATTGTTTATCTCCTCAATTGAAATGATCTTCTGTTGGAGATTTCTGAGTAAACAAAACTCCTATCTGCAGGAGAAAAAGAAAAGGAGGGAGAAGATGAAAAACGAAGGAATTTTTTAATGTTGTGTTTGCTTTCCCTTAGGTTGGAACAATTTTGAGGATAGGGGGGGTAATTTGGGGAAAAAATGACATAAAATAGAAAGTGATCTTATATTTAGGAACTTATCCACATCCCCAAAGTGATCTTATATTTAGGAACGGAGGGAGTATTTTAGAACTGTCTCATTTCTTGTTCTATTTCGCAGGTTGAGTCAACTGTATTCAGAAGGTATGGAAAGGATGCCTACAGGATGTTCAGATTGCTGTCCAAGGCTGGTTGTTTTCTTGAGACAGATAAGGTTATTATTTCTTGTTGGCAGATGGGAGAGCCTTTTAACTATCACTGCTTAGAAGATTTATTGATCTCATATATGCTATTGTTTTTACTTTTAGTTCTGGTTAAAAATCAAAATAACTGCTAACACATTTTCACTATTGAAACGGTTTTCAGCACTTAATAGATTTTTTTAAATGTATCCTTGCTAATAAACTACCAAACTCATAAAACAATATGGATGTCTAAAGTATGTAATAATTGACTCTATCTATTAAAAAACAATCCAGGTTCAGCTTTTAAATTCTATTTTTGAACAGATCCTTACTCTTTCATATAAAGGGCCAACCCAGTTCGATCCCCACTTAGTATGGGTGTCGAGGAAGAGAATATACTAGGCAGTCTTACCTCTACTTTTATGCAGAGAGGCTGATTTGAACCCATGACCTCAGACCCCATGGAAAGCAAGCTTACCGCTGAGCCAAGTCGGCTCTTCATTCTTACTCTTTGATAATATATAAAAATCTTGCAAAAGAAAAATTGATGCATAAAGCATATAACTATTTAAAAATGGGCACTTATAACTCTCGTAAATTTAAGGGGGCAAAACCGTACACTGTAAACAAAAATGGGCAAACCTGTACATTGTAAACCATAACGGGGTAAAAATAACATCTCTGTTAGGCCGAGTTAAACAGACATTTTCCAGACGTACGCTCCACTATCAGTAAATGACGTGTCAATTCCAAAATGGGTAAAGATGCAAAAATGGGTTCAAACTATTACTCCAGGAGCACATAGGGGTAACAAGTATTTCCGGGCTCAATTATGGGATTGAAGAATAAATATTGGTGCAATATAGGGAACGCCGTTTATGTTGACCGACGTTGACCGTTATATGCTGATGTGGCGGGAAAAATGAATTTTTTGTTGACGTGGCACACTTATGTGGCAATTTTTTCTGACGTGGCACGCTTATGTGGCACTTTTTTGCTGACGTGGCGCGCTTATGTAGCGGGCCATGTCAGCAAAAAAAATTCATTTCCCCCGCCATGTCAGTTTTTAACGGTCAACATAAACGGTGTTCCCTATATTGCACGAATACTTATTCTTCAGTCCCAGAATTGAGCTCGGAAATAGTTGTTACCCTATGTGCTCCTGGCGTAATAGTTTGAACCCATTTTTGCACTTTTACCCTTCCAAAATCCATTGTGGAAGCTGAAATGCATCCAGTTGAACCCTAAATCACTTGAAACGAACCCTAAACCCCCAATCATTTCGATAAGAAAGCAAATAGAACCCCAAATCATGTGAAATCCCTCTTATTTCTTCGTAATCATCTAAAAAATAAAGCCTCATCTGACAAAATAAAGCCTCATCATCATATTGCACCTTTAAATGTCTGACATGTCATTTATTGATGGTGGGGCCACGTCTAGAAAACGTCCGTTTAACTCTCCCTAATAGAGAGGTTAGTTTTGCCCCATTTTGGATTACATTGTACAGTTTTGCCCCCTTAAATTTACCAGAGTTATAAGTGCCCATTTTTAAATTTACGGTGGCTACTTTTGCACATTTGCCCTTTATATTATTTCTTCTTTTGTCATAGTCAAGATTTAGATTAGTTGCCCAAATAAAGGTAAAGTTTGAAATATGAACTTGTGAAATGACCTATGATAATTGAAGGATAAAGATGTTAAGATACATATGTGTAAAACGTAATGCCCTGATATCACTAGAGAGTGAGTTTTTTGAATGTACCAGGGAATGATCAATACATATACAAGAGACTGAGATAAAAAAAAAATAGAAAGAAACTTAGTGTACCAAAATTTAAAATAAAATTATAGTAGTAATGGAACTTAAGTGTCAGCAAATAATGAATCATGTTCCTTGAAGGGAATGGAACATGCATAAACCTGAGCATATGACCTTAGAAACAACTACAGTATCTTAAAGTGAAATTTTTTTTAGCATTTGCTAGGATGAGAATTTCAGTTACTTGTAAATCTATGTCTACATGCAAATGATTGAAAACATCTTTCAAATGATCCATTCAATATATTAAGCATCTATTTATCACCATTTTATACTTTTCTTTTGCTTGTAGATAGCAGAGTCTACTCTTGTTGAAAAAAGGGATACCCCAAAGATACTATACAAGTTATGGAAGGATGACTATCTACATATGGAGGTGACTGACCTCCTTTTGAACTTTTCAACCCACTGGGAGTCAACTTATATTTGAGGACCTATTTCTCATCCCAACTTAAACTTCCTTGCAGAAATTAGTTGTGACAGGAGCTAGGCAATCAAAGTTCTTGTTGTGGAAAGTTGATAAGCCTTTTTTGTGGGAACACGTACTTGATGAGATGTATCATGCTGCCTTAAATTTGAGCCTACGACTAGCTTATGAGCAGGAAAAGGATGCAGAGGTTAGTAATTACTTGGTTATCAAATTTTCTAAGTTTCTTTTCCTCAAGAAAGTTTTTATACATAATTTCCTTTGCAATTCTGAAGTGATCATGTTACCCAAGAACTTGGTGTTGTTTCATTTTTACGTCTAGTTATCTTTGTGAACTACTCCCTTCGGTCCTAAATATAAGACCTAATTGACTTTTTTAGAAAATCCTATAAAAAAGCAAAATAAGTTAATTATAAATTGATTTACCTAATTTTTTCCCTTAGATTAGTTTATTTTACCTATAAACTAATGTATAATCTAAAACTATATCAAATATGTCATGATTTAATAACCTATTTCGCAACCTTAACCTCTCCAAAAAAAAAGTCAATTAGGTCTTATATTTAGGACCGGATAGTAATTAAATTTGCAGATATACTTGTCAGTCTTGCCTTGCTTTGTTTGCTGCTGCTTGAGTACCAATTTTCGTCTTTTGTGATGTGGCAAAATAAATCCAATGACAGGCCAAAAGAAATAAAAATGATAATAGAGCTATTTTTCTGTCAAGAAAATAGTAGATGTTGTGTTTTTGTTACTTCTATTTGTTCACAGCTTAAGCTCTTAAGTATCGCTACTGATATTTCGCTGGCTGGTTTGGTTAAATGTCAGTGTAAATTAATTTCATTCGTTGTAGAAGTATCCTAATCTTTTCCTCTGTTGTTTGTTCTATTACTGGTTTGTTCTATTTTGCATGAAGTATATGGTACTTAGCATTGTTGATAGTCTTCAAGAAATGCAGCTTTTTAGAGGTTATACATCTGTGTGTGCGCGCGCCTAATGATTAATACTAATTATCTCTCAAATGTTATAATGATGGACGGTTTCATTGTTAAAAAACAGTGTAAATGTTCAAAATGTAAGCAAAGTGAATAGTTGTCAATATCATCCAATAGACATTCGAAGCATGAGTGTAGTTCCTACAATCCTCTGCAGAGGTGAATGTAATTGACATTTTTTTTGTTAATACTTAATGCTATATCTTGTCTTTATAATATTCCCTTATTTTGGTTTTGATTATTATAGTTTTGAAATTCTAACCATATGTTTTGACTTGTCAAGAGAAAAATGATCCAATATAGTAACAGCAAACTATGGCTTGACACTATAGTAACCAAATCCAAGAATGAGGTTAAATTAGAAGAACCAAACATTATATTATTGCTCTTGTTTTTTATTTGGCGATGTCGTGATGGTGTTTTATCTATTAACGATTGATTTGAACTTGAACACTGCAATGTTCTTGCTCTTTAGTTGACATATATTATGAACAGTTGGTTACAATGTTCTTAGTTTATTGGGGTCTATTGTCCCTGTGTGTAGCATTATTCAATTTCAGTGTCGCCATTAATGTGTATTAAAGATTATATTTGCTTCTCCATTGCAGCTTTTGACTCTACCTAAAGACAAAATTGTTGGGCAGCTTTTAGAGAGATACAAACGGTTGAGAAGCGCCTGGTTGCTTCTGGAATCCTCTTTGATAAAACTTGACGATGCTCTGATGCTTTTCCATGATTTCTGAATATTAATATTTTATTAAATTAACTTACTGTGATAACTACATGAAGGGGACAATGTATATAAAGTAGTAAATTATATTCTTTAATGGCTTAGATGTAATAGGTTATGAAGTTAGGTAGAATGGTTTCAAATATCCTTGAGGTGGTCCGTTTAAGTCACTGCTGCTTACTGTTTGCACAATTTTTACGATTTGACATTATGTTTGTGACATGTGATTTTTTTTCTCTCACTGAAGATCCTAATGCTTATGCTAATGAAGATGTGGATATAAATGGTGATGTTGATAAATATTGTAGATAATTATTAGGATTGATGGAAATGTTGTAAGGAACTAATGACTATTATTCTTTTTTTTTTTTGATAATAATAATGACTATTATTCTCTTTTGGTGCATTTTCACTATTTTGTTAGTTGCTTTTATATATCAACTATATAACTTAGTTGCTTGTGTAGCAAGGATGTCATTGGTCCACTTGGCCTCTTGGTAAGCTGACGTGTGTCCCTTCCTTTAATGGTATGATTTCGAAATTAATGTGGGATCATTAGAAATTAAATGTGATAATACATCAAATATGGTGGGATTGCGAAAATCATCCTTTTTCAATCATATTCAATTCTGATTTGCAAAAATTCAATTTGAAATAAATTAAAGATCTCAATTATCATTTCTTATACATTAGAAATGATTATAAATACTTGCTAAGATCATTTCAAATTGTTGTAGCAGAAATAAACCACTCCAATTTAACTGACCTTCTCAACCACATGATATTTGAAATCATGATGAGGTTTGCCTAGACATGTTGCCAGAGTCTATTCAATGCAAAGCGGGCATGCAAACTTTAGGTGTTTTTGGTCACGATGTTTTGTGACATTTTTCATTATTCCAATGGTATTGTTCATTGTTTTCTTTTTAAATTAGTGTTCTTTCCTTCTGTAAGTATATGTCGTTGTACATGTTGATAAATCTGCAAGTATTTATATATCATCATGAATAGTGTGTCTTATATTTAACTATGTACAGTTACATCATCTCCTCTTTTCCTCACTCTTGCTTTTCTGTGCGGTTCTCTTTTACAAAAATGTTGATTTTTTTTTTATTATTTTCTTTGACTCTCTCTCCCTACCAGCACTAAAAAGTAAAAACACAAAGTTTAATTCTCAGTTTCTTTTCTCTCTCCTTACAAAAAGAAAAAACTTCTAGAATACTTCAAAATTAATGAACTGTATCAATCTCACCCGAAGATAATCCATTAGATCGTCGAGGAAAATAAGGGCGAAAATTGATGAAAATTAAAAATGTTGATATTAAAACAAATCAATAAGCAATTATACACGCAATGATTTTATATATGCTTCTTCCTTTTAAAGTTAACCTTGAAAATATTGCTTAAGAGAATCACAGATAAAACATAATTTGCTATAGTCATCTTATGGAGAGAAATGTGAGCATGATCAAGAATCTGGACAACCATGTCACCAGTATTTTGTTTTGTGGCCCCAATTCCTAGCTTCTCATGATTATACAATAGAGTATTTGCATAATCATTCTTCTGTATAGGTGTCTTGCTTTAATATTTTTTTTCATATTTTGTATTTGATTTATTTAATCATTGGTTGAGTTTTTGCTTGACACATTTTTTATGATTTTATTTTCGATCCAACTTATTCCTGATTCCTAATAATGGCTTTATATATTATTTTGATAAATCCGTCATTATTATAGCATTTGAACAACTTTCTAAATTCAGAATATCTTCTACATTCAGTCAATTCCCTACCCAACAATAATGTTTAAACAAAAAGCAGACTATCTAATTTAAAAATAGTAGTGATTATTTTCTTTTGCAACAAGCTAAAAATTTTATAAAAACAAAAAAGTAGTGATTATTTTTTGAACAAAAATTATTTACTTTTGTGTAACATCCCAAATTTTTAATGTTCAATATAAGTAGGTAAATAAGAATAAGGAATTTAGTATAAGATAAAAACTCTTATAAAAGAATTAAGAGGAATGAGTAAAAAATAAATTAATCTTATTGAGAGAGGTTAGGAAAATAAATAAGACTATACAAAAGGTTAAATGAGTATTCTATATGTTTATTTAAGGATAGAAAAGGTTATGTGATTAAAAGAAAAAGAGAGTAGAAGACAAAATGTCCATATCTTCATTAACCATGTATACACACACAAATACCCCTCTTTTTTTAAAAAAAATAATTGACACATACATATACTCTCTCATTCTCACTTTCCCATTTCTATTTTTTTTCATCTTCCTCTTCTTATTTTCGTTCTCACTGCTCCCCTTGATATACATCACATTTTCCAGCCAAAAACTTAGCAAAACTTGATTCAATCTCACATGCAATTGGTGATATAGCTTTAGGTGCGAATTTTCTCACTTCCCCATATAGTTTTTCTTAGTTTTGGTGAGGATTTGAGAGATTTCAGTTTGTGGGTTTGTTTATGAACGAAATTAAAAGGGTTCCTAAGACTGTTTAAGTTAGTTTTTGTACATGCATGTTAGTAACCAATTGATGTGTCCACAATGTGTGAAGGATTAAGCATGATTTTGGGGTTTGATGGGTTAAACAAGTTACATTGCTACTATGTTATGGTTTGTTGCTTTCATGAGTATGGAAATGGATTTAAATTGTCATGCATGTGTGTTTTAGTAATGATTGCAGCTTAAATGATGTATGGGTAAGAGTTTTGATGATGGGAAATTTAATAACTAAGGTGTATATATCATGTACTAAAGGTGTTTGTTAAAATGTTTAGTAGAGATATAATGGATGGGAAATGTATGGATGCATGTTTACATTTTTTTTCTCTTTATTTCTAAATGCTATGACTGATTGGACTTGGGAAAAAATGGAAGAAGGGCAATTTATGCATAAGTTTAATGGTTTTTACACTTAGTTAATGTTGTGATGTATATTTGATGTTTCCATGTTGAATTGGGAATTCTTGTTTTTATTTTGTGCACTACTGAACTTAAATTGGAATTTTCTGTTTTCCTTGGTCAAAAATGCTATATGTTTGAAAGCATTAAGTTATTAAATTTCTCATCATCAAAACTCTGACCCATACAACCAAGGGCCTTGTAGCCCGGTGGTATGATATCTCCCCTTTAGGTGGGAGGTTGCGGGTTCGATCCTACTTGTAACCTCAAGCCGTTAGTGTTTGCCCCTTTGAATAAAAAGAAACTCTTACCCATACATCATTTAAGCTGCAATCATTACTAAAACACACATGTATGACAATTTAAATCCATTTCCATACTCATGAAAGAAACAAACCATAATATAGTAGCACTGTAACTTGTTTAACCCATCAAACCCCAAAATCATGCTTAATCCTTCACACATTGTTGACATATCACTTGGTTACTAACATGCATATACAAAAACTAACTTAAATAATTTTAGGAACCCTTTTAATTTCGTTTATAAACAAACCCACAAACTGAAATCTCTCAAATCCTCACCAAAACTAAGAAAAACTATATGGGGAAGTGAGGAAATTGGCACCTGAAGCTATATCACCAATTGCATGTGAGATTGGATCAAGTTTTGCTAGGTTTTTGGCTGGAAAATGTGATGTATATGAAGGGGGAGCAGTGAGGACGAAAATAAGAAGAGAAAGATGAGAAAAAATATAAATGGGAAAGTGAGAATGAGAGGGTAAATGTATGGATGCATGTTTATATTTTTGTCTCTTTATTTCTAAATGCTATGGTTGATTGAACTTGGGAAAAAATGGAAGAAGTGCAATTTATACATAATTTTAATGGTTTTTACATTTAGTTTATGTTGTGATGTATATTTGATGTTTCCAATGTGAATTGGAGATTCTTGTTTTTATTTTGTGCACAGTTGAACTTAAATTGGAATTTTCTGTTTTCCTTGGTCAAAAATACTATATGTTTGAAAGCATTAAGTTAATTGCATAATGTATTGGACTTCTTTCATGTATATCATCATTTGGGTTGTTAAGTCTTCTTGTTTTGATGAAGAAATGGAGGGTTGGAACTGATGGTATTGTAGGGATGTTTAAATGATGTTATGGCTGAAATTAATTGTTACATTGTTGCTAGGATTTTTCTACATTACTTCACTGTCAAAGCTGGATTCATTTGTAGAGTATAAGTGTTTGTATCAAAATGTTGTTAGGACTTATATTGCTGAATGCAAATTCCCTCTTTGTTGTCATGATTTTCTTAAAGTTAATTTGAACTATAAACTGAAGTTTTAATTCTTTTCCCTTAACATTAACTCAATTGAAGTGTAATCAAAGATTTACGTTTTAATGTATGTGTAACACCCCAAAATTTTGATTAGGAATAATAAATGATTAATTAGGGAATTGGTGGTGCCATAAATTAATTATAAATAAATTGTTGAGAATAAAAGTATTTTTAAGAAATTTATTGTTTTGTTTCTTTTGAAATTTAAAGAAAAATTAATTTGGGATTTAATGTTGGATTAGAAATTTTATGAAAAGATATTTTGAAATTCAAACAAAAAATTATGAATGAAGAAAATATTTACCATGATATAAGTTAAATTTTGAGACTAAATATTTTGGGTTTTAAGGATTAAATTGAAATAAGAAAAATTTAGAAACAGGGATTTAATTGGAAAGATGGAACTTGTAGAGGGGCAAAAACATAATTTTTATTAACTCTGGCATATATATTCTCATTCCTTCCTTTTCCCTACCCTAGCCGTCAATCTCCTCTCTTCCCTTCAGCGAAAACCTCACTTCTCTCAAGCTCTCTTCGTTTTCTTCACCCAGCAAGCCACAACCAAAGATGAATGTTTTTTTTTTTTGGCGATCACAAGCCCGTGCAATACTGTGATTCCACTATGGTGAGCCTTTTCTTTCAATTCATATTTCTTTCTTTTTGATTTTGACGAGTTTGAGAGGGGTTTCGAAGTTCGGGTTTGAAATTTTAATTTAGTAATTTGTTAGAAATGAAGTTCAAGCTTTAATTTCTATTGTTTTGGAAAGGATTTTGGTGTTTCATTGATGTTAAGTAGATTTGAACATTGACATTTTTTTCTCTGTTTCATTGTCTTTATGAAATGAGGTGCTTGATTTATCTATATTGATGGTCATGGATGATTGCTTTCAGCCTTATCATTAATTCTTCAGTTAAAATGTAATTAGTCATTGTACAAATAGCTTTTGTGGTTGATTACATTATCTGAAATTATTGATTGTTGAGTTACGGATTTTTGTTTCTTTCTTAGCTTTGACCGAATAGCTATGGGTGGTTTGAATTGTTATCAATTCTTTATTCTCTTGCTCTTTTGTTTGAACTTGGAATATCCTATGTTGGCCGACTCTTGATACTACCTATGTTTGTTGATGGGTAGAATTTTGATTCTTTCATCTATCTTTAAATTGTTACAATTTTCTGTTCTGCATTGTGATGATAATGAGAATTTTTAGTTTCTCTCCTTTTGTGTTTGGTTTTGTAGAAAAGAAATGAATTATGGGTGTAGTTTTCAATTATTCTATTTCCAATTGTTTCATGCTTTAACTTGCCAAATATATATTAGTGATTGGTGTTGTCGGTTAAATTTAATTGAGATACTTATATTGTTTTGATAATGTATTTTATGGTGCATATTTAATCAATTAGGTTTTAATTCTTGAAAGGAACTGAATCATGTGTCATAATTGGGTCTAAATGGTTTTTAGATGGATTCAATGTCAAAATAATGGTGGATGATAATTTTTCTTGTTATTGTTACATTTGTTTTTAGAAAGTGGAAGGGATATTGTAAATATGTTGAATATTTATTTCTGAACTTGTTCTGGTTTTTTTTTGCATTCATTTAGATTATTTAAAATGTGCATGAAAATAAATTGTTAGTTGAAAATGACTTGTTTTGTTTGTTTCAATATGAACATGATTTTTCCTGTTATAAATGGTGCAATTTGTGATGTTGATTTGAGTGGAAAATGATTGATTTATGTTGGACTTTAATGTGGTTATGAGAGGTGATTGCCAAGATTCTTAAAAGTAATCAAGAAAATAATGTTAATCAATATATTTGAAATTCAGAATTTCTATAATGGATTAGTTACCTAGTTTGCCTTGTGTATCATGAATGTGAATTTGTATGATGAGAATTCTATGTTTTGGTAATTTTGCTATTGATTTATTGATAATGATAATTGAATAAATTGTTATTGTTTCTTTTGTTCATTTAATTATGGTATTAGAATCAAATCATGATTCATAATGTAATTATGTTCAATTAAAGTTGGCTAATAGCTAGTGACACTTTGAGAAACAAAAAGTTGATCAATCAGGTTATATATGAGTAAAAAAAAACAAAAAATGATCCAAAAGGAGTTGGGTAGCGTCAAGTTTATTAGAAGCGAGAGAGACTCTGAATACATATATCGTATGAGAAAATTTATTAATTCACTATTATTACATGGTGTAATAATAGGAAACGATGATGAATTATGTCTCAAGCATGGAAAAGAAAAGAAGAAAGTTCAGCGTGTATTATTGAAGAATTATTGGCTGGAGCCCAGGTAGCGGGTTATTTTAGTCATAAAAAAATAACATGCTATGATTGATTATAAATTTTAAAATTGTCTCAGATTTTGATAGGGTTTATTTCCGCATTTATATTTATGGTGGAGTACTCCAGGCATGAGGAGGATCGCTCCCCCCATGTCATATTGCTGAATTTATTTTTCTTAGAAAATCCTGTCAGGTGTTGCCTACTACGAACGGCAAAAATATTGCTAGTAGTAGTTGGTGGTGCAATAGGCACATGCAATAAAATATTCTACCTGTAACAAATATATTGTTAAGGTAGGGGCCCTGTATGAGTGTTATACTAACGGTAGTATGATACCAACAGGTAGCGTCACTATCATTATCTGAGCAGGTTTAAAAGATATATGAATGAAATAAAAAGATATATGAATGAAATAAATTGCTATTGGGATTCTTTGAATCTCACCCGTTTTTCAAAATGTTTTTCACAGAGATGCAGGAGAAGTTTAATTTGAGTAGCAGAGAAGCTTGCTAGGCCCTATGAATTATAGAAATAAATATATTGTTGTAATTTGATTTTGTTGTATTATTATGTAATAAGCTAAACGCTTGTGATATACATAAGTAAGAAGCTATCACCTGGGATAGCCAATTTGTATTAATTGTAATAATAATAGGTGTATTTATTTAGATAATTAAAATAAGGTTTTAGATAAGATTGACTAATTAAGGAACCTGATAGAATTAAGTATTAGATTTAAATTTAGTCATTTAATAAATTTATATCCACATGAATTTTCATAACTATATGATTTATTTATTGAAGCTTATTTTACAAAAGAAAGATTTTAAATATTTTTACATAAGAAGAATTATTTATTTATCTTTCAAAAAAAATTAAATTTATTCATAGTTTTGGGTTTCCAATGACATAATTGTGGTATAAATTGATTAAATCGCTTATATATATTAAGAAAAATCTAGGTGTTACAGTATGCATGGATAAAGTTTATGTTTGCTGAAAAGGTTATTGAACTGAGATGGGAACTAAATGGAGGGCTGGAACTGATGGTATTGTAGGGATGTTTAAATGATGTTATGGTTGAAATTATTTTTTACATTGTAGCTAGGATTTTTCTACATTACTTCACTGTCAATGCTGGATTTATTTGTAGAGTATAAGTGTTTGTATCAAAATGTTGTTAGAACTTATATTGCTGAATGCAAATTCCCTCTTTGCTGTCATGATTTTCTTAAAGTTAATTTGAACTATAAACTGAAGTTTTAATTCCTTTCCCTTAACATTAACTCAATTGAAGTGTAATCAAAGATTTAGGTTTTAATGTATGCATGGATAAAGTTTATATTTGCTGAAAAGGTTATTGAACTGATATGGGAGCCATAAACAATTGAGTTCTAATACAAAGGAGGGCTGAAAATAAAGGTTAAGTAACTAGGTTTGGTATGCTAAGGTCTAAAGTAGAAAATGTGATATTAGTCAATGAAATTCTTATTTTCTAATGTTGGTTTTCAATTTGATTTTTATTAAATATGTTGGTTGTAAATTCATATATCAAATTAAAGGCTTAAAGGGTTGTTCATTTATTCTTTTGAATTGTGATTTAATTATGTGAATACTTGTGATTGATACTAGCTAGGCTAGTGAAACAATAGAATTCTTATTTAGCATTATAATTATGAAGAGTCATAGGGTAGTATTATTAGGACTAAGAAGGAAGCAATATGTTACCACATAATGTAATTACTCAATCTCACTCTTACATGATGTGCTCATAAGAGAATCCAGTGGCGCTCATGCTAGGAAGCAAGGTCTTGAGCAAGAGAGGAAAGATAAGTAACAGTTGAAGTACATGTAGCAGTTTACTTCATATATATAAAATGAAAGTTCTTAGATCTGCAAGTGAAGTATAGTATTATTTTTCTAAAGCATGATAATATTTATCCAAGAAAAATGAGGTATATTTATCTCAGACAGATAAATAAGAATGTAGAGTACTCTAGGCATTAGGAGGGTCGCACCCTGTAACATCCTAAAAATTTAATACAGGATCAATTAGTGTTTTGGGAAATAATAAATGGAGAAATTAGGAATTTTGGAATTTTTAGGAATTTTTGGGATATTTTGGAAATTTGGAGTAATTAATGTGCATATAATTAATTAAGAAATGAAGAGTTTGAAATATGAGGGAATGGTAAAGCTAAAAATATTTTGAAGTTTAAGAAGATTGGAGGCTGGTTTAGGTGGTTTTAAATCAAAATTAGTACACTATGGCAAGTTTAGGCTTTAATTATCAAAAACCACCCTTATTTCTCCCTAACCAAACACGCACTCCCTCCTTCCTTATCAATAAAAATCGACTCCCTCCTCCCTCCGCCTTATTCTTCTTCGTTCTTCTTCTTCCTTTTCTGCGTTTCCGGCGGCCAAGGCGCAGCGGCGCCGACCCCTCCCACAAGCCCATCATCTTCTTCCTTTTCTTTCCTTCTTCTTCCTCACCGAAACCCACCTCCTATCTCACTCCCTCGCGTCTTCTCTCTCCTCTAGTTCTTCATCGTTTCCGGCGGAAATCATGGCGGACGGCGACGGGAGTGGGTGAGTTTCTCTTTTCTTGATGTTCTTCAAGCTATTTCTTCTTTCAATTTCCTTTTCTTACCTTTGTCCTTCTCCTCTTGCTTATCTGTTCGGCCAGCCACCTTGGTGGCCGATTTCCGGCGGGTTTCCGGCGGTGGCGAAGCTCCGATGAGACATTGGGAGATCAAAAACGAGTAAGGTAGCTTCATTTAATCTGTTTCTCTTCTATCTGCGATTTCGTGAGAATTGAGAGTTAGGGTTTCGATTGAGTTTTTGATTTTGGACAAGATTTTTAAGATATTGATCAAATATTTGAAGTGAGTGGATATTTTGTTGTTCTTGCCTTTGCTAGGTCTCTGATTTGGATTGGTTTGATTTCCTTTTACCCTCTGGTTTGAGCGCTGATGCATATGTACGTGTGTTGTATTGTTGTGATGCATGTGTATATACTGTTATGCTATGATTAAAATTATAAGGGCAGACTATGGTTACTGCTGCATGTGATTTTGTATGATTTGATGCTTTTTGTTGAGGAGAAAATGGATTAATAAGGTTGAACAAAAATTTGGAATTATGCCTTGTATGTTACAGTAATGTGTATGTTGCAAATTCTCAAAGTTTGACTGTGGTAGTTGTGTTTTTCATGTCCGAACAGATTATGGGTTTATTGGTTCCTTGAATTATTGGAGCTTTGTGGTTGACCATGTTATGGTTTTGTCATATGGGTTCTATATTTTGTTCTTTTCTTGCTAATTTGGGCTGAACTGGAATGGGACTGCAATATATTGCATGAATGTTATTAGTGTTTCTGCAGGACTGTTTTATTTTTGATTTGGATGAACGTACATGATTGTTTTTGGTTGTTTCTGGCGGAATAGGGAACATGAAGATGAAAGATATTAGCATCCCAATTCTAATTAAGAAATATTCATGTATGAGCTTGCATTGGATTTTGTTGATAATGAAACTAATGTTTGTTCAGATTTGCAATCTAAGTCATTGTCCAAGTATAAGATGAATTTATTGGATGATTGGTGGTTGGGTTATGAATTTGAAGCTTTAGGGCTTGATAGATTGGTTAAAGTGAACCTGAACTTTCTTTGTTTAACTAGGAGGGGAAATATGTGTTAACTTGTTGTAGGTGTTTATAGTTTTAGTTGCTTTAATATGCCTAAAGGATGTATGTAATCTTTTGAGGTCCTAAGAAATATATATATACATTGTTGCTGCTGATTTGAGAATGAATAAATTATTGTGTGTTTTATGTTAATGGGACTAAAATGTTGTGAGTCTCCTTGTTCAAAATCTGTTTTATTCGTGTGTATATATATATGGTTGTATGATTTTAATTGAATCTTAATCTAGTTGTGCATGGTGACTTTGGCTAAGCAAGTGGGGTTCATAAGTTTTGGTTCTTCTCTGCTCTGTGGTTGTAATTGGTCAAGGATAAGAAAATTGAATATGTGTAGGTGCTTTGTTGTTCTTGCTACTTGATGCATAGGTGATTTGCTAATGTCTACTATTTTGAATTGTGAGAAATGCATTAAATTGAGCGAATAATACTTCTGAAAGTTTTAAGTGGTGTTTGCTGATCAATAATGGGCAATCAACTTGTAATTTACATTGAAAATTTAAAAATGAGGATAATGATTGATTGCAAACTAGTATACTTCATTGCTTGTTGTGGTTCTTGTGAATTTAATTGAATGATTAATGTATATGGGGGGCTGATTGCGAAGAAGTGATTGGTTTGATTTCTTTGAATTGAATTTGATCGAATGTTGGAGAATTACTTCATAGTTATGAATGTGGATATCTTCAAGGAATTTAAGAACGATCAACAAAGTTAATGACTTGGTGAAAACATATTCATGTGTGAATTATAAATTGGAGTGCTTGCATGTGAATCTTTGTGTCGCTGCTAGCTTCTTTGTTTTGATTGAAGTTGTATGAAGAGATGAAATTAATTACAATGCTTGGATGTTTAAGTTATGCTTGTGGCTGAAATGATTATTGATGAATTCATTGTTTTGAGAATATGGGTGTTAAAAGTGATAAGGTTTATGGGATGTGGAAGTGCATGAGTGGATTTGTTATAACAAAATATTATTTTGCATTAAATAGGAAGTATGAGAAGTTTGATTTCTCCTTGCATTGATCTAATTAATTCCATACAAGGTTAGTAAGAAACTTGATGGTGAATTGAAGATATAAAACATCATCTATGATTATTGTGAGATTTCTTTGGATTGAAGTTGATGTTAGTGAAACTTGTGTGACTGATGAATTGAATCATTTAGAGTATTTGAATTAAATGTAAGGGGTTTGGGTAGTAACATATAAGAATGAGAGAGACGTTGAACTACGATAAAAGGGAAATGATATTAATTTATCATTTGACTATATATTATTATAGGAATGGATGCAAGTAGGCTTTCGTGGCATCAAGGATGAAAGGTTGAGAAATCGCGTAGAATTGCTAAAGGGCGACAGGTAATCACACTTAACCTTGCTATAACATTGAGGGTGACGTTAGTTAGGGATTTTGTAAAATCCCTTCTCACCCTCTATATATATATATTATCTTTAAAAGGGTATTTTTATACAAAATAGGCTATCGGGTGCCTTTCAAACATGATTATTTTCATATAAAGAAATTTGAAACTCTGTATATCTATTATCCTGCCTGGTGGTGGCCATTGATCTGGAATGGCGTGAAATGTATATAGGGATAGTGTTGGGTAGTGGTTTAAGAGGTGATGAGGATAGAAAAGAGAGTTACATGTTGAGTTGAGATTGTTGAGAGCTATGTTGATGGAATATAGAATAGGGATTGTGAGTATTGCATGACACTGATTATTAATACCGTCGGCCGATGTAACCTATCGATTTGCGCAAATCGATAGGTTAATTGTACAGGTTCCTCGGATTGTAAAGGAACCAGGGATGTTTTCACTATTTATAGTGCTCCCTTTTTCAGGGACGTTTTCACTATTTAAAGTGCTCCCTTTTTCATGCTTTCAGATTTGAGACTAGGCACAGTGTCAATCATGTTTATTTTCTTCTGTTGAGTTGACTTGGAATTGACTGAGGGATTTGAGTGATATGTGGGAAGTAGAGATGGTGAATTTGAGTTGATTTAGACGGAGGGACTTGAATGATGAATGAAAGACTTGACGTATATATATATATATATTATTGGTTTTAAATGTGGTACCCTTTAGACGCCCTCGCTACCGCACATCTCACTGTTATAGTGAGTTAAGCGGTGATTACTGGGACAAATTGTCTCATCCCACGATTACTGACATTTATGCAGGTATTCATGCACAGACGCATACAACAGGAAAGGGAATTAGGTATTAGAAGCTATGTAGACTAATTTGAATTGTATATTGCCAATTTGTATAGGCCTGCATCTGCTTCCGCATGTATATATCTATTTATTGTTAAATATCAACTAGTTTTGTTTATTAACCATGTTAGGCAAATTCTTTCTAACATGGTTAGCAATAAATTATCCATGATAGCAGCTGTGCTGTATTAGTTTATTCTTTTCTATCATGGATAATATTTCAATCATTAGGATATTCTTTTTCTAACTATGATAGAGATATTGATATTATTGCAATTCCTTTTTCTATCATAGTTAGTAAAGATATTATTGAACTAAAAGAGATGTCACAGGTTAATTAGGGAATTAGTAACACAATGTTACACACCCCTATGCCAAATATTTACAAAAACCCTACAGGTACAGCATACCTCCATTAACTAACGAATATATCGTTAAAAATGGTTGATATAAAAAGGGAGGCAGGTTCCAACAAGAGGTTGCAAAGAGGAGGATATTATCATGAATATATTTTTATATTGAGAATTATTACTACCTATATAGAAGTAAACTGCAATGTACTTTTTGGTTTTAGGTAGTTGGACAAGCATATTTTGGAAAGGTAGTTGTGGAGAAAAGACAGGGATGTCTGTTTAACTTTTGTACTTGAAACTTTATTTTGGAAGCTTATGTTTTTGAAAGTTTCCCTAATTTTTTGAGCAGGGTAGAATTAGGGTAACTTCGCATATTTTAAAAGATACATCAGTAGTATTTTGTATATAGGTAAAGAAACCTCTTATCTTTATCTTAAGTAATAAAAATTGCTGTTTTCCTTTATTGTCCTGTAAAACCTATGTTATAAGTAAATCTAATCTTAGACAACCATCAAGCTATTATAGTTGTAAGTGATCTTAGCAATTAATATGTGTTTGCTTTTAATTGTTTTATAACCACTTATTCTATATCCACATTATATATTTAAAGTTCCTTTTGGATGTAATGTTTGTTGAAAATCCTTTTTAAAGAAATGTTTGATATATCTTTTTCTTAAGTAGTATACATAGTTGCTTTCCTTTATTCTCCTATTAAACCTATGTTATAACTAAACCTAATCTTAGACAATCATCAAGTTATTTTAGTTGTAAGTGACCTTAGCAATTAGTATGTGTTTGCTTTTAATTGTTTTATAACCACTTATTCTATATCCACTTGATATATTTAAAGTTCATTTTGGATGAAATGTTTGTTTAAAATCCTTTTTAAAGAAAAGTTTTTAATTCAATCAGATTCTCATACACATGTTTCCTTAAAATGAGTTGTTCAAGTGGATATAATTCAATTATATCTTTTAATTTTGTTAATTGTTTCTAGAATGATCCTTTTTTTTTGCAACAAATCAACAATTTTGAAGCAATCATATGTTATTTCCATATTTATATAAACAGTCCTAGGTTAACTTTTTTGACATTCCAAATTAGCCCTCCCTAAATTTATGCACCCAAATTTAAAATATAAACAACAATGCAAATGCAGAGAAATGTTTTTTACATTTTTTTACATAATGATATCTTTTTGCAGAAAGTCAACAATTTTGATGCCCTACCGATATACATTACTTCCAAATTACATTTTTAAATTTCAAATCATGACTTCCTAAACATATGCACTCAACTTAATTTTTACAGCAGGAAATTATATGGTGTCAATATGAGTATATTTCATAATTACTTTTATTTCATAATGTCTAGCATGGATATTTTATAATTTTATACATAAAATATTTTATATTTAATAATTACTTCTATTTCCTAAAGTCCAACCTGGATTTAATAATATTTTATTTCCTAATTTCGTAACAACCAGAATGTTACTATTTAATATTTTATATATAATTTTTAAAATATATCTACTACCTATAAATTCACATTCGTTCTCATAATCTTCATTAGTCAACATCACATGATAATATGAAACTAATAAAACACAAATTATTTGTTATAAAGCGAATCAGAAAACAATTTGTACAAAAAAGACTTTTCAATTGTGGCAAATCACTTTTTACTATATGTCAAATCATCTCATTAGTATTAATGAAATGCATTGATTCAATTTTGGTATATTTTTCCACTTAACTCTATGTTTTTTTCAAAATCAACTTTACGCAAAAAAATAAAAGCAATCCTAAATTAAATTACACATGATTTTGTTTGCCTTCATATTTATAGTTGATTACATAATCAAAGTGTGGTGTACCATGACTTTTTAATATTATAATTTTTTATTTCCTTAATAGCATTACTTGATCCGTGGCATAGGGTAATTTTACATATCAATATTAATATCATACTTTTTGCACTTAACTACACGTTAAAATCAACCAAAACATGCTATAAAAAAATCAACAAAAACATGTCAGAAGAAACTGTCTCCATTTTGGCTATTTTAGGCATTTTCTATTTGCTAATTTGGTGGGATCTCAATCAATTCACCAAAAAATTAACATTATTTTCAATTCTCCCAAAATCTCCAATATGTAATAAAGAAAATCAATTATGAATCATTTGAAATATAAAATGAGTGTTTCCAAAATATATATATATATATATATATATATATATATATATATATATATATATATATATATATATATATATATATATATTGGGGGTGGAGTTCATATTCATAGTAGTTGAAATATTACATGTAATATAAAATATTTTTCGAATTTTTAATTAGTTGTATTCCAAAAAAAGAATACATAATTAATGGAGATTCAAGTGACAATATTTTAAGGGTTATAAGTAGATATATTTTAGGGGAGGGGTCTTCTAACATATATTTAAGAAGTGTGTGGCCTTATATTTGTTAAACTCATTTCTTTCACATGGGCAACTTTATGTTGCTATATGAAGAGTTAATTCTGTATATTATTTGAAGATTATCATCCTCAACTCTAACATTAAAGTCTCAAGTTAAATGTTACCATAAATTAAATTTACATAGAGACATTCCGAAATGTACAAAACGGATGAGCCAACATATATATTTCTTTCATTGATTTTGTTTAAGACAGATTATGTTGTTCTATGAATAATTTTTGTGTGTGTATTGCATGGTTGAATGTATGAGACACATGTTTATCCTTCTGACCAGAAAAAAACAAAAATTTTTAGTTTTAAATCATATACTACATTATCACTACAAACGGTTTATGAAATAAGTATTTACTTACATTATATTTTTGTATCATTAATTTGTGTTTCACTTATTGATAAACTTTTAATAGCCAACATGCGATAAGCCTCGTGCATCACAAGATGGAAGTTGTTGACCAAATTAATGACTATATATTATCTGTTATACCTGGAGAATCAATTGAGTACTTTAGTTCAGATTCAATTTGCAAAACTGACTTGGATAATACTTCCTTTCAAGATATTTTTGACACTAAATTTCTTAACTCAGTTAAATGCTCTGTAATACCACATCATAGGTTTTCGCTTAAGGTTGGTGTGCCTATCATGTTGATTAGGAATATAGATCAAGCAGCAGACCTATGCAACGAAACAAGGCCTCAAATAACATACTTGGGGAAACATTTCATCAAGGCTGTTGTTTTAAATGGCACAAGCATCGGACAAGAGGTGCTGATTCAAATGATGGATATGAACCCTTCTGATTCAAAGCTTCCTTTCAAAATGAACAGAAGATAGTTTTCGGTTTTAGTTTCCTTTGCAATGACTATAAATAAGAGTTAAGGACAATAAATGACTAATGTTGGAATATATCTATTAAACCCAATTTTTTCACATGGACAACTATATGTGGCTATGTCGAGAGTTAAATTTGTAAATGGTTTGAAGATTAAAGTACTTGACTTTGAAAAGAAAGCTTCAAATGTTACCAGAAATGTAGTTTACATAGAGACATTCCAAAATATACTATGTATGTGAATCTCATTGATTTTTTATGACATATTATAATGTTCTACAATTTATTTTTTTACTATTGCAAGATTTACTCTATTAACTGCACATTAAAATTTATACAATTGAATAAATGATATAGAAATAATTAACCATAATCTGCGTTTTACACTTATGAGCGATTCATTTAACAAGTGGTTAAATTGTTGTTGTAAGCCTCGTGCAATGCACGGGGTATATTGCTAGTTTTCTTATATTTTGATGTTAGTGGTAATCAAATTTTACTATATTTTATTATTTGTCCATATTGACCCGAGATGATCCGCGGTTAGATATAACTATTGAATCAACTTGTAATGTCATTCCCTCTCCGCAATGATCTTTATTTTTTCTAATGCCAACACAATAAAAATAAATTATCGAATTAATTGCAAAAGATTATTTTTTGACAATGTTAATCACACACTTGTATTTTCTAAAGAATACACAAGACCTCTTATACATAATACTTTTATCATCCTTCTCTAGAATAAATAAGGCCTCTAATCTTAGTTTATGTTCTCTTACAAGCTCCCACTTATATGGGCAATGGAGGAATTCAATCTTGCTCTATATTACCTTATTACGGTATCTCACAAAGAGATATAGTGAAATTTCATGTGATGAACTTCTCCATTATTTGAAAACCCCATACACAATAAAAGTAGTTCCTTTCAATTCTTCTCAAACACAAATCTGTTTTCATTTTCACTTATGAAAATGTAACCATAATAAGCTCCCACTTACAATGATAAAATCACAATGCAACAACTCCTTAACTAATTTCTCAATAACATCACGTTGAGCAACCGAATATCGATACGACTTCAAGCTTATTGGTTCTGCCCCCTCTTGTAAAATTATAGGATGGTTATGACCATCTCTCAAAGGAGGCAGTGACATAGGGGACTCAAAAACATCCTGGAAATGATTCAAAGCAAGCTAACCACTTCAGGAATTGAGTTGGTACCAACAATAGCAGCCACATTATGAATATGTTTCAAGAGAAAGGTGGATTTGAATACTGCGATGATATTTTATTCATGATAGCAAGGATATATGTGTGTGTGTACATGTGAATCAGCCTCATAATAATGATAATGGCCAATTTTCAGGGATTTACAAAACAATGAGAAAAGTAAAAAATATAAAATTTCTATTTATAATTTCTACTCAAATCCCATATAATCTATCACATAATTATTTCAGATTCATACACTCCTCCTCAAGTTGGATCATATATGTTTATCATGTTCAACTTGCCACAAAGTATTCGAACTTATTCTTGGCCAGACCTTTGGTGAGCATATCTGCTGTTTGTTCTCTAGATGGAATTTACTTCAAATCATTAATTCTATCGTCAATCTTCTCACGAATAAAATGTCTGTAAATTTCAACATGTTTTGTGTGGTCATGTTGCACATGATTATGAACTATGCTTATTGTCGCCATGCTATCAGAGAACATCTTAACTGGAAGATTTATCATCATCTTTAATTCTTCAAGTACTTTTTTCACCCAGATTCCTTCACATATTCCAAGTGCAATAGCTCTGTATTCAGCTTCAGCGCTACTTTTTGACACAACACTTTGTCTTTTACTTCACCATGTGACAAAGTTTCCTCAAACAAATGACCTCTCCCTGGTCCCCAAACAATAACCGAAAGTTGATTTTCTATCTTCCTGGTCACCTGCCCAGTCAGCATCAGTAAACATTTCAACACTTCTTTGTCGAGTCTTCTTGAACGAAAGACCTCTCCCTTGGGAACTTTTTAGATACCTCAATATCCGATATACTTCATTTAGGTGTTTTTGCCTTGGATCATAAGAATGTTGACTCACAACTCCTACATTAAATGCTATATCAGGACAAGTATGAGATAGATACAAGAGTTTTCCTACCATTCGTTGATATCTTCCCATGTCTACCGTTTTCCCAAGACTAGCATCATCACTAATCTTCTCCACTCGTAGAGGAGTATCACTTGGTCTACAGCCTAACATATCAGTCTCCTAAAGAAGATCTAGAACACACTTTCTTTGGGAAATATAAATCTCATTTTTGGATCTTGCTACTTCCATTCCAAGGAAATATTTTAGTTCACCCAAATCCTTCACTTGAAACTATGAGTTGAGTGCACACTTTATGTTTTCAATCTTATCTGTATCATCACCTGTTAATAAAATATCATCAACATAAACTGCTAAACTGTTATTTTTCCCTTTTAATGTTTAAAAAACATCGTATGTCACTTTGGCCCTCAGTGTAGCCTTGATTCTTGAGGAATTTAGTAAAACTGTCAAACTAGACTGTAAGAGACTACTTCAATCCAAATAAGATTTCTTTAATTTGCATACCTGTCCAGGTTTTTCTCCAGAAAACCAGTTATTAGTTATGCTAATGTAAGTTCTTTTCCCTTGTTCTACATGAGTCGTTATTAGTTATGCTGATGTTGCTAATTTTAACATTGTTGTTGCTAATTTGGTAACTGAGGAGGTTGTTAATGTATTGTTGCTAGGTAAACTGGACCATCGCAACCATCCTCAAGTTTGAGTCAAAGGGCCGTGGAAAATGTCCCTCCACCTGTGTCAATTGATGATGGTGTGGAAGTCATTACCCAAGATGTTGGAAGTGACAATTGTTTGGATCGTGAGGCACTTACACAGACACAAATTGTAGCCACGGAGCTAAACTCAGCAAAATGGAGGAACTTATTCTCAGGTCCGATGCAGACGTTTGCAAACACAGATGAATTTAAAAAGGCTCTATACAAATATAGCGTTGCAAAAAAGTTTGAGTATGTATATAAGCGAAACAACAAGAGCAGAATGTCAGTGTACTGTAAAGTAAACGATTGTAAATGGAAATTGACGGCCAATGCAGTGGGCCAGTTTGTTCAGGGTGACAAAATTTAATGATGATCATAATCATAGTGCCCAAGACCATCTCAAAGTAACCAATAGTACGACAGCTAGCTTGACTCATCACTTATAATTGATGAGGTTTGTGATCACATGGACAAGAAGTCAAATGAGATTAGAAAGTCATTGCTCATAGAGTATAGTGTGCAGTTGAGTGACAAGCAAGTCTATCGTGCAAAAGAAAGGGCACTGGAAGACATATAGGGCAGAGCTAAAGACTCTTACAAGCTAATACCGTGGTTGATTCAGAGATTAAAGGAGACCGATCCAAAATTGTGGCTAAGTGAGAGTCGACTGAGACGTGTAGGGGACCACTTAATTAAGCACTTATTTAAGCGGGTGTTCATCGCCTGTGGCTGCTATGTAGAGGGCTTTTTGTCTTGTTCTAGATATGTGTTATACATAGATGGAACACACTTAAGTGGCTCATACTAGGGGACACTGCTGCAGCAACCGCACATGATGCAAAAAATGATTTGTACCTGTTTGCAATGGCAATTGTGGGAGGACAGAAATATGATGATTGGACTTGGTTCTTGGAGAGAATAAAAAGAATAGTTGGATCAATTGAGTTGACAATTGTATCAGACCGTCACCAAGCAATCAAAGGGGTTGTACAAGAAATATTTGGAGGGGAGAGACGTGCATACTGTTATAGGCATGTCAAGGAGAACTTTAGCTCAGAGATGAATAAATTTAATAGGAATGGTAAGCGTATTAGCGAACAAATGAAGTCGGATGGGCTGATGTTGTTAGACAATATTGCATATGCAAGGACTAAGCACAAGTTTAATAGAGCTACTAGCAACATGCAAAATGCCTTCCCATATATGCATGAGTGGTTGCTTAGTGATGGCGATGTTGAAAAGTGGGCTGTATGCAAGCTTCCTTTCAAACTATGGGATAACATAACTACATACATGGCTGAATCCTTTAATGCTTGGATGGTGAAGGAGAGACAACACAATATCACACAACTCATCCATGAACACCGTATAAAGCTTGTCAAGAAGATTTATGCCGCAAGTCTAGCGATGGACAAATGAAAAAATAGTATTGGTCCAAGAATTGAATGCAAGATAAAGGAACATATCAATATTGGGACATATGAGCATATGGTAGTGCAAGCAAATCATGGTGACGAGTTTGTCATTTGTGAAAAATCATCTGGATTGATTTTCTTCAATATCACAGCAAATCTCTCCAACTATAGCAGAACAAACAACATAATTAAATAAGTTGACACCATTGCATATTAAACCACACATCGTTTATGGGAACCAAACAAACTTGCGCATTGCTGAGAAACATCCATGCGTGGATCAGCCCCCACGTTCTTTTTCTTGTCCTTCTTATTGAATGAAGGCCTCATGGAGTCCAAAACGTACATGGTCATTGTTTTTGGCTCAAGAACAAGACAATACCAATGCTCATCCACAAGGATTGGACCAACAACCAAGTCGCATTTGGAGATGTCATTCTTAATGTATTTGGGTAGAAACAGCTTCTTATCAACTGCCTCCCAGCTATCTCAGGTCATCTTAATCTTTTAAGAGACACGATGAGTTTTCAAACATATACAACATGATTCAAATGTCAAATTGGCTTACCATGAAGTTGGCATCAAAGATGTGCTGCCTCACTTCTTCTCCACTGTCCTACATGTCCGCCATTATCATCTTGCAGACAAGGGACATGACCTAAGTATTCACCAGTTTTCTATCCCCCAAGACTGTGAAGCTCCGATTGAGTGACGTTATCATTGTGAATAACAACATACATACAAACTGCAGTCAAGTCATTACCCAATGTTAACTTGCCATGGATAAATAAAAACTTTCATAAAGTACATATTCAACAAAACACTTACTCGGCGTCACATTCTTTGGATGGTTGTTGGCACATGGCTGGGAACACTCTGTCACCTTGAGATGTGCTTCGCTTCTGTTTACGTTATGTCTCCAACAAAACCCAGGGGGATGGGAGTGCTGCAAACTGAGTCTTTTGAGATCTCTTGGGTTGTATCTCCTTCTCCATCTCCTGCTCAACCTCCTCAGCACTCTCTAAGCTGTCTTCTCCATCACCCTGCTCAATACCGATTGGTGTGCTAATGGAGGCATCCAAGGCCTCCTTGTCATCACCAACACGTTCAACCTTACCACAATCTCTAGCACTGCCACTAACCCCACCATCGCTCCTAATTTCGTCCAGTCCAACGTCTTCACAAAATACATCTCTAGTAGCCTTCTTTGTCGCGTCCCTCTCAATCTGCATCTGCAATACTCTTGCTTCGGCATCGGCCACAATCCCCTGCAAGATGTTCCCGTAGATCTTACACATCATAATAAATATTATTAGTGTCATTTTTTTAACGGCTAACAACACAAAAAAAGGTTCCAACACATACCGAGTCCAACATGGCAGCTACGTTGGCCTCTACATGTTTGTGTAGAATGCCTTTGTAACTGCCCCTCTCAGCTTCCACCACTTCTTGCTTTATCCGGCTGGCCGTCCAAAACTCAACAGGGTTGACGTGGTTTTCAACCTCATTCAGCACAAAGTGCTAAAAAAATCTGCATCACCAATACCCACACGTCAGATCACACCACAAGATATAAAGGAAGAGCTAATGAAAACATCTGCATGTTAGAATAAATCAAGAACATACCAGTACAATATATAAACAACCCCCCAACATAACACTTTTCACTTTCTTCTTCTTTAGATAGTCCGTGTATCGAGTCATCTCAATATGAAGGTCTTTCCATATGTATACGGCCCAATCATAGTGATGAACCTCTTCACTAGTGTTGTGCACAACCTTTAGCAGACGCTCACTGACGTCGGGGCTTGCAGATGGACATAAAAAAGTCCCAAGAATGTACATCATATATAGAAAATCAAACTCAAGCTCTTCCTTCGCATCCTTTATCAAACCCAACATATCTACAAAGTGGGTTAACATAACTTTTGGTCCCTCAAGTTTCACCCAATTTTGCTTTTAGTCCCTCAAGATTGAAACATGTGGTTTTAGCCCCTTAAGTTTACACTGTTTGTAGAGTTAGTCCCTCAACTTTGAAAAGGACTTGAAAAAGCATTTAACGCTGTTAAATTATCATATGTGGAACTAACACCGTTAATTATGCTGACTTGGCACATTATTTTGAAGCTGACTAGGTATTTAATTAATAAAATAAAAAACCCTACCCTTCCTTTTTCATCTTCTCTCTGCATAATTGCGTGTTCATCTCCGTTGACTGATCAAAAGGAAATGGGTCTTCTTAGCATCATTCATAAAATCAAAAGGGAAGAAAAGGAAATGTGCATTCTGTAAGAATTTCCTCATGACCAAAAAAAACGAATCTTGTTTATCTGTTCTTTCTACTTACAACAACGTGGGTCTTCAAGATCTTCTCCCTACATACTTCATCTTCTTTATATGGACAATAGCTTTGCCATGGAGTCTGGAGACCTGGACATCGATTTGGGGTTTTTTTATTTTTATTTTATTAATTAAATACCCAGTCAGCTTCAAAATGTGCCAAGTCAGCCAAATTAACGGTGTTAGTGACACATATGATGATTTAACGGGGTTAAATGCATTTTCAAAGTTGAGGGACTAACTCTACAAACGGTGTAAACTTGAGGGACTAAAACCACATGTTTTAATCTTGAGGGATTAAAAGCAAAATTGGGTGAAACTTAAGGGACCAAAAGTTATGTTAACCCCTACAAATTTCATTCCCTGAAATTTTGACTTCAACATCATGTATGCTAAGTCATCCTCTTGTATATCTCAACTTGCCTCTTTCCCACAACAAGGCAATCGAAGGAGATCTCTTACATCTGTCACAAATATCTTCTTCTCCCCCCAATTCGCAGTTCTTGTGTGGGTGGATCATAACCTTGCAGGATTACAACAATAAGGTCTCGTTGAAGCTTCAAGCTCTGTAAGCTAAGGAGATGACCAAAACCAAGGCTTTTGGCCTGTTCCATCCACTTTGCACTCATCCCTATTAACTCATTCAACGCCAAAAATCTCTGCGGTGAACATCTAGTGCAGAAAGATACATTACTCTTCACCACCCGTCATTGCGGCCTCAAATTCTCTGCTTTCTTGACATACTCCAAGCATTGAGAACCTCGCTATTCAAGTCTATGGCTGATTCTTTGGTCTTTTCTTTTCGCGTGGAGAACCATTTCTTCCTAAACAGGTTGAGTCCAGTAATCTTAGAAGAAGTGCTCTCTTCTTTATCGCCGTCCATTTTCTGCAATGCAAGCTTCTTAGCAAAAAAATCAAAAACAAAAACACAATCGATGCATCATTATAGCTAAGAACACTAAAACAGGAACATATATTGGATATGGTATAATATAGCATGACATGGCAACTAATGCTTTTAGATATACTTATTCTCTTTTCTTCACTGCCCTTTCCAAAGTTAGAGCTCAATCAGCACATACATGTGCATAGGCCACACTTTCAACATAAGTGAAATCATAAAGGTTGTTTCCATAACATGCATATTGAACTGTGCAAGAGAATAGAATATTTCAAAGATCTAGTGTTTAGCTAACATAACATAACATCATATATTTTTTCTGCATTATGTAACACTAACATTTATTCAGTCATACAATGTGTTATACTAGATAGGATATATACATAGAGCCCCCATTGACAACATTCAGTCATTATTATTATGGTTTGCCATCAACAACAATCATATCTTGTCAATTTTTAATGTTCTTATTCTTCAAATTAATGGTTAAACCACGCATAGGGTTTTTGGAGCATGTGAGGAAAGACAACCACATACATGTTCAAATAAATGAAAGAAACCACATACAGTTCATTATGCATTTCATCTACCCAGACATATATTTAGCAATGACCTATAGATATTTTTGGCGAACTTCCCAATCAAAAAGGTTTAGGAAGGAAAATCATGTGTTAACTAGGAAGATGAAATTACTTGTTTAAACTTCATAAATACATTTCAACGGTCAAGTTGTCTAAATGTTGAACAGTAACCATTTTAGACAACTACATACATGTTCAAATAAATGGAAGAAACCACACTAACCTTTGATTTTCCAGCCATGGTAGTCTTCGACTCGACTGGTCTTGGTGTTTGAAGGTGACCTTCACGTCGTTCGAATAGGGTAGAATGGGCTGCAAGGCTTCAGGGCTTCATGGCGGGTTCTAAAAGAAAGTGGTGGCTTTTGAACAGGGCAGAAGTTGGGGTGGGGTTTGCAGCTGGGTGGCGTTCAAACAGGGCAGAATGTGGGGTGGGGTTCGCTGCTGGGCTAGGGTATGAGGTTGAAGAGGTTGGTTGGGAATCAGATGTGTTTTGGGAATCAGATGTGTAAATGAGTTTTAAGAGCACTTTAGTCTTTTCCCAAAATTTGGTAATGTTTATTAGGTGTCAATGACCCAACTTGTCCTTTTAACAATTTAGCAATCTCAATTATCCTTTTTCCAATTAGGAAGGCTTTATTTATCATTTCCCTAAAAAACACTATTTATTTCCTTGCTCTCTAAATTTGAAGCCTCGTTAGCAAGTCTATCATCCACAATCATATTAGCCTTTGTGCTGCTACATCCATGCCACTATAACCTAATTGACTTTTTTAGAAAATCCAATAAAAAAACAAAATAAGTTAATTATAAATTGATTTACCTAATTTTTTCCCTTAGATTAGTTTATTTTACCTATAAATTAATGTATAATCTAAAAATATATCAAATATGTCATGATTTTATAGCCTATTTCGCAACCTTAACCTCTCAACAAAAAAAGTCAATTAGGTCTTATATTTAGGATCGAAGGTAGTATTAATTTTTGACATCCAACTAACATTCACATATGTTAAGAAGATTTTTTTGGCGACTGACTCTTATACTCCCTCCGGTCCTAAATATAAGACCTAGTTCACTTTTTTAAAAAATCCTAAAAAAGCAAAATATAAGTCAATTACAAATTGATTTACCTAATTTTTCCACTTAAATTAGTTTATTTAACCTATAAACTAATGAATAATCTAAAAATATATCAAATATGTCATAATTTGATAACATATTTTGTAACCTTAACATCTAAAAAAAAAGTCAATTAGGTCTTATATTTAGGACCGGAGGTAATATTAGGGAGGGAAGCTAGTAATTCTCTAGTAAAGAATTTTGGACTGACAAGAAATCAGCAACTTTTAGGTCACGTAAAACCAAAATGTGCTCTCCCTTGAAATGCGTGTATTGTTTGTGCATTCTCTAATTGGTTGCTACGCGTGAGTGTCTTACATTTCTAGCATTTTCTCAATCTCTCTTTCTTTCATATTCTCTTCTGAAAGTGTGGTAAGCTTAAATGTTTCATGGAATCATGGTTGCTTTAGAATGATTGAATCAGAGGAATTAATGATGGGATTTGGATACTGATTTAATTTGATTCTTTGGAACCCATGTTTTGAAATTGGAACTGGGAGGCTCTTTGATTTAAATGGTGATGTTTGAGATTGTTGGGTTAACAATGTGTAGTCATTGTGATTGTTTTTGGAGTTTATTTGTAAAGTGCACATCAAGTGTTTGGATAAATGCTTGAGAAAAGGATCTTATGCAGTTTGGGGGGTATGGTAATTCTATACAATGATACTTATGAGGAACTTTGTTTTGTGATAAGTATGTAGAGGATTGTGTTGCACAAGTTTAAGCTTTTTATATGCTGTTTACACACACACAGGTTTTTTTCATTATGATTAAAGTTAAGTGTATATACTCATATACATGTACAAGTTAAATAATTCTTTCAGAAAATAGAGTTATGGATATATGAACTTTTGTGTGTGTTTGTATCTATGTTTATATACTCATTAGTTGTTGGAATTATTGCTATAAACTTTTGATGGTGTTTAAGTGCTGTGAGAAGATAAGCAATGTTCTTATTAAGGAAATGGAAGAATTTGTTTAGGAAGGTACTTATAAGATAAACATGAGAAATGTGAGGTTTCCCATGTTTCATGCCAGTCACCCCTTTGATTTTCATGGTGTGACAGTTTACTTCTTATTGTCTAGGTCTTGTCTTTGATGCCATTATAATATGCAGAGAAGGACCAAGAGTAGTAACTTGTCCCTGAGCAAATTCATGATTCATTGGGCAGTCTTTTACAATTTTCTGTAGCCTTGTTTTATAAACCTCAAGGATGTTGTATCTATTCTGCACTGTAAAACAGCTACTTAAAATAACTACCCCTAACTTATTCTCTTAATTTCTTTTAGTTCTGTTTGCTTTTTCTATTTCCCACATGCAGTCTTCCTTTTGAAGAATATTAAGCTGCTTTCTGCTTCATTACCAGTTGGGTGATAACAGTAGGATTTGATTTTTCAGAACCTTTACAAGAATGCTCAAAAGAAAGTTACTCTCCAGCAGAATCCTGTCTCTTAGGTCCTTTTCATCTGAAATTCCTCGTGTACTAAAGCCTGGGGATGTCTTAAGGAAGACAAGGATCTTTACTGATGATGATGTCCTTCAATACTCCAAGGTGAGTCACGATTCAAATCCTCTTCATTTTGATTCTGAAGCTGCCCGGAATGTCGGATTTGAAGGTCGACTAGTGCACGGAATGCTTGTCGCTTCTCTCTTTCCTCATATCATCTCGTCACATTTTGTAAGTCTCTTTCACTATCCCTCTCTTAATTTTGTGATACTGCTGTGATCGTGAGTTATCAATCATTTCAATAAATAGAATGAGAATATGAGATTTCTACAAACAGACTAATCAGATTACTTGCTTTTTAACGAAATTTAGATTAATGGGAATCTGCTTTTTTGAGGGCTTGTAACCTCCATGATTTTGAGCACGATATACTAAAACATGACCCTATGGTGGGATCCAGGGAGGGATATATGTAAGCAGTTTTACCCCAGCAAGTAGATAGGTTATTTCCAATTTAGCACGATACAGATACACTAGTGTAAAATACACAGATATAGGGTATCCCAATGCATAAGGCTCCCATTATGTGGGGTCTGAGCAAAGGGTTAGTTGTAAACAGCCTTACTCCTGCAAGTGAAGAGGTTGCTTCAAAATGCACATCAGACCTAATTTCCTTAATCCAATAATGACAAGGGAATGCTCAAAACAAAACAAAAGTTATACAAACCTTCAGTCCTCATTTAAACTCTACAAGAACTTTGGTGCTCAACATTCTTGTAACTAGGTTTAGATCTTAACTTTTACTCTTAAACTGAAATGATCAGTCGCTCTGGTTAGCGAACTACCGAACTTTACTGATGAATCTTCTTTTGTTTTTTTTTCTCCTCCACATTTCTACTGCTATGGATAGTTGTAGCCTGGAGCTGTATATGCATCTCAAAGCTTAAATTTCAAGTTCCCGGTCTATATCGGAGATCAGATTACCAGTGAAGTACAAGCAACCAATCTTAGAGTAAATAAAAACCGATATCTGTAAGTTAGTCTTGATGTTACTGTTGGCATTTTGTTTAATAACAGAGTTTTGCTTCTAACTGGGTTTCTGTCTTTTAATTAGTGCAAAGTTTAAGACGAGTTGCTTCAAGAATGGCGAACTTCTTGTTCTTGAAGGTGAGGCAGTGGCTATTCTACAGTCCTTGACTATGGAAGATGGTCATTGCAACGATCAGTGAAACCTGTTCACAAGTCTCAACCTATTTCTCATAGATGCCTTGTTTGAAGAAAAATATGTTGGTGTTTGAGATTTTTTATTGTGAGTTCTACTGATGTACTAACAGCCATTAGAGGTTGTACTTTTGATTAGTTTAATAAACTCCTCTTAAACACTCGAATGAAATAATTTGATATTTCTTTTTTTTTTAGGTTGATATATCTGTGACTAAGAGGTGTTCATTGTTAATTGTGTGTGTGCGGCTAATGTTTATAATAGACTTTGCACAGAAATCCCAAGATAATTTGGCTCAAAGAGGCATTCATCTAAGAAATTTTGGCTTATTAAAATTCTCTTATTCATAAACTTGTGGAAATTTTTATTTTAACATCTAACTTCAAGATTTGACGATAACAATTATTAATGGGGCCACACTCTAAATAGCTTGCTACTTTAAAATTTGCAGCACCATGACATTCAATGAACACAACTGATTGCTGCCTTTTGCTTAAAATAATTGTCATATATGACCTTGGGAAACACCCCTTTTTCAATATTGGTTTTGAGTTATGCATGCATTTCTGCTCATGTGACATCTTTTTAGTTAAAGTTGGAATGGAGTTGTTGATTTAGGTAGCTAGCTCGAAACTCTCTGTCATGGAACATGGAAGTATTTCCCTAGTTCATATAAAATACAGTGTTGGTTCTATTACAAGCCAATGGCCTTGTGATGTTGATCTGGTGACAAATTCTCCTGTAAGTGAAAATTTGTGATGTAAAACCCACTTACAAGTTATAACATCATATCGTTGCTAAAAGAACATCATATCGTTAGTGCTTGTTCTAATTTTTAGATAAAAGTTAAAATTAAATGAAAATTGGTTAATTCATCAATCATCTAACATGGCTCTTAAAAACATCTATGAACAGAAAAAAAAAATCTTTTCAAGAGCTTTACATGTACGCATTATAATTTAGTTTGACATGAAGTGGGAATTGGGCTTTTTCACAACTCACAGGAACAAAATGGAAAACGAAAATTACTTGATAGTATAATTTAATAATAATTTTGATAGCATGAGAGAGAACTCCCTTATAAAATTAGAATAAGTCTTGAAAAGAAATGTCACTACACGGAAACAAACCTAAAAGTAGTTTTAATTAGTAAGAGAATATGTGAATTACATCAAAAGCAGTAGGAAAGAAAGACATTAATAAAGAACAAACTAAAACATGACATCAAATCTATCCCAAATTGAGACTAATAAAATTAGTTCCACTTGACTGGACAAAGACAAAATGACAATACAGAATGGGTTGGTTCTGGTTTGTGAGACCTGCCATTTCTAGAGATAGAAAAAGCTTTGAACCAAGGCTGATAGAAGCAAAACCAAAACTTGAATTATGCCATTAGTGAAACCAAGACCAGAAGAAGAATTTTTATGTGGAAGTGGTGAAGAAGAAGGTTGTGAAGAATTATTAAGAACTTGTAAAGCAACCTTCATTCCCTGCCAACAGAAACCTCTTCCACTCAAGAAGTAATAGAATCTTGGTTCTGTAAGTTGGAACACATCTCTCCCACCTTTTGTTATGTTGGTGATGAAATCTATCTCTATGCATTTCTCATAACTTGTCTTGTTCACCTCCAACACATTGTACATGTTCTTGTCAAATCCAAAGTCTTTAAGAGAGAAAAAGAACCATAAATCTAAATGTTAGTTCTCATATAGGGAATCAAACAGGTATAGAAATAATTGAATGATTGTGTATTCGTTCATATTGCATCTCCTTTTGAAAAAGGATAGATTTTATATTTTGCTTTAGAAAATTTGACCGCAGGCTTGTTTATTCATCATACATAATTTAAGATGACTTACATGTTCATGACTTATAAATAATGTGACTTTTAACTGATTTTATACTAATTAATATATATACTCCATTCATTCTTAAATATAAGATCACTTTTAAATTTCAATTTATTCCTAAATATAAGACAACCTTTTAATTGTTCCCTGCTTTCCCAAGAGTAATTCTAATAACACATATCAATATATATATATATATATATATATATATATATATATATATATATATATATATGGTTACGCTAAATTGTTAATATTATGTGATAATAACTAATGTAACTAATAAACTTAATCTAATCAAATTAGTTAAAATAATTTTATATTTAGATACAAGAGAGAGTGTGTGTGTGTGTGTTATGAAGACCTCTCTATTTGCTATTAGTAATTTGATATAATAATCAGCTAATGAATTAATTCAACAATGAATCGACACAAAGATGTATATATCTTCTAGCGACCTTCTCCTTTCACTTCATGCTAATTTTGGTCCTCTATGTTATTTTAATAATTTTATCCCATTTATGATCTGATATGCTTGTTAAATCCAACAGTTCAAAATGTATTAACCCACATATATATTTACTCTCATGACATCTTTCTTAAACTTCATGCTTAATTTTGTACTTTATTTGTTGGTCTTAAATCAAGCTATACAACAACAGCGTAACAAAACCTCTTTAATAATTATATTTCACCAAGTTGGTTATCAATAATAATGCGTATAAAAATAAATCATCTGGGGTGATGCAATCATTTGACGTAAGGGCAAAAGAGTGACTTTATAGGATATGATTATTTATGGGGTCCATATCTTATAATTACGTCCTTTTCTCTGTTTATCTCTACCCCATATAATCTCTTATGTGAAGTTAGAGAATATAAATAAGAATCAAAATAGAAAAAGACCCCTACAAATTAATTCAAGTAATTAAAGAGACAAAAATATAGGAGTCAGAAACTTCGGAGACAAGATAATTAATGAGTGTAAATGGACAAACTTTGATGTGATGTGTGTGTAACTTATTTGGTGCCAGTAATTTAAATTAGAAACAATTAAGCCTTGAATATACATAACATTATGCTACATGTATATGAAAAGATTTAGTGTGTATGTACTAGGAACAACATAATACTGATTTTTTTTTGTAAAAATAGGTTTAGATGCATTAGAACAACTTGAATAACAAAGCAGTTTTCAAAATATAAGATTGACTACACAAACCGGGCGGAATGGCATACTGCATATGAAAAATATGAAAAAAAAAATTAAGTTTACAGTTCAGGGCATAACACAACCCTAATTCCATTATCTACAAAACATCAACATAGTTCGATGTATTATAACAACAATAGAAAAATAAACAAAGAAACACGCATATAATAAACTATAACGAAGACTTACATAGCCAATCGCCAACATAGAAGTGCTCATGAGTTGACCAATCTGAGAAATTAACATTGGGTGTCCAATTATACTTGCCTCCTCCAACATAGTGAATTTCAGCTTCAGCTAACTTTACCGACATCATCGTCATCACTATCACTATAATCCACAATATTCCTTTCATCTTCAATATATTCATTTGTTCTCCCTAAAAGTCAATGTCTCTTATCTATATAATGTAATATAGGTTAAGGAGATTATAAAGTATGAAGAAGGAAGAAGAAATTGGTTATATGTATTTATTTAGGAAATGTTTAAAATGTAATGAAGGCTTATACCCTAATTACAAAAGGTTCAGCGCACAACTTTTTGTAATTTAAGGTATAAATGTTCAGACCAAAAACAAATTTAGGGTATAAATGTAATGAATACTCTTTTTTTGATACAATAAATGTAATGAATACTCTATATATGCGAGTGTGATATGTGGACAGTATAAGATTTTATTTGTCAAATTCAAAGTTTTTTATTTCTCAATTTAAATTATATGCTGAGTTGGTTTTGAAATAATAATTGTTTACACATATGGAGGCATACATTTTTATTTCAATATTTGGAAATAATTAAATTGTATTACATTTGTATAAATAAAAATGGTGAGTAGAAATCTCACTAGCCCTGCTTATAGCTATTCTAAACAATTCTTAATACTTCTTCAACAGTAGTTCTTCAGAAGGAAATCGAATTATATTATTCTAATTATATAGGTTATTATTTATAATAAAAATTAACTATAAATAATCGAAATTAAATCATCAATGATTGATATGAAATTCACACACGATATCAAAGCTAATAAATATAGAGAAAGCCGTCGCAAGTTGGGAATTTTCTAAGCCACGTCATTCGCATTATGGAAACTTATATTTTATTTGGGAAATAAAATATTGCGTTTAATTGAAATCAATAATTATGTTTGTTAATTACCATATTAGAGTGCTGATAAAAAAATTACCATATTAGAGGCGTTCACTTTCAATTTAGAGCAGGAAAACGGGCTAGCCCGACTCGACCCGCACTAGAAGTGAGTCAGCCCGAGCGGCCCATTTCTAATGTGGGTTGAGATTTTCTTGTACCGAAAATTTTGTTGGGAGTTGGGACAGGACAAAAGGCGAAACGGGACAAAATTATTAATGGGATGTGCATCATTATATTATGTATGATATTTTTCTTGTCCCAAAGAATAATATTTATTTTTTAAAAGATACAATTAATTTATTACATATATATATATATATATATATATATATATATATATATATATTCCTCCCAATTCTTATCTATCGATAAAAAAATATTTATTATTTTTAATCCACATTTATACAATAATCTAACTTTATAGGTAATTTAATTCAATATTAACACATAAAGTAGGTCAAATGATTGAAACGCATATAACATAAAGCGTTAAATATCATCCTGACCAATAAACAATTTTGAAAGGGTCAAATTGGCCAAAGAACAATAAAATGTCTCATTTTGGCCAAATAACAATTAAAATTGTTCATTTTGGCTAATGAACTATTTGAAAATACCAAAATAACCCTTAAGACCCACATTTTCAAAAATTATTTTAATTATTTTAATTAGGCCTCAAGGGTTATTTTGGTATTTTCAAATAGTTCAATGTGGTATTTTAAAATAGTTTATAACCAATATTAATCAGTTTGAAACTTTGAGAATTATAACTCATAAAATAAAATTTGTTTTTTTTTTAATTAAAGTGGATGTCGTGATTCCATCTCAATTTTTCGTCTTGTTCCTAATGGAACAAAACAAGATTGGGATTTGGGAATGCAATGGATATGAGATTATTTTACTATTCTAAGGTCTTGTATGGGATGGGAATCGCCTTGCCCCGTTTTGACCATGAACAAAGTTAAAATTTACTATTTTTTTTCTTGATTCCTAAGCATAAGTATTCTTTTTTTTTTGATACATGAGGAATAAAAACAAAATCAAAAACAGCTAGGTCTAAATCACTCCTCCATCAGCAAGAAGAGCATTAGACAGGTCCTTCGTAAAAGTCTGCAGACCCTCAGTATGTTTAAGAGCATAGCGAGCAAAAAAGTCTGCTGCATTATTCTCCTCTCTACTTATCCATCTAATAGAAACTTCCCAGTCTTGGTGTAACAGCTCACGAAGAAGCATAATTGTGTCATTCTCCTCATGGAGTGATATATCATGTTGCTCAATCAATGATAAGATGTCTTGTGCATCAGTAAATAAAAGAATATTTCTGAATCCCGCTTCCCAAGACAAGCGAAGTCCCAAAATGCATCCCCACAGCTCTGCATTGATACTTGAACGGCCTTGTATGCTACAAGCAAAAGATTGAAATAATTCACCCTGTCTATTACACATAATTCCTCCACAACCAGCAATATTGTCACAATGAGAGAATGCCCCATCAACATATACTTTAGTTTGAATGCTTTGATCCTGGTAATTTCTGCCTTGAAACAAGACAGTATTAGAGAAAGGATTTTGAAGCATCTTAGAGAATGACATACAATGAACTATCCCTTTAATCTCAGCTAGCGCCTCATGGACTGAAGAAGAAACATTCTGATGAACTACCTCATTGCGTCTTCGCCATAAGATCCAACAGGTTATGGAGAATGCTGCATTCCATTTCCCAAACTCCCTCACCCTGTTATCATTAATATTCAAACGAAGCCAATCATTGAGATTTCCTTGCCAGAACCAGTGATCTGTATGTGAAACTCCAAGGCTTAACCATATTTCTTTAGCACGGAAGCAATCCCTGTAAACATGTAAAGAAGATTCTGTCATCATCGGGCACAGTTTACACTTCCCATCTGGGTGAATATGTTTAGTAAAAAGAGAGTGGTTGGTTAGGATTCGATCATGAAGAAGCAACCACATATGAGTTTTGCATCTAGAGGGAACCTGAAGTTTCCACGATTTATTCCATGTACTATTGCCTCCCCCCGAATCATCCAAAAAGCTATGATAAGCTGAATTTACAGAGAAGACACCACTCTTATCATGTTTCCATCGAACAACAATCCTTCCCTGACTTTGCACAGTTTCAATGCCGCTTTCTATGTCCCCCCATATGTTCTTGATTCCACTCCATACTCTTGAACCAGGTCTATCCATTTTTATTCGCGGCATCAAATCTTCACCACACTTATATTTGCTCCTAATCACTCTAGCCCAAAGAGCATCAGGCTTCGTGATCAAACCCCAACCAACCTTCATCATAAGAGCTTTATTCTGTGTAGCAGAGTGTCTAAGGCCTAAACCTCCTGTACTCTTCGGTTTACAAACCTGATCCCAGGAAATTAAGTGTGCACGTCTTTTCTCTGAAGTAGATCCCCAAAGAAAGTTTCTAGCACTACGATCTATCTCCTCACAACAATCAGCAGGAAGTAACGATGTTTGCATAGGGTGGATTGGGATAGCCGTGGCCACTGATTTTAGTAGAACATTCCTCCCTGCTAAAGAAAGGGAGTGACTTTTCCAATTAGACAGCCTCTCCTTCACTCTGTCGACTACAAATTGGTAGTGAGCTGTCTTGACTCTCTCATGATGAAGAGGGACGCCTAAATATTTCCCCAGATTAGCCGCCCTTGCGAAGCCTAAATGCTCACTTAACTGGGTCTTAATATTGTGATTAACATTATGAGAAAAGAATACTCTAGTCTTGTGATCATTTACTTTTTGACCAGAGGCATCGCAAAATTTTTGGAGGCAATTTTTAATTACCTCAACCTGATCTAGTTTGGCTTCTGCAAAAATCACTAAGTCATCTGCAAAAAACAGATGAGATAGAGGTGGGCCATTCTTATTCAATTTGATGGGCCTCCAATTGCCCAAGTTAGTTTGTTCTTGAATAAGGTGAGCTAATTTCTCCATACAAATAACAAACAAATAAGGCGAGAGAGGATCACCTTGTCTAATACCTCGAGAAGGATAAAACATATTAGACTTACTTCCGTTCCATAGGAGTTGCATGGATGGTGATGAAAGGCATGCTTCTATTAGCTTTGTCAGATACTCGGGAAATCTCAACTCCTTCAAACAGCTAGCTACAATGGACCATCGTAGACGATCATAGGCTTTCTCCAAATCAATCTTAATAGTCATAAATCCCTTCTTTCCCTTCATCATCCGCATGGAATGGATCACCTCCTGGGCCACAATAACATTATCTGAACTTACACGCCCAGGAACAAAACTGCATTGGTTTGGAGAGATAACACCATCAAGAAGTGGTTTGATCCTATTCGCCACAATCTTCATCACTGCCTTATAAATCACATTACATAAACTTATTGGTCTGAAATCTTTCATCGTTTCAGGATGAGGAATTTTCGGTATAAGAACGAGGAAGGTCTGATTAATCTCTCTCACAACCTGTGGACAAGAAAAAATTTTGTTAATGTAATCAGAAACTACTGGGCCCACTGTCTGCCATTGGGATTGAAAAAAGAGAGCATTCAAGCCATCAGGTCCTGGACCTAAGCATAAGTATTCTGCTGATTGAAGAAATCATCTTTTTTTAGGGATTATCTCGTTTGTTTTGGGGATTAATTGAGGTAATCATGTTGTTAGCATGGTCAGATTAAATGTAAGCAGATATCTCCACAATACGCGTTGATTTCTAACGTACGTTTGTGATTAATCTATAGGTTAGGCCCACCAAAATATGGCCAACAAAAATTAAATACCATTTTGTTTAGGCCAGAATATATAACTTTAAATTAATTGTGAATGTCCAACCCTGATGTGGGAGGTATGAGTCTATGAGATGATAGATTATTCACAAAAGTCAAAACCCAATTTCGTTTACCGTTAATCCAAAGTTCAATCGTGTATTAAGTGTACATTGCTAGCAGAAGAAAAGGATAGGGAAGGATATCTAAATTAAAATGGTACGAAAATAAATAATTTTAAATAATGGGAGGTGTGAGGAGACGCCGAGATGCGATTCATGGTTTTGGAGGAAAAAGATAAAGGAGAGAGTGAGCAAAGGAGGAAGTATATGTGGAAAAAGAGGAGAATGATAGAGAAAGGTAAAGTTTATCAGTAAATTCGTATATTGTGGGTAATAGTACTTTCATTTTTAAACATAATTAGATTTAAGTCCTTAAGTATCTCACTTTAATTTGGAAATTTTGTTGAATAGTCTTAATTACATTTCTCCCAAGTCCCAATAAACATACAAATATTTGAATAACTACTTGTCCCAAATATTTTCAACCATGTTATATGAGCGAAAGGCTTCATTAAAACTAGAAAATTTGACCCAAAACACTTGAAAAACTAGCAAAAATGTTGTTGTCATCTACCCCAAATTAAATTCAAAATATTAAACTACTTATAGGAGAGAAAATTATTGTACAAAACAAAATATCTTAAGTTTTGAACAAATAGATCATACGTAATATTGATAAAAAGGTTACAAAAATATTTGAAATAAATTATTCATTAATTCAACAAATAAAGTATGTGAGGACCGCTCAAATTCCAAAAATTTGAATTATGAAACAGATTTATTATACAAAATAAAAATTTTAAAATTTGAAATTTTAATCTGATAAACCAAGGTGAAATAATAAACTTCCACACCATGACTAGACTGTTTTGGATCAACCAAGCAAGCAAATCAAGAGAATTAAATTGGAATACAATGAAAAGTAGCAAATGAATAAGCATCGTATATATAATAGAATAATCCTATACAGAAAATGTTTCTACAAATAGTAATATAATAGAATAATCCTATACAACCAATAAAGGGTGGTCCAATTGGTAAAGAGGTTTAACTCATAACTATGTGGTTGTAAGTTCAAATCTCGCAGATGTGAGGACCTTATTAGTGGGCGATCCTCTTTGAGTCCGGAGGCCTGCCTAGCCCTGATGAGCCCCGGGACCCAACTCACCTAAACTTTTTATTATAAAAAAGGAATAATCCTATACATTGGCTGAAAAAAAAAATAATCTTATAGATTTTGTTCTGCAAAAACAAAGTATGCCTCTCTAGGGGAGTTATTTAGTTCCAATTATGATGTTTTAGATTTCGATTTGTATTCTTGATTATTTGAGTTACATATAGTATATAGAGAAATATTGTCCAGTTTTATGATTATGTCAGAATTATGTTTTCAGTTCATAAAAAATCGAAACTATTATTTTATTTTGGACAATTAATTATTGAATACTCCTATATCATATAGTCTCACTTATTGCAATCAATCATTATTAATACCATTTCTCTCCTCGTTAGGTTCGGTATGTATATTATATATTATGAATACATAAACGTCCATACCAATACCGATGGAATCGAATTATTCGAGAGATGCAAAAGGACAAGGAGGATTTGTTTATTATCACACCTAACAACAGATGCGGAAGAATAATGCTGGAAAAAATTATCCGAGGTTCATCCTTGGAAGCAATTCAAGAGACCTCTCTTTGTTTGGCAAAAACAAAGAGAGGTTATACTATAAACTAAAACTCAAGGATATATGGTATATACTATCAAAAACTCTAGGATCGGATACAACTTATACTATAAACTTTAATATATAAAATACATATAGACTTTTCATAAAAAAATGATGGAATCACCCATTATGATATCTTCATTTTCAGAAGAGAGATTAGTTAAAAAAAGATAAATTACTTTTTTTATTAATTTATATAAATTATTAAAATAGCTTCCAACTATATGAAGAAATACTTTTTAAGTAAAAGTTTTTTCATGATAATAAATAAAAGTATTATAAATTCAGATTACAATAAAATTTCAATACAATAAATCATCTCTAGATAAAACAATTTTTTTTCTTAAATAATATAATTTTTTTACAAAATGCATGCAGTTTATACTAAACGTGCTCAAGGGATGGGAACAAAGACATCAACAAAAAGTTGATTCTATATATTTTACATGCATATAAAGTATGTTTGTTTAAATGATATGTCTATCTTCTCTTCTCTATCTTGAATCAAACAATACCTTCTGGTCATCTTAATTTCATCAAAATCCCAGGATCAACATTTTAGATCGTTACCTGTATATTGTCTGTGGGTCATGACAACCGGAGGATCTTCTGCTTATGCCAAGCAAGTATCTTATCATGTTGCTAGTTCACTTTGCATTGCTTCTTATGTACTCCCTCCGGTCTAAATATAAGGCTACTTTGACAGTCTTGAAAAAAATTGAAGTTGCAAAATTTATCACTTTAAATTGTCTAAAATAAACTTTTTTCCTCAAAATAAGTTTATTATACTTATAAACTAACATACATTCTGATTACATGCAATGCGGCATATGTTCTAATTTAGTGGTTTAATTTGCTTCCTTAACTTTCGTAAAAAAACGTCAAAATGACTTTATATTTATGACTAGAGGGAGTACCTTTTAAGCTTTCCGAATAATATTTGCCTTTAATTTTTATCAAAAAAAAAAAATAGCAGTCAAAACCTTGCTACCATCAAGTAATTATCGCGACTACATACCCATGGCTCGAACTTGAGACCACTACTGATTAAGGTAGAATAACCTCATCCAATTGATCTAAGCGCTTGATGGTGCATTCAATTCATTTTAATTGAGGGATACTTTGGATATTGTTATGAAATCCCTCTAATTGTGGATGTTCATTTTCATTCCCCTATATTCCTCCTTGTGTTTAGGCTATAGACATTATTCCATATTAATGATGCAACCCTAATTCTCCTCTATAAATAGAGGACTCACTATTGTGTATAACCACCCTTGAATAAAATATTCTCCTACTCTCTCTTCTTATTTCTCTCATCTTTATATTCATAACACGTTATCAGCACGAAGCTCTAACCGAATATGAAGTTCTAACCGAGCATGAGGTAATATTATGGTAATAATATCATTTATTTTCATTTTGTTATTATCTCTTATATTTTGTGATTTGTGGAATTTAATGTTCCATTATAATGATGACCTGAAGTTATCTCTTTAAAATGTGTAATTCCAATTTATCTTTATGGCTTTTTGATGGAACCTGAAGTTCCATCTACTAGTCATTGTTTTACGGCCTGAAATTGTATTTAATTTTGATGGAACCTGAAGTTTCATCTAGTAAAAATTTCATTTTTTATGGTCTGAAGCCATATTTGATGGACTTGAAGTTCCATCTAGTAAGAATTTCGCCAGAATTCATATTTGATAGAACCAGAAGTTCTACTTAATAAAGATTTAGCCATAAGCCATATGTGAATGGAACCCTTGATTCCAATTTGTATTTATGGTCTGAAGCCGTATTTTGATGGAACTTGAAGTTCCATATGCTAAAAATTTTCGTTTTATGGTCTGAAGTCATATTTGAAGGAACCTGAAGTTCTATCGCCTAAGGGCTTGAAGCCTATTTGATGGAACCTAAAGTTCCATTGCCTAAGGGTCTGAAGTTTATTTGATGGAACCTGGAGTTTCATCACCTAATGGCCTGAAGCCTATTTGATTGAACTTGAAATTCCATCTCATACATATTTCAGTTTTATGTTTAGAGCTAATAGCTTGAAAAAATAAATATTATATTTTATGACCTGTAGTCATAAAAGTTTATTTCTGTATTTAATTATTAAATACTCACAGTCTAAGCACCATAAAGATTGTATTATTATCACTTGAAGTCATAAAAAGTAAGTTTCTACATGATCAAATGGTTAAATCTTGACGGCATGAAATCATAAGAGTTCTATTTTTATGAGCAGAAGTCATATAAATTTTCTACTTCATTATTAAATGTATAGAGCTCAATGACCTGAAGCCAAAAAGATTTTATTTTTATGACCGGAAGTCATATAAAATAATTTTCTAATTAACTATTAAGTGGTCAGAGCTCAATGACCTATAGTCATCATATATTGACCTGAAGTAATGACGATTCTATTTTTATGACCAAAAGTCATATAAAGTGTCAAGAAGCCAAATACAAAATTTGATTTTCTGGCTTGAAGCTATAAAAACTTTATTTTTATGACTAATAGTTATAAACGTTCATATTCTACTCAAGCATTCAATGACATGAAGCCACATAAATTTATGTGTATCGCAAGCAATGATATTGGTTCCTGAAGAATTATATGCATTAGATACAACAATATTAGTTCCTGAAGAACTATATGCATTAGATACAATAGTATAATTTCTTGAAGAACTAATAATGTATTTGCGAGTGGAAAGTATTTTACATGACTCACTTGAGGAGAAATTATTGAAATACATTTATGAGTTACATTGGATGAAATTTCACTTTTATAATTTCTTAAATCTCATATAATCTCCCTAGAAAGGTCAAATTAATAATTTGACACGATAACCAGAAGTTATCGATGATGAGTTAATATTACAATAAACCTGAAGTTTGTGAATGTAATGTTTGGCAATAACCAGTTGGATCATCCCGGATCATAATGATGCAAAATAATATCATTACTCACTAATGAACCAGAAGATTCAATTGTCTGTTCTCAAAAGAATGAAATATGAAACATCACTAGTTTTGATTGAGATTATACACATGTAGATGTGTATTGTATGAATTATATATGGGCCCATACAGATATCATATGGACTAAATGATACTTTATGAATATTAGATGCATATATGAAATGGTCTCATTGGTGTCCATGTTACATGATCAACTTGCAACCTGAAGTTTGCAAATTTGTTCAGTTAAGTACATTAGTCATATGATTATCAATGAAATCACTAGTGATTGTTAATTATGTTTTTTATGTTTATATGTCATTTGAGAGCATATCCATATCTAGCAAAACCTCCATAAATAGTAAATAGTTAGATCAATATTTGTGAGAAAAATATTTTCAATCTTAGAGTTGGGTAAAATGTACTACAACTATAGTTGCATCATGCCAATAAAAGAGAATGAATTCTCCCATTGGCTCTTGGTCAGAAGCCAAATATTTTCCATCTAATGTTTTGAAATATTTTTTCATATTGTTCCACCACAATAATACACATATATGAATATTAAATGAAATTTGGGGATAAATATTGGTGTTCCCAATATGAGGCGGAGAAATGAATAACTGGAAGAGATATATGTTGTATGCAACAAATGTGGATCCTCAAATATTAGTAATGTGAACTAGAAGTTCATCAAATGTTGTAAAATATTTGCTAGACACTATCATTGACCAAATAATGATTTTTATTTCTCATGACCCAGTTAAAGAATGCTCCAATAATTATATATGAGAATAAACATGCTTGAAGCATGAAAAAATGATTGGTTCCAAAAGAAAATGAAAATGGAGCAAATAATTATGGTGATCATTTTGAGAAGGCTTTACTTGAGACATAATTATTTGTAAGACCATAGAAGTGGCTCAGGTACCTGTAAGAAATAAAAAGAAATCTCAATATGTTATGTCATAAGGAAAAGTAACTGTGAAAGGATGAATTTGTCGACGATAATTCTGATGTCAATATCACGTGATAAATGAGGAACCGATATATAAATATGTCATGAATAGACATGAAATGACTAGCTAGTAGAAAATAAAAGACGCTATATGAAATGAGATAATATGAATTTGTAATTTATACACTTGAAGTGCTATTTGAATTATAGAACACTTATGCGAAAAAGGGGGAGAAGTATGGTTAGAATAATTTTCGCAGTAGTTCAATGATGATAGATATTGTCTCATGGTGGAATGAACATTCATGTTTTGATTTGACAATCTGGCAATATATGAAATTTTGAAGTGCATCTAGAGAATATGATTATAAACCATAGTAGATATTGTGAGTTGAATCCCATAAGGATTTCAAATACTAGAAGTATTATGAAAATGTAATTACAACTTGTATCTCCCAATTCAAAGAAGACGAAACTAAGCACATTTCACCAAAGTTCTTCTTCACTTGAGATCTCCAGAAAGATGGTGAAATTGATATCCACCGAATCCAGTCAAGCGAAAATCTAGTAGATATGTTCACAAAGTCACTTCCTGCTGCAACGTTTGAGAAACTTACTTATGGCATTGGACTTCGCCGACTTAGAGATAACAAATGAACTGGTCAATAGGGGAGATGATACACGATGTACTCTTTTTCCCTTGTCTATGGTTTTTTTCCCACTGGATTTTTCTAGCAAGGTTTTTAATGAGGCGGTACCAATAAGAGTATCACTAAGCATTGCACTCTTTTTTCTTCCATTAAATTTTTGTCTCATTGGGTTTTACTTAGTTGGAGTTTTTTTAATGAGACATATGTTTAGTCTTGGACATCTAAGGGAGAGTGTTATGAAATCCCTCTAGTTGTGGATGTCCATCTCCATTCCCCTATATTCCTCCTTGTGTTTAGGCTATAGACATTATTCCACATGAATGATGTGACCCTAACTCTCCTCTATAAACAGAGGACTCATTGTTGTGTATGACCACCCTTGAATAATTTATTCTCTTACTCTCTCTTCTTGTTTCTCTTATCTTCTCTTCTCATCTTTATATTCATAACAGATATTAAAATATTGGGATCTCATTAGTTCCAATTAAGGATATCTTTAATTTAAGCTATTTTAATAACTGAAAACAAATATCTTTTCTAAAAAATTAAAACTTGATAGCATATTTTCTTTCTTTCTTTTCAATGAAAGAAAGCTCATACAAGAAAACAAAAACATAATATCACTCTTTAGAGATCCTAATAACCAATCTGGAGGAACCCTAAAACATTGAAAACCATCAAGACCATTTAACTCCTCTTTAGCCAAATAGACGACAACCTTATTCTACTCCATGTTGCACCTATTTATGCTCACGAGCCAATCATATTGAACACACCTCTGTATCTCATTTAAAAGATCAAACTCAACATGCTCCTCCTCCCATCCCCATAAGCAATGGTACAAGCTCCCAACGATACATTTCAACCACAACCCTTCTCAACTTCATATCTCACGCTCTTTTCAAACCTCATAGGACACCCCTCAACTCCGCTTGGAAACTATTAGCTCTTATGTCGAAGGGGCAAGACTAGCAACAGTAAATTTTCAAATGGACAACTCTAGCACCCCTAAATTGGATGGTGCAAAATCGTACATTGTAAATCAAAAAGGGACAAATTTAGCTTTGCTGTTAAGTTGAGGCAAACCGGCGTTAGTTTAAGAGATGTTGTTAAGGTGCAACCGGTCTCCTCCACTGTGCTTCGCTGTCAAACGTCGCTGAGGGTGGTGAGGACAAAGAGAAACAGAGAAACTAAGAGATGTGTTTGCTATGGTTGAAATGGAAAATGAATTTGGGGCTGGTTGTGTACGTGAGTTTTGGTGTAGGGTGATTTTGGGTTTGGATTGCGGCACCGCTATCGGTGGTGCCGAGGCTAAATTTGTCCCATTTTGATTTACAATGTACGCTTTTACACCATCCAATTTAGGGGTTCTAGAGTTGTCCATTTGAAAATTTATGGTGGCTAGTTTTGCCCCTTCGCCCTACATAAAACTCCAAGAAAATGGTCATTATAGTCTCACATACCTCCGCCATAGGTTGAGATTGTACCCTTTGTCAATGAAACACCATCTACGTTAACTTTTCACGCAACTAACATGCGGAGGACCCACCATAACTCTCTCGTCACCACCCAAGTAAAGTTCATCGTAACTAATTCAGCACTCATCAAAACAGCTCTTACTTGAGCTATAACCTATCTATGTTCACCACTCTTCCATTGAACATCTCGAATTCCTATTAATCCAAATATGGCGACATATCACAACAAAATAACCACTCCATTTCACATTATGCACTAAACAGTTTTGATCCAGGTTCCATTTTAATCAGTCACTTACTTTATTCAATTCAAGAAAATCTTCTCTATATCATTAACGGGACTAACACCAACCAACACTCTTTTACAACACTACAGTCCCTCAACCCTTTTCTTCCCATACACACTACACATAGGCTCCTCCACGAGGCCCCTCGTAGCTCTAAACCAATTTGTCATAACCTTCTTCTTGACAGATATCCACATGAATGATCTAACCCTCTGAGGGACTAGCAACTTCCACTCCTTCTTCCATGGGCCTCTTAGGGGAACTCTACCATAATCATCAAAACAATGAGTAAGTTATCCTTACTGGAAATTTACCACTCGATGTGAACCTCCAGAACTGGGATGCTACCCCCTACCACTCCATTAGGAAACTCCCTTCCTAATGGCTTCTAGTAACTCTCTAGGAATAAAATCATGCAACTTTTCCCAGTCTCACCCTCATGATACCAAAACGCACTTAGAAACTTTCATAGTCTTAGCTTTTGAAGGTACAAGACATAAACTATAAGCCCCCAACTCCTCATAAAATGATATGCACCAATCCGTTCAAAATCACACCGCATTACAATCCCCAACCTTCCGCCCCTACACACTTCATAGACTTCACCAAGTAGCTGAGCTATCCTTCTTCTTCCTCACTTTAGGCATAATATAATCCCCACATCCATACTTCTCTCTCAAAACCTTTACCCACAAAGAATCATTTCTCTTAATTTGACCCAACCAAGCTTCACCATATAAGACAAATTGTGTTTCTTTGCACTACGTAACCCCAAACCACCTACCTCCTTCCTCTTACATGCATCCTCCCATGCTACTAAGTTCTTATATTATCCTTGACTTATTTTGAACTACCCAAAGAAAACTTCTGTATCTCTTATCAATCTCATTACATGTGTGCATCGGAAGAGCTACCATCGCATAAGTAAGAATCGCCGCAACAATTGAAGAAACTAAAGTATGTCTTTCCGCAAAGGACAATTTATTCACCTTCCAAATAGCCATATGCTTATCCTATTATTCAACACATACCTCTACATCTCCACCGAGACATTCTTATGTTAAGAGGAACTCCCAAGTATCTCCCAAGATCTGGCATGATGTTAAACCCCAAAAATTCACTAATTTCTTTCCGCCTAACATGATTAACATTAGGGAAAAGAAAATATTCGACTTACCACCATTAACTTTCTGATCTGAAGTCAAACAAAAGTCATCCAAACACGCTTTAATAACCCCAACTTGTTATGAAGTTGGTTCAACAAATAAGAGAAGATCATATGCAAAAAACAAATGAGAAACTGTAGTTTGATTCCTAGATAACCAAAGTGGCTTCCACATTATTGAAGAAACTTTGCTTTGAATTAGGTGAGCTAATTTCTCCATCAACAAGACAAACAAATAAGGTTAATTAGGATCCCCTGACACAAACCCCTTTTAGGATCAAACTTAGGATCCTTAGATCCATTCCACAAGACCTGCAACTCCATTGAATTTAAACAACCTTCCACTAACTAGATGAAATTCTCTGAGCACCCTAGTTCATAAAGACATTTAAAAACAAACTCCCTCCTAAGGTGATCGTATGTGAATTTTCAATTTAAAGTTCATGCAGGTCAAATGAATTTTATAATGGGTGTGCATGTACTAGGTGTATAATTCAAGAACTGGGGTGACCTTAAGCAACAAACTCCCACCTAACTAGTTCATAAAGATTCATGGTTAAAACCTTCTGACCTGTATGTTAAACCTAATTGTGATGGAGCCCATAAATTTTATAATGGGTGTGCATGTGCCACTACTGCCCCATTTATGCTAGGTTTATAATTCAAGATTCCGGGATGTGCTCATAATATTGGAAGGTGCTCAAGCTTGCAAGCTGAGTTATGGACATTGTTAGATGAATTGCATTTAGTATGGTCTAAGGGGTTCACATTCATTAGAGTGGAGGTGGATTGTTTCCTAGTGCTGCAGCTGATTTAGAAGGAAGCAAATAATGTAAGTGCTCATTCTAGTTTAATCAATCAGATTCTCTTGCTCATGGGGAAAGATTGGAATATTGACATAGATCATATTTTTCAACAGGAAACGAGTTTGTTGACTTCTTAGCAACCTATGCTTTGAAAGTGCAAGAAAAAAATCATTTTCTGTAGGATCCTTCAGCTGGCATGGAACGACTTCTTCATGATGATTCAATAGGCATTGCCCAGGAGCGTCTTATTCTTGTTATTTCATCCAAGCTGAACTTCCCATTGTAAACAAAAAAATTCATCTACCCTAGGTGAACTTCTTCATAAAAATGTACAATTGAAATTCATCTACCTACGAACAACTTGTAAATTTCATAAACCCTTGAGCAACATCCAAATCTAATAGCAATTTCGACGCCTGTCACCCTTTGCTTCTCTACCTGATATAAAATAATCAAGTAATCATTATAATAATGGAAAAATTCTTTACAAAACAACTTGCTGCTTAGCAATGCTACTTTCTGACATTTCTCTAAAAATACACCTAAAATGTCACATAGCTGTGGTTATAGAACAAACATGGTAAAGTTTCATCATAATAGATTAGCGGTGGAACTTAGTCAGTGTTATAGGGTAAAATTGTCACAAAAATGGCCGAAGTTCACACCAAATTTGCAATGTTACTTTGTCGCGGATACGGTCAAAATAACCACCAAATTTTTGTGAAGTTATATAAAAAAGATATGGAAAAACATGGAAGCGGTTTTTAAACTCCGCTTGTCTTAATAAAATTAATTTTTTTAAAAAAATAAAAATACAAACATTGCGGCGTTGCAACTTGTCTTTGACGTCATACAAATTTTTTTATTTAAGAGCAAAGGTGCAAAAATAGTAATCGTAAATTTCAAAATGTGCAACTATAACTCTGGTAAATTGAATGGGACAAAACTGTACACTGTAAATCGAAATGGGGCAAAATTGGGCAAATGTGCAAAAATAGTCATCGTAAATTTAAACGTATGTTTTCCAGACATGGCCCCACCATCAGTAAATGATGTGTCATACATTTAAGGGTGCAATATGTTGATGAGACTTTAATTTTTTTTATGAGACTTTAAGGGTGCAATAGCCATCGTGAATTTCACATGATTTGGGGTTCTATTTGGTTTGTTATCGAAATGATTTGGGGGTTTAAAGTTCGTTTTTAGTGATTTAGGTTCAACTGGGTGCATTTTAGCTTTCACGTTAGATTTTGGAATTGACATGTCATATACTGATGGTGGAACCCACGTCTATAAAATGTATGTTTAACTCGGCCTAACAGAGAGGTTACTTTTGCCTCATTTTGGTTTACAATGTATGGTTTTGCCCCATTTTAGTTTACACTGTACAGTTTTACCCCCTTCAATTTACCAAAGTTATAGTTGCCCATTTTTAAATTTACGGTGGCTATTTTTGCACATTTACCCTTTATTTAAATAAGTTTGAAACATGACGATATTTATGAAATGCCTCAATGTCTTAACAAAATTATTTTTTTAAAAAAACGACATTGCAGCTTTTGATAAAAATAAAATGTTTTTATTTAAATAAGTTTGAAACATGGCAGTGTTTTTGAAAAGATGCATTGTCTTAATAAAATTATTATTTAAAACAAAAACATACATTGCGGCATTTAATAAAGGGGTAATTAATTACAAGTCCTTGAGAAGAGACATAATATTGGAAAAGTCTCACTAATTGAAGATATTAAAGTAAAGTCCCTTGGGACCTCACTTTAATTATTTCTAAATGTGCGGACCACACGTTTAGTAATGAAAACAAAATACCCTCACCCCCTTCTCTCTTTTGTTTCCTCTTCTCTCCTTCTTCCCCAACATTCACCACCACCAACGATCACTCCACCCCCCTAAACTCTTCCTCCCCCTGGTCCCTGCAATAACCGGCCGCCTCCTCCTCCTCCAACGTTCTCCACCACCACACCATAACAACCACTTCTCTCAACACAAGCACCTCCGTCACAAACTCCACATCTCAGCTCCAGTACCGCCTCGTCGTCATCTGCTGCAGACACCACGCCTCCGTCTTCAAACTCGTCGGCGCCTCCATCTCCGGCGACCACATCTTCCTACATCAGTCCCCATCATCACTTATACCATGTGGTGAGAGAAGTGGTTGTTATTGTGTAGTAGTTGTGGAGAATGGAGGAGTAGGCGGCGGCAGCCGGTTATTGAAGGGGCCAGGGAGGGAGGAAGAGTTTTGGGGGGATGATCGGTAGTGGTGGTGAATGTTGGGGAAAAAGGAGAAAAGAGGAAAGAGGAGAGAGAAGGGAGTGAGAGTATTTTTTATTATTAAACGTGGGACCTACACATTTAGAAATAATTAAAGTGAGATCTCAAGGGACTTTACTTTAATATCTCTAATTAGTAGTATGACGTTTCCAATATTATGTCTCTTCCGAGGGACTTGTAATTAATTACCCCTTTAATAAATTCTGTTATGTGTTAAGTTAAATTATTTGTATTAATTTTAATATAGGAGCCTTTATATAACGCCGCTATGCTTTAAATTATTCTTTATTAAGTTTAGGGTAATGGACCAAATCTGGCCTCCAAGTAACCACCAAGGAGCGCTGAGCACCTTGAACTAACAACAGGCCCGTATCTGTACTCCAAGTAACCAAGGTGTTTAAAAACTACCCCGGTTGGACGGTCAACAATGTTTGACCGTTACTATGTCTATGTGGCTGCCACGCGAGCACCTGCTTTGCCACCTCTGCTTGTCACGTGTGTATTTTAAATGGACCTAATCTGCCCTCCAAGTAACCACCCAGGAGCACTGAGCACCCTGAACTAACGACAGGCTCATATCTGCACTCAAAGTAACCAATGTGTTTAAAAACTACCCCGGGTGAACGGTCAATGACGTTTGACCGTTACTATGCCTATGCGGCCGCCACGTGAAGACCTGTTATGCCACCTGGCGCCTTGTCATCGCCACGTAAGATATGTTCATGTGGGTCTCACCTATAATAATAAACAATTTCTCTCTCCCTCTTCATCATCATCACCACAGCTCCCTCAACACCCACCACCCCCACCCACGCCACCCCCTCAAACGTGGCAAGCAGAGGTGGCGTGGGTAGGGGGCTGTGGAGGTGAGGCAGTGGGGGCTGGAGAGGTGAGGGGTAGCGTGGGTGGGGGTGGTGGGTGTTGGGGGGCTGTGGTGATGGTGATGAAGAGGAAGAGAGAAATTGTTTATTATTATAGGTGAGACCCACATGAACATATCTTATGTGGTGATGACAAGGCGCCGAGTGGCAAAACATGCCTTCACGTGGCGGTCGCATAGGCATAGTAACGGTCAAACGTCATTGACCGTCCACCCGGGGTAGTTTTTAAACACATTGGTTACTTTGAGTGCAGATATGAGTCTGTTGTTAGTTCAGGGTGCTCAGTGCTCCTGGGTGGTTACTTGGAGGGCAGATTAGGTCCATTTAAAATACACACGTGGCAAGCAGAGGTGGCAAAGCAGGTGCTCGCGTGGCAGCCACATAGAATTAAAAACGGTCAAACGTTGTTGACCGTCCAACCGGGGTAGTTTTAAACACCTTGGTTACTTGGAGTACAGATACGGGTCTGTTGTTAGTTCAGGGTGCTCAGCGCTCCTTGGTGGTTACTTGGGGGCCAGATTTGGTCCATTACCCTTAAGTTTAACATAGGGGCATTTATAAAATGCTCTCATATGTTAAATTAGATTATTTTCGTATTAAGTTTGACATAGGGGTGTTCATAAAACCTCGTCATGTGTTAAGTCAAATTATTTTTTATTTAGTTTAACATAGGGGCATTTATAAAACGCTCTCATACGTTTAAGTTAAATTATGTTTTATTAAGTTTAACATAGGGTCGTTTATAAAACGCCACCATGCATTATTTTCATTATGTTTAACATGGGGAGTTTATAAAACGCCGCTATGCGTTAAGATAAATTATTTTTTACTAAGTTTAACATAGGGGTCTTTACTAAACGTCGCTATGTGTTGAAATTAAAGATAAAGTAAATTTACACATTGCAACATTTATTAAGCACTTGTGAGTAGCGAACTCTCCTTATAAATACATTTTCCCCCAGTTCTCACTCTTCCCTTCTCTAACTTGAAGGACATACTCAAGGTGGCACTACACATTTGAGTTTTAGACCCATGAATTCGGTGTCCTTCACATTCATAACACTTATATAACATTTCTCTTTCGTATACACTAAATCAAAAATAAATATAAAATTGAAAACTGAGAATTAATCTCCATGGTCCCTATTATAAGAGGTAGTAAACCTTTTTACACATACAAATAAAAATATGTTAGAAATATTTATTATGGCCATTTTTACCGATAATTACTCATTTATTATTCACATTTATTTTATCTCCCCTCCTTGTATATGAAATACAAAAGCAAAAATGGAAAACAAGAACCTATTACTTTGAGTTTTACATATTATTTCTAATATTATGGATCAAAAAAATTGTCATCTTTTTTTGTTTCCTAGAGTATCTCCACTCGGTATCAAGTGAAAATAATTTCTTGTTATTCTGAAGTTCCATATATAGAGGGGTAGTTAGATGACATGTAAATTTGTTCTATTTACAAGGTAGAGATTGAACCCAATTACTTGTGTAAGTAACTGGAGTACTTATAAAATTTGTTGCTAGCGGTTGGTAGCTTGTCTATAGAAGGCCTACCATGCAATTATAGACAGCCATGTGCTATAGGAATCGGTCATCGTAAGTTATTATATCTATATATCCTCATTGATATTTGAGACATCACAGCGACACCGCCTTATCTTTGGTCAACTCGAAATTGTTAACCATTTGTGTCGATCTGAATCGCCATGGAAGCTCAGTTACCTAACCATGAAGGGAAGCCGATCCAATGCAAAGGTTAGTAAATCATCCACCATTAATGCGGATTTTTCTTTTTGTATTCAAATGAATATATACCAATTATTGCTTAAAATATTATAGTTTAATTTCATACTCACAATGAAATAATCCTCTCTATCTCTTCCATCTCCAGCCGCCATATGTCGGGGTGCCAGTGAGGCACTAGTGATGGAGGATGTAATCGTAGCGCCACCGATGTCCGGTGAAGCTCGAATTCGTATAATCTGCACCTCTCTATGTCACAGTGACCTCACGTTTTGGAAGTTGAAGGTAAGCTGCTTTAATTGTCTTGTTCTTGTTTCTTTTTTTTTTATTTGATTAATTCAACTTTTGGAGGGATTATATTATTGTTTTGACTGTATGAGATGATGAGCTTTTGATTTTTTTTTTATTTCTGTGTGTTGAATTGAAGGAACCTCATGGAATTTTCCCAAGAATTCTGGGCCATGAGGCCGTCGGGTAAGTTTCTGTATTCATAGTATTCCAAATGAAACTGGGATTTTACATATAGTTTCAAATATACTGGCTCAAACTTCAAATACTGGTTTGTACTATATAATATAATCACATCTAACTAACTCTTGTAAAGGAGACAGTATATACTATTTACCTGAGGAATCAATTTAATTTTAATTTGTTATAATAAATAATTTTTTGATAAATTTATTTCTACTTAGAGTTTTTAACTGAAAAAACAAGCCTCCTTTCTCTTACAATTAGTTGTTATCTTACTTGGAAAATTTTACATCATAATTAATAAAGCATAATTACTACTCCATCCGTTGACTAAAATTTTTACCCCTCCTTTCTGCATGAATCTTGTAAGTTGTAACCAAATTTTGTCAATAAAGCATATAATTAATTAAGTTTTATTAGAAGCTTTTATTTTGTCCAAAATTATTATGGAACTTCTAATATACCCTTGATATACAAATAGTTATTAACAACCAGTCAACCACCCCCAATTTTCTCTACCTAATATGATAAAAAGAGGTAAGGTGCAATTTGAATAGAACAAAAATTTTGTTATAAACGGCTCTCATATATATGCTATTTTAAAGTACATAAAAATAGAGCTAATAACTATTTAAAAATGGAGTAATTTCCCAATTTCGTCTTTTTTTTGTTGTGGATCTCACACATAACAAATTTTCGGGGACTTGCTTGATTTTTTTACAGGGTTGTGGAAAGTGTAGGAGAGGGTGTGAGTGAAGTGAAGAAAGGAGATGTAGTGATTCCAGTGTTCATAACTCAATGCTTAGAATGTGTAGATTGCAAGTCCAAGAAGAGCAACCTATGTTCAAAAGTGCCATTCCGAATGTCTGGTACTATGCCTAGACATGAAAGCAGCAGATTCACTGACCTCAAAGGCCAAACCATTCACCATTTTTTGTTTGTTTCAAGCTTTAGCCAATACACTGTGGTTGATATTGCTAATTTGACTAAGATTGATGATCCCTATTCTTCTGTTCCTCTTGATAAAGCTTGCCTCCTCAGTTGTGGCATTTCTACCGGTAAGTTCCCTTTCCCATTCTTTTAGGCTTATTTGAGTAGGAATTCAAAAGGCATGTTCACGAAAGTCATGACAAAATTCCTGGTACAATGTAAATCGTGTTGGAAAATGAATTTTCTTTTTTTGGTCCAATACCAACCAAAATGGGCACTAAATATCTCTTCTTGTATGATTTCTCTCTCTAATTTTTTTCATATAAATTTGTAATTTTGGCTTCATCTAACAACTACTGCTCTAGTCCTATTTATAGGACAGAGAAAGCGTGAACAATGGTCCTACTTATAAGACATATGATATAATTTTTCAAAGAGACTTACACAATTATCCGTCTTAAATTAATAGCATCACTTCTCTCGTGCACAACTCTCTCTCTCTCACGTGACTTCAAGTTTGCCTTTTCCCCATGCAAATTACTTAGGCGTCCCTTCAATTTCAACCACCATTATCTCTCTTCTTCCCCCTAATTTTTTATTCCATACGTCCTTTGGCCTTTTAAAATGTTACAGTCATCTTTTCGTGTTTCATCCATCTTTTCATGCATGACAGCCAATAAAAAAAAATCCTCAAATGAAAAAGAAAAATATAATTAACTTGGTTGTAAAGGAGTCAATAGAATCTGAAGAGCCACATCCATACTGAAGAGCCACATCCATATGCTTCTAACTCTCTTTCATATTTATTAATGCTTATATATTTATCTCTCTTAAAACTAATAATAAAGATGGGCAATATTAAAAAAACACATTATCTCCAGACACCCAATTAACTTTCACATAATTTATTATGTAGCGTATTTTATTGGTTGTGATCTTATATTATGGGCTAAAGAGAGTACTTATTTGCAAAGTACTAATTACGGGTATATATTTGGAAAGTTTTTCTTTCTACTATTTTAATGTAGATTTAATGAGGTTTAAGGTTCTTATTGATATGCATTAAACCTTTATGGAATGCCCTATATAAATAGGACATGAGGAGTAAATGTTTGCGTGTGGGATCATTCTTAGAAAATGAAACATGTGGTATGGACTTTTAAAAGTCAGTCAGTTAGAGCTATTCTCAAAAAGTCATTTTATAAAATCATTATGGTTCAATATGCATAGGGGTCAGAGTTCAGAGGGTAGGTAAAATAGCTGTTCTAAAAAAGTTAGTTAAGTTGAGAGGTAGCTAGACTACTTTACAGCACGTCCAAAATTGGTTTTGCTTCAAATGAACTTCTCTTCTTTAGAAATGATAATGCTTCAATCCTTATACAGTTTGTAGATTCTTAAGTTTGACATCAAATATTCACACAGTAGAATGTTTTTGAACTGATACACGGTAGATTGCTTAATACACACGTCATAGATTTGCTATATATATAGAAACATACATGAGTGAGGTTATTATGATTTGATGTTTCTGGAAGCAACTAATATATATATATATATATATATATATATATATATATATATATATTAACATATTAGGAGTTGGCGCTGCTTGGAAGACCGCAGAAGTGGAGGCAGGATCTACGGTTGCCATATTTGGGCTCGGTTCCATTGGATTAGCAGTATATTTCCTCACAAACCTGACTTCCTAACTTTTCACTTCCTTCTTTAATTATTCATTATTTTTTCACAGAAAAGAATTTTAAAAAAATACAATAAGGTCCCTCTGTTAACAAAAATTGGTGCATTTTTATATTCTTTTAGTTTTAAATGCTCATTTAAGTTCTTTCTTATAAGCAATAATCCTGATTAAAGTTCTATTTTAAGGTATTTGTAGTACTTTTTATTGGACAAAAAGCTTAGAATATCAACTAATTAGTCATATCTTAAAATTGAATGACTTTCAATTTTATCATATTTTATATACTCCACCGAAAAAGTAAGAAAAAATTAAATAAGATTAGCGAATAAGATGTTACCAAACAACAAAATTTTTAACGTATAGGCAATATAATGGTCTACGCCAGCGTCAGACTCAAGAATTTGCCTATCGTTATGTGTGTACTTTTACGATTCAATTTTGAATTTATTGGGTTAATGTCAAAGTAGTGTATAAATTTCAACTTTGATTATGGAATTTAAAAACATATATTACGTTCTTCATGGAAAAAGAGTTTCTTTCCTAAAAAAAGGTTGAAAAACAATATTTGAGTTGTTGTCATTGAAATAGATTGGTTTTCACTTTGGTAGGTTTCAGAGGGAGCTAGACTTTGTGGAGCTTCTAGGATTATTGGGGTTGACTTGAACCCACAAAAATTTGAAATTGGTAAGCACTTACCCAATTCATAAAATTACACCTCTAAAATGATCTAAATTGAATGGAGTTTTTGCTACATTATAGTGTATATAATTCGTTACATAGAAATTTATAAAAATGATATGTATATATATGTATATATATATATGTATATCTATATATATCTATATATATATATATATATATATATATATATATATATATGGGATGATAGGTTACAATTAAAGTTTAATTAATAATATATCACTTCATAGTATAGTTTGATTATAAATATTGATAAATCAATGTGACTGAAAGTTTATGAACGAAATTCAGTGATTAGTTTCTTGTATGAAATAAATTTAAATTTAATTGTCAATGAATTATTTGCATCTTCTCTTTTAACTCAGGAAAGAAGTTTGGAGTCACACACTTCGTTAATTCTGGAGAATGTGGGGACAAACCTGTTAGCCAGGTCCGTTTCTGCCATAAATTATTGAAAAATTACATAATTTATGTTTTAAACAAAGATAATTAAAATGAATTAAATTCTCCTTATAAAAAAATGAACCAGATTGTAATGATTTTTCAATTATTATTTATATTTGTAAGCAACGATTTATATATATATATATATATATATATATATATATATATATATCAATATATATATATATATATATATATATATATATATATATATTGATAACATATATATATTATCCATAACGTACAGAAAACAAAATTAATTCAAATAGATCTTTCAAAAAAAAATTCAAATTGAGTGACATGTTTTATAAATCGAGTAATTTTCTTAGAAAATAATACAGACAAAATGTTTCAATTTTGTTTATATATTTTCTTATCGATATCAAATAAAAAATAATCATTTTCTCGGTTACATATACAACGAAAATTTATATATTTATATATCATACTTATGTATTATTTACATGTAGTCTTTAATATAGGTAATTATTTCTTTAGATGATGCATATGTAATTTTTCCGAATTCGTAAGTATTTTAATCAAAATTCCCAAAAGTTATCTAGTAAATGGAAATTGGGTCTTCTTTTAATAGAACTCAAAACGAGTTTAATGATATATATAAATGGCCAAACAGGTGATTAAAGAGATTTTTTTATTTTTTTTTTAACCTGACGGGTTGGTGTGAGTGGTAAGTACTCTCGTCCCTTAAACAAGTGGTTGGGGGTTCGATCCCCAGCCCTTGCGAATGGAGCAAATTCACAGGTCAGCTGTCTACCCCCTACATGGGACTTCAGAACAGCGAAGGATTAGTCCCACTTGACACGCGGGTGGGATGCCCTTAAGAAATCATAAAGAGATTTTTTTTAATGGAAACAGGTGATTAAAGAGATGACTGATGGAGGAGCTGATTATTGCTTTGAATGTGTTGGTGTTGCATCTTTAGTGTATGAAGCATATGCTTCTTGTCGTAAGGTTTTACTCTTCATCTCTTCTTTCAACATTCCAGTCCAACAATTTGCAATTTCATTTTTCATAAAGTCTACTTTTCTCCTCAATATAAAAGCATAAACAATGTTATAAGATGGTTATATTTACAATTAAATTTTTTAAACACAATTTTTAATCATTTGTATTATGGGAACACTATAGCTACCTCTTTTAAAATGTGTAACTCATTAACAGTAATATTTAAAAAAAATGAGGAGAAAATGGATTGAGGTATATTAGGATGAAAATAAACTTCTTAACCAGCTCTTTTTTTGTAAAAAAAAGCATTAATAGCATGCCTAAAATTTGTCCCAAGAACCATTAATAAAGGCAAAAGTAATATAGTCTCTCCTCCGCTCCTAAATATAAGATCACTTTCCCTAATGTGAGTAGATTAAGGAAGTTAGTTAAGTTAGTTATTTACATATGATAATGCCAATTTTCCCAACTATATACATGGACCCTCATTCTCCCTCTTTTGCTTTCTTTTGCTTTTATAGATAAGTGTTGTAGGGTTAATTTGGGGAAAAGTTAGGAAAAGTTAGAAAGTGATCTTATAATTAGGAAAAAGTTGAATTTCAAAAGTGGTCTTATATTTAGGAACGCAGAGGCAATATTTCACTTTTACCCTTATTAATTACGTGTATTGGCTAGTCTCACTGTATTTTTTTAACAAAAGTCTTGCTGTATTTATCAACCGCACTTTTGTACTTGCTTCATCCCTCACAAGGCCCCCTCTTCCTCTTAAACAAAGAATAAACGTATTTTTGAAAAATAAATATTATTTTTGACCAATTTTAATTATTCAATCAACAAATTTGCTGTTTTTTGTATCTTGCAAAAGCAGCATTAATAAAAGAGTGTGATATTCCATCCAGGCATTTGCAAAACACACTTATAACTGCATTTCACACATACTAATAAAATGTTTAGATAATTAAATTTGTCATAAAATTGAAGCAAATTAAGATATTATTTTTATGAATTATTTAAAGGTTCAACGTCATGCTAATTTATACATTCTTTTACTACACTCTAGAAAAAAAAACTGGGGATAAGCCCTCATTTAACGATTTAATTGGGGAATATAAACTAACTCCACACATAGTCAACCCATGTGAGGCCTTGTTCCCAATTAATTTATTAAATAATTATAAGGATTTATCCCCAATTTAACATAAATACGTTGGTATATGAAAGCAAATAGTCAAGCTTATTGAGACTGTCAAATTATAAACCATCTTTCACAAATGGAGAAAACATATTCCATACAACATCATCTTATAAAATGGATGGTACCAATAATATCAATGTGTCATGTCTAATAGAAAATTTGAAGGTTAATTAGCACTGGAGAATTTTAAGTTGAAAATGTGATGCTTTGATGACTTTAGGGTTGGGGAAAAACTATAGTTGTCGGGGTTGACAAGGCAGGCTCTAAGTTGAGCTTTAGCTCTTCTGAAGTTCTTACGAGTGGGAAAAGCCTCATGGGATCTTTATTTGGAGGACTCAAACCAAAGTCTGACATCCCCATTCTTCTCAAGCGCTACATTGATATGGTGATCATCTTTATATTTAGGGTGAAGGCCCAAAAATGATACATAATTTTTGGCCAAGGAAGAAATATAGTGCATAACTATTCCAAGGTACAAAAACGAGACCCAACTTTTACCATGTGATCAAAAATGATATTTTCACTATTATGACAATAATATTAGACATGAAATGTCCAAAATACCCTTATAATTAAATAAAATTTTACCGGGCGACGATTAATTTATAAGGGCATTTTAGACTTTTCATGTCTAATATTATTGTCATATTATTGATAGTATCATTTTTGATCACATGGTAAAAGTTGAGTATCATTTTTGCACCTTGGAATAGTTATGTACTATTTTTGTTCCTTGACCAATAGTTATGTATTATTTTTGGGCCTTCGCCCTTATATTTATAGTTTATCTTATAATTAGTTTATATGTTGAAGACTTGAGGTAAAAATATAGTGCATTTGGTTGTAAGAAATGAAAGTGGAGAAATGGAAAGTGAAAGGGTGAAAGATTGAAAGAAGAGAAAATGATAAAAGTAAAGTTTGTGGGCTCAGTAAAAGTGAGATAGGAATAGAAAGCTTGTAGGCCCCGATAGATATATGTAAATGACCAAAAAGTCTTTCACTTTCACTTTCCTTTTCCTTCTTCCAACCAAACGTAGTCATTGCTTCTTTAAAAATCTAGGGCAATGACTTTATTTTGCCCTTAAAGTAATCACTTTGTACCACTTGACACTATAAACTAATGTAATTTTACATGTTTCGTACATGTGTCAACATTACATTCACTAGAGGATAAAATTGGATCACTTTGGTTACTTCAAGGGTAAAATTGCACTCAGTGTTAGTTTAGGGTGCTCAGTGCTCTATGGTGGTTACTTGAAGAGCAAAATAGGGTCATTGTTCTATACATAAATGTCTGTTTGAAATTTTCAAAATGAAATTCAATCAATGAAGTATTTCTCTTAATGTATATACCACTAATAAAGTTTTTTCATATGGATACAATAACATATATAAGCATTTCCCGTTTTATCTCTACATATACGTGCATGTGCATAAAGTAAATGTAGGTCTGTGCGTGTGTTTCTTTTTGGGTTAAGGGTCAAATCTAACAATCTAATATTGCCAAAAGTTCACCCAACATAAACAAGAATTTGATGGCTCAAATGTACAACACATCTTTTCAAAAATAGATCAAATCTAGCATCTCCGTCAATTTTAACGGGTTTGACCATTAAGTTTGACCCGATCATGCCACGTCACCCAATTGGCCCACTTACTGCCCATTATTGGGTGACGTGGCTGGTGACATGGCAAAACTGGGTGACGTGGCGGTTGACGTGGCATGATCGGGTCAAACTTAATGGTCAAACCCGTTAAAATTGACGCAAATGCTAGATTTGAGCCATTTTTAAATAGATGTGTATTACATTTGAGCCATTAAATTCTTGTTTATGTTGGGTGAAATTTTGGCAATAGTAGATTGCTAGATTTGACCCTTAACCCTTTCTTTTTTATTACCATATATGTGTGTTTCACTTAAACAAAAATGTAGATGTGTGTGTGTGTTATGATTATGTGTTGTTAAAAATATTATTGTTATATTTACAGTATTTAAGATTGTCATAAATATGAGTTTTGAAAGAATTTGAACATAACTATAAACATTATGTTCAAAAAACAAAACTATAGACAACATATAGATGTTTGTTAAAAAAAATTAACTTGAAAAAAAATTTTGTTTCAGTAAAATTTAGTGGGGGTTCTTTTTAAGAATTCACAGTCAAAGTTCTTCATTGTCATTAATCTTTTTAAAGTGTTCTTAGATATTAATTTTTTTAATTGATTACATCAATTGAATGTATGGTAAAATTACTGAAAAGTTTTGGGCAATAACCCTATTTTGCCCTTGAAGTAACCACTCTGGACCACTGGACACCCTAAACTAACATTACGAAGGAATTAAAATTATATGTGCTTTATTTTTAATTTATACAATTTACTTCACATAGGTGCACCCTATATTTAAAAATGAAGGAATTACTCGACACTCGAGTTTTCCTGGATCCCATAACTTCAAACTCGAACCTGAAGTTGAACCGAGTTCCTATTAATGAAACAATAACAAACAAAGGGCTATAATAACAACTTCAACTCAAAGCCCAGAGTCTTAGAGGATTCAGCTCATACAGAATAGGTTACTAAAAACCTAATTTGATTCGCACAATGAATCACCTTCTCAGAAAACCCGTAAGGAAAGTCAGAGATAGCCATGTATGGGGTGAGTTAAAACTGAATGAGACAACCCTTTATATAGCGTCTGAAATGATGCTGAAAGAGTATAATATCATCTCATAATTGCAGCTCACTATGTCACCAATAAGCAATAATATTGATTTGATTGGAATCAATCAATATTAATCACATATTAATGCTAATTTGTCAATTAGACGATATAGCGCATCGATGGTTAATCTGATTAAATATTTCCAATATCTCTAACTCGCATTTGTCATTTGATGGACACATCATCTTGCGATTTGTTTTCTACTCCTTCTTATAGCATCATCAATTTGTTGTGGTGTGCTACGAGTTATTAGCTGTCTATCAATTCCTTTTTCATCGTAGAGCATCTTGAACTATGCATATAGAGTTATTTCGACCTTTATAAATTCTCAAGGCTTTCACCTTAGAGTAATAATTCTCAAGATAATTTTCACATATGGATGATCCCTTTACGACACATCACTCAGCATACCCACATTTGGCCAATTTAATCATAAGATTATGACCAATATGTCCTAATCTAGCATGTTTGTATGATATTCAACATTCAAATATATTGGATAACAAGAACTGAAATTCCTATTATTTCATCAAAAAACAAAAGAAACCAATCGAAATAAAATCATATTCGAAAAAAATTTATCCACATTATTAATGTCAACAATATTGACATTAAATCCAAATATTATTTAATGAAATTACAGGACCTAGATTTTGCTGGATATCTGGTATGTAGATAACTTCAGATAAAATTAAAGCTTGAACTAGCTCCTTGAAAATACACTTCACATGTACCATTCTCTTTCAGATCAACTCTCGTATTGTTTCCAATGTAAAGCTACTTGAACTTTCTTGGTGACTAGTGAAAATTCATGAAGTTTCCACGATCTCTGTTGTTTGTTGCTCCTTTCAGACGTTGTCTGTTGCTCCTTTTCTTAGGATAGTCCTTAGCATAGTGGTCAGTATTTCTACAAGTATAGCACTTAATCTTCGAAAGATCATGCTTCTTAGTTTGTTTCATCCCTTTCTTAAAAGGGCTTCTTTCCTTTTGGACCAGTGAGATTCCTTTTCATTTTTTGGGATCCCTTTCCTTTCTTATACTTACTCTTCAACGAAGAAGAGTTTTTTCTTTCAATTAAAAAACTCCTAACCTTTTGATTTCACATGTTCCATTGGGTCATCCTTAAATTGATCTGGCGAGCCATGTCAACAAAGTCCTAATTCCATGTGAGTAATGGTCTGTCTGATGTGATCCAACTAATAGATAGGAGTGATTTCACGACAACTTGCACTTGTTGTGCATGAGAAAGTTTAAGCTCTTTTATCATGTTCTGCATTATTCTCAAATGTTGTATGATAATCGCGATGAGAGACAATTTGAAGGTGTCAAACTTGACAGTAATTCTTGTAAGGGGTGCCTTAGAATATCATCAAAATCCACTTTCAGAGCTTCCCACATGGCAAATGCAGTGACATGTCCTTAAAATTGACATATTACAAATCATACCGCAAGCATAGTGATTTTATCGAAGGTATCATTCCTCTTCCAGACATTGTATATATCTGGCTCCCTTTGTGGAGCATCTGGATTGGGCTCTCGCGAAAGAACATTAGTTAGGACATCAATGACATTTTGCTCCTCTAGGATATAGGAAACCTTACAGTGCCACATGTGATAATTTTTCCATTCATCTTGTCACCTCTGATGAGGTCAAGCAATCTCTTGTTGAGATAAATAGTTCTATGAAACTATTTGTTTGGAATGAATTAGGTTGACCCCATCCAACTCATTATAGTTCGTTATTCATCATTGAGCTTTTCTTATATTCTCTAAAATATAAAAGTTTTGAAATTAATAATCGCAACATATACAAATTAATAATAAACTCTCACTCTATTAAATTTATCGAGTTGAAAGACAACACATGTAATTCATGAATAAATTTAACTTCCACAAAATTGAAGCATTAAGAGAAAAATAACACGTAATTAAGTTAATGAATCCAACTCCTGCTCAATTGAAGTATCAAGTTTATTAAAGAAAAAATACAACAAATGCAATTCAATTAATAAATTCAACTCGCACTCAATTTTCGTGTTAAATTTATTAAATGGAAAAACAACACATGTAATTCAATTAATGAATTCAACTCTCATTCAATTTGAGTCTTAAATTTATTATTGATAAGAAAAACAACACATGTAATTCAATTAATAAATTCAGCCCACTCAATATGAGTATTAAATTTCTTGAATAGAAAACCAACATATGTAAATCAATTAATAAATTTAAATTCCTCTCAATTTGAGTATTAGATTTATTAAGTAGAAAAAAACAAATGTAATTCAATTCAATAAATTCAACTCCTACTTAATTTGAGTATTAAGTTTATTTAATAGAAACATAACACATGTAATTCAATTAATAAATTTAAATTTTACTCAATTTGAGCATTAAATGTATTTAAAAATAAAACATGTAATTTAATTAATAAATTTGATTGTTATCACGTGGTCGAAAGCATCTTTCCAAAACTTTTGAGGAAGAGGGGGTTTATCTCTCTATTGGACTCGATCGCGATAATGGAGAATGAGATGCACAGAGTATTCTGTAATCTGTATCATCTGCAATTGTGACTTTATCCCCATAAGATAGTGTCCACTTTGTCATACCCTTCCACGTCATCTTTAGAATCCACATAGTCACGCAGATTTATTCCCTCACTCGAACGTTTAATTCAACTTGTGAAATTGAAATTGGTGTCGTCCATATGTTAGTACTCATAGCATCACACACTGATGCATAGGTATTTTGGTTTATCTTTTCCAACATAGCTACTAATCAAACACATGATTAGTTCTACAAACTTTAAAAAACAATTGGCCCAAAAAAATATTTTATATCAAATATACATCATATATGTGCAATCGCATAAGCATAAGCACATAAGCTTGAACTCATGAGCACATGTGAACATTTTAAACATGTTCCAATAATAATGAAACTAATTCAACAATAAGCCAAGAAATCAAGTTCATGTTATGAACACAAGCATATAAACGTTTCTGGAAAAAATATGCCCATGAAATAAAAAGTTCATTCATATATAGGCATGTGCATACAATAATTTTTCCAGAATTTAAGAACAATAAACACATGCTTTTCAAGCAGAGGAAATAAAAAATAAGAGGTCACCCATCGTCTGTGGGTTCAGTGGCGAATGGATTGAACAATGAGCATCTGGTTGACCATCATGTCGCGAGTTCGATCCTAGGGAGTAACACTTTGTTGTGTCTCCATCGCGGCGCTTGGGGAGACATCTCTGTAGCTAAGTTAAGTTGGGAGTAACCTACCTGTGTGGACAGACAGAATGGGCTTGCTAGTCATGCTCCAGAGCCCACAGGGACATGCCCCAGTGGATCATGAGTTAGGTGCCCTGGTCTGCCCTTGGATTGGGTTAAACCCAAACTCCTTCCTAAAATTTTGTTATAAAAAAAAATAAGAGGCCCAACATCGATTCTAGCCTCAGAAATCTTCTAGCTTTGATTCCAATGAAGGATCTACCCGACACATGAGCTTTCCGGATCTCGAAGCCTCAAACCCGAACCCAACTCGAACTGAGTTCTTGTTAATGAAACAATGACAAACAAAGAGTCATGATAACAACTTAAACTCAGAATGAAGAATCCCATATGATTCAGCTCATGCAAGACTGAGTTACTAACATCTTCATTTGATTTGCACAACGAATGGTTCTCTCAAGAAAACCGATCAGAGATAGCAATGAATGAGATGAGTTACAATTGAATGAAACAACTCTTTATATAGCGTTTGAAATGACGCTGAAATAGTATAATATCACTGTCATAATTGTATCTCATGCCAATTATCAATAATGACTGATTCAATTTCTTATCAAATCCATCAGCATTAATCACATATCAATGTTGATTTGTCAACTCTCTTCTTTACAGGATGTCAGATTTAGCAATTGGAAGATATGATACATCGATAACAAATCCGATTAAGTATTTCCAACAAAATATATATAAAACAAATTAAAATTAGTTGCACAAAATAAATAAAAATATTACCATAACTAAAAAAAGTCGGATATCTCAAGTATTCTTGAATAAAATGCACACATATATTGGGATATTGTTTTAACCATTTTCTCAATTTTATTTTGAAGTTATTCTTATCTAAATTAAACATGCTCCCAAAACAATTAACAGGAACTGCGGCTAGATGATTTCGTGACACACGAGGTGGAATTTGAGGACATAAATAAAGCTTTCGATTTACTGCAAGCTGGTCAGTGTCTTCGATGTGTGATTTGGATGGACAAGAAATTGTGAAAAAAGGAGAATTTTAGATACGACTCTTTTGTTTTCTGTAATTAAAAATTGGGCAATCACTCAATAAAACAAACAATGTTGATTGTATATGGCACTACAATGACATTCGGTGCTCATGTAAAGTATTTGTTGATTTCGAGTGATTTATTCATGTAATGGCACCATTTGGTGCATTACGTACATAAGCACTGGTTTTCAAATACTATTTAAGTATGAATAAAAGCTTACTCATATAAGAAAAATCAATTATTTTATGCTAATATATTTGAATTCGTTGAAAAGTTAGTTCTTGAACTTTGATTTTGTGTAACAAAACAAATGATACTGATATCTGTAGTTTTATTTTAAAAATATATGGACCAATATTTTAAATGATTAAGATGGTAAAAATTACATTTATAAAAAAAGATGGTAAAAATTACTATGTCAAAGTTCAAAAACTAGACTTAATCGTGTTAAAATTATAATGATTGACTTTTGCCAAGTTTTGTCGTAAATAAAAAATGTTGTACTCCTTATATGATTGGATATTGAATTTTAAATTAATTAAATCAAAGTTATAAGGATTAAATAAATAGTTTTTATTATCTCCAAAGAGATTACTCAATTACTATTAATTGTATTTCTTTTTGTGACAAAAAAGGTATTTCTTTTACTTTAACTACACATAGTTATGGAATGCAACACGCTTTCACTATATGCACATACATTCTATTTTGTATATGAAAGAAGATATGCTACACTTGTTTAAAAGAAATTCAACAACGTAACATGGGCATCCTCTAAAAAAAATTCCACTTTTGGCCGCAACTCACTAATTATATGATAGTCATCAAAAGTATTATTAGCGATCACTTCTTAGATTGTCACCAAAGTTGACCTTTTGGCTATGCGGTTACTTTTAGAGATGAAAGTAGTCAAAGTAAATAATAATTAAAACCACATAAGCATTATATGGCCGCACGGTTGATAACATGGTGACCCTTAGTTATTTGCAATCCATGTCATACCATCAATCCTCTTGACATTTGTCATGTGTCATGGTGTGCCACATCATCACATATATATGTCAAATTGTACAATTTATGGCCGTTTTATTTCTCCCCCACTGTGTATAGATGAATTTATGAATCATGATCATTGTCCTCATGTGAAACCTCTACCAGTTGGGCTGTGATAAACTTCGTTAATATTACTACAAGATTAAATATTTACTTATTATATATATATATATATATATATGAATATTTAATGTAAATGGTTGTTTATTGATATAAAATTCATAATTTTGTTAATTTATTCTTTTCTATTCATGTATAAGATTTTTTAAAACATAATTAATTTTAAAATTAAGATTCAATATAAGGTCTAAAACTAAAAAAAAGTTATTCACCTTTAGAACTCGTCTAAAGGTATATTTAATACCATTATCAACGACTTTGCAAAAACCAGACTTTTGGTGAAAACTTATTTATATCGCTACCAAAAGTCATACTTTTCGTGGTGACATGTGAGACTTTTAGTGACAACTTTATATAGTTACTGCAAACAAAAGTTGTCACCCAAAGTCATACCTTCTGCGGCGACTTTTGTGTCACTGCAGATGGTGCGACTTTCAATGGCAACTTTATATAATCAATGTTGAAAGGTCCTCTATAAGTGATGCCTTTTTTATCTTGTTACTAAAAGTCATATATTCTGCTCCAACTTATGTCATTGTCAAAGATTAGATTTTCAAAGGCAATTTTTTTTGTCACCACCAAAAGGATATCACTAGTTTTTTAGATATAAATCCCTAGTTTTTTAGATATCACTAAAAGGATATATGTGACAATGCAATCCGAGACTATGTTTATATTCTTGAAATGCCTATCCTAATATAGTTGTATTCCCCATATAACTTTTAAGATTTCTGCAATGACTAATGGAATGTTTTGTGGCTTGTAGTCGAAAGCATAAATTCATCTCTCCGACCTGGATCCTTGATTATATCACTGCATATGTTATTGCCATTAGAAAGCACTACAAAACCTGTAGACGCCAAATCTTTATCCTCTCATGCACGAAGAAATATTTTATTTGTTATCACATGTCAAAACATGAGAGCTAAGAGTAGGGGGTGAGAAAAATTAAATCAAAACTGAAACCGAAAATCGAACTGAATCAAATTCAATTTTTCGGTTCAATTATTTCGGTTTTGGGTGCTTATTAGGTTAAAACTCAGTTTTTGATTCAGTGCTTTAAAAATAACTAATTGAAATATTAAAAAACATTATTTTTATCATAATTTTCTTTTAATAAATTAAAATTTAAAACTTGAAATTTGGTCCTAATGTTTCTCATTTTAATTGAAAAATGACATGTCATATATCATCCATTGATATTGAGGTTTTTAAATTTTTATAATTCTTTATTTTGGATATAGAAATGTTGAATACATTAATTTTATTTGTATTTTACATTACCTTACTTATATTATGTTTCTAGTTTATACAATATCTTGATTGGAATCTTGTTGAGGTTGTTAAATTTATAATTTGTATTGAGTTTTACTCATTGAAAATAAAAAAAATCAAATCAAATGTTGAATACATTAATTTTATGGGTAAAGGTGCAAAAATGGGTTCAAACAATTACGCCAGGAGCACATAGGGGGAAGAAGTATTTTCGGGTTCAATTCTGGGTTTAAAGAATAAAAATTGGTGCAATATAGGGTACGCCGTTAATGTTGACCGACGTTGACCGTTAAATGCTGACATGGCAGGGAAATAAGATTTTTTTGCTGACGTGGCATGCTGATGTGGCAAAATTTTTTCTGAGTGTGTGGGGCCCACATTATTTAAATTAAAAAAAAAACAAAAGTCCCCCCCCCCCCAAACCCATCTTCTTCCTCCCCCCACCCCCCACCTTGCCCGCCACCTCCCCCCTCCCAGCCTCCTCCACCTCCACCAACCACAACTTCCTGCCACCCCCACCCCCACCAACACCAAACAAACACCACCCCAAACACCAAACACCCACCCTCCCTCTTCACCCCACCCACACCCACCACCACCCCAACCTTCGGCTACACCTTCACCGCCCCCACCACCTTCGCCTCCCCCTGCCCAACCACCGCCCTCACTGTCGCCCCCCCCAAACCACCCCCATCACCTTCGTCTTCCCCAATGCACCCCACCACCGTCGCCGTCGCCGCGGCACTTGAGGGAAAGGGAGACGTGGGTGCCGACGAAGCCGGCGGGGCCGGTGACGAGAACGGAGAGGGCAGCGGGGGTGGGCGGCGCCGGTGACGAGAACGGAGAGGTAGCGGCTGCCGGAATCCACAAAGGCGTGGAAGGAGAAGCAGGAGGCGGTTAGGGCTATCAAGAAGAGGGCCCACAGGAACATAGTGCTGGTGGAGGCGAAGCACCTGTACATGTGGCGGTTCATGGTGTGGGTGTGGGATCTCTATCTCTATCTTGTTTGATTGAGAAGTTTGTGAAGTTGTTGATATTGTTTTGTTTGGTGGTGTTTGTTTGGTGTTGGTGGGGGTGGCAGGAAGAAGGTTGTGGTTGGTGGAGGTGGAGGAGGCTGGGAGGGGGGAGGTGGCAGGCAAGGTGGAGGGTGGGGGGAGGAAGAAGATGGGTTTGGGGGGGGGACTTTTGTTTTTTTTTTAATTTAAATAATGTGGGCCCCACACACTCAGAAAAAATTTTGCCACATCAGCATGCCACGTCAGCAAAAAAATCTTATTTCCCCGCCACGTCAGCATTTAACGGTCAACGTCGGTCAACATTAACGGCGTACCCTATATTGCACCAATTTTTATTCTTCAAACCCAGAATTGAACCCGAAAATACTTCTTCCCCATATGTGCTCCTGGCGTAATTGTTTGGACCCATTTTTGCACCTTTACCCTTAATTTTATTTGTATTTTACATTACCTTACTTATATTTTGATTTGATTTGCAACCAGAACCGAACATAATTATTATTTGATTTGATTTGATTCAGTTATCGAAAGTTTCTGTTCATTTTTGTATTTTAGCAAATCAGTTTTCGATTATTATTGAAAAATCTAAATGGAAATTGAATGTTCAGCCGCAGCTAAGAGTTCGCCACAAATTGATACCCAAATGTTCATTGGTAAACTTTTGACTTATAAATCAAATTAAAGTTTGAAATTATAGATCAACAAAATCTTGTTGCAGGTATGTATCAAAAGTCTCTCTCCCTCTTTGCAACCATACCCTGACGCCACAAGTGCCAAGGAAAATAATGGTATAGATCATGACACACCTTATGATTTTTAAAAGGGTTAACATAACTTTTGGTCCCTTTAGTTTGCCTCAGTTTTGATTTTGGTCTCTAGAGTTTAAAAGCAGAGGTTTTGGTCCCTCAAGTTTGATTCTGTTAGCACATTTAGTCCCTATAGTTTAATAAGGACTTGAATATGAATTAACAGTGTTAAATATGCTGACATGTCGCTAACGATGTTAAATATGATGACAGGGCTAGATGACTAGGAAAATGACGTGGCCAAATGAAATATAAAGTTAAAAAAAAACTCTCCACCCCATCCCCACCCTCACGCACACTCCCTCCCCATGACTCCCCTCCCCCACCACCACAACACAACACCGGCAATGGAGGCTCACCGCCGGCAACCGCAAACTATAGGACCATAACCAAAACTGAGGCAAACTATAGGACCAAAAGTTATGTTAACCCTTTTTAAAGTTTTAAAAAGTTAAATAACAGTTGTTAATATCATTATTCAATTAGTCAAAATATCGTGCATTTAATTTCGAAATTGAGAAATGCATTTATCTATCATTTTCACAAAAATAACTACAACTAATTTGTTCAAACAAAAAGGAATTTCAAGAATAAAATTTTAATGTGACATTGTAATAAAATTATATATTAAAGAAAAGGGCAAAAGTGATGATCTAACAATTAACTATTTCAGTTTGGGCAAATTTAATAAATGACTGTTTCGAGGTGCAAAAACAATAAATAACTTTGTGACCCGGTGCAAATCTGACAAACCCGGTAACGGTGGGATAACAGTCGTTTGTGTTGAAGAAATGGTGTTGACAGGTCAGCTTTTATGCTACATTTGGGTGTACATGTCACCAACTCACTAACCCTTCACCCAAATTTATTTCGCCCTTCACCCTTCATCCCCCTCGCTTGTCGAACGAAGCCCTTGCCGCCACCGTCCCACAAGAAGACGATGGCTTCAGCTGCGAGTTCAAAGGCGAGTTCAAGGGCAAGTTCAAGGACTGAAGGGGAGAGAGAGAAGCGTAGGGTGACACTGCCGAGACCATCGAGCAGGGAACTAAAGTACGAAGGTGAGGCGAGGTATTGTCGGCACGGAGTTGCACCACGGTGGACCTCGTGGACAGACGAGAATCCCGGCAGGAGATTCTACGGTTGTCGATACTACTATGACAAGGTAACAAGAAATCCTACTTTTGTTGCTTGTGGGGCTAAAAAAGGTGTTGTTTTGGTGGGATCTTGTCTTAAAATTGTTTTCTTAAACTAAATACAAATGGTTTGTTATTGTGTTGGTGCTGAGTAAGTGTAAATGTTGTTCCTGATTTATTTTGTAAAAAAATTTCTTAACTTGTTTGCAGCGAGATTGTGGCTTCTTTGACTGGCATGATGCAAGGTTCTGCCCAAGAGCTTATGAGGTTATTGGGGAGCTGTTGGATGATATCGATGAACTATATGATGAAAATGTAAGTCTGAGAAGCAGAGGAGCTAACCGAGATAATCAACAACCTCATAGTGGTGGAGACGAGAGGCAGAGGTTTGATGAAGAGCTAGAGGCGATCCGTGGTGAACTTAGAGTGTTGAAGCGCCGGCAAAAGTTTGATGACAATGAAGCTAATAGGTGGAGGATGAAGTACAAGACTTTGAGGGGAAGAATGCTACTTTCATGGATTTTGTTCATTGTGGTTGTGGCTGTGTTGGTTTTGAAGATGTACTAGGGCATCTTTATAATGTAAACCACTTAGTGGTTTATTTTGAAGTTGTACTAATGGAACTTGACTTATGGTCATATATGAGCTATGAGCTATTGCAAAGTTGTAAAGTTGTACTAAGTTGTAATCTACTAGGCGTAAGTGGTTTTGTTGTACTAAGGGATTTTGTTCATTATGGTTGTGGCTGTGTTGGTTTTGAAGATGTACTAGGGCATCTTTATAATGTAAACCACTTAGTGGTTTATTTTGAAGTTGTACTAATGGAACTTAACTCATGGTCATCTATGAGCTATGAGTTATTTCAAATTTGTAGAATTTGTGCTTGATGTACTGTGTTTTAATTTGCTAGATGAACACTTGAGCTACGAGCTATTGCAACTTTTATGGAACATATAAAACTTTTGGTGAACTTTAACTTTTATGCAACCTTTATGGTCTACTGCAAGATGATATTGATAGTAAAAGATAGCACACCATGTGACTCTCATTATATTAACCACAACATGAAGATGCTAAAAACATCAACAATATGTATCCAGCAAATCACAGAAGTTGTGTTTCTTCCTATACAACTAAATACATGTGCTCCACCAGAGTTTGAAATGCACACATCCAGAATACATACAGCCAAAATACACCGCCAAAATACATACAGCCAAAATACACCGCCAAAATACATGTTTGTTACCCAACCAAAATAACAAGTTTGTTACACATAGCCAAAATACACATGGATATCAACTAGCCAACATTTCTATTTGGCATGTTTTTTCCCTTTCTCCATACTCCTTGTAATCATCTTGTGACCATGGGCTTCTAGCTGAGACCTCGTAATGCATGGTCTCCCGTTCCAAGTTGGGCCTGGAGGCTTTACTGGCAGTCGTCCAACTGTCGGGTCAGAACCCTTGAATGCTATCTTCCTTGGAGACCCAGATGAGGTGGATGCTTCAGACACTGCCATCCTCTTTTTTTTCTCATTAGGTATTGGGAAGGTCTTTTGAGGGTCTGAGTATTTATGCATATATTGTGCAGCAGACCCGTCTCTCACATGCTGCGCTGATGGTAGTCCAGGCTGTAAAGCAAACATCAACTCACAACATTAACTCAGAGGTAACATCAAGGTAACTTGCAATAGTCAAATTTGACAAAAAACTAACTTACATCAGCTGTTGCTTTTCCTGTCCAGCTCACAAATACCCCAAAGCCCTTAACGTTAGTTGGCTTTGATTTTCTAGCAGCTGCTTTTGTTCTGACTCCATCGTAACAATTTGGGGCTTTAGACCGTGTACTTGCTGGGGTTGGTGTTGTTGCTGGGGTGGGCTGTGTGAGGGGCACTGAAGTAGGGGTTGGTTGGGTGAGGGGAGGAGCTGGTGTTGTTGCTGGGGTGGGCTGTGTGAGGGGCACTGAAGTAGGGTTGGTTGGGTGAGGGGAGGAGCTGGTGTTGTTGCTTGGGTGGGCTGTGTGAGGGGCACTGAAGTAGATTCTGCACACTTTCTGGGGTGTCCAGGCCTTCTTTTGGGGCCTTGCGCTTTTGTTGGCTGGGTTGTTGGGGGTGCTCCCTTGCTTGGGCGGCCAGGCCGCCTGTTGGTTGATGGAGGTGCCTAAGACAGCAAACAACAAATGTAAGCCACATGACAAATAAGAGCACTATTGTTATAAGAGCACATGAATATTACAGAAATGAATTAAGAGCACTATACCTCTTTGCATGTGCTTTTGTTATGTCCCTCTTTCCTACAATGAGTACACTTAAGAGGCCTCCCAGCTCTGCTCAGCCTCTCAACACTTACAGATTGGTCAGCTTGTTCACTACGAGAGGGATACAACACAGCCTTCACCCTCCGTGAAACCTCTCCTGCTGACCTCTTCCTCTTGACTGGTGGTCTTCCAGGTAAAACCACTTCTTCTGGAGGTAACATTGGCTCATAATTTGCAATACCCCAGAATGCCTCACCTCTGATTGGCTGAAACTTAGTCTCGTATGTGCTGAGGTACGTATCCTTGTGGTAGTAACTGGAAATCTCAGAAAGTGGATCAATTCTTGCATGCCACATTGCACTAATGCTATGTTGGCAGGGAATACCAGTTAAATCCCAGAACCTGCAAGTGCACATCTTCTTAGCCATCAAAACAGTGTGCCTATTTCGCCCCTCACGAATTTCATATCCATCATCCCCATTAAATATAACCTTACATCTTGTAGCCAACCCTCTATTTACATCAAACATTTCTAGACACCAAGGGCTGTAATCTCCTCTCCATCGATTTGCCTTAGCTTCACTACGACTCCACTTTTCCATAAGTTTCTCTCAATTCCATCAAACATCCTCAGCACTGGTAGATACCTAAATTCATCTATCCAGTGGTTCAAACTCTCAGCCATATTGTTGTCCACCATTTGATGCAGGCAGCGGTTTGAGAAATAGGCTCTAACCCACGCTTTCACTGGGTATGTCACCAAGGCTTTAGCAGCTTCTTCGTTCTGCTGTTTCATTGCCAACAAGTTATCATTGAACCGCTCTTCAAAAGTACTCCAAGCACAATCCCAGAACAGCTCTCGCATTGTAGCACCTGTGTACTTCTTCCCCCAATTCGCATAAATGTGCCTGGCACAAAAACGGTGCTCCGCTTCCGGTAGAACTATTCTCACAGCTTGTTGGAGACCCTGTGCCAAAATGCAAAAATTTCTTTAGCCATCATTTTTCACACGGTTCAAATATACACAATGACAATAAAGCTAGAGGAAACAATATACATACCTTCTGCATGTCTGATATCATTGTTACTTTCCCACCGTCTCCAAGCTCAAGGGAACCTTCTAGGCAAGTCATGAACCATCTCCAGTTGTGACCATTCTCCTTGTCAACCAATGCAAACGCTATTGGATACAGAGACTGGTCTGCATCCATGCTAAGTGCAGTCAACACAACTCCTCTTGCTTTTCCCTTCAAAAAGGTGCCATCAACACCTATTAGAGGCCTAATTCCAGCCTTCCAACCAACCTGAACCAGTATAGAAATCCTGTTAGCATGAGACTAATGTGAAAAGTGCAGATAAAATTTGGAAACAACAGTTACTCTAATCACCTTTGCAGCATTGAAGCAAACATACATTCGCTTGAACACCCTTCTCTTCTTAGCCAATTCTTCCTGGCTGATTTGGACCCATGCATCTGTCCCAGGATCAGACACTCTCAGTTCATTGCAATATGCTTCAAGTTTTGAGAAGTCATCAACATAACTGCCATCCAGATTCCCCATTATAATCTTCTTTGCCCTCTTACACTTGTGCAGGCTAACAGAAACATTCCATTCCCTTTTCACCTCCTCCCTTAATTCACTTCTTTTCATCAATGGGTTATCCTGAACTCGATCTTTATACATGCCTGCAATCCAATTTCGGGATGCCCTTCTCAGACCGAATGCCCTAGCACACTTATGCTCCCGCCTGATTGTCCTAACCATGAACCCTGAGTCCGCATCATCACTTGCAACATACAGTCTGAAGGGGAATCCCTCTTCACAATTAATCACTGCAGAGGTTTTGTTACTGGCTCCAACTTTCAGGTTCACCCCATTAAGCATTGCATACCTATCAAGTTGTGCATAAAATTTTTCCTTGGTTGCAAAGACCATCCCTACTTCAAAATATGACCTATTTGTATTAACACCGTCCCTCATCTCTTCAGGCACATCCACACCAAACGGATCCTCATTGTCTGTGTGTTCCTCTCCATTTTCATCACCACCATGTTCCTCATTATCACCAATATTTCCAGACTCTTCCTCCAGGCTCTCCACTGAATCAGGTGGATCACTCCCTGCAACATAGTCAGAATCATCACTGGCTGAGTCCTCATTGCCAGCTCCATCTTCAATGGCCACATCTTCACCAATATTTTCTGCATCAATTCAACATCAATTAAGTAACTAACGGTGGAAGCCTTCATTTACTAAGTAAACTAACAGTGGAAGCCTTCGTGAATTAAGTAAACTATCAGTGGAAGCCTTCATGAATTAAGTAAACTATCAGTGGAAGCCTTCATATACTAAGTACACTAACAGTCCTAAGTAAACTAGCATTATCTAGGCCATGGTCTCTAACAAATAAAGCAAGTATAATCATCTTAATGAAAATTACAGAAATGAATCACTAACCTTGGTCACTCCAACTGAAGTCTGACAGCCCTTCACAAAGCTCCACATACCCCTGTACATTGTCACGCATATCATCTTCATCTCCTTCATTCCTAGAGTCAGTCACCACATTGGGCGCACCACTGTTCCCATTATCTTTAGTTGCCACCTCATGAGGGCCTTTTCCGTAATTTCCACCATCTTTTGCAAGGCTCAAAGACTGCTTGCATAGCACATTAACTTTGTCTAATGCACCCAACAACCGTTCCTCACCTACTTTGCCCCTCTCATTGTGGTCCCCTCCCTCTTCGTTTGAAGTCATGTTCTGAAATATTGTAAGTATTAATTAAATCACCTACTTTACACAATACTAGAAGGAATCTTACACTATTAAAAGAAAAAAAATCACCTCACATGGATCGAAGCTTACCTCAGTGCGAATCTTTCTTTTTTCCTTTTCTCTGTACCACTAATGGAATCTTCAACAGTGCATGTGGGGGTGTGGTCCACCACTACCGAGTGTCAAAACCCACTCAAATGCTTGGTTACTTTTTTGAATCCACTCAAATGCCCAACAAACTAGCTTTCATCGCGCAGAGAGCAGCTCCGTAGGATTACACATATAACTTTCCCTAACCCTAACCCATGTCTTCCATCGCGCCGCTCGTTAGGATTTCAAAGTTAGGGTTTTTTTGCTCTTTCATTGAACCCTAATTTCCTTATATCTGGCCAGAATGCATCCCTTCAAATGAAGGGTTGAGATTGATTTATTTGTTGTGGAGGGTTCAGATGAGGTTAGGGAATGGACGGCTCAGATTTTCCAATTTTTCATCCAGGTGTAGGGCTCTGATTTAATTTCAATTGGGCCACTTTTTCAAGCCATGTGGCCACAACTTATCATGCCACGTCAAAATTCTCTTGCCTACGTAGCGGACATGTGGCAAATTTAAACGGCTGTTATCCCACCGTTACCGGGTTTGTCAGATTTGTACCGGGTCACAAAGTTATTTATTGTTTTTGCACCTCGAAACAGTCATTTATTAAATTTGCCCACACTGAAATAGTTAATTGTTAGATCAGCACTTTTGCCCTAAAGAAAATTAGGACACATGATGTGTATTGTACCGCCCGAAAAATCATTTAAATTAAGATGTAAAAATGGAGCCGCCACCAAAATTTTTATAAAAAGGATATTTTGGAAAACCTTTTAAAATAATTAAAAATAAAAAAGGGTTCGGGAGTCGATTGTGCGTGGGGAAGGTGCACCGCACAGCACTCGTTCAAGAGAACGGTTACCTAAGTTACTTATGTAAACATAAATATGACCTTAATTTTAATTTTATTTTAAATTACAAAGAGAAATCAATATATACAAATAAAAATAAAAATAAAAAAAAGGAGAATCTATTATTATTATGAGACTTGATTGACCATTAAAAATTTCTCCTTTTACTCAAATTTCCTTCAAAAAATTTCCTAACTCACTCAAATCAACTTCTCATTGATTGTCATATATGATTGTGATTATTCTTTTCCCTTGATCAATCAAATCACCGTAATTATTTCTATTTTATCTCCTCATTCCAATCATCACTCTTACACAATTTGAATTGTGTTTGCCTTATAAGAAAGAATCAAGACTCTTACACAATTTGAATTGTGCTTGCCTTATAAGAAAGAATCAAGAGAGCATATCTTAGTTTATTTTTTTTATCTTTTTTTATTTTTTTATTTTTGTTTTTTTTTAATTTAGTGGGGCCCAGACAAAATAGGGTCTTTACATGTATGCTTAGAAAAATTAGCAAAATGATTATGGATAAAAACAACTTAAGATAAGTATTTCTATTTGTCCTTTTAAAAATGAATAACTGATTTTTTTCTAAAAAAAATCATAATAGTCGACCTTTTTTTCCAAAAATCATAATAGCTGACCACAAAGGTAAAATTAATAAATATTTCAGAGAAAAAGACAAACAAAAGACTCTACTTTAGACATTTTCATGCAACTAATTTAAAGTGGCAATAGTCTCTAATTTCAATGTAAATTAGACAAAATTTAAAATGGACAGATCGATACAATTGACCAAATTGTCAAAGCCAAATTTAAAAGAAATGACTGAAACACCCCTTGGTCCAAATCTTTTTATTATTTTAAGAGCCACCCACATTTAGGGGTGGAAATGGTCCAGACCTAGGCTGGCCTGATCACAAAATGACCTGACTTGTGTTATAATTGATCGGCCTGAGCTTGACCTATGGCCTATTAGAGACAATATTTTCAAGCCTGAGCCTGACCTGTGGGCTGGACTGACGTGACTATTTGCCTGTTAGGAGACCTGATTAATTTATCATACTCAATAAGAGGTTTAGAAAGATGAATGACAGATAACATCATTTGAATGAATGTCTAGAGAATGAGCGACAATAGACACACTAGAACATATGATGATATAATTGTAATTTTATATTAAGAATTAGTAAAAAGAATAACATCAATTAATATTGTAATATAATTTTAATTTAAATAAATATTATTTTACTTCTTAATAGGCCGGCCTGATAGGTTTTTTTCTCTAGCCTGAGACTGACTTGCAAAGCAAAATAGTCCAAAAGAAAAAGTTTAGGCCTGAGTCTGGCCTGGATATAAGGAGGCTGGTCCAAGGCCTAACGGTCCAAGTCATAAGTCTCTCATAGCCGGTCTGAACTACTCTCACCCCTATCCATACGTAGTGTGGAACCCATAACCACTTCAGGGTTAGGGGTGTTTTAGTCATTTCCTTCAAATTTGTCTTTGACAATTTGGTCAATTGTATCAATATGCCACAAATTGAAATTGGTGGTGGCATATAAGTGTCGAAACTCGAAAGTGAAATTATAGGGTTCCCTTTTCTTATGTCTTTTTCCCCTATATTTTATTGATGTTTTTTTAAAAAATAAATATATAATCTGTTCATAAATAGGACATTATTTGTCCAAAGGGAAGGAAGCTTAGGGCTTTTGTTTCAAATCAACCACACTGCGAACGCGGCGGCTTCTTGTCTATACTTCTCCGGCGACACATACATACAGATTCCTGACGGAGGTATTCTATTGTATTGTATTGTATTTATATCATTCAGTATGGATCTATTTCCTTATCATATTTTTTGTTACAAAATGCCAATAATGCCCTTGCAATTCTAAATGAACACAGAGATGAGCGGAGGAATGGAGAAGGGATCAAGCGCTACGAAGACGCCTGCTGATTTCCTCAAGTCCATTCGTGGCCGTCCTGTTGTTGTCAAGTTGAATTCCGGCGTCGATTATCGAGGTACTTCTACTTCTTCACTCTCTATATTTTACTATATTAACCTTTTTTTTGTTATAAAACTGAAATGTTTTGTTTTTTTGTTGGGTTTCCCTAGTAAAAAATTTTTACCTTTGAATCATTGTTTATAGGGTAATGACCTATTTTACCCTTCAAATGACCTTGGACCACTGGTACCTAAATTAATACCAGCTACAATTTTACCTTGAATTGACCAAAGTGGTCTAATTTTACCCTCTGGCGGATGTAATGTTGACATGTGTAGGTCCAATTTTACCTTTTGGCGAATGTAATGTTGACACATGTAGGTCCAATTTTACCGTCTGTCGAACGTAATGTTGACACGTGTAGGTCCAATTTTACCCTCTGGCGAATGTAATGTTGACACGTGTAACATTACATTCGCCGGAGGCTGAAATTGGACTACTTTGATTACTTCAACGGTAAAATTGTACGGTTGTACCTGGTGTTAGTTGAGGGTGCCCAGTGGTACATGTGGTTACTTGAAAGGAAAAATAGGGTTATTGCACTTGTTTATATCAAGATTCTGGATAGTTTCTTTATTGTTGGATGTTATGTTAGGTGGTTGATGTCTTGTATAGGGTTTTAAATTGGCCCCCCTATTATTAGGTCAGCTCTTTTATAGTGAATTGAGTCTTTGATGTTGCTTTTGTATACCCATTTTGTTCATGATCTTTTCTGTATAGTTTTAGCATAGTTTAGTTAATTAAGTATTGGCTTGTCAATTTAAGGGATAACCAGTTGTGTTATTGACAGTGCATGTATGACTTTGCTTGCTGTATTATTTTGATCAATTCTTTATGTAGCCAACTACATCTAGTGGGAGAAAAGTTGATGTTGTTGTATCCTTTTCTTTTCTTTTGGTTTGATTGTTTGAAAATTTGTAATTGTAATCCATACAGATAAACTTATTCTGTTCTTGAACAAATTGTAATTGTAACTGGGAGTGCATTTGCTCTTAATTATTTTGTATGATCTTCGACTTTTGTCTCAGTTTGATTGTCAATGACTTGTTACCCGTCTCCAACTCTTGTAGATTCATAAAAGTGCACTAAGTTCATGTTGGGCCCCCCTTAAAGGAATGTACAAGTTCCTATAATTTTGTATCTAAGGAAGAAACCTCTCTTTTTTCCTAATGCACAGAGCTTTTTATGAATGAGACAAGACTTTGTGGGAGATGAGGGAAAGAGTACTTGAAAAATACATTGACAACAAAAATAAGGATCCCATAAGAAAAATGAAATACAAGGTCACTTCTTGTTCAGGTTTGTTTATGAATGACTTATTTAAGTTTGAATGAGATTGAAATACGCATTTGTGAATTGCTGAACAAGAAGTATGGGTTATTCATTTAGATGAAACTATGCAGGCAAGGTTTATAGGCACTACCAATAGCCTGTTTGTTTCTTCAATTTTACATTACTTGAACTTCACATTCTTTTTCTAAGATAAATCCTGAAGTTACATTGGAGGAAAAAACCAAAAAGAGCCCTATCCAATGTGGTTGATTATGATTGTTATAGAAGACATTCATCTTTTGATACCAAATGGCAAAACAACTATGTTAATGAAGCAACAATGATGAAATAGTAAAGGGTAAAGGTGGAATGAGCAACATAGTAATTTCTAAAAGGTGCAGCTAGCATGGTAATTTTTAGGGTGCAAATTTGATATTTGTAACTTAAAATGGGGCAAATCTGTTTTTCTATCCATTGAAGTTAAGTTTGATCATGTTGTTGGGTGCACCTTTTAGAAATTACTATGTCGCTAGATGCACCTTTTAGAAATTACCATGGTGTTGGGCGCTCTATTTTAAGTTACAAATGCTAAATTTGCACCCTCAAAATTACCATGCTGCTGTTGTTGTGTTGTTTTTTGAAAGTGTGTGATAGAAATTGCAAAGAGTAGTATCAAAAGCATCCCCTTTTTTGTTGTGTTGTTTTTTGTTCGAGTTACAGAGGTAACTCGAAGTTTGAAACTAAGAACCGGTTGGGCCTCCACGGTACTCCATACAAAATCAATCAGAAGCAAGTGGTAAACACAGCCTTGCAAGTTCTCTAGATATGTCCTTAAGCAGCTAGATGGAACATCTGGCACTAGGAATGTTTCTATAGTATTCTGCTTTCAATGTCTTGCAAAGGATGGTCTGATGCTCATTCTCTCATGAGAAGATTGAAAGCATTCCTCAAATCATCCCTTTTTCTGTTCAAATATCATTTTCATTATAGATAGAAACATGTTGACCTATTGTCTCACAGAAGTAGGATTCAGTTCTTTTGCCAGTGAGAAATGTGAGTATAGATAGAAGTTATATTATTTAGCTATTGATAGTGTTCGGTATATTTAGTGTTGGTCCGGAAGACAACATTGGCATGGAATTTGAGTTTGTGTTGAGCTGGTTTGCAATTGTTGAATCGTGGTTTGACATTAATTGATTATCTACGCAGGTATTCTAGCTTGTCTAGATGGCTATATGAATATTGCCATGGAACAAACAGAAGAATATGTCAATGGGCAATTGAAGAACAAATATGGTGATGCATTCATTAGAGGGAATAATGGTAGTGTCTAAAAGATCTTGTCTTTTCCTTCATAATCTAATGTCATTGTCCCACTAACTAGATTTTCTCATTTGGTTTGTGGTGCAGTTCTTTACATCAGTACGTCCAAGAGGACTCTAGCTGAAGGGGCATAGTGTGTAATACTGTTAACAATTTCCATGACTTGTGAGCTTTAGCCAATGTTATATCCGAAAGCTTCTTTGTTTAATTGATTAGCTTTGTTTTCTGTAGTGAAATTTTAGTTTTTCTGATTCTGAAAGGCTAAGCTGTGGAATATGAATATTTGGTCCTTGTAATGATAGTGTTTGGCAGAGAATTGTGAGATTCACTTATATTAATTAATCATTTAGAATGAATGTGGAGAATTGTCAAGAGCATTCTTCGGTTTTGCGATTTGTAATGAAATTTACCAGTTCGACGACTGGGAAACTTGCAAATAGGCACCGTATACAGAATGTTCAATACTATTGCTAGTATCTTACAATTGTCACAAATAGTTTCTCTTTTTTCAACTTTTTGAATCTAAATTACTGTAAAATGATGCTTACGATGGGATTTAGTAACAAGCGTTCTTTCTCTTATCTTGAATATAGGAGTTAAGTAGCAAATTTGCTCATGAAAAAGATTGGCTAAGTTAAAGCTGCAAATGAATGTTTTTTTTTTATTTGGATGTATCTATCAGCATCCGGTGCTACTAGCAATAGACTAATCTCATTCGCGCGCGAATGTTGGCCCACAATGGGTGAACTTTACTATCTCCTAATAATTATCGTGTCTGCTTTAGTCAGTTGATCTACGCGCTTGGTGATCAAATGAAATTTATTTTAGGATTAAACAACATATCATTATTAATAATGCCATCAAATTTTATGGGAATGTACTACTTTGCTCTAAATTTTTGTGTTGAAATTGTTTTCATGTGATGTGGTGGATATTAAAAATTGATAAAGTTGGATATTTGTCAAATTTTTTGATTTAGTTTATGGAGTTTAAGGATTTCTTTATCTGTGTGAAATATGTTGGAATTGTCTTATAAATAGAATTGGAGTAACTTCTTTCATTAGGATCCACTCTTTCAGATGCAAGTAGAGATTATCAAGCATACGAAGATTGGTGTCTAGGCTATGTGCAAGTGCTAGCCAAGTAGTTATTAAAGCCTACCAGTTTCTATGTAATATCCATTTAGTGTCCTCAATGGTGTCCAAAGGGGTGCTTTGAATTCACAACCCATAACATACAATTCAATAGCTTCTACAATCAGAATACAACGCCACATTATACCTACTGGCCAACGTTTGTCAATGCCATGAATGAAAGCTACCAGGCCAATCCTTATTTGATCATATTAAGGATGATAGTTACTCTAGTTGATATGTCATGTTTTCACTCAAATACCCTAACATCATCTCCTTCAATTCCCTTCATTTTCTTGTCTCTTGATTATTGCTAAAGGAACACTATTGGGGCTAATATGGGAAAAAATTGATAAAAATTAGAGAGATTTTATATTTAGAATTAAGATCAACCTTGTATTATAGTAATTACAGTAAGCAATATTAGAGCTATTAAAAAAATATGAGCACTTAATTGCCCAAATAAGCTATTTATTTTGAAAAAGTAGATTATTTTAAGCAGATTGTTTTTTACTAGACTTATTTTCCAATTGACTTATTTTGCCTGATAGCGTGCCTAGAAAAGTAATAACAAATCATATGAAAAAAAGACGTGAACATAAATGCAGAACTAAGCTGAACTCAAATCCCTAATTTGAACTAATTCCATCCTTGTTTTTAATCCTTTTGTGCTTTTTTTTTTCTCATGTAGAATTTTGATTCCGTTATTCACATGGTCGGCCCCAAGAAAAAAGCAGGGAAGGGAATATTTTCATTGGCTTTAGGCTTGTTTGACTAAGTGGCAGCAACTTTATGTCAGAATGAGAAAGGACAATGCTACAAAGACTCCATCATGTTCTCTGGTTTCACATATGGCTTTAAAGCATTTCAGTTGAGTGGTGTGTGTCCTATCTCTTCAACCTTTCTCAATGTTTTCAATGATATCTTGCTAAATATTCATATTCTTTGGTTTTACTTTAATTTTACTAATAAAAGATATAGCTATATCCGGTTGAAATCACAAGTGTAAACAACACATGATTTCCCAACGATTTCCCAAATACGAGAGAACTTTCATGCAATAAAACTACAAAGTCATTAGCTTCAGACTTATAATCAAATAAGCCACAGAAATATAGGGGCAATCCATCGATTTAGTATAATTCTTGGTAAGCAAAGCCTCGTTGTCTTTATTTGACTTGACAAGCCAAACTAAGGCTTGAATTATTCACTTAACCTTTTTAAATTCACTGCTTATTTCCGTCAATGGATCATATTATTTATTGAATTATTGTGATCTTCACGAGTCAAGAAGTCAGTACATGAAATAATTTCTTTGACTGTGTGGTGTGGCTCTGCAATCATATACTCAAGGAGCTGCATCCAATTTCCCGTTTCCCTAATGACTGAGCGCAATGGATGACCTAATTTACAATCTCATCTCAACAATGATGCAATTTTGAAGATTGAGCTTTTCAGTTGGGTCAGAAGCTACCTCTTTACAAACAAGGTTTTCTTCATCTCGCCTTTTAAAGAAATTATGTCTCAATGATCTGATCTTATAATTTGAAATTAAATATACTAAAAGAGTTAAAGGTATAAATTTGTGTAGGGAGTCAAGAACTATTTTATCTTGGAACTTTGAGTGGATTTAAAATTTCCCTAAAAGCTTTGAAGGGTGGTAATTATGTTTTTTACAGTTAAAATATTAAAGTTGAGAAGTAAAATATGATGTTGACCTTGTGTATGAAAAAAAATGATGTTGACCCTTCATATTTTTAACAATAAATGGTAAAATTACTCCATCCGATCCAATCATAAAATATAAGACCTTTTTACTATGTTAAGAAACATCCATGATAATTTTGAACCCAAAAAACTTATGAAGCAAAATAGTACTCCATCTCTGGTCATGAATATAGCATTTTTATTTAATTTGATTAGATTAAGTATGTTAGTATTTACCAATGCTTCTTCATCATCTACTTTTATCCTCACCATCCTTCTCTTGCTAATTTATTTATTAAAGAGAATAATAGAGATAATTTGAGGAAAAATTGGGAACAATTAGAAAATGATTTTATATTTAAAATCAAATTAATCTCTTTAATTAAATATGTTTTATATTAAAGACTACAAGGAGTAGCTTCTAAGCAAAAAGTTCTAAGTATATTTGCACCTTAATCCTAGTAATGAAAATAGAACTGTTATCTTGCAAAGGGTAAAATCTAGCCACCTTACAAAAGAAAGCAACCATATCCTCTTCCTTCTTAGCCTATGGCTAGTAAGGGATTGGACACTCACAAATGTTGGTTTGATCCCTCAATTGGTCCAGGCCTTATGTGAAACATACTTACATCTTAGTGAAATGATATTTCTATATATTTAGAAATTGAAAAATGGCATATTTGTTATGCCACCGTTTTTGAGAGATATATTTAAGTGAAATGAGTTAATTTTACTACCCTTGTTGTTGAGGGTGAACTCTAATAACCCATCGTCCGTGGGTTCAGTGACGAAAGGATTGAACAATGAGCGTCAGGTTGACCACCACGTCGCGAGTTCGATCCTGGGGAGTGACACTTTGTTGTGTCTCCATCGTGGTGCTTGGGGAGGCATCTCCGTAGGTAAATGAAGCTGAGAGTAACCTACCTGTGTGGACAGACATAAAGGGCTTGCTGGTCATGCTCCAGAGTCCACAGGGACAGGCCCTAGTGGATCATGAGTTAGATGCCCTGCCCTTGGATTGGGTTGAACCCAAACCCCTTCCTAAAATTTTGTTATAAAAAAAGGTGAACTCTAATAAAATTTTGGGAAAATGACAAATAAATAACTTCGAATATTCAAAAGAATAAGTAAGGAACTCAAACTTCCAAAATGACGAGTAAGGAACTCCGAATTCCAAAAGGACAATTAAGGAACCAGACAATTGTTATTTGTTATGTTTCGAATGTTAATAACTATGGTCCAATTGTTAATTTTTATTGAAGTTCCATGTCCTTTTGAAAATTTGAGTTCCTTACTTGTTCTTTCAGACATTCAGAGGTATTTATTTGTTATTGTCCTAAAATTTTCCTCCATAAATAGTAAGGTACATTTGTTAGTTTCACAAAAGAACTAAAAATATAATCCCTCTATTGTGAAGAAGGGACAGACAACAAGCTCATCCCATTAAATTAAGTGCACGATAAAGTTTTCATTATTTCTTGATAAAATTTAATTGTTATAATGACTAATAAGGAATCCTTTCCAATTTGGGCTTCACATAAAAAACGATTTTCACTAAAAAATTAAGAAGAAAAATAAAAAAGCTCAGGAGAATCTTATGATCTTATCCACGCCACAAATCTCAATTCCTCTGTGGACAAGACGTGACTCTCACGCCCCCACCTCGCACACAAACTTCTAATTGCAGTTCCTATGGGTCCCGCATGTGGGATCTTTTGGCCACGTAAGTTCATACTCAGCTCCAATCCATTACTCCAACTTCACGCGCCAAACACTCGCCCCAACTTTATTTGTTTATTCATTTATTTTTTATTTTGTATTTAATTTTTATATCATTTCTTGGAGACAAGATTGAAGAAGGACGGAGAGAGCAAAGTTTGGCCATTAAAATAGCATGGTTCTTCATTTCTTCTAATAATAATGATAAGACATCATTGCTTCCACTTGGAGGCAATATTCTTTTGTTTGTTTCTCGAAGATAAAATAGTGTAGAGTGATTGCCAAATTTGAGACGTTGCTCTATTTTTACTGTGTTTTTCTATTACATTACCGTTTTTATTATATCAATGTAATAATTTTTAAATAAATTTCGGGAAAAATTGTTAGGAAAACTTACAAACTAAAAAGTGTTCATCTTTTTTCTTATGCGACCATGTCGTGGCATTTGTTACATTCATACTTTCGGGTTAGCTTTGATAAAAATTACAAAACTTATACTTAAAATCACCTGCCAATCAAACATAGAAAAATTTATCTTTATCCATATATATGTTTTTTCAAACCCATTTTATTGGTTTCATATATTCAATGACTTTCTATTGAAATAACAATTTAAAAATGTCTTACTTTAGACTTTTTGAACAAAAATATGGTTATTAAAAATATTAGATTATCCATTCACATTGAATTGTATTGCCGTTGCAAACTTATAAGAAATAAAAAATAATTTGACAACAATATATTTTAAATATGAGTAATAATTTTATATGTAGAATTAGATGATTTGTTAAATAGAAATGTGAAAATAATAAACTTATGTGAGTTTATATTTTATAATACGAATTTTTTGAAATGTAAACTAGAAAAAACAGTAAAATTCATGTCAAGGCAGGGTTGGGTTTGACAAAACAGTGCTCATATAGCATGGTAAATAACTCAGTGGAGTATTGAACAATTTTATGGATTTTAATATTTTAGAGGTATTTTTCGCAAAAAATCCTTTTTATTTTTCACCATCTCTTTTTCGTCGTTAACTTCCACATTTTACAACCTAAATAATTAAATATTAAATCAAATTATTGGGTTTGACAACTGTAATGGGGCAGCCACGTTAGTGGATTAGATCAAGCATTAAGGTTGGGTTTTTTTACTTAAAAGAAAAAACATTGGGTTTGAGTAATGAGGAAGAAAAGTGGAGATCTCTACCTCATGTTGTATTTATTAATTTTCAAGTTTCAACAGTATTCTCTGTAGGCCAAGATTCTCAACAAGTGTAAACTGAAAAATATCGTGAGTTGAAAACAAAAGTGTCCCACTCGCAGCCAGCGAGTGAAGGGCGAACGCGGGTTACAGTATCGTCGTACTAGTACGACTTGTAATAAATAAATAAATAAATATATAAACAATTGGGAAAATTGCGCTCAGGCATGAAATAATAATGCTACAAATTGTCTTAAGATCTCAAATTACGTATAGGTCCCAAGCAATTTGAGGGCTATTTAGTCCAATTGTGAAATTACTTTATTACCCTCATTTTTTATTTCTCCTTCACTACCCTAGGTTAGGCCACTTTTTAGGCTAATCCATATCACTAATTATGAGTATTGAACCCTTAACTTTGATTAATGTGTTACATGAGCTCCTTATTGCTTAACTAATTGCTCATAGTTTAAAGTTTAAACGCATAGAAGTGCATTAACTAACAATTTAACAGGTTATGATTGACAACTACATTTGTCATTGATAACTTTTTTTTTGGCCGAAAAAATAATTTCATTAATAATAACACTGAGTACATATGCTTAAACCTCAAACAAAGCACCTAAAACAAACATACACTTAGCATTCTGCAGCAACAACAACAACATTGTACACCATTGCCCCAGACCAAAATAGATAACAACACAGACCAGCTGCTAGCATCAAAATATAATGACAGCAAACTAGATTCTAAATACCGATTCTAATACCTAACCAATGTAGGTAGGAGGTGAGAGAATCAATCTTCCATTCTATTATGATCGAATGATAAAGTAATAGAAGGTGGTTTTCCAAAGACTTGCTTTCCTGAACCCACCGATTTTGATGAATATGCTGCATTATAACAGCTTCATTCTTACCTCCAACAAGGTGAAAAGTCCTCTGAAATTTGTGACCAAACTCCATCGGAATAAAGATCATGTAAGAATGTAGCCAACACTCAACATAAACAAAATTGACCCACACACTACAAAAAATTCGCTACTTGGCGGCGTCTACTTAGCCGCGTTTGTGCTAGAAACGCCGGCGAGTGTTTCGCGTTGCGGCGGTCTAACACAAACGCAGCAATGTGTGATACAAAACGCCGGCAAGCGGGGGGAAAAACCTTTTTTCTTGTTTGTCTTCACATTTAGCCGTGTTTGTAAACGCCGGCATGTTTTTAATTTTATTCCCGCCAACATGCATGCGTTTACAAGCGCGCCAATATTATATAATTACTTTTAAATTATAAACATACCCGCGTTTATAAACGCAGGAAAGTAGGTTATTAATTGCAACAGTTGTAACCACCACTTTCCTGCGTTTATAAACGCGGGTATGTTAAAATATTATAAAAGCTTCGCCGCGTTTCATGAACGCCGGTATGTTATTAAAATATACTAAAAAAACATCCCGGCGTTTGTAAGCGCGGGTATGGTAAAAAATAATATAAACTTCGCCGCATTTACGAACGCCGGTAAGCAGCGAACGTCACCTATAAATACCGGTCTTCCCTCACTCTATACTCGCCCCTTTCCTCTCCTCTCTTCCATCTTCTCTCTTCATCTTTTTCTCTACTTCTTTTCAAATCTTTTGTTTTCAGTTTTACAAAATTAACCATTATACTTTTTATGTTGTAGTTTTCCTTATTTATTTTTTAAATTTTCTTATATTTCCATTTTTACAATATATTTTATTTCTTTTTACTTATAAATCCTTTTTTATTATTTTTATTTTTTTCTCCTGTTATTTATTTATTTTTAATTTTAATTGATATAGAAAGTGTTTTTTTAATTATATCTATTTAATGCTAAACTTTTAGTTACTTTTTTATTATTCTGTAATAGTTTTGCTAATATATAATAATCGGATTTATTATAATAAAAAATCAATTTCTTTTATAGTTCAATATTATGATTTGGTTTTTTCTCATTTCTTTCAATAATTTTCGCATTAATTTTAACCGTATAATGGTTAAAATTAATGCGTTTTTTTTTAATCCGTAGAATAACTTAGCCGCGTTTATAAACGCGAGCCAAATATGAATAAAATAATATAAATTCGCCGCGTTTATAAACGCGGGAAAAATACGAATAAAATAATGAATAAAATAATATAAATTGGCCGCGTTTGCTAACACGCTACAGCGTTTTGTAAAACGCAGGGAAGGAACGTCCCGACGCTTCATTCGCCCGCGTTTGCGATAAACACTGTAGAGTCTTAGCCGCGTTTGTAAATGCGGCTAAGTAGCGAAAACTGTCCGCCGCCAAGTGCTGTATCTTTTGTAGTGACAAGGACAGGTAAAACCACATATAATAGAACCCACATATAAGAAATTTCAAAAACAAGACACATTTCCTACATCTAACATCTACTAGGGGATACCAGGATTCCACAAGCTCTATCATAGGACCCCCTAAACCCAAATAGAGCCCTAGCATAACTAACACAGCGGTTTGGTGGTTGTGGTTCAGCTACTAGAAATCAGAACACCCCCCCACCAAGAACCATCACAATCATATTTGGAGTCACCACCTCCATCCATTGCTTCAAATAAGCAACCTCAAAAGACTCATAGATCTAGACCCCTTCTCTATCGACCTTCAGCTCCACCATGACGCCCCGTTTCCAGACTCCATTATGACCATTCTTGCTCTTTTCGAAGTCGTTGGTCTCTAAAACTCGTCACCCCAAGCCGAAAACTGTCGATCCCATCAGTCGAAGATCCAACCTCAACCACGTCCTTCATCGTCATTGACCACCTTCCGTTCACCCCTAAACCACGAGTGTACTTCGAACGTCGCCATCGACAGCACCTAGAAGACACCACTGCTTTGTAGGAGAAGAAAAACTAGACTACACGCACAAGGCGCGACCTAACCCTCAGGAAGAGATACTGAGATGAGGAAAAATTTAGAGAGAAGTTGGACCTTTTCTCCCTAACTTTCCTCTCAAGAGAGATTCAAGACTATTTGTCATTGATAACTAATGCTCCCCTATCCCTATATATAAATACGAGTTAAAATTTTGAATTATTATGTCCCTTTTATAAGAGTCTTACTAAATTTGTCAAAACATTTATATAGTCTTTTTCTCATTTTACTTATTATTATTTTCTTTATTCACATTTTCTTTCATACTCATTTATAATACAATTATCACATTTCTCTTTTATGTGCACAATCATAAAAAAGGAAAAAATCGGGAAAACAAAATATTTGTAGAACATATTTATCTCTCACAGTTTCTTTTATATGTGATTTTCACTCCACTTGTCATCTTGCGCAGTATATAAGGGACCTCTTAGTATTAATTTGTTTTTATATTGTTCCCGAACACAATTTACCCTTAGTGGTCAATCAAAGAGTAGTACGAAAAGGTGAACAAGAAATAAAAATAAAAATAAAAATAAAAATAATAATGTAGCTCTCAATTTTGCTTGTTTGAGCAGAGAAGCCTTTCTCATGTTCATCTCTCTCCTCTTCATCCATGTTCCTTCTTCTAAACTTCCTACTTGTACACTCAACTTCTAAAAGCAAAGGGTGAGGTTAGTTAGTTTGTGATGGGAAACACAAACAGTCATGGAGGAGATGGTGATGATGCTCACCGGTACTCCGCAGCCACACCTGATCCTGCCCTCCTAATGGACTCTCCATCCTCCAATGCTCCTCCCATCTTGTCCCTTCCTCAGGTTCCACTCCTCTTCCTTCCTGTTTTTTTTTTTTAAAAATATTTCTTATGTGTAGTTGGAACTTTTTTATTAGGACCATTTTTATAATATGCCCTTCTAATTCTTATAGTTAACAATATATTTATTTCCTCGTGTCCAAATTATAATTATAAGACCACTTTGACTTGTCAAAGTAAGGATGCAAATTTAATTACTTGTCTATAGTTATTTTTTTCTCATAACTAATTTATTCTGCTAAGTGGTCTAATTTACTTTCGTATCTTCCATAAAAAAGTCAAGTGATATTATATATAGGACTGGGAGGAGTACCTCGTAAGAAAAAAACAATAAAAAAAGGGTCAACACATTTATAGTCCCCACTTGGTGAGAGTGCTGGAGAATGGAATATACTACGCAACCTTACCACTGCTTTATGAGGAGAGATTGATTTGAACCCACGACCTCAGATCCCAGGGCAAGCGACTTTATCGTTGAGCCAAGATGGCCCTTCAATTTTGCATACATAGTTTCTTCAAAAAAGTCAATTTGATCCTATAATTAAAATTAGGACCACATGGAATATTTGGCGAAATTGGACCAAAAAATACTTCTGAGCCAAAACTGGGGTAAAATTGACCCTTAACCCCTCTTCCATGTGAGCAATGCATGATTCTTTACTCTATATGCGTGTTCTGGTACTTATTTTTGGTTAGTAGTTTACTTAGTTGATTCCATGCTGTTTGAATATCTTGTGCATGCATGTTAGTGGGCTATGGTGTTTGAAATGTCAATGAAACGAATGATTGTTTGGGGAACCTACTCTATTGAGGCGAAATTGCAAATTTTGGTTTATGTAAGGTGGGTGAGCTGTGACATCTGACCTCATCTGTCAAGTTCCTGGTCTTAGACTTTGGATTACTTGTGTCACAAGTTAAGCGTTAGGATACGATAGTGTTCATTGCTTTTACTGTTCACCGGTAGTCAAGCAATGATTTTTCATATTTGTTAATGTTGATGTGTTCTAGTGTGCATTTGAAAAACACACATGATGCAAGATGGTTAGTCGTAGTTATGTAATGCAGCCATGTGTTTTACAGGGATTTGGCAGATGTTTGCCTAATAAGTTTTATGTCATTGATTGGCAGAGAACATGGAGAACTAAGATTGTGCCCATTATTTGGATTTTATGGTTAAGAAAGGGACATTGCAACTCAATCTGATTTATTTGACAACCCCTTGCACTGAGGAGAACTAGACAAGGAAATTTTTCTCCGCAGTAGTTATACCTTTCTCTCTCTCCCCAACCACTCTTGTCAGATTTTTACTTATAATCAGATTTACTGTCTGTCCACTATAACCATATGACTTTTGCTTATTTTCTTATTGTGGCAATGCTTTCTTTTTTCACTTTACTTAAGAAGAGTATAATCTGTTAGGCAATGTGCATTTTCCCTTCCTAACTCTCTGTTAAGTAGAGTATAATCTTCCGTAGTATTGTGCAAACTTTCAGGTCTTTTGGGCTGTTGGCAGCAGAAAAATCATTTTCTAGCGAATTCATTACTATTCAATACTTTCAATTTTCTCAAGGTGGGAGTCATTTTAAGAAACAAAATTCAACCATGAATAACTAGTGACAGTCAGGATATTTCATTCCCCTCATTGTGGCCCATCTTCCAAATACCTTGATTGCATCTAAAGTATGATAAAAATATCGTTTCTCTTTTACAACTCAGTCATTGTTTCATTATTTATTTTAGCTGCTCACTGTATAACTGGAAACACTAAAAGTACTCCTTAAAACTATTGTTTTCATAGTAAATTTTGTGCCTTATTTGCTATTGTAAAACCCATAGTGGTTGGTATTACTTTCCAATATAGCAGTCAAAATAAACAGTGGTTGGTATTATTTTGCACTACAGCTGTTTGCTGCTGCTGTTATCAGTGATTGGAACTACTGTTATTTCCTGCTTATAACTATGAATGTTGAAAACTGGAAAATAAAAGCCCATTGCTAATTTAGTAACTCAAGCATCCAATGGCTTAGTGGAATAAAGTTTTGTTGTTGTTGTTATTCATGTTTGTTGTTAGTTGTTAGTTTAGTAGCTCACAAATATAAATGAATGAGTTGTCTTTTTCTTTTCATGGGTAAAACTAATAATTTAAACAATGGGCACAATCACTGTGTGCCTGTGCGAGCATTCATAGTTTATATGTGGATGAAGGTAAACCAAAATGAGGCAAAAGTAACCTTTCTGTTAGGCCGAGTTGATCGAGCAACTGTATAAATTATTAGTTTATACATAGGTAAATACATAGGTAGTGGGGGAAAGGATCTAATATTTCTGGTGGTTACCTCAATTATTTTGTCTTTTAATTTTCAATACTCCAGATCATATTGGTTGTTTGGTTGTATTTACCTTGTGCTAGTATTAAAAAGATCTCTGCAAATACTTTTTTTCACACAGGGTAGGACAACCTATTTTTTTTTTTTGGTTACAAAAGAGACTAGCTTCTTAGCTCATTATTGTACGAGGACATTGTAGTTCTTCTCTGTCTGTAGGACAATATTGCAATGAGAAGATGATTTGAAAGTCTGTACTTCTGGCTCTCTCTGTTCAAGTTCATTTCTTTATTGAAAAGCCTGCAATTATCCTATGAAAGTTCTTACTCGTTAAGTAATGTTGACTTGAAGACTTTACAAAGGCATTTATTAATTTAGCCTCTTTAATTATTTGTCCCGCTCTTCTTGTGACTTTAAAGTTGTGTGCTTTGGAAAAATTCTGGTGCATTGATTGACAAAATTGAAAGACGATAACACTTCTGTTGATGTTTATAAGATTCTACTTACAATCGTAGGTATTGTATGGTAGTGTGCAAATATGTTTTATGTGCTAATGTTCTGGATGACCTCTCAATTTCCTAAATGGAAATGGTTTACATGTATGCTATCAGTTTCTGCATGATTTGTGTATATTAACTGTGGATAATCATGGACAGATTTATGAAGAAGATAGAGAGAAAATATATTTTCTTATATCAAAGTTGATGTACAAGAGCCTACTTATAGGCTAGAAGGAAGACAAGATAATAATCCCTAATCAATGCTAATGATAACTCATAAAGCTAATAAGAGCCTACATAATCAGCAAGAATATTTACAATAATTACAGAATATTCTCACACTCCCCCTCAAGTTGGATCATATATGTTGATCATGTCCAACTTGCTTACACAATTATCAAATGCGGGTTTGAGTAGCGCCTTCGTTAGTACATCAGCAGCTTGAAGGTTTGTCGGAAGAAAGATCAAACATATGGTCCCTTCAATTTTTTCTCTGATGAAATGTCTGTCTATCTCCACATGCTTTGACCTCTCGTGCTGAACAGGATTTAAGGTCATGCTTATAGCTGCCTTATTGTCACAATAGAGCTTGAGTGCTTCAGATGCAAGTTTCTTTCCTCCCTTAGATTTTCGCCTTCGTGAGTACACCATCATATCTTTGTTCTCTGCATTCAAATTTTGCACAAGAGATGGTTGGGTTAAGGGAGGTTCGATTTGTGGTGGTGGTGATGGCTCTGTCTGTGGTATAGATGGAGGTGATAGCTCTGTTTGTGGTAAAGGTGAAGGTGATGACTCTATCTGTGGTAGGGTTATCCATTGTTCAAGAGTGTTATATTCTTGTACAGGTTCAGGCACCCAAGTTTGAGATTCACTCGTTCTCTCCCCCTGAATTGAAGATTTGGGATAGAAAGGTGTATCTTCATGAAAAGTAACATCAAAGCTTACAAATAGGTGTTTAGAGACAGGATCAAAACATTTGTACCCTTTTTGAGTTGGAGAATACCCAAGAAAAATACATTTCACTGCACGAGGATCAAATTTGTTATTTGGATGAGCATGAACAAAGACAGTACAACCAAAAACACGAAATGGAAGATTTGATTCAAGGTGAGTGGTAGGAAAGATACTTTGTAACATTTTGAGTGGAGTTTCAAAAGATATCACCTTATTTGGCATTCGGTTGATGAGGTGGGTGGCAGTTAAAATGGCATCTTCCCAATAAAACTTTGGTACATTTGAAGTATCATAAGAGCCCTAGTGACTTCCAAGATGTGTCTATTTTTCCTTTCAGCAATCCCATTTTGTTGAGGGGTATGAACACACGAACTTCTATGGATAATACCATGAGTTTGAAGAAAATCACTCAAAGTTCGGTTAAAATACTCAGTGCCATTGTCAGAATGTAAAACTTTGATACTTGTATTAAACTGATTTTTTATCATAGCATAGAAACTCATGAAAGCATTTGGTGCCTCAGACTTGTCCTTCAACAGATAAACCCAACAAACACGAGTGTGATCATCTATGAATGTAATAAACCCCCTTGCTTTGGTACGATTTGGATTGCGGGAAGGTCCCCATAAATCACCATGAATGGTAGTGAATGGCTTGGTAGGAATATATGGAGCTCTAGGATATGATGACCGGTGGTGTTTGGCCAATTCACAGACTTCACATTTCATATCAAGGTTTGATGGTGGGCAAATAGTTGGAAACATACGGGATAAATAATGGAAATTAGGGTGACCCATTCTCTTGTGCAACAACATAATATCTTCATTTTTAGAGATTATGTTACATACCTTTCTGATAGGTTGGTGACTCACTCTGGCGTCGTCAAGGAAGTAAAGTCCCTCACATTCCTTAGCATGACCAAACACCATCCCCGATGATAGATCCTGAAACACATAATGAGTAGGCAAAAAATTAGCAGAACAATTCGATTGCTTTGTCAATTGACTGACAGATAGTAAGCTGCACGCTAATTTCGGCACATGTAAAACAGATTCCAGAGTGATACTCTCTGAAATTTTAATACTCCCTTTCCCAGCAATAGTAGCGAGTGAGCCATCAGCAATTTTCACTTTCATGTTGCCAGCACTTGGGATGTAACTAGTAAACAATTTGTGATTGTCGGTCATGTGATCAGAGGCTCCAGAATCAACAATCCATACCTGTCGATCCTGTGAGGTTTTTAGAGCTTGGAGAAAGTTACCACGCTTTGCTACAAACGTTAAGGATACCGTCTCCATAGCAACAGTTGATGAATGAGTCGCCTCCCTTACTACCAATCTTAGAAAATAAGTGGCAGCGTTGACTAAAAGGCTTAAAGTCATCATCTTCTCCACTACCAAATCTGTAACTAACCAAAAACATGTCTCAATGCCTCGACACATCATTTTAGTGACATTGAATGGCAACCCACAACCTTCAAAGGTAAACACACGAACAAACAGTGCCCAAACAACACTGCCCAATCTGGAAAGTTCAGCACCCGACCTCGGATCCAACATCTGAGACCGGAATATGGCCGGAAATGGAGTGGCGAACGCAGCGGTGGAAGTCGCCTTCAAAACCTCCCTCTCACGTGCCGTCACGCGCCGCCTCGGCGCGTCTGCCGGCGAACTGTACGGCGGCGCGTGGGCCCCACGCGCGCCTCCGTTGGCGGTGGTTTTATGGGATCTGGCCGATCTTGGCCTCCTCTCTTCGATGGTGCCGGCGGTGAGAGTCCAGAGTGTCTCCATCATCACGCTCATGAACACCCAGATGTTTAGAAGAGAGGGTTTCACCATTTTGATATATGCCTATGCTCCCTGACTACAATTTTGAGCCCTAATGCTCTGATACCATATGGATAATCATGGACAGATTTATGAAGAAGATAGAGAGAAAATATATTTTCTTATATCAAAGTTGATGTACAAGAGCCTGCTTGTAGGCTAGAAGGAAGACAAGATAATAATCCCTAATCAATGCTAATGATAGCTCATAAAGCTAATAAGAGCCTACATAATCAGCAAGAATATTTACAATAATTACAGAATATTCTCACATTAACTTCTATGTGTTGATAATCTTTTCGGCTTTTTGTGTTGTAGTCAATCAAAAAATGCCAAAACCAAGTTATTGTCTAAATTTCTGTTTTAGAAAAAAAGTGTTGATCTCAGAAATGCCATTCTATATTGCACTTTGCAGGTTGCTGTTGCCCCATTGCCAATAGGTAATGGACCCCTTTTTCTCAATCATATACGGCAGAATGAATCCCATGGAATTGTTGATCAATCTGCAGAGCAGCAAATTCCTGTCATGATAACATGGCATTATGGTGGTAGCCATGTGTCTGTTGAGGGATCTTGGGATAATTGGACCCATAGGTTGAAATCTTTCGCTTTTCCTCTGCTAATTCCAACTTTAATGATTGTAACATGACATAATGATAGCTGCAAATGTTCCACAATAAAGATTATAGCTTAAGTGAATTTTAATTACTTGCAGGAAGATATTGCAGCGATCTGGCAAGGATTTCTCAATTCTGATGGTCCTGCCATTGGGCACATACCACTACAAATTCATTGTGGATGGCCAACCTAGATTTCTTCCGGAGCTTCCTCATGTTGCTAATGAGATGGGCCACGTCTACAATCTTCTTAATGTTGATGTAAAGCATTATTTTCCCCCTCCTTTCCTTTTCCTTCCCTTGATGACATAAATTATTTAGTGAACCTTTTGTTCTTCAAATAAAGCGCATCCTTCTACATTATTAATTGGACAAAACTTTTTGACAAAAAAAAAACACAGAAGAAATTGCACAAAAATAAGGTCAAGTTCATTATATCCATTATGTCAAGTTCTCTAATCATATATGGTGATATGTCCCACTTTTTCATCAGAAGTTTTTAGTTAAATGGCAGTAATTCTAAAATAGGTGCATGGTCATGTGTGATTGAATGACTTGGTATAATGGATACAAGAAATGTGACCCAAATATTTTCCTATAAATTTTCTTGTACATTTTAAACAGTTAATGTAATCTTTATCCTATCACAGTCATTTCTCCTGATCAGGATGCAGTGTATTCAAACTGTAAAATTAATGTCTTGGATTTTCTGTTTTTGTTATCTGTATATCTATACATGAATTCTTCTTTTCTTTGTTTGATTCAGGATTATGTGCCTGAAAACCTCCAATCTGTGAGTGAATTCGAGGCTCCACCGTCTCCAGACTCAAGCTATGGTCAATCGTACCTGACTGACGAAGACTTTGCAAAAGAGCCGATGGCCGTTCCTTCATCGCTACACCTGACCGTCCTAAACAAAGAGAACCCAATTGTTAGTAGCCCTTCAAACTCAAAGCCTCCACATGTGGTGCTAAACCATGTCTTCACTCAAACAAACTCAGCCTCCCAGTCTGTTGTTGCCCTTGGATTGACCCACAGGTTCCACACCAAGTATGTGACAGTTGTCCTTTACAAGCCACAAAGTGTGCAAAAGTAAAGATGCAACTGAGGTTTCATTTTCTTCTTTCTTTCTCTCTTTTTATTTGGCAGCTTCAGCCTGTAAAGATTAAAGCATACAGTAGCTTTAAGGTTCAAAATTTTCTGGTTTCGTGTATTCATGGAGATGATGCATTTTGGGTAGAAAGAGAGAGAGAAGGATAGATGAATGTAGTGATTGAGAGGTGGGTCATATTTTATATATATAATGTTTTTCTGTTGCCGAAAAAATAATATCTATAATAAATACTACCTCCGGTCCTAAATATAGGACCTAGATAACTTTTTTTTGGAGAGATTAAGGTTGCGAAATATGTTATTAAATGATGACATATTTAATATATTTTTAGATAATCCATTAGTTTATAGGTAAAATAAACTAGTTTAAGGGAAAAAATTAGGTAAATCAATTTATAATTAACTTATTTTTTGTTTTTTTAGGATTTTCCAAAAAAGTCATCTAGGTGACTAGGTCTTATATTTAGGACCGGAGGGAGTAGTAATTTTCCGTAAGGAATTTCGCTCGCGTTCACACTTGGAGCTGGATTAAAATGTGGGTTTACCTAAGATTTGGATGTCAGATACTATGGCTTTGCATTTTGAAAATCACTTAGTGCGGTTTAACTATTTCATTCATTCATGTACCGTTTCATGAAATGAATGTCTCGTCATTAATGTTCACTCAGGTTGCGTTTGTTCTGTTGGATTTTCAAGGTAAGCGCATTTTCATTTGCCTAGATTTACATTGGCTTTTTAATTCATGATATATATATGGCTTTGTTTATTCCTTTTTTGCGTGGTCTTCCTGTTTAATTTTTGTTTTGTTTTGTTTTTTTCCTTCTCTCCAAAATGAGCCTATTTGTATAATGCGGTAATGGTAAGAGACGTATATTTGAGCATCTTGACATGGTTGATGGTGAGCTGATATTGTCGATTTCATGTTTTCCAAATGAAGTTTTGTTTGAGATAATGAAAAAATTAGCTACGACTTGATTGATACGCTTCTTATGTCAATGCTAAGTCAACTGCAAGTTATAGTGACATAAAGGTAATGAGAGGAAGGTTGTGAAACATATTACTTGCATCCAGACGCCGATTTATGCAGAGGATCATCTTTATATTGAGCGGGCAATGAATGTAGCAATTGTTGCTGGAAATTTAAAAGCCATGTTTAGGCTTGGTATAATGCATTTATTTTGTGCCGGCGGTGATTGCATGTATGGGTGATTGCATGTATGGTCACCAAGTAATTTTTAGAGCAGCGATAAAGGGGATTACTAGAGCTATACACGTTGGAAGTTTGATGTTGGCTGCCCATTCAGATCCTCCAAATTTAAATTTCTATAGTTTTGCAAAAAACTCTATCTTCTATTTATGATGAGCGGCGCATTCATCTTCTTAGATTGAAATTGTCCTTGGTTTTCAGTTTTGATTGACATGTTAGAAGAGGGACATATTTCAAGTGCATCCTTATACTTCATGTTCTCGTCATCCACGAAACGATAGGATGCCTTGGAATTATAAAAGATGTCGTATAGATATAGAAATCGAGTGGCTTGTGGAGACCTATCCTTGGAATTATAAAAGATGTCGTATAGATATAGAAATCGAGTGGCTTGTGGAGGGTCTGGGCACTCGATATGCAGTTAACCAGTTGTAACATAGTGGTTTTATTTAATTAATTAAAATGTTTGTTTGTTAGTGTTGTATTCAGATCTTCCTTATATAATCAGTAATGGTTATGGTTGATGTTTTAGTGATCGTCCTAACAGGATATTGTGTAGGGAATTCATCGTATAACTCAAAATTATTTTATTTAATAGCAATCAACACTTAACATCTATAATAAATTATAGGATAATTTCACAACTATATTTTTAAAAAAATGTTTGTCTATATAAAAATGTCATATTGGTCGTTGTTATTCTAATGAGATTCATATATTCGACAATAACTTGAATACGATTTATTGGTAAACCAATTAACAAAGCAAATTATTTCATATTTTGAAATTTTATAATCAATTTAATTGATATTTGAATGTATTATAATCAAATTAATTGATATTTGAATGTATTGTTTCGGGACTTTCATTGTGTCAAAAAAATATTATATTTATGTTTTTTTTATCAAAAAAAAAAAAGAAACTGGTAACTTATTGAGCAGATAATATCCAAAGTCATTTAATTGGGGTAATAGTACATGATTTGTGATGGTGATCACAATTTTAAAGTTATTCATTCAACATTTGTAGTAACTTGATTTATTTATAACTATTTAAGTTTCCAAAGGTGATAATAACCTTAGAAAAATCGATTGATGTTACATACAATTACATGAAAACGAATTAATTACAAATAAATTTAAAAAGAAATTTTCAAACCATTTAATAATAGGTTATATAACCATTATATGTACCAAATTGATTTTGTAAATTCTTATAAATTCAAACTTGTTGAGATCCTTTATTTTCTTGCGTTGCTTGTAGTTTTAATTAAGATAGATAACGGGAAGTTGTAATTCAAACATGTTGAATTTCTATATCAATGTTTCTTAATAATTTATCTTTAGATTATTCTAATGAGGAGTTGTAATTGTTCTATTCATTCATTGTATCTCAATACAAATAAAGTGCATATCACGTTTTTTCTTTAAAATATTGATTTTTCCAGTTTCAATTTAAATAGAGTATGTTTTTTTTGTAATCTAACAAAAAGAGTATGTTTTTGTAATGATGATTGTTAGATAAATCTTCATTTTATTTGGATAATTATTGTACATGAAATCCTTTTTTATTATTATTTTAGCCATATCGGCCATTGACTTACCTCTCACTGTTTAAGCATATGAAGTGAGAATAAAAGAAGGAATGAATTGGGGCTGTGAGGAGAAAGGGTGACAGCTTGGTTTACGGGAGGAATGGTTAGAGTTTGTTACCTATGCACATATATATTGATTAGGAAAAATTTCCCATAAGTCAATGTTACACACTATCATTTGAATTTTCCAAAACAAAAAGACTAATAGTATTAAGTTTTAGATCTAAGTAGAATGTCAAGTGGACCAATAGAAGTTGTGCTTAAACAATTAGAGAGATATATTTGAAGTGTTGGAATCAACCATCATCTTTTTTTAAGGGAAATTCAGAGTTCATTATAATGCCGATGGTGTTTTGTGATTATTGTATCAGGAAAGTATATGGAATTCGGTCTAACGACAGTTCAATAAGTTGCGAAAGTTGTGGGAAGGTTTTGAAGGATGTGTATTACTCTATGGATTCTAAAAATGACGTAATCTCTAAATCTGTGTAGTAAGTTCCTGAATCTAGGTGAGAGACATATTCTAATAAACGTGCTAAGACTGAGGAGTGGAGGGCAGGGAGTGAAGAATCTAATCATGGAACTTCATCTAATGATTACTCAGTTAGGACATGCATTGATGTTCTTAATGAAACTAGTGATAGACCCCGTGCGATGCACGGGGATGATGTTGTGTTATGCGATTTTTTATTATCACTTGATCTTAGGTTAAGTATTAACATGATTAGTAGTCTTAGTCCAATTCATATAATATGATTGAAGTTTAGTTCTAATTATGTTACGTTTTAAATTATTTTCAAACTCAATTTAACTGTGTCATTGCAATGTTATACTGATAATTAGAATTTATCAGAATCTATGTTTCATTTTTTCTCTTACAAAACCTCCTAAAAATTATTTTACTCTGTATTTTCACATCATTGACTATTTTTTTATTTGAAAATGTTTTTATAATCACAATTTCTGTTTTTCCATACAAAAATGGATATTATTATATATTATCGGAATTCAGTGGCATTTAAATGTATTGGATATTTTTGTGGGTAATTATGTTATTGTTGGTATAATTCATAGAAATGTTTTTCTAGTGCCAAATCCATATACAACAAAGAATTCACCATTCCCTATAGTAACAGCACCCATTATATGATTAAAAATAAACAATTGGTTTGTTCATATGTAAGCATGGTCTTTGCTTGAATGGATTGTGTTGAATATTTTTGGTTGTAATTCAAATAGTTCAGAATCAATTGATTTGTAGTGTCAATTGATGGGAGTTCAATCAGGGGTTGACATGAGAGGGTAATCTAAAAGTGACTTCCCGTTCATCAATAGTAGTTTCTCTATTTCAAATAGGCAAAAATTTTCTTTAAGCTCTGCTAGGATTGTGATATCTGTAAATTAATTTTTTATTTAGCATATATTTGTTAATTTTAGCAAAATTGCATAAGTTGATTGTAGATGCATTTTAAATATCATAAACTTGGTAATGATGTAAGGGAACAAATATATGTATTAAATCTATTAAAAATGCCACATTTAAAAATGCATATAAAACAATATCATAAGCTTAGTAATTATACATTTTAAAAATGCCACATTTCACTACGGCAAAATGATGATGATGAGTAACCATCACGGAAGAATTATGCAAATCTATTAAAAATTCCTCAATGAATTTAAATTCTTCTTGAAGGGCTTAAAATTTTGTCTTGAGCTTGTCCTTTTCCTTATCTAACTTTTGTACCATTTGTTGACAATGCATGCTCATTGACATGACCGAGCCCATTTTTCCATTTAGCTTCATGGGAAGATATTGTCCTTGAAGTGGAAGTCATTCTCCATCTGCGTTAGATATTCTTCTAGAGTTAGTTTTTCACATGAAACAGGCATCAGGCATAAAGATACTTCTAGTTTATTTTTCTCAACTTTTTTTTGCCAAATATCATTCATTAAACCAAGAAAAGTCTAGTACAAAGTATTCAAACTAAAGACAAAGCCTAGTCACTAAAAATAAAAGGAAAACAATCAGAAATAGGAAATCTACAATGAAGAAAGTCATCTAAGTAACGACCCACGCCAGAGTTTTTGTTTAAAAGCAGAAACAATTGGTGAGGTGATCCACAGTCCATTGGGCACGACCCATTAGAACTGTTTTCCATTTATGAACACTTAATTCATGTTTTCCATTTAAGCAGTCATCTGAAGCATACTGAAAGGCCCAAGCTAAAGCCAAGCATTCTCCCATAAAAACTGATGTTGCATCACAAATTTGGAAGCCACCATCAATTGAAATTACCATCCTATCTCTTATACGGTTATACCCATACAAATAGCTGCTTTTCCATTTCCCCATTGAAAGCGCAATCAACATTAATTTCTAAGGAATTTACCTTCAGGTGGCTTCCATTTTTTAACACTGCTACTACTCGCATTTTGTTAAAGTTCTTGAGTGACTGCATTTAATGACTAGTCTTTGACTTCCAAGTATTCATTTAAAATCTTCCCTGCTTGAGAGAAGGTGAAAATAGGATCAGGATCCTTGCATTCATAAACTGCAGAACACCTACAGTTCCGAATTTGCTATAAAATAGCAGCAATTAGAGCCTTCATGTACTCATCATTCGCTAGATTCATAAAGAGACCAAAAACCCATGAATCCAAGTCAGGTACGGACTGATCCTGCAACATGAAATTAAAAGTACTTCCTCTTAATGAATTAAAAAGGGATTGGAGTTTTAAAATTTAAATCTCAACTACTCCTAGCAGTTTCTTTACCAAGGCTAAGAATTAGAGAGTGTGTGAGAATAATGTTAATGAGAATAATGACAAAGGGTCTTTCTAAAGAAATACATTCATTCATTTTAACAGAATAATATGAACACATTCAAAATCCAATCACCCTAATATTTTTCCTTCCTGTGACAATACCATCATATAAGTATCATATTTCAAAGTTCTATGTACACATTTTCTAAAATAATGTAAAGAAGAAAATGAAGCTACGTTTCTTTCTTAAAAAGCAAAGTTTTATAGAATAGAAAGAATTAAAATGGCAGAGGAGAGCATATCCCCTTAAGAGAAACCAAAGTGAAATGCAAATGATTCAGGAAAGAAAAATTTTTTAAACTTAATTTTTTAGATTATTGTCAATAATAAATTTTGAAAGCCAAATGGAACCATCAGCATCTAAGCATCCGGCAGAGAGCTTGTTCATGAATTTCAAGATGAATGCCAAAAGGAAGAAACAGAGCTTTAATGATCCATGGTCAATGCAACTGAATATACTAATTTGTTTCTTATAAATTTAACAATAAATTATGATTTAACCATGTCCTCTTGTCCAGAATTCAACTCACATACATATGAAGTGAAAACAGGAAGCACATTTATGGTCCCCATATCCAAGACCAAAAGCATGGCTGTTGAAGTGTTCTCACACTCAAGAGAAGCATACAACTAACTTATCCCATAAAAGTAAAAGATAGGAACACGAATGCAAAATAATAACTCATAATGCTAGAAACAAATGAAGAAATGAAACAATTTGATCTTAGCACAATAGCAACTATAAGGCTATAACTAAACATGTCCAGCTATACATGAGTGTTATCTTGTTGTACATCATTTATGCTTTTCTCAAGAAGCAAATATGGATGTCTTTGAATTTGGTGAAGCTAAGGTTGATACCACATCCAATATGATAAATGACTCAGATGCATATCCATACCAAGATCAATGATGAAGGTTTAAAATAAAAATTGGAAAGATTTGAAAATAATCAATGGTTTGAGAGATTGGTGTATTTCATGTGTGAGGTGGATACATATATAGTCCAATCCCTCTACAACAGTTTTCACCACAATTTCTTTACTGGTATGAATATGTAAGCATTAATCTTACAGCAGTAACTAAAAAGTGAACTGACCCAAAATAAAATTTCAGTTTAGATAACTTCTACAAACAATACAAGCTAATAATATTTTCTTATATGTACATTATTTTTTTGTAGAAAGCCCCAGACCAATAAACTAAGTGCCTGTTTAGATACATTTCCAAAAGCTATTCTGGCTCAAAACCTAGGTTTCACACAAATACATCCAAACACTCAATTTTGTTTGAATAAGTTATTTTGAGAAGAAAAGTTAGTTTGGGTTTCGAAAGCTATTTTCAGAAAAGCTACATTTTTCTCCTTTTCCAGCTGAAAGCCTCGATCTCTCGTTTAGGAAAAACATTTATTTTAAATAAAAGAAACATTAAAAGCTATTCATCCTAACTATTTTTTAGAAAAATTATATTCTACTCAAAATTTATTCTTAAAAGTTATTCTCAAAATTCTTAATCCAAACACTCTCATTTCATCAAAAGTTATTTTTCAGAAAAGCTATTTTACTCAAAAGCTATTCTCCAAAAGCTATTTTCCCAGAAGGTATTCTCAGAAGCTGAATCCAAACAGGCTCTAAAGCTTTCCAGGCAAAAAAGATCTGTATATAATGTTCCACAGACCATTTAAAAAAGATACCATTGATATCAACACATTCCTCTAAAGAACTATTGAACCTGCATAAATGATTTTAGCAATAAAGCCCATTTCTTCCATTAAAGTAAGAACATCTTAGAGATAAGCAGACATGGAAATACCAGGAGCTAATAATAGGAAATACTATCAATCAAGATTAGAGGGGAAAAATAAAATAAAATGAAACTGATAGATAATGAAGAGCTTTGGCAAATCAACATTCGCAATACATAATCAGTAGCTACATATCAGGAAAGTTTGCAATATGTGTCACTGCAAATCCATATCAGGAAACATAAAAAAAGGGTATATCTAAACTTAGGACTGAGCATAAGGCTTCAATGACCTAGCAGGGGGAAAGAAAGGACTGAAGTGATAGAGTCCATATGAAATAGTGCAATTCAATCAAAATGCTCATGTGACATTTATGTAACAGCAGATATTCAACGTATGGTATTAGACAGCTGAAATACAGTCTCTAGAACTTCAAAAAATCTCAAATTTCATAAAATTTCTCAAATTTCATATCAGACAAAGCATATAACCAACAAATGGTGAAAACTAAGATTTGTTTCTATTGTATAATGCAACAATAAAAAATGATAAGAAAACATTGAACATCCAGAACTTGAGAAAGTTGGACGACGAACTCTACTGGTGAAAGTCCTTTTTTATGCACATCAATGTTTACATCTAAGAGGCTTCATTGAAGTCCACATTCACCAATGTGGACTTCAGATAATTGAAAGTCCTTTTTTATGCACATCAATGTTTACATCTAAGAGGCTTCATTGAAGTCCACATTCACCAATGCTGAGGAATTATGAACAGGCATAAGTTGCATAATAAAATGTTATTTGCATGTATAAATTCAGATAATTCTTGCAATGAGGAAAAGGTTCAAAACAGAATCATTGCTCCACCTTTTAAGAAAGTCTAACAAATAATAGGATACACCATCAACATTCTTTCTAAGTTGTTGCGCAACGACAATAAATATATGGCTGAAAGTTAAATAAATCATGGTATGCAAGAAGTGAAAGCAACAAAAAATTGAACTCTAGGAACATAGATGTTACTACTAATTGTAGATATGAAATTAGAAATATTACTACTACTTTTCATTCTCCAGAAAGAAAATAAGAGTAACAAAATTGGAGGCAAAAATTGAAACCTCTAATATCATCCTTTCATTCAAAAAATATTGAAGTACTTGGTACAATTCAGTGAAACTGTCTAAGTTGTAAAATAGACTACCAACATTTCATAATGGATTCAAAATCGTAAAGAAAAATTTAGGGCAGTCACATCCACATGAAGTGGCAACCAAGTCTTCTATAACTTTTCTTACAGACTCTAACTAAACCCTTATCGTTTCCTACAATCAACCATTTATTGTTAGTGCTTAATTTTGGGAAATTTGAACCCAATTTTGTGGATTAGTGCCTTGATATTCAATCACAGTATATGTAATACTTCAAGAACAATAACAGGTTTACTTCGTTCAATAAAAATAAAAAACACTACTTAATATAAATGTAGAAGAGGAGTCTTTAGGGATTTGAAAAATAACCATGGTTAGAAATGAAAATAAGCTACCTCAAAATATACTTGTAAAGGACTGAGAGGAGGGAAAGCTTCACTGATTTATCTATTTTGGAGCAATTATATAGTGAGATAGGATGCAAGGAATCAGTGATCTAGCTGCAACTGAAGACAAAAATAAATAATCAGTTGCAGAATGCGTCATCCAATCTGCGAGAAAACCAAAGCATTATTATTATATGTGCATCTGCCCACTATTAAATTAGAAAACGTAACTCCTATAGCTTCTTATTCCAATTTCTCAATCATCACAAATGTAACTCTTAGGAGTAAAAAATTTTATTACGATCAGATTTTGTGAAAGATGATTGGTTCAATGAATGTGTAGCTCAACTTTTAGTTTATTCACTGTCAAGAAACCAACTGATGCATGGTTTAGTATTCATGTTGTGATCATGAAAAATATGCCTAGTGCAGAGGCATGATACACATGTTCATTCTATAACATGTTTTTCGAAATGTCAGATTGAAGCTATGTTTTTGTTGAACTTGCAATATTTTGTTAACTTACATTTAAAAATTCTAATATGATGGCCATAATTGAGTATTAACACTCCATAATTGAGCACAAAATGGAAGGGGAAAACTGATGGCCATTCACTGTGTAGAGAAAATAGGTCCTACCTTACAACAATTCTAGTAAGGGAGTGGGGTGAAGCAGTTTTACAATTGGCAAAACACCATAAATCACTATAGTAAAATTTCAGTAAGCCATTAAGTCATCCCTTGCAATTGTTTCTAAGAACAAAACTGCATTGAAGAGGTAAAGACATCTGAATTTCCTAAAACTAAAAGTGAATTAAGGGAAGCAATCACACTCAAACAAATAACAATACTAACAACCAACTAAATGCATTAATCCTGTATAATTTAATTGAACTAATATGCAGTGATAGCGATACTAATACAATCTGAACAGCAGAATTATTATTAACAGCAAAGTTGTACATCATATGGAAGTACTATTATTAACACATCCACGACACTCTTATACTTTTCACTGGGCAGTAAAGCTCATTATTTTTTTTTACCTTTAGCAGAGCTCATGCTAAGACAATACCTACAGAAACAAAAAGGTAGTCCAAATAATGAGTCAATTGGGTATATAAAAAATAGAGAGTGAATAGTTCAATTATATAGGACAAACTTATAAACAACAAATGAACATAAAATGGGAGTAGGAGCATACATTGAGACATGGAGAAATGTCTTTGATGCCAACTTTGACATGCTTCGAATGAAATTTACAACGGAATTGGTTGGAGTTAATATTAGGAGATAGGATAAGAAGAAGAGGAGGAATATGAAAGAGGGTGACATAGTTGTTTGTAATAGCTTCATTGAAACACAAAAAACAGAGTTCAAAACCTAAAATCAGAATCTAATCCCCTCCCAACCCTAACTCATTTCCAACCAAGAAGTAAAAACGGAGGATTAGTTTATTGGCTTCTCACCGCACATTCACCGGCGCCGTTCACTGAGGAGAGCGAAAGAAGAGCAATGGATACTTCCATTCTCATTGTGGCTAGTAGAGAGAGAGAGAGAGAGAGAGAGAGATCAAAGGGTGTGTGTTTGTGAGAGTGATAGAAAGCACGAAGGAGGCAATCAGGTGCGTTGGGGTTGTTTAGGTCTGCGATGGTGATGGAATTGAAGGAAGAGAGATTTGTGAGGAAGGGACTTTTTTTTTGAACTGAAAGTGTAAGAGGAAGGTACACTTGTGAGGAAGGGACATTCAGGAAGTGTAAGAGCCTTATCAGTTAATTCACGCATTTAAAACCGCATGTAAATGCAGTCCCCAATGTGAACACCATAGAAAGATTCTTTACGGGAAATATATAGTTATATTAGATAGATTGATCCCCCGATGGTATTAATGTCAAGGCAATGCAACGATTTATTGAATTCATTCATAGAGAGTTATTTTATGCGGTGCGTTTGAAGAGGAAAAGGGCGTGGCTAGGAAGCCTATAGAGATGTTGGAGTTCCACCTACGAAGATATCAAAACTTTGTTATAAGAATGAGACGTTTTTGTTTGTTAGGTTTTTCTCTTAATGCTTCAGTTCATCTATGAATGATGAGGGGTTCATATGAGTTGTGTGCTACTTTTTCTTGCCTTGTCCGTATGAAATTTCACATATGCTTATTTTCTTCTGAAATTGAATATATTTGTCCTACACTTAAGCCTAGAGAGATATATTTGACTGTAATAAAAAAAAGAGATATATATTTGATAGTCGATTCAATAACTTTTAACCCTATTAAGATTTATGTTCTGTGTATGGTTATGTTTACATTTTTTTAGGTTTATCTTTATGTTTATGTTTATGACTAGATATTGCGTTTATAGATATAAGTTAATCAAAACATTTGATTTCACTTGAAATGAATGCAATTGAAAAATATATGATTTATCTTTGTAACATTATTTTTCTAATTGTGGTTGTATGTAAAGTTGATATATGATGCAATTCAATTCTTTATGAATTTAATAGCATGTTTTCCACCTAATCAAAAGGATATTTACTTTCAATCATTAGCTTTGTTTATTATTAAAGAACATTGGTAGGGAAACCTTGGGGGAAATTAGAAACAATTAGAAAATAGTCTTATAATTAAGACCAAATTGAATTTTGAAAATAATCTAAATATTTAAGACTATAGAGAGTATCTTTTAATGTTATGAAAATAGGATAAAGTGTCAAATTTAAAGGGTATATGTGTGTGTGTATAATTGATGCATTTCCAACTTTGCTTATTACCTACTACGATCAAACAGAGTCTTTAAATCATGATGTTATACTAGCCAATTAAAGTAGTTTTCGTTGTGCTTATTAAATCAACATTAATATAAATATCAAATCTCTTAGGGACTATTTAGTTTTTATTTTGTAATTTTTCACCCCCAATCATTCCTTCCAAAGAACTGAAAAAGGTAGAATTGATGGCAAAATGTTGTTGCTGTAGCAATGGTTTTTTGGGATTTGTATCATAAAAACATAATCAATGAACAAGTTTGATTATCTCAATTGAAATTTAGTATTATAAATCATTAATTGATTAAAGTATCTCAATCATCTAGGATAGACAAATAAACATGGTTTAAAACATAGAAAAACTCACACTTTAAGTGTCATGCCTAATCTTTATAGAAATGTGCAGAATTTTCTGTGTACCCAAGACTCTTTCTTCAATCTCTTTCCTAGTAAAATACCAACCAGGCCCATTCATTGATATCTAAGCACATCTCTTAACATCATATGCTCCATTTTGGGAGGAATCACAAGGCGAAAACGCTGTCATAGCTTGAGAGATTCAAAATTTTGTCATAAGTGCAAAATACTTTCCTTTTAATAACCATATTATATAAAACTATTAATAATTATTTATATTGAAAACTATTAGCTTTTTTTTAAAAAAAAACCATGATATAAGAAAAGCTTATCTAAATCATATAAATGCTATTATGTTTATAAAAACATTATTAAATGAAGTTGATTCTAAAGAAGAATTTAATAAGCAACAGCCTTCTTATTGATCATTCACACATAAGGTTGAGAACAATCAATTCATCACAAAAGTTTAATCCAATGTGATATGACTCAACTTATTATTATATACTTTAATTCGTAGATTGTTTTGGCAATCAAAACTTAATTACAATAACAATACATTTCATTTTATTAGAGAATTAGTCGTAACACTCATTAAGTAATTATTCAAGAGAAAACAAAATAAAAAGAAAAAATCATTTGGATAACTCAAAGGACCCATTTATTTCAATTAAAATGTACTCATAAGGTAAATCTTAATTTCAGTAATTAAGAAATTGTCAATTCATAAACTCCTATTAATGCAGTCTAACCATATTAATTTGATTTTAAATCTCTTTAATTCCTAATTTCAATCCTCAAATTATAAATTAAATATTTCAACCTATTAATAACAAATAGGCTAACTTCTGGTTGTTTTGTAAAATATTTATAATTTACTTAAAGGGTTAAAGGTCATTTAGGCCACTCAACTATTTCCAAAGTATCAATTTGGCCTAAGAACAATAAACGGTCTCATTCTGGCCACTGAACAATAAAAATGGTTCAATTTGGCCACTGAGCTACTGGAAAATACTAAAATACCCTTGGAGATTTAATTAATATAATTGTTGAGGATGTGGGTCCCTCTTTTAAAAATAAAAAAATCACCCATCATACCCCACCTCCCTCCCTCTCTCTCCTCCCTCCTTCACCTCACCCTAAACCACCGTCCCCCTCCCTCTTCTTCCTCTTCCTCCTCCATTTTCTTCCTCCCTACTCTTGGTGGTCATAAACGGTGTCACTATGACGGCGGTGCTGCTGCTGCTGCGGCTGCTAACGGTAACGGTGGTGGCGGTAATAACAGTGGTGTGACGGCATCTGAAGGAGTTGGATCTACACATACTCTTAGTCATAGCCACCGTGACTTTGACTTGAATCTTCCCGCTTTGCCTGATTTTTCTGCTGCTAAGTTGTTTGCTCATGGGGAAGATGAAGTGGAGAGCCCTTTGAAGTGGAGAGCCCTTTGCCTGTGAAAAGGCCTCGCCTTTTGATGCCTCCCAAGATTGAAGCTTGAATGAATTTTTAATCATATAATATGATACAATTCTTTTTGGGTAGAAACTAGAAAGTTCGCTCAGATGAAGTTTGATTGAATTTTTAGTTTGTTTTTCTTAATATTTTCATTTGTTTAGGGGGATCCATTTGTTCTTGTACATACAGTACAATGATACTTTTTGCTGGTTTAGATTCTGTATTAGTTTGACAACAGTTGAAATTCAATTTATTTTTTCAAATGAAATTCATTTTATTCATTCATTCATTCAATTTTTGTTACGTTGTTCTAGTCTAACTATTTCACACGCCTGTGTTTGTTATTTCTGATGACTCAGTCTTATGGCTATGCCGCCTAACCTACGGCGTGATAAAACAGAAGATTCGCGTGAAGCGTGGGGCATGTACAAGTTCTGATGCTTATCCACGTTGTTGTAAGTGGGGCAGAGGACAAAAATGGAGGAGGAAGAGAAGAAGAGGGAGGGGGACGGTGGTCTTGGGTGAGGTGAAGGAGGGAGGAGAGAGAGGGAGGGAGGTGGGGTATGATGAGTGATTTTTTTATTTTTAAAAGTGGGACCCACATCCTCAAAAATTATATTAATTAAATCTCCAAGGGTATTTTAGTATTTTCCAGTAGCTCAGTGGCCAAATTGAACCATTTTTATTGTTCAGTGGCCAGAATGAGACCGTTTATTGTTCGTAGGCCAAATTGATACTTTGGAAATAGTTGAGTGGCCAAAATGACCTTTAACCCTTACTTAAATAGCATATAGTTAAGAAATATATGGATTTATTGAATTCCGATATCGGCCATTAAGGTTGAAATCGAACAAATATTGTTTTTCACACAAAACCTTAATCACGGTAAAAACACGTCATATTATTATGGGATTAGTCATAGTATTTATCAAAGAAATTATTTAACAGAGAACAACAAAAAAGAAAGACTTGTTAGGATAACACTAATGAATCATTAATTTCTTTAAATTGTACGCATATGGTAAAGATTAATTTCAGTGAGTAAGAAATATTGTCAATTCATAAAGGGTAATGACCCTATATTGCCCTTCAAATAACCACCCTGGACCATTGGACACCCTAAAATAACATTGAGTACAGTTTTACCCTTGAAGTAACCAAAGTGGTCCAATTTTACCCTCTGACGGATGTAATGTTAACACATCCATTCATCTAAATATTAATTCCTACATATAATGAGGCAATCATAGTAATTAGTGTAGATTCAAATTGGTCATTAATTCCAACATAAAATGAAGCAATTATCTTACAAAATCAATAATTAAACACGCACCACAATGATCTCTTTCATAACAATTTTGTAAACTGATGATAAACTGATTGAGGAATACCAAAATTATTTTTATTAATGTCTGATTTTGTAATAATGTCTAAATCATGGATTTTTTTTCATTATGTTGGAAGTTGAATGTGTCTTAGATTTCTGTCTCCATTGTTAGAGGCCCCCATCTTAATTTGTGGAGATTTCGAAATGTTTAAATCTTAATTAGGACAATTATCATAAATTTAATAATGTGATTCAATAATCTATTTGATGGGAAATATCATAGGCTTTTGTTCATTTAAAAATTTATTCCAACATATAATGATGTGATCATCTTAATTAGTGGAGATTTGAAATCGGTTATTAATTTCAACACATAATAAGGCAATCATCTTACAAAATAAGTGATTAATAATATAAATCAATCATCCTTTTAATGGGCAATTTCGATATGATGATGAACTTATTTTGGAATTTCGATATTTCATTAATGTCTGATCTTGTAATAATGTCTAAATCACTTTTTTTTCATTATGTTGGAAGTTGAATGTGGTTCAAATTTTTGTCACCATTGTTAGAGGTAACCATTTAATTTGTGGAGATTTCGAAATGCTTGAATCTTAATGTGAGACAATTATCATAAATTTAATAACGTGATTCAATCATCTCTTTCATGGGCAGTTCCATAGGGCTTTCGTTCATTAAAAAGTTTATTCCAACATTTGATGAGGCAATCATCATAATTAATGAAGATTTGAAATCAGTTATTAATTTCAACATATAATGAGGCAATCATCTTACAAATCAATGATTAATAATGTGAATAAATCATCTCTTTCCTAGGCAATTTTGATAGATATGATATTAAACCGATGATAAAAAATATTGATGCAACATTGATTGTGGTCTAACATAATTTCTAAAATGGAATTTGAATGTATATTAATTTTAATATGGTAGTGCTGCCATATCAATTAAATGTGACAATCACAAATCATTTTTGAAAATTATAAATCATCTAATTTTGGTATTTGCATCAACTATATAAAGGCAAACCAATTACGTTGTTATATAGTCATATATCTTCAATATTAGATAAAATGTGATCTCACAATGATGGCTAGAAAATTAAAATGCTAAAAATTTAATTTCTGGCGCAATGTTAGACAAAAAAGATGGTTAGAATATCAAAATTCTCAAAAAAAATAATACATGAATCAAAAGGTCTCATTTTGTGATTAAAGTGAGATATTCGATAATCCTCAGGAAATTCAAAGTATTAATGAAACTCTTCTTGTGTTAATTCCAAAGATGAACCCTCTTGAGACTCTTTGTGATTTGAGACCTATTAGCTTGTGTAATGTGATTTATAAGACAATCTCTAAGATAGTGGCTAATAGAATGAAGTGCTTTATGTCCCATATTATTTCCCTAAATCAATGTAGTTTTGTTCCAGGAAGGCATAGCTCAGATAATATTGTAACTCAGAAAGTAATTCATTCTGTGTGTAATATGAACGGAAAAACAGGGTTTCCGGCTACTAAAATAGGCCTTGAAAAAGCCTATGATCGAGTGAATTGGGCCTTTATGATAGACTGTTTGCAAGAACTGGAGTTGCCAAATAATATGATTGAGGTTATCCATTGTCTCTAATCAGCTAAGCTTCAGTTGTTAAGGAATGGAAACAAAGTAGAGAGGGTTTTAATTCATCTAGAGGTGTTTGTCAAGGAGATCCAATGTGCCCTTATTTATTTGTGATATGTATAGAAAAGCTGGCTCATTTAATTATGGAGAAAATGGAGCACCAGGCTTGGCGACCTATCAAACTAACAATATCTGGATCTCCTATTTCTCATTTACTTTTTACAAATGACATTATCCTTTTTGTAGAGGTCTCACTTGATTAGGTCAAACTAATTCGTGATTGCTTGGATTACTTCTCTCGAAGCTCAGGGTTAAAAGTGAATGCTTCTAAAACTCAAGTTTTCTTTTCAAGGAATGTGAATCATGATCGATGTATGGAGTTGAGCCAAAGGATGAGATTTATTCAGATTGCAGATTTAGGAAAGTATCTGGGTTCATTCAAGGATTTATGCACAAATTAGATGAGGGAGACACACTTTTGGCGCATGTGTTAAATGTCTAAAATTTGCACGGCACCTTGGATTCAAGAAAGTAGTACTTGAGTCGGATGCATCTTCTGTAGTATAGTTAATGCAAAAGGAAATTTATATACAACATCGGGAATTCCATGTGCTTCATAAGGCTCAGGAATTGATGAGATGAAATTGGGATATTTGAATTAGCTTGGTGAATAGAACAACAAATCGGGTTGTAGATTTTCTAGCGAAGTTGAGTCTTGCTGCTTTGTATGGTTTTCACTATGTGGAACAGACCTCCCTTCATCTTCAGTAGATTATTCGTCTGGATGCTAATGGAGATAGCATTGCCATAGTTTGATGAGGTGTACCCACTTTATTATAAAAAAAGCAAATATATTTATGATCAACACAACAACAGAATGGTCTAAGTAGTTCAATAATAAAGCAAATGTAGAATTAAAAAAATTAGAAATAGCAAAGCCTAATAAATATAAAAAAGTAGAACCATGTTTTTTCCCATATACGGTCGTAAGTGTCATACAATGTCACAATTTTAGACTGATCAAGGTTGAACCATGTTTCAGATAAAGAAGTAGGAATATCCTGAAATATATGAGGTTGAAAAGGCAAGTTGAAACAAAATTGGATGTGACAATCACAAATCATGTTTGAAAACTTGTTAGCAACCGGTGAAAATGTCAAAACCAACTATGTTGATTCTCACATAAATATGATAGCCAATATAGGCCCAAAGTCTAGTATGTTAGTCCTGGCTCCTGGGTCAAAGGGTTGGATTGGGCCTATAGGTTACAAGACAAGCGAAGTTCACGTTGCTTTGTTGCTACAACGTGTATGAGAGAATTAAATTTTGATACCTAAAATCGTCAGAGCCAACGTGTCCAAAGGACTATCAAATGTTGCATCATATCCGTTCCTAAATATAAGATCACTTTGGGGAAGTGGATAAGTTCCTAAATATAAGATCACTTTCTATTTTGTCTTAATTTTGGTCCAAATTACCCCTATACTTCTTAACCCCTCACTTCTCTCTCAAATCCCTCATTGAAAAACCTTCTTTAATCTCTCCAAATTAACCAAAGTGATCTTATATTTAGGAACGAAGGGAGTATCATTAAATGGCTTATTTAATAAACCCTTTGTTGCTACATATTAAACATATTTACATAGTTTAGTTAGATTAAATATATTAATTAAATTGGTTAAAATTACATAATACTTCTAAAACACCATAACCACATTCATTTATATATACCTACCATCCCTAATTTCTTTTTTGCTTATTATTGAAGTACATTAATAGGTATGAATTTGAGAAATTTTAAGGAAAAGATAGAAAGTAGTCTATTCTCATATTTAAATATGTCTTCTATTTAAGTATAGAGGGAGTAATTACTAATTATCTATGTTATATTGTTTACTCAACATAAAAAGAATTTCAGAACATTTTATGCCAAAAGAAATATTAAATTTTTGTGAATATTCGTTTATTGAAATTTACTTTGGATTTATGAATTATAAAAATAAATTTTAATATAATATTTTAAGAAATACTACATATAATATAGATTGATATATATATATATATATATATATATATATATATATATATATATATTATTTTAAGAAATATATGATATAATCAGTTATTCTCATCATTGAAAATCAAACAAAATATTTTTTTTTTACCCAAATCCATCTTACATTGCATATAGCTTACTAGGGTAGTTAAATTAAAAAACGTTCATTGTGAACGACTCGGATTGCACTCTATCAAACGTTCATTGTGAACGACTCGGATTGCATTTGCACTCGGATTGCACGAATTATTTATCAAATATAAATAAGAGTATATCATTGACAAAAATTCTTATTTACATCCATCACCTCCTCAGAACCAAAATCTTACACAGCTCCCCAAAGGAGAGTGGCTACAATTCGTGCAAGTCTGGCTAACAACATAACTCACCAGAAATTCATATACCACAGAAATGCAATTTTAACATGAAAGAGACATAGAAGCAAAATTCCAGATATATTCTTGGGATTCAAATCTTTAGAATGAGTAATTAACTAACTATCCCTCCAGTCCTGGTTAAAAGATCAAGTTGACTTTTTATTTATTTTTTATTTTTTTAGAGAAATTAAGGATGTAAAATAAACCACTTTTTTACTGTTTATATTTATTTTTCCTCAAAAGTAGTTTATGTTAGGGCTAAAGTGCAAAAATGTCCATGTAATTGTCTTAAAGGTGCATAAATACCCATGTATAATGATGATGCGACAGAGGATGATGAGTGAAAAAGTTACAAATTTAACTGTGATGGACATTTTTATCCCAGTTTTGAAATTTGATAGGCACTTTTGCTCTAAAAAATTTTACGTGGGTATTTTTGCACCTTTGTGACAATTACATGTGCATTTTTGCACTTAAGCCCTTTATTTTATTTGTAAACTAACCAGCTCTAATATGATTGTGAGACCTTCCAACCTTCAGATTCTATCACTACACATTTATAAACTACTTCGAGGATTCAATCTCATCAAGATCAGAGCTTTGTTTTTGTTCTTTCCAAGTAATGAGAATCTGCTCAAGCATAAAGTTTAACCTCAAAACCATCACACAAATCTTCAAATCAAATATGAAGCCTCGTAAATAAACTTTAATTACTCATACACACTCCTTATAACCTGATTTACTTATGATTAGGACATAAATGTGTGGTTTGTGCCCATGAACAGTATCAAGATAACACTTGACTGTTTTCCCATGCAGTACACACCACATCAAGAAGCACCATCTCTTTTAGATCTTGTAGCCTTTGCAGGTTCTACAAAAATCAACCTTCCATCAATGATCTGCATCAAAATGATTAGTGCTCGTTTAATGATGAGTTCCACAAAGCAACAAATAGGGATGTCATATTAGTAATCTACTTTTTCAAATCTAAAAAGAATTATCCTTCTAGTTAAAAATATAAGACATATTTACCTGATTTAATTGATTTAAGAATGTAAGTTAAGAGTGTTAATATTATGTGGGTTTTCTAAAACACCTCCATAGCCTTCCTCAATATCCTCCCTCCATCTCTCGATTTTCGATGAAGGATAATTTCGGAAAAGATTGAGATAAATTAGAAATAGATCATATAATTAGGACTGAAATCAACTTTTCAAAGAGGTGCTATATTAAGGATTGTAGAGTATAATAATATTTTTGCAAGCAGCAGTGAGCAAGAAGGGGATGAGAGAATGGTCTTAACATGTTCTTGAATGAGCATATAAAAATGTGTACCTGCTTTTCTTAAAGTGATTAAAACTAGTCATACCAATAAATTCCCTTTCGGGGATGATCAGCAACACAATACACAATAACTTTTTGTCAAGATTGATTTCCTTACATCTAAATTAACTGTCGTTAATCAAGTAAACAACAACCTTCTAAAGCTTCTCTAAGAAATTCATGTAACAAGCATCAATTTAAAGTGTTACCCTGGCATTCATAGCATTCATAGCCCTCCTAGCTTCCATTTCTGACTCATATGAGACAAAGCCAAATCCTTTAGGCCTTTGAGTCTTGGGGTCTTTCACTAGACTAGCTGCCACCGGTAGCATTGAGAAGATCAGCTGTAATGGTAATATAAAGGGTACAACTTCATTTTAGGCCTTTGAGTTTTTGGGTCTTTCAACATTTTGCACTAACAACTACTGACTCAACTTCATTTTAGTCCAATTCAATTTAATTGTTTCAAGAAACCTTATTATTATTATTATTATTATTATTATTACTACTACTTCCTCCGTTCCTAAATATAAGATCACTTTGGGAAGTGGATAAGTTACTAAATATAAGATCACTTTCTATTTTGTCTCAATTTTGGTCCAAATTACCCCTATACTTCTTAGCTCGCTCAGTTCTCTCTCAAATTCCTATTTGTCTTTTAAATTTAAGTGAGAGGTATTTTGGGAAGATGATGTAATCCTAATTCATTGGAAAGTCTTCCTTAATCTCTCCAAATTAGCCAAAGTGATCTTATATTTAGGAACAGAGGTAGTATTATGTTTTTGTCAGTGTTTGGTCATTTTTTGTGATTCACCCCAAAAATGAAATATGCAACCATCCAACCAAATATTAATATTCAATGGGAGAAAACGAAAAGAATACCTTCAGTGAGTTTTCCGAAAGGAGAAAACAGATTTCTGAGGTGGGTAGGTGTCGTGAAGAATGATAATCCTAGAAAATGAGGCACGAAAAGATTAAGGATTACAAGCAATCGTTACATATACAAGTTCAGAGAGAGACAGAGAGAGAGAGGGAGAGAGAACGAACTGCTCACAAAGAGTCGAGTCCCAATTCTTTGTGCCATCTGAAGTTAATAAGACAAATACAATAGCAGTGCCTTTGCTTTTAGAATTGGTGCGAGCGAGATAAAAGGTGGAAAGAACTTGAAGGAGATTAAGATAGTAGCCCAAGAAGAAGAGGCTAAAGTACCTAACTATATGAAGAAATGAAACGGAATGAAAAATAAAAGGGTTAAAGTTTATTTTGGCCACCAAACTATTTCTAAAGTATCAATTTGGCCTAAGAACAATAAAAGGTCTTATATTGACCAATGAACAAATAAAAGGGTCCATTTTGACCACTGGGCTACTGAAAAATACCAAACTAACCTTCTAAAATAAAAAAAACATTAAAAAAATCTAAGTGGACCCCACACTGTCTCATCCTCCCCATATGCTCTTCACCCCCTCTCATCGCCGCTGTCCTCCCTCCACCCACGTCTCCATCAACAATTCCCAAACTCTCTCCCTCCTCCATATATATGATTGGAAAAATAACTGCCTCCACAACTGATTGCTTTTCAGAACGTCAACCCCAGGCTGACCCTTTCTCTTTCCCTGGTTCAAAATCTTATGCATGGAGAGGTGGATTGATTTTAGAGTATGTCACTATGCAAATCGGAAATTCCCAATTCATACAAAAACCCACATACACACCATAGAATCCAACAAATCTCAACCTTCCTTATTTTAGTTAAACTATACTATCATAAAACAAAAACACGAACAAAAACAGAGAAATCCTTAAAAATTGGCACATAATTACAAACTGGAAGAATCAGATATGAAATACTAAAATCCAACTCTAATAAACATCAAGCATCATTTAAACACTAATTAGATTTGATCTAGGTGAAGAATCGAAGAATAGCGTCGGTGAACAGTAATTCAAAACTATAAAGTTCAGAACCTCTCCATCAGCTGATTGATTTTAGAGAAGTGGATCTACTGCATAACTGAGTCAAGTTAAAGATAGCCAAGCTATTTATTTACTAGAGAGAGAGAGAGAGTTTGGGAAGAGTTGATGGAGAGGTGGGTGGAGGGAGAACAGCGACCATGAGAGAGAGGGGGTGAAGAGCATATGGGGAGGATGAGACAGTGTGGGGTCCACTTAGATTTTTTTGATGTTTTTTTTTATTTTAGAAGGTTAGTTTGGTATTTTTCAGTAGCCCAGTGGTCAAAATGGACCCTTTTATTTGTTCATTGGCCAATATGAGACCTTTTATTGTTCTTAGGCCAAATTGATACTTTGGAAATAGTTTGGTGGCCAAAATGACTTTTAACCCAAAATGAAATAAGTTGGGTTTAGGCTTTAACTTTTATTATGGGTTCGGCCCCATCTATCTATATACTACCTCCGGTCCTAAATATAACATTTAATTGACTTTTTTTTTGAGATGTTAAGATTACAAAATATGTTATTAAATTATAACATGGAGTATTTGATATATTTTTAGATTAGTCATTAGTTTATATGTTAAATAAACTAGTTTAAGGAAAAAATTAGCTAAATCAATTTATAATTGACTTATTTTGCTTTTTTATGATTTTACAAAAAAGTCAACTAGGTCTTATATTTAGGACTAGAGGGAGTATAAAAGTAGGGACACGTCCCTTCCTTTGACATTTGCCATGTTTTTCTTGCTGCTAAGTGTCCCTTTTTTGTTCCCTTTTCTCTCCCCTGTTTTTAAACTTCTTATCCCATGTTTCCCTCTCTCCTCATTCTTTTTCAACCACCTAGCCCATTTTCCCTCTATCATACTTATAGTGTTCACTTTTTTAGTATATATAACAAGTATTTTACCTCGTGCGTTGCACGGGAGGTAAATATTTTTTTATAAAAAAACATATATTATAGGTGTATGAAAGCGATTAAATGTCCTAACATTATGAATATATTTAGTTATACTTGATGCGTTAATAGATAGTGGTTTCTTACCAGAAAAAAAAAAGTTGTTACGTGAATCCCTTTTCCTGTGTAATAGTTACCATTGTACTTAATTTACTAATGTTAGAAAAATTTTGTTTAATGTGCTTAATTATTTACTTTTAGTATCACACTACCTCTCCTTTTTCTATAATTGTTAAGGTTTTAGAAAATGATATAGATTTAAATTTAAATGTATTTTAATTTTTTGAAATGTTTTTAAACCCATACAAATCAGTTATTAAGGTTGTTTTTGAAATATTTTTAAAAAATATACAATTAGATTACATGTAAATTTTTCAACTTAGTTGAGAATTAAACTCACCTGTGTATACAAAAAAGAAGAGTCAAATTTTATCCCAACTTTCCCCTTCCAACCCCTCCCCCCCCCCCAAAAAAAACCAAGTTTCCCTTGGAGACCACTCCCATATGAAAGTTCACTCGGATTAAATTTTTTTTTTACTTTAACTTGTCAAATAATTTCAATTCTGATTACATGTAATATTTTTAACTTGAAAAATTGTAAAAATCAAATTCACCCGTGTGAAAACAAAAAAAAAAGTTAAACTCCAACCAAACATCACTCTTCTACTATTATGTACTGATGTGATATTCATAATACTACAAATGAATCTTTTTTTTAGAAAAAATAGAGTTCATGTAATATTTTTATAACTTGGTCGGTAATCAAACTCACACTTTATAAAACCAATCCAACAACGTCCTGATCTGAAACCCTCTTAAAAACCCAATTTCACTTGGTTTAAATTTCATCCCCAAAAACGTCCCCTGGCACCTCCCCCATCCGAAAATTCACTTTGCTCAAATTTTTGTAATAATTGATTTGTCAAATAATTTCAATTCAATTTACATTGTCAGGGTTATTTTTAACTTGGTGACAAATCAGACTCGCATGTGAATAAAAACAAAATAAGAGTCGAATTTAATCTCTAATCTCCCCAATCTTACCTCCCCCTAAAAAAATTCCCCTGCCCCCTACCCAACTGAAAGTTGACTTAATCTAAATTTTTTGGTACTTGATCTTTCCAAATAATTTAAAGGGAAAAAGACAAATAAAGTCCTCTAAATATGTAAAAGGACAATCAAGGTCACTAAATTTCCAAAAGGACAACCAAGGTCAATTAACAACACACTAGTTGTTAACTGGGATGAGAATGTTGCTATGGTTAATGAGGATACTGTTGTGATTAATTGCTAAGCTCTAGTTGTTAATATGGATTATACAATGGTTAAATATGTATGTTGTTAGTAGAGATGCTCCAGTGGTTATTGATTTAGTGTATGTGACATTGATTGTCCCTCTAGAAATTTAGCTACCTTAATTATACTTTTACATATTTAGAGAACTTTATTTCTCTTTTTCCCTAATTTAAAATATATGTAATATTTTTAACTTATCTAAGAATCAGACTCGCTTGTTCATAAAAACAAAATAAGAGTCAAACTCCAACTCATACTTACGGTCTTCACTTTTTTAGTATATATAATAGATGCTTGCTGTCACACCTAGTTTATTTTATTAAAACAGAATAAATATATTTAAATTAAATATAGTAGTTTTAGTTATAGAATATTTTTTAAATAGTTTAGAAATCTATACAAGTTGATAAAAAGCTGTCCAAATTAAAATGTTTTCAAGAAATGACTTCGACTCCAAATCCTTTCTATCGCATTTAAAGTAACATTTTTTTTTGTAAAAATTCTTTAAATATACTAGAGGGTAAACAATAATCATATAGAAAAATTAATAAAGTGTTGTTTTCCTAAAACATAATTCATCAACTATTCCTGATACAAGTATATTTATAATGACTAGGAAAATCTTACTTCCAGAAAGAGATTTATTAAGCGAGTGTATATAGTTCTAAAAATATCCTCAAAATACTTAGCGTGAGACTAAAATGAGTAATCTTGCGTTTAATTACAAAACAATACATCAAATCCAGAAATAAATCTGAATGAACTCTTTCAAAGAAGTATTGGATAAAACTTTTAAATTTTTAAATCCAAAAATAATTCAGAATTATTGGATAACTCTTTCAAATCCAGAAATAATGGTGAAAGTTTTAAAATTTTTACACTAATAAGAGCCGACATTCCTGTATTCTCTCTTTTCTTTCATCACTTTAAAATTCACCCATCTATTGTGTACCTGAAAGCTAATTTACCACAATTTATTTCATACACTCTAATTCATGCATTCACCAATTAGCTAATTCATTTAATACTATTTCAAATAATTATAATGCGCTCTTATTGATGATTACTACATGTTAGTAAAACACTCTTACATAGCCCCTACTTATAGCAATACCTCACTAATTATAGCAATAAATTCGCCTTTCACAGTAGGCACACCTGACAGAATTTTCTAAAATATAAATTCATCAATAACAATAAGGCATAGGGGATGTGACCTGAAGCAGTAATATTAGTGTTGAAAGAAAATAAATAAGCAATACTGGTGTGTATAAAATAAACTGTCACCTGAATTCCAGCCATTAGCCATTAATGATTCTTTTGTCTTCAAGGTGTCTAGAGCCATACACACCATTATTTTGTCCTATATTACATATTGTATGATAAGGAATTTATAGTTAGTCTTGTATACATATATCTTCAATATAAGTCTCTCACAAATCCTTTTGTACTACCCAGCCCCTTATTAATTTCCTCGTCTATGAAATCATTTTGGATCATTATCCAACCTCAAAATCTTTTAACAATCATAAGCAACAATCTTATACCCAATCAATCCAACATCCAATTGGACAACCAACTCAATAACAATCCATATATACATGAATATGATCAAAATGGCATAAAGGACTTGTTGGAATTATGAAATTAATATTAGTATTTTCCTATTTTGTATTAGTAGAATCTAAGTCATAATTATAGATTATAAGAATAAGGAAATAATATGATTTGATAGAATTAGGTTAGATTCCTTTTTATTTTATGTATCACTCAAATCCCTACAATCAAGGGATAGATTGGAGGTCTCTTGTACTATATAATGGATGCTAGTAATCAGATCAATACATCAGACTTTTCCCATTCTCCTTAGTTATCCACATGGTATCAGAGCTAGGTTAAAGAAGTTTAGGTTTATGTCTGATCCTTAGGTAAAATTGCCTTTGTAGTTTGAAACCCTAAAGGGTTCTTCTCCTCTTTTCCCGTGTGTCTCTCCCAAACTAGCCAAACCCATTCCAAGTTGTTCCCTCTGTTCTTTCAAACAATCCCAGAAGGATTTTTCCCAAGTCTGTCCGACTCATCCCAGCCTCCAGAATCAAGTTGCGAGTTCGAAATCATCACCTTCCGCCCCACATCTGAGTTCGAAGTTGCTGTTCATCCTCTGTTTCAGATCTGAAACGCTGCCGTCATCTGATTCCACCCCCGTCGTCTGATTCCATTCGTCGCCGTCTGATTCCAGCAGCCGCCTCTGTCTTATTCGAGCCGTGACAACCCGAAATTGGAGGTCAAGTCACCGTGGGTGTTCTTCGCTTTTGCTGTTTGCAGTGGGGTATTCGTGATTACTTGGTTTTTGGGTTGTTCATTTGTATTTCAGTTTCCTTGCTTGTACGTTTTTGTACTGTAGTTTCTTGTTTGTGGGTCTTTGTTTGTTATTTGAGTTTTCGTTTGTATTTGTATTAAAAAAACAAACAAAAAAAAGGAGAGTTTAAAAAAATCGAAAAAAAGGTGTCTTTATTTTGAAGTAAAAAAAGGAGAGCTTTTAAAAAGGGAGAAAGAGAGAGAGAATTATTATGGAGTCTAAATTTGACTCTAAAATTGGTGCCCCTATTGTTGATGGCACTATTGTTTCTGAAAAGCTCACTCCTCACAACTATCGAGATTGGGCACAAGCCATGTTACTCGCAGTTGGTGGGCGTGGAAAGCTTGAATTTCTCACCGGTGAAGTTAAGCAAATGAGTGATTCTAAAGTCGTTGAGGTGAAACAGTGGAAGATTGATAATGTCATGGTTTCATCTTGGCTTATAAATGCAATGACTCCTCAATTGAAAAAGAGCTTTATGTATCTTCCTTCAGCGTATGAAATTTGGATCGCAGTTCGTGATTCTTATGTAGAAACAAAGGATTTGTCTCATATTTTTGATATTCAGCGTCGGATTTGGAAGTCTTTTCAAGGATCTAGGGGAGTTATTGAGTATTGGCTAGAGCTTACTGGGCTTTGGCAAGAATTAGATCTTCTTACTCATGAGGAGTTGACATGTTCGACAGATGCAACACGAAGAAAGAAAAGTCTTGAAGTAGAACGTGTTCTGCTATTTCTAGCTGGTCTTGAACCGAAATTTAAAGAGGTTCAGAGTAGAATTCTAGGCCAGGCAAAGTTGCCTTCACTCCGGGAAGTGTATGCTGAAGTCCATCGTGAAGAATCTTGTAATCATGTGATGTCAAAGGAGCAATCATCTGTTCCTGAAATTTCGGCTTTGGTTATTAAACCTGAAAAGCCATTTTGTGATCACTGTAAGAAAGAAGGACATACCCGCGACCGTTGTTGTGAAATTTATGGGAAACCTGAAAACTGGAAGCCTAATTATAAAGCCAAATATAAAGCAAAACAGGGTCTTCAAGAGAAAGGTTCTAATGCGGCATCCCCTCAAACAGTTACATCTGTTAATAATGAGCAATTAGCTCAAATCCTTGATATGTTGAAGAGCATGCAGGTTCAAGCATCTACCTCATTAGTTCAAAAGGAACCTTGCATCGGTGAAGATGATTGGCAGTGTTGAAGAGCATTCCCCACGTGAAGAATGAAGATTTGTTGGCAAGTTGGTCCGTAGACAACTTGAGGGGGAGTGTTGGAATTATGAAATTAATATTAGTATTTTCCTATTTTGTATTAGTAGAATCTAAGTCATAATTATAGATTATAAGAATAAGGAAATAATATGATTTGATAGAATTAGGTTAGAATCCTTTTTATTTTATGTATCACTCAAATCCCTACAATCAAGGGATAGATTGGGGGTCTCTTGTACTATATAATGGATGCTAGTAATCAGATCAATACATCAGACTTTTCCCATTCTCCTTAGTTATCCATAGGACTACTTCTTCATGCCTCTCAAATAGGCCAAAGTGAAGGAGAAGAAATGTAACATTTTGTTACTAATTCCCTAATTAATTCAATAATACCCTGACTAACTATGATAGAAAAATGATTTCCATAATATTAATAAATCTATCATAGTTATAAAAAGGATTTCCTAATAATGATCATTATCTATGATAGAAAAGAATAAACTAATACAACCTGAACACTATCATGGATAATTAATAGCTAACCATGTTAGAAAAGAATCACCTAACATGGTTAGAAAAATAAGCAACCTAATGTTCAATAATATCAAATACATATAAATATATGCGGAAACGAATGCAGGCCTATACAAATTGGCAATATACAATTCAAAATAGTCTATATAACTTCTACTACCTAATTCCCTTTCCTGATGTTTGCGCCTGTGCATGAATACCTGCAAAAATGTCAGTAATCGTGGGATGAGACAATTTGTCCCAGTAATCACCGCTTAACTCACTATAACAGTGAGATGTGCGGTAGCGAGGGCGTCTAAAGGGTACCTCATTTTAAAACCAGTAATATATATATATATATATATATATATATATATATATATATATATATATATATATATATATATATATCCATGTCAAATTTTCTTCCATTCATCACTCAAATCCAACAATCATATCCAAACCAAATCAATTCATCATCTCCATACTCCAATCAACTAATACTACCACATCAACCCTCCCACTCACCTAAAGATGCATTGTGCCACCACAGTGCATTCAAGCATCTATTCTTCACTATATGATTTGACACTGTGTCCCTCTCCATAATGAGGGGACAATTTCCTTCTCTGGCAATCTCCAGAGAGGGAACCCCAATTCTGTTTCCATTACAGAACGGGAACGGTTGGACTCTTCAATGCCAAACAAGCGTAGGGGCGGTTGGGCTCTTCAATGCCAAAACAACCGTAGGTCACTTCTCTCCATGGTTTGAAAACCCGGACCGGCTCGACAGGTTCGACCTGGAAAACCGGGACCCGGAGGGACAACAGGCCTGATAGCTGATTGACCCGTAAATGGTATCCACTCGGAATATTCCGGGTAAAACCGTTGGTTTAACCGTAACCCGGCGGTCTAAACAGGTTGGCCAGGCCATATAAAGAAAACACTTTTTTTCTCCTCTTTATCAGGCGAGAAGTGACGAGAAAATAAGAGGAAGAAGAAGAATGGTGGTGAGATTAAACTTTATACTATGATTTTCACAACTACAAACGTCGGAGGATATGGCCATTTTCATGGTATCTAACTCACAAAATGTCGACAGAGAGAGAGAAGGTACGAACTGAAGAAGTCTGTAGCAAATTAACTGATAAAGGAAGTCAAGAAAGTGAGGGAGGTGGCTATCACTTCAAAATTAGGGTTGCTTGTCAATTAAATTGGGCCTGGGCCTACTGCAACTTTAAAAACCTAAGGCCACATATTCTAAAATACACATATATAATAAGAATAAAAAATATAATATCATATGCATTAAAGAAAGGTATAAAAAATCTGGATGCAAGGACAATTAGAATTAATTTTTAAAGGCTTAAAGATTAATATGTTAATTATCAGAAAGACAGAAACACTTAATTTGTTTTAATATATATATGTATACACACATATATATTAACAACTCATATTTTGTCCACTAGTATGAATGTGATCATAATGAGATACAGTATTATGTAATAAAAATATATGGAACCAAATATAATTTTTTACCCTGAGCTTCCTCTAAATTCACATACCCCTTCAAGTTTTAACAATATTGTTACTTAATAAATTAAATATTATTATTATCAATTAAATATTATTATTTTAATATGACCGGTTGAACCCCGAGTCAACCCTCGGTTTAACCTTTCGACCTTTGACCCTCTAGTTCGGCCGGGTCGACCTCCGGTCCGAGTTTTTGTTCCTTGCTTCTCTCACTAAGTCGACCTATGATCCCCGATCCAATCAATCTGAAAAGGATCATCAGTACAAATAACTGTCGATTGGCCAATCGACAGTTATCATTGCGCGATGGTACAAAAAATTCAGTGTCATGCAATGCTCACATATTCCTTTTAATATCTCATCCACAACATTTCATATCTCAATCACAAATATCCTTGAATATCTCAATTTCATTCACTATCTCCTTCACAACAACTCAACTCTTTCCCACAACCTACTATCACTATCCTTGATAGCATCTATATAAATCCCTCAAATAACTATCTTAATACTATAATCATAAACCTTTCACACCATTCCAATTCAATAACCACCACCAAACAGGATAATAGATATACAGAGTTTCAAATTTCTTTATATGAAAATAATCGTGTTTAAAAGGCACCCGATAGCCTGTTTTGTATAAAAATACCCTTTTAAAGATAATATATATATAGAGGGTGAGAAGGGATTTTACAAAATCCCTAACTAACGTCACCCTCAATGTTATAGCAAGGTTAAGTGTGATTACTTGTCGCCCTTTAGCAATTTACGCTATTTCTCAACTTTTCTTGATGCCACGGAAGCCTATATGCATCCACTCCTATAATAATATAGAGCAAAATGATAAATTAATATCATTTCCAATTTATAGTATTTCAACGTCTCTCTCATATCCGCATTACTACCCAACCACTTTCATTTAAGCTAATTCTTCCTTGACTATTAAAATAATTCATTTTCACTTGTTTCTTTTGGTTCTCAATATTTAACACCAACATAGTTCACATCAAGCATAATCATTCATCCACAATAACCATTATTAAATCACTATGAATGATTAATCCAAGTAAACATATAGCCTACTAACAATTCTTCAAATGACTTCCAATCAATAACATGTTAACTAAAGCAAGAACCATAAAGGGAAAGAACATCAATAATAGCTCTCATCATTCTCATCTTCCCAATTAATCATTAAATATAAAACACAACACACACACATTTTCAAAGAATCAACCCTACAACTCAACTAACCCTCCAATTATACAAACAAGAATCATTTTAAATAAGTCAACAAGCATAACTTTAACATCGTATACTTGCTAGCCACATTTTATATTGTCATTCAATGGCTTAACCACGAACCAAATCATACAATAAAGAAAAAGGGAAGTCCAGATTTACACATTAGTAAAACAACAATCCTTACGAAAAAGAACATCCATCAACAAAAATCATTTATACATTTTCAATTGATGAGCTTAACTCACAAGATAAGCCTCGCCACACACATCAACATTAAGGATAATCGAAAGATAACCCAAATGAAATTCAACCACTCCAAATCACCTAAAAACTTAATATGTGTGATAGTTTATCAATCCAAAAGATAGTATCACCCTTTTCCCCCATATTACATATTATATTCACAAGCACTGAAGATTCATTTTGGTTCTCACTTACCACACAAGATAGAATCATAGCAATACTTACATATAAGGCCTACCATTTTCATTCTAATACTAGCAGCCATTGTAATAGAATGCTTAAATTTACATTTATATTTCTAACACTGTCATCATTTTACTCATACTTAATTTCCTTCATTTCTCTATGTACAACAGCAACAATTTCCTCACAAAAGAAATAGAAAATCTAGAAAGAACAAGTTCAGCCATTACCCTATAAAAAGTAGAGAACTTTGGACACATCACATCTCATCAAATACACAATTTAATCACTCGTGTAACACAAAAATTTGCTCCATTGTACTCATGACCAACTGAACATGAAATCAATTACGTATGCCCTTTAAACAAATCTAAACAAACACCAAAACAGTGGTGAAATATCAGTCAGCCTAACCAATAACTAAACAGAGAACCACAAGCTGCCCAAAATTTGGGCTTTCATTAAATGCTATAAACTCTAATCAAAGTTCAATCCCGCGTTCAAATTAAACAGTCCAAAACTTCAACAAAATCAATCGTACATTTCCATTTCTCAATTTTGTGACACTTCCACATAGTTTTATTAGAATTCCTTTCTCCTTCTCTATCTCTTTTTTTTTTTTTTAATTTTCCCTGCATCTATACCTAGTAGCTTACAATTCAATACAAACATCCATAATAGTCAAAAGTGAAGAACCATGAGTTTTTCCCATATTCAAATGTTTAGTTATTATATAGAGAGTTACTCAAGTTTCCAAAATCATCAATGTCATTGCATAAAAGCCAAACAGTAACTACCAACTTCACATTCGAAATGCAAAATAAACATATAAACTTGAAGAATTATAGCCTGTCATTCAAAGCTATAACCCACAAACTATTAAACACCAGAAGCAGCAAACCAAATGGACAACATGCCTTAGGAAAGTGAAGGTTGCAACAAGCAAGACTCAAACACTGTTCAAGTTAATTCTAAACCAAAATCCTAAAACCATTCGAATTTAACCCTCAGCCTCGTCCAAAGAAATGCAACAAGAAGGATGAAACATGAAAGAGAAAGCTCACATGACTTCAATTCACGAGTTGCAAGCTCCGGTCAAGCTTGCCGTCGACTAAAACTCGCCGGAGATCGGCCGTTGAGGTGGCTGGCCGAACAGAAAAGTCAAAAGGAAAAGGAAAAGTGAGAAATCGACATGAGAAAGAAGCACAACTCGTGAAAAACAAGTAAAGGTCAAAACGTACTCTTACCCAACCGCCGTACGTCGTCGAGCTCGCCGGAAAATATGGAGGACGACGGTGGCGATCGAAGAAACCGAACGAAGATGAGGAGTGAAAAACGCGAGGAAGAGAAAGTAAGGAAGGAAGAATGATTTTGTTGATGCTTATGGTGAGGGCTAGCGCCGCCGCGCCATAGGCCGCCGCCGTCACCGCCGTCGATCGAGCAAAGGGAGGGTGAAACGAAGAAGAAGAAGGCGGAGGGAGGAGGGAGGGTTTTTCGGGTGAGAGGGAGGAGGGAATTCGATGTTTTTATAGTAGAGGGGGAGGGGCGTGTTTGGTTAGGTGAAATAAGGGTGGTATAAGATAATTTGTAGCCCAAACTTGTCACAGTGTACTCTTTTTAATTTAAAACCACTTAAACCAGCCTCCAATCTCCTTAACTTTCAAAATATTTTGGGTAGTTCCATTCCCTCATATTTCAAACTCTTCAATTTCTTAATTAATTATATGCACATTTACTGCTCAAAATTCTCAAAATATCCTCAAAAATCACCAAAAATTCCTAAAAATTCCAGAATTCCCAATTTCTCCATTTATTATTTCCCAAAACACTCATTGATCATGTATTAAATTTTCAGGATGTTACAATTTACCCTACCTTTTTAGGAATTTTGTCCCCAAAATTCGCTAGACGTATACCTAACACACAGAAAATACACAAATCAACCTTGAATTCTTCATATTTACTCTAATAATTTCACTACAACTGAATACACTCAACATCATTCTTCCCCGTTTATCCTCATTCAATCTATGGTAGTCACCAATAATAATCCCGTTACTCCTAGCTAACCTTCATTTACTAGTCACCCCAACCTCAAATTACTTATACTAAAGTCCAATTTCATAATTGACAACAATATCCTCTTCAGAATCTAGTGGTTTCTTCAATCATAATCCAAGATCTCGCTTCTAATTGTTAGATAACAATTCCATAAAATTCCCTTTCTAACTTTAACTCATGATTCTAACTTAATATACACTCATCCACAAAAGCCTAATGTTGATCTATCAACAAGTCATAATAGTCCACCACATCACTATACTTCTCTAAATCATCAACACAGTGTATTATTAATAACTAGTGGAACTACGAAAGTCGTTAATCCATAGAAATCACCAAGATATTGAAATCCACCTCCAACTTTGCCTTTTGTACTAACAATTCTATCAAATTCCCCATACCTAAGATATATACCTATTCATACCATTATGCTAAAAACATGTGACAATACTTAATTTCTCACTAAAGTCATCAAATATTTTCCCAATTTTCAAAACTCCAATTCGACAACTTTCAATACAATCCTCAACCTTACAAAACAATAGATCAATAGTCATAATACCTCAATTCACTTGTTTTACAATCCAATGTCCACCATATATATTATCATTTACATTCTCCAAATTAATCAACCCATTGATTTTCCTCCATATAACTCTAATTTAGTATATGACTAACCATGTCAATGTCAATTTCCTTAACAAAATCATTCTAGACTGCATTCAATCTCCAATGTATCCATTTAAAACATTCACTAAAGCTTCACCCTAAATTCTTCATCTCAACTAACTTCTTTATTTAATTGGTTTTGACTTGATCACAACTCCAAAATGCGTCATTTATCTCCAAGGCTCATACTCACACTGAATTTATTAGACAAATTTATTCACTGACTGTATGGCAAATCATAAAGAATCACATTTCTAAAACTAAAGATCTTCCTAATTCCTCTTACTTCAACTAATCTCCATTGACTCATTCATATTTGACATCTCTTCATCCTTCCTCGCATCAATACCAATTTAAACTTGATAACTTGAGATGATAAATCATAGTAACTCGCCCAGATCTCACTATTTTCGTGCCCAACCATCAATTTTCAATTCACCTATCACCATTACTCCATTTCAATTATTAAATACCCATCACTAATATCCATGACATCTCAACGAAATCAATGTGCCACATTACAAAAATGCTTTTTAATAACCGTTTGAAGTATTACTAAAACCAAGAATCAGTTCACTACCCATAGAACCGTTCTCAAACTAGGTAAAAATTATCATTTCTTTGAGAAAACGTTCAGCCAGATATTGAAAAGAAAATGAACTCATTCCCATAATCCAAACTGGGTTTCAAGTCATATAATATAAAATCACATCAACCACACTTTTCCAAAGAGAGAAGACACCCATTCAACCATTGCACACATCGAATAGCATCAACACTTGTTACTTGTTTCACCATGTCCTAAAATATCACTTATGGAACATGGAAAATTGACAAAATAAGTGGGCTTTTACATGATAACCATCATAAAATCAACTAAATCTTCATGACTCCCAGTCATAACTCTATTAATCATACCACTTGAGCCACTAAATCTCATATAATTTATTGCCTATTCTAACAAAAACAAGACAAGTCAATGTACTTATAAGCCATTAAACCATCTTAGTCAATATTATACACTAGAATTATTAACATACTCAAGTCTAAGTTCAGTTCAATCTTTAACCACAACCCAAAAAAGCAAATGAAAACCCCTTAGATCAATAAATTGATGTATGAAGAAAGAGGGGACAACAACCATTCTAACTAGTTCAAACTTAGAATGCACGCAAGGTTCATGCTTTCACCAACTCAAACATATATAATGAACAATAGATATTTCAATCCATCTCCAAAATAAAAGCACTTGTCCAAAAATCACATCTCAAAAAATCAACTAACGTAATTACTAGAGAATTCAATACCATTCATAGGCTTCTATCAGTCAAACCAATTTAATTTACCAACGAAGTCAAACAAAAGACTATCAATCATTCTTCAACAAAATCAAAGATTACAATACTACATTCTACAAATCATACAGCTTAAATCACCAATCACCACAATTTCAAACATTTCTCTCAAGTTCACATGCATGTGCATAAATCTTCTTTCAATACTTTACCAACAACACTTCATTCTAGAAAATAAATTCAGCTTATAAAGAAAACTGTAGAAAATATGCAAACACCCATTCCACAAGTTTTTCAACCAATTAAAACTCCAAGGCAAAGAAAATTCTTCATTCTTCCTAATTTCAGTTGGCCAAAACATAATCAAACAACTCTGATAATTACCAATACATGTGAATCATCACTCACTTTAGCCAAACTTCCTATAAATAAACATATAAGGCATAAACCTCATCAAAACTTCCTAATAATTGAAACATCAAACCAAACCAAACACTAACATAAAATCAAGTCACATTTGTAAACACAATTCACATTTATCAATAAGTCAAACGGTTTAACAAACAAAACAACCATAGAATAAGGTCAACAATTCATATCTCATTTTGTATTCATCACTAATTGTTATATTCAAATTTCATAAATCTCTTAACCCAATAAGGGATCTCATGATGCCTCGACTATGATTATGGCCGGCACATAACTATACTCGAGACCCCAGAGAAACATCCTTATTTCGTCATTCTTCCTAAATTCTTATTAATACTTTATTTATTTCATTATTCTTCCTATATTCTTCTACATCTCTCCACATTACCTATTCAATTGCACTTATCACTCTCTCCCCACCACGGGATGAGTGATATTCCTCTCAAAAGGCAGATATTCATGCACATAAGGAAGGGAATACCAACAATGTATATTGCCAATCTATATGCATGCAGCACAGTCCTAGGTTATCGTATACCAAATACTGATAACCAAGTTGTAACATTTTGTTACTAATTCCCTAATTAATTCAATAATACCCTGACTAACTATGATAGAAAAATGATTTCCATAATATTAATAAATCTATCATAGTTAGAAAAAGGATTTCCTAATAATGATCATTATCCATGATAGAAAAGAATAAACTAATACAACCTGAACACTATCATGGATAATTAATAGCTAACCATGTTAGAAAAGAATCACCTAACATGGTTAGAAAAATAAGCAACCTAATGTTCAATAATATCAAATACATATAAATATATGCGGAAACGAATGCAGACCTATACAAATTGGCAATATACAATTCAAAATAGTCTATATAACTTCTACTACCTAATTCCCTTTCCTGATGTTTGCGCCTGTGCATGAATACCTGCAAAAATGTCAGTAATCGTGGGATGAGACAATTTGTCCCAGTAATCACCGTTTAACTCACTATAACAGTGAGATGTGCGGTAGCGAGGGCGTCTAAAGGGTACCTCATTTTAAAACCAGTAATATATATATATATATATATATATATATATATATATATATATATATATATATATATATATATATATATATATATATATATATATATCCATGTCAAATTTTCTTCCATTCATCACTCAAATCCAACAATCATATCCAAACCAAATCAATTCATCATCTCCATACTCCAATCAACTAATACTACCACATCAACCCTCCCACTCACCTAAAGATGCATTGTGCCACCACGGTGCATTCAAGCATCTATTCTTCACTATATGATTTGACACTGTGTCCCTCTCCATAATGAGGGGACAATTTCCTTCTCTGGCAATCTCCAGAGAGGGAACCCCAATTCTGTTTCCATTACAGAACGGGAACGGTTGGACTCTTCAATGCCAAACTACCGTAGGGGCGGTTGGGCTCTTCAATGCCAAAACAACCGTAGGTCACTTCTCTCCATGGTTTGAAAACCCGGACCGGCCCGGCAGGTTCGACCTGGAAAACCGGGACCCGGAGGGACAACAGGCCTGATAGCTGACTGACCCGTAAATGGTATCCACTCGGAATATTCCGGGTAAAACCGTTGGTTTAACCGTAACCCGGCGGTCTAAACAGGTTGGCCGGGCCATATAAAGAAAACACTTTTTTTCTCCTCTTTATCAGGCGAGAAGTGACGAGAAGGTAAGAGGAAGAAGAAGAATGGTGGTGAGATTAAACTTTATACTATGATTTTCACAACTACAAACGTCGGAGGATATGGCCATTTTCATGGTATCTAACTCACAAAATGTCGACAGAGAGAGAGAAGGTACGAACTGAAGAAGTCTGTAGCAAATTAACTGATAAAGGAAGTCAAGAAAGTGAGGGAGGTGGCTATCACTTCAAAATTAGGGTTGCTTGTCAATTAAATTGGGCCTGGGCCTACTGCAACTTTAAAAACCTAAGGCCACATATTCTAAAATACACATATATAATAAGAATAAAAAATATAATATCATATGCATTAAAGAAAGGTATAAAAAATCTGGATGTAAGGACAATTAGAATTAATTTTTAAAGGCTTAAAGATTAATATGTTAATTATCAGAAAGACAGAAACACTTAATTTGTTTTAATATATATATGTATACACACATATATATTAACAACTCATATTTTGTCCACTAGTATGAATGTGATCATAATGAGATACAATATTATGTAATAAAAATGGAACCAAATATAATTTTTTACCCTGAGCTTCCTCTAAATTCACATACCCCTTCAAGTTTTAACAATATTGTTACTTAATAAATTAAATATTATTATTATCAATTAAATATTATTATTTTAATATGACCGGTTGAACCCCGAGTCAACCCTCGGTTTAACCTTTCGACCTCTGACCCTCTAGTTCGGCCGGGTCGACCTCCGGTCCGAGTTTTTGTTCCTTGCTTCTCTCACTAAGTCGACCTATGATCCCCGATCCAATCAATCTGAAAAGGATCATCAGTACAAATAACTGTCGATTGGCCAATCGACAGTTATCATTGCGCGATGGTACAAAAAATTCAGTGTCATGCAATGCTCACATATTCCTTTTAATATCTCATCCACAACATTTCATATCTCAATCACAAATATCCTTGAATATCTCAATTTCATTCACTATCTCCTTCACAACAACTCAACTCTTTCCCACAACCTACTATCACTATCCTTGATAGCATCTATATAAATCCCTCAAATAACTATCTTAATACTATAATCATAAACCTTTCACACCATTCCAATTCAATAACCACCACCAAACAGGATAATAGATATACAGAGTTTCAAATTTCTTTATATGAAAATAATCGTGTTTAAAAGGCACCCGATAGCCTGTTTTGTATAAAAATACCCTTTTAAAGATAATATATATATAGAGGGTGAGAAGGGATTTTACAAAATCCCTAACTAACGTCACCCTCAATGTTATAGCAAGGTTAAGTGTGATTACCTGTCGCCCTTTAGCAATTTACGCTATTTCTCAACCTTTCTTGATGCCACGGAAGCCTATATGCATCCACTCCTATAATAATATAGAGCAAAATGATAAATTAATATCATTTCCAATTTATAGTATTTCAACGTCTCTCTCATATCCGCATTACTACCCAACCACTTTCATTTAAGCTAATTCTTCCTTGACTATTAAAATCATTCATTTTCACTTGTTTCTTTTGGTTCTCAATATTTAACACCAACATAGTTCACATCAAGCATAATCATTCATCCACAATAACCATTATTAAATCACTATGAATGATTAATCCAAGTAAACATATAGCCTACTAACAATTCTTCAAATGACTTCCAATCAATAACATGTTAACTAAAGCAAGAACCATAAAGGGAAAGAACATCAATAATAGCTCTCATCATTCTCATCTTCCCAATTAATCATTAAATATAAAACACAACACACACACATTTTCAAAGAATTAACCCTACAACTCAACTAACCCTCCAATTATACAAACAAGAATCATTTTAAATAAGTCAACAAGCATAACTTTAACATCGTATACTTGCTAGCCACATTTTATATTGTCATTCAATGGCTTAACCACGAACCAAATCATACAATAAAGAAAAAGGGAAGTCCAGATTTACACATTAGTAAAACAACAATCCTTACGAAAAAGAACATCCATCAACAAAAATCATTTATACATTTTCAATTGATGAGCTTAACTCACAAGATAAGCCTCGCCACACACATCAACATTAAGGATAATCGAAAGATAACCCAAATGAAATTCAACCACTCCAAATCACCTAAAAACTTAATATGTGTGATAGTTTATCAATCCAAAAGATAGTATCACCCTTTTCCCCCATATTACATATTATATTCACAAGCACTGAAGATTCATTTTGGTTCTCACTTACCACACAAAATAGAATCATAGCAATACTTACATATAAGGCCTACCATTTTCATTCTAATACTAGCAGCCATTGTAATAGAATGCTTAAATTTACATTTATATTTCTAACACTGTCATCATTTTACTCATGCTTAATTTCCTTCATTTCTCTATGTACAACAGCAACAATTTCCTCACAAAAGAAATAGAAAATCTAGAAAGAACAAGTTCAGCCATTACCCTATAAAAAGTAGAGAACTTTGGACACATCACATCTCATCAAATACACAATTTAATCACTCGTGTAACACATAAATTTGCTCCATTGTACTCATGACCAACTGAACATGAAATCAATTACGTATGCCCTTTAAACAAATCTAAACAAACACCAAAACAGTGGTGAAATATCAGTCAGCCTAACCAATAACTAAACAGAGAACCACAAGCTGCCCAAAATTTGGGCTTTCATTAAATGCTACAAACTCAAATCAAAGTTCAATCCCGCATTCAAATTAAACAGTCCAAAACTTCAACAAAATCAATCATACATTTCCATTTCTCAATTTTGTGACACTTCCTTATAGTTTTATTAGAATTCCTTTCTCCTTCTCTATCTCTCTCTCTCTTTTTTTTTTTTTTAATTTTCCCTGCATCTATACCTAGTAGCTTACAATTCAATACAAACATCCATAATAGTCAAAAGTGAAGAACCATGAGTTTTTCCCATATTCAAATGTTTAGTTATTATATAGAGAGTTACTCAAGTTTCCAAAATCATCAATGTCATTGCATAAAAGCCAAACAGTAACTACCAACTTCACATTCGAAATGCAAAATAAACATATAAACTTGAAGAATTATAGCCTTTCATTCAAAGCTATAACCCACAAACTATTAAACACCAGAAGCAGCAAACCAAATGGACAACATGCCTTAGGAAAGTGAAGGTTGCAACAAGCAAGACTCAAACACTGTTCTAGTTAATTCCTAAACCAAAATCCTAAAACCATTCGAATTTAACCCTCAGCCTCGTCCAAAGAAATGCAACAAGAAGGATGAAACATAAAAGAGAAAGCTCACATGACTTCAATTCACGAGTTGCAAGCTCCGGTCAAGCTTGCCGTCGACTAAAACTCGCCGGAGATCGGCCGTTGAGGTGGCTGGCCGAACAGAAAAGTCAAAAGGAAAAGGAAAAGTGAGAAATCGACATGAGAAAGAAGCACAGCTCGTGAAAAACAAGTAAAGGTCAAAACTTACTCTTACCCAACCGCCGTACGTCGTCGAGCTCGCCGGAAAATATGGAGGACGACGGTGGCGATCGAAGAAACCGAACGAAGATGAGGAGTGAAAAACGCGAGGAAGAGAAAGTAAGGAAGGAAGAATGGTTTTGTTGATGCTTATGGTGAGGGCTAGCGCCGCCGCGCCATAGGCCGCCGCCGTCACCGCCGTCGATCGAGCAAAGGGAGGGTGAAACGAAGAAGAAGAAGGCGGAGGGAGGAGGGAGGGTTTTTCGGGTGAGAGGGAGGAGGGAATTCGATGTTTTTATAGTAGAGGGGGAGGGGCGTGTTTGGTTAGGTGAAATAAGGGTGGTATAAGATAATTTGTAGCCCAAACTTGTCACAGTGTACTCTTTTTAATTTAAAACCACTTAAACCAGCCTCCAATCTCCTTAACTTTCAAAATATTTTGGGTAGTTCCATTCCCTCATATTTCAAACTCTTCAATTTCTTAATTAATTATATGCACATTTACTGCTCAAAATTCTCAAAATATCCTCAAAAATCACCAAAAATTCCTAAAAATTCCAAAATTCCCAATTTCTCCATTTATTATTTCCCAAAACACTCATTGATCCTGTATTAAATTTTCAGGATGTTACAAGAAAGGAAATTCATTATTCCCGGTACAAACTCACACTCAATCACTTCAATTTCAAAACCAAAAACCAACCTAACCATATAACAAATTCAATTAATTCATTAATTAATCTATAACATTTCACATGGCCCATCCATAATACATATTCATACAATGGAAACAATATTGCAAGTAAAAGGGTACTGTGGAAAGCCCATACTACTTGGATTACTATCTAATTCTCTGAAACATTGTGTGTTCACAGTTCTAGTTGTCTCCCCTACCAAATTTCCAAGTGAATCATGTGGTATTTTGCATTTTTCCATTTGAATCAAAGCATGCTTGTACAAAACTATTCAAACTCTTTCTTTTCTATAATTAACTCACATTATCTTTCACCATTATTCCCAATTCAATTTAGCTATTGCAGAAAATAACAAAAGGATTATCATATTTAAAGTAGTCCTTTCCAAACCTGCAAAATACTCTCCTTAACTAGTAGAATTTCCAGTTTAAACTTTATCAAATAATACTTGTAATTTCTGTGACAAAACAAGGTTCAAATTGTTGAAAATATTGTAAAAATCAAGGCAGAATCAAATCAAAGAGTGCACAAGTCTTCTCTTAAAATCAGATGATGGATATGTGTGTGTGTGTGTTTATATATATATATAGTGTATTTATCCAGCTTATCAACACAATTTCACATTTGTGACACAATAAATGGGCTTAAATATCCATTATAGTTGTTTTCCTTTTAGTCAGAACAATTCTGAAAAATTAAAACCATCCTTGACTACAACCAGCAAAAAGAAGAGAAATCAACCAAACAATCTCAATTAGCACATATATAGGCTAAACACTTCTTTGAATAAAAATAGCAAAAGACCATAAATCTTGGTATCTTCCAATCTCCATGACAGCAAACAACTTTCCTAAATCACTTGCAAGATAATTTGGATAACACAATCATTTTAACATAACCAAACATCGCAAACAAAGCACCCAACATAAATAGAATATAGTATATTGAAATTGCCCTTACCCTCAGCCCAAACGAAGAATGAATACATGTACTGAAATTGCTCACCCGAGTTCTACTGTTCACTTCGCCCAAAATGCCCTAGATTGAAAAAGAGACGAAGCTGGACAGGGAGAGAGACGAACAAGAAGAAGGGAGTGAAGGGAAGTGAAGCGAAGGGTTTAACAGAAGCAAATGCGCCTATGATTAACTTTTTTTTTTGATAAAAGGATAATATATTCAGTCAAGTATCCAGTCTTTAACATATAATATCAAATGTAGAAAGAAAAATTCTATCCCCTATACATTATATAAGGTGAAAAACATAAGATTCCTGTAATTCACCCCTAATTACTACTTGAGGAACTAAAGATTTATCATAAAAATGAAAGGTGCTATAATCTGAGAGAAGCAAATTAATGTCTCTGGCCACCATGTCGGGCAGGCTAGATAGGAGCTGAGATGAGCTCCTTGGTTTGTCCACGAAGAGTCTGAGAGAACATCCAGGGGAATTATAAGGACATGATGCAATCCATTGCAACCCTGCTCTCAAGCATCTGTTCCAAAAGGAAGTCCCCTGATTTGAAGCCTTCCGGAACTTCAGCCTGTTAAGCAATTGATTGTGAAAGAAGATGCTTACAACCAAGGCTTTGTGTCTGAGGTGGTTGACTCTATCAATAATGATTATCCAGTCCAAATTGCCAGCCATGAAGGGCTTGGGATGTCACTTTGATTTCTCAAGTAACACCCTTCACTAACACTGGTCTCCTTCTTCCTTATAAACGAGATAGTTGAATGGAAGTTATGCTCCTTTTGGATGAGAGTCATTTCTTTGTTTGGTGGAAGGCATTTCCCTTGGTGCAGACCATTATTTCTGCTATTCCAGACATGATGCGACAGAAGTATGATATGCTCCATGATTAGTGTGTGTCCATCCTTCCAAAGTTCCTGCAAAATCTGCATAAGCCACAATTTAAAATTTTCAAAGTCAGGCCATATGCTCCTTATAGTTAAAGCGCACCACCAAAGAGCTCTTGTTTTTGGACACTCAAAGAAAACATGTCTCATGGTCTCAGGCGAGTCACATCCATTAACACACTGATTGTTATTAATCAAGTGATGTTCCTTCAGGATATCCCTTGCTGGGAGAGCTCTGTGTAGGAGTTTCCACACGAAAAGCAATTTTTTTGGCGGTAGAGAGATTGACCAGAGGAATTTCCAAAATGGGTTGTCGTTAGATGGGCTTCTTTCCATACAAATCTTGAAGCCAGCCTTAGCTGAGTAATCCCCAGTGGGATTCCCCGCTCATATAATAGAGTTAGCTGTTGGGAAAAAACTTAGTGGGGAGTGGAAAGGATTTTGCGAGCAGTTTCAGGTTCATAAAGATGTTGAACCAAATGAGAGTTCCATGGAACATTAGTATGCACGGTGAGATTTTGTACCGTAGAGCTGGAGTCTACAAGTGCAGATCTTGACTGCATGGGCCACCACAGCGGGTGGTTGAGAGGAATGGTAGAACCATTCCCTACTCTCCAACGAAGCATAGGAGAGATTAAGGAAGTATCCTTGGTAATCCCTTTCCAAATCCATGAAGAGTTGTATGGTTTTCTGATGATGGAGGGAGTGTGAGTGTCTATGTATTTAGCTTGAAGAGTCGAACCCAATAAGGAAGATGGGGGAGCCGAAATGATTCTCCATAACTGCTTTGAAAGCAAGGATAAGTTAACCTATGATGTATCACACATTCCCAGCCCTCCTGAATTAACCCGCTGAAACAACACATATTTACCAAGAAGGTGCATTTTTTTTGTCTCATCCGACTCTCCCCAAAAAAAATTAACCAGTCGGGCATCAATTTGTTGACAAATATGATTGGGCAGCCTGATACATGTAAGTAGGTAGATATTGGCAGACGAAAGTACTGATCTGATCAGCTGAAATCTAGAGGCCTGAGAGAGTAGCTGATTTTTCCAAGTTGCTGTTCTCCTTTGAACATTAGAGAGAACTTGATCATATACTATCTGTTTGTTTCTACCTGGGTCAATATGAGTTCCTAAGTATTTCCCAAGTCTTCTTGAAAAGTTCACCCCCAGAGATCTTGATAGCTGCATGCGAAGATCATGAGAGGTGTTTGGACTGAAGACTAATGTGGACTTAGTCTTGTTGATTTGTTAACCTGAACAGAGATTAAATGTATCCAAGATGGTCTTCATTTGCTGGAATTGAGGCTCTGAGGCTTCTATGAATAAGAGGGAATCATCCGCATAGAAAAGATGAGTGATAGGAGTACTATCTCTGCAGATTTTAATTCCCTTCCAAAGATTAGCATTTTCAGCTTCAAAGATAAGGCAAGACAAGGTGTTGGCAGCTAGGATATAAAGGTAAGGGGAAAGAGGGTCCCCTTGACGAATTCCACAGTTAGGTTCCAAGGTGAAAATTTCTTTGTCATTGAGGAGGAAGTGAAATTCCACCGTGGAGAGGCATTGATAGATCAAATTGACAAACGCTGCTAGGAAATTCATTCTTCGCATTAAAGCTGTGATAAAGTTGATTAACTCTTATGTCGCCCTAAGAATTAAGCAAATACAAACTATACTCTAACTAACTAGGTAGCAGGTAAGGGCAAGGTCAATTCCACAATTTAGTTAATTCTACTTGCTTAGGTCAAATTATCACAAATTAACAAGGTTGATGAGAGTGTTGATTACTAACTACTAACAACAATTAAAATCACAACTAAGCTAACTAACCAAATAGAGAATATAGAAAAATCAAGTGAAGTTACCTCCCTCTCCAAGTTACTTTTGCACTTTAGGATGTATAGGCCTTATATGTTTGAGTATGTTTGATATATCTTAGCTAAATTCTTAAGATCACTTAAATCTAATCAATCTAAAAGAATTTAACTAAGATAACCAAATCCAATGCTCTTCTCATATTTTTCATACACCTTGACAAAATAGAACTAAATCTAGTATATATTTATGTAATTCACTTCATCAAACATATATAACAATTCGCATACATGCTTAAAGAAGCTAGAAGAAGTTATGTCTAGGTTTTCATATGCAAAAATACAAGAAGAGAGATCTACAAGCTTAAATTGAAGTAGGAAATCTACAAATCTCCTAACCTAATGAACCTTAAATCGAAGAGAACAAAAGGTACAAGTTAACTCAAGCTTGCAAACCTACAAGGTAACTTCACAAACACATAAGGCTGAGAATGATGATGATCTTCTAGTACATTTTCACTTGGAGAAGGAAGCAATGAGCCTAGCCGAATCTCATGGAGGTGGAGAGGAGAAGATTTTGTGAAATGGAAGCCATGAAAGGTGAAGGATTTCGAAAATGGTGAGGAGAGAAGTTGAGAGAAAATGTGTGGTGGTGAGAGAAAATGTGTCAAAAAGTGAGAGGCAAATTTGAGGTTTTGGTTTTTATATGTGGATTAACATTGAGATTAACTCCAAATGACATGCAAATTAATTTCAAATGTCATGTAAATGAAGGTTAAATGAGGGAATGAGGTTGGCCTAAGAAACCAATGGTGGTGTGTGTGTGTGTGTTTATGAGGAGGCCGAGAGGTATATGTGTGTATGAGTGAAAAAGGGTAGTTTAGGGAATAAAGGGAAATGTATGAAATGGAGGGAAATAGGTGAGTGAACTTGGCTTCCAACTTGTCTAGATGCATTCTCCTCTTTTTCCTCTCTTTAAAACCTTTCTTCCAATTCCAATTTTTCCCTTTTTGGAGCTCCACATTTGAATTTAACATGGAGCCAAAATTACCCTTTTGGTAAGATTCCTTAAAGTGCAAAATCCCTTGTCTTGCCAAAAGGAGTAATCTTTATCTTTTTGCTTTTGCCTTGCCACTTAGCCCTTTCCTTGCCCTCCAATCTCCTCCCAAGGGTATGTGGGGCCTACGTTGGACCCCTATACATATAAAAATAATGTCAGCAGTGAAAATGACCAAAATACCCCTAGTTACTTAAAGTGCAAGTAATTAAGCATAATACTCCAATTTCTTCCAACTAAGTATGCGCATGAAATATACATTAATAATGAATAAAAATACCAATTAATCCTCATCAAATCAAGCACAAATGCACATACTTAGCTAGGTAAATATAGGTCTAATCAAAAGTCCCACGAGACTCTATCAAAAGCTTTTGAAAAATCAATTTTGAAAGCCGTGAGCTTTTTCCTTTTCCCTCTAGAAGTATGTATTTGATGTAAAACCTCGGCTGCAAGCATGACATTGTCAGAGATTGAATGACCTTTGAGGAAAACACTCTGGAAAGGATGAATAAGATCAAGGAGCGCCACTTTTAATCTGTTACTAATCACTTTGGAGAGGATCTTGTAAGAAATATGACTCAGGCTAATTGGTCTGAGTTCCTGAAAGGATGAAGGATGAGGCTTTTTTGGAATTAGTACCACATTTGTCTTGTTCATTTCTTTGAGGATTCGCCCAGAAGTCCAGGTGGAGGTCACCATATCAACGTCATCATCTGAAACCAAAAACCAGTTCTTCTGAAAGAAACTAGCATGGTAACCATCCGGTCCAGGGGCACTGTCTTTTGGCAGGCTAAAGATAACATCCTTAATCTCATAAGGTGTACGGGGGCAATGATGGTTGCCGTCTGGTCAAATAGACTTGGCATTCGAAGCTTTCCAATCCAGCAAGGGTTTGATCATAGGGCATTCGACTATCAGCTTGAAGAATGCAAGTAAATTGCTGGAAAGTCAAAGTTGTTATCTCCTTAAGATTGGAGATCCATTCACCATTATCATTCTTTATGCTAGTAACTCTATTTTTATTCTTCCTATTGGTGGCTAAAGAATGGAAATATTTTGTATTTCTCTCTCTTTCCAAATGCCATGAAACTCTCGGTCTTTGGTTCCAGTATCTCATCTCACAGTCATAGTAAAATTCCAAATCTTGTTTGATTTGAGTAATTTCAGCCTGCTTAGGGATATCAGGGTGCATTTGCCAGTCAACTTTTTCATATAAGACTTGCAACTTATTTTCTAGTTCAGCTATTTTATGCTTGAAATTTCCAATTTTTGATTTACTCCAAACTGAAAGGTATGTCAAAGTTGATTTAAGTTTGGAAACCAAGATGAAGCTAGGAGATCTTCAAAAGAAGCTATGCCATGCCGAGTGAAGAAGGGCAAAAAATCAGAGGAGTGATACCAGAAAGGTTCAAATCTGAGTTGTCTTTTTTTGGCTGGCTGGACAGAAGTAGAAAGCACTATAGGGCAATGATTTGAAGCAGAGATTCTAAGATTATCCACATGTGAGAGTGGATGGCTGGCCAACCATGACGTATTACCAAAGGCCGTGTCCAATTTTTCTATGGTCAAATTTTTTCCTTTCCTATTATTTGTCCATGTGAATCGGGGCCTTTTTTGTGGAATCTTTAATAATCCATTAGTATCAATGCAATTATTAAAGATATCACATGAGAGGTGGTACCGTTTACATTGTTCTTGTCTTGTGCTTGGAAAATCTGATTAAAGTCCCCAATTAAGATCCATGGTGCTGACACAGTGGGTGCAGTGGCATTTATCCAATCCCATAGCAGGTGGTGCATACTAGATTGGGGGGACCATAAATACAAGACAAAAAGTACACAAAAGAGCTTTCATTACTTGATATTTTGTAATGGCATACATGAGGAGATACAATCAAAGGTTCCACTACATAGTCTTTTTGCCATGCTAACACAGTTCACCACCTAGATTACAAGCACTAGTTCCAATAATCTTATTATATCCTAATTTAGTTAGGGTTGAGGATGTGGCTTCAAAAGATATCTTTGTTTCAGATAAGAAGATGAAATCAGGTTCCCAAGAAGAGGCTAGCCACTTGCTTCTCTGAACTGTCGTGGTTTTCCTTAGGCCACGACAGTTCCAACTTAGGATCCTCATGGCTGCTGGGGAAGCAGATTGATGGCCGCTTCCTTCGCCAAAGTCAGTGGGGGAACCTCAGAGGAAAAGTGTCCTTTCTTGGGTGTCAGGGGATCTTCAAGAGGATCTTCCGCGGGTCTTTTCTTCACAAGAGAGCTTGTTGCAGGATCTGTCTTAATTAAAGGCCTAACAGTAGGGGGAAGTGTCACTGAAGAGTCATTCTTAAGGTCAAGAGTCAAGACAGATGAAGCCACTCTTGTGGGTGTCAACCGTATCCGCGGTGTAGGCCAAAGTTCCACCACGTGCCTCATAGAAGTAAAAAGGGGGGTGTCTATGAAACAGTCCCAAACTTAGGGTCAGAGTCCAGGAAAATCATCCAAAGATATTCATCATTCTAGTGACTTTATAGTAGATACCACAGAAGTCAATCTGGTCTGCCAAGTGTTTTTTAAGGCTCTTCAACCATTTAACCACGGCTGCTGGAGGCCGAGGAAAGTCTGGCACCAAAAACCACTCAGTTGCTCTAGCATTGGCTATAGGGAGTGAGGGACAGAAAAATGAAGGATTGCCATGATCCTCAGATGATTTTGCATGAACCAGAATGCAAGTTGGAATAAAGTTTCCAAAGGCAAGTTCCAAAGCAGGACAATCAACATTAATACTAGATAAGACTGGGGTGAAACGATTTAAATCATCTATATCAAGTGCAAATTCAGAAGATGCAGCCACTACCAGTGCTTGATCATTGGAGAATGGTGGCCGAAGGAGGTTCAAATGCCGGTCATTCCTACTCATATCTGAACCGTTAAATAGCTGAAGGCTCAAATCTGTTCCAGGATCATTCAAGATGATGATAGGGTTGTTGACACCATTAGAGGGAGGGGAATCTTCAGGGGCTACCGAAAAGGTTGGATTCACAAGATTGTCAAGAGGAGCCAGTGTTTGCAGATAAGCAAGATAGTCAGGATCTCCCTCCTCAGCGTCAGCGCCATTGGGGACCCCAGCACGTTGAGAGGATTGCTGGCCTTCCTTAGTTTCCTCCTCCATATTTATAGGGTCAGTGGTTTCCGCAGTAGGGGAGCATCATTAGCTTCTTGTGCAGGAGGGGAGTCCTCATCCGAGGAATTATCATCAGAAAGTGTAGTATGCCCTCAAATCTGTCTGAGTTTAGTAGGACATCCTTTGGCAAAGCTTCAAATACAAAGTAACGAAGATTCTGCCTGTTGAATCTTATTCTAGTTGAGCCCCCTTGTGGGGTGTGCACGGATCCAATCCTGCCATACAAGTTCTGCAGTACGAGCAGTGAAGCTACAGAGGAAGCGAGTGCCATACTTGTTGAAGGTTCTTGTTGCTATCTGATGAAAGCCCTCAACAATCTGGGCATTAGAGTGAGGACAAGTAATAACTTGATGGTCCATTGTCAATAACAAAATCCAAATCAAGCGGAGAGCTAAACTTGAACAGAAAATAATTACCCACTTGACCTTCCACCCAGAAAGGAGAGTCAAGTTTCCAAAGGCGGGATAGTCTATCCGCTAAGCGGTCAAGGGCAAAGGTACGAGTGTCAATAACGGCCACAAGGCCAAAGTTTTCAAGCTCAGCAAGCTTGCTTTCCAGAGAGGAAGAGTCATAGGAAAGAGTTGGAGAAGTGAAATTTAAAGGGTGAAAACCAGGAGGAGAGGCCATGATAAGGAAGTGGAAAGGAAAATGAATAGTGTTGAAGAACCAAAGGAGGATGCTAGTAGGAGGGAAGATGCGAGAGATTAAAGAAACCAGGGATGGAAAGGATGAAGGAACACTAATCCACGGGGTTAAATATATAGCAACTTAAAAAGATTAAGGCAGAGGAACTCCAATCGTCTGAAGGGCGAGACAGAATATAGGCATGTGAAACATCTAATAGGTATAATGATCTATATTAACAAGGAGCCTAGAATTAATCATGAGGGGAACCTAGGGAAGACGTGCTTGGTGAGGTTTGATGAAGAAATAGAGTGGTCAGTTTAATATAAATAAAAAAGAAAATACAATGCATTAAATGCTAAAACAGAGAAGATTATACAGGTGGCGGCATGCATGTAACATCCCAATTTTTAAATTATAAATAATACGGAATTAATGAGATGTTATTAAGGAAATTTAAAGTTTTAGGAAGAAATTTTAGGATATTTTAGGCAACTTATGAATATTAAATCTTATTTATTTTAGAATTGAAGTAAATATAGCTAAAGAATTAATTGGGGATAAAAACTTTCATGAAAAGTAATTTAGAATCTAGATCATATTGTGGTGAAAAGAAATAGATATAGTAATATATACAAACATTTGGGATAAAAATATAGTTAAGTATAAATGAATGGGGTGGTTAATAAGAATTTTCCCTAATCAATACACCACACATGTACATACACACACACACACACCAAACAAACCCTAACTTCCCTCCCTCACCTTCGAACCCGTCCTCCTCCACTCCCCTCCGTCGCCTTCTTCTTTTATTTTGGTTACCCAAGGGTATCCCCACTCGCGTGTCAAGTGAGACTAATCCCTCGTTGTTCTGAAGTCCCATATAGGGGGTAGACAGCTGGCCTGTGAATTTGCTCCATTCGCAAGAGCTGGAGATCGAACCCCCAACCACTTGTTTAAGGGACGAGAGTACCTACCACTCACGCCAACTTGCCAGGTTCTCCGTCGCCTTCTTCTTCTTTCTTCCCTTTTCCGGCAGCACGCGGCGGCGTCAGCCGCCTATGGTTTAGCTTTCACTTCTTCAAACCTGTAACAATCTGTTACTTAATTCCTAATTAATTAATGATATCCATTTTAATTCTATAATCTATTTACTAACTATGATAGGAAAAGGATTTTCCATAACATCAATATACCTATCATAGTTAGAAAAAGAACATTCTAGTGAACAAGACATTATCCATGATAGAAAAGGATTTCCTGATACAACATAAATACTATCATGGATAATTAAAAGCTAACCATGTTAGAAAGGATTTGCCTAACATGGTTAATAAACAAAACTACTTGATATTAAACAATTAATAAATATATATACATGCGGAAGCGAATGCAGACCTATAAATTGGCAATATACAATTCTAAATAAACTACACAACCTCCACTACCTAATTTCCTTTCCTGATGCTTGCGCCGGTGCATGAATACCTGCAAAAATGTCAGTAATCGTGGGATGAGACAATTTGTCCCAGTAATCACCGCTTAACTCACTATAACAGTGAGATGTGCGGTAGCGAGGGCGTCTAAAGGGTACCACAGTTTTAAAATCAGTAATACATATATATAAATCAAACCTTCCCATGTGTCACGTCAGTCTTTCTGCCATTTCCAAATCAATGCATTTCACCATCTCTACCTCCAATACAACCATACCACCCCACAACTCTCACACTCACCTATAGATACATCGTGTCATCACGGAGGCATTTATTCCAGCATCCAACTTCACTATATGATTTGACACTGTGCCCCTCTCTATAATGAGGGGGCAAATTTCCCTCTCTGGCAATCTCCAGAGAGAGAACCCCAATTCTGTTTCCATTGCAGAACGGGAACGGTTGATCTCTTCAATGCCAAACATCCGTAGGTCACTTTCTCTCAATAAGTTGACCTATGATCCCGGGTCTAATCAATACGAAAAGGATCATTAGTACAAATAACTGTCGATTGGCCAATCGACAGTTATCATCGCGCGATGGTACATAAAATCCAGTGTCATGCAATGCTCACCATATCCCTATCAATATCTCATCCACAATAATCAATCTCAACATCAACATCAATCTCAACATCAACATCATACACTCTCACATCATCTTTCAATCTATTATCCACAATATCTTTCCTCAACATTACTCTCCAAAATCTCAACTCATATCTAATTCCTTCTCTATACTCACACCCTCTCAAATAACTATTATAACAATACACCTGCAAATATGTCACACCATTCCAAAATATCCAGCACCACCAGACAGGATACTACATATATAATGTGTCGAGATCTTTTATATAAAACTAATCGTGTTTGAAAGGCACCCGATAGCCTGTTTTGTATAAAAATACCCTTTAAAGATAATATATATATATAGAGGGTGAGAAGGGATTTTTCAAAATCCCTAACTAACGTCACCCTCAATGTTATAGCAAGTTTAAGTGTGATTACCTGTCGCCCTTAGCAACTGCGCATTTTCCCATCCTTTCCCGATGCCTCAACCATATCACAATCAATCCTATAATGATGTAGTGTAGAATAATAAATTAGTATCATTTCTACTTTACAATGTTTAACGCCTCTCTCTCCGTATTACTACCCAACTCCCCTCTTTTAATTATACTTGATTGACCTTAACAAACTTCAAATAAGTGCCGCATCAAACAATTTCAAAGTTTCCCAATAACCATCACAAAACTTCAATCAATCATGAATATACTCAACCAATGTAAGGCAAAATATTTAGACATGCTTCACATTAAAGAAGACAACTAACATAAATCTGAATTTGAAATCCATAGGCAATATTGTAAGGAAACAATATAAACTTCAAAGCTCTTCCCTAATTTAATTCTAATTCAAACTTAAACACTTAATTCTTCACTTTTGTTCTAAGAGTAGAATCCAACACAGATATGGCACCACATAGCCGAGCAAAACAAATTGTTGTTTAAAATTACACTAACAATAACTTAAACATTACATGCTTTCATTTATCTCATTTTAGACCCTCTTTGAGCCATTCCTTCTTAGAAATCGATTCAGCCAATTTAGCTAACAATACTAAAATAAGGCATGAATGCTTTCGATTCAAGCTTCACCAAACTTAACCAAAAATCAGCATAGATTGCAGCCACACTTCTCACTAATCCACACAAAACATTAACATAAGTTATCATACAAACATTAACAATGATTTTCCACACAAAACTCAAGGATACAATAAATTTTCACCTACATTTTCATACATAATTCTTTATGTCCAATTCAACTAAATTGAGAAAAGATAATAAAGTTCATTTATCTCCTTAAAAAGTCACAAATCATGAACTACATCCTTGTCCAAGCTATTACAACACTAACATAAGTAAATATTGGGTATTTCAGTACTAGCTATTATATATATCCTTCCATTCATAACTATAACAACACAACCCTTTGAGATATTTAAACAAGCAGCATATTACCAATAATATCCAAACCAAAATAGTGAATCATCAATCAATCATTAGATCATGATTCTAATAAGTTAAGACTTTATGGTATATTGATTGAAACCATTTCAATTTCTTGATTTACTTTCTTGTACACTTTAATTGACATAATATATGAAAGATGTTAAACTATTCATGTTTCACATTCAGTCAAAACACAAATCTTTTCATAACAATATAATCATAGAATTCAAATTAACATCACACTTCATATAACATGCTTATACCAAAAACCATTCAGCTAACACAAATGAAAGGTAGGGAATTCACAAAACAAATCCCCATTGAAATTTACTATTATAACACCACATCATAATATCATTAGTATCCTTTATGGCACTATACCTATTCACCGTGGAGAGGAGACAGAAAAACAAATCAAGAAATCAATAACTCCAACCAGGGCAAACAACAAGACTACTGTCACTTCACAAACTCCTAATTAATCATTTAAATCATCTAAAAATCACCAGAAATCGAAACTTAGGCTTCATTTAACTAAACTATATAACAATCACCAAACAAAAGTCCCTTAAACTCAACAGATTTGAAGTATCCAAGTTTAAGGCTTTCGGTCAAACTCTTCCAATGCCACCCTTATTACCCAAATCCATTCCCTAATCCTCTAGATTGAAGCTTGAACTCTATTTTTAATGGTTTATTGCTCTAAAACAGAAACCCCATTCGGCCTCTCATCCAAACTCACGCAAAACATAACAGAAACAAATACAAAATGGTTGGGGATGCTCACCTAAGCTTGAGCCGAGCTTGCAGACAACAATGGTGGCCTCCGCCGTCGAGGAACTCGCCGGAAACCGCTAGCTCGCCAGAAACGAAGAAAGGCTGACGCAATATACGAAAAGAGAAAGGAAAGTGAGAAAATGAAGTTGGAGCAAGTAGTAAACTCATGAAAACGAAAGAACAAGAACCCCTCACCACTCGCCGCCGTTGACCGCCGGAGAACGAAGCCGCCGACACCGGAAACTCGCCGGATTTACAAGGAGAAACAAAGATGGTTCATTGGGTAAGAGAAGAGAGCAAGACAAACTGAAATAAAAGGGAAGAGAGGGGAGGGAAGGTCGCGCCGCGCCCTGCTACTTCGCCTCGCCGTCGCAGGAGAAGCTCGCCGGAATTAGCGAGGACGCAGGGATGGGGAAGAGGAGTCGGATGAGAGGGAAGAGGGGAGGGAGCGGCTAGGTTTTTGGTGAGAATGAAGGGTGAGTTGTTTATGGGTATATATATACATAAGTTTAGGGAAAACTCCAATTAACTACCCTACTGTTTATACTTAATTATATTTCTAACCCAAAAGTTTATAAATATTACTATATCTCTTTCTTTTCATACTATTTTCTAAGTTTCAAAAATACTTGTTCATGAAAGTTTATAGCTCCAATTAATCTTTTCTTTTACCTATATTTCTTCAAATTCTAAACTAAATAAGATTCAATATTCTTAAATATCATAAAATTCCTCTTTAAGATTTTAAATTTTCTAAAATGACACCTTAATAATTTATTATTATCTTTAATCAAAATTTGGGATGTTACAATTTACCCCACCTTTTAGGAATTTTGTCCTCAAAATTCACAACACATAACACTTAAATCAAAGAAACACGCAATTCACCCTTCCTTCCTTCATATCACTCTAACCATTCAATCACAACAGAATGCACTTAACACCTTCCTTCACCATGTATCCTCAGTCAATTTGTGGGTAATCCAACAATCCTCATCTAATTTCCCTTAACTATCCCTCATTTACTAGCTATGCTAACCTCAAATTACTTGTATGAAAGTCCACTATCCTAAATAGCAACACATACATGATTATTTTCCCCAAATTTAATCAAACTATTGTTTTTCCTTGATGTAACTCTAATACTAATAACACCCTAATTATTCCCATCTTTGCTTTTCCAAACAAGTACCCTTTAAAAATACTATTCTATGTCAAATCAAATTTCCTAGTCCACCTCTTTGATTTCAATTGTTTCCTCTGTCATTCCTAAAGTCCCACATCTTAACTATTAAATCGGAACTCCCTAGAATTTCATTCCTTACTTATCCCATACTCTAATTTAATTCATGTTCAACCATGTCAACTACCTTACCACAAACATTCCTAATTACATTCAATTCCAATAAATCCATTCAAAAGGTTATCTAGAGCTTTAAGATAAATCCTCAAACTTAACTTAGAGCTTCTCAATCCATTTGGCTCAACCACGATCCACAAGGTATATACATCGCTACCACATTAAGAATCTCGAATTCAACAAATAATTCCTCTTAGTCTACCCTACATAAACAAGATATTATTCTAAGTCATCATGCTATAGAATAAATCTCCAATTATTCCCCTTAATCAACTTTAACCTAAAACCTAAACTTCTCCAAACAAACGTCATTTCTTAGTCATTATTGTGTAATCTAAACATCAAGATCACAGCTTCTCTCCTAATGTATTTTCCCATACGCAAAAGCAATTCACAACAACTACCAACATTCTAAATTCCCCTTCACCATGAAGATACTCATCCATCAAGTAAACTCAAGATTTCTCGACACTCACAACTTCACCAATTAAAATCCCTTCACAATAAATCTTTCAAATAAAATAACTCAGAACATCTTTACTAAATGACATCAACATCCCCTTAACAACAGATAAGAATAAAACCATTCCAAAATCGCAATACTTATTCACTCCAACAGCAAACAGAAAATTCTATGTTTCCTTTGAACATTTAAAGAATTTAACTTACAAATAACCACAACACTAAGATTTAACAAAGTAGAAACTAAAAAGATCATGAAACAGTAGCATAAACCCCTCTCAATACACTAATTTAACTTGACTTTTCCTTCAACATAAACATATATACTCAAGACAATTTCTTCCTCTTTATAAATCTGACCTTTAAAACACATATCATAGTTCGTTTGACCACACCTGCATAATCGATTTACTAAACAAACATACACTCAACGAAAATGATTTCATTCAAACAAAAATAAATTTACATTTAAGCACACATCACAATCAACAATTACTATAACATTATTTAACATTCAATCCTTTCATTCAAAACCAGATTCATCCATAATTCACATCTTGAATTATGATTCAAGCCAATTCTCTAACATAATTAAATGTGCACTTTATTTATTTATTTATTATTATTATTATTTATTATTATTTTTTTTTCTTGCTAATTGACAATCGAGGAAACATCAATATGGAAAACGATTTCTTGTGTCATTGTTAATAAAGCCAAGCAAAAATCACATTATCCCATCAAACTCCAATCATACATTCAAGCAAAATCACATGGATTAACAAATCTCAAGGTATAGGAAAATAACCACAATTAATTTTCAATTCCTCTTGGTCAACATCATAGCATTCCATTATACCTTTCACTAAATGTTCAAATAACATTCAATAGGATTTACCTTAATTAGATTATCTTTATATTTTTAACTCAACTCTTAGATGCTAATATTCGTAGTAAAACCCTAAACACATCATTGTATTACAATTTAGAATCATCATACTCACATACCAACATCTTATTAACATAGACAAGTGAGAAACTTCAAAACCAGATTCATCCATAATTCACATCTTGAATTATGATTCAAGCCAATTCTCTAACATAATTAAATGTGCACTTTATTTATTTATTTATTATTATTATTATTTATTATTATTTTTTTTTCTTGCTAATTGACAATCGAGGAAACATCAATATGGAAAACGATTTCTTGTGTCATTGTTAATAAAGCCAAGCAAAAATCACATTATCCCATCAAACTCCAATCATACATTCAAGCAAAATCACATGGATTAACAAATCTCAAGGTATAGGAAAATAACCACAATTAATTTTCAATTCCTCTTGGTCAACATCATAGCATTCCATTATACCTTTCACTAAATGTTCAAATAACATTCAATAGGATTTACCTTAATTAGATTATCTTTATATTTTTAACTCAACTCTTAGATGCTAATATTCGTAGTAAAACCCTAAACACATCATTGTATTACAATTTAGAATCATCATACTCACATACCAACATCTTATTAACATAGACAAGTGAGAAACTTCAAAACCAGATTCATCCATAATTCACATCTTGAATTATGATTCAAGCCAATTCTCTAACATAATTAAATGTGCACTTTATTTATTTATTTATTATTATTATTATTTATTATTATTTTTTTTTCTTGCTAATTGACAATCGAGGAAACATCAATATGGAAAACGATTTCTTGTGTCATTGTTAATAAAGCCAAGCAAAAATCACATTATCCCATCAAACTCCAATCATACATTCAAGCAAAATCACATGGATTAACAAATCTCAAGGTATAGGAAAATAACCACAATTAATTTTCAATTCCTCTTGGTCAACATCATAGCATTCCATTATACCTTTCACTAAATGTTCAAATAACATTCAATAGGATTTACCTTAATTAGATTATCTTTATATTTTTAACTCAACTCTTAGATGCTAATATTCGTAGTAAAACCCTAAACACATCATTGTATTACAATTTAGAATCATCATACTCACATACCAACATCTTATTAACATAGACAAGTGAGAAATTTCATCACCAAGTCACTCAAATATCACTTTCACATCCGTAATGTTAATGGCAAAATTTAATCGGTCATAGAACAAGGAAAAATTTCAAACCTGAAATTAGTTTCATTAACTCATAATTCCATCCCCAATCAGCTTTATTTTAGATTTAATATCAAAGAGTATGATGATAAACAACAAGATTTGCTACCAAATTAAGAAAATCCAGTTTAATTCAGGGTTAAGACAAATACATGCACCAAAAATTAAATTTTAACCACTTTAGTTACTTAAACAAGCATCAATCTCTTTGCAATTAACCAACCAAAATTCATTTAAACTGAATTCAATTGCAAATTTATACAAAACATTTACAATTTCATCAACAATTATCACCTATCAATTTCATATTCACGTAGTAGTAACAACCAAATCCTTCCAATTACCTTTGGTTAACTTGCAAAACTTTTCGATTTTCTATAATTAACTACATAAAAATTCAATTAATAATCACTTTTAAACAACCAACTTACCTTTCGGGAAACATCCACTCAAGAAGTAGTAAGGGCTACTTCTTGAGTGGATGGGGGCTGCTTCCAATCACTAAATATAGTGAGGAAGCCTCCAGCCACTTAACATAAATGGGCAACAACCTTTAACTACTAATGGTGATGTGACCTCCAACCATTACTTTACTAACTAATAATTAATAAATAAAATACAGATTAAGATTAAGATTAATAAAATAACAATTATTTTAATAAGAGTATGATCAAATTTAATTAGATCAAATAACAATGATTAATCATTAATTAACAAATCCATCACTTATCAACAGAATAAAACAAATAATATAAATAATTTGAACATTTGAATAACACAAATAATAGCCAAACAAACCATAATTGCAATGGGATTTCAATTAAAACAATCAAACAGCATAAGTCAATTCATCAATAAATCAACAATTTAACAAACAAAACAAGGTCAATCATTTCTTATTCCACATCGTATTCATTATCAATTGTTATTTCCAATTTCCTTAATCCCTTATCCCAATAAGGTATCTCATGATGCCTCGATTATGATTATGGTCGACTCATAATTATAATCGAGACCCCAGAGAAGCATCCTTATTTCGTCATTCTTCCTAAGTTCTTATCAATCTCTTTATTTATATAGTTATTATTACTATATTCATCTCAATCTCTCCACAATACCTATTCAATTGCTCTTATCACTCTCTCCCCACCACGGGATGAGTGATATTCCTCTCAAAAAGCAGATATTCATGCACATAAGGAAGGGAAGCTATGATATGTATATTGTAACATTTTGTTATTAATTTCCTGATTAACCATTAGCATTAACTCTAAACGTATTTCCTTTGCTAACTATGATAGAAAAATGGTTTTCCTAATATTGTAACCCTATCATAGTTAGAAAAAGAGCTTTCTAACTATTTAAGTATTATTCATGATAGAAAATAATCACCTAATATCATATGAAAACTATCATGGATAATTACAAGCTAACCATGTTAGAAAGGATTAATCTAACATGGTTAATAAAATCAAACACATTTAATCAATAATTAAAACTAACCATGTTAGAAAGGATTAATCTAACATGGTTAATAAAAACAAACTCATTCAATTCATAACTAATTTCTTAATTAAAATAACAATAATGCGGAAGCAAATGCAAGCCTAAAACTCATTGGCAATATACATCCCACTAACATCCATAACCTATACCCTTTTTCCTGATCCTTGTGCTTGTGCATGATCACCTGAAAAAAATAAAGGGAATGAGGTGAGACAAACAATGTCTCAGTAACCAACACTTAACTCACTATAACAATGAGAAGTGTAGTTAGCAGAACGTCTAAAGGGCACCACAGTTTTAAAATAATTCACCTATATACAGTATACATGCACTCACATAACAGATATATATCCACACATCTCCAAATATCCAAAATAAATATGATTGACACTGTGCCCCAGTCTCTACTCTGAAAGGCATATTTCCCCTGTCTCTAATCAAAAGGAAATAATAAACGGAGCCCGTCTCTACTCGGAAACCGTAAGTCCCTGTCTCTACTCAATAAGACTAGTACAACTAACCGTCGATTGCGCTATCAAACGGTTACATCGGCCGATGGTACAAGCAGTGTCATGCAAAAACCATCCACATTCCAATTCCATCAACAGAATACTACATATATATCAAAACCCTTGTATGAAAATACCTTGGTTGAAAGGCACCCAATAGTTTGTTTTAATATCAAACTAGCTTTTTTGAAAGTTTCATAAATACATAGATAGAAAAGGGATTTGAAAATCTCGACTAACATCAGTCTCGATGTTATAGTCAGGTAAGAGTGGTTACCTGTGACCCTTAGCACTCTGCTGTTTTCCCCTTCTCTTGTAGATTTTTCTCCAAGTATCATCCTTACTTGATTCTCCTAATATCATACCATACAATATGGAGTATAAGTGACTACCGTGATGGATATTCGTTAGCGTCGCTCTCGTCCTAATAATGCTACCCAGTCCTTCCATAATGCATTTAATTTAGTAAATTATGTGGTTTCTAAGGTAGTTCATTTGAATCAAACGCAAAACATCAATCCTAAAATAACAATAAGTCCACACTCTCAAATTTAACTTTAAACTTGTAATCCATTCATCAATCATCAACCAGTCAACTTAACAGTTATCACCTTAATATGATCATCGTCCAAATGAAATACATTCAAGATACCACAAGCAACATTTAAGCCACCAAATTTATCAATCCTAAGCACTTCTAAGTTCACAAAGCACTTCTCAAGTACATCTCCTAGTCACTTCCATCCTTTATCACAACATCATGTACTCAATCCCTTGTTTATACCCTCTGTCTTAAAAATCTATTCCCAATTCCAATCAAATCTTTAACAAATAATCAATGCAATCTAAAGATGGCAAGTTTAGCAATCAAATATACTAATTACAATCATTTTCATCCACAAAGCAAACACCTATATTTATAAATCCTTACTTTATATTTACTAAGAACTCAATATCAATATCCTATCCTCTTGTCAATATTCTTTTGATGTGTCCTATATATATATTTAGTAACCCTTTAAACATTTAAATCACCTTTACCCAGTCCTCACCAATAGTCTTAACCTTGATACAACTCTTTTGTTTTAATATCCGTTTGAACAAATGAGAATTCAAACAATTCTATTTAGACTCTACACTTGCTACATCTTGGTTTCCTTCTCATTAAAATCATGGCTTCTATTACCTTGCACTATCCTATAAGACCATTCCAATTTTTCCATTCAACAATTTAACATTGACAAGTCCATCACAAGCATCAAGGATTTCTAGTATTCACCCATGACAAGATCCCTAAATCAACTAAGCCAATAACCAAATTGATCAACATACTCAACTCAACAATCACCATTAAATTTAATTACTTTTCACACTTATCAAACATAATTCCCAATATCCTCTCCAACTAATATTTATTTACGCTTATTAATCAATAAGGAATTGATGACACCACAATTACACCTTATCATCATAACCATTATTCATAAACACAATCATTTCAGTCACCTTCATCATAATCCAGTTCCTATGCATTTAAATTCTATCCAAATCGATAACCAGAACACAAGGCCCGAAATAATCAACCTTTCTTCACATATCACTTACTTTGTCAATGAAACAACTAAGCCTTGTTTGAAAAACACTGTATATTTCTCATATAATTAACACACTAGCTAGTGAGAATAAATAACAAAATAAACAACCCAATTGTTATGACATGAATCTTTCCTCAAACTTTTAAACATATTACCTTTCCCAAAACCATCACGCTAGTTATAACAAATAGACTTTCTAATCCTCACAGTTCTCCTCTAGTCAAAACAGAATCATGAGTAACCAAACTCCACAATTCAACATGCAAGAGACTTCCTCAATCCAATTTTAGTAATGGAATTCTTCTTTATGATCGAACCCATTGTCAAAAACAGAACAACAAGAATAACCCATGCCCAAACTATCTAATTTAATTTCACCTAACCTTATCCCAAAATCAAAAACATACATAAATCGCACAATCATATCAACCAGCCCAAAACTTCATCATGCAAGCTAAAAAAATATCTATAACTCTTCGTTTAAAGCTGGAAAAACAAAATTTAATACATCTCCAGCCCATACCTATTCGGTCAGTAAGGAAAAACAAGAGTAATTGAAAACTTAAAACCAACCCTAAACTCACAATCAACCAATCAAACAAACAAACACTATATTTCAACCTTAATAGGCTCTTACAACAACTAAATGAAATTTTGTACCCCCAATCCTAAACTTAAATCGCTCTCTCATTCAAGTTCCTCCCAACTCGCAGAGAAAAATGAGGAATGATGGTAGGAGCTCACCTATGCTTAACCCTTTAATTGAATGCTACAATCAGTGTCGTCGTGGTTGCCTTGCTTCGCCGGATTCTCGCCGGAAAATGACGCTGGCCGTGAGGGAGAAACAGAAACCGAGAGAGAAGAATGAAAAGTGAGAAATCAACCTAAAAAATAACATAGCTCGAGAAACCCAAGAAAAGACGGAGCTTTACCTCTCCTTTTTAGTCATCCGCCGCTGCAGCCGCTGTTTGAGCCCGCCGAGATTCGCTGGTCGCCGGTACAGAGACAAGAAGAGGACGAAAAGGTCGAAGGTGAATGGAAGAGAAGGGATCGAAGGAAGAAAAGAATGGTTTGATGATGATGGTGAGAGGGCCGCGGCCGCCGGTGGCCGTCCGTAGGTCTTGCCGGAGGCAGTGAAAACACAGGGGTGGGGAAGAAGGTAACGAATGAGAGGGAAGGAGGGGTGGCTAGGGTTTTGAGAATGAATAAGGTGAGTATATATATATATATATATATAATTTATAGAAAATACAATTAACTACCCATTTGTTTATACTTAATTATATTTCTAGCCCCAAAAGTTTGTATATAACACTATACCTCTTTTCTCTCCATTACAATGTTATCTAGTTTACACAACACTTTTCATGAGAGTTTATAATTCCCAATATCTCTTTGAACTATATTTCTTTAAATTCTAAAGTAAATAAGATTTTATATTTATAATTTGTCCCAAAAATCGTAAAATTCCTCCCCAATACTTTAAATTTCCTAAATAACACTGCAATAATTTCTTATTATCCTTAATTAAAATTTGGGATGTTACAATTCACCCCACCTTTTAGGAATTTTGTCCTCAAAATTCGCTAAACATACCACTTAGCATATAAGAAATACTCATTTCACGCTGCGTTACTCCTATAAACTCCAACTATTCAACCACAATTTAAGGCATTCAACCCCATCCTTCATCATTCAACTTTAGTCCTCAATTAAACATCATCTTTGGTCAGATTATATATTCAGCTTTAACCAACTAGATGTCAAAATTACCCCAACTCTCGACTCTCGTCGCTCTTTCCAAACTTATGGTTCATACTCCCTATACTTTTAATCCTATGATCTATTCCATGTGTCCTCCATTAATTTGTAGGTAAGTTACAAATTCTCATCCTACTTTCCCTATCCAACTTTCATTTACTAAACCTTAACCTCCAATTATTTTTCTCAATCATATTCCCAAGTCTCACTTATTACTGTTAGATAACAATTCCCTTGAAATTTGTTCCTCATTTCTGCTCATGACTCAAACCTAACTAAGTAAAACCAAATCAATATCATCATCAAATTCGTGATCAATTACCTTCAATTCCAAAAAAAAATACATCAAAGAACTGTTTATAAGACTCGTGATTCAGGCAATCCAATCTTATGTGTGTAAGGCGGATTTCGCTTGTGCTCTATCATTTTATTAAAACTCCTTGCAATGCTAACATTATAGGCATAGAAATTCAAGAATAAAAACACAGTTTTCCATTACACATCTAAGTTCTAATATTAAAATCTATTACTCTACAGAATAATTATCACGTCATATGGCTCACTACATTTTAATTACCTTTAGTTCCATACATCATGAAAACAACCAACCATTATCTCACATCCTTTCCTTTCCAAATCTTTGTTTCTCTAAAAACTCCATTTAATTTTAAATGTTTTTTTTTCCACATTTCTAGTCCTTTTCATGTCACTATAATTTTCTCAATATTTCCATTCACACCTAAAAGTATTAAATTTAGCAACTCGTAATCCCACACAACATTCCATCCTCCCAAACTAATATCATTTGCATTTCTTTTGCAACCGCTTCTTATGTCCTACCATTTATCATTCCACTAGTATGACTAACTAAACATATTAATAATATCCTTCCAATTCAACTTAAATATTAACAATAGCGGAAAAAAAAATTTTGTATCATACATGAATAGATATATTCCCGCAGCATTGCTCCTAAGTAGTTAAGCCTTGTAATCATTTATATTTCACCTAAAATTTAAATATTCACATCTTAAACCAGCTCAGTCCTTTACACCATATTCACAATTATTGCACTATTTTTCCATAACTCACTCAGCCACGGCATCAAATAGTAACAGACAATCCAAAGTATTCTCCCTATTCAACCTTAATCCAAAACCTAATTTTTTTTTTCCAATCATTCATTTAGCATTTAAACCACAAAGCAGACATTTTAAATCAGATTCCAATACTGCACATTTTAAATCTTAAAGTAGAAAATAATTCCTTCAATTCCATTATTAACTCATGTTCATCAACTATACCTTTCATCCACTACCATCACATTCTATATCCCATATAGTCCCAATCATAAACATCAAATAATAAACAAGGTTCCTCCTCAACATTCAAAAAAAACTCAACTACTAATAATTAACTTCTAGTGAAATCAAAACTATAACCAATGTGAAAATAGACAAGGTAAGATCTTAGACTCAATTGATCACTTGATACTTCATTACTTTATATTCTATTGCACTAAGAATCTTTCATTACCATTTTTTTTTCTTCTCATTATGCCCACAGAATCTACCTAGGGTACTAATCAACTTTTATAAATCTTTAACGTAACACTTCATCTCCAGACACAATTTGAATATGTAGGGTCATATACCTATTCTTATTTACCTTTATTATTATCCAAGCAATGTCAAAATCTCATTCTAACTTAATTCCATAATAACAAACTTCTAAACTTTATCCTACCAAGGCCATACTGGCTACACTGGCCATTTGATACACTAGTCAACCAAGAACAAAGATAAAACAATTCAAGTAAAAGTCATAGTTTCTTTCTAGATTAATATACATGATGCGAGAATAGTTATCATCCTCCCTTTGTTTACTGTTACTATTGGTGCTAGTAAATAAATTTTTTTTTATCCCAAAATGTAATCTAATTCATATTGTGGTTAATTAACCCCATAAAGAATCATGTCATAAGCACCAATCCATCTAGTGAAATCGTCAAACTCTTGAAAATACCTACAAAGTTCGAAATTCCTTTTTAAAAACTACTTAAATTAAACATATAACATGTAAAATCAAATATGATCCAATTTGTAATGTGACCATCATTATGTCACAATTTAGAGAACATTACCAATATCCCTTTACTAAGACTATTGTGCAATTTCCCTTCCTTTTGAAAGCCCAAAATTCAATCCAATCACTATTTTTTTTCTAACAATTTGTATGTTAGTCTTTAACATTAATAAACCAATAGAAATTGTCAATCCTCACATTCTACTCCCTTGGCTTATCTTAGAAATTTAAGCCAACATTTACTCGCTTACCTACCTCAACTGTGTACTCCTAATCATTAATGAATCATCTCCAAATCTCTTCATATATCAACTTAGCCTGGTAAACCATACCTCATCCCAAAACTACCAAGATATATCTATATCTAAAACCTTCCAACCTCGTCAAGTTATATCATTTTACTAGTATCAACAAGCATTAAAAACCACATTTGATTCATAGTCCACATTTCCAATCAGACATTAGTAACAAAACCTTAAAGAATATTTGAAGTCTCCATTCTACATATAAACATTTCAATCATTTAGTTTCCTCGCCTACCAACCACAATAGAAATTTAGTATTTCCTACTCCAACCTATATTAATTATCTCTTATTATTTTCCAAAGTTTCTCTACTCCCCTTGACTCATAAGTTCTTCCGTGATGCCTCGACTATAATTATGCCTAGGTTCATAATTATATCCGAGACCCCAAAAGAAGAATCCTTATTCCGCCAATCTTCTCCTAAAATTTCTATCCATCACTTTTATCCGAAAACTTATATTCACCAATATTAAATCACTTCTAATAGATTCACTTTTAATCAATCTACCTATTTTGTTACCTGAGTAAGTCTTTGTCGACCTTATCCTTCCCACCAAGGGACATATCATATACCTCCAATAGAGCTGGTGATCATGCACATAGGGGAGCAAATCCATAAGATGTATATTGCCAAACTAAATGCAATGCAACAGGCAGGTTGTCGTTTACCAAATGCTCTGATACCAAGTTGTAACATTTTGTTATTAATTTCCTGATTAACCATTAGCATTAACTCTAAACGTATTTCCTTTGCTAACTATGATAGAAAAATGGTTTTCCTAATATTGTAACCCTATCATAGTTAGAAAAAGAGCTTTCTAACTATTTAAGTATTATTCATGATAGAAAATAATCACCTAATATCATATGAAAACTATCATGGATAATTACAAGCTAACCATGTTAGAAAGGATTAATCTAACATGGTTAATAAAATCAAACACATTTAATCAATAATTAAAACTAACCATGTTAGAAAGGATTAATCTAACATGGTTAATAAAAACAAACTCATTCAATTCATAACTAATTTCTTAATTAAAATAACAATAATGCGGAAGCGAATGCAAGCCTAAAACTCATTGGCAATATACATCCCACTAACATCCATAACCTATACCCTTTTTCCTGATCCTTGTGCTTGTGCATGATCACCTGAAAAAAATAAAGGGAATGGGGTGAGACAAACAATGTCTCAGTAACCAACACTTAACTCACTATAACAATGAGAAGTGTAGTTAGCAGAGCGTCTAAAGGGCACCACAGTTTTAAAATAATTCACCTGTATACAGTATACATGCACTCACATAACAGATATATATCCACACATCTCCAAATATCCAAAATAAATATGATTGACACTGTGCCCCAGTCTCTACTCTGAAAGGCATATTTCCCCTGTCTCTAATCAAAAGGAAATAATAAACGGAGCCCGTCTCTACTCGGAAACCGTAAGTCCCTGTCTCTACTCAATAAGACTAGTACAACTAACCGTCGATTGCGCTATCAAACGGTTACATCGGCCGATGGTACAAGCAGTGTCATGCAAAAACCATCCACATTCCAATTCCATCAACAGAATACTACATATATATCAAAACCCTTGTATGAAAATACCTTGGTTGAAAGGCACCCAATAGCCTGTTTTAATATCAAACTAGCTTTTTTGAAAGTTTCATAAATACATAGATAGAAAAGGGATTTGAAAATCTCGACTAACATCAGTCTCGATGTTATAGTCAGGTAAGAGTGGTTACCTGTGACCCTTAGCACTCTGCTGTTTTCCCCTTCTCTTGTAGATTTTTCTCCAAGTATCATCCTTACTTGATTCTCCTAATATCATACCATACAATATGGAGTATAAGTGACTACCGTGATGGATATTCGTTAGCGTCGCTCTCGTCCTAATAATGCTACCCAGTCCTTCCATAATGCATTTAATTTAGTAAATTATGTGGTTTCTAAGGTAGTTCATTTGAATCAAACGCAAAACATCAATCCTAAAATAACAATAAGTCCACACTCTCAAATTTAACTTTAAACTTGTAATCCATTCATCAATCATCAACCAGTCAACTTAACAGTTATCACCTTAATATGATCATCGTCCAAATGAAATACATTCAAGATACCACAAGCAACATTTAAGCCACCAAATTTATCAATCCTAAGCACTTCTAAGTTCACAAAGCACTTCTCAAGTACATCTCCTAGTCACTTCCATCCTTTATCACAACATCATGTACTCAATCCCTTGTTTATACCCTCTGTCTTAAAAATCTATTCCCAATTCCAATCAAATCTTTAACAAATAATCAATGCAATCTAAAGATGGCAAGTTTAGCAATCAAATATACTAATTACAATCATTTTCATCCACAAAGCAAACACCTATATTTATAAATCCTTACTTTATATTTACTAAGAACTCAATATCAATATCCTATCCTCTTGTCAATATTCTTTTGATGTGTCCTATATATATATTTAGTAACCCTTTAAACATTTAAATCACCTTTACCCAGTCCTCACCAATAGTCTTAACCTTGATACAACTCTTTTGTTTTAATATCCGTTTGAACAAATGAGAATTCAAACAATTCTATTTAGACTCTACACTTGCTACATCTTGGTTTCCTTCTCATTAAAATCATGGCTTCTATTACCTTGCACTATCCTATAAGACCATTCCAATTTTTCCATTCAACAATTTAACATTGACAAGTCCATCACAAGCATCAAGGATTTCTAGTATTCACCCATGACAAGATCCCTAAATCAACTAAGCCAATAACCAAATTGATCAACATACTCAACTCAACAATCACCATTAAATTTAATTACTTTTCACACTTATCAAACATAATTCCCAATATCCTCTCCAACTAATATTTATTTACGCTTATTAATCAATAAGGAATTGATGACACCACAATTACACCTTATCATCATAACCATTATTCATAAACACAATCATTTCAGTCACCTTCATCATAATCCAGTTCCTATGCATTTAAATTCTATCCAAATCGATAACCAGAACACAAGGCCCGAAATAATCAACCTTTCTTCACATATCACTTACTTTGTCAATGAAACAACTAAGCCTTATTTGAAAAACACTGTATATTTCTCATATAATTAACACACTAGCTAGTGAGAATAAATAACAAAATAAACAACCCAATTGTTATGACATGAATCTTTCCTCAAACTTTTAAACATATTACCTTTCCCAAAACCATCACGCTAGTTATAACAAATAGACTTTCTAATCCTCACAGTTCTCCTCTAGTCAAAACAGAATCATGAGTAACCAAACTCCACAATTCAACATGCAAGAGACTTCCTCAATCCAATTTTAGTAATGGAATTCTTCTTTATGATCGAACCCATTGTCAAAAACAGAACAACAAGAATAACCCATGCCCAAACTATCTAATTTAATTTCACCTAACCTTATCCCAAAATCAAAAACATACATAAATCGCACAATCATATCAACCAGCCCAAAACTTCATCATGCAAGCTAAAAAAATATCTATAACTCTTCGTTTAAAGCTGGAAAAACAAAATTTAATACATCTCCAGCCCATACCTATTCGGTCAGTAAGGAAAAACAAGAGTAATTGAAAACTTAAAACCAACCCTAAACTCACAATCAACCAATCAAACAAACAAACACTATATTTCAACCTTAATAGGCTCTTACAACAACTAAATGAAATTTTGTACCCCCAATCCTAAACTTAAATCGCTCTCTCATTCAAGTTCCTCCCAACTCGCAGAGAAAAATGAGGAATGATGGTAGGAGCTCACCTATGCTTAACCCTTTAATTGAATGCTACAATCAGTGTCGTCGTGGTTGCCTTGCTTCGCCGGATTCTCGCCGGAAAATGACGCTGGCCGTGAGGGAGAAACAGAAACCGAGAGAGAAGAATGAAAAGTGAGAAATCAACCTAAAAAAAACATAGCTCGAGAAACCCAAGAAAAGACGGAGCTTTACCTCTCCTTTTTAGTCATCCGCAGCTGCAGCCGCCGTTTGAGCCCGCCGAGATTCGCTGGTCGCCGGTACAGAGACAAGAAGAGGACGAAAAGGTCGAAGGTGAATGGAAGAGAAGGGATCGAAGGAAGAAAAGAATGGTTTGATGATGATGGTGAGAGGGCCGCGGCCGCCGGTGGCCGTCCGTAGGTCTTGCCGGAGGCAGTGAAAACATAGGGGTGGGGAAGAAGGTAACGAATGAGAGGGAAGGAGGGGTGGCTAGGGTTTTGAGAATGAATAAGGTGAGTATATATATATATATATAATTTATAGAAAATACAATTAACTACCCATTTGTTTATACTTAATTATATTTCTAGCCCCAAAAGTTTGTATATAACACTATACCTCTTTTCTCTCCATTACAATGTTATCTAGTTTACACAACACTTTTCATGAGAGTTTATAATTCCCAATATCTCTTTGAACTATATTTCTTTAAATTCTAAAGTAAATAAGATTTTATATTTATAATTTGTCCCAAAAATCGTAAAATTCCTCCCCAATACTTTAAATTTCCTAAATAACACTGCAATAATTTCTTATTATCCTTAATTAAAATTTGGGATGTTACATATATTGCCAATCTATATGCAATGCAACACAGTCCAGGGTTATCGTATGCCAAATACTGATAACCAAGTTGTAACAATCTGTTACTTAATCCCTAATTAATTAATGATATCCATTTTAATTCTATAATCTATTTACTAACTATGATAGGAAAAGGATTTTCCATAACATCAATATACCTATCATAGTTAGAAAAAGAACATTCTAGTGAACAAGACATTATCCATGATAGAAAAGGATTTCCTGATACAACATAAATACTATCATGGATAATTAAAAGCTAACCAAGTTAGAAAGGATTTGCCTAACATGGTTAATAAACAAAACTACTTGATATTAAACAATTAATAAATATATATACATGCGGAAGCGAATGCAGACCTATAAATTGACAATATATAATTCTAAATAAACTACACAACCTCCACTACCTAATTCCCTTTCCTGATGCTTGCGCCGGTGCATGAATACCTGCAAAAATGTCAGTAATCGTGGGATGAGACAATTTGTCCCAGTAATCACCGCTTAACTCACTATAACAGTGAGATGTGCGGTAGCGAGGGCGTCTAAAGGGTACCACAGTTTTAAAATCAGTAATACATATATATAAATCAAACCTTCCTATGTGTCACGTCAGTCTTTCTGCCATTTCCAAATCAATGCATTTCACCATCTCTACCTCCAATACAACCATACCACCCCACAACTCTCACATTCACCTATAGATACATCGTGCCATCACGGAGGCATTTATTCCAGCATCCAACTTCACTATATGATTTGACATTGTGCCCCTCTCTATAATGAGGGGGCAAATTTCCCTCTCTGGCAATCTCCAGAGAGAGAACCCCAATTCTGTTTCCATTGCAGAACGGGAACGGTTGGACTCTTCAATGCTAAACAACCGTAGGTCACTTTCCCTCAATAAGTTGACCTATGATTCCCGGTCTAATCAATCCGAAAAGGATCATCAGTACAAATAACTGTCGATACTAAAATGAATTATAATGGTCAAGCTTAACTTATTTAACGTCGTTACTAAATAAGCAACGAAAATAATCCTTGGTTATCACAAATGGACCACAATATTGTATATTATGTTGGATGCACTTTGCTATATTCTAGAGTACTAAAAATGCACCTTAACCCTATATTAAAAGATGATTAGATTATTAAAATTCAAAAAAAGAATACATGAATTATAACCAAAGATTTTTCAAAGTAGAAATAGATTTGGTGAGTAGTTCAATACTAAACCAAAAGTAGGAATATAAGAAAATAGAAATAGAATATCCTAATAATTAACGTGTAATTTTATAAAAATTGAAACTTGATAAACAAAGTTGTAATCCAATACAAAACATATATTTCTCACGGTAAATAATCTCTGAGCCGCTTGGGTTGAGTATTGCGACATGAAAAACCTTAATTAAGGGATCAAAACCCATGTAGTTTGAAGGGGTAGAAAGGTGTGTCACTTGATTGGTGTTTTTTAGCAAAATGATTATTTGATATTGGACAAAAGTGCAAAAATGGTAACGAACTATTACGCTAGGAGCACTCAAGGGCAACACGTATTTTCGGTCTCAATTATGGGAATGAAGAATAAATTTTGGTGCAATTTAGGTAACACTGTTTAGTTTGACTGACGTTGACCGTTAAAAGCTGAAGTGGCGGGAGAAATGAAATTTTTTGCTGACGTGGCGTGCTTATGTGGCAATTATTTCTCTGAGTGTGTGGGACCCACATTATTTAAATTAATAAACAATATAAACCCCACCCCCATCTTTTTCCCCGTGTGCGCCCCCGCCCCCCCCCCCCCAAAAAAAACAAACACCCACCCGCCCTCTTCACCCCTCCCATACCCACCACCACTACTTCGGCACCCTCACCCCACCAAAACACCTCTACCACTTCAGCCACAACACCGCCGCCGCCTCCTCCCCAACCCGCCCAGCCATCACAATACACCCCACACACACAAACGCCAATCATCTTCATCACGCACACACACAGACACCCCAACACACACAAATAGAGATCTACTTGTTGCCAGCCGTCGCGCGCTAGAAATAAGGAAGGCAGAGCAGAGAATGGATGTGAAGACAGAGAAGATGATGGTGAAAATGGGGAGGGCGATGGGGGAAGATTGGGGAGGGCGAATGACGGCAGCGGTGTCGTGGCCGAAGTGGTGGAGGTGTTTTGGTGGGGTGGAGGTGCCGAAGTAGAGTTGGTGGTAGGGGTGGAAATGAGCTAGACTGTAAATAGGCGGCCTACGACTCGGCCTGTTTAGGGCCTGACTCGGCCTGGCCTTTTAATAAAAAGTCCAGACACATGCTTATTTACAAGCCCTTTTACCTAAAAAGGGCAGATCTATTTTAGTAAAGTCTGGCTCGAAAGCCTTCAGGAATGACTCGTTTAATATTACTACTACTTACTACTAATAATAAAATAATAATATTAATAAAAGCTACAACATTCATTTACACAATTTGTACCCTAGCCTCTTGTGGTCTTGCCCTCTCAACTCTCATACCCTAACCGCTCTCATCACTTTGAATGAGAATATTGTTATTTAGTTTGTTAAGTTGACTTTTGAGAGACTCTTTGGTTGAAGTTTAATTTTGACTTTGTTGCTTATTATGTATGACTTTCAATGACATGTTTATTGTGCTCGTACTTTGCTGTTTAGTATGGTTTCAATCAGGTTTGCTATTTCCAATTGGTTCTAATAGTGAATTTAGTTTTAATCCTCGTTTTCTGTTACAGTAAGGATGGTGTCAATGATGGATTGATGGTGGTGTAAAGTTTGTGACCAATGTGTCATATTTATGGTCCTTTCATTTTCATTTTAAAACAGAATCAAAGCAAAGATAGGTAAATCATATATTACACAAGGATAAAATATTGAATTTCAAAATATTGTGACAATGAGGGTATTTATAAAAAAAACACTTAAGAAGCATGAGTGCACAAGAGTGATTCTAACTTATCTCAAAATATTGTGACGAGACACTGTGTTGTGTCTAAAAGTTATGTCACCTTTGCCTAAATGAGATGTGAGAAATTGTGGATGCCTCTGTCTCTCAAGAGACATTCATTGGCATAAGAAAAGAAGGGTAAGGAGAGATTTCATGTAACACCCTAAATTTTTATTCTAAAATATAATTAAATTAGATAGGAATGAAAAATATAAATTATAAGTTCAAGCTTTATGAAATGTAATAAAAGAGAAAATTTTGGACAAACGGTTAGAAATTATGAAAATAGTGTTAATATTTCCTATTTTGTATTAGTAGACTATTTGTATATTTTAGTCATAATTGTGGACTATAGTATTAGGAAATAATTAGAGTAGAAAGATGTTTGTTATTATTAGGTAAACTTGTAGGGAAAGTTTATTATCTTTTAGGATATTTTTGTATTATAAATTATAAATATGTTATCATATCAATGAAATATTCTTTAGACTATTCACTCATATTTTTTTCCACACAAACTAAGTTTTATTTTTATTAAATAAATAGGAAGAAAAGATTTAAATGGAGAGAAAGGGGTATAAGTGTCAGATAAGAGATGTTGGAGTCATAAATATAATCAAGAATAAACAAGTGGGTACCAAATTGGAATTTTCCCTCTCATTAAATATAAATACATAACTAAAACCTAATCCTTCCACCTAAACAAAAACCATCGCCTCTTGTAACATCCCAAATTTTTAATTACGGATAATAAAATTATTGAGGTGTTATTTAGGAAAATTGAGTTTTAGGGAGAAATTTATGGAGATTTTTGTTATTAAATCTTAATTATTTTAGAAATTAAAGAAATATAGCTAAAGGAGTTATTTGGAGTTAGAAACTTACATAAAAGTATTTTGAAATTTAGATAACATTATGATTGGAGAAGGGGAAATAGTAAAATATACAAACTTTTGGGCTAAATATATAATTAAGAATAGATAATAGGGTAGTATATTGTAATTTTCCCTAACACATATATATATATTCACCTTCATCATCATCAAAATCGCCCCTCCCTTCTCCATCTGTCTTCTCCTTCTTCTTCGATCTCTCGCCCCTCCGCCCCGACTCCTCTTTTCTCCTTCCCTGTCCATGTTTGTCGGCCGCCCTGGAGGCCGCCGTTAACGACGATGGCGGAGAAGGAAGCCGCCGTGGGTTCCTTCTCCCTTCCCCGCGAATTTCCTTCTTCATTCAAGCCCTCTCAACTCACCCCCTTCAGCGACGGCGGACTCCGGTGGCAGCGCGGCGGCGTTGTCCTCTTCCCTATCTACCTTTCTTCTACTCCTCTTAATTCCGGCAGCAGAGAAAGCCATTTCCGGCGACTGTGACCTCCGTCCTCCCTACAACCGAATTCTCTTTCTCCCCAACTCTTTGAAATCGTGTGGTTACTCATGTTCCTCATTGTTTCTTTCTTATTTGTCGAGTTTCATCTCCTCTCCGTCGACCACTTTGGTTTTCCGGCGAGACCGGCGGCGGACAATAGCGGGAAAGAGGTAAAGCTTCGGCCTTTATGGTGTTCTTGAGCTATGTTCTTCTGAATGTTGATTTCTAATGTTTGTTTTCCTTTCCCTTTTGTTTCCTTCGACCTCCACTCGCCTTTTTCATTTTTCTGCCGAGCTTAGCGACGGTTTCCGGCGACGACAAGCCCCTCTAAAGCCTGCGGATTAGGGTTCAAGTTTTGGTGAGTCCTCCTAACTCCTTTATACTCTCTCTTGCTTCTGCGATTTGGCTGAGAAGGAGTGAGGGTCCGATTTGATTTTTGGGACTTTGGGGTTTGAAATTGATTGAGTTTGATTGCTTTGATGACCTTATACTCAATTTGAAACTGAACGGTTCTCTGTTATTTCTCTGTTAGGGAATGTGAGATTTGAGTTTAACTTTCATTGCTTTGTTTGATTGCAAGTTACGAGTAAATTTATCCTAGTTATGTGCTGATTCTGGATGTTTTCTCTATTTCTCTGCCATAGTCTTATCATAGAAGATATGGTGTAGTTTTCACTTTGATTTGTATGATTAGGTTTTTGCTCATGAGGTTAGGAGTATATGTAAGAGAATTTTAATTTTTCTATGTTGAAAATTTGAAGAAGATTTTGGATTAGGAGATATTGTAATAGTTTAACTTGGGGTTTGTATAGGTGATTTTCAAAAGAGGTGTTAGAAAGAGGAGGAAAAAGTTATTAATTGTTGAATTCCATTGTATTAAAAAGAATTTGGATGAGTGGTAGTTGGTAGTTTAGTAGTGAATAAATTACGGTGATGTTTTAGGAATATTTTGTAATCTTGATGAGGTTTAGATTGAGTTGAAAGCTTGAAGTAATAATGGATTTGATTATGGTTTGAAGCCTTCAAAAATTTGATACAAATAGTGTAGGTGGTAAGTGTGTGCGGGAAACAATAATGAGGGAGTAGATAGTAAAGAAATGATTGCCAATGTGATAAGGTGCTGCTAGTTAGCTTAAACTTTTGTAGATAGTAAAGAAAATGATTGCCAATGTGATAAGGTGCTGCTAGTTAGCTTAAACTTTTGTAGATGGTAAAGAAAATGATTGCCAATGTGATAAGGTGCTGCTAGTTAGCTTAAATTTTTGTTGTTTTAAATGTGTCATCAATGTTAGCACTCTTTGGTAGAATTTCTTATGTCTGGAGTTAAAGTTTGATGGAAATGCTAATGTATGCAAAGCTAAGTGGGAAACTTGGGAAACATTATAAATTTTAGAAGGTATAACATTAATTATGAAATTTCATTAATTAAAGAAGTAAATATGTTATGCTTATGTTGAAGGTGGGATGCTGAAATGTGTTGGTACACCTAGGGAAGGTGATTGTTCCTTTTTGGATACAGGATGACAGTTAACATAAAATGGGATAATAAGATTTATAAGAAGATTTTATGATGATTTTGAAGTAGAAACAAGAGGGTATATGCTTGCTTATTTTTGGTATACTCTTAATGGCTATTGAAATGGTGGTAGTAAGTTAATCTTTATTGGATGATTCGCTGTTAGTAGTATTGTTTTAAGATAGGATGGGTATAAGTTTCCTTGAAGTGAATTGTAGTTTAATGATTTTTAGGATTTGATTAAAGTGATAACGATGACTGATTACATATTCAATTATTGTAAATTTCATCACTTATGATTTGAGGATACAAGTGTTCTTGCTTAATTTGACAGAGTTTTTGTTCGGTTTATGACTTGAGAAATAAAATGATGTATGCTCGTATATATATTCATTCAGGTGTTCTGTTTCGTTTTCTCTTATGTGTCCTATAGTATGATCAAGTATCTTGAAGTCAGAATTTGATAGCTTTGAGGTGTTTATGAACTTTGTTTTGGATTGAAAATAGACTTCTAGAATAGAGATTATAAACAAGGATTGGGTAGTAATGCAAACGAGAGAGACGTTAGTTAATGTATGCCTTAGAATGATTCTTAACTTCCTATTATTGCATGATGTAATAATAGGAAATGATGCGAAATACTTAGAGTTCTCAAGGCATGGTAAGGAAAGGAAGAGCAATAGTGAGCTAAAGGGCGACAGGTAATCACACTTAACCTTACTATAACATTGAGGGTGATGTTAGCTAGGATTTTGAAAAATCCTTTCTCACCCTCTATATATATATATATTATTTTTAAAATGGTATTTTTATACAAAACAGGCTATCTGTAGGTAAGTGTGAGAGTTGATGTGGTGGTATTAGTTGATGAGACTATGGAGATGATGAATTTGAGTTGATTTGGACGGAGGGACTTGAAGGTTGAATAAAAGACTTGACATGTATATATATATTATTGGTTTTAAAATGAGGTACCCCTTAGACGCCCTCGCTACCGCACATCTCACTGTTATAGTGAGTTAAGCGGTGATTACTGGGACAAATTGTCTCATCCCACGATTACTGACATTTTTGCAGGCATTCATGCACAGGCGCAAGCATCAGGAAAGGGAATTAGGTAGTAGAAGTTATATGGTTTATTTGAATTTGTATATTGCCAATTTGTATAGGCCTACATTCGTTTCCGCATGTATATAACTATTTATTGTTAAATATCAACTAGTTTTGTTTATTAACCATGTTAGGCAAATTCTTTCTAACATGGTTAGCAATAAATTATCCATGATAGCAGCTGTGCTGTATTAGTTTATTCTTTTCTATCATGGATAATATTTCAATCATTAGGATATTCTTTTGCTAACTATGATAGGATATTGATATTATGGAAATCCTTTTTCTATCATAGTTAGTCAGGGTATTATTGAATTAATTAGGGAATTAGTAACACAATGTTACAACTTGGTTATCAGTGTTTGGTATACGATAACCCTGGACTGTGCTGCATTTCATTTAGATTGGCAATATACATTTTCTAGATTCTCTTCCTCTTGTGCATGATCACCACCTGTCTGCGAGGTTATGGTTAATCCGTTGGTGGGGAGAGTGGTAGAATTGCAACAAGAATGTTCAAGTGATATTGGTAAATGGATTGGGATTTTATAAGATTGATCTGTAAAATTTAATTATTGGAAGAGATTGTTGGTTTGATTGAGTTATTCTATTATTTTGGAGCTTAGAGATTTAGAGGTATGAGAGGTGGAAATGATTATGGCTTATAATATGAGACATTGTGAATCTTAGATAAGTTCTATATGTTATTGTGATGATATAGCGAAATTGATTTAGTTGGAGTAGTTACAAGGATTTTGATGCCTTAAGTTTGGAATAAATTGGAAATTAATGGAGTAGTCTTAGGATTCTAAGTATTGGAGTTGATAAAATAGTAAGTTTATTAGAAATTTAGTGTTGACTTAGATAAGATTTTCAAGAGGAGTATAAGAATGAGAAAAATAAGTTTGGAGTATAGCATGATTGTTTGTGAATAATTGAAATGTTGAAAAAAGAAGTTGATTTAGAGGTGGCTGAAGTGAATAGATGTATTACAGTTTGTTTCTGAGAATAAGCAGATTAGTGACTATTTTGGTCAAAATTTAAGAGAAATGGTATAGATTTAGGAATTTAGCGTAGTAAACTGATTTTCAATTATGGAAAAGAGGTCAAATCTTGTGATTATTAAGTTGATTAGTGCATATTAGTTATGATATTACTGAAGGGTGAAGTGGTATAAAGTGAGATTATTATGGAATGTGATGCTTTCATCAAATGTTTATATGTTAGTGTTAGAATTTAGTTGGTTTGAGTGGAGTGATTATCTATGATTAATTGGAAAGAGTGGGACAAAGTAGAAATAGCTATAAGAATGAAATATAACCTATGGAGAAGGTCACAAAAGTGGTTGGAGGACTCATAGTGTCTTAAATAGACTATTATTGGATTTTGAGATTTAAGTAGTGTTATGGAATAAAGTGTATGGACTGACTATCTATGTGGTGATTGAAGAATTTTGTTTGGTTGGAATAGCTATTCGAAATTCATAAAGGAATGTTGATAAAAAAAAAAACAAAAAAAAAATTTAAGTTGTGGAGGTTATAAATTGCACTTTTAGAGGAGAATTTAAGAGTATCTTGAAGTTCTTGCTTTAGATCTATGAGTGTATAGAAAGATTTATTGAGAAAAATTGTGAAACTAAGGTTGGTTGGTTTGGAAGAAGTTGGAGTTAATAGAAAAATTTGAGGATTTGGACTATATATATGCGGATAGATGAACAAGTTTGATGGCATAATTGACATTGAGATGAAGTGTGTGATTGAGGAATCAAGGTGACTAAGGGTAACTTGTCTAGTACAGATGGTAGAGTTTTGGGATTTGGATTCAATGATTAAATAAGATCAAGGTTTAACATCCTAATTCCAGGTTGGGCAAAGATCTCCCACATTTCTATATAGGTTTCTCTAGCATCCGGTGAGGATTTTGAGAATGTCGAGTAATGAACTATGGGTTTATGGGGATTATTAGAACTTTAATATTCAGTCAATTGATAAATTGGCTTATTTGAGATGTTATTTGACTTTGTGTGTTGGAGGTTTGTCTGGATTGAGTAATGCGAATTGGAGGATTATGGTATGCGTCTATATATGAATTTGACATAACTTTGCTTGTTTGATCTTGTACTTGGACTGATTGTTTCCAAAGTTTTCTTCTTGTTTATGGCTGACCATTTGCTGATGTATGTGTGGAACCCACCTTAGGATTTAAGAAAGCTAAATGCGGTTTGTATTGCTGATTTCTGCGCATGTACAGTGATATGTCGAGTTTTGTATAGTTTGCAAATTTTGTTTCTTTCTTCAATCTGTTTATTCAAATTGCTTGGGAGTGGAACCTTAATAATGTTGAGTTGATATGTGTGTATTTTCTGTATGTTCAGTTTTTTTTTGTTTAGAAAATTGGGTGGATTTCTGTTTTGGTTTGTGATCTTCCCTTATTGCCTATGAATCCTTTTAGGTTATGGTGCAATCATATTGATATTAAATTTCTGAAATGTGGGGTTATTGATTTATGGATTGTTACTGATTTGGTTTGACTCCTTTGTTGATTTTGAGACTTTGGCATGATTAAAGTAAATTTGCTGCATGGTAAATGAAATTGAATGAAGAAGTAAAGCAGAAATTTAAGTAGTAAACAATTATAATGAAATAGAGATATAATTTAGTCAAGTATAATAAGAATTAGACATTGAGAGATGGATAGGAGTTTTAGGGGGAAATTGACGGAATGAGGATTCTTCTTTTGGGGTCTCGGATATAATTATGAACCTAGGCATAATCATAGTCGAGGCATCATTGAAGACCTTATGAGTCAAGAGGAATAAAGAAAATTAGGAAGTAATTGGAGATAATTAATATACGTTGAAGTAGAAAATATCCAATTTCTCTTATGGTTGCTAGATGAGGATGCTTATTACTGTTATTGGAGACATATCGAATGTGTATTTTGTTGAGAAATGAGATTGAAGTTTGATTCTTGGAGCACTAAGGTAAACGTTATATAGTGAAGGTTTGAGTCAAAGAGAGATTAATTCAAAGTTGAATTGAGAGATTTTAATCTAGATGGCATGTCATGGCGAATTTTGAGGACAAAATTCCTAAAAGGTGGGGATAATTGTAACATCCCAAATTTTTAATTAAGGATAATAAAATTATTGAGGTGTTATTTAGGAAATTTGAGTTTTAGGGAGAAATTTATGGAGATTTATTGTTATTAAATCTTAATTATTTTAGAAATTAAAGAAATATAGCTAAAGGAGTTATTTGGAGTTAGAAACTTACATAAAAGTATTTTGAAATTTAGATAACATTATGATTGGAGAAGGGGAAATAGTAAAATATACAAACTTTTGGGCTAAATATATAATTAAGAATAGATAATAGGGTAGTATATTGTAATTTTCCCTAACACATATATATATTCACCTTCATCATCATCAAAATCGCCCCCTCCCTTCTCCATCTGTCTTCTCCTTCTTCTTCGATCTCTCGCCCCTCCGCCCCGACTCCTCTTTTCTCCTTCCATGTCCATGTTCGTCGGCCGCCCTGGAGGCCGCCGTTAACGGCGACGGCGGAGAAGGAAGCCGCCGTGGGTTCCTTCTCCCTTCCCCGCGAATCTCCTTCTTCATTCAAGCCCTCTCAACTCACCCCCTTCAGCGACGACGGACTCCGGTGGCAGCGCGGCGGCGTTGTCCTCTTCCCTATCTACCTTTCTTCTACTCCTCTTAATTCCGGCAGCAGAGAAAGCCATTTCCGGCGACTGTGACCTCCGTCCTCCCTACAACCGAATTCTCTTCCTCCCCAACTCTTTGAAATCGTGTGGTTACTCATGTTCCTCACTGTTTCTTTCTTATTTGTCGAGTTTCATCTCCTCTCCGTCGACCACTTTGGTTTTCCGGCGAGACCGGCGGCGGACAATAGCGGGAAAGAGGTAAAGCTTCGACCTTTATGGTGTTCTTGAGCTATGTTCTTCTGAATGTTGATTTCTAATGTTTGTTTTCCTTTCCCCTTTTGTTTCCTTCGACCTCCACTCGCCTTTTTCATTTTTCTGCCGAGCTTAGTGACGGTTTCCGGCGACGACAAGCCCCTCTAAAGCCTGCGGATTAGGGTTCAAGTTTTGGTGAGTCCTCCTAACTCCTTTATACTCTCTCTTGCTTCTGCGATTTGGCTGAGAAGGAGTGAGGGTCCGATTTGATTTTTGGGACTTTGGGGTTTGAAATTGATTGAGTTTGATTGCTTTGATGACCTTATACTCAATTTGAAACTGAACGGTTCTCTGTTATTTCTCTGTTAGGGAATGTGAGATTTGAGTTTAACTTTCATTGCTTTGTTTGATTGCAAGTTACGAGTAAATTTATCCTAGTTATGTGCTGATTCTGGATGTTTTCTCTATTTCTCTGCCATAGTCTTATCATAGAAGATATGGTGTAGTTTTCACTTTGATTTGTATGATTAGGTTTTTGCTCATGAGGTTAGGAGTATATGTAAGAGAATTTTAATTTTTCTATGTTGAAAATTTGAAGAAGATTTTGGATTAGGAGATATTGTAATAGTTTAACTTGGGGTTTGTATAGGTGATTTTCAAAAGAGGTGTTAGAAAGAGGAGGAAAAAGTTATTAATTGTTGAATTCCATTGTATTAAAAAGAATTTGGATGAGTGGTAGTTGGTAGTTTAGTAGTGAATAAATTACGGTGATGTTTTAGGAATATTTTGTAATCTTGATGAGGTTTAGATTGAGTTGAAAGCTTGAAGTAATAATGGATTTGATTATGGTTTGAAGCCTTCAAAAATTTGATACAAATAGTGTAGGTGGTAAGTGTGTGCGGGAAACAATAATGAGGGAGTAGATAGTAAAGAAATGATTGCCAATGTGATAAGGTGCTGCTAGTTAGCTTAAACTTTTGTAGATAGTAAAGAAAATGATTGCCAATGTGATAAGGTGCTGCTAGTTAGCTTAAACTTTTGTAGATGGTAAAGAAAATGATTGCCAATGTGATAAGGTGCTGCTAGTTAGCTTAAATTTTTGTTGTTTTAAATGTGTCATCAATGTTAGCACTCTTTGGTAGAATTTCTTATGTCTGGAGTTAAAGTTTGATGGAAATGCTAATGTATGCAAAGCTAAGTGGGAAACTTGGGAAACATTATAAATTTTAGAAGGTATAACATTAATTATGAAATTTCATTAATTAAAGAAGTAAATATGTTATGCTTATGTTGAAGGTGGGATGCTGAAATGTGTTGGTACACCTAGGGAAGGTGATTGTTCCTTTTTGGATACAGGATGACAGTTAACATAAAATGGGATAATAAGATTTATAAGAAGATTTTATGATGATTTTGAAGTAGAAACAAGAGGGTATATGCTTGCTTATTTTTGGTATACTCTTAATGGCTATTGAAATGGTGGTAGTAAGTTAATCTTTATTGGATGATTCGCTGTTAGTAGTATTGTTTTAAGATAGGATGGGTATAAGTTTCCTTGAAGTGAATTGTAGTTTAATGATTTTTAGGATTTGATTAAAGTGATAACGATGACTGATTACATATTCAATTATTGTAAATTTCATCACTTATGATTTGAGGATACAAGTGTTCTTGCTTAATTTGACAGAGTTTTTGTTCGGTTTATGACTTGAGAAATAAAATGATGTATGCTCGTATATATATTCATTCAGGTGTTCTGTTTCGTTTTCTCTTATGTGTCCTATAGTATGATCAAGTATCTTGAAGTCAGAATTTGATAGCTTTGAGGTGTTTATGAACTTTGTTTTGGATTGAAAATAGACTTCTAGAATAGAGATTATAAACAAGGATTGGGTAGTAATGCAAACGAGAGAGACGTTAGTTAATGTATGCCTTAGAATGATTCTTAACTTCCTATTATTGCATGATGTAATAATAGGAAATGATGCGAAATACTTAGAGTTCTCAAGGCATGGTAAGGAAAGGAAGAGCAATAGTGAGCTAAAGGGCGACAGGTAATCACACTTAACCTTACTATAACATTGAGGGTGATGTTAGCTAGGATTTTGAAAAATCCTTTCTCACCCTCTATATATATATATTATCTTTAAAATGGTATTTTTATACAAAACAGGCTATCTGTAGGTAAGTGTGAGAGTTGATGTGGTGGTATTAGTTGATGAGACTATGGAGATGATGAATTTGAGTTGATTTGGACGGAGGGACTTGAAGGTTGAATAAAAGACTTGACATGTATATATATATTATTGGTTTTAAAATGAGGTACCCCTTAGACGCCCTCGCTACCGCACATCTCACTGTTATAGTGAGTTAAGCGGTGATTACTGGGACAAATTGTCTCATCCCACGATTACTGACATTTTTGCAGGCATTCATGCACAGGCGCAAGCATCAGGAAAGGGAATTAGGTAGTAGAAGTTATATGGTTTATTTGAATTTGTATATTGCCAATTTGTATAGGCCTGCATTCGTTTCCGCATGTATATAACTATTTATTGTTAAATATCAACTAGTTTTGTTTATTAACCATGTTAGGCAAATTCTTTCTAACATGGTTAGCAATAAATTATCCATGATAGCAGCTGTGCTGTATTAGTTTATTCTTTTCTATCATGGATAATATTTCAATCATTATGATATTCTTTTGCTAACTATGATAGGATATTGATATTATGGAAATCCTTTTTCTATCATTGTTAGTCAGGGTATTATTGAATTAATTAGGGAATTAGTAACACAATGTTACACCTCTACTGTTTCATTTGTTCTCTTCTCACTTCCCATGCTCACAAAACTGTCGCCCTAACCTCCCCCAAGTCCCTTCTGATCCCTTTCTTTTGTTTGATCTTCTCTTGTCCTCTCTACAAAGCAGCATCACAATCCATTCCTAATCACTAGTTTTCTATGCTTGTCCAACTCCGTTTTCTTTGAAAACCCTAGGACGTTTTGACCTCAGTTTTGCACGAAACTTAGGAGCTAAAATCAGTTTGGCCGTTGAGTATTATGGGCTAGAATTACTGAAGAAGGGATGTTCAAGTTCTTGCATAAATTTTGGTGAGAATCTTTGATTCTTCATTACTCTAATTTTTGCGTAAACGGGTGAGGAGTTGGGGAAGACTGAATGGTGTTGGGACTTTGACTATAAGCTAATTCCAATTGCTTTCATGGCTGTACAGAATTCTAAAAAGGTAACTGATTTTTGTTGTTTTTGGTTAAAGGATGCTATCAATCTTGAATAAAGCACAAAGATTTACAAAGATTAATTAATTAAGAATATTAGGCAATGATCTCAAATTAAAGCTATAGGTTTGTGGATTTGTGTTTGGTTTCTTTTGGTAATGGGCATGCTTTGTTTTGACAGTGTCCATTTACATTCTCCTATTGTTAATGTTATGGATTTCCATAAGTTCCTTATCTATATAAAAATTCTGCTTGTGGTTGTTAAGTGAGTAGACAATTGTATATTGAAGTAACAATGCTCATGGTTTTCTTTCTTTCTTGCATTGACCGAACTGATCCATTAAAAAAAAGAATGGAAGAATGTGATTGATTAGGTGCTGATATGCTTACTAATGGTGTTAAAAAGTGAAGTAAAATGGTTAAATACTTGTGTGTGAACTTGGAAAATAGTTAGGTTCTGATCAAAGGATTGAGTGGAATGCATGTAAATATTAATTTCGTTGCATGTGTGTATGTCCCACTTTCTGCAGATTTTTAAAAAATGGTTTAGAGTCATAAACAATTTGAATTATAATTGAAGAAAGGTTGAAATAAAATAGTTAAGTAATTAGGAATTAATATGCCTAATTTTAAATGGAAATTTTGAGTCTCTTTAATAGTAGTTGATTGTTAAGTGTAGTGAAAGAAAAATTCTGCCTTGATCACCCTTTTTCTATCATTGGTTCTGCTATGTCTTGTGTATCTACATGTGTTATTCTTTTATTTTCTATGTTTATGGAGTGATTAGTAGTTGTATTGAGATTTTTCTTTAGATAGTATGCAAGTTGTGAACTGAAATTTATGAAATTTATAGCTGTTTTGATTTCTTATTCCTCATAAGCTGAATTATTGAAATTAAGGACTCTTCCTTTTCTGTTTTGAATTGTGATTGGTTTGTATGAATTCTTATGGTGCTTTGGTTTTGTGAAAACAGAGGATGGGTGAATAGTCTAATGATTATTTCATTGTTATGATTACATATTTATAATACAAAAGTTTACTAAAAGATAGTAAACTTCTCCTACAAGTTTACCTAACATGATAACCTAATAATAACATAATATTCTTCTACTCTAAATATTTTCTAATAATATAATTCACAATTATGACTAAGATATAAAAATATTCTACAAATACATAATAGGAAATATTAACATGATTTTCACAGTTTCTAACACTCCCCCTCAAGTTGGACTATGTACCAACAAATCTTCATAATCTTCATTTTTCAAACAAATCTTCATTCTTCAAAACTTTTCAACGGATCAATTAATCTTCCAATGGTGAGACTTCTCTACATAGAGAAAGAACATTGAACACAACCACAACAACTGGATGGATATAAAAGACAGAATCTTTGCGTGGGGAATGACCGTCCCATCGCAAATCTTCAACAAGAATTTTTTTTATTGTGGGGAATGACCATCCCATCGTAAACAATATGTGAGAAATGACCATCGCACTAAAAAACATTTATGCATGGGGAATGACAATCCATCGCAATTCACATGTGCATGTATGTGGGGAATGACCATCTCATCGTACTATGCTCTTCAACATATCGAGCTAATTGCTCGTCATAAATAATTGGAGTACCAACTCCATAATAATTTCTCTATCTCCTTTTTTTACTACTTTTTTCTTTCCCCTTAAGAAACTTTTTTTTTTGACTTTTTTTTACACTTTTTCTGATTGTTTTTACTAAAACATAAAAGACATTTTTTCTGACTTTTTTCACTAAAAAAAATAAAGACCCTTTTTTTCTGACTCTTTTTTTCTGATTTTTTTTACTAAAAGTAAAAGACTTTTGTTTAAATAGGAAACCTAAAAAACAAAATCTGACTCAAATAACTAGATAACCCAAAACCGTAGCAGGGGCTATCTACCTCTTTCTCCCTCTTCCGGACTTGAACGAATGTGACCTTCAAACTTGGATGACAACAAAGCTTTCAATTTTGAACTCGAACTGAGGTGGTTTTGCTCATTCAGATTTGTGATTGGTTTGAACTCAGACTCAGGTTCAGACATGTGACTGGGTTTAAACAGGGCGATAAAATATGGGTTTGGACAAGTTTTGGGAGAGAAACAGGGAAGAGATGAATGGAACCCTTTTTAGGGTTTTGTGACTACAAAGGCAACATGAATGAAGTTGCCTAGGGATCAGACTAAACCTAAATTTCTTTAACCTAGCTTTGGTACCATGGGAAACAAAGGAGGATGGTAATGTTTATTTTATTGTTATGATTACATATTTATAATACAAATGTTTTCTAAAAGATAGTAACCTTCTCATATAAGTTAACCTAACATAATTTCCTAATAATAACATTATTCTTCTACTCCAGTGTTGTAAGAACTGGACCGGACCGGACGGTTGAACCGGTCCAACTGTCGACCACTTCACATTTCGGATCAACGGTTATCCGGTCAAATCATCGGTTTGAGCAATTCGACCGTGTTGAACCATGACCCGAAGTCTCTTCCGGCGGTCCGGCTTTTACAACATTGTTCTACTCTAAATATTTTCTAATAATATAATTCACAATTATGACTAAGATATACAATTATTCTACAAATACATAATAGGAAATATTAACATGATTTTCACAATTCCTAACAGGTTTTAAATGTATGCTTGTTGTTCCTTGGCTTTTGGTTCATTAATTTAAATTATTTTATTTGATATAGGACTTTGATAAATTGATATATGCTTGATTATTAGTAATGAATGAGTTTTATGGATGGATCATGAGAGCCGTTTTAGATTATTTAATGAATTAATGGAGTTTGGTAGATATTATAGTTCTTTGTTGATTGTGATGTTGGAGTGAAATGAAGTGTAATTTAGTAGAAAAGTCTTGATCCTTTGTAAGGATCATGTTCTTTGCTAAATAGTATGTAATTGATTATTTGATGTCATGTTCTTTGATTTTGTTTGAGTGAATTAGTGGCGGATTGCTACATGATAGCTTTATTATTTGGAAACGTGCATATGACTTGTATGTACTAAATTAGAAAGGAAAGAAAATTAGGAATGATGTATCATAAAGGGGTGGATAATAGTATTATATTAAGATCGAGAGCGACGTTAATCAACATACGTAAGAATAGTTATTCATATTCCTTTGTATGATATAATAATAGGAGAATCTAGTTAAGGAGGTACTTGGAGACAACCTACAAGCAAAGATACGAAAACAGTGAAGTGCTAGTGTTATAGGTAGTTGTTTGTTTCATACACACAAGATTGTTTGTTTATTTTCTGTCAACATTAATATTACTACTTTAAATATTGATATGATTTATTTTCATTATTTAAATATATGTGGAGTATTCTAGGTATAAGGAGGGTCGCACCCCCTATACAATATTGTTATTGAATTTATTTTTCTTAGAAAATCCTGTCAGGTATGCCTACTATGAAAGGTGAATATATCACTATAAGTAATGATGTGGTGCGATAGGCACATACATTAAATATTCTACCTGTAACAAATATATGGTTAAGTTAGGGCCATGTAGGAGTGTTTTACTAACATGTAGTAATCACCAACAAGAGCGTTACTTTTTTTTATTTCAAAGAGCGTCACTATCATCATCTGAAGTAGGATTAAATGAAATAGCTCATAGGTAAATGCATGAATTAAAGTGTATGAAATAAACTGCGGTAAATTTGGTTTCAGGTACAAATAGATAGGGAATTTTGGAGTGATGAAGAAAAGGAGGAATGCAAGAATTTGTACTCCTATTTGTATTTTTTTTAATATGTTATATTTTGAAAGGAATTTGTATAATTCTATTTTGGCATGTAATACAAATAAATTTTGTAGGACATGAATTATGTACTTGATGTACTTGATAAATATATTGAAATTATGTATGAACTTACATGTAAAACTACATATATATTTTGGAAGTAATATTTTGAAGGGTAAACAACAAAACTTCAAAGTAAAAGATTAACATTTTAATGTAGGAAATAATAAATGGAAATATGTTTTAAAACTTATTATATCATAAAATTAATATAGATCATCTAATGTATCTTAAGTAACTTCATTTTGTTTCAAAGAGTTTATTTTCAACTTGTTTTAGATAGAATTATTCCAAAAAGCCAATTTCATGAAAAAAGTTTTAATTTGGACAGTTTTTCAGTTACCTTTTACAAATTTTTAATCTTCTTAATATTTATTTTTATAACAAAATCATTATTTTCAATTAAATTATATTTAATATTTTAACAAATTAGTAAAATAAACTAGGTGTGACATTTCACATTAAGAGTATCACTCTAAACTCATTCTCTTCCTACTTCCCCAAAAATATGTGTTGAAATAGATGTGTCTAACCTCTTTTCTTGTCTCTAAAAACCAAGCCTCTCTCCAAAAATAATCCTCCTCTCTCCAAAAAAAATGATCACCTAAAATGATCTCTCTAAAAAATATCATCTTCCTTTTTTTTTCTTTCAAGACTCTCTCATAAGACATCACTCTCCTCTCTTCAAAAATTGCTTTCCTCTAATTTGTGTGCTGAAGCCTCTTTATATATGAAATTTAATGAAATGTGTTGTGCCTAATGAATGTGTTGTGCATAATGATTCCTTACATGGATTGTCTACCTAGTATCATCCACATAGAAGATACTGTATGCAAAGATGGATACACAATCACGAAATGTGATGGAGATTATCAGGAGCACATGCCAAACTTTCTCTCAATAAATTAATAAATTATTATGTGGGAAAACAAAAAATTGCAATAAATTATTTTTAAACTAAACATCAACTTCAAATTTTATCACTCAAAATATGTTTTCTTTCATTTTTTCATTTTTTTGTTTTTTTATCACTCTTTTTTATATTATTATTTTTAAAAAAATCATATTCTAAGACACAATGACAATATTTTTTTTATTTTTGATTATTTTGTGGGGTCCAGACAAAATAGGGTGTTTACAATGCATGAATTAGTTTGCCATTGAGTGATTAATTTGAAAAAGTGTTTTAACCTAGAAGTAACAATATGAATTTGAGTGTGTTAAGAGCTAATTGTGAAAATTAGTGCTTCGGTGGAAGAGTATCTGAATTGGAGGAGACTTGCAATCATTAAAAAAAGGAGACTAAGGAATAATTAAAGAAATAGACGCTTGTAGTCAAATAGGGAATTTGTAACAATGAAAAATGAGACATGAATTTTAATTGTTTTTCAAAAAATTTCAAATAGATGAAATAAATGTGCAATTGCAAAAAGAAAGTAGATCAACAAATAAGTAAAAAAATGGTCATGTGTAACAACATTGAAATTGTCAAATAAAATCCGACTTTAAGAAAGGTCAAAACTTTCCTAAAATTAATAGTGCATAATAATTATTCATTCAGTGATTTGGGAATTTTTTATTACAATATTGATTACAGATTAACCAATAAGATAACTTTAAAATAATCCTTTGTGAGGCACGTGGAGCACTAGTTTTCAAGCATAGAGTTTTATAGTGTAAGAAAATGATCCACCCTTGATAAATTTAAGCTCAAATAAGTGTTTGAGGTCTGAATATAATTATTCAGAATAATTGGGTTGTTAAGTGTAATTTACCCAATTATTAATTTTGAGAGAAAATCTATAAATAGGGGTGGTTAGGCAGAAATCATTCTACGTTGAAAATAAGTTTTTACCCATTACATATATTTGTCTTTCTCTCTCAAAAATCTTCTCTATATTATTCTCTCTCTCAAAGTGCTTCTACAGTATACACAATATAAGAGTCCAAACTTGTAATTCTTATACCGTAAAAGGCATCTACATTAAGAGTTTGTTCTACCTTCATCCAGGTATTCCTAAATGCTTCATCTTTCATTTTCCAACATATAGGTATATTGGATTACCCAATTTATGTTTATGTTATGTGTATGGTTATGTTTATGTTTATGTTTATATTTATTTTTATTTTTATGTTTATGTTTATGTTTATGTTTATCACTAGATATTGCGTTTATAGATATAAGTTATTTGAATTCAAGTGAAATGAATGCAATTGACAAATATATGATTTTACCCTTTTAACATTATTTTAGCAATATGTCATCGCCTGACATTTTACAGGGGAAGGGATATTTTAAGAAGCAAGTGAAAGAGTGTAAGATTAGATTTAGTAGGTGGAATATTGGAACCTTGTGAGGCAAAGCTTGAGAGGTAATAGGAGTGATGAGGGATAGAAATATAAACATTTTATGTCTACAAGAAACTAAATGGGTCGGTGAAAAGGCTAAGGATATTGATGGTTATAAACTTTGGTACACTGATAAAGTGAGTCATAGGAATGGTGTCGATATAATTGTGGATGAAGAATGGAAGAGAAATGTGGTTGAAGTTTATAGAATTGAACACAGATTAATATCGAAAAAAATGTAGTTGAAGAGGAAACAATTAATATAATTAGTGCATATGCCCCTCAGATCGGGGCAGAATTGCACATTAAGGAACAGTTTTGGGACGAATTGGAGGAGATGATTAAAAGAATTCCTATCATTGAAAAGATTATTATTGGTGCTGATCTTAATGGACATGTTGGTAAAGATGCAGGACAATTCACACAAGTTCATGGTGGTTTTGGTTTTGGTACGATTAATAATGAAGGACAATCTATTATTGAATTCTGTATGACTAACAATCTCAAAATTGTTAACGCTTGTTTTGAGAAACAGGAAGAACATTTGATTACATATAAGAGTGGAGTTAATAGATCACAGATTGATTTCTTTTTAGTAAGAAATTCGAACAGAAGAATTTGTACAAACAGCAGGGTGATTCCAGGTGAAGGTGTGACAACATAACATAGGCCTTTAGTTTTAGATGTTCGTGTGAAGTTCAATCGAACGAAGAAGCAAGAAATGTTTCAACCAACAATTAGATGGTAGCAATTAAGAGGGGAAAAAATGAGAATTTTTAAGAATAGATTGATGAATGAATGTGTATGGGATAAGTAAGGATGTGCTAATGATTTATGGAAAGAATTAAGTATAATAGTGTGAAAAGTAGCCAAAGAAGTTTTAGGTGAATCAAAGGGTTATATTAGGCGTAAAAAGGAGACCTGGTGGTGGAATAATAATGTTCAAGAGAAAATTAAATTCAAGAAATAGTGTTTTAAGGATTTACATATATGTGATAGTGAGGAAAATTGGGTCAAATATAGATTAGCAAAGAAAGAGGCGAAAAAAGCTGTTAGTTTGGCTCGAGCTATTTCTTTTGAGGAGTTTTATAAAGAATTAGGGACAAAGGATGGGGAACAAAAAATTTATCGAATAACAAAGATAAATGAGCAAAAATCAAGAGATTTAGATCAAGTATGGTGTGTTAAGGATGAAGAAGGTAATGTATCGGTTAAAGATGATAATATTAGGGATAGATGGAAGAATTACTTTTATAAGTTGTTTAATGATAGAGTGGAAACTTTGAATTACGATATAGATGATTTAGGGATTAGTAAAAGGAATGTCTAAGGGAAAAGCTGTTGGACCAGATGGTATTCTTATTGAAGTATGGAAATGTTTGAGAGAAAATGAAGTGTTGTGGCTTACTAAACTATTTAATGAAATTCTAAGGTCTAAGAAAATGTCAGATGATTGGAGGAAGAGTACATTAGTTCCTATTTATAAAAATAAAGGAGACATCCAAAATTGTGCAAATTATAGAGGAATAAAACTTATGAGTCATACAATGAAGTTGTGGGAAAAAGTAATTGAGCGTAGGTTACGAACAGAGACTAACATATCGAAAAATCAATTTGGTTTCATGCAGGGAAGGTCAACTACAGAAGCAATATATCTAATTAGAGGTTTAATGGAAAGATATAGAAATAAAAGAAAGAATTTGCATATGATTCTTATTGATCTGGAAAAAGCATATGATTGGGTGGCAAGAGATTTGTTTTGGAAAGTTTTAGAAAAGAAAGAAGTACAAGTTGGGTATATTAGAGCTATTCAAGATATGTATGAAGGAGTAATGACTAGAGTCAGAACACCGGCAGGAGAAACAATTGATTTTCCAATAAGAATTGGATTGCATCAAGGTTCGGCATAGAGTCCGTATTTGTTTAACCTTGTTATGGATGTCTTAACTGAAAGTATACAAGAAGAAATTCCTGAGTGCATGTTTATAGTCATTTTTGGGATTCAAAAGATGAAATTAATTGGAAATTAAAGCTATGGAGGACGACTCTAGAGTCGAAAGGTTTTAGAATAAGTAGGAGCAAGACGGAATATATGTACTGTAGTTTTGGAAATACACAAACTCATGAGGACATAGAAATAACATTAGGAGAACATGTTATACAATAGGTGGATAAGTTTAAATATTTAGGATCAATTATACAATAAGATTGTGAAGTAGATGGAGATGTTAATAATAGAATTCAGGCTGGTTGGTGTAAATGGAGAAAAGCTTCTGGGTTATATGTGATTGTATGGTTCAAGATAGAGTAAAAGGAAAATTTTATCGAACAGCTATTAGACCGTGTAACATCCCAAATTTTAACTAAGGATCAGTGATAATTTTAGGCTAAATTTTAGATTTACTTATGAAGTGAGGGAGTTCCAAAATGAAATTTGATGCTAATTGAAGCAGTTTTTGGAAAGTAAATGTATTCTAAGAAATTAATATGCTTATTCCCTCTAGAAATTAAAAGGAGAAATAATTAAAAAAAATAAATTGATTGGATGGAAATATAGATAAATGGGTGTATAGGTTATTTCTACAAATTTTGCTTTAAGGTAAGAATTTAAAATCGAAAAGTAAATAAGTAAATATACAAGGGCAATTTAGTAATTGGGTATAGAACCCTAATTTCACCTACTCTTCTTCCTCTTCTCTTTCTCAGCCAACACACTCACATACAACTCCCACTTCACTCTCGATCTCCCTCTGTCCTTGTATGCTCGCCGACCACCAATGAAGCCGACGGCGACGGCGGCCTCCCTCCACCAACACGTCTTCTTCTCTTCATTTGTTTCTTTTCCCCTCAAAACCCTCATTCTCTGCCTTCGACCTCTCTCCGTTTATCCTTGTTCCCTTGCGTTCTCCGGTGAGCTCTAGACGGCGAAGCACGGCAAGAAGGCCGCCGTTTGGTGTTGGTTCACCGTCAAGCTTAGGTAGGTTTTATTCTCAAATTCCTACCTATTTCATCACTTCGAGTCTAAACCCTAACCCTTGCCCATTTGTTTCTTCGATTTTTTCTTCGTGTTCTCGGATTCAGTGGCGTTTCCGGCGAGAAAAATGGTGAAGCTCGGTGCAAATCTTCCACACAAGGCCATCTTCGGGCTAGGTAAGCTTCTCCCCTTTGATTCCTTTATTTTCTTTCGTTTCTGGATCTATTTGAGAGGGAGTCCGAGCTTGGTTTCCAATTTTTGGGTCTTTTAGTAACTAAAACAGAGCTCAATCTTCATTTATTGATGCTAGAGAGGAGATTTGAATAATTGGTAGAGAATTTGTTGATTGTATGAAAAACCTTAACCTTGTGTGCTTTGATAATTTATTGATCTTGGGGTTTTAGAAGGTTTAATCCTCAAATTAGCGTTTAGGTAAACCCAATTGTGTCATAGTCTAGCTGTGCGTGTATGATTTGTTGACTTTTGACGATTTCCTAAAGCTTTTTCTTTCGCCCTATACATTAGGGACTTCTGGTTTGTGTGTATTTGATATTATGCTGTAATCAAAATTATAAGGACAGATTATTGTGCTGCTGCATGTAATTTTATTTGGTTTGATGGTTTTTGTTGATGAGAAAGGGTTAATAAGGCTTGAACAAAATTGGGACTTTGGTATTCTCAAATCTTAAGAGCTTATGTGCAGAAATTATTTGTTTGGGAGACTAAAGTATTGTTTTATTAGGTAGGCATTGTTATTATATGAGATCTGTGTTATTGTTCTTTTGGGTTGGCTATGTCTGATATGATTTGTGAAGTATAATGAAGTGCTTTAGGTGCTTGCAAGTATTTGAAAGCTACTTGTTTATGGTTGTTGCTGCATTGATTGAATGAATGTTGGAGATGAGAGTGATTTAAGTTGTGAGTTAACTGTGGCATACAAATAAGCATGAATGACTTTAACTATATATGCCAACTCCTAGATTCTTGTTCCCCTCTCTCTTAGGGGCTGAAATGATTCCTGCTCTAACAGGGGCTGATGATTTAAAAATATGTTTGTACTTGGGAAAATATTAATTCTTAGGTTTGAACTAAGATGAGGAACCCACGAGGAAGGGGGATTATTTTAGTGATTATTGTCCTTGCAAGTCAACCTGCTAATTAAGAGGTGTAATGAGAAATTTGGTGAAATGTATGTGAATGAATGCTTAAGTAGCTAATTTGGAATTGGCATGGTTGTATAGAGTAGTTGGATTAAGAAGGGTTGGGTAGTGATATAGGATACGAGAGAGACACTTAAGTATTATGAAGTGTAAATGATAATAATTTATCATTTTGTACTATATTATTATAGGTGCAACTTGTGGTGATGGTGTTTGGAAGGAAAAATCTATAAGAAACGGTAAGGAAAGAAGTGGAGTGCTAAGGGCACAGGTAATCACTCTTACCTTGCTATAACATTGAGGGTGATTTTAGTTGGGATTTTTTAAAAAATCCTCTCTAGCCCTCAAAATCTTTATAAAGTTACTTTTATACAAAACAGGCTATCGGGTGCCTTTCAAACATGACTATTTTAGTATAAAAGAATTTGATATATTGCATATACTATTATTCTGTCTGGTAGTGGTGGTTTCTTGGAATGGTGGGATATATAGGTGTAGTACTTTGACAGTGGTGTTGATAGGTCATGTCGATAGAAAGTGATGTGGATTGGAAGTATCGTATTTTATGGATGAGGAATTGGAAATTTGTGTTGATAGGAAGAATCAAAGGTTGTGATTGGGATATTGAAAGGTATTGTGATCATTGCATGACACTGAGTATGTACCATCGCGCGATGATAACTGTCGATAGGCCAATCGACAGTTATTTGTACTGGTCAACAGATTGGAGACTGTGACCGGCAGTTTTCTGATTGGAGACAGGGACCGCGCTCTTTCTGATTGGAGACAGATTGGGGTTTCCCTCTCATGGGTTTACCAGAGAGGGAAATTGCCCCCTCACTTTTGAGAGGGGCACAGTGTCAACTCATTTGGAATATATATAGGGCTCGAGCGTAGTGCCTCCGGGATGGCATGAGTAGAGCACCAGAGATTGTACTTGAATGTGAGCCGAGAAATTGGATTTGAGAAAGGTGTGAATGAGATTTACAGTAAGGAAAGCATGGATTGGAGATTGAATGGTGAAGTTTAGTTGATGTGGAAATTGATTGAGGGATTTTGAGTGATATTTGAAAAGTAGAGATGATAAACTTGATATTAATTGGACGTGACAGAGGGACTGAAGTGTTAAATGGAAGAAGACTTGGGTTATATATATATATATATATATATATATATATATATATATATATATATTACTGATTTTAAAATGCGGTATCCTTTAGACACCCTCACTACCGCACATCTCACTGTTATAGTGAGTTAAGTAGTAGATTACTGAGACAAGTTGTCTCATTTTTGCAGGTGATCATGCACAGGCACGAGCAACAGGAAAGGGAATTAAGTTTCAAAGGTTGTTTAGATTATTTAGACATGTATATTGACAAAATGTATAGGTCTGCATTCGCTTCCGCATATTTTATTTGTATTGATATTATTGGACAATCGGAGAATTGTAGTAGATTGCTCTTTTTTTTCTAACCATGTTAGGTGATTCTTTTCTAACATGGTTAACTATTAATTATCCATGATAGTGTTCAGGTTGTATTAGGAAATTCTTTTCTATCATGGATAATGATTATTATTAGGAAATTCTTTTTCTAACTATGATAGATTTATTTATATTATGGAAATCATTTTTCTATCATAGTTAGTAAAGGTATTATTGAATTAATCAAGGAATTAGTAACAGTATGTTACAGACCGGCAATGTTATATAGTAGTGAATGTTGGGCAATTAAAAAACAACAAGAACATAATATGAATGTGGCAGAGATGAAAAATGTTGAGATGGATGAGTGGGTATACAATAAAAAATAGGATTCGTAATGATCACATTTGTGAAAGAGTTGGGGTAGCACAAATTTCAGAGAAAATGATAGAAAATCATTTAAGGTGGTATGAATATGTTCAAAGAAGAGAATTAGATGAGCCAGTAAGAATAGTGGATCAGATGGTATGGGATCCCTATATAAGAAATAGAGGGAGACCAAAGAGAACTCTTAACAAAGTTATTCAAAGAGATCTGTTAGTGAAAGGTTTATCTCCAGGAATGACTAGTGACCGTGCAAAATGGCGTCGTGTGATCCATGTAGTCGACTCCACTTAAGTGGGATAAGGTTTACGTTGTTATTACTATCCTTTTAGCATTATTTTCCTTATTGTGAGTGCATGTAAAAATGAGTTACTAGCATGTTTCTACCTAATCAAAAGAATCTTTTCTTTTTTTATTTAATAAAGAAACCCGAATATTAATCTCATAAGTAATCAACACTGTCAGTAATAATAATAGCATTATATCAATATGACCTCAGTGTCCATGAGTCCATCATACACAATCCGATGCCCAATTGAATATCCCCTTGTATAACCATGTGTCCATCCCCAGTTGGTCGAACTAGCTTGAACCAATGATGATAAAAAGTATCAGTAAAAATAAAATTTCTAGTCAACGGGATTCGAACTCAGCCCACAATACGCATACCCGAAGAAGGTCTTGGGTCAGAGTCAGAGCACAATTGAGCCACCTCCACATAGAGAAAACTGTAATCTCCAGGAACGTAATTTATCACAGGAATAATAAAAGCATTCTCAATCTCACACCACCACGGACCATTCCGGTCCGTATAGACCGTCGAGGTTTGGTTAATCTTTTGTTCGACCCCGTAATTAAAACACGCAAAAAGCCGTTGGCTTCCCTTTTTCCACGGATGCCATGTCACGGCAGCCCTTAAGGCTGGGTATAACCTCTAGTGGTGGCAGCGAGACGGTTAAATATTGACGTTGGTTAGCTAGTTCTTTCACTTTTTTGCGTTTTGGTTATTAACTTCTGTCTATTATGTTTTTGCCCTTGCCTTTTACTCCATTCATCTCCATTGTGATTTTGCATTAAAGAATCGGAGGGAGAAAGTCGAGAGATCCTGAGAAAGAATGAGGTTGGGAGGGGTGATTGAATGACGTAAAGAATCTTTTCTTTTGACAAAAAACAAATTTTACTCTCAATCACTAGCTTGTTTATTATTAACGAGCTTGAGTAGGGATAACTCAATTGGAAATAATTAGAAAATAGTCTTATAATTAAGAACAAATTAAATCTTGAAAGTACCCTTATATTTTGGAATAGAGAGAGTAGTATCTTTTAATATTATGAAAATAAGTGTCAAATTTAGAGGGATATATAAACATTTTCCATACTCACCCCGCTACTTCCAAATAACTAATATATTATAAAAACAAAATTAACAAACAAGTTTGGTAAAATGTTGTTGTAGAAATGGTTTTGTACGGTCTCCATCATAAAAATAGAATCAACAAACAATTTTTATTATCTCAGTTGAGGAAAGAAAGAAACTGAGGTATTATAAATTAAATTTATTAAAAATATCACATCTTTCTGAGATAGACAAATAATCATGGTTAATGGAAAACCCCTTCATTTTCTTTAATTTTCTTTATTTATTATTATTATTATTATTATTATTATTTACAAATCCTTAATTCATTCTTTTTATTTTTGACTATAAATAATCATGATAATTCATTATAGTAAAGCCACATAGAACTTCTTAAAATATCAATGAAATTAATCATAAAAAGTAAAGCCACAAGTTTGATAATCCTTAATTCATTCCAATTAAATTAATCATTCATTTAGGAAATATCAAAATATATAAATTTATATTTATTCATAAAAAGGCCATTGTAAATTTTTCGTTAACTAATATTTCAAATGATTTTATTGAGTTATGATAGCTGACAAAAATATTGGCTTATATAAATTTTTTAAAAACCAGCACACACATGTAATGAGAAACTTTCAAATCAATGAAAAACGGTAACATCTATATATAATTCCATTATTTATGAATTCGGGAGTTCTTTCATTTAACGCATAAACTGATAAGAATAAATCATCTAACGCAGAAAAGAAAATAAAAAGTACTAACACCATTAAAAACAACCACACTTTATTTATATTGGTATTTTATAAAACAAAAACACACCATATAAGCAAAAGATAACACACATATACGTGAACTATTTACATATCACACAATGTTTTTTTATTTATTTATCTCACACCCTACTTAGAACTACTAATATCTTCCATAAAACCTAATTTGGCACTGGTACTTCATTCACGGGATCATTTGACTTTGGAATGACAGTTGTTGTTGGAACACTAGCTAAAACCATAAGATCTTCATTAGGATTAACAGGAACATTTTCAATTGGACTAAAGAAGTCAGTAAAATGAAAGGGAGGACTTGAAGTGGATTTGGGGCAGGTGGACCAACATGATTAACGGTGACGATATGCAGGTTCTTGAAGACTTGAAATGACCCTACTTGTTCCCACTATATCACAATTTCAACCTTGGTGATTGGCATTTGAAGTATTACGAAAATATGAGTGATAAAAATAAAATATACAACCAATAATACTTCAGCTGCTATACGCAGAAATCATTTTCTTTCATCCTTCATAGTTAGAAAAATATGAGAGAAAAATGTCCAGATAATATTGTAGATTCTCAAACAACACGATCACAAAAATACATATTAGGGTGTATACGTGAACTATTTACATATCACACAATTTTTCATTTACCAAGAAGCCACATGGGCAGATTAACGGTCAAACGTGATTGACCGTCCACTGGGGTATTTTTTAAAAATTTTGGTTACTTTGAGTGTAAATATGAGTCTGTTGTTAGTTCAGAGTGTCCAATGCTCCTGGGTGGTTACTTGGAGGGTAGATTAGGTTCATTGCCCTTTTTGGAATGCAACTCCAAATTAGCTATTATAGTCTATTCTTCAACTTTTTCAACATACTCTACAAAAAACACATGAAAGTTCGTAACATCACTAGGGAGATAATAAAGCAATACTAAAATTCCTTAGGACTTGTTAAAACACATGTGAGAAAGAAAGAGATTTCTTAACTGTGTAGTGGACTAACTACAAATCAGTATTCCTAAAGAATTCTGGTATTGATCAACCATCTTCTTGGTTCTACAATGATAAGAAAGAATAATTACATGACTAATAACCTAGGGAAATGAGAGCTAGAAGAGGAGACATACGTGAAGGCAAGAGTGACACATTATCTTATTGTTCCCATTCCATTGACAAATTGATAGGGTAAGCCGAGATGTATTGTAATGGTATATATTTATATATATAACATTGAATGCATCTGATTTGGAAATGCTGATTTTAAATTTCGAATGATTCATAATTGATTTTCCATAAAAAAATACATATGGTGAAATTTGTGGAAAATTGGGAGGAAGTAAATTAATTAGTTGTTAATACCAAAAAAACAATATGAAAACTCATAATTAATAAATTATGCATCGAAATTGAGATGTTATGAGTAACTTCTTGAGATGTTAGTGTGCATATTAATTGACATTACACAATTTCAACAAATGAATTTTGAAATTATTTTTATTTGTGGTGGCTATTTAAAACTAATTAACGTGCATAAATTAAAGTATTGGCCCCCTTGTCAATTTCTAATTTGTCTTAAGTGCTTTTTTAAAATATAAATAATTCAAATGGAAGTCAGAAAAATTTATATGTAACCACACCTCATCGATGCATTAAAATTAATTTGATTCAATCATTTGCACATGGCATTCAGCTAAATAAAATTCCTTGATTTTTGGTGGCATTATTATTAATATTGAATTTGGTTTGATCCATGAGGTGTGAATTTGAGGAGTTAAATCCAACTTAATCTTAGTTCCTAAATCAAGGTATATGATTCCAAAATGTCTTTCAAATACCTAAATATACGAAATAATGTTAATTGTTTGCGAATTGGTTGTGATAACACAATTTGAACAAATCGATTTCAAATGCATAAAGTAACACAATTGGAGAAATGATTTTTGTACAAAGAAATACAATATGCATTTATAGTCGTATAGTAGGAGATTGGGTTAATGGAAATTTTTTAAAAAGTATTAAAATAGGAAACAAATTAATTATATTTTTGAAAAGGCTAAAGTATACTTTTGGTCCTGATTTAACAGTTTCCTATTCGCCTTAGGGTTAAATGCAAATTATTTATGAAACCAAGGATTGCAACACAGTGGCGCAACCTCGGGTCGTCTCTCTTGAGGAGTCTTCTAAACTACCTAAGATGAACTAAATGCAAATTAAAAGCGACAAAGGGAAAGAGTTTGTTTGTTTGGTTTTTGAAATTAACTAATTAAATTAGGAAGAAAATGTAAGTGCATGTTTTTGGTGTTTTTTAAATTAAAGGAGTGAAGATTTAAAATAAATGCAACGAAAAGGGGTTTTGGTGGTGATTCAATGGTTCAATTGCTTCTTTAAAATCATGGGAGTTTTATCATTCATCAAGTCTATTAGAAAAATCCCAAAGCAACCACTAAGGGTCCTCCAACACTAATCAATAGCTAATCAAACAACCACTTAAAACTAGCCATTACTTAGGGTTAGAGTTAGGTTCCACTTGATGTGTATTAAAAACAAGTTTGTAAATCAAAATCCTCTTCAAGGAAATGCAACCACAACAACCTAATTGAAACACTAGCTATTCAAGTCAAGCAACCACTTAAAGCATGTAAAGCATTATGAATCAATTCACATAGGAAATAGGAAATCCAGAACATTTGACATACAAACATAGTATCCAATACATATGATATCAATCCTTAACAAATAGAAAGATCAAACCATGTCTCTAACCAAAATACACAAGGAATTGTACCCACATATCCCAAATATACAATGAAAGAGCACTACCACAGATTACCCCCTTTACATGTGCTTACTTTGGGCCTCTACATGCGCTTTATAAACGCATGTAAAGGGGGGCGCTGGTAAAGGCTTTACATGCGCTTTCAAAAAGCGCATGTAGAGGGACCCCCTCTACATGCGCTTTGTAAAAGCGCAAGTATAGAGGTCCTCTACATGCGCTTAGAGCGCATGTATAGGGCTTTTAGTCCCTCCTCTAAAGCGCATGTACAGAGTTTTTTTGTTTTTACATTAGCCGTTCATTACATTTGCCCCTGCACCAATAATCACCAGAACATTTACTCAAAATAATGTATATTAAATCTACCTGAGAATCACTTGAACCTTGCTAACAGAATCATATATATGTACATTGTATCAAAATATAATAATATATTGTTTGCAGTCATATATAAACATCACCAAAATGAATATATGCACTGCCACAATTGAGCAAAGTCAAAAGGAAATTCCACCAAGGATGTCCATAATATAAAACTACAAATTCCTAAGTAGCAACTTATATCTAACAAGTAGCATTTAGTCAAAATATGTACCACCAAAAGTCAATTAGATTAAATCTTGCTAACAAACTTATATATCAATACCTCATCTCAACACTTAGAGTGCATTTAATCTTGCTAACATAATTTCATATATATTACACACACACAACGCCAAAAAATCCATGTTGCATGCAGTAAAGATCATATGTACCTCGACGCCAGAAATGAAAATGATCTCAAGTATGAAAAGGGATATCATCAACCTACATGAAAAATAGCATTAATATCATAAAATAAACATGCATGTTATTCATAACAAAACCTAATAAGTAATATATGAAGATACTTTAGTAAAACCTAATAAGTAGCAGGTGGCTGACGAAGAACAATCACCTGTGCATGATTATTTGCAACACTAGATGAACAAATCTGTACTATGAAATAAAATCAAGGCACATCAACAAATAGAATATAAAATTAGGTAGGAAAGTAAACGAGAAACAAGCCCAATCAAACCGAAGTAGCAAAAGTATTTAAGTTCATTAATATATTTATGCCCGTAGCTACTTATCTTATGCCGTTAAACAAGTATATTATTTATTAAGAAAACCGACAACAATTGTTTGCCTAGTGGCCAATTCAGGTAATTTGAAATGAACCAAAAATAATTTAAAACTACTCATATTAAAGTAAGCCTCATGATGGTAAATCAGTATGCCAAGCCATTTCACAAAAGTGAATCACTTTTTTCCTCTTTTGACAAAGCTTAAAGTGAATCACCCATAATCTCTATCACCAGCCATAGTCTCTATCACCAAGACAATGAAATGAATATATCATATTTATATGATCACTATCCCATTGATCTGTCCCAAACAATAATCACCAGAATGCAAAGAAGTTTGAAGAGCGTGAATAAGAATAAGAGAAAGGTAAGGAGACAATACTATTTTTATTTTTTATTTCTAAAAAGAGATCCTCTAAACACAATAATGTTTCTACAGTCATAGTATGCCATGCCATTAATACCACACAAAAAACAGAATTACAGACCACATCCAATAGTCATGGAGTATATGAAATTAATGAACATACAATAGCAAACTTGCACATAACACTTGCATCAAGGAAGGTTTCTTTTTTGTTTTGTTTTTTTTTTTCGGGGGGTTTAAAAATGCAGTTACCTGAACGTAAAGCACATTCTCAGAAGGATGAGCATTGATGAGAAAGTCAGTGATCCACTTGAGGGAATCCTTAGCAGATTCCAACTGCCCAACTTTATCCATATTATTTCCATACTCCAAGATGGACCAGGATAAGACGGTTGAGGTAAATGCCATTGGAAAACCAAACTTCATATGATCCCCAGCATCGTACATCCCTTTTGATAAATCCAGCTTCGCTTGGCTCCCATCTTTAAGAGCAGAGTCCTCTCTCCATGATATTTTGTTGCCCACCAACTTACCAGCTGCATAGACCAATTATGTTTTTAACTCAGTTAGCCCGTAAAGGTGTAGGTACAACAAAATGGAAAAATTTCAGCAATGTCACAGCACACCATGATTATTGAAGTAATTAATTAATGAAAACGAGATGAGAAGCTGATATAATTGCAGATCCCAACAATGTCATGCTATATAACCAGGCAGAAATAAACCAAAAATTTAAAAAAGGAAAAATAAATTACTACATACATTTTTGAATGTCGAGGAACTGCATTGAGCGTTTGAGAGCGGAGGCATAATCTGAAATATGGTAAGATTACCCATACAATAAGAAAAGCTAAAGTCTTTCCTCCAAACCACAGACCACAAGAATATAAGAATACAAAATAAATCATTGTAAATTGCTTAAATTTATCACTTTTTTTCTCAAAACTACTTTATTACACTCAAACTAATAAACTAATGTAAATCTAATTACATCACATGTAACACATATTAAGCAAATTGAGAGGCATGCAATTTTAAATGATGGAAGTATGACTGAAGTATAAACACAGAAATTGCGAATTTCCATGACATTAGATCAATGATAGCACCTGAACAAGTGGAAGCAAATAAGCATAACACACACACACACACACACATTCCAACATTCTATAATGTTCATAGTACTTTAATAAACCTTTCTAAGTCACCAATTCGATTCATACATCTCAAATAATCAAACCTAACTTTAAAGAAGCCAAAAAATGCTCACAAAATAGCCCATTAATACCTACCTCCAAATCATTCCATCCACCACCGTAAATCCTCAATAAATACCTCAATCAATCATAGCCTTTCTAAAACTTACTAATCATCCACCACATTCCAATCATAACTTTGCATAATAAATTTTCCAAACTTTATTTATCAACTTCCTTCTTGAACAATTGCTAGCTTCAAAGAATCCAACTTCTACCAAAATTTCCCAAATGCATAATCTCATCTAGAAAATCCAAATGCTCCCAAGAATACTCAATTTCAATACCTTAATTTTAAAATTAAAGCATTAACATTCCAAAATTATGAATATAATCAAAACCCTAACATCAAAGAGGGCTATATCCAAAATCCATTAGGTAGAGATGCTTACATGGTTTCAAAGTGAAATAGAGGTCAAGACCCACCGGAAAACGTCTTGAATCTCGCCGGAAAGTGGCCACAACAGTGGCTGGCCGGAATGCATAGTAGAGAGGGAAAGAAAAATGAGAAAACACAGTTGAAATGAAAGGGTAGCTTGAAGAACAACCAAATATAAATAACCAACCTTCTTGGTTGTCACCCACCGCCGTTTAGCCTCAGACTCGCCGGAAAACACGGAAGAAAACGGAGGAGCTAGTGGTTGGAATGCATAGATCGACTAAACACCAACAAGCACTAAGTTACTCACTCGATTTCGAAGCTTTAGATAGAAGGGAGATGTGAGGTGAGGGCCGAAGAAAATGGTGAGAGCGGGAGAGATGTTAGGTGAGGGCCGAAGAGTGTCTTGGAAGGGAGGGAGGAGTCGGCCAAAAAAATGAGGAAGGAGAAGAGAAAAAGAAAAAGAAAAAAAAGAAGGAATATGTTTTATGCTTTGGAATATTCCTTTTTATTCTCATATCTATGAACATAAGATCCTTCAATTGGTCTCCCACCATTTAAGTCCTAATCAAATCTCTCATATCAATTAATCCATCTCCTTAGGTACTCATTTCCTTAACACCTCCAAAATGTCCAAATTTCCCAAAATCCAATTGGTCAAATTCAATATTAATTTTAAAAAAATTATATATTTATGTACAAGGAATCAAATTTTTGTATAATTAAGTTCATATAAAATTGATAAAATCAAAAAATTAAATGTTTTACTTTGATATATTACTAAAAGAAACTTATTGTTATTTAAATAGAGAGATACAAGAATAACTGAGCATATCAAAGATGATTATAACACTTTAAAAGGAGTGTTTTGATATTTTGACCAAAAGGATATATTGAAATGTGTGGCTGTCACCCAAGAGGGGGGGTGAATTGGGTGAGGGAATAAAAACTTAACTTCTTTTCCGAAAGACTGCTTGTGCTTGGTGATGATGATAATAAGTAATGGTATGCACAAGTCAGTATGTTATGTGATGCGAAATAGAATGTTTAAATGTAAATTTATGCACGCATAACTTTATCCTGGTTCGGTCACCCAGACCTACATCCAGTCCCCAGGCTCCACCTGAGATTTCCAATCCACTATTCTTGTTTAAACCGGGCACAAGAGAAGCCTTTACACTTTAGGTTTTACGAACACGGGTTCACCTAACAACCCACAGGTTTTGCTAACGGCTAACCTGCAAACCTAACCGCAAGTTTTACGGGATCACTTGCAACCTTTACAACCGCAAGTTTTGCGGGCTCACTTGCAACCTATACAGCTCCCCCTCACACCTAGAAGGGTTCAGTCTTTACAGACAATGATTTAACAATGATTACAATATTGTTCTTCAAGCGACAAGCTTTAGAACAGGTTTGATAGGATGTTCACTCTATGAACTGATTGTGCTAAACACTTAAGCTCAACTAAGTGGGTTCACTCAATGAACAGATTATGTTACTCACTTAGGTACAATGATTGCTCTCCACTAATTTTCTCTAAGAGTGTTACAACTTTATAATCAGAGAGTAGAAGATGAGAAGGATATTTCAGATAGTAGGCTTGAGCTTCTTCATTCTATTTTTCTTGCTTATCAAACTCATGAAGCTCTATCTTCAGAAATGAAGAATATCTCCTTTTATACCAGCCTCTGATTATCCAACCGTTGGAGAGGCAATAAGGCCGTTTGAATATAGCCGTTGGGGCCTTGTTTACGTTGTCCTCATTAATGCACAGCAGGGTTGACTTTGCTTTATCTGAAAAGGTGCTCTGACCAGCTGTTCTGTCAACACTGTTCTGACAACACTGTTCTGGCAAAAGTCGTTCTGACATCTATACACTGTACGATCTGACTCTTGCTTGTTGTCAGATGAGGACTTCGTTCCTCAAGCATAAGTCCAGGATGCTAAGAGACTTACTATCGGAAGCTCTCTTGCTATCTGAAGTGAAGCTCGTGGACTCTATCATTCTGCTTGCTATCACATAGAGGAACTTCGTCTTCCAAGCACTTGTCCATGAATGATAAGAGCGCTTTGCTATTGGATGCTCTCTTGCTATCAGAAGCTCTCTTATGGACTCTGACTCTTGTGGGTAGTATGAGCTTTGACAGCTTGAATGAATCTTCAGATTATGTTCTCCTTATCTCTCATACTCCTCATGCTTGGTAGGTAACAATATTGTTTGAATATCTGTTAACCTCTTGTTACCGTTGGGAAGTACATCTTCTTAAACGCTCCATTAAAGCTTAGCAGGGTTGACTTGCTTTATCTCTGAAAAGCAATTCTAACCACTCTGCTCTGACAACATCATACTGACTTCTGAGCATATGTACTTCTGACTCTTGTAATCCTGCTGACGGATGATCATCGTGCATCGTTCATTGTTCATCCGGAAGCGGCAGTCTTGCTCTGCAAGAGTTAGTCTCTGAATTCCAGTGCCAAGAGTATTTGCATCTGGAAGCTCATTTGCATCCGGAAGTAAAACTAAGTTCTGCACATACTTGTTAGTCCAACAGAGTAATATATATAATCAAGTATAGTAGGAACTATATATGTTGTGGGAAGCTTGTTTTGCTATGGGAAGCATTCTTACTTAGACTATGTTCTGACTTAGTGTATTGTCTACTGACACTAGGGGATGTCTATTCCAATAGTCAGCGTAAGTCTCGTTATTTTAGTCTAACTCTTCCTAAGTGACTTAGTGTGTCATTTACTCGTGTTATGGGATGTGTAGTATAACAACACATAATCACATGCAGTGGGAATTCACTTAGTCTAAGGAGCCTTTCTTGCATCCGGAAGCACTACTACTGGATGAAGGGTTATATGTACTTTTACTCACTCTCGCTCAGTGTCCTTCAATCCAACAGTCAGCGCTAGTCACTAAGCAATCGGAAGCAAATATACATCTGGTTGCATCTTAACTTAGTCTCAAGGGTTTTGTACATCTAATGCTCCTAGACTGAGTTATGACTAAGTGAAGTGCTTGCTGTCGCTGGGGGATGAGACATTCATCCGCGAGCGCTAGTCCTAGTCCATCCGGAAGTGATTCCGCATCCGGTTGTGATTCCGCTGTGGGATGAGTCTTTCATCCGTGAGCGCTAGTCTTAATTCATCTGGAAGTGAATCCGCATCCGGTTGTGACTTAACTTAGGATTCAGTGTTAGCAATCTAGACTGGGTTCTAACCAAGTGTCTCACTTGCTTCCGCTTGCGTCCCCTATGGGATGTGTACTCCATCCGCGAGCGCTAGTGCTAATACTTCCGGAAGTGATCTTGCATTCGCAAGTGATCTAACTTAGGATTCTAACCATGTCATCTAATCCTTCCTCAGTGTTGATTATGTTCTTTTAAGTACTAGACCATATCATACCTTAGTCACCATCAAAACTTAAGATTCTAACATTCTCCCCCTTTTTGATGATGACAAACCCATAGATGATTAGAGAACATAATTATACTTAGATCACTCCCAGAGCTATATTTCTTTCCCCAGTTCTCTCCCCAGATATCTAGACATCTTATCTTAGCTCTAGACATCTCATGTCTCATCTCTGGCTAGACATCTTATATCTCATCTCATGTCTCATCTCTAGACATCTCATGTCTCATCTCTCTCCCCCTTTTGGCTTCATCAAAATTCAACAAGTGCAAGCTAGCCTTAGGGATGGGGATACTTCTATCGTTGTCCTAGGAATGGGCTTTCTACCTAATATTTCTCCCTATGTATCGTTAATAAAGATTTGTTCTAGACTATTCAATACAACGTACGAGAATTAATAAGGGACAACAATAATGATTCATGATCCTAAATGATTGTATTCTCCCTAAACATTATGTAGGATAGCTAGACAGTGTGAGACAAAAAATATTGATTCAGTATTCTAAGTGAGTTTACTCTCCCTAACCATTATGCAAGATAGCAGAACATGTTTTGCAAGGATTAAGTCTAGATCAAAACATACAAAAACAGTTCTCTTTTTGAAGGTGAAAATTCTTTTCAAATATAAAAGATATCAAAAGTAATTTTGACCCTCTCGAAATGATTAACATGATATCAAAATAATTTTGGTGCGTTTAAAATGATGATTATGATATCAAATGAAAATTTGTGATTTTAAATTCGTGATACCAAATGAAATCAAATGAAGTATGTGAGTTTGAACTTGTGATATCAAATGAAATGATTGAATGCCAAGTGAAATTTGTGATACCATATGAAATGAAACCAAATCAAATGAATTTTGTGAGTTTAAAATGCCAAAAGTAATTTCCAAACAAATTGCCTCACAGCATCTCAAGAGTTTATTATCGATGACAGCATGTAACTCTCTATTTTCAAGGGATCATTATCAAGTAATGTCCATCTACTTCTCTTCTATATTAAGATTAATCATCACAAGATCAAGAAAAGAAGCATATAAGAGGGGTATGTTATCAATTACTTTCCAGCGTGTCATATAAAGGATACAAATGTGTGAGCTGGGATGATTTTCTAAGACAATGAATGATTTTGAAGTCAATGCAGATTGAGAAAAACATCCTAAATTGACACCCTTACCAATGCCATGTATGCATCATATATAAGAGATGGTAAGGTGTAGATGTTACCACAGATGAGGAATCCTCATACTCTATTAGACTCATGAATCTGAATCATACGCAGATAAGCATGCTTCCTGACATTTTCAAGAGGTGTGCTATCTCAAGTGGAAACCCCTAGCGCAAGTGCTTTGATGATTCGCTTCGGCAAGCTGAGCTACAACCACAAGCAGACATGACTGGGCAGTCACTCTACTCTTCCCATGGTTCAATAGTTGGCCTGCTATCGAAGGCGCTGATTGTTGCGAAAGCAACCTTGCTCAAACTTGATGATTGGTCCTGCATATGCTTGAGGAAACAAGTGCTTCCTGATGGTCAGTGAAAGAACTTAAGATTTAACATTGAAGACCATCCTCAGGACATTCAAGTCAATCTGTGTTAATCAGCACAAGTTAATAATTTTAAGAAATCATGCTTGCTAATCGGTTTAAGAAAATATGAGCAATGATTATGTGAAAACTAATTTTGAAATTGTCTACACGTTCACATAGTTTCACTATCAAGATATGAACTCTATTTATACTCTCATAGATAAATATCAATGTGATAGTACAGCGAGTATCAAACAGGTGGCATATTTTCAGAGTTTCATAAGCAAGTATAGTTCAATAAATATGCCTCAAGGATGTTCATGTTAGATCATGAAGACATGTGAATTATTAACATAATGAAATTTTGAAAAATCTTCATCCTCACAAGAATGAAATACTGGAAATCTTCATGCTCACAGAATAGTTTGATTTTAAGACTAAATCCGGTTTACAAAAACAACCAAATTTCAGCATATGATTACGAGAATAATTTCCAAATATTAGCTCAAGTTCTTCTAGATATGCTCAGTGTGATCTCATTGTTCTTAGGATATCAACAAGCTTGAAATTAATACAGATTATAGCATGCTTGTGATACTATGCCATGTTTTACAGATCTAGCAGAGTTTCATTCAAGGCATTTCCTAAGATTTCTAATGCATGTCAGACAAGAGAGACTATCCATTAAATTTCACAACAGAATGTGTAAGGGATAGAAATGCTCATGTGTATTGGCGAGAGTTTCTCAGGTTTAGTATAGCCATTCCACACATCTTGATAAGGGGCATTTTCGTTGCCATTCTCTCTTGGTTATTCTCATTGTTCAAGCTTCAATAATCTGTGTCATCATTCTTAAACCACAAACTTGAACCGAGATCATTAGTAGATTGAGAACTTAAAGATGTAATTAAGAGGGATGTATTGTTCTCGAAACCATAGCTGCTTATGCATTGAAAAACTTGATGCAAGAGATACCACATGAAATGGAAAATCAGAAATAACTTTTGAATGCTATCATGAGGTATGGTTGTCATGTAAGTTTAAAGTGGATCGGAATCTGTTTTGAAAGTTTGCATTTCAAAAAGGATCTTTCAAAAATTCAGGTGAATGCATAAACTATTTTCTTTCATGAGAGGCGCCCTTAAAAAGATTCGCTAAGCATATATGAGTAAAACGATTTAGACACCATATGAAAACTCTGAAGAAGGTTTTTAGTTGTAGTGTCAAAATTCTGAAACTAGTTCTGAATCTTCTTAACAATGTCAGAAATCTTGGAACACAATGATTCAGCATGCACAAATTCAGAAGGTTTTGAAGAAAGTTCAGTTTCAAAGTGTCAGACTTCTTGAATCTGTAAAATCAGTATGCATTATATCAGAAAATGAATTTGACATTATAGGATCATTTTTACAGAAAATAAGGTCATCACAGATAAGGGAAATCATATCGGTTTCAGAGAAATAAAAGCTGTTAAGCCCATCATGCATTTACTACCCAAATGATTATTCAAGTAAGGAGGAGGGTAAGAATGATATCACCATAGCTCCATTCGCATCAAGCAGTAGCTCGCTTGATTTTGGTTGGCAATGCAAGGATTCTATTTTCAGAGCAGCACCAAAATCTATGCGTGACGAATGCTTATCAAGACTTGACTAATTGTTCAGATGAGGTACAGTCCTGAGTCTTGCTGAGGCTAATAGGATGGATTGGAGCTGGTGTAGAGGGATGAATTCACTTGGTGATCACTACCACTGGCATCTCTGGCCTCTTGAACCCATACTTCATACACAGCTCTTCAATCAGATTGGGTGCTGGCGCAGACGGAGACATAGGCTCAGCAGAGGGTATCTCCGCAGGTTGATCACTCAGCGCTATCTCAAGCTTGCCTCTGTGTTAGCAGACTGTTGGCGGCACATGAATCAGATGGCTTGACCTAGCTTTCCCTTTTCCCTTCTTGTTCATTCAGAGCATTCTTAGGATCAGCAATTGACTCTTCTTCACTGTCTGATGGCTCACCGAGGGAGGAGATCTTCTTTTTAGCCAGAGTCTTCTTCACCCTTGTCTTGCTGAACCTCCGGATTGCCTTTCCTACAAAATATCAGATAGTTCCTTCCTTTTGTATCCAAGTCTGGATCTGAAGGTCAGTTTGTAGGTTATATATAATTCACATGCACTTAGAGATTACTTGCTATGTGTATGGCATGGTGAATCTATCATGACTATATGCACAAGGATATACAATGTTAGAATCTTAAGTTTTGATGAAGACTAAAATATGAAAGAATAGGTCTAGTACTTAGAAAGCAATAGAATAACACAGGATCCCAAGTAAGAGTGCAACCGGATGTGGACTTACTTCCGGATAAACTAGGACTTGGGCTCGCGGATGAATGTTTCATCCCCCAGCGACAGCAAGTAATTCACTAGAGATCTAACTTAGTTCATGAACGCTAAGATATACAAAACCTAAGACTAAGCTATGATTCAACCGGAAGTGAAGTTGCTTCCTGTTAAACTTAGACTGACGCAGACTGATAAGATAGATATCACCCCAAGCGTCAGTAAGTTCACCTCGTCAAGTAAAAATGCTTCCTGTTAGACTTAGACTGGCACAGGCTGATAAAATAGAATACCCCAAGCGTCAGTGAAAAAGCCACGTCAAGTGGAATAGCTTCCTGATAGATTTTGACTGGCGCAGACTGATAGAATAGATATAACCCTAAGCGTCAGTGAGTTTACCTCGTCAAGTGAAAGTGCTTCCGATAGCTTAGTGACTAGCGCTGACTGTTGGATTGAATAGACACTGAGCGAGAGTGAGTAATAGTGAACAAAATCCTTCATCCAGTGGAATCACTTCCGGATGTAGAAGTGCTTCCTGATGCAAGGAAGACCTCTTAGACTAAGAACACTCCCACTGCATGTGACTATATGTTTTTGTACTGTTAGACTAACACTCAGTGCAGCACACTCAGTAGAATTGCTTCCGGATGAGAATCTGCTTCCGCAAGCAATCAGGATGTCAGAAGTTGCAGTGTCAGAATGCTTCTGTCAGAGCAGAGGTGTCAGGACTACTTTTCAGAGATAAAGCAAGTCAACCCTGCTATGCATTGATGAAGCATTTATTGAGCAAACGGTAACATGGGTTAAACGACCATATTCAAACGGCTCTCCCAACTACCAAGAGATAGATTGCTTGAAGACTATATAAAGAGACTCAAACCTCATTTATGAGGTTATCTATTATCTTTGAATATTCTTGAGAGAAGTTAGAGCGAGAAACTAAGAACATCTTCAAGCATTCAAAGCTGCCCAGAAAAAGCGAAGAGCATTTAACACTTTGAGTGATCTTTTCATCTACTTATTCTGTACTCATTGTAGTTAAGTCTCTTTCTGTTATAAGAGCATTTATTGTACTTAAGTGTGTAACACCATCCGTTCTTTGAGAGAACTTAGTCAGAAAAATCCTTTAAGTGTAAAGGTTAACCCCTTGCTTGGTGTGAGGGGGAGCTAGTTAGAAAGGTTACAAGTGAGCCTGTGTAAAACTTGTTGTAAGGTTGCAAGTGATCCCGTGCAAAACTTGCGGTTGTAAGGTTTCAGGTGAACCCGATTTAAAACCTGAGATATAGTGGAACTCTCGGCCTGGGTGGTTGAGGACTGGACGTAGGTCAGGTAGACCGAACCAGTATAACTCTTGTGTCGTTTAATTTGAGCATTTATTTTTGAAGCACAATTCACCCCCCCTCTTGTGCATCCATTACGTTCATTTGGTATCAGAGCGGGTCTTTCTCACTCGATTCCAACGAATCCAGAAAGCAAAGATCCAGTAATGGATACAGATTACTCCCTGCCAGATGTCTCTATTCAACCCAACAAGCCTCCAGGCTTTGATGGGTATAACTATCCATTCTGGAAGTTTCGAATGGAGACCTATATCAAATCCAGCGACATCAGACTCTGGGACGTAATCGAACGTGGGGATCACACACCACTGGATGAGGATGGTTTTGCCAAGCAGCGATCTAGGTACACAAATGAGGACTATGCTCTAGTCCAACTAAACTACCGGGCCATGCACTACATCCAGTGTGCTCTCAGCCCTAAAGAGTTTCACAGGATCAGCCACCACAAAAATGCTAAAGATATGTGGGAGGCTCTTGAGGCTGCTCACTCTGGAACCAAGGGAGTAAAAGCGAGACGTGTTGAAATGCTGGTGGAAGAATTTCACAAATTCGCCATGCTGAGTCCCACCGAGCCTATCAGAGAGCTGGAGCTCAGGTTCACCCATCTCATCAACAATTTGGCCTCGCTGGGTAAGGATATCCCTGAAAGAGAGCAAGTGAGCAAGATTCTAAAGATCTTGAAGGGTGACTGGATCACCAAAGTGACTATTTTGCAAGAAGTGCAAGGAGAATCAACCAGCTCCATCACCGCACTATTTGGCTCTCTTGCTGAATATGAACCTACCTTGCTGGCTATGAGAGCTCCTCAACCCTCATCCAAGAACAAGAACCTTGCTCTCGTTGCTCCCAGCAAGGAGATCAATGACAATGATGAGGATGATGAGGAGGAGATGGACGATGAGGAGATGGCTATGATGGTGAGGAAATTTAGGAAATTCTTCAGAAAGAAAGGAGGCTATCAGAGAAGTGATTCCAGCCAGAAGAAGGGATACAAGAAAGAAAAGGTCCCTGTGTGTTTTGAATGCAATAAGCCTGGTCACTTCAAGGCTGAGTGTCCCAGCCTGCAGAGGTCAAAAGGTAAGGACAAAAGAAAGGCTCTTGTTTCCTCCATTTGGGTAAATAGCTCAGATGAGGAAGCAAGTGATGAAGAAGAAGTTGCCAACCTCTGCCTGGTAGCTAAAGAAGAGGATGAAGAAGAATCTTCAGATCTTGACCTCACCAACGAAGATCATGAGGTAACTCTTCCTGAACTACAAGAGGCTTACAATGAGGTTCATGAAGAATTCTCTAGACTATGTAAAGCCTATAAGGTGTTGAAAACCAAAAAGGAATCACTTGAGTCCAAGGTGGACTCACTAAGTGAGGAACTAGCGGAAGCTAGAAGACTTCCGGTAGTGGATGGCCAGGGTTCTCCCCAAGTAGAACCTAACGCCCCAACACCTGAGAGCTGCCCTAATTGCAGCAAAATCTCAGAGGAAAATAACAAGCTGCAAAATGCCCTGCAGAAGTTTACCAATGGTTCAGAAATGCTAAATATACTCTTAATGAACCAAAGGGCATATAGGGATAGAACTGGATTAGGATATACTCCTAGAGGGAAGAAGTGGGTGGAACCAAAAGTAAAGCCCTACTTAAAGTTCTTCCATAAAGCCACTAGTCATAGCTCCTCACCCTTCAGCTTCTGTAACTATTGCAACAGGAAGGGACACTCCACGTCCACCTGTAATGCTAAGAAGCATGGAGCAAGTAGCTCCTACAAATGGGTCCCTAAAGGAACCAAGGCAACAAAGGATCCTCCATCTGCTAAGGAAACGAAGAGAGGACAAGGATCCCGACCTTGGAATCATTCCAAAGGGAAAACCCAAGAGTCCAGAGCCAACTCTAAGCCAGAGGCTCTAAATATTCACAAGCCCAAGGTCAAGAAGGATGACTCTAGACCAAGGGCATTGAAAACTAATGATCGAGGACCCAAGAAAGATTGGGTACCTAAGTTTACTTGATTTTTCCAGGTGTGTCTTAAAGCATCCAAGAACAAGAAATGGTATATTGACAGCGGATGCTCGAGACATATGACTGGAGACAGAGACAAGTTCAAATCTCTGGTGATCAAAGACGGAGCCACAGTGACCTTTGGAGGAAATCAAAGTGGTAAGATCACTGGAGTTGGAGAAGTTGGACCAGTCAAAGATGTCTATCTAGTGGACGGTCTCTGTCACAACCTGCTGAGCGTGAGCCAGAGCACGGACAGAGGAAACTGGGTAATATTTGATTCAAATGAGTGCTTAATAGTTGATAAGCAGGATCTGAATATAGATAAGGCCAACTTAAAATGCAAGATTAAGGCAAATAGAAATGGGAATCTATATACTTTAGACTTATGCCAACAACTAGAAGAAAAATGTTTAATATCTAGTGATGAGAATAGTTGGCTTTGGCATAAGAGACTAGCTCATGTTAATTTTACTCAACTCGACATGATTATTAAAAAGGAGCTAGCTATAGGTATTCCATCATTTAAAGTAAAGCATGATTTTATCTGTGAATCCTGCCAAAGAGGAAAGCAAACAAAGTCCTCATTCAAAACCAAGAAGAAAGTCTCCACCAGCAGGCCCTTGGAACTAATCCACATGGATTTGGTTGGGCCAGCAAGAGTGAAGAGCTTGGGTGTAAACCTATATGCTCTAGTAGTGGTGGATGACTATTCAAGGTTCACATGGACTATGTTTCTTGCCTCTAAGCAAGATACTTTTGATGCTTTTGTTGTCCTGGCTAAGAAAGTGCAGAATGAGAGAGAGCTCAAAATCACAGCCATAAGGACAGACCATGGAGGAGAGTTTGAGAACCATAGCTTCTCAGAGCTATGTGAGCAAAACGACATTGAACATAACTTCTCAGCTCCAAGGACTCCTCAACAAAATGGAGTAGTCGAAAGGAAGAACAGGGTTCTGACGGAGATGGCTAGAAGCATGCTCAACGAGAAAGAGGTTTCTCAAATGTTCTGGGCGGATGCTATGAGCACTGCTTGCTATATCTCCAACAGAGCCTATGTTCGCAAGGGCTTGGATAAGACTCCATACGAGCTATACAAAGGAAGAAAGCCCAACATCAGCCACCTCAGAATATTTGGATCAAAATGCTACGTGCATAATAATGGAAAGGTAAATTTGGGTAAGTTTGATCCAAAGGCTGATATAGGTATATTCATAGGATATTCCCTTAGGAGTAAAGCATATAGGATATACAACATGAGAACTAAAACTGTAGAAGAATCCATGCATGTTGTATTTGATGAAACTCCTACATGGGGACAATCCACAGAAGATGATGAAGCACCTAATCTTCCAAAACTACCATCATCTTCCTCACCACCAAAAGAAACACCAACAAGCAATCCCAAAGAAGAAGGTGAACCCAGTGATGAACCTGGAGTGCAACACATGCCTGAGGAGGCACAGTTGCCAATAGCTAGGAGACATCACAGGGATCATCTTCTTGATCAAGTGCTTGGTGATGTTTCTTCTGGTGTCAGAACTAGAAGACAAGTTCAAAATGAAGTTGAGTTTGGAGCATTCCTATCTCAAATCGAACCAACTTCAGTTGAACAAGCTCTTGAGGACTGCGACTGGATTATTGCCATGCAGGAAGAGCTAAATCAATTTGAGAGAAGTCAAGTGTGGGAACTAGTCCCAAGGCCGTCTCATCAATCCATAGTGGGGACCAAGTGGGTCTTTAAAAACAAACTGGATGAGACAGGTCAAATCACCAGAAACAAAGCCAGACTAGTAGCCAAAGGATACAACCAAGAAGAAGGCATTGACTATGAAGAAACTTTTGCTCCAGTCGCTAGACTTGAAGCAATAAGGATTCTTCTAGCCTTTGCATCCATGAAAGGCTTTAGATTATATCAAATGGATGTAAAGAGTGCATTTCTTAATGGTTATATTAAAGAAGAGGTATATGTAGAACAACCTCCTGGCTTTGAGGACCATAAGCACCCCAAACATGTGTATAGATTAAAGAAAGCTTTATATGGCCTAAAACAAGCTCCTCGAGCTTGGTATGAGAGACTCAGCAGCTTTTTGCTGGGCAAGGGTTTCTCAAGAGGCAAATTAGATAATACACTGTTTATCCTCCACAAAGATAGAGATATGTTAATTGTCCAAATTTATGTTGATGATATTATATTTGGGGCAACTAACGAGAAGCTTTGTGAAGACTTCTCTAAGACTATGCAGGGTGAATTTGAGATGTCAATGATGGGAGAACTAACATTCTTCCTAGGCCTGCAAATCAAACAGAAGAAGAATGGAATCTTCATCTCCCAAACTAAGTACTGCAGAGAACTACTCAAAAAGTTTGGGATGGATGAATGCAAGGAGTATGACACTCCTATGAGCACCACTGCCGCACTCGACGCTGACGCAAAGGGTAAATCTGTCAGCCTGCCCATGTATAGGGGAATGATAGGTTCCCTCTTATACTTAACAGCGAGTAGGCCTGACATTCAATTTAGTGTAGGCATGTGTGCTAGGTTTCAAGCCAACCCCAAGGAGTCACACTTAACATGCGTTAAACGTATTTTGAGATACCTTGAGGGAACACAAGAACTTGGTCTTTGGTATCCCAGAGGTAACCAAGAGTTCTTGTGGGCTTACTCTGATTCTGACCATGCAGGTTATAAGACTGATAGAAAGAGCACCAGTGGACAATGCGCCTTCCTTGGTGGTTGTCTGGTGACTTGGGCTAGCAAAAAGCAAACCTGTGTGTCTTTGTCATCCACTGAGGCAGAATGCATTGCTGCAGCAAGTTGTTGTGCTCAAGTGCTATGGCTGAAGAACCAGTTGAGAGATCTTGGCTTGGAGTTCCCTGAGGCACCTATTCTCTGTGACAACACAAGCACTATCAGCCTCGCCAAGAATCCAGTTCAGCACACTAGGACAAAGCACATTGACGTCAGACATCACTTCATCAGAGACCATGTTCAAAAGAAGGATGTCAAGGTGCAGTTTGTCCCCACACAACAACAGCTTGCTGACATCTTCACCAAGCCTCTGGGGTTTGACCAATTTACTTTCATTAGAGGTGATTTGGGAATGGTAAACCCAAATGAAGTGTAAATTCTATTCATTATACTTGATTGTTTATCACTTACAGCAATACTAACTTAGGCATCGGAGTGCCAATATATGTTTTTGCAGGTACTCAATGTTAAATCTTAAGCAAGTGCAACCGGAAGCAAAACCACTTCCGGATGATCACTCACTGACACTGGATGATCGAGGCAAGAGAGCGCCGGCACTAGTCAAGAGTCACGCCACTTCAGAAAACTCTTCAACTTCCCAAAAGAGACGTTATGTCTTCTCTGGTAATGTGAAGCAACACGTGTCATCAGGTGTGTCGTTCCAACTTGAGTTGTTTACGCTACCCAATGTGTGAAAATGTGAAAAAGCATGACCATTTTAACCTTAGTAACTGTACCTATAAATAGGACATCATTTTTCACTTTCACTTTTCACTTATACTTACAAATTCTCTGCATACAAAACTCTTCATCTTCTTCTATGTTCTTCATTTTCTTCGCATTTTGCCACAAACCCGCACAAAAATGGCCGGATCCCATGAAACAAACCCAGTTTCAAAGAAACCTTCCTCATCTAAGAAACACAAGTCAAAATCTGGGAAATCAAGCCATAAACATTCTGGAAAATCTGGGCATCGTGAAGAACATCGCAATGAACATCAAGAACACCATGAAGTTTCTGGGCAGAATACACCGGGGCAGGATAAAAATGTTCAAGGTCAGCCTGAAACTTCTGGTAGAGTGGCAGAACAGTTAGTGGTTTCTAAGCAAGAGAAGCTTGATAAGAAGAGGAAGTCCACCCCTAAGGAAGAGGCTGCGGCGATCAAATATGCCGGAAATGCATGGTACAAGTACCAGTTTCTGTTAGGGCCTTTGAAGAAGAGCTTCCTTTTAGGCTGCCTGAGTCCTTGGTAAGTCCTCCCCGTGCTAAGTATGACGCTGGGAACGAATCCAGCAGCTTGAGGACAGAATGTGCCAAGTCGAGAATCATCTTACCAAGATCTCACCCTCAGCCACCACCTCAAAATGACCACCAATCCCAACCCTCACCTTCTCATAACCAACAAACCCAAAAACTCACCACAACGAACCCACCCCTCACTCCAATCCTTTCAACCCCAACTCTAGACCAAACTCCATCCCTGGCCCTCACCCTCTTTGATGATGCCAAAAGGGGGAGAGATGTGATGTCCACTCTGCACATGTCAATGAACACAAGGATGTCCACATGTCAATGAACACAAGGATGTCCTCAGCCAGCCCTGGAAATTGAAGACTTGACTCTTGAGGAATCCATTGAGTCTGAGAGACTCAGAAGAGAGAGGGATGAAGAAGAGCTTCAGCGGATAATTGACCAGAATGTTCATGAGGTCGAGCTAGCCAAACTACAAAAGGAAAAGGAAGAGAGACAAGAGGAGAGGGAGAGGAAAAAGAAACAAAAACCCTGAACCCCCAATCCAAACATTTTTTTTTAGAAATTTTTCCTTCTTCATGCATACTTTCATACTTACCTAGTATATGCTCTTTACGTGTAAATGTTATTTAATAGTATGCTCTGACTTGTAACTTATATTTATCAATAATATTTGTCTCAGTTACTTGTTCTTATCTATTGCTTTTGCTTTCCTGTTAACCCTTTCATATGGACTTAATCGATAAATAGTTAAATACTGAGTTTGTCATCATCAAAAAGGGGGAGAATGTTAGAATCTTAAGTTTTGATGAAGACTAAAATATGAAAGAATAGGTCTAGTACTTAGAAAGCAATAGAATAACACAGGATCCCAAGTAAGAGTGCAACCGGATGTGGACTTACTTCCGGATAAACTAGGACTTGGGCTCGCAGATGAATGTTTCATCCCCCAGCGACAGCAAGTAATTCACTAGAGATCTAACTTAGTTCATGAACGCTAAGATATACAAAACCTAAGACTAAGCTATGATTCAACCGGAAGTGAAGTTGCTTCCTGTTAAACTTAGACTGACGCAGACTGATAAGATAGATATCACCCCAAGCGTCAGTAAGTTCACCTCGTCAAGTAAAAATGCTTCCTGTTAGACTTAGACTGGCACAGGCTGATAAAATAGAATACCCCAAGCGTCAGTGAAAAAGCCACGTCAAGTGGAATAGCTTCCTGATAGATTTTGACTGGCGCAGACTGATAGAATAGATATAACCCTAAGCGTCAGTGAGTTTACCTCGTCAAGTGAAAGTGCTTCCGATAGCTTAGTGACTAGCGCTGACTGTTGGATTGAATAGACACTGAGCGAGAGTGAGTAATAGTGAACAAAATCCTTCATCCAGTGGAATCACTTCCGGATGTAGAAGTGCTTCCTGATGCAAGGAAGACCTCTTAGACTAAGAACACTCCCACTGCATGTGACTATATGTTTTTGTACTGTTAGACTAACACTCAGTGCAGCACACTCAGTAGAATTGCTTCCGGATGAGAATCTGCTTCCGCAAGCAATCAGGATGTCAGAAGTTGCAGTGTCAGAATGCTTCTGTCAGAGCAGAGGTGTCAGGACTACTTTTCAGAGATAAAGCAAGTCAACCCTGCTATGCATTGATGAAGCATTTATTGAGCAAACGGTAACATGGGTTAAACGACCATATTCAAACGGCTCTCCCAACTACCAAGAGATAGATTGCTTGAAGACTATATAAAGAGACTCAAACCTCATTTATGAGGTTATCTATTATCTTTGAATATTCTTGAGAGAAGTTAGAGCGAGAAACTAAGAACATCTTCAAGCATTCAAAGCTGCCCAGAAAAAGCGAAGAGCATTTAACACTTTGAGTGATCTTTTCATCTACTTATTCTGTACTCATTGTAGTTAAGTCTCTTTCTGTTATAAGAGCATTTATTGTACTTAAGTGTGTAACACCATCCGTTCTTTGAGAGAACTTAGTCAGAAAAATCCTTTAAGTGTAAAGGTTAACCCCTTGCTTGGTGTGAGGGGGAGCTAGTTAGAAAGGTTACAAGTGAGCCTGTGTAAAACTTGTTGTAAGGTTGCAAGTGATCCCGTGCAAAACTTGCGGTTGTAAGGTTTCAGGTGAACCCGATTTAAAACCTGAGATATAGTGGAACTCTCGGCCTGGGTGGTTGAGGACTGGACGTAGGTCAGGTAGACCGAACCAGTATAACTCTTGTGTCGTTTAATTTGAGCATTTATTTTTGAAGCACAATTCACCCCCCCCCTCTTGTGCATCCATTACGTTCATACAAGGTTTTTGATCAAGACAGTCATGGACAGCATGTGGATTATGAACATTATTAATTTCTTTAAGCTTTCTTCTATGATTAATATAATGTTCACATCTTAGGATGCTTAATGTAAAATCTCAATAAGTCCATCTAACATTAGCATAGGAGATTTTACTATCAAATGCTTCGTTGCTAAGTGATCCCTTGCTTACCCAAGGAGATCTTCTATACTTATCCTTGGTTCGAAGCACTTTCTTCTGAGAGGTAGGATTCAAGAGCCTTTTCAATGTTGATCGAGGAATCCACTCTCTCTTGTTCTTCTCAGGATAGTTGAATGGAACTCTGTGATAGCTCATCCTTGAGACAGAACCATTGTCCCTTGTGGTTGCCGACTGCTTCTTATGATTGTACCAGGGGGTATCAGCAATTGCATCACCGCGAGTTCTCTTCTTTGGGGTAAGAGGAACTCTTGATCTTTCCTGCACAAGTAAGGCACTAGAAGGATGTTTTGGTACCCATTTGTACTTGGGTCCTACAAGGTAAGCACTGGACCTTACTTGTCCTTTAGGAATCCATACAAATTTATTTCTCTCATTTGAATTTCTTCTAAGACTGCATGTGTGAGAAATATGTCCTAATCTACCACAATAATGACAGATAATAGAATGAAAATCAAAATCAGGTTTTCTATCATTATCATGATTAGTTTTCTTTAGAAAAGCTTTTTGTTCCTTTGAAATCTCAGTTTCTTTTGAAAGCTTTTCCTTTTCCTTCAACACGTGTTTACAATCAAAACATTTTTCAAGACATGTTGAAGTTTTCCCTGCCGATAGTGGGCTAGCTATCGGAACCACTAGTTCTTTAAAAGAAACCTCGGAAACTTTGGACGTAGAAGAAGAAATTAGTTTTTCAAGTTTCCTATCTTTTTCTTTTAAGTCTAGAAGTTCTTTTGCAAGTTTACAATATTCGGTATATAACTCATTGTATGCATCTTGCAATTCAGAAAGTTCAAGTTCAGATCCAGATACCTCACTTTCTAAATCTTCTAGGCAGAAATGGATACTCTCTTCACTGAAGCCTGCTTCCTCAATATCACCTTCCAGAAGCTCATCAGTAGATGATCCACAAAGAGTACGAGTTGAGCTTTGGACAGCTGTGCTTTCAAGAGATGGGTTAGAAGCATATATCACGTCAAGAGTATTCCAAATATCTCTAGCACTAGAGCAATGTTTGATCTTCTAGAAATCATTTTCAGTTAAGCCTTTGTATAAAATTTGCATTGCTCTAATGTTTAAGGAAAACAAATTTTTCTCCTTTTCAGTCCAGTTTCCTCTTGGTTTGAAATCAAAATCATTTTCAAAAATATCCCACATTTTCAAACTAGTGGATTGTATAAAACTTTCCATTCTTGCTTTCCACCAACAAAAATCAATATTTTCTAACACAGGTGGAATGGTATGATCAAAGCCTTTGGAAAACATTTTAACCCAAATCAGCCAAGGTCTTTACACTTGAGATCGTTGGATCCTTTAAACAAGTGACCCGCTCTGATACCAAATGAAATGTGTGGCTGTCACCCAAGAGGGGGGGGTGAATTGGGTGAGGGAATAAAAACTTAACTTCTTTTCCGAAAGACTGCTTGTGCTTGGTAATGATGATAATAAGTAATGGTATGCACAAGTCAGTATGTTATGTGATGCGAAATAGAATGTTTAAATGTAAATTTATGCACGCATAACTTTATCCTGGTTCGGTCACCCAGACCTACATCCAGTCCCCAGGCTCCACCTGAGATTTCCAATCCACTATTCTTGTTTAAACCGGGCACAAGAGAAGCCTTTACACTTTAGGTTTTACAAACACGGGTTCACCTAACAACCCACAGGTTTTGCTAACGGCTAACCTGCAAACCTAACCGCAAGTTTTACGGGATCACTTGCAACCTTTACAACCGCAAGTTTTGCGGGCTCACTTGCAACCTATACAGCTCCCCCTCACACCTAGAAGGGTTCAGTCTTTACAGACAATGATTTAACAATGATTACAATATTGTTCTTCAAGCGACAAGCTTTAGAACAGGTTTGATAGGATGTTCACTCTATGAACTGATTGTGCTAAACACTTAAGCTCAACTAAGTGGGTTCACTCAATGAACAGATTATGTTACTCACTTAGGTACAATGATTGCTCTCCACTAATTTTCTCTAAGAGTGTTACAACTTTATAATCAGAGAGTAGAAGATGAGAAGGATATTTCAGATAGTAGGCTTGAGCTTCTTCATTCTATTTTTCTTGCTTATCAAACTCATGAAGCTCTATCTTCAGAAATGAAGAATATCTCCTTTTATACCAGCCTCTGATTATCCAACCGTTGGAGAGGCAATAAGGCCGTTTGAATATAGCCGTTGGGGCCTTGTTTACGTTGTCCTCATTAATGCACAGCAGGGTTGACTTTGCTTTATCTGAAAAGGTGCTCTGACCAGCTGTTCTGTCAACACTGTTCTGACAACACTGTTCTGGCAAAAGTCGTTCTGACATCTATACACTGTACGATCTGACTCTTGCTTGTTGTCAGATGAGGACTTCGTTCCTCAAGCATAAGTCCAGGATGCTAAGAGACTTACTATCGGAAGCTCTCTTGCTATCTGAAGTGAAGCTCGTGGACTCTATCATTCTGCTTGCTATCACATAGAGGAACTTCGTCTTCCAAGCACTTGTCCATGAATGATAAGAGCGCTTTGCTATTGGATGCTCTCTTGCTATCAGAAGCTCTCTTATGGACTCTGACTCTTGTGGGTAGTATGAGCTTTGACAGCTTGAATGAATCTTCAGATTATGTTCTCCTTATCTCTCATACTCCTCATGCTTGGTAGGTAACAATGTTGTTTGAATATCTGTTAACCTCTTGTTACCGTTGGGAAGTACATCTTCTTAAACGCTCCATTAAAGCTTAGCAGGGTTGACTTGCTTTATCTCTGAAAAGCAATTCTAACCACTCTGCTCTGACAACATCATACTGACTTCTGAGCATATGTACTTCTGACTCTTGTAATCCTGCTGACGGATGATCATCGTGCATCGTTCATTGTTCATCCGGAAGCGGCAGTCTTGCTCTGCAAGAGTTAGTCTCTGAATTCCAGTGCCAAGAGTATTTGCATCTGGAAGCTCATTTGCATCCGGAAGTAAAACTAAGTTCTGCACATACTTGTTAGTCCAACAGAGTAATATATATAATCAAGTATAGTAGGAACTATATATGCTGTGGGAAGCTTGTTTTGCTATGGGAAGCATTCTTACTTAGACTATGTTCTGACTTAGTGTATTGTCTACTGACACTAGGGGATGTCTATTCCAATAGTCAGCGTAAGTCTCGTTATTTTAGTCTAACTCTTCCTAAGTGACTTAGTGTGTCATTTACTCGTGTTATGGGATGTGTAGTATAACAACACATAATCACATGCAGTGGGAATTCACTTAGTCTAAGGAGCCTTTCTTGCATCCGGAAGCACTACTACTGGATGAAGGGTTATATGTACTTTTACTCACTCTCGCTCAGTGTCCTTCAATCCAACAGCCAGCGCTAGTCACTAAGCAATCGGAAGCAAATATACATCCGGTTGCATCTTAACTTAGTCTCAAGGGTTTGTACATCTAATGCTCCTAGACTGAGTTATGACTAAGTGAAGTGCTTGCTGTCGCTGGGGGATGAGACATTCATCCGCGAGCGCTAGTCCTAGTCCATCCGGAAGTGATTCCGCATCCGGTTGTGATTCCGCTGTGGGATGAGTCTTTCATCCGTGAGCGCTAGTCTTAATTCATCCGGAAGTGAATCCGCATCCGGTTGTGACTTAACTTAGGATTCAGTGTTAGCAATCTAGACTGGGTTCTAACCAAGTGTCTCACTTGCTTCCGCTTGCGTCCCCTATGGGATGTGTACTCCATCCGCGAGCGCTAGTGCTAATACTTCCGGAAGTGATCTTGCATTCGCAAGTGATCTAACTTAGGATTCTAACCATGTCATCTAATCCTTCCTCAGTGTTGATTATGTTCTTTTAAGTACTAGACCATATCATACCTTAGTCACCTTCAAAACTTAAGATTCTAACATATATGACCATTAACAATTTTTATCATCTAATTAACAAATTAGTCTAATGCAGATTATTAAGTTTTATTCCAAATTTTGAAGCTTACAGTCAACACAAAATCCGAAAATTAAACCCCAATGAATGTTTTGATGTTTTGAGCAAATATATAGCATAATTAAAAAGTTTTATCATCTAAGAAATCGATCTTATATGTAGGGTTTTAAGTTTCTTAAGCCTATACATGCGCTTTAAGCGCATGTGTAGACATATAAAAAAAGAAATTGAGCCACAATGATTGTTGTGATGTTTTGAACCAAAAGATAGGACTATTTACAAGTATTATCATCTAGAAATCGGTCTAATATATAGGGCTTGTGATGTTTTGAACCAAAAGATAGGACTATTTACAAGTATTATCATCTAGAAATCGGTCTAATATATAGGGCATTAATATTTGAGTTTTGGAATCCTATACATGCGCTTAAAGCGCATGTATAGGCCTATGTAGCCTATACATGCGCTTTAAGCGCATGTGTAGACATATACAATAAAGAAAGTGAACCACAATGATTTTTTTAATGCTTTGACCCAAAGGATAGGACCATTTAGAAGTATTATCATCTAGATTTTGGTCTTATATGTAGAGCATTAAATTTCTGAAATTTGGAAGTCTATACATTCGCTTTAAGCGCATGTATATGGAGTTTTTACACTGATAAAGCACCCCAATGTGGTTCTCGAAATTCTAAACACTAAGTACACAAGTAGGAATACCTAATGACATCTGAGGATGAACTCTTATACATGACTTTAAGTTTTGCACCTTAATATTTCCTTTACATGCTCTTAAAGCGCATGTATATGGAGTTTTTACATTGATATAACACTCTAATGTGTTCTGGAACTTCTAAACACTAAGTACACAAGCAGGAATACCTTATGACATCTGAGGGTGAACTCTTATACATGACTTCAAGTTTTTCACTTTAATACTGCCTTTACATGCGCTTAAAGCGCATGTATATGGAGTTTTTACATTGATATAACACCCTAATGTGGTTCTGGAACTTCTAAACACTAAGTACACAAGCAGGAATATCTTATGACATCTGAGGATGAACTCTTATGCATGACTTCAAATTTTTCACTTTAATACAGCCTTTACATGCGCTTTAAGCGCATGTATAGGCTGTTTCGCCTATACATGCGCTTTAAGCGCATGTATTTTACATTGATATAACACCCCAATGTGGTTCTTTGAAACTTGATGTATGTATCTAACATGAACAGGATTCATTTCATTATCTGGGGAGTAAGTCACGTTATCCTATTTACATGCGCTTAAAGCACATGTATTTATTCTGCTATGTACATGCGCTTTAAGCGCATGTAAACGTTGCTATTTACATGCGCTTAAAGCGCATGTATAGTGTGATATGTTTACATGCGCTTTAAGCGCATGTAAACGTTATCATTACATGCGTTTTTTACCATGCTTTTATGAGCGCATGTAAAGCTGCGCTGGTATAGGATTAATTTGTAGTAGTGGAGCATGGAACAAGATAAACTCTCCTTTGAAGCCCGTTGAAGCAATTATTGGGGAAGACTGTGCTGCAGCTAAAGCTAGAGCTCCCTGAGGTATTGTTTAATTTATTTTGGTTGATTTTACCAGCTATATGATTGTTTAGTCTTCAATTGATGAAACATTTTGTTATGGACACATTTTATACTATATGGTTTTGTTTTGCCAAGCACAAGAGACATTGTTAAAAAATTGAACGTAGGAACCAAGAGTAATTAGAATTGCCAAAACTCAAGGTGCAAAGCTCTTTCAGTTTCTCATTATCCATCAAGATCCGCCAACAACTTTTGCTAATAATGTCAAATAGAACTTATTGTTGTTAATGAGGAAAATTTTGAAATTGCATTTCTTTATGATAATTAACCCTCACAGTCAAAATATATGACTTTTTTGGTTACCAGAAGTCGAAATATATGATTAATACCTTGAATGCGCCTTATTTTATGGACATATATGAAAATTTTAACTAATGTATTGGCATTTAAATATCATATGTTTGATGAGCATTTTCTATGCATTTGTTATTCCTATTTTTTCGATGACCTTGTATTCGAATTAAACCATCGAAACAAATTAGTGCCAAATTAAAAAAAAAAGGATGGTTTATGTCTGGAAATACAATTTTTTCATACAATTAGTTATTTGTTTAAATCAAAGGCACTTAAATATTTGATCTAAGTAAATCACATGCTTTAATTTGTTTTCACCATAATTTGATATGATATATTAATTGTTCATTTGTAATTCCTATTTTTTATACATTTACACCAATTAAAACTAGAAGTTGCATTTTTAATTAAACAATGATATAATTCTTAATTCCAAAATTCTAAATCCCATAATTTATTACATAATTTTTTATTGTAAAAGGTTAAAAATTATGCATTTTTAACAACTATTTATGACATAATTTCAAAGAGGTATGTTGTATATGTTATCAACTATATATCTAAGTTGTTTGTAATAAGGATGTCATTGGTCCAGTTGGCCTCTTGGATAGCTTACACGTATTCCCTCCTCTAATAGTATAATTTCAAGATTAATTTGAGATCATTACAAATTGAATATGATCATGCATCAAATGTGCAAGGATTGCGAAAATCATCCTATATAATTTTGAAATTAATTTGTGATCATTACAATTTTAATGCGATCATGCATCAAATATGAAAGGATTGCAAAAATCATCCTTTTTCAATCATATTCAATTCTGATTTGCAAAAATCAATTTGAAATAAATTAAAGATCTCAATTATCATTTCTCATACATTGAAAATAAATAAAATTCATGTTTATTTCATGTTTCAATCCATCTATAAAAACACACATGTCAATCAATAATCAAAATTCCCTCCCCTTCCCATTTTGAATCAAGTGTGCCTTTATAGTGTGTAAGGAAATATATAAAATTTTCCAATTTAAGTTCAATTGTGAATGCTTCCATTTGTAGTGTGTTCTTCCACATTTGAAAATCTACACAAGTTAATGTACATGGAGCAAATAAAAGAAATCATTAATTGTCTTTTACTTTCAATTCAATCATGGAGCAAGGAATAAGAGAATATCCCTCTCAATTCTTACAAAGGAAAACAGTTGGACTTTGTTATTGATATTGCATGTTTTATTATTTCATTTCCACCTATATCGTGACTACGTTTTTCAAGAGAATTAAATTCATTAAGGGAAACTTGGTTTTTTTCGCGCGGGGGGGGGGGGGGGGTTTGGATGGGGAGATTGGAGTGACTTTAATTCTCGGCTAATAAGTTGAAAATATTATATGTAATCTAAATTTTTATTTTTTAAAAAATTCATTGGTAGTACTTTAAATATTACATATAGCTTAGATTCTCTTTTATCTCCTAAAACAGCCATTGCTCAAATAATTTCATCACCTTCATACTAATGGCAGAGGGATTTAGTTCTCTGTTTTTTTATGGGGGAGGGATTGAAAGGGGATTGAAGATAATTTAATCTTTTTATTTCATTTTATATTCTCTTGTAATTATTAAAAAACATGGATCATCTTTTTTAATTTATCGAAAACAATAACTTAAATATCTTTCGTTTCAAATCAAATATCTTTAAAAAAGTAACTATATTTTATTTTATTTTTTTTTGGGGGGGGGGGGTTGGATAGGTAGATTAGGAATAAAGTCTAACTTTCTTTTATTTTTCATGGGGGAGAAGGGGTTTTGGTCGAGGGAGGTTAGAAATAAAGTTTGACTTTCTTCTGTTTCCATACATAGGCTATTTTGATTTTCGATCAAGTTAAAAAGCAGTCTACAAATTTTATGTTTATTTGTATACAAACTAACTTGACTTATGAATTGATATAGTATAACATAATAAAATGTTATATAATAATTAAGTCGTTTGTTTTTTTTGTAATCTTCACAAATACATTAAGAGTGGTGGATATCTCTTTCAATGTACAATACAAACTAATGTATTTATAACTAAGATGCAAAACAACTAAATGACAAATGTCCCGCGCAACGCGCTGGGTCCATTCTAGTTAGAATAACAATGACCAGTATAAAAACTATAATTCTGAAACTAACAGTGTTAAGATTATATGGATGCAAAATTAATTTATGAAATTAACAGGCTAAATTGAATATTTCCATAAAGTTAGAGTATTAAGATAAACATTTGCCTAAGATTTGATATGATATTGTAGATAATTTCAGACAACCATAGCTTTTATAAATTGTGCATGTCACACACACATTGATTTACAATATACAACATTTATAAGATACTCCACGATTTATAAAAATTGTAAATGAGACCTAAAATACACCGGTGATTGTGAATTGTGACTTTTGCCACTAATGCGTTATGTATACAGAAAGGTTTTTAATGCCTCATACGAGTGGCCTTCCCGATATTTTTAACGATGTCCGAAGACCAAAGTGAAAAACAAATGCATTATGAGGGATTTTAACAGACTGCACACAGATGCTTTGAAGCTAGGAAGAGGTAGAAGCTCTTGTGAAGGAGTCATCCATAGTTTACTGATAATTTGATTTGCAGTTTCATTTGTAAACTTTCCTCCATCCTGTCTGCCATACCGGAGATTATTGGTACTTCGGTATGATCCATGGCCTCAATCTCTAATGGCATGACATCATCCATATTTAAACGGGTATGTAACAATAGGAAGAGAAATGTGTTAGTTGGTTTTACTGTTGTGTTTGATTCGAAAATGTGTCAAAAAAAAAAGGCAAGTCCATGAATGATATTGTTGTGGTTATATTTTGTATTCACGAGAACCCACCTCCCCATCATGACAGAGTAGTGAACAATCATAGTCTCTGTTTTGTATTGCATTTATGAGTTAATGATACACAATATCACGACCCCAACTACACAATATCACGACCCCAACTGTGAATGGCACTATGATTGTCGATTATTAAATTTCGCTTTTAGGACATCCATTTTCTACCATGAGAATAGAAACTGAGAATCTCATACTTCATTTGAAATGTAAAATCCTAATGCATTTGATCTTTGACTATTTACTATCCCAATTAAGTACTCCCTCCATTCCTAAATATAAGATCACTTTGGGGAGTTTGATTAGTTCCTAAATATAAGATCACTTTTCAGTTTTTTTTCAAGTTTTTCCTAAATTACCCTTATGCTCCTTGAAAAGAAAATTACTCCATTCATCTATCTCAAACTTCTCGGCATTTCAAAATGCCACTCATCACGCTTACTTATCATAAACCCTCTCCTTCCTAATCAAATCCTCAAACTTCTCATTCACCGGCTTGTACACCTCCTCAAACCTCACCAGAAGCTACTCCATCATCACATACACATCATGACCCTTATTTATAAGCTTGTGTTTCATCATCTTCTGCAAAACCTGCCCACAAGACCTCTTCAAATTTCCCCCATATCTAAATTCGATCGCTTTAAATCCCTACCGGAATTCCCTGTCTGAAACGCCCATTGTTCCCTGAAATCTTATTCACAGTTGCAGCCGCCGATTTCTTCGCCAGCTACGACAATTTTCCGGCATTGATTCGACTTTGCAGCTACCGAATCTGCTCGAGCTCGGCAAGAAGGCAGAACTTGAGCTCGCTAAACTCCTTCTTGGTCCGTAAGCTGATGTTGAATGTAACTTTGCGAAGAAGAGTGTGCCGCTGTTGTGTGTTGTTGTTTAAACTTTTTTGGAAAAATGTTTATTTTTAATTTAAGTGAGAGGTATTTTGGAGTGATCATGTCTTCCTAACTCATTGAATGTTTTTCTGAATCTCTCCAAATTACTTAAACCGTTAAAGTGATCTTATATTTAGGAATGGAGGGAGTATAAACTAATACATGTTATAATTTTAAGGAAAATCACAATTAAATCTCCTATAAGGAAATTGATCATAATTAAGTCTTATACAATCAACAAATACATTGACATCCAAAATGACCGAAATTATATTAAAATATGGGTTAAGGTGCATTTTTAGTACTCTAGAATATATCAAAGTGCACTTAACATAATACACAATATTGTGATCCATTTGTGGTAACCAAGAATTATTTTCGTGGCTTATTTAGTAACGACGTTAAATAAGTTAAGTTTGACCGTTATGTGTCAAATTTTGACCGTTAAATTGTGGGGTAAAGGAGCATTTTCAGTACTATAGAATATAGAAGGAGCACCAAACATAATATACAATATTTTGGTCCTTTTGTGATAACTAAGAATTATTTTCATTGCTTATCTAGTAATTCGTTAGTTAAAACTCACTTTTCTAATGTGACATAATGATGTGATATATGTAAATTGAAATGACAATTCAACGAACATTATTTTTAAGTTTATAACTATGTAATCAGATAGAAGTAACTCTTCTTCTATTACATCATAAGGTCATTAATTTGGGTCAAGCCAGTATGACCAACCCGTTTTAATTTGTGTCGAACCAGTATGACCAACTCGCTTTAACTCAGTAAGGCCAACCTGTTTAGTTTATGATTTTTTGCTTACATTTTTTATATATGTAAAATACTAATGACTTATTAGTTTATACATTCATGATACTAGGATAGTCTATGGATCTTTATAACTTTGTAGTGTTTAATTATTTGACACTTTGAATAATATTGTGACTTAGTTGTTTATGGTGTTTAAATATTGTATATTATGCTTGATGCCCCTTCTATATTCTAGAGTACTGAAAATGCTCCTTTACCCCACAATTTAACGGTCAAAATTTGACACATAACGGTCAAACTTAACTTATTTAACGTCGTTACTAAATAAGCCACGAAAATAATTCTTGGTTACCACAAATGGACCACAATATTGTGTATTATGTTAAGTGCACTTTGCTATATTCTAGAGTACTAAAAATGCACCTTAACCCTTAAAATATTCATTAAGAAATGACACAAGTAACACCTCAATGCAATCTTTTTAAAACCCATTTAAGCTTCAATGACACCATTATACTGTATATCAGAAAAATTCTTTAGCTAAGACTTGACTTCAATTAAATTTGATGTTTGTCTAGGATTTGATTGTGATTAATTCCTCATTGGTTGCAATTTCCCATGACCTTTTTATAAGTACTATTTGAAGATGATAGTATTCAATTCAAATTCACTAAATTCTTTTAATCTAAACCCAAGCCACTTTAATACTAAAAAGTATCGTATTAAATTAAAAGTTCACTGGGCACAGCTCCCCATACAGCTAAATCATTCCAGATTAAATGACCCATAAGACGCAATGATATAACAAAATATGTAAATATTAACATGACTAGTCACCCAGAAGCAACAACACAAATTTCACCCAATTTTGAAGGTTCATATTAAATAACCAAAAAAGAGTAGAGAGCAAAACATGGAGGAACAAAGCTAAGACAAACCTACCAGACAGAACAAAGAGGTGGAAGATGCAGAGCAAACAGGTAAAATACTAATGAACAGTAGATAACGGTTTCATCAAACAGGTAATAAGGAAAAGACAGCCAACCAACCAACAAAAAAAAACTAATGACACCCAAATAAAAGATAATCCTAACTTTGAATAGAATTCTTTTCAATGGCTTATTGGTCCCTTCCTCACTTAGCCATCATGACCTTGACAAACTCCTCATAGTTGATCTGCCCATCACCATCAACATCAGCCTCACGGATCATCTCATCAACTTCCTCATCTGTCAGCTTCTCACCGAGATTGGTCATAACATGGCGAAGCTCGGCCGCAGAAATGAACCCATTCTGGTCCTTGTCAAACACACGGAAAGCTTCCTTCAGCTCCTCCTCAGAATCAGTATCTTTCATTTTGCGAGCCATGAGGTTAAGGAACTCCGGGAAATCAATGGTGCCGTTTCCATCAGCATCAACCTCATTAATCATGTCCTGGAGCTCAGCTTCAGTTGGGTTCTGTCCAAGGGATCTCATCACAGTCCCAAGCTCCTTGGTAGTGATACAACCTGAATCACATCATCCAATGAAAAAGATAAAAACAACATTAGAAACATGGAGGAAAAGGAAAAAGAGAATCATAAGCTAAATGCTTCAAATGCATTTATCATTCCAAATTGGTGTATAATTCAGAGGAAGCTTCAAAAATAAGCAAATACATAGAAATTAATAACCATTGGTAAAATGAGGACATCATTTTCAAATCCGAAAGTTCTTGAGAAACAACATAAATGACTATACATCGAAGCAATTACTCATTGGGCCATTGCAATCAATATATGCACACAAAACTACTTGTCTAATTTCTGCTGTTAGATCAAATAACAATTAGCTAGAAACTGGAACAAACAAATAATCCAGTATTTATTTGAAAGCTAATTCATTGGAAAAGATAAACTACATTAACAGACATTCATTTTCAAACTAAAACACAAAATCCCTAAACTCAAGCACCCAGTCAAAAGAAACAACAAAAACCAATAGATAGTTGAATGAGCTGTTACGCAGACTACAACCCTGTAGGATGAGAAAGCTCTCCGCGCTCTCATTGGGAGAGAGGATAACGTTGCATATATGGGCAACATTCCTACTTCTCAAGTCTGGATTAGACGGGGCGATCATTAAGCCAAAAAAAAAAGAAAGAACAAAAGGCTATCCCCAAATAATTAACCTAGCAGATTTTAAAAGACTGGTCAGATTTCAACTACACAGATCATCCATCAGATCAGAAACACGATCATTTCTCATTAAACGATGACACAACAGATCAGGCCAATCATAAAAGCCGAATCTGATCTGAATGTCAAAAACATGGCCATTTCATCACACAAGCAATAGAAAAAAAAACAAAATGCGATCCAATGTACAAGGCCAGAAAGGAACGATTTTGAAAGGCACATAATAAGCGAATAGAGACATTCATCGAATCGAAAACCCAAATGAAAAGGAGAAAAGTCAAACAAGACAAGGAACCCTAGATCTTATACATGTCAATTTCAAAAAGGAAAACGAGGAAATTCAACATACACAACATCAATTCAATCGAAACCAGATCTAAGAAAAAGGCAAAGCAAAATCATGCAGTAAAAACAAAAAAAAAATCGGAAAAAATGGAAAAAAATGGAAAAAATGAAAAAAAAATTGGAAATAAGAGAGAGAGAAGAGAAGAGACCATCGCCGTCCTTGTCGAATAGGCTGAAGGCTTCCTTGAACTCAGAGATCTGATCGTCTGTGAGCTGATCTGCCATTTTAAGAGAGAGAGAGAGAAAGAGAAAGAGAGTGTCTTCTTAGAGAGAGAGATTTGTGTGTGTGGGGAGGAAATTTAAGACAAAGCTGAGAATGATGCGAGAAGGTGGAGGGGCCTATTTATAGGCAGGGCTATCTGTCATGTCCTAACCTTATTTTTCTTTTTTGATTTTTTCTCTTTTTTTACTTTTTTCATTTATTATTGTGATTTCATATTATTTTTTTATTACCGAAATTTAGTTAATTTGTTGGCAAAAACAACAAAGAAAGGAAATTAGGAAGTGGCTTTGGACGGCCTTTTGGGATCTAAATACATGAGTTGAGCTGGTTGCGAGGTTGCGATCCTTCTATTGTTTGTGTGTGCACATCCTTATTTGTTTTGGACGTCTAAACTATCATTTCTGGTCATCTTTTTTTATAACTTAAAAAATTAAGTGAGTTGGGTTCTGTGGACTCACTAGAGTCAGGGCAGGCTTCCGGATTCAAAGAGCAAGGGGTACTTATAGATCGTCCACGAACAAAGTCCTAACATCGACAAGATTCGAACTTCCAACCACATATAGTTATGAGTCAAAATCTTTTACCAACTGGACCAACCTTTGTTGGCTTCTAGTCATCATTTTAGCCCCAAGTTTCTTCCGTCATGCTTTAAATTGGATTCATTAATATGACTTACCCAAGGTGCTTCCCACCATCTAAAATGTTTGCAAAAGAAACATTTAACTTCAACTGTTGGGATCTTTCGGTCTCACATCTCATTGCGTGAGATGTTGTCGTTTTGATCCACCTATTTAGTTTGCTTTCAGATGATCAGTTTAACACGTTTTCTTTCAGTTTACCACGTTTTTATTGATAAACTAAAGTCTACTATGAGTTTTGTCATTTAATCACAAAAACTTAAACCAATGTGGTGAAGACTTAACTCATACTTAACTCATATATATACCCTTAGTCTATGGTTGATTTATTCAATGTGGGACTTTGGTTTCTCAATATTCACCCTACTTTCTTTTTTTCCTTTCTTTTTCGTCTGGACTGTACTCCTTTTTTTGTCAGTCCTTCAGGTTTGTCTGGGCCGCCTTTCTTTTTTTCTTAGGTCGGTCTTTCAGGTCTGCCTGGGCCGTACTCCTTTTAGGGTCATTTATTCAATGTGGGACTTTGGTTTCTCAATAGTTTTCTTTTATTTTTCATGTTGTTTTTAAAACTATGTAGTCTTTTTTAATTAATATTATTTTGTCTTTTATATGAAAAAATACATGCGTTGATTGAGGTTTATTTTGATCTTACATACATATATCACTCCAATTTCTTAATTGAACCGAAAAGTTTCCATAATAAATTTATTATTTTCAAAATACAAATTTTTTTATCACTCTATTATGATTTAGAGGTTGATTGAACATTAACCTGGGTGTGTGATTGAGTAGCAATGACTCATTCACCCTTAACCAATTGTCTGGGGTTCGATCTCTGGCGTTGGGTATGGAGAAACATTAAATCTCCCAGGCCAGCTCTCCCACCCTTTGAGGTGTCTGCAAATCAGCGGGGGATTAGTCTTTCACTTGTCGAGTGAGGGATACCTTGATCATAGATAAAAAAAAAAAAAGTTGATTGAACATTATCATGTTCAATTGAGGGAAACTCTTTTTTTCTTTTGGGATTTTTATGGATATGAACTCAAATATACTTAGATAGCCAGACATGTATCGTCTATTAGCATCGAAGCTATAATTGTATCAATCAAAATTTCTAAAAAAAAGTTGCATAGTTTATGCAAAAAATTATGGTAGTATTACCATACTTGAAGAAAAAGTAATCAATTTTATCATGTTTTTTATTGCGGCCCTAAAATTACGGTAATTGCTAATCGATGATTTATTTGATCGTGGAACTCTTTTTTTGCCTTGTCATCAAAATCATTTGAAACTAGGAATCGGAGACTTCCAATTTGTTTAACTTCTAATTCTAATTTTTTAAAAAATCTAAAATACAATTGTTAGAGTTTAAAACATTTCTAATATAATCCTTTATATACAGGTCAGCATTGACATTGTAAGGATCCCAAACCTGCAAGAGGCATCAAGTCATTTATGTTCATAATTTGGATACTACATTTTCATTAATTTTAATATATTTTAGAATATTAATAAAAATGCATATTTTAAGTCAATATTTTACCCATCATGAAAATTTTAATGTGAGATGCGTCAACACCCGTAAACTAGGGGTGTTCCCATACTCGTGCCCGTGTAACATAAACAGGCGGGCTAAATGTTGATAAATGAGCGGGTTATAAATGAGCGCAGAATAAATGGGCAGACAACAAAGTTAAATGGGTGGCTCATGTAAGATAAACTCAAAAAAAAATTAAAAAAGATCCAACAAAAATCCCCACACAGAGTAGAGCATGCATTCAATTTTTAATAAATTTTGAATTTCATCTTATTCTAACTAAGCAATTCCATTAAAATAAAATTAGTTGCGATGAGGAAGTGATGTAAAATAAGATTAATACAGAAAAATGTTTAAGAAAAATAATAAATGGGCATATACGCGGGTATGGGCATGTCCGTAGGTATGCCCATACCCATACCCGTGTAAAATAAACGGATATGGGCATGCCCATACCCGTGTAAAAAATGTGACGGACCCTAAATGGGTGGGCCTAAACGGGGAAAATGCGGGCTATGCCATACCCGTGTAAAAAATGTGACAGGCCCTAAATGGGTGGGCCTAAACGGGGAAAATGCAGGCGGGTATGGGCGGGTTTAACGGGTATGGTCATACTTGAACACCCCTAGTGTAAATGCAACTTATGCTTCTCAGTCTAATAGATGCACGAATGGTGTAAAGAGTATAAATTGCATATCAATTATATTGATTGTATGAATTAATTTCAAAGATCACAAGAGAACTTAATTAAGTTTAGATATCCTCCTGTTCCTCTACTGCTAAATTATAGATGGGGGTTTGGGGGCAAAATTAAAAGAAGCTGTTTGAGACACGAGATATTTGTTTTAAAAATATTTATATTGATTATATGAAATAAGAATGTTTTTAACATTGAAATAATGTTTAAATGAAGTGTTTTAACTTTTATGAAATAATGTGTGTTTATTATAAATAACTAAATAAACTAATTTATTTGTAGCTCATTCTGTTGTCTTGTTTAAACCTCATATGAAAATTAAAAATGATAGATTATTCATATTAAATATAAAATTAGGCTAAAGTATACTTTTATTCTCTTATATTTTCATGAAGTTTCAATCTAGTCCTTTATATTTGGGAAGTACACTTTTAGTAATTTTTTGTTAACACTGTTAGTTTCATAACCGAAAATGTTAACTTCACAATTTTAAATGATTAATCTAAGATAAAAATATCAAAATAAATGTTTAAATTAAAATATTTTAGTGTAATTATTCTTACATTTTAAAATGCGTCATTTTTTTACCCCCATTTAATTATGAAATAATCTTTTAGATTTAAGTGAAATTAAACCGTATTAACAAAAAAAGACTAAAGTGTACTTTCCAAATATAAAGGACTAAATTGAAACTTGATGCAAACATAAGTGACCAAAAGTATAATTTAGCCTAAAAAATCATTATATAGACAAATAAATGAATTTAAATAATTAAGATACTATCAATGCATCTCATTAACTACAATAAAGGCAAAATATGTGAGTAAGGAACCAGATACAATATAAATAATTTTTAATTTAAAAGTGGGGATAATTTCTTGAACCGAAAACGAAAGAAATGATTGCACCCTAACAAGTATTTAAAGATGATTATTACAGCTCCAAAAATATAATATGGTGATAGGGTATATTTACTTTGAAAACTTATTAGTAATAACAATTGAGTAATTTCACAATTGCATAATGCTCCTACAGGTCCCGTACTTTTAAATAATTTTGAGATTTGAGATTTTAAGGTGTCTTACCGTCCTTTATTGTTAATTTATCATTTTTATAATTTGAATGCTAGTAAAAAATAAAGTCTTTGAAAATCATAATGCAATTTTTATATTACACAATGACCAAAACCTGTTTGCTTAGAGTGAATAGTAAGTACTTTTGTCCTTTAAAAAGCGGTTAGACTTCAATCTCTAACCCTTGTAAATATAACAAATTTATAGGTTAACTATCTAACCTTTGTTTGAGATTTCAAAACAACTGAGAGATTAGTCTCACCGAACCAAAAACTACCAATATACATCCCAAAAATAACATATTTAACGAGTGTCCTCAAGTATTATGGGACCACGCCCATAAATGTGAATTGACTACTACTGCTATAACTTGCCAACGATTTCTATTTCTATTTCTACTACTATAATTGCTCGTTCATAAGAATTTTTAAACCTTTTAAGATTAAACCTAACATTATTTTTTGGTCTTCAATTGTCCTTATCAATTCACCCTTAAACAAGTCTTTTATTTATCTTAAAGAAAAGTATGAAGTATCTCGAGCATAATGATAAACGGCATAGAAAAAGACATGGTGGGGCAATTATGTTGACCAATGAACAGTAAACCTTTGATTATTCTTCACCCCCTTTTTGGACTTTAGACTATTATTTTTCCTTCAACTTCCCACAAGTAATTCAAATTATTGTATTTCCAATTTAATGAAAAAATATATATCCACTCAACCTACTTGCTCCTTGCTGCCTTCACTAGTCTCATATTGACTATTTCTCCCATTTTGACTGTCACTTAATGATATCAACAACCATAGACGTGGGCATCATTTCCTATAATTGAATTTCGAGAAATGAGTTCCTTATTTTTTTAGCCGAATGAGAAACAAGCTCGTTATACCCATATTATTTGTAAGTAAACAATTTTATGTAAAGTTTATATTGTATTAGGTCACTATATGCTTTAAGACTTCAGTTTTACTTTAACTTTACGTCTTCAATTTCATATTGATTTTATTTGTTTTGTGATTATTTTTTAATGTCATCCATTTTTTTTCATTTTTCTTAAGATTCTGCCTCAATTTAGATTTTGAAGTTCTACCTTATTTTTAGTTCTACTCAGTCACCTGCCCAACTAATTACTTCCTCTTGTCCTTTAGGTTATGTAGAACTTAATTGGAATTTGTTTTGAAGTCTTTTTAATCTACTACCCATATAGACGTTTCCTCTAATCCGATTAGGTATTGTTAAAAACACATGTCATATTAATTCATTTAATTTAATAAAATTAAATAAATATGTCAATAGTGAATGAATTATGGAAAATTTGTTATTGATTATTGTAATTTGATAATGACCTAATTTATTGTAATTTGTTATGATTATGATTAGATTGGATTGATATACTGTATCAAACTTTCTGATCAAAAAAAAGATATACTGTATCAAACTATCAATTAATAAACACCCTACATCAACAAATTGTACAAGAATTTCCTATCAATGGAATTGAATAATTTACGTAAACTGTCGCAATTTCCTCTTTTTCAACGTAAGCGTTGCTCACAATTTAAAAGCTTAACGGTGAAGAAAGAACTAATAAGTTTTCCCCCTCGCCGACCATAATTTACGTTTATTTGCTTTCCCTATTTTTCTTTTAGTTTCAAAAGACGTTAATCTGGAAAACCGGTTTTTTTGCCAAACAAGAAAGCCATACACAATTAGTTCTCCTATATTTTTGGGCGAAGACCCAAAAATGATAACCAAGAAAAAAAATACATAACTATCTTGAGGTACAGCAATGATACCCAACTTTTACCATGTAATCAAGAATGATATTTTCACTAATATGACAATAAGATTAGAGATGAAAAGTCCAAAATTCCCAAGTAAATTAAATAAATTTTCTTTCTCCTTCTTCCTTATTCTTTCTTCCATCACCAACAACCACACCGGCGGCGGAGGCTCACCGCCAGCCACCACCGGCGCTGCCATAGCCGGCGCTCCCCTCCCTCTCCGACCATCACACTGCTTAGATCCGCATGATTGACGAATTCCTCCGTTTCGCCGGCCTTCTAGAGGACCCACTCATTCTGAAGAAAAAAAAGAGCAGCTCAAGGACCACGTGGCCGGAGATGGAATCTGTGGTGAGAGAGAGGCTCACAGTTCGGAGTTTGAGGTAAACACACGTGGGAACTCCCTCGACTACATAAGCTACCATGTACCATTTCTCCGTTTTCCACCTCTATTCTCTGTTCACTTCCACCACCGCTTGCCATTCTTTCACACTCTCTATTCTTTGCTTTGCCTCCTTATTCAATTGCTTTTACTAGTGATCATAATTAACCAATAATCATCACTTGTTTCTATATTTTTTTCTTTTACAATACACCCTTCTCTCATTGGGCGGCGGCGGCGCCCACCTCGGCGGTGCCCACCATGGCAGCGCCGTTGGTGGCTGGCAGTGAGCCTCTGCCGCCGGTGTGGTTGTTGGTGGTGGAAGGAAGAAGAAGGAAGAAGGAGAAAGAAAATTTATTTAATTTATAAGTACATTTTGGACTTTTCATCTCTAATTTTATTGTCATATTAGTGAAAATATCATTATTGATCACATAGTTAAAGTTGGGGTATCATTGGTGTACATCAGAATAGTCATGTATTATTTTTGTTCCTTGGTCAAAAAGTTATGTATCATTTTTGGGTCTTCGCCCTATATTTTTTCCCAACAAAAAGGCAACATTCTCACAAAATTCTCTACTACTATTTTGGTTCCTCAAAGAGAAGGGTTCATTTTATTGCCATGTGATTATTTTAAAGAATCATACTAATACTTTTTTTTTTTAAAAATGAAACATATATATTAAAATGAAATAAGTCTTACATAGTCCTAACTAAGAAAATACATGGATTTGAAAAGGAATCTATAAAAGAGGAGCACTTGCAGAATTTAAAGGAAATTGGTGCAAATAGAGCTAACATATTACAACAGTCCCTAAGTACTATATCAGCAGTGGCAGGAGATTGAGACTGCAGTGATGGAAAACAAGTATAGCTATTTGAAGACCAAATTTGTAGAGGAGGCTTTGCCCATGTTGTTGAGTGAGCCGTTTCCTTAATCCACAGTAAAACAATTCTAAGGCATTTTGAGATGAATGTGAAATCTCCACTCTTGTTTCTCGTGACTTGTATGTGCATTTCCAGCTTATAATTGTTGTATAGCCAAATATACATCCCTTTTCTCTTATAATGGGCTTCCTTCCTTTCAAACTTCAGCATGCACAAGGTCCAACCGGTTGAGAGAGGAGAGAATGCCTCTCATGAATCCTTTAGTTCGGCATACACTTTTCCTGAATGGTGAGTACTTGAGAAGATGACTGAAAAGGATCACTTCAATTCCTGAATTGAATTAGTCAACTTGAGAATATATTTTTCACTTCTCCTGTCAATAATGGATCCTCCCTTGGAGTGCTTCACAAAGTTTCTATCTTGCCACAGAAAATTGAGGAGAAGGATAATACCATGACATTGATTTGTCCTCTTAGATTCATGGAGAATACGTAATATATTGATTAGCCATAGCCTGAATTGTGTGAAATCCGCAGCTGGAATCCTGATTCCTAAAGTTTGGAACCATAAGTACTTTGCAATAGAACAAGCGATGAATATATGGTCTAGTGACTCCTCTTCTGCACGACCAAAAACACAAGAGTGCGAGATGTGAAGAAGATGTTTTTGGAGTACATCCACAACTGGTATCGCCTGATGTAATAACTTCCATATAAATAGAATGTACTTTGTTGGGAGTGATATGGACCATAGAAACCTCTAAAAACCATTTGCCTCCCCCCTGGGATTCTGTGACACTAGGCTTAGATATCCTTCTTTGGCAGTGTATATTCCTGAGTTCGACCGATTCCATATTATACAATCTTTTGAATTGTTGACAGATATGGGAATTTGTAAGATTTCTTGAACTCTATCTTGGTTGTAGAGAAATTGGAGCAAAGTCCGATTCCAACTCAAAGGTATTGACCATGAGTTGTTGTGCACTAATAGATTAGGAACTCTTCCCAAGATGGTTGAGATGACTGATGTATGCTTCACTGGCCACAACAAAGGGTGGTTTAAAGGGATTGATTTTCCATTCCCCACTTACCACTTTAAGTTTGATGTAATCAAAGATGAACACCAATACATTTGATTCCACATCCAAGATGAGTTGTAAGGTTTCATCAAAAATATATTTTGTTCCCAATCCACATATTTCACTTGTAGAGTGGAGCCTATGAGTGAGTCTGGCTCAGATGAGATGACCCGCCAGATCTGCTTTAATACTAAAGCTTTATTAACCAGATCCGCTGATCTAACACCAAGCCTTCCTTACTCTCTGGGAAGAAACAAAGTTTCTTTCTTTTCCAGGTGCATTCTTCTACTACCTTGTGAAGATCCCCAAAAGAAGTTTATACATCATGTAGCAATGGCATCACATAAGGACTTTGATAATAAAACACAGGACATCATGTGAACCTCAACAGCTGATAATACAGACTTAATAAGCTGCATTCTAGATGCTTGAGATAAAAGTTTTGAAGTCCAAGCAGTTGTACTCTTATCTATTGCTTCCAGAATGTGATTGTGCAGGTTCCTCTTACTCCGTCCTGGGTCTATCCATGTTCCTAGATATTTCCCAATTCTTGCTGAGAATTTGACTCCAAGGATATCTAATAGCCACTTTTTTGACTGATTCCTGATATTTGGGCTAAAAACCACTGTTGACTTGCTTTTGTTAATTGGGCAAAAGCACAAATATGATACATAACTATTGGCCAAGGAATAAAAATGATACATAACTATTTCAAGGTACACCAATGATGTCAAACTTTTACATGTGATCAAAAATGATATTTCACTAATATGACAATAAGATTAGACATGAAAAGTCCAAAATGCCCTTATTAATCATGGAAAATTAAATACAGGTCCCTAGTAAGGGATATAATACTAGAAAAGTCCCTCTAACTTGTGAAATTAAAGTAGAGTCCCAAGGGACTCTACTTTAATTATTTTGGAAAATGTGGGCCCCACAATAAATAATATTATATCACCCTCTCTCCTCTCTCCTCTCTCCCCCACTCTTTTTCTTCTTCTTCTTCACATCACAACAATGGCCGACCACCCTCTCCCCCACCTTCTTCCCCACCACTCGGCCCCCCATCCCACCCACCAAACTCACCCGTCACCGGAGTACATAATTCCGGCAACCACCGTGGATGTGATGTAGGATACTAAGAGTTCGGCGAGCTCCAGCGAAGGCAAAGGTTCGCCGGCGGACATGAAATGCAAAATTATGTGCCTTGTCCAAATGAGAGGATCAGTTCCTTTTTGTTGCGCCGTTCTGGTGATGTTAACGACGTTGTCGTAGAGGCTATGTGCGGTGGAAACCTTTATGAGTTAGCCACCGATGAAGATTCTGTTACCGTTAGGATTCGCCGGAGAAAAGGAATGTGATGTGTGTGTGTGCGACCATTTGGCTTAACCGGAGAAATGGAATGTGATGTGATGTCCGAAAATGATTATAAAAAAAATATATCACTGAACCCGTCATATCCACGTTGGTTGCCGGAATTATGTACTCCGACGGTGGGTGGGATGGGGGGCCGAGTGGTGGGGAAGAAGGTGGGGGAGGGGGTGGTCGGCCATTGTTGTGATGTGAAGAAGAAGAAGGGTGGGGGGAGAGAAGAGAGGAGAAAGGAGAAAGGGTGATTATAATATTATTTACTGTGGGGCCCACATTTTCCAAAATAATTAAAGTAGAGTCCCTTGGGACTCTACTTTAATTTCACAAGTTAGAGGGAGTTTTCTAGTATTATATCCCTTACCAGAGACCTGTGTTTAAATTTCCATAATTTATAAGGGCATTTTGGACTTTTCATGTCTAATCTTATTGTCATATTAGTGAAAATATCATATTTGATCACATGTAAAAGTTTGGCATCTTTGGTGTACCTTAAAATAGTTATGTATCATTTTTGTTCCTTGCCAATAGTTATGTATCATATTTCGGCCTTTGCCCTTGTTAATTTGTTGTCTTGGCCAAGCACTGAAATCAGACAGAGCCATATGTATAGTATCTACAACGTCTTTGGCCTCAAAGAAGAAAATTGAATCATCTGCATATAATAAATGAGAAATAGGTCTTGTAGATTCAGAAATTTTAATTCCCTGCCACTTTCCTTTTAGCTCGAAATCAAAAATAAGGCAAGATAGAGTATTTGATGACAGTATAAAAAGGTAAGGAGAAAGTGGATCTCTTTGCCTAATTCCTCTTGTAGGTAAGAAAGTTGATGAAAGGTTGCCTTTGAATAACACTTGATACTGAACAGTAGAGATACATTGAATTATGAGGTTAATCCATTTAAGTGGGAAGTTTATCCTCAAAAGCATAGCCCTGATGAAGTTCCATGACAATTTATCAAAAGCCTTTGCAAAATCAATCTTTAAGGCACCCAACTTCCTTGAACCCTGCCTAGACTTGTGAATCTGATTGAGCAATTCTCCTGCTAGAAAAATAATATCTGAAATAAGTCTGCCCTTAAGAAATGCACTCTGATTTGGAGCTATCAACTTCTGTAAAACAAGCTTCAATCTATTAGCCATCACTTTCAATATGATTTTATATACCACATTGCATAAGCTAATAGGTCTTATATCCATGAGTGTTGCAGGCTTATCTTTTTTTGGGGATGAGGGTGATAATGGTCTTGTTGAAAGCTTTGAACATAATTTCCGACTCCCAAAAGGAAAGAACCATTTGATGAAGGTCATCACTAACATTATTCCAATTCTTTTGAAAGAAGCTTGCATGAAAACCATCCGATCCTAGCGCACTGTTGGGAGGAAGAGAGAAAACTGCTGCTTTTAATTCCATGATGGAAATGGGTTTCATGAGATAAGCAGTATCTTCATCTTCCATTTGAGGAACATGAAACTTATTGAGAGCCATTAAGATATCCTGATGATGAAATGGAGAAACCTCAGTGTACAAGTTTCCATAGAAATCCATGGAACATGATTGCAATTTACTTTGATCATTTTCCTAAGAGCCATCTTCAAGCTGTAGACAACAAAATGAGATTGTGATTGTTCCTCTTATTTACTATGGAATGAAAACATTTTGTATTTCTTTCTCCCTGAGTGTTCCATTTAACCTTTGCTCTTTGTTCCCAGAAACTGTTTTCACATTCATAAAAGAACTCCAACTAAAACTTCTGCTGTTTGATACTTTGACTTAAGAATAAATCAGAGTCTCCTTGAAGTGTTACCCGTTCTGAGAGTTTTTGTAGTTGCTGTTCAACTTCTTTAATTCTTGAAGAGAGATTGTGCTGATTCCCAATTTTATATAGATTTGACATATATTTTAGGTATATTTGGGGAGTCATTGATACAAATTGAAGGAATTTGTTAAGGATTTTGATGTGATATCAAATTTAGTGCTTGATTTGGGGATTTGAAATAAAAATATTAGTTTTAAAGTTTAAAAGGAAAAGAAAACAAGAAGAAGAAAAAGAAAATATCAATGTATATTACATGTTTGGTCTCTTTTTCATCCCTTGCAGTTTGCTTCATGATGTGGGCCACTTTGTAGGCATTGAATTAATTGAGAGCTGGCCAATTGAACTCAATGTGGACTAAAGAATTCAAAAAGAAAGAGGGAAGAAGTGACTGACCCATGAAGCAAAGAAAGAAAGCAATAAAGAAAGGAAGAAAAGGGGGCGAACTGATCTGGGCAGCAAGGGAGCACCGTTTTAGGCTTTTGTCAATTACTCAACACACACTGAATGAGAAAGAGCTGTTGTTTAGAAAGGAAAAGGGAGCCAAGTGTTTTTGGGCTGAAGAAAAGGCCCACAAGGGCACCCATACACAACATATATTGAATTGATTCTCATCTAAAAGAGAGGAGGCGGAGGCGGCTTCTCCCCTGGAGCTTCGGCCTCACACAAAAAACACACAGTGAACGCAAAGGAAGAGAGTTTGATTTGAAGCTTGGAGAAGAGCAATGCCTTGGATATTCAAGATTCCTTGGTGGTTTACTCTATTTCCCTCTCCATTCTCTTTGATTACTCTTGTATAATTTCTGGATGTTGGTGGTGTTTGGATAATTTGTAGTCGTAGTATGAGTAGTTAGTTTATTATTCTAGGTCTATTTTGAAGTTTTGTATGGATCGATGCTTGAACATCATACTCTTTTGTTGATTAATATTTATTATAGTTGTGAACTTAGCTTGAGCTTTATTTTTACTAAGTGGTGCCCAACACTTAGCTTGTTTGTTTAGTTGTGGCTTGGAAGAGTATAGCTAAACAAAGAACTAAGTTAGATTCAAGCTTGTCTTGAAATTCCAAGGAGGAATAGAGAGTTTGTTAGTGAGATAGAGATATGATCTAACCAAGTTTTGTAAAATTGAAGTGGATTGATTATAAAGCTAGTTGGCATAATATGTAGTATGGAAATATGCATGTTAATGTTAGCTAAGGTTTGAGTAAGCTCGGAAGAGTTATTCAAATACTTGAGACTTCAAGCATCAACTTAATATTCATTAATTGACATTAGAGGAAGGTTAATAGAGTATCATGAAGTACAAAGTGGATAAATAAACCTAGATATTTCCTTTTGTATTTGTTTTTAACTTTAGAAATATATCCTCTTATTTTATTTTAATCATATCACTTTTTAACCTAAAGCTAATTTTGATCATAATTTATTCAATGAATTTGCTTAAACATAGTCTCTGTTGGAACGACACTTTTACTTTTTCACTATACTACTAAACTTGACCCGTGCTCTTGCGGTTGCAAATTTGCGAATAAGTTTAACTTGAGCCCTCCAGCAAAGTAAGGATGACAATGTTTTGTTGAGTTTAAAAGATACCCTCTAACCTGGAGATCCCTGGAATGGAATAGACTAACATCGGTAAATGATATTATAAACCTCAAGGAAGTAGTACCAGAAGTTCTCAAACTTATTGATCTTTGATTTTTTAAAAATTGCTTTTGTTGACAATATTATAGGGTTGTGGTTCTATGATGCAATGGGTAGTGTTTGAACAAAAGAAAATGGGAAAACTTGTGTCCAAATTAAATTACGAAATGCCATATCAAGCCTTTCCAAACATTCATCATCATGTTGCCTATTATTTGTCCAAGTGAAAGGTTGACCCTACTGAATAATCTCAATCAATGCAGAATCATCAATGCAACTTCTGAACTGTTGTATGCCTGAGGATGAGCCTGATTTGCTTTCTTTATCTTCTAAAGAAAAAACTTGATTCAAATCCCCAATAATAAGCCATGCACTATCGTACAAAACTGAAGACATTCTTACTAACCAATCCCACAATATGTGTCTATCGGGCAAAGCCGGTGGTCCATAAACAAAAGCAATATAAAAGGAAGGATAGACCTGATTTCCATTAACTTGAACAAGACAAAAGTATATGGATGTTTGCAATACAGATACATCGATATCAGCTTTCCATGTTATATAGGTCCCATCTCCAATTCTTTCAAAACCAGATCATCCAGAATGAAGATGGGTTTGAAGAGGTTCTTGGTGGAGACAAAGATAAACCATTTGTCTTTTGGCTTGTAGGAGTTTAAGGGAATTAACAGAGACGCATTCGCTGAGGCATCAAGATAAAAAGACATGTCCTAGAGAAAACATTCCTTGAAGAGTTCATCATTTGGAGAATGGATTTATCAGTCAAGAGTGTGCTGATCATTAGGTTGAAAGTAAATCCCAAAACCTTCTTGACTCCATCCACTACAAAAAAAACGCTACTTTCCGGCGCATGCGTTCCGGCGCTTTCTAGAAATTCGCCGGAAACATCATACTTTCTGGCGTTTTATAAAAGTGCCCATGGAAAACGCCGCCAATTTTGGCGCGCTTTTCCCGCCTTTATTTATGGCGTTTACATACCGGCGTTTGGGGAGGCAAAAACGCCGGTATGTATATTTTAATATTTTTTAAAGAGGCGTGGCTTTTTTTTTTAAAATTTAGCATAAATGCATATCGGCGTTTTGGGTTTGCGCCGATATGCATTTTATCTTTTTTTAAAAAATCATAAATGCACATCGGCGTTTTCGCAAAACGCCGCTGTGCGTTTTTCATTTAATGCCATTAAATGAATACACACATCGGCGTTTCAGGAAACGCCGATGTGCATTAAAATATTATTATTCTTCGGCACTTCATTTAAAACGCCGCTAATCACCCCCAAAAACGCCGGAATGTTTGTGTCCATATATACCTCCGACGGATTGCATTTGGGCGTTTCTAAAAAGCGACAGAGGGCCCCACCGAATCTCTGTCTGCCAGTTCCGGTTTATATATTGTGTTTCTCTCCTATACATATGTCTCGGCGTAGTGGTAAAGAGCCCATAGACGAGGAAGAGCAGCAGCGACTGCGCAACGAGGAAGAAGCCAGGCGTATAGAAGCTCTGCGGAAAGAGAAAGAACAGGAACCTATTCCCCAATCGGTGTTGCAGTACGTCAGTCCCCCTCTGATCACCGTACCGTGGAGTCCTTTCGGCTTTGGTGGGGACCCAGGAGTGACGCAGGACGAGCTCTGGGAAGACTTGGGGAGTGACGTCAATATCAGCTACGAGGAAATGAACCAGTTTTTGAATGAGGAGGAGAGGCAGGAGTGGGAGGAGAGGCAGGAGAGACAGGAGAGGGAGAGGCAGGAGAGGCAGGAGAGGGATGGGAGCTCGAGCTCCAGTAGCGACGGTGACGGTGGTGGTGGTGGCGGCGGCGGCGGCGGCAGCGGCGAGGAGGACGATGATATGCCTGTGCCGCAGGTTCTTATTGAACTCAAGAGAGGGAGGAGGTCCACTTCTGGGAGTGGATTTGTGGTAAACGTCAGAGGTATGTAATTAATTTGATATATTGATTTAATGCATGTAGTAATTAATATATTTATATCAATTATCTGAAATGTGTTTTTTCCTTACAGATTCTAATGGCGTTGTCACCACCAAGAGGCTGGACCAGAAGCAGGTGCATTCGCTTCCGGCGAATGAGAGGGTTGAGCTGCCATATTTCGAGGAGACTGGGCAGCCAACCAAGGATGCCGGCGTCCTATATCACCGCTACTGCCGCCTGCTCGGTAAGGATTTCCGGCGCTTCCCAATCGACCCGTTCGACTGGAGGAAAGTTCCGAGGTCGCGGAAAGAAGAGGCCTGGGATATTATGAAGGTAATTTGAATTTCCAAATTTTATAATTACGTGAAATAATATATTTATTTAGTGTTACTGTTATTAATTGTCAAAATTTCCTATTGCAGAGGAAGTGGTGGATCCCCGACAGCGGGAAGCTAAAGAAATTCACGATATCTATGATCGGGGATTCTTGGAAGGACGAGAGACTCAAGCTGTACAAAGATAGGGCCGAGGGGGGGGGCGAGGTCTAGGGATGAGGTGGAGAATATGGTGCCCGACGGAGTCGAGCCTGAACAGTGGAGGCGGTACATCGGCTGGAGGATGTCCGACCTGGGTCAGGCGAGGTCAGAGCGGGGCAAGAAGGCGCGGGCACAGCAACAGGTTGCTCACACGACTGGGAGCAGACCCATGATTGTCAGCTATGACGAGATGGTAATATTAATATCTACTAGTCTTTGATTTTTAATTGTTAACTATATATTATAACGATTATTTTTTGACGTTTCAAATATTTCAGTTGCAGGAGGCCAAGAAAAAGGGCGTCAAGAAGGGCGTCTACCGCGACTATATCGTTCAGGTGCGCAGCCGGAAGGATGGGAAACCTGTTTCCCAGAAGGCTGCCGAGCATATCAAGAAAGTCGCGAAGGCACAGGCGAGCGTGGAAGCCAGGGCGACCCCCGATTCTCAAGAGGGGGAGAGCGTGAGCCCGAGTCCCTTTGCCGAGGTCGCTGCTATCCACGCAGAGATTGGGACTCCGGATCCTGCCGGACGCGTGCCAGGTCTTGGCTTTGGAGCCAGACCCACTCAGCTCTTCACTTCTTCCGGAAGTCGCGGGACCCAGGGCTACTCACCTGCATCCTCTGGGGCGACTCAACATGCGCGGCAGCAAGAGGACAGGCTGCGGGCGCGCGAGCTGGAGGTCGCAGAGCGTGAAGCCCGGGTGAAGGCAGATGAGGATAGGCTGGCTCGCGAGTATGAAGCCCGACGGCAGGCGCATGAGCAAGAGGTCGCTAACTGGCGCGCGGAGTTTAAGCGCCAACAAGAGGAGTTCTTTAGGGCGCAGGAGCGGAGGTGGGAGGAACGTGGTCAAGCCTCCTCATCACGTGTTCGTCGCCGACACCGACGCTCTGCAGAGGATGAGGATGAGGATGAGGATGAGGATCGTGTAGATTAGTTTTTTTATTTGTTTGGACTTTGTTTATTGTACTTTTGTTTTGTACTTTTATTTTAATCATTGTACGTTTTTATATTTTTGTAAATACAATTTTATTATTGCCAACCGTTTTATATGTAATTATATTGAACACAATATTTAATTACTTAATATTTATATATTACTAACTAAATATTACAAGAAAATTGAACTAAATACGATAAAAACTGGGAATATTTATTTATATATACATACATTCGCTTCATTCCTTACAAACAACAAAACAATTGTTTCATTCATCATCACCATCTTCACGGTCTCTAACAGAAGGTACTGGTTCATCTCCTTCGGGCATTAAGTAGTCGGAATTATTAGGAGCAACCAGTTGAACAGTTTCAGTTGTCGCGTCTAAATTCTCGTCCCCCATATCGTATACCTCGCGAGGTTTTACCTGAATCACCATGTGCCAATCTTTGTTTTTAGGATCAGGAACATAATAAACCTGCTGCGCTTCGTCAGCAATGATGTATGGCTCGTCGTCAGGTAATGCCCCTGTGTGGAAGAGTCTCGAGAAATTCACGGAGGTAATACCGAGAACGTCAACTTTCTTGCCTCTTTTTCCCCTAGTGTCTGCCCAATCGCACTTGAATAGCGGAACGGGAAATGCACCGTTGTAGTTGAGCACAAGTATATCAACAAGTTTCCCATAATATTGAACCTCCCCTAAACGCGCTTGAGGATCGTCTCTACTAACATAACTCCTTGTTCCAAATGAACCAAACACACCCGAGTTTTGCGTTAGACGAGAGCCATCGTGCGCAACAGTGCGGAAGTGAAAGCCGTTGACATTGTAGGCAGAGTATCTCTGCGCATACTCAAAAGGCCCATGTGCTAGATTCACTAGTGATGGTGGCGGATTTGGTTCATTGCGTATTCTTTTCGTGAACCAATCAGCGAAGCCCCGGTGGACCATTGTATCAATCACAGCTGCAGTGATCCCCGAGCGTCCTCGATTCTCCCACTTGACATATCTCCGATAATCCCTAAAAACACAAATTATAGGTAAATATATATTTAATTAGAATGTAATGTAATAAATATAAACGCACTCGCGATAGGAGTCCACGGCAGTGCAGCGTGTAAGGACATGTCTGTGTGCTTGCAACATCTCGGCGGGACTCAGCTGGTGGAAGTGCGCTGCTCCTACTGGCTTTCCAATGGGGGGAAACAACGTGTCAGAGATGGGATTCATAGTTCGAGTTATCTTCAACTCGGGGTATTCGCTCATTACGAATGTTCTGACCATAATATCTTTCAACAAATGCAACTACCTCGTCCCCCACGTAACACTCAGCAATACAGCCCTCAGACGCGGCTCTATTCCTAACGAACGACTTCATTTTCCCCAGGTACCTTTCTATGGGATACATCCAACGGTAGTGCACCGGCCCACCCATCTTTGCTTCTTCAACAAGGTGGACAATGAGATGGACCTGTGAGGTGAAAAATGATGGAGGAAATATCATCTCCATGCGACATAGCATCAGAACAACTCTACTCTGCAGGTCGTCTAGCTCTTGCTTATCCAACACCTTTGCGCACAACTGCCTAAGTATAAAACTGAGTTCGGCCAAAACCATAGAAACATCTTCGGGAAGGGTGTATTTTACAGCTAGAGGAAGGAATTGCTGTAGCAAAACATGATAGTCATGACTTTTCAACCCAGAAATCTTTGGCTTTCTCGAAGATAGGTCAACGCAACGCGAGATATTACTTGCATATCCGTCAGGAACCTTGATACCTTTTAGCGTGGTCAGGAACACTTCCTTATTCTTTTTTGTCAAAGCAAACCGAGCCGGGGCAAACTTATCGTTCACGTCAGGCCAGGCATCTTGACGTATTCCCATGGCTTTTAGATCTTTCCTCGCTCCAAGATGATCCTTTGACTTTCCTGGCTCATTCAGAATGGTGTATAAGACATTCTCCCCGACGTTCTTTTCAATGTGCATGACGTCCAAACAGTGTCGCATTAAGTTGTGCTTCCAGTATGGCAGACAAAAAAATATGCTTCTCTTTTTCCATTGAGGTGCTGGGCCAGTTCTACGGGCCACCGGCGGCGGCCTCCGCCAAGCCTGCCTGCCACCGCGGCTTGAGATAGGGACCTCTTCATCCGGCAGCGGCGGGTCCTTGCCAAATTCACATTGCACATCATAGATCTGGTCAAAGATCTCAAACCCAGACACCCGTCGAGGGGGATCTCTGCGTTCTCGTGTACCGTCGAATTTGCTCTTCTGCCGCCTGAATTGGTGATCAAGTGGAAGGAACCGTCGATGACCCATGAAACACGACTTCCTGCTGTGCGGCAATCTACGGGGCTCTTGGTCGAGGTTGCAGAACGGACATGCCATCGCTGTATAAGTATTCCAGTCGGATAACATGCCGAGTCCGGGAAAATCACTCACAGTCCACATCACAGCGGCGCGCAATCTGAACAACGTCTTAGATTCGGCGTCAAACGTCTCGACCCCATCGCTCCATAACTCATTGAGCTCCTGTAACAGCGGTTGAAGGTACACATCGATATCGTTTCCAGGTGATGTAGGCCCTGGAACAATTGTCGATAGAATGAAGGAGGTCGATTTCATGCACAACCACGGGGGAAGGTTATATGGTATCAACACAACTGGCCAAACGCTGTAATGTTGGTTGAAGGAGCCGAATGGGTTAAAACCATCAGAAGCGAGCCCTAGCCTGACATTTCTTGGGTCCGAGGCAAAATCGGGGAATTCGCCGTCAAAAGCTTTCCATGCATCACCGTCTCGAGGATGCCTCATCTTGCCATCTGGGTTAGCTTCTGTCGCGTGCCACCGCATTTGCTCAGCCATCTTCGGGGACATGAATAGTCTTTGGAGCCTTGGACGGAGTGGAAAATATCTCATGCTCTTAACTGCTCGTCGTCTCTTCTTCTTATTATTATGCCCCTCACCCTCCACCTTGTATCGGTCAGAGCCACATCGTCTGCATTTATCTAACGCAGCGTCAGAGCCCCAAAACAACATACAATCATACAGGCATGCATCGATTTTTATGTACCCTAACCCCATCTTTGAGATTGTTTTCTTCGCTTCGTAGAATGAGGACGGTAACTTGGCTCCAATATTGTAGAAGGCGTCTGACAGCAGCTCAATCACGTCTGACATAGTCGCATCGGAGGCGCCACGTTTACACTTTATACTATACAGTTTGGTCAGAAATGACAGTTTAGAGTATCTTTCATTCCCTGCCCAAACACATGTATATATATTTTGTCATGCCACGTACATGTATAATATATGTATTTCATCGCATATATATTAATTATAATTATTCAGTCGCTTAAACAGTTAGAATGGTTAATGCATTATTTATACCTGGGTACAGCGATTTGTCACCTTCCGTCATGAGCTCAAAGAAATCTCTAACCACCTCAAGGCGTAAGTAGTCAGCGACTGGTCCATCGACCACTACATCCCCGCCATCTCCTGCTTCATGCTGCCCAAATGCTTCCATCACAGTGTTATTACCCGGATTATTTGCATGTTCACCGCCGTCGGCTTCATCGTCACTGCTTTCGACTTGCATACCAATGTGAGAACTCGAACCGACTTCTAGATCACCGGCGTTGTCGTGTAGTTCGCCCTCTCCATGAAACGCCCAATTGAGGTAATACCTGGGAAACTGCTTATCCATACAATGGGCAAATACCTCCTCTCGAGTCTTCCATTTGTCGAACTTACACTTTTCACACGGACACCGTATCTTACCCCGAACATCACTACCATGCAAGAAAGCAAACTCCAAAAACTGATTCAACCCCGCCATGTATTGCGGTGGCGATCTAGGTAAAGAGATCCACGATTTATCCACCATTATATTATTGATATATATAGGTGTTTCACAACAAAACGACAGAAAATATGAAATAAGAAGGGAGAGATTTGAGAAAGATTACCATGTCTCACATATTCTACATATATGCATATTTATAGCCACTGCCCCTAACCTTTACGCGTTTACCAAAGCCAACACTGCCCAGAAAGTTTTTTGTTAGATGTTTAGGCTTACCGGCGTTTTGGGAATCGCCTCTAATTAAAGTAATAATAAAATATCGTATATCGGCGTGTCCATGAAACGCCAGTGTGCAATATTATATAAGTTAATATACATATCGGCGTTTCTCGAAACGCCGATATGTACAATTATTGTTTTTTATGCATATCGGCGTTTCACAAAACGCCGATATGCATAAAAATAATAAAATCACATACCGGCGTTTCGTCGGTAGCGCCGGTATGCATTATTTTATTATACTTACCGGCGAGTGGCTCCAAAACGCCGGTATGTTCCCATACTTCTATAAATAGCGGTACTCCCCCCACTTTGTCTTGCCACTCGTTCTGCCTTCTCACCAATTCTTTCTTCTTCATCGTTTCTTCCTTGGTTTCTTGTTATTCTTTTTTCTTTGTTTATATTTTTTTTTTGCTTCAGTCCAGTGATTTAATTATTCATTGTAATACAGTTTATTTCATATTCAATATAATACAATTTTGATCTATGGTTATTCTCTTCTTGTGATTTTCTGTTAATGTGTGATAATATTAAATTTGTTTTAAACATATTATTTTTTTCTCTGCATAACAATATTTTTATTTATTATCTATCCATAATATTAAATTTCCGTCCCAATTTGATTTCAAATTGGGGCGTTTTTTTTTAATCAATTAAATTTGCTTTCCGGCGTTTTACCACACGCCGGTAAGATAATAAAATATAATAAAACACACCGGCGTTGGGCGTAAACGCCGGTGTGTGTTATTATATTTTATTATCGCATTCCGGCGTTTATGCTCAACGCCGGTATGCTTTTGCCTTTACGAATAACATACCGGCGTTGGTTACAGTGTGGTGCAAACGCCGGTAAGTGTTAATATTATATTATTTTTGCACACCGGCGCGTCTCACAAACGCCGGTGTGCGTGAATATTATATTAATATATGGAACCTGCTTTGCGGCGTTTGTAGGCTCTCTACGGCGTGTCAGGAAACGCCGAAAAATAACTTTTCCACATTAAATCATCGGCGAATGTTCAAAACGCCGTAGAGCTGTTTCGCCGGTAAAAAACGCCGAAACGTAGGGTTTTAAAACGCCGATAAAGACCTCTTTTTTTGTAGTGATCCCTGTTTACCTATATTCTTAAACCACCAATTGATTACTGAGGTGGGGGGAAGAGGGGCAGCAGCTGCAAGCTTCCATTCAAAGGCATTTGCAAAGGAAGGAAAAGGAGGAGCTTGAGAAGTTTGAACCATGTTGAGATCCACTGGCATCTTACCCAGTATCTTGAAGCAATCAAGAAGAAGGAGCTCAACTTACAGATCATTGAACCCATCTCCTGAAGTCATACATCTTTTCTTATAAGGTTGAAAAGCTGAAGGGTGGTCTCCATCTGCCAAAAGCGGACGTTTTGTAGAAGGGTCTGGGCTTGACAGGAGAACGGCAAGGGACTTGCATGCTTCTTCATGTACACAAGGAAGAGGGGGGGATAACTTAGGAGGGGAGTTACCTTTGGAGTTATCCTTTGTCGAAATAGGAGCATCCGCTTGAGGAGCACTTAGAGGGGTCTTGTCAACAAGATGTTTAAAGCCCGGGGGGAGGGATTGGAGAAGTCTTTTGCTGATTAATATAGACCTGAGAAATAGCAGCTGAGAGATGGTTTTGATTTTCCTCAGAAAAGATATTACCTTGAGGAGTAGTTGCATGCAGGGGAATTTGGAGGTGCATGTGTACCATGACGATGGAGGTCATATGGGGAGGAAGAGTCATCTGAGTCATCACTTGAGAAATGATAAAAACCTGAGTTACAAGCATATTAATGGGGTTGAGGAGCAAGGATGTCTTGCGGGTTAGTCTCATAGACTCGGTAGTAGTTCTTATTGAAACAATAGAATCTAATCTTAGATGTTCCACAAGTCCTGTGATGCTTAATCCACTGCTGCCATTAGGTCTCACGGTGCCTAGCATCAAAGTTGCATGAGATTGTGGAGCCATAAAGCTTTGAAACCTTGTTGGATATGGCTTGGAACCCTCTATATATATCACTTACTGTCCAGGGGCAGTTTTGGGCAGAGTGAACAATAATGTGACTGTAAGAGCAGTTGCGGAACACACGCTCATACTTACATTTGAAAGTAATGGATGCACAAGAGGGGGGGTGAATTGTGCTATAAAATAAAAACTCAAATAAAAGCAACACAAGGATTTATACTGGTTCGGTCTTCCTGACCTACGTCCAGTTCTCAACCACCCAGGTTGAGTTCCACTATCCCCAGGTTTTACAACGGGTTCACCTGGAACCTTTACAACCGCAAGTTTTAGACGGGATCACTTGCAACCTTACAACCACAAGTTTTACTCAAGGCTCACTTGCAACCTTTCTAACTAGCTCCCCCTTACACCCAGCAAGGGTTCAACCTTTACAAATAAAGGATTTTCTAACTAAGTTCTCTTCAAGAACAGATAATGTTACACACTTAAGTACAATGAATGCTCTTAATACAAGAAGAGACTTAACCACAAAGAGTACAAGATAAGTAGATGAAAAGATCACTCAATGAGTTAAATGCTCTTTCTCTTTTCTGGGCAGCTTTGAATGCTTGAAGGATTTTTCGTTTTCTCTCTCTAGCTTTCTTCAAGATGTCAAAGATAATAGATGTCCTCATAAATGAAGGTGAGCTTCTTTATATAGTCTTCAAGTATTCTCACTCTTGGTAGGTGGGTTAGCCGTTTGAATATGGCCGTTTTTCCCAAGTTACCGTTTGCCCATTTAATGCTTCATTAATGCTTAGCAGGGTTGACTTGCTTTATCTCTGAAAAGTAGTTCTGACAACTCTGCTCTGCCAAAAGCATTATGACACTGCACTGCTCTGAACGTTCTGATATTCTGATTGCTTGCGGAAGCAAGTTCACATCCGGAAGCAACCTTACTAAGTGTGCTGCACTTTGAACGTTAGTCTAGCAATATAAATACATAGTCACATGCAGTGGGAGTTCATCTAGTCTAAGGAAGCTTTCTTACATCCGGAAGCAATTCCACATCCGGAAGCACTTCCACTGGACGAAGGGATATGTTCTTATTTTATTCACTTTCGCTCAGTGTTATTCAATCCAACTGCCAGCGCTGGTTACTAAGCAATCGGAAGCAGATCTACTGGACGTTGGGTTATGTTCACTGACGCTCAGTGTTGCCTATGCCAACAGCCAGCGCTAGTCTTAATACAATCGGAAGCAAATCCACATCCGGTTGTATCTTAACTTAGTCTTAAGGGTTTTGTATATTTAATGCTTTCTAGACTAAGTTATTACTTGGTGAAGTACTTGTTGTCGCTGGGGGATGAGACGTTCATCCGTGAGCGCTAGTCCTAGTCTTATCTGGAAGTAAATCCACATCTGGTTGTACTTTTACTTGGGGTTCTATATTAACCTGATTTTGTCTAAGTGTCTAAGATCTTTCATATTTTAGTCTTCATCAAAACTTAAGATTCTAACATTCTCCCCCTTTTTGATGATGACAAACTAAATTTACAAATTAAATTTATACGAACGAATAAGAGAGTAACAATTAGAGCAAGCACAAATAACTTAGACAATTATTATTGATAATAAAAAGATTACAAGTTAGAGTTACAAAAGCAGATAAAATTCACAAGTAATCTATACTATGCAAAATGAACTATGCATGAAAAAGAGAAAAATTTTCTAAGGTAAAAGGGTGAAGTGGGAGGTTTAAAGTTGATGTCTCTTTTTCCTCTCCCTCTCCTTCTGTCTCTCCTCATTTTCTCTTTGGAGCTGGGCTAGATGGGCATCCTTCACATTCTGGTCAATCTAAGCAATAATTCTCTGAAGCTCTTGCTCTTCCCTTTCCCTTCTGAGTCTCTCAGACTCAACAGACTCCTCGAAGGCTCTCTTCAAGTTTTCAACTTCCTCATAGCCTGGGAACCCTGTTGCATCTGAGAAAGGAGTGACCTCGCCATTTGGATAGTGGACAGCCCTGATCTTTACATTCCATACTGGGAAGTTGGGGTCCTCCTCAACTTCCTGGGCTTTCCTTTTCCCTTTGCCTTTGCCCTTTCCTTTCGCCTTGCCTATCGTTTGGGTAGGCTTGACTGCTGCTCTCTCAGCGTCCAGGCAAGCCATCTGACCAAAAGAGATCTTATCCGTGTACCCATACCTCTCAAATTCTTCAGGAGTCATATCTTCTATCTCTAGCTTAACTTCCTTTAGAATTGAGATGGCTTGTACTGAAGGAATCTCTTGCTCAGCTTGGACTGATGGAATCTCTTGCTCACTCTCAGCAGATGCAGTAGAAGCAGTACTCTTGTTAGCACCCTTTCTGGCAACTGCCTTCTTCCTTGACTCACTATACTTAACTGCTGAAGGAGGTGGAGCAGAGGTTGGCTCAGAGGGAGGAGTAGCAGATGTTGACTCAGTACGAGGAGGAGGAGCAGAGGTTGTTCCAAAGGTAGAAGGGATTGACTTGGCTATCACAATTGGAGGATGGTTAATCTTCTCCAACCCATACTTCATCATTATCTCCTCAATTATGTTGCGGCTAGGCTCAGAAGGAGGAGGCTCAGAAGATGAAGAGTCTGGCTGTGGTATGTCTTCACTTTGCTCATATACAACCATATCCCATTTGGACCTTTGCTCATCCGACCTCTGCTGTTGCATAAACCGGATGGCTTCCCTTCTGATCAGACTCTCAGCACCACCCAGTCTCTGAGATTCCATGGCTCGGCAGAGGGCAGCAGTGATGTCTTCATCTAGCCAGAGGGATGGCTGAGTCAGAACATCCCTTGTCTCCATGGTATGGCGGAGTGCGATAGCAGCATCTTTCCCCCTTTCGTCATCATCAACAAGGGCGAGGGCCAGAGAGGATGGACTGGGTGAAGAGGAGGGTGGAGGTTCAGGGCCAAATCTTCGAGGTGGTGAGGGTGTGGATGAAGAGGATGTGGGTGAGGTTTGTTTTGGTGATTTAGGAGGGTTGGGTAGGAGGGCTGTGTTTCTTTCCCAGAAGGAGGGGTGGGTGAATAGGCCATCAAATGGGTAGGTGGAGTAGTAGACATCGGGTTGTCTAACTTTCCACCGAATAGGGGATTGGTCTCGGAGGTAGTAGGTGTGAAGTGGGTGATCAGGAGAGGTGAAACCTAAAGTTTGGGCGATGGTGGGTTGAGAGGTGGTAGGGTTAAGGTGGGAAGGCCCAGCTGAAGTGGGGGGTGGTGAACGATTAGGGGTGTTATGTGGAGATGGGGAGTTATTGGAGTTAAGGGGTGATTAGCGAGGGGACTGTTGGGGTGAGTCTTGTGGTTGGTGATCGTGGTTGGGTGATGTCTGGGGTTGTAGGACATTTTGAGGAGGAGGTGGCTGTGGCTGTTGAGTGTTGGGTGGAGGAGGAGGAGGTAGTAGTGGTTGATTAGGTGGAGGAGGTGGAGGTGGGTTTGGAGGAGGGGGTGGTGGTAAGTTACCTTGGGGTTGAGGGATCTGAAGGTGTTGGAGAATGAGGTCTAGCTTGGCGTCTAGCCGTCCTAAATGAGCCTCGACCTGACCCACGCGATCCTCGATCCTCTGGATTCGCTCCCCTTGCTGCTGGAAGCCAGTGTCACACTCATCACGGAGAGGAGCCACCAAGGAGTCAGTCAGCCTAAAGAGAATCTCCTCCTTTACTTCCTGGGCAAAGGCTTTGACAGTAGCTGGCACCTTTGCAACTCTGCTTGGACCAGGAAGAGAGTCAACCTCTTGATCCCCTGCACCTGACATAGAGGGGGCTGAGGCATGAGAGGCACTGCCTGCCTGAGACCCTGAGCGAGTGGGCTTGGCCTTCTTAAGATACTTAATCCCCATCTTGCCAATGTTAATTGCACTGACAGGTACGCACTTAACATTTTCTTCCTCCACAGTGGATGTAGCCTTGATCAGATTCTTTTCCAGGAGGAAGGCGATGATAGTGGGGTAGGGAAGAAAACCAGCCTTATTATTCATCATCCATCTATGCAGTTCAAGACTGATCAACTGCCCAGGGTTGATTGGCTGCTGGGTGAGAAGTCTGGGAAACCATGGGTTGTCCAGCAGAGTGAACTCGTTGAAGTTACCCCCCTTGTGTGTCATCATGCGGGAGTAGACGTAGTATAGTAGCCTGTCGGAGTCAGACATCCCAGACACCTTCTTCCCTTGGGTGTTATAAGTCTTCTCGAGTTCCTCTTTGCTGAGTTTGAGTGACTCAGGGTATAGCCACTCATTCATTCCCTCTTCAGTAAACCCCATTAAGGCGTTGATGTCCCTTCAAGTGAAACTGAAGGTTCTCCCCCTTACAGTGGCGGTGAAGGTGAGTCTCCTAATCTGTTCCTTTCCATCCACTTTCTTATACTTGACTTTCCCAGTGAGTGACTCGCAGAACACTCGCAGGACGTTGATATTGTAGTCCTGGTTGATCCCCAGCCAGGGCATGTACTTTTCCAGAAAAGGCCGCAGGTGTGGAAACCCTAGTTCATCTATCTTGGCTAGATCTATGAACATGCCGTTGTTGAAGTAGGGCTTGATGGTTTCAAACTTGGAGGAAACAGCCTCCAAAGGCCCATCTCGATATACCAGAGGATCATCCTCCTCTACCCTTTGTCTTTTGGAAGAAGGTTCCTCGCTAAACTGGACCTTCTTCTTCCCTTTCCTCTTGGCTTGTTCACGCTCAGTCTGCCCAGGCTGTTCTTGGACTTGCTCAGAATGTCCAGGTTGTTCCTGGACTTCCTCGTTCTGCCCTTGGGTTTGCTCAGATTGTTCTTGGTGTTCTTCGCGTTCATGTGATTTTCCAGATTTCCCAGTGTGAGAATGCCCAGATTTCCCAGTTTTGGACTTAGATTTCTTGGTTGAAGTGGCTTTCTTTGGGTTGGGGTTCGATTCATGTGAGCCGGCCATTTTCGTGAGGGTTTAGAGTTCAAATGAAATGAAATGCGAAGAAGAAGATGAAGAAGATGAAGAACACGGTGAAGAAGATGAAGAGAATATGAATGTATGCAGAGAATTTGTGGGTGAAAATTTGAGTAAGTAAAAAGTGAAAGTGAAAGTAACTTCCTATTTATATGCAAAGTTACAGAGGGTAAAATGGGTAATGACTCTTCATGAAAGCATGCGTTTATTCATTGGGTAACGTAAACATTTAATTGGAACGGCGCACCTTTTGACATGTGTCGCTTCACCTTATCAGAGAAGGCACAACTTCTCATGGAGGAAGATGAAACGATTTCTGAAGTGACGTGTCCCTTGATCCAGGCACTGGCGCTCTTGCTTGTTTTAAATTAACACTCAGTGCCAGCACATGATCATCCGGAAGTGGTTTTGCTTCCGGTTGCACTTGCTTAAGATTTAACATTGGGGACCTGCAAAAACAAGGATTGGCACTCCGATGCCTAAGTTAGTAAAGTTGCAGGATTTAATAAAGCTCAAGATTATTTAAGGAATTAAACTTCATTTGGGTTTACCATTCCCAAATCACCTCTTATGAATGTAAATTGATCAACCCCCAGAGGCTTGGTGAAAATATCAGCAAGCTGATGCTGAGTGGGGACAAACTTCACTTTGACATCTTTCTTCTGAACATGATCTCTGATGAAGTGATCTCTGACATCAATGTGCTTTGTCCTTGTGTGCTGAACCGGATTCTTGGCAAGGCTGATGGTGCTTGTGTTGTCACAGAGGATGGGTGCCTCAGGGAACTCCAAGCCAAGATCTCTTAGTTGGTTCTTCAGCCACAGCACTTGGGCACAACAGCTTGCGGCAGCAATATATTCAGCCTCTGTGGATGACAAAGACACGCAAGTTTGCTTCTTACTAGCCCAAGAGACCAGACAACCACCAAGGAAGGTGCATTGTCCACTGGTGCTCTTCCTATCAGTTTTATAACCTGCATGGTCAGAGTCAGAGTAAGCCCACAAGAACTCTTGGCTACCTCTGGGATACCAAAGACCAAGCTCTTGTGTACCCTCAAGGTATCTTAGAATACGTTTAACACATGTTAAATGTGACTCCTTGGGGTTGGCTTGAAACCTAGCACACATGCCTACACTAAATTGAATGTCAGGCCTGCTTGCCGTTAAGTATAGTAGGGAACCTATCATTCCCCTGTACATGGGCAGGCTGACAGATTTACCCTTTGCGTCAGCATCGAGTGCGGCAGTGGTACTCATGGGAGTGTCATACTCCTTGCACTCATCCATCCCAAACTTCTTGAGTAGCTCTCTGCAGTACTTAGCTTGGGAGATGAAGATTCCATTCTTCTTTTGCTTAATTTGCAGGCCTAGGAAGAACGTTAGTTCTCCCATCATTGACATTTCAAACTCACCCTGCATAGTCTTAGAGAATTCTTCACAAAGTTTTTCGTTAGTTGCCCCAAAAATAATATTATCAACATAAATCTGGACAATTAGCATGTTTCTATCTTTATGAAGAATAAACAGTGTACTATCTAGTTTGCCTCTTGAGAAACCCTTGCCCAGGAAAAAGCTGCTGAGTCTCTCATACCAAGCTCGAGGAGCTTGTTTCAGGCCATATAAAGCTTTCTTTAGCCTATACACATGTTTAGGATGCTTGTGATCCTCAAAGCCAGGAGGTTGTTCTACATAAACCTCTTCTTTGATGTAACCATTAAGAAATGCACTCTTTACATCCATTTGATATAATCTAAAGCCTTTCATGGATGCAAAGGGTAGAAGAATCCTTATTGCTTCGAGTCTAGCGACTGGAGCAAAAGTTTCTTCATAGTCTATGCCTTCTTCTTGGTTATATCCTTTGGCTACTAATCTGGCTTTGTTCCTCGTAATTTGACCTGTCTCATCCAGTTTGTTCTTGAAGACCCATTTGGTCCCAACTATGGATTGATGAGACGGCCTTGGGACTAGTTCCCAAACTTGGCTTCTTTCAAATTGATTTAGCTCTTCCTGCATGGCAATAATCCAGTCGCAGTCCTCAAGAGCTTGTTCAACTGAAGTTGGTTCGATTTGAGATAAAAATGCTCCAAACTCAACTTCATTTTGAACCTGCCTTCTGGTTCTGACACCAGAAGAAACATCACCAAGCACTTGATCAAGAGGATGATCCCTGTGATGTCTCCTAGCTGTTGGCAGCTGTGCCTCCTCAGGCACGGTCTGCACTCTAGGCTCATCACTGGGTTCATCTTCTTCTTTGGGATTGCTTGCTGGTGTTTCTTTTGGTGGTGAAGAAGATGATGGTGGTTTTGGAAGATTTAGTAATTCATCATCTTCTGTGGATTGTCCCCATGTAGGAGTTTCATCAAATACAACATGCATTGATTCTTCTACGATTCTAGTTCTCATGTTGTATATTCTGTAAGCCTTACTCCTAAGGGAATACCCTATGAATACACCTACATCAGATTTTGGATCAAACTTACCTAGATTTACCTTTCCATTGTTATGCACATAGTATTTTGATCCAAAGATTCTGAGGTGGCTGATGTTGGGCTTTCTGCCTTTGTACAGCTCATAGGGTGTCTTGTCCAAGCCCTTGCGAACATAGGCTCTGTTGGAGATGTAGCAGACAGTGCTCATAGCGTCCGCCCAGAACACTTGAGAAACCTCTTTCTCGTTGAGCATGCTCCTGGCCATCTCAGTCAGAACCCTGTTCTTCCTCTCGACTACTCTGTTTTGTTGAGGAGTTCTGGGAGCTGAGAAGTTATGTTCAATACCATTCTGCTCACATAGCTCAGAGAAGCTATGGTTCTCAAACTCGCCTCCATGGTCTGTCCTTATGGCTATGATTTTGAGGTCTCTCTCATTCTGCACTTTCTTAGCTAGGACAACAAAAGCATCAAAATCATCTTGCTTAGAGGCAAGAAACATCGTCCAAGTGAACCTTGAATAGTCGTCCACTACTACTAGAGCATACAGGTTTCCACCCAAGCTCTTCACTCTCGCTGGCCCAACCAAATCCATGTGGATTAGTTCCAAGGGCCTGCTAGTGGAGACTCTCTTCTTGGTTTTAAACGAGGACTTTGTTTGCTTTCCTCGTTGGCAGGATTCACAAATATAATCGTGCTTAACTTTAAAGGATGGAATCCTTATAGCTAGCTCTTTCTTAATTAGCATGTCAAGTTGAGTGAAATTAACATGAGCTAGCCTTTTATGCCAAAGCCAACTGTTCTCATCGCTAGATATTAAACATTTTTCTTCCAGTTGTTGACATAAATCTAGAGTGTATAGGTTTCCATTCCTATTGGCCTTAAGTTTGCATTTTAAGTTGGCCTTATCTAGATTCAGATCCTGCTTATCTACTATTATGCACTCATGTGAATCAAAAATTACCCAGTTTCCTTTGTCAGTGCTCTGGCTCACGCTTAGCAGGTTGTGACAGAGACCATCCACCAGATAGACATCCTTGACTGGTCCTACTTCTCCAACTCCGGTGATCTTTCCACTTTGATTACCTCAAAGGTTACTGTGGCTCCATCTTTGATCACCAAGGACTTGAATTTGTCTCTGTCACCAGTCATGTGTCTCGAGCATCCACTGTCAATGTACCACCTTTTGTTCTTGGATGCTTTGAGACAGACCTGCATAAATTAGACAAGCTTAGGTACCCAACCTTTATTGGGTCCTTTATCATTAGTCTTCTTTCCCCTTGGTCCAGTATTGACCTTGGGTTTGTGATTGTGTTGTGCCTCTGGCCTTGTGGAGGCTCTAGGCTGACGGACTTCCCTTGGAATATGTTTCCAATTTCTAGTCCCTTGTCCTCCCTTAGTTTCTTTCTTTGGAGGATCTTCATTTACCCTGGTTCCTTTTGGAACCCACTTATAGGAGCTATTTACTCCATGCTTCTTTGCATTGCAAGTGGACGTGGAGTGTCCCTTTTTGTTGCAGTAGTTGCAGAAGCTAAAGGGTGTGGAGCTGTGACTTGTAGCTTTATGGAAGAATTTTAAGTATGGTTTCACTTTGGGCTCCACCCACTTTTTACCCTTATGCTTATACCCTAATCCAGTTCTATCCATATATGCCCTTTTGTTCATCAAAATAACATTCAACATTTCAGAACCATTTGTAAACTTCTCCAGGGCATTTTGCAGTCTATCTCTTTCAGTAGAGATCTTGCTGCAGTTAGGGCAGCCTTCTAGTGTTGTGGCCTTGGGTTCCTCTTGGGGAGATCCCTTGCCATCTGCTATTGGAAGCTTTCTAGCTTCCGCTAGCTCTTCACTCAGTGAGTCCACCTTGGACTCAAGTGATTCCTTTTTAGCTTTCAACACTTTATAGGCTTTACATAATCGAGAGAATTCTTCATGAACCTCATTGTAAGCCTCTTGTAGTTCAGAGAAAGTTACCTCATTGTCCTCGTGGGTGAGATCAAAATCTGAAGAGGCTTCCTCATCATCTTCTCTGGCCACTAGGCAAAGGTTGGCAACCTCTTCCACATCACTTGCTTCATCGTCTGAGCTATTCACCCAGATGGAGGATACGAAGGCTTTTCTTTTGTCTTTCCCCTTTGATCTTTGCAAGCTTGGACACTCAGCCTTGAAGTGCCCAGGCTTTTTGCACTTAAAGCACACTGGGGCCTTTTCCTTCTTGTATCCCTTCCTCTGACTGGAATCACCTTTCTGAAAACCCCCTTTCCTTTTGAAGAACTTTCTGAACTTCCTCACCATCATGGTCATCTCCTCATCGTCCAATTCCTCCTCATCATCCTCATCATCATCATTCTCATCAATCTCCTTGCTGGGAGCAACAAGGGCAAGATTTTTGGTTTTGGATGAAGCTTGAGGAGCTCTCTGAGCCAGCAGGGTTGGTTCATATTCAGCCAGGGAACCAAAAAGTGCAGTGATGGAGCTGGTTGACTCTCCTTGGACTTCCTGCAAGATGGTAACTTTGGTGATCCAATCACCTTTCAAGACTTTTAGGATCTTGCTGACTTGCTCTCTTTCAGGAATTTCCTTGCCCAGGGAGGCCAGGTTATTGATAAGGTGAGTGAACCTAAGCTCCAGTTCTCTGATTGGCTCAGTTGGACTAGTCATGGCGAATTTGTGAAACTCTTCCACCAACATCTCAACTCGTCTTGCCTTCACTCCCTTGGTTCCAGAGTGAGCAGCCTCAAGAGCCTCCCACATATCCTTAGCAGTTTTGTGGTGGCTGATCCTATGAAACTCCTTAGGGCTGAGAGCACACTGAATGTAATGCATGGCCCTGTAGTTTAGTTGGACTAGAGCATAGTCCTCGTTGGTGTATCTGGATCGCTGCTTTGCAAAACCATCTTCATCTAGGGGAGTGTGATCCCCACGTTCAATTACATCCCAGAGTCTGATGTCGCTGGACTTGATGTACGTTTCCATTCGAAATTTCCAGAATGGATAGTTATACCCATCAAAGCCTGGGGGCTTTGTTGGGTTGAATGGAGACATCGGGCAAGGAGTAATCTGTATCTATTACTGGATCTTTACTTTCTGGATTCGTTGGAATCGAGTGAGAAAGACCCGCTCTGATACCAAATGAAAGTAATGGATGCACAAGAGGGGGGTGAATTGTGCTATAAAATAAAAACTCAAATAAAAGCAACACAAGGATTTATACTGGTTCGGTCTTCCTGACCTACGTCCAGTTCTCAACCACCCAGGTTGAGTTCCACTATCCCCAGGTTTTACAACGGGTTCACCTGGAACCTTTACAACCGCAAGTTTTAGACGGGATCACTTGCAACCTTACAACCACAAGTTTTACTCAAGGCTCACTTGCAACCTTTCTAACTAGCTCCCCCTTACACCCAGCAAGGGTTCAACCTTTACAAATAAAGGATTTTCTAACTAAGTTCTCTTCAAGAACAGATAATGTTACACACTTAAGTACAATGAATGCTCTTAATACAAGAAGAGACTTAACCACAAAGAGTACAAGATAAGTAGATGAAAAGATCACTCAATGAGTTAAATGCTCTTTCTCTTTTCTAGGCAGCTTTGAATGCTTGAAGGATTTTTCGTTTTCTCTCTCTAGCTTTCTTCAAGATGTCAAAGATAATAGATGTCCTCATAAATGAAGGTGAGCTTCTTTATATAGTCTTCAAGTATTCTCACTCTTGGTAGGTGGGTTAGCCGTTTGAATATGGCCGTTTTTCCCAAGTTACCGTTTGCCCATTTAATGCTTCATTAATGCTTAGCAGGGTTGACTTGCTTTATCTCTGAAAAGTAGTTCTGACAACTCTGCTCTGCCAAAAGCATTCTGACACTGCACTGCTCTGAACGTTCTGATATTTTGATTGCTTGCGGAAGCAAGTTCACATCCGGAAGCAACCTTACTAAATGTGCTGCACTTTGAACGTTAGTCTAGCAATATAAACACATAGTCACATGCAGTGGGAGTTCATCTAGTCTAAGGAAGCTTTCTTACATCCGGAAGCAATTCCACATCCGGAAGCACTTCCACTGGACGAAGGGATATGTTCTTATTTTACTCACTTTCGCTCAGTGTTATTCAATCCAACAGCCAGCGCTGGTTACTAAGCAATCGGAAGCAGATCTACTGGACGTTGGGTTATGTTCACTGACGCTCAGTGTTGCCTATGCCAACAGCCAGCGCTAGTCTTAATACAATCGGAAGCAAATCCACATCCGGTTGTATCTTAACTTAGTCTTAAGGGTTTTGTATATTTAATGCTTTCTAGACTAAGTTATTACTTGGTGAAGTACTTGCTGTCGCTGGGGGATGAGACGTTCATCCGTGAGCGCTAGTCCTAGTCTTATCCGGAAGTAAATCCACATCCGGTTGTACTTTTACTTGGGGTTCTATATTAACCTGATTTTGTCTAAGTGTCTAAGTTCTTTCATATTTTAGTCTTCATCAAAACTTAAGATTCTAACAACATTCCACCAAAACAAAGGAATCATCATCAAGTCGGACTTGAATATTTTGAACCAAGGATTTGCTGTGGTCCACATGCACCCTAACGCGAAGGTAGTGTGGGGTGGAAGAGAATATGACATCATTGTTGACTATCACAATATCCCCCACCACATCTCCAAGAGATTCAGCCACGAGAGCGGAGTGATATTCTGTAGGGAGTCCCCAGAACTGGATCCACAAAGGAAAACTAGCTAGCTCATGCTCATGCATGGCTAGATGCGGCTGCCAGTAGTCCACAACCAACAAGGAATTATCAAATGACCATGGACCACCCTGAACAACATACTTGAGGTCATCAATATTATCAAACAGCAAGACATAGAAGCATTCCATTTTTTCTTTGACAGAAAAAGACCCTTTTAAGATCCATGCAGACTCCAAACGCCGCTGAGGTTTGAGGGGGTTGAGAGGATGAAAATCAATCACAGCAGCAACAGCAACGAAGGAGTTACCAGGATGACAGTTCCTAAATATCATCGGATCAAGCAGGAAAGAAGGCTGATATTTGAGGTTTGAGGATCGGGAAAAAGGAGTGAGGTTCATGATGAGTGTGAAAGGAAAGTGACAGGATTGGAAAAGCCACAGGAAGGGAAAAAAGAAAGCTTTAAGAAGAGTGAGGAGGGAGCCTTGAAATTCTTGATTTGGGTAAGAAGGAGGGAGCGTTATATATAACCAAAAGATGAACACATTTGGTAGTTGGCTGAGTTAATGCAAGAGTTTAGGGAAGTGACTATGAACTATTTGGTGGGAGGCTCAAGGATGAAAGGTGACGGCTAAGTTATGATGAGATCAGGTTGGATTATAAATGCTTAGGGGGGAACTAAGTCTCTAACAACCAGATATGGTGAGGGAACATTCACTGGGACTGAGATATGGGTACAGACATATAGTAGAAATTAGGCATAAAAGAGAGAGAGCAAAAGGAATATTGGAAGGTGTATACCAGATCTGGATACGCAGGTTGAAATGTAGTAGATGGAGGGTTGAAGATAATGATGGGACTCTGAACCATTTTTAAATGCATGTAGACCGAAGCAGGGGAGAAAGAAGAGTATTTAAGATAAGAGCAGGTCTAAGGTAATCATGGCTTCCTTCATCGGAACTAAGAGCTAGACTGACCTATGTAAATGAACTGATAGAAGATGGATGAAGTCATTTAAGTGAGGTTTTGGGAAAGGTTCGGTGAGTAGGATGATGATTCTAAAGAGGAAAGAGAAGAGAAGTGTTAGAAAAAAGAACAAACTTGGCTTTGGAGATCTGTATGAACTAGTGGGCGATCTGGAAAAATTGAGGAAAGGAAAAAATTTCTCTAGGAACTTCTCTCCCTAGAGGAAAAGCATCCAACTTTCTTGCCTGAATCATACTAATACTTCTAAAAGAGGTTGAATAAAGCAGAGTAAAATAATTAACCATTCTAAGTTTCTAACTATTTGTAAGTAAAAACTGAAAGTCCAAGCCATTGTTTTTGTTCACAGCTCTAGCCATTACCATCCGATCATTTTAGGAATGGGACACACACAACATTGGTGTGGAGTTCTCTCAAAAGAGTGAGAGAGAGAGAGCGAGACAAAAAAACTCTTAGCGAAATTATCAAACAAGATCTTTTAGTCAATAATTTATTGTCAAGTATTATTATTGATAGAGCATAATGACGTTTTATGATTCATTTAGCAACCCACCGACTTAGGATAAGACTATGTTGTTGTTATGTATGTATGTACCCACACTTGTCCATATTTGTTTTTACAAGCAGCTATTCATTGATTTTCCTAAGGACCAACACCTAAAGTGCACGTTGGGCTGGATTATTGATGAAATCTAGTTTTTCATTGTTGTTTTGAGAGAATCATATACTCAATTAAAGAAAGGGATAATTACAATTAGCCTCTCTCATAAGCAATAGACCCCTAGGGTTGTCAATGGGTGCCCTTTGAGTTCTCAATGAGATCTGTCTATGATTAATTCTCTTATGAGAGACTTGATTGTGATTTTTCAAAAACAAAACACAAAATAAATCGTAAACGAGATAATCATGCCTTGTTCCATCTTGACAAGGATAAAAATCTCACTCTACATACCTCTTGGCCTTGGAAAATATATCAATGGATTCTACTCTGATCCATCAACTTTACTCTCCTGACATTGTAAATAGAATCATATCTACTCCTTTGTCATTCTGAAGCAACTGATTGGAAATGAGAAACTGTGATGATTTTATTCATAGTAGCTAGGGTTTTTATACATGAAAAAGAGAATCAATGAGAATCAACCTCATAATGTTAATGGCTGATTTTCTGGAATTACAATCAATGGAAAAATCAAAAATGAAATTCCTATTTACAATTTGTAATCAAATCATATCCCACATAATCTGTTACATGATTGTCTCATATTCCTACACTCCCCCTCAAGTTGGATCATATATGTTGATCATGTCCAACTTGCCAACAAAGTATTTGAACTTATCCTTGGCCAGACCTTTGGTGAGCATATCTGCTGTCTGCTCTCTTGATGGAATATACTTCAAATCAATAATCCCATGATCAATCTTCTCACGAATGAAATGTCTATCAATTTCAACATGTTTTGTGCGATCATGTTGCACAGAATTATGAGCTATGCTTATTGCCGCCATGCTGTCAGAGAACATCTTGACTGGAAGATTTATCATCATCTTTAATTCTTCAAGTACCCTTTTTACCCATATTCCTTCACATATTCCAAGTGCAATAGCCCTGTATTCAGCTTCAGCGCTACTTTTCGACACAACACTTTGTTTTTTACTTCTCCATGTGACAAGGTTCCCCCAAACAAATGTACAATAACCGGAAGTTGATTTTCTATCTTCCTGGTCACCTGCCCAGTCAGCATCGGTAAACATTTCAACACCCCTTTGTCCGGTCTTCTTGAACAAGAGGCCTCTCCCTGGTGAATTTTTAAATACCTCAATATACGATACACTTCATTTAGGTGTTTTTGCCTTGGATCATGAGAATGTTGACTCACAACTCCTACAACAAATGCTATATCCGGACGAGTATGAGACAGATACAAGAGTTTTCCAACTAACCTTTGATATCTTCTCATGTCTACCTTTTTCCCAAGACTAGCATCATCACTAATCTTGTCTACTCGTATTGGAGTATCACTGGGTCTGCATCCTAGCATATCGGTCTCCTTAAGAAGATCCAGGACATACTTTCTTTGGGAAATATAAATTCCATTTTTAGATCTTGCTACTTCCATTCCGAGGAAGTATTTAAGTTCACCCAAATCCTTCACCTGAAACTCTGAATTGAGTGCACGCTTTATGTTTTCAATTTCATTTGTATCATCACCTGTCAATACAATGTCATCAACATAGACAACTAAAACAGTTATTTTCCCTTTTTGATGTTTAACAAACATCGTATGATCACTTTGGCCTTGAGTGTAGCCCTGATTCTTGAGGACTTTGGTAAACCTGTCAAACCAGGCTCTAGGAGACTGCTTCAATCCATACAAAGATTTCTTTAATCTGCATACCTGTCCAGGTTTGCTTCCAGGAAAACCAGGTGGTAATCTCATGTAAACTTCCTCCTTCATCTCTCCATTTAGAAAAGCATTCTTGACATCTAATTGATGGAGTTTCCAGTCCAAGTTTGCTGCCAAGGATAACAAAACTCGAACCGTATTCAATTTTGCAACAGGAGCAAATGTCTCAGTGTAATCCTTTCCATAAACCTGTGAGAAACCCTTCGCAACAAGCCTTGCTTTGTATTTTGCAAGAGTTCCATCAGCCTGATATTTAAGAGTGAAGACCCATTTACATCCGACAGCTTTCTTGTTTTTGGGAAGATCAACAACGTCCCATGTGTCATTTTTCTTTAGGGCCTCCATCTCTTCTAGAACAGCATGTCTCCACTCAGGTACTTCTAAAGCCTCATTAATGTCAGCTGGTATTTTAACATCATTCAAATGAGATATAAATGCACCATACCTTGCTGTGAGTGCCTTATATGACACAAAGTTTTCAATAGGATGTCGGGTACAAGCTCGAGGTTGCTTTCTTTTTGCAATTGGCAAATCAAGATCATCAGGCATCAAATCTACTACTTCTTGCTCTTGATGCTCCTCTTCAGGGCCTATTTCTGGGTTCAACTCTTGGCTTGTGTCAGTGACTTGAGGGGCTACATCATCTGTCTTCTGCCTTCGAGTGTAATATTTTCCCTTTCTAGTATCTCCCCCTGAATCATTTTCTTTATCTGTTTCATTATTCTCAATTTTATTATGATGATAAGGGAACTCAATAAACAATTCTGGATATGTGATATGATTGATACTTGACTCAGGTTTTTGTTTATTTTCAGGTTGAAATTCACTCCAGTTTTCCCCCTGAATTGAAGACTGAGGATAAAAAGGAACATCTTCATGAAATGTGACATCATGTGTGACAAACAAATGCTTGGTGAGAGGATCATAACATTTGTAACCTTTTTGGGTTCCTGAATATCCTAGAAATAAACATCTGACAGCTCTTGGATCAAGTTTTTGGGTATTATGGAGATGAACATATGTGGTGCATCCAAATATCCTAAGTGGTAGTGTATTTTGAAGGTATGGGGAATTGTAGTAACTTTGAAGGACTTGAAGAGGAGTCTTATATGAAAGAGGCTTACTTGGCATTCGATTTATAAGAAACGCAGCAGTGAGAATGGCATCCCCCCAGTAATATTTTGGAACATTGGTGGTTAACATAAGAGACCTGGCTATATCAAGGAGGTGGCGATTTTTTCTTTCAGCAATACCATTTTGTTGAGGGCTATATGGACAACTACTTTTATGAATGATTCCATGGTCCTTGAGAAAAGTTGACAATGCACTATTAAAATATTCAGTTCCATTATCAATATGCAAAACTTGAATTTTTGTGTGGAATTGAGTTTGTATCATTTTATAGAACTCAATGAATGTTTGATAAACATCACTTTTTTCTTTTAAGAGGTAAACCCAACTCACACGGGTATGATCATCTATAAATGTGACAAACCATTTTGAATGCAACCGATTCGGAACACGAGATGGACCCCAAAGATCGCTATGAATGGTAGTGAAAGGATTTGATGCACGATAAGGTTTACTACGAAACGTACTACGACAATGTTTAGCAAGTTCACAAACATCACAATAAAATTGAGAAACATTATTTTTTGAGAAAATAGAGGGAAACATGCGAGACATATATTTAAAATTAGGATGTCCTAATCGTTTATGCCATAATTCCAAATTACTAGTTTTAGAAAAGGAAACTTTATTACAGGAACTTGAACTCGAAATTGCATTGTCATTCAGGTAATATAGCCCATCAGATTCACTAGCAGCACCAATCGTCGTCCCCGTCAACAGGTCCTGAAAAAGACAGTGAGTGGTAAAAAAGTCAACATGGCATTTTTCATCTTTAGCAAGGGTACTCACAGATAATAAATTGCATTTCAAATTTGGATCATGCAAAACATTTTTGAGTACAAGAGTCGGAGTGACCACCACACTTCTTATACCAGCTACTTTGGAATCAGAATTGTCTGCTATTTTAACAGTCAAACGAGTAGTACTTGGAGTATAGCACTGAAATAGTGAAGCATCATCCGTCATATGATCGGATGCACCTGAATCTATTATCCAACAATTTCGAGAATTACTCTTCTTAATATTAGCAAGAGCCTGAGAAAAATTACCTCGCTTAACAACTGTAGCAACTGGTTGTTTTTGAAGAGAAGCCAACATATCAATAATTTTATCAAACTTATCACCTTGAGAGGTTGAAGTATTTGGAGTAATCTCTGCTTCTTTTTCAGCAATATAAGCCCGACCTTTTCCTTTCTTGGGTTTCCAGTCATGGGGCTTTCCATGTAGATCCCAGCATTTGTCCTTTGTATGACCCTCCTTCTTGCAATGATCACAAGTAGGTCTATTTTTACCTTTATCATTAGACCGAGCAGCAAGGGCGGAAGCTTCTGTTACAACAAGTGGGTCAATTTTTACTACGGGCTCCTTTTTAGTCATGGAAGCTTTTCTGACTTCTTCATTCCGGAGGATAGAAAAAGCCTCGGGAATAGATGGAAGAGGTTCTTGTCTTAGAATGTGTCCTCTGACTTCTTCAAAGGAGGGATGCACGCCTGCAAGGAACTCATACAAGCGTTCTGTTTCCAATTTTTTATAATATTTGGAGAGATGATTATTACAACATGGTAGCTCATCATTCAATTCATCAAGTTCAGACCAGAGGGTAGTTTTGGCAATATAGTAATCACCTAAAGTAAGATCTTTTTGTTTAAGATCCCATACCTTGGTTTTTATATCAAAGATTCTGGTTGCATTTCCTCTTGCCCCAAACGCTGCCTTAACACCCTCCCAAATTTCCTTCGATGTCATCATATACATGAAGCATCGACGAAGAGAAGGAACCATGGAATTGATCAGCCACCCAGCTACGACAGCATCCTCGGCCATCCATATCTGCGACGCTGCTTCATCGGACGGCGAGGGAGCATTTGTTTTTCCATCTACATAATTCATCTTGCTTCTTCCCATGAGTGTACGACGCACGGCATGACACCACTCGTTGTAGTTGTCGCCGGTAAGCACGACGGGAATAGCATGGAAGGCGGAGTTCTCTAACCCAGCGGACACCAGGTAAGAACTTTCAATTTTTTGTGAACCCCCATTTTTCTGTTTCGACCCAGTATTGACCGAACCAGATTGGGAGTCCTCCCCCTTACGTTCATCATCAGTTTTTCCCATGATTCAGTTGCAGTGCTCTGATACCATGAAGCAACTGATTGGAAATGAGAAACTGTGATGATTTTATTCATAGTAGCTAGGGTATTTATACATGAAAAAGAGAATCAATGAGAATCAGCCTCATAATGTTAATGGCTGATTTTCTGGAATTACAATCAATGGAAAAATCAAAAATGAAATTCCTATTTACAATTTGTAATCAAATCATATCCCACATAATCTGCTACATGATTGTCTCATATTCCTACACATTCACCTATCAATCAAACAGATTGCTATAGAGGGGTAGTCCTTCAAATAATTATTCGGCAAAAGAAGGATTTAGCTTCAGATATAGAGGAGTAGTCCTTCAGACAAATATTCTTGATGAATTGTTTTGAAAATCTCTTTCGTCTATTTCATTGCCACTCAAGAATCTACTGCTTGTGTGTAAGTTGTTGTCTAGTTGCATCCTAGTAGGAGACATCTTGCAAAAACATCACCTTCATATTGATATTTACCACATATTTGGTTGTCACTTCTTAGAAAAAGTGGAACATTTGTTGTTTCATTTTCCCTTTGCTAGGGCAATCTGCTTTGGCCTTCTTCGTATGCGACCAAAATGGGAGAATCTGAGTTCGTTTAGATCATGACTCCTATCTCCCTTCTTGTTGGAAAGTACTGAAAATCATTCCTCTTTGATTACACACATTATTTTACTTCTTAATCATATTTGGATGTGTTGAAAACAAATGTCTGCATGAAGTTTGTGATATTTCTCCGGAGAGACTTATAAAATAAATTCTTCAAGCTATTTCTTTCAATTCCATAATAGATTATGGCTTAACTCCTGTATGACACATGCATCACATGCAATCACAATCTTTGAATTAATTCACAAATACCAAATGAATGGTTAAACTTTTCAAATGAGAGAGGACAATTTACATACCGCGTGTCACAAATTTTTCTAGGAACTCAACTGATTCATTCCTTGTTGGTAAAAAAAACACTAACCAATGGGTAGTTGGTTGAGCTGGTAAGTGAGCTACAACCCCGTAAGGATGAGAACGCGTTGTTCGAATCCTGGGAAGCGCTCTCATTAGGAGAAGGGACAACCTTGCCTATATGGTCAACACTCCTACCCCTCGAGAGTCCGGATTATATTAAACAGGAAGGTTATTAACAAAAAAACAATGATTCATTCCTTCATATGGCAAAAGAATAATGCAATGCTGTCAGGTTGCACACGAAGATGTTTTCATGCTTGTTTGATCTGGATTTTAACATGCAATATCTCTTCAGACAATGAATCTCTGGCTATTGTTTCTAACTACGTACACATATTTGCAAGCACAAAAACAAATTCTAGATGGAAATTAAGCAACTTCTACCCTGTTGTTTTTGTGCAGTCTTTTTCATCAAGGAAATGGACTCGAACTAATTTAATTAGTTCAAAGTCTTCTTTTCAATTTTCTAGTTTAAATCTTTTAATCATTTAGTATCTTTTAATAATTTAGTGTTTTATATATATGATTGCAACCTTTTTACTTTGTTTAATGAAATTTGTCTTTGCTCAAAAAAAATGCCAGTGAAGTTTTGCCCGATTTATATGAACGTGCTTTTTGAACGATAATCCTCTGAGTTCTTTTTTAATCCCCTGATTTATATGCCAGTGCTTTTTTAACACAGTTTCTGGGTATGGTGTAATCCTTTGAGTTCTTCTTAGATATTGCATGATGTTTATCAAGGCTTTTGATAATGTTTTTTCTGTACTATCTTGTTATCAACTTTATCAAAGAATGTTGTGGTTTTAATATGTCTGTGCAGCCATTGATTTTTTTTCTAAATGTATTTACCATTTTTTTCATGATTTTTGTTACTTCTCTTCAATGATTTACTAGTTCCCTTGTATTCAACGGAACCTTCAACCATTGATCTGCTTCATTGGGATACTTTAATTCTTTCGACTGATTTTTCTGAAGAGTTGAAGTTGTTGTTTGATCCGGGATAGAAGACCTCTTTTCACGATTTCAAGATATTATTTGGGGTGTTTCTCTTCCTTAAGCTTGGTAACTTCAGTTTGACAGTCACAAATTTATACCATTATTATTGGTGAAACTTATCCAATTTTCCATTTATTTATTATTTTATAACTTAAACTCTCTCTGTTTTCTCGCTATTTATTCTATTTAATTTTTCCCATTTTATGTGTGTATATATTCCAATTACTTTATTTCTATTTGTCCTTTGCATATAATATATAATAGTTTATTAATTATTTTTGTTGTTGTCAATTGTTCTTTATTAAAACATTTAAAAACTATTTTTATTATTTGATTTTCTGTAAGGAATACTCCGCCTATACTTTTATAGCCGGTCTCAAGCCCAGATAAAGAAGTAAAATTGTGTTAGGCTTCGGCAACCAACATAAAAATTTTGTCGAATCTTATGAACATGGATCCACGCATGACTATTGACCGTACAAAATAGCGTTGTTTGATTCATATAACTGACCTTACATAGTGGGATAAGGTTGTGTTGTCGTTATTGCTGCTTTTTGAACGATAATCCAAAACAAACTAAATAAAACATTTATTTGATCTAGAAGATTCTAAATTACCCTAGTATTCAACTAACATTCATTGACCACAAAATACCACTTTTCCCATTTGAATATTTTGTGCGTCCCAATCATTCCTCATCGTATACACATTTCATGTCTTGAAATATCTACTTAGATTCTGATAAAAAAAAATCTACTTAGATTTGGTCAAAAAATGGATTTAAAAAAAAAAGAATATGAGAAGAACAATTTTGTCTGATGAGTAATAAAATTGACTTGTCAAAGTGTTTCCAAACAAATGACAAATTTCCACATCAAACAGCAAAAATATTTTTTTGCATTCACAAGGACTAATTGCACGTCTTCGACATAAAAGAAACTAGATATTCAACAATACAATCTTTGAATCCCTCCCTAAAATTTATCAAGCAAAATTATCAAGCAATTTATAGCGGTATCCATACCAAACAATGACTAATTTCACACAACCAAAAACAAAAACTCTTCACCATGGAAAGAGTTGACAATGCTATCAAAACCTGTAATATAGCATTCTTCTTGTACAGACACTTTATCTGGGGAATGACAGGCCAATAAATAATCAACATCATACAACATATTTTTCGTATAAATTATGATCAGGAAAGAGCTACCTTGACGGCAACATATTGCACCAAGATATAGTAAAAAAGCCCTGAAAATCTCGACACTTTCTGACACGGTGGAATGCAATTTTCCTTTTGTCAGAACCTTAGGTGGAGCCATTGAGGAAGAAACTACAGAAGATGGGATGAATTGCTTTGTCCTACTTAATTGTTGGGGTTGATGAACAATTGTAGAAAAATTATCACCTGCTATATTCTATCTTGAAATTCAACCTCAGAGTAATCTGCTGAGAGACTTGATAAGTATTTTCAGATTCTTTCTGGTTGTCTCATCGCCGGTAAAACCAAGTATATCAGAGCTGATATTCTGCAATCACAAACATAATAGGAAAAGTTATTCACTATCAACTAAAACTTCAGCCAGTTTTAAAAGGTTTTTACCTCAATATTCTTCAGGGTGAATATAAGAGTGTAAATAGATTTCTGAATCAGTTCTGTGTTCTCCGGGGTCATAATGGAAGAGTTGACCCTTCTGAATAAACATGAGATTAATAGATAATAAGTTGTCATACTTCAAGAATGAACTTCATGGTAAAATAATAGGTAAATGATATTTTTAAAATCAGTTCCCATATTGGATGAATTTTCCCTTCTTCAAAATTAAAAGATGATCCCAACCATTCAAACTTCACAAATGTTACATTCTATTTCTTATTTTCAAGTTTCCTGCTGATATTCCTAATTCAAAGTAAAGGTGAAAGAAAAAATGACATATCTATTATGAACAATGGAGGAAGAGTTTCCCTGCAATCAAAAAGTTATTACTTTGACCACTTAAAACTTGTGCCTACGGAAGAAAATGTAAAGTTACCGTGAATTCATAATGGTTAGACAACTCCCATGGCCCAAAATCCAAGTATTGGGTACTTTTGCACAAAAAGGAAATTGATTGGACTCAATTAAGAGTATAAACAACATTAATAGACACCATCAAATTAATCATAAACAAAGGACAAGAACAAGATATTGTATAAAGGGAAAAGGTGCAAAAATAGTCATCGTAAATTTAAAAATGTGCAACAAACTCTGGTAAATTGAAGGGGGCAAAATTGTACACTGTAAATCAAAATGGGGCAAAATTGGGTAAATGTGCAAAAGTAGTCATCGTAAATTTAAAAGTACGTTTTCCAGACGTGGCCCACCATCAGTAAATGATGTATCATACATTTAAGGGTGCAATATGTTGATGAGACTTAAATTTTTTGATGAGACTTTATTTTTTCAGATGATTACGTAGAAGTGAGGTGAATTTCACATGATTTGGGGTTCTATTTGGCTTCTTATCGAAATGATTTGGGGGTTTAGAGTTCGTTTTTAGTGATTTAGGGTTCAACTGGATTCATTTTAGCTTTCACGTTAGATTTTGGAATTGACATGTCATTTACTGATGGTGGAGCGCACGTCTGGAAAATGCCTGTTTAACTCGGCCTAACAAAGAGGTCACTTTTGCCTCATTTTGGTTTACAATGTATGGTATTACCCCACTTTAGTTTACAGTGTACAGTTTTGCCTTCTTCAATTTACCAGAGTTATAGTTGCCCATTTTTAAATTTACGGTGGTTATTTTTGCACCTTTGCCCTTGTATAAAATCTCCAAATAATTATTCTTGTGTTTTCTCGAAATATCCTAATCTATTTCAGGGTCAGATGTTAAAAAGCTTTAAGTCTGTTTCTTTACTGATGGCAATGTGACACAGTTACACGTGAGCAGGCATATGAATTCACACAACTGACCTCAAATCCTCAGAGGCTTGTGTAAGGCTTCGAGTTAAATTCTCCGCTTCTTTCAACAGACCACTATCATGAACTTCAGCCAACAAAGGTTGAATGTCTTCAGCCATGGCTTTGATCTGGGACGTCACTACATCAAAGCCAAAAAAATTGGGTATTAGGATGCATAACAGAATGATCCCAAGAAGAAAGGATTACGAGCAACAGAAACAGAAACAAGATACATGGATACTAAAATGATGTGAATTATATATAAAAAACAGCAGAAAAGTTGCTGAAACTTCTCATTATCATTTCATTCACCTATTCATCCATAAGTACAGCGCTTAGTGTCAAAGTTAACTGCTAGAGTGACCAGAACAGTGACAATGAACTCAGATAATTTCCTCACTTTTAGATGATTAAACTAATTTTATAAGCAGCAAAATTCTGTTATTAGAAAATGGTCATAACCTGACCAATACTATTTCCTTTTGCAAGCTAGAATGCTTAATGTACTAGAACATGAGTTGTAAATACCCGAAGTGCAACAAAATATATATACAATCAAGCTCCATCTACCAAGTTCCTTAATACTCATTTATTCACTACTTTCAAAATATATATATCAGAAAAACATGGTAGAATATTCACAAAATTTTCAAACAGATAACAAGAGATTGGCATTCTTGGGTATGATTTAACCTATAGCAAGTTGCAACTAACAGCTACTCAATGTGAGGTTGAGAGAGATAACAACTTTGTACAATCTTGAAATCATCCAGTTTTCCAGAAAAGAAAATTGTCTACTCAGTTGACAGAATTTATTACCATGAATGATGCATGACTGACAAAACAGACAACATCACACCTTTGTAAGAAGAGGCCTTGCTTCTTCAATGACAGAAGAAACTCGTTCAGCGAGGAGATACGTATTAAAAACACCAATTTCTTCAACATCGCGACCAATGCGGGTAAATATCCCAACTAATGCATCCAAGCTCACTCCTTGGTATCCCTTAACCTTTTCTCGATCACACACAATCACACCTTCTTTCTGACATTCTTTGTCAAGAGGTCCAGCTGTTGGTGTTGGCACAGGATCTCGAGGAGTAATGTCAATCAAAGTTTCCATAAGAAGGCCAGACTGATTAACTTCAATTAATGAATTTCGGGGTATAATTGTTTTGTCATCTTCAATCTACAAATTACAAATTTAAAGAATTAGTATATTGCACCAACCAACAATGATTAAATCCAAATCCAAACAAATTTGATGCTTGATGTATTGATAAAATAAAAAAAATTGGTTTCATATCATGACAAGGTTAAGCTAACCATGAAACATACCTCTACAACTGCTTCAATACTTTCTAATGAAGGATTCACACGAACAACATTGCCAACTGTCACCCCTCTAATTCTAACAGGAGTTCCAGTGCATAAACCACAAGCTTGAGCAAACTGAAACACTGCTGTGTACTTTCTGAATCTGGATCGTAACTGAAAACCCCTCAACCAGGCCAAACTAAGTGCAAGCAGAACTGTACTGGACAAAAGAAACAGTCCAACCCCACCTTCCCAGATACTCCTACGTCCAAACCCAAAATCATTTAATGGCCGCAATGTTTTCTTCCAAATTGTACGAGGCACATCCAAAACAACTGCCAGTGGACTCCTCTTTTCGGAAACGGATGGCGACTGACCATGTCCTGCTTCATCAGACATAGCCCTTATACTCTTAAATCTTGTTTGAGATTTGGGTGGGAGATAAGGCGTGCATTTAAGAGAATCCCCACATAAGATTAATAAAGATGAAGACAATGCAGTTGGCATTGTTGAGCCCTGAACTAATGGGGTCCCAACCATCTCTGATGCAACAACAGATTATAAACAATGCACCAAGGAGCTGCAAAGGAGAGAGAGAAAAAAGTCAAATAATCAATTTCATAAGCTTCAAAATTGACAAAAAGTAACTCAATCTACAAGAAAAAGAACTAACATTTAAAAGGGGCATGCTAAAGATATAAACCAAGATTTATATGGTTATACTCCCACCAATCCAAAATAAAGGATTTAGTTAGACTTTTTGGAGAATCCTAATAAAGCTAAAAAAAAGTTACTTCTAGATTTATTCTCATAATTTTTTTCTCTAAGCTAGTGTCTTCAACTTATAAGCTAACACATAAACTAATACAACAACAAAGATCACACAGTCACACTAGTTAGTGTCACCTACATAGATCCTGCGACGTCATTACGCTCTATCAATAATCAAAGATATATTATTTACTAAAAGATCTAGCTCTACAACTTTACTGAGTCTTCGTCTCGGTTTCCCTCTTCCTCTTTCAACCAGACTCATTTAACGGCTCACTGAGCTTCCTTAATTTCTTAAAAAAAAGTATAAGCTTAATACAATCCTAACCAACACACATTTCTATTGTCCTCTCTGTTTCTTTACAGCCTGATATTTTTTTTGAACTGACTTTACAGCCTGATATTAGATACAATAAGTGCATACAAAATAAATGAATATAACCCTTCTACAGTGACAAAAGGACAGGATAACCAATAAACATCACCTCATCAAAATTTTAACTTGATGTCAGTTTCTGACACCCAAATCCCAAATAAGATCGATACAATCTAGGAATATGTTTCAGATTGTAAATAAACTTGTAAACCCATTATTGGTCATACAAACGAAAAACAAAGACAATTACAAAAACTGTCAAAAGGGTAATCTTTAACAGTGAAAAGAACTCCAAACACCGTTCTTCCCATTGAAATGGTGAGATATGAATCATTTGCACATGAAAATGGAAAAAATAAAAAAAATAAAAAAAATAAAAATTTGAAGTGATAATTAGTTGAAATTAGATTTAAAGGAAGGAAGAGATACCGAGAATGAGGGAGAAAGATCTCTAAGGAAGTGATACAGTCATGGCCAATTTGGTGGTATGGCGAGAGAAGAGGACGGTGGGTAAGGAAAAGAGAGAAGAAAAGAATTTAAAATTAATGGTTTTTATTAGGAAAATGAAGAACACGAGGACACAATTTTCACATGGTAGGGAACAAAGTCATATGAGCCCAACATATCACTTCATTGGGCCCATTCCTGAATTTTTTTGGACCAAAATAAAATTAAGTGCATGCGATTGGGTTAAAGGGTAATATTGTCAATAGCAATAGCAAGGGTGCACAAATGATGGACAGAACTGGGCAACTAGATGTCCTGGTCCTGTCCTAAAAAATTGTCGGGCTGAAATTTTTGACCAGAGCCCCTGTCATGTCCTGCTTGGCCCAGCACTGTGATCGGGCCGGACATGACCACATGGCCACATGGCGGACCATGTTGGTCCCAAATTTTTTTTGTACGTTAAAATTAAAAAAATTTCACTTTTCAACCATTAAATAAATTAATGAACTATGTGTGAAAATAAAAAAGTGTAATAAACTATTTTAAACTAAATAACTAATTGATTAATTATAAAATATTGTGATAATTGTGTTAATTAATTAAAATGTTTTTACTAAAATATTAAAATAACCGGGTCAGGCCGTCCTGTTACTTATGAAGCATATGCCCTGGTCATGTCCTACCCGATGATCGGGTCAGTCACGTCCTAATCGTGCCAGTCCTGGGCCATATTGTGCGGACCATTTTTTGCATAGGATCGGATCGGGTCATGACGGGCCAATCTAGCCACCAGGCTTTTGTGCAGCCCTAGTCAATAGATCTAGATTGCAAATAGCACAGTTGATAATAGGGTAATGACTCTAATTTACCCTTCAAGTAACCACTGAGAACCATTAGGCACCCTAAATTAACAACAGACCCTAATTACCTCTTCAAGTAACCAAAGTGGTTCAATTTTACCCTCTCTTGACGGTCAATAACGTTTGACCGTTGAAAAACTTCGCAAAATTGCACATTGACCTCGTATGTTATTATTTATATTTTTGTCCAAATAAATGTGGGTGTATGCGATTGGGTTAAAGAGTTAATATTGCCAACAAATCTAGATTGCAAATAGCACATTTGATAATAAAAGAGGGCTGGTATCACTTAGGGACCTTTCATTGTGCAACACATTAGCCAACAGTGTTAACTCTTAGTGAACGACTTTACTTTAGTGACACAAAAAATTGTGGGCCCACTTAAAATAAAGTAATGATTGTTTATTGATTTTTAACGCCATTGACCAATTCGACCAGGTTAAAAGATCCATTGTTGATACTAACTTTTTATTGTTAATTGTGCTACAAAAAACTTGGACAATAGATTATTGGTAATATTGCTCTGTAACCCTTATTCCATGATGTGATATCCTCTTCCTTCATATCCTAAATATAGGACCTACTTGATAATATAAGTTTGGTTCTAGATATAAGCATATATATTTCTATATTTTCTTTACTTTTCTCTTAATTATTCCCATAAATGTTTCTTAATATATACAAGTAAGTTATGGTGTTTTGGTAAAATTGTTATTTCAATTAAATTATCTAACATAGTTTGCATAATCAAGCTAGATATATATATATATATATATATATATATATATATATATATATATACACACATATATATATATATGTATATATATATTTTGGATCAGAGAGAGTAATGAACAACATCAATCCTTTTTACTTGAATAGAATCTGGATATCATACAATAGTTGCAAATCAGTACAGGCCTCAAGCTAAGAACACGTAGTTTATTATTTCACTAGCTCCACCTCACAAAAATAGATTAAGGTTGATCATCGAAACACCTATCACTTTCTAACTCATGGGCAATCTTTGCCAAATAATATGCTAGTAGTTTGTCCAACCGATGATTAGCTCACCTCTCATAAAACGAGAATGTGTGTTTTGAGTCTCGAGAAAAGCTTTATTTGATATGGGAGAGAATTATATTTATATGGGTAGTAATCTTACGGTTTTACCCCTTAAGTTTGGATTAGTCAGTTGTTATTAGGAGTCATATTTTTAAGTGGTTTTCAATACAATAAATATAAGACTCTCCTTTCATACCTATGTTATAATTACATTCCAATCTCTAGGAAGCAATAACCTTATATGATATTTCCTACATACCTATGTTATAATTATATTTCAATTTATAGACAATCTCTAGGGAGCAATAACTGGATATGATGTTTCAGAAATAATTTCACAAAAAAGGTGGCTGCTGCTACTACTCCTGTGCAAAATAATAGGAATAGCCTCAATACTATCACAATCTAAAACAATTTCCTTAAGACCTTTATCCCAACAAAGATTTAGGTCGTTCAGGATCCTAAGAAACTCTGAACCATGGGGGAATTGTGATAAGTTTACAACAAAATGATGTGAAAGTTTTGCCAACTGATCTACTATATGAGTATGTTCTCTATAGACATGCGTAACTCTTACATTCCAGTCTCTATATAAAAATAGCCTAGCATAGATAATAATATATTAGAAAAGGGGTGAGTTCCTCACACTCTTTCAACAGAAGCATAATTGCTTCTTTACAGTCAAAGTACAAGAACAACACTCCTAAGGCCCTCTAGTCCAACACAAGCGCAAGCCATGGATGAACCCTAGAAGTTCAGCAATCGCTAGTGGGATCTTAATCAGCTTAAGACAGAACCCTAATATCCAATCTAAATTTTCGATTGAAAAAGCAACATCTTCTTTGACCCCATCTACATCGACCCAATGCATCAAAGATCTCCGCCTACGCCGACCTCTACATCTACATCGACCCCATACCCTCGTTAATTAACAGCACAAGAATGCTACTTACATCATTGCACAACTAATATACCACGTTTTTTTATATTAATATATCTTTTATGCACAAACATTCACCCAACAAAAGATTATGGGCGAAAGCCCAAAAATGATACATAACTATTGGTCAAAGAACCAAAATAGTACATAATTATTCCAAGGTACAAAAATTATACCCAACTTTTACCATGTGATCAAAAATGATATTTTCACTAATATGACAATAATATTAGACATGAAAAGTCCAAAATGCCCCTATAAATTAATCGCCGCCCAATAAAAGTTTATTTAATTATAAGGGCATTTTGGACATTTCATGTCTAATATTATTGTCGTATTAGTGAAAATATCATTTTTGATCACATGATAAAAGTTGGATATTATTTTTGTACCTTGGAATAGTTATGTACTATTTTTGTTCCTTGGCCAATAGTTATGTACTCCCTCCGTTCCTAAATATAGGATCTAGATAACTTTTTTGAAAAATCCTAAAAAAAGCAAAAAATAAGTTAATTATAAATTGATTTACCTAATTTTTTCTCTTAAACTAGTTTATTTTACCTATAAGCTAATGGATAATCTAAAAAGATATCAAATATGTCATCATTTAATAACCTATTTCGCAACCTTAATCTTTCCAAAAAAAAGTTATCTAGGTCTTATATTTAGGAACGGAGGGAGTATCATTTTTGGGCCTTCGCCCAAAGATTATTTATATGAACTTTTTTTTTTATTTCAACACATCCATTTTTTATCATAAAATTAACAAAACATGACACACTGATTTTGGGAACATATCTTTAGTTTTTGAGACTAGTTTAAGGTGGGGTCTTCAAGTGATGGAAGCAAGGTGGGTCAATATAGGGTGATAGGTGAAGTTGATCATGGCTTCTTCATCTTCATTCCGCAACCTCTTTGTTTTTTCCAGAGAACACACATCTTGAAGGAAGAAGGCAAATAAATTTTTTTTTTTTTAACTTAAGAATAAGGGCAAAAGAGTCTTTTGCTATTTGGAGATAATTAAAGTAAGGTCTGTGACCATACTTTAATTTGGTCGATTTATGGGACCTTTATAATATTAAGGGCCTTGGGTGGGACCTCACATTAATTTTTCCTTTCTTTCCCTACCAATACCAATATACTATAAAGTACTCGTTTCAACGAATTGGCATCGTAATCATCAGTATAAACAAGAGGATTGGACCAAACAAATCAAATTTATATTGAGCAGTACAAGTGTACAGCACGTGATCAATGACACGTAGTATTCTCTCGCAACTTATATAATTGGTTCAAAAACTCGTAAACGTAGTCGACGAAATTAAACAAAGACTCAAACATATTAATTTTATCAATTTTAAAAAAACAACACACACCATTGAACTTAAAAATAAATTAAAATTAAACTTAATTAACCAGAATATCGCATGACATTTGTTTTAAGACATCGAAATCTTTTTTAAGAAATGTTGCCTAGTCCAACTAGTCGTATTCAAATCAAATATCTATTGTGGACAAGTCCAAAATTCAGATAAATGTTTCGTGGATTTCTTTAATTTTATAATCTAACACGCAACAATATGCTTTTCATGTGGACCAGTATTTAATTGATATATAATTTCACACATATATGGATATAATTGTGTGATTGAAAGAGAAACAGTTTCAAATTTTGTAGATTTTAGATCATTCGTTTGTACAATATCCAGTTAGCTTGGGCAGTATGAAAGATTTCAATGATCATGTCTTTATTTTTTAAAAAATCAATATAACATATAAATCATATACAAAATCACATTATTTATAAACTCAGCATCTACAAACGGAAATTTCTCCTTCCTTTTGGACGAAAACATAAAAAAAGGTAAAGAAAATATAAATTTTATTGAAAAAAGGAGAAAAACTGTATTTTCTCACGTCTCTGAATAGAAATAAAATATACGAAAAGAATAAACGAGGAATTAAACAAAGATTAATGAAAGGATGTTATGTTTTCTCCCTAAATTTGCTTTACAGCTTCAATAAAATATTTGTTTTCTTCAATTGCTTCAAAGAAGATAAGACTACGCATGAGACCCACATTTTTTTCTATAGGAATGATATTGTCATTGCGATATGCATTTGTGTTTTTTTTTTAAATGTCATTTTTCATTCCTCTATGTTTTTCTATCTATTCAAACATTACAAAAAGACATTTTCTCTTATCCATTTTCTTCCTCATTCAACCAAATCATAATATAGTAAAATAATATTTATTGATATTTAAGTCTTAAACGAAAATCTCTTTAACAAGAAGAAATCTAATCATGTGGAGAATATATTTTAGAGTGTGTTTGGTAGAAAGAAAGAAAGTAAAGAATTAGAATTTGAAAGGGTAAGAGATGGAAAGTAGAGGTAATGATTAGAAAGTAAGGTTTGTGGGCCCCAGGAAAAGTGTGAGATGGAACAGAATTTATCATTAAAAAAAGAAAAACATTATAATGAAATTCCATGCAGGAGGAGATGAGATTGAGGTGACCTTTGAAAAGGACTGAGGTGAAGCCTTTGCATTCATTTCCTAATCAGTTTTTGAATAATAATAATAATAAAAGAGAGGAGAGGCATGTAAGAGTGCTGAAAATACGGCAATCTCGAAATCCTTTATGAAATGACTTAATTCTTATAAAATTCTTAGGCTTAAGGACTGTTCTAGAACTAAGTTTTTGTATAGAATATCATCATTTTTTAACTGATGAATATCATCATTTGGGAAGTTAGTTATTCAGCACAAAATTTCACTGAAATTAATTGTTATTTAATTATTTGTTGTTGATTAATAAATTAAAATTGTAACTTGTCAAACTATGGTTATCATTCTTTCCAAATTAATGCCAACATGTTAAGTTTACTAAATTTAATTTAAAGCTAGTTCTCACTAACATAAGAGTATCTTTGTACTGTTTGTCACCAATTTGATGGAAAAAATGTTACTCCCTCCGTTCCTAAATATAAGATCACTTTGGACATATGGATAAGTTCTTAAATATAAGATCACTTTCTATTTTTCCCCAAATTTTGCCCAAATTACCCCTCCATAACTAATTCATTTCTCTCTCTCTCAATTCTCCACCAACAAGCCACATTCGTACGCCTCACGTCAATGCTCCTCAATTGAATCCTCTCTCCCCTCTACTCTCTTCAACTCCCAGCCCTTCCATAACTCCACCATCTTCATCCTCGAAATTTCCCCCAATCCCTTCCCTTAATCAAACTTCCATCCATTTTACAAGTCTAGGGTTCGAATCACCAATTTGGACCGTCTGATTGAAGGTATGGAGAAGGAGGTGTTTAGATCGGAGGGTGAGGGTGTTGTGGTGGCCTGATTCTTGTTTTTTTTCCAAATTATTCAAAGTTTCTTGCAAAGACAGAGTTTCATGTGCAGGAATTGTTTGTGAGGGGTGTTATAGGAGGAAGGGCTTTGGGGAGATGTTGCTTTTAGCGGTGGCGAAGCAGGTGGTGGTGGTCATGGGTTTGGGAAAGTGGATTGGGCTGTGAGATTTCGTTTCTCGAGGTTCAGTCAATTAAGAATCCTATGTCCCTGTATGTCTTTTTAGATTTAAGTGGGGCTATTTTGGGAAGATCATGTAACTTTATTGTCTTCCTTAATCTCCCCAAATTAACCAAAGTGATCTTATATTTAGGAACGGAGGGAGTATTAGTATATTTGAAGTAATAACTTTTTTATATAAACATTTGGATTAGGTTTGATCATATGGGAAATCATTTTTCCCTCCATTTATCATCTTCTCATTTAAAGATAATATCATTTCTTCCCGAAAAAAAATGCACATAAAGAGTATTTTCCTTTTCTTCCCCTCTCAATCAATAATAATACTTTTATATCACATGAACAGTATGCAATATCCACCACCACCACCACCACCACCACCACCACCACCACCACCACCACCACCACCACCATACTACTACTACTACTTCAGAAACAATCTTTTCTATTTTCACCTTTGTTTTTCACAGAATGGAAAGCTAGCAACAAAGGGAAACAAACATTACATTTACAATGACAAAATGTGTGCATTATAATTTACAGATTTCTCTAAACACTTGATGTTTCATTGACATGAATCAACTGTTGACTGCTAATACTTACATGAACGTGCACAATGCATGCTTTCTCACAATAATAACCCAGAAAGCAATGTGATGATGAGCAAATATGTCCAACCAAACCTTCGGCAAAATTAAACCAGAAAACTGGAAATATGACAGCAACACAAACAATAAAAAAAGCTGCACTCTGACAGCAATTTTGACGATTCAATTTGTTTCTTGCATATCATCTTCACTTTTCCAGACAACATCCTTCAAAGTTGTCGATAGATTTTTGTAAAACTGCATATAGGGACAAACAAACATTTGATTTTCAGTTAGAGAGAGAGAGAATCTTCTCTGACAATATCTATATATCTTATAAATCAATTCTTTGGTGCTGTTCACTGAGCTGGTTAGAATGTGGCTTCTCTCACATGGGGTACTGTTCATTGAGCTGGATAAGCCAATGTTCAACAGTGTGCTTGCTTTTAGCCATGCCCTTTTTTAAGTTTTGTTTTAATATTTGGTTGGATATTAGGTAGGGCCCGGATTCTAATATTGGGTTGGATTTTTTTATTTAAAGATTGTTAGACACGTCTGCGGCTGCCTTATAATGTAAAGTAAACATTTGGGAAGCAACATTTATATAAATTTGAATCAGAAATTTAGGAGAAATTAAATTTAAATAAGTGCAAGTAAAATGTGGGGAATTACAACCAGCATGTGTGACCAATATGAATAATCCAAGTATTAATGGCGAGAACATTATATCGTATTAATTAGGAGACAAAGCATGGCTGTGGGGTTTTTTTTTATTAATACTCCCTCCGGTTCCTAATATAAGATTCAGCCGTAAAAAATGATTCTTAAGAAAACATGTGAATGTTAGTTAGGTGTCTAGAGTTAATACTTATTTTCCAATATTACCCATATTTATTATGATACTTTTAAGAGAGAGAGAAAAAACTACACCCTCATTGTGTGGTTGTTTTTCTATATTTCATGGTTTTAACTCCATTGTATTTTATAGCTCTTTCACTTTATATTTTACTACATATGTTACTTCCATAAATTGTTGTTTAATAAATTAATTAGTTGTTGTTGGTGATACGTTATGAACAATTATTCCTGAAAAAATGTCAACCAAACTCAAGTTTATGCTTCCCGGACATCGTCCGGGGTTGAAATCTAGTTCTTCCAAGTAAAGTTATATTTGGATTCCAGTAAGTATATGCTATTATCACTAATATTCCAACTATATTTTTACCCTTCATAAATGAACCAATTTCCAAGTTAATCTCTATGATTTTCACTCTTATTGTATAATCGCTCAGCAAAAGAACAGTCCAACAACAATACATGGCTCTGGTCTAGTTTAATCAATTTCGTCTTTAACAGATAATTATCAAAATTTGGTATTGAGCTTAACTAAATTTAATTGTCAACGAAAGGCCATAATAGGAAGAATTAAAAGAAATGTAGTCAATTGATGGTAAATTGGTTACTAGCTCTTAATAATAGCAACCGATCAAGGACTTGGTCAATGAACTAAACAAAGACAGAATGATGTACCTTGTGGAATTCCAATGTATCACCTTTTGCTTTCCTCACCTCAACCATGTGAAGAGAAGGTGCCACTTGAAATACCTGCTTAAAATATCAAGCACCATAAATATCACATATTCACATGATACAAATTATGTTACACTTAACCATACAGTAAAAACTGATGTCATGTACCTCCGTGGCAACATTAAGGTTTCCTTTCCTCCCAGCCTTTACGTTTTCTAGCCTCATCTGTGGGTTCAAACACGTAAAATTAACTGTAGATCAAGTTTTTCTTTGAGTGGGTTGATAATAATTTTTAGACTTTTGGGTTACCTTGTAATTTTTCTTATGCACATCGAATCCAAGAGGTTTTGCAGCTTCTTCAATCTTGTTGATTATTTCATTGGCAGGGCATTTCGACGCAAATCTTGTTTCCCGTTTAAAGCCCTGAAATATTCCACATCAGAATTAAAATTCCAATAGTAATTAGGCAAGAGGATTCATATTCTGCTCAAGTTGGCATAGTACAAGGAATTTTCATGCCTAAATCACATATTTTTGTTTGCTTCTACAGATTTCTTTGAAAATGTTTTTGGTACTGTAAGCTTGAGAAGCAGAAGGAAAGAAATGGATGCTCATTCATTGAAATCTTCTCAACAATTCCATAACAATTCATGAGAATATACTGATCATGTGAAGTGGTGAACCTGCTCTATATCAAACAAATTTTCAAGGTTCAGCCCTCTGGACATGGAGATTAAGTCAAATGCATTCATAGGTGTTGGCCGCTCTTCTTTCTTCTCTGTCACATGGTGCTCCTGTGAACATGAAAAATGCCTTTATATAAGATCATCATCACATAACTGATAGAAGCCAATACCATAATCATATGACTGATCATCTTAAACATACTTCAGAATCTTTAAAGACAGCTTCAACATCATCAATGTTAGCTTCCCCTTTCTCATCAAAAACAGGAGGCTTGTAATCTTTCTTAAACCATTCATCTTCTAGAATCTCAGGTATTGTGATACGCTGCCATAGAGGATAGATAAAAATGTGAATCATTAGGCACGTAACAGATTACTGAAATAGTAAAAAAAAGACATAATTGCTAGTTCCTAATTTTTCTATCCTATTTTTTTCCCTATTCCTACATGCTTCTGAAAGGTCTACCACTTAACATGTTTCACAAAATTAAGTGGATATGGTGATGCCACTGAGTCAATCTCAGCCTATAAAATGGGCTTTTACTTGCAGGAAAAATATGCCTTTTACATTATGGAAGAGCTAATTCAAATGTTATTTCTTACAGTTGCAGGGTTTGGGTCCAAGATTCGAGTGATCAGTTTCCTGGCACTGAAAGAAAGCCAAGGGGGGCAAGTAAATTCAGCAGCTGAGATCTGTGGATCAGGAAAAAGAAAGTAATAAACAGAAACTTAAAGGGCCCACAGGAAGATTGTGCATACAAAATAAATAAATGCTCACTTTTTTATATAGGTTCACAAGATTAGGTTCATCGAAAGGCAGGTAGCCTGCAAGCAGTACAAAGAGAATCACCCCACATGACCACAAATCTGCATTCGCCCCATCATAGCCTCTATCTTCAAGGACCTGTTAAGAAAGAGAACACATTATTATAATGGAATGATTGAACATTATAAAGCCAATAAGTATCATGGGTAAAACAAAGTATCATGGGTTGGTATTAGTTTGCACCTCAGGAGCGACATAATTTGGAGTTCCACATGTAGTATGCAGTAGTCCATCATCCTGTCAACGCATTATATTGTAAGATGCAAAATCACCTCTTAGAAAGCATTGAAACTGTTTAACCAAGACTACTGTAAACTAGCATTCTTAAGATATGTTCAAACTCAGCTACCAACATATGCGGACACGAGATTGGATTATGAGACAGGATATGATAGCACAGTGCTTATATGAGGAATTCTTAGTCTCTTTTTCAGTACCAGTTAATACAATGAGACAATCTAACAATGAGACAATCTAACTCTATAAACTTATTACACTGATAAAAAATAGCTCCAGTGGTAAGGATGAAAATTGGTTTTATTTAGTCTAAGAGTTCAGGACACCCTCAATGCAGCAAAAAATATGATAAAAGACAAAGCTAGGAAAAAATCACGTTTAAAAATATTATAATTCATTACATCTACAACACCTACCTTAATAAACAAGGTACGAGTATTAAAAATAAACCCGCATTATCATTTACCAGTTCCACTAGAGAAGACTGTCAATACAGAACTCTTTTTTTTTTTTGCCAAATAAATACAGAACTCTTGCATTTACACCAGTGCAATTGTGGTGTTAAAAGAAAGCTATTTGGCCAATATATAGATATGTTAAAATAAATTAAAAAAGAATATCTTTTCAAAGCTCTAACACAATGATTTTGCTTTCTAAATCATTATCTTCGTAGATAAGTATTAGCAGTGGGCTTGGCAGCAGCGAAACATAACTACCTTGACTTGTTGGGAGAGAGCACTTAACCCAAAATCGGAAACTTTGAGATTTCCAGAAGTATCCAATAGCAAATTTTCTGGCTGCAAAAGTTTTGTTAAATAAGAAACAAAACTAAGTAAAAATAAAATTTTGTGACATCAAAGTGTAACTGTTCTGAGAAGACAGAAGAATAAGTCCTACCTTCAGGTCTCTATGGTAGACACCCCTGCTATGGCAATAATCAACAGCATTTATAAGCTGCTGAAAATATCTACGTGCTTCACTCTCTTTCATCCGTCCATGGTTTACCTATAACAAAAATCCATTAGATAATATACATAGCATTTTTTCCTCTTCAACAACAGTTAGGGACTAAAACTCAATGCAATCAACAATAATGATGACATAGGAAACGAAAAAAGTTTTAGTGGATGGATACCACTATAGTATCACAAATTTCATGATGCTGAGGAGCCACAAGTGTGACCCCTTCTGTCCCTTTTCTATTCTTTTCCCCATAAATGCTCAAGCAAATAAAAAATAAAAGTAAAAACCACCAAATAAATGGGAACAAATATAAACTTGCTTACAATTTTATCAAATAGCTCTCCACCAGTCACAAACTCCAATACAATGTATATCTTAGTCTTGCTTCCCATGACCTGAAGATGAAACTTAGGGTTCAGCTTCACACAATAACATGAATGAAAGCTAGCAAAAATGTAAACAGAATGTAGAAAATAGCTGGGTTTCAAATCATTATAATGCTATTTTCATGAAGTAAGATCATCCGTTATTCATTAATTCATGTTTGTTTACTTCTCCTGAGTTCCAAATAGGGCAAAATGAAAAATAAAAGGCGAGCATATCGGAACTAATAGCAAATTTGAAAATGACCAAGATTACTCTCTTTTCCCCCTTTTATTATAACTCCCAATTATGGGAGAACAAAAATAAATCAGTTAAATACTTTTTGTTTTATATGAACTTTTACCACTGATCGTAAATATTTTATGCATTTCTGAAGTTTAAAGTTGTTCTGTATTAATCAAATAATAATTTGGTATGACTAACACATGAATATAGACGAAAGACTATTTGTCATATCATAGGGACTTTATTCAACCAGATACTTCTATTCTTATAAATCCCACAAAAACATTTGACATATGCAAACTCATCCTCGTATGTCTTGGGTAGAATCTTGACTAATAGGGTGCTTGACAAAACTATAATTCAAATTGAAACAAATTAATTTGAGTCCATTTGGATGAGCATTAAGTTGTGCTCCCTGATCCATTTATATGATTAAACTTGTAGCTTCAGCAAGAGATAACAAGCGGCAGTTCCAGAATAATTTTTCTCCTAGTTTTTTTCTTTTTTTTTTATTCAAAGGAGCAAGCACTAACGGCTTGAGGTTACAAGCGGGATCGAACCCGCAACCTCCCACCTAAAGGGGAGATATCATACCACTGGGCTACAAGGCCCTTGGTTTCTCCTAGTTTTTTTCTAAACAACAACAACAACCGTCTTATCCTGCTAGGAAGGGTTGACTACATAAGTCATACGACGTCATTGTACTCTTCATTGTTCTTTCTAAATAGTAAATATAAAAGGCCTTTCAAGTTTCAAAAGCCTCCCTGCATAAAGCAGGGGTAAGACTGCCCAGTACTCTCACATAGTGAGGACTAAAATTGGGTTGGCGCTCTTTCCAGTTTCAAAGCCTCCAGAGCTTTTGAATACTGTTAGGCTACAGAAATCTCTGAAATTGTTCAAGAGTCATAATGAAAAAGTCGGATTCGTTTCTTTTATGTAGAGAAGAAATTCTCCAGGGTAGAATCTGAGGTCAACAATAATATTTTCCAAATAGAGAGCTGACAGTAAACTTCTCAGTAGGATTGGAACCTAGATGAAGTTCTGACCATCTTTCAGAGATGTCAATATTTGTAAACCAAATAGCAAAGAGAAGACTTGATTAAGAAAAGGAAGTAAGGAACATGGTGTCAGAAGGAAACCTCATATAATTGAACAACATGTGGATGCTTGATTAACTTCATTGTTGCAATTTCCCGCCTGATCTGCAAAATCACATTGAAAGGCATTCAAGATAGTTAACTATATTTAGTGCTACAGAATATATGCTATGCTAAACACGAAGTTCTTATACAATAGACAAGAACCACTTAACACTGTAAACAAACACCTAATTGAACGATGACAGGGAAAATACTCATGATAAATGTATCTGTGAACCTTTTGTGAATTGAATGAAGTCATACAAAATAGCGGGAAAAAATTTAACTAACAGTAAACTTTAATGCACCTGTTCAGCCATCTTGTGCTTTAGAACCTTTTCTTTGTCAAGAATTTTGAGAGCCACAGGTTCCCCAGTCTCTGAGTTCCTTGCAAATCTCACTTTTGCAAAGGTTCCCTCACCTATGGTTCTTCCGACCTCATATTTGCCAACTCGGCGCTTGATTTTAGGTTGACTCATCTTCGACAATTTTCGACCTTTAAGATCAGGCGAGCCTGTTGGTCTCTTAATAGAAATCTGCCCAGCTAACATACCATACTTCAATTCCTAGATAAATTTTATCTACAAAATTAAGTATACATAAAAGTGAAGCTTAAACCAGATTTTTTTGAGCTCAATTAGGATAAATAGTTAAGGAAATGCTGCACTGCTAACAATTCAAACATGAATTAAAAGTAAAAGCTCCACAATTCATATAACAAAAAGTCAGCCGATCATTCTGTATAATTATATACAAACATAATGTTCTAGTATAACAAAATTTCCCAGTGATCTCATTGTTGACCAATAAATTAGTACCTCAACACCAAGGAAAACCATGTTTAGTGTTAAAAAACCAGAAGCAATATATTCTAACTCAAAGGCACTCAAAAGAATAATAAATAAGAAGAAACAAAAGAATCTAATCTACACAAAAGGAAGAATAGAATTTAAATTTCACCTAACTCATTTACCCAGTACTATGCAAAAAGGTGAAGAACAAGAAAGCAAAAACCCAGCAATATACATCTAAAAGGCTTACTATATAAATACACAATGAAACACCATGACCAAGTCAAAATAGAATATCATTTTACTTCAACGTCCAAAGGACATTGATGTAAGCTAGATTGTCACCACCACTTGCTTAAAGCTCAAATTTGACTAAAGGAAGACTAACACAACGTCCTTCTAGTAAATTGTCATAATAATTATTACTATTATTAAATATTTGGTAAACTAATAATCAATGTCCAAAATTGAATTGAAGACCTTCACCACAAATAACAAACTTTCAAGACATTCAAAAGAGAACCCAGAAAAGACCTTCCAAAATTGCAACTTGTACACACCCAGGAACACAAAAATAGAAACCCAAATAGATCTCAAGTACCAAAATGGAGGGAAATCCCAAAAGCTCCAAACTTTAAGAAGAAACCAAAGAAATAAAACATGGGTGAATAATAAAAAACCCAAATTCAGTTAAAGAAATGAACAAAATTGAAAGTAGCAAAAATCAAATAATTTAGTACCCCAAGAGTTGCACAAGGGTAAAATCGTCCACAAGAGCTTGAGCTTCAAGCAAGCGAAGTACTATATAAATAAATATAAGCCTTGGTAGTAATTGATTGAGTCTATAAATAGGGAAAAAAAGATGAACAGTGAAAAGCGTGAGAGACAGGAAGATGGCTAGGCAGGTAGAAATATATAGGCAACTATTGTATAATAAAAAAAATTATGAACACACTTTGGGCATTGAGGAGATAAGAGAGAAGGAAAGAAGAATTTTTGGCAAAAGCCACAAACAGTATTTCGGCTTTTGAATGTAAGGAAAAGCCGAGAACCAAGAATTTGGTGATTTTGTGAGATATATATAAACATATAGGCATAGCCACGATGGTCTCCAAACAAATCAATCAGCAACAAAAATTATACTCCCTCCAATCCTAAATATAAGACGATTTTTTTTTTTGGAGATGTTAATGTTACAAAGGGCAAAGGTGCACCCAGTAGCATGGTAAATTCAAAATGGTGCATTTAGTAGCATACTAAATTTGAGGGTGCAAATTTAGCAGTTATAAAATAAAATGGGGCAAATTTAGCAATTATAACATAAAATGGGGCAAATTTAGCATCCCGTTAAAAATGACAAATCACCGTTCCTGAAAGGTGGGTCCTACTAGTTTTTAATTGACATTGCATATAAGTGGCATGACAATCTGGCAATAGTTTGCATTTTTAATAAAAAGAAAAATGGAAATTTGAAGAACACTTAAATTTGAAGACACTTGCATATGAAATTTGCAGAACTAGCAGCAGCATAATGAACTAGCAGCAACAACATCAGAAAAGCTTGAAAAATGAAACTTGGTGGTGATAACTAACGAAGATGGAGGAAATTTGTGTGAGAGGAATTAGGAAGGCAAAGTAAAGAAAATTGAAATTTTCTGCTCCATTAGAAATACCATTGCTTCTATCCTTCCATTCTTTTGATACCAAATTCTTAGTCAGGAATACCTTATAACAACTCCACGAATTGATAAGACGAAGACGAGGCTGTTAGGGGGCTTAGACACTTACAAAATCTCTGTAGCCTAGGGTTCCTTTCCGGTTTGTGCTCCACGAAGACAAAGACGAGGCTGATGTCGTTCCCTTCTTCATGTTCTTCAGCGATTTGGCCACAAGGTTGATAAGTGAAGGGGAAAAATGTGAAGCTGCAATTAGAGTTCCATTTTTAGCGATGTCAAGAAAGGAGGAAGGATGAAGGTGAAGCTTCTATTTTTTTTGTAAAGTGAAGGTAAAGCTTTTTATCAAAAATGCAAACTATTGTCACATTGTAATGTCACCTGTATGCCATGTCAATTAAAAAATTGTAGGACCCACCTCTCAGTAACGGTGGTTTGTCATTTTTAACGGGATGCTAAATTTGCCCCGTTTTATGTTATAACTGCTAAATTTGCCCCATTTTATGTTATAACTGCTAAATTTGCACCCTCAAATTTAGTATGCTACTAGATGCACCATTTTGAATTTACCATGCTACTGAGTGCACCTTTGCCCATGTTACAAAATATGTTATTAAATTATGATATATGTGATATATTTTTAGATTAGTTATTAGTTTATAAGTTAAATAAACTAGTTTAAGGGGAAAAATTAGGTAAATCAATTTATAATTGACTTATATTTTGTTTTTTAGGATTTTTCAAAAAAGTAAATTAGGTCTTATATTTAGGACCGGAGGGAGTATCATCATCATCATCAACGTAAACCTTATCCCATTCAAATGGGGTCGGCTACATGGATCACACGACGCCATTTAGCTCTGTCCCTAGTCATTCCTACAGATAAATTTTTCACAACCATATCTCTTTGAATAACTTCATCAAGAGTTCTTTTTGGTCTTCCTCTATTTCTTATATACGGCTCCTTTTCCATCTGTTCCACTATTCTTACTGGCTCATCCAATTCTCTTCTTTGAACATGCCCATACCACCTTAAACGATATTCTCTCATTTTCTCTGAAATTGGTGCTACCCCAACTCTTTCACGAATGTGATCATTACAAATCCTATCTTTTAGTGTATACCCACTACTAGACCATCTCAACATTTTCATCTCTGACACATCCATCTTATATTCTTGCTGTTTTTTAATTGCCCAGCATTCACTACCATATGACAATACTGGTCTAATAGTTGTTCGATAGAATTCTCCCTTTACTTTAGTTTGAACCATTCGATCACAAATAATCCCAGAAGCTTTTCTCCATTTGCACCAACCAGCTTGAATTATTGCTTAATCTAATTTCAATCCATTCACATCTACTCAATAATATTTTTTTACTAACTCTTGGTGGCCAATCTTTTGTTCACCAAAAAGGAAAGTTGTGTTAAAAATGTTTACAACGTGTTGAAATTAATAAAATAAAAATTGAAGGAATTGTTACCCACGAACTAGAACCTTACAACTGAACCAACAAAGGTTTGTCCAGTTAGTAAAGGAGTTTGACTCATGACTATATGGTTGTGAGTTCGAATCCCGCCAATGTGAGATCTTGTTGGTGGGCGATCTGTAAGTACCTCTGTAAGCGCTCAAAGAGACTGAGGTCTGCCCTTGCCCTGGTGAGCCCGGGACCCAACTCAACTAAATTTTTTTTTCATAAACAAAAGAGCCTTACAAGTTACAACTGAACGTGAGGACATCCCTTTATGTAGTGTTTGAAATGGCGTTGAAAGTCTGACCAAAACAAGAAAGAGTGTAATATCACTGTTATAATTATGGTATGGTGGCAATGAGCAATAATTATTGATTTGATTTCTTAATCAAATCAATCAGCATTAATCATGAATTAATGTTGATTTGTCAACTCTATATATCCTCTCCTATAGGCTATCAGATTACGCAATCGAATGATCTGATCCATCGAGGACCGTTTCAATTAAATGTTTCCAACAAAAACCATCATCAGTATTAGATGAGATATTGTTATTACATGAATTTGGAGTGTATTTATGATAAAAAAAAAGAATTTGGAGTGTATTTGTCAAGTTAGAATAGATCAAATCAAGTCTTCATATAGAAAAAGAATAAATAAACCAAATCTCAATGCATGCCAAGAAATAAATGTTATGTAAGTTTCTGCTATAGATTAAAATATTAAAGGATGCTATTTTGGACATTGGTTTATGAAATAATTTCTCATATTATATTACCAACCTAAATAACAGAGAAATGAAGGAATAATAGTATTTGCTCTCATATCTTAATTATAAAATTAAGTCCACTTTTTTAGAAAAATTAAAAATGTAAATTAATCTCTTTAAAATTTTATATTTACAAACTATCATATAATTCAATTATATTTAACTTTCGTTAAAATTAAATAGTCTATTGGTAATTATTATCTTGTTTATAAATATATGATATAATTCTGATTTTTGTTAACTTCTTCTCAAATTGTCTTTATTGATTTTCTTCCAATAATTATCAAGTAAAAGATGTGGGAGGGATCGGAATAAGGAAAAAATGAGTGTGGTGTTTTAAGCAACTAAACACTAATTTACATAACAATTGTTTTAATTTAATAAAATTAGTTATATAAGTAATATATTAAGTTAAGTACATTAACAGTATATTATAAGGAGGCATGAGAAGAGTTTGGTCCTACATTGAGTTTGAATGGATGGTAGCCTCCTGGCGGTTCTAACAGCCACCAGCAATATGGATTCGCATAAATGCTGTATGGTCCTCACTTCACTTCTTCCATTCGATCTCTCCATTTGTAGTGTGAAATATAAATAAGGTGAATCAAAAGCTCACTTACATTATGGCATCACTCAACACTCTAGCAATATTTTCATAGGCTCTCAAAAAAGAATATACTTAAATGTTCATCATGTTGTATAAAAATGACAGTGAAAAGGATATTGTATAATCAAATTAAGCAAAACACGCTTATACTTTTTAATTTCTTTTGGCTTCAGGTCATCGGCTTTAATTAATAAACATAAAATATGAAAAACGTGGGAGATTAATTATATAGAATTGAGAGATTAAATTAGTAAAAACAATTGCTAAAATATCGTGGGTTGAAAATATCTTTTCAACCAGGGTGTGTGTTGGTTTTGCTGTTGTGTTTGGTCCGAAAATGTGTTCAAAAAAAAACCTGGGGTGTGTGGTTGAGTGACAAGGACTTATTCACACTTAACCAATTGTCTGGGGTTCGATCCTTGACGTTAGGTATAGAGTAGCATTAAATCTCACAGGTCAGCTGTCTCACCCTTTGAGGTGCCTACAAATAAGCTGAGTATTAGTCTCTCACTTGTCGAGTGGGAGGATACCTTGATCGTCGATGAAAAAAATACCTTTTCAAAAGGTGCCTAAAGAGTAAAAATCACGTCCTTAATTAATAGTACGTGCAACTCATTTTTAAGGGGAGCTAATACATATTTTTCTACTATTTGAAACACACACACACCTCATTCTCATTTATGTCCAAACGTCTTCCATTTTGCGCGTAACTAAAGATAGATTACTCATAGGTGAAAGATTATTACACTCGTTCAAGATTGTCTTTTTATAAAAAGGCAGTTATCATTAAAAAGGAAATATAAAGATAAAATGAGTTACAATAACAAAGTATAATAACAAAAGGAAAAAGAAAGCAAATTTAAATTCAGATAGTGTTGCATATCCTTGTTGATAGGTCCCAAAATTTTTTTCCATGAAATTGTTCCTCACGCTAATGCTTTTAAACAGATTTCAATTAGTTGCAAACAAAAAATCAGGTAATTTAACTAATAAATTTTGCGACCAAGATCTATCAGCCATTTTACTTTTAAACTTATGTTGGGAGGATTTTCATCATAAAAAAAGATTTTATGACAATGAAAGATAATGTGACACAACCATATCTTTTTGATAAAGGAAAAAAATATTTTGTTTTAATGAGGATGAAAACAAAATTGGCGTATATGATAATTCTTGTGCAAATTGTCTCTTTTCGTTTTTTCACCAAATGCGTGGAGATTGAAGGAAGATTGGAATCTTTTGTTACTCTCACAGAACATGCATATATGATGATGCACATCTGGTTTTGAGTTAAATTGTAAATGTTTTGTCTTTTCGTATGCCTTTTTAAATTTCTGTTTATTTGTCTTTATGTATGTTTGTTTTGCATGTGGTGTGCTCTGTGTCAGCCTTTCAGGAGGTTTATATATAAGTTAGGGGATATGTAAATTTGTCAAGTTAACCTCTATATATTCAATCTCCTCTGTGGGTTCAGTTTCTCATCACTTTATATAACTACTACTACCTCCATTACTAAATATAAGATCTAGTTGACTTTTGTTTTGGAGAGATTAAGGTTGCGAAATATGATATTAAATCTTAACATATTTGATATATTTTTAGATTATCCATTAGTTTATAGGTAAAATAAACTAGTTTAAGGGGAAACTGTGTAAAACAATTTATAATTAACTTATTTTCCTTTTTTTAGAATTTTTCGAAAAAGTCAACTACGTTTTATATTTAGGACCGGAGGGAGTATTATATATTGAAACCATTGGAAGGGTTACTTTCTGGTTTGTTCTGTTAGAGAGCAACCATTCAACCAAATCCATCAACATTAGCATGTGTTAGAGTGTGGAGAATAACTTTTGAAAAAGTTGAAAAATTCTTTTTAGTGAATATAAGTCTAATCATATCTTAGATATATCTAATTTGATTAGATTAAATATCTTAGATATAACATATTTTTCCCAAAACAGTCTAATCATATAACCAAATCCATCATCTATCTTCTTTGATCATTGTTGAAGGCACATCAGTAAGAGTACTTTTGAAATTTAAAAAGACACAAAATAAATATGTTCTAGAATCTTTCATCAGCCTAATGGCGTATAGGTCCTTTATTTAGAAATGGGTGAGTAATTCTTAGCTTAGTCTCTTTAAACCCTAGTAGATCAAGGCCTATTATGTAAATCATTTTATCATTTTAATTAAAATATGTCTTCTTATAAAAATAAAATAATCTAAATGGAAACAATAGCTAAATACGAAAAGATGATAGACATGAAGATATATCAGTTAAAATTAAATACGAATCCTACCCAATTTTAAATTAATAACAAAAATTCATGATTTGGAAAAGGAACTCTCACCCATCAAACATCTTCGAATAAACCCTCCCTAGCAAGAAGAACTTTCTTGGATAACAACCACAACTCATTTTTTATTTCTGCTCCCTCTCTCTCTTTTTTTATTTCTCTCAGTTCTAAATGTCTAAGCTAATTTAAAACTCTCATCCATTTTATCTCTACAAATATATAACTTTTCTCAAGATAATTCCTATTGATTGTATATATAGTTAATGATTTTCATAAGAAGGTAATTTCCAATGTAATTATTTAAAATGGTATATTTTATCAATAATTTAAATAATATTTTAGAAGAGCCAACATATATTATGTTACCTTTACTTAACTTAGTTAATTTTTAAAATTATTTTAAGTTAGTTATTTAGATTTATTTTAGGTTTAAAATCAGTCAAAGGGAGTAGTTTAACGCTGTCTTATTATCAACAAATAAGCATTGCTTAAGCAGAGATAATAAGGATAAAAAGACAAAATGGGTTTAAATTTGAAGAGGAATTTTAATTCAAGTGACAAGGACGACGTAAGGTATGAGTTAGTGGTCAAGTAATTAACGATGAATTAGACACATAGTTAGGTTCGGTGCATGTACCCTCCATTACATTATTACTTTTTTTAAAAAAGAAGCTAAACTTCAGAGTCATTTGCCCGTGCCATGACTTTTACGATTATATATATATATATATATATATATATATATATATATATAGACTAAACAAAATTTGAGTTATTTCTTGGCACAAAAATCTAAAGTTAAAGGTAAAGAGGTATTTGATTTAAAACATAGGCTAAAGTATACTTTTGGTCTCTTATGTTTGCATCAAGTTTTAATTTAGTCCTTTATGTTTTTTTTTTTTGATCAAAATAGTCCTTTATGTTTTGAAAGTACACTTTTAGTCATTTTTTGTTAACACCGTTAGTTTAAATTAACGGAAAATGCTAACTTAACAATTTTAAATTATTATTTTAATAATGAAATTGGACCAAAAATGATAAATTTTGAAAATAAATAATCACTTAAAATTGTTAAGTTAACATTTTCCGTTAAGTTAAACTAACGGTGTTAACAAAAAATGACTAAAAATGTACTTTCCAAATATAAATGACTAAATTTAAATTTGATGCAAACATAAGGATCAAAAGTATATTTAAGCCCAAAACATATTATGTTTCTGTATTAAAGAAACAGAAAATTTTATCGTAGTAAAATAATAAATAATTATAGCAAGAGGTTTAATTTTTTTTTTTGGGGGGTGGGGTGGGGTGGGGTGGGGTGTGGGGGGGGGGGACAAAAGGGGTTATTTACTTTAACCTAATAGTTTAGAGATGTTCTTTGTCATTTTTTAAGAGTTTGGGGATAATTATTTGCATGTAGAAATTGAAGTTTAGGGTATCTTTGAGAGAATTTATGCGACATATAGTAAAACAATTTAAAAACTGGGTGATTCTTCATACATGCATAAATAATGCTGTTAGAGGCACTAGTTATGGGGTAGATCGATAGGAATGTACCGAGTCCTTTGAAAAATGCATCAAACAAGATGGAAAAAAAATGCTCAAATAAAGAATAAAGAATTTAACAATACCAACTTGTGGTTAATAATGCATACACGATTTGATTACTGGTAAAATAGAATGAAGTTGTGTGATATATATTGTCTACTTAATATAAGTGAGATAGAACTTGGATTAGTATTAACAGTTAATTTTTAAATCTAAACATATTATTAGGCATAGTTGATACATTCTTCACTTTTGCCTACGGTAGACCCATAACTTGGGTGGCATCTAATGCATGCGTACAAGTTTGATATTATTGGAGAATATTCCTCACAAGTGACCAAAAAGTTCTCTCACCTCTTTCCTTATTTGATTTTGTTATTGGACTTTCATGCTAACAAGATCCTCTTTCACGCACATTCTTAAGATTTTAGTTCAGTATAGCAAAGAATTGGTATCTTATCCCACAAAATCATAAAGCACAGGTAGTATGATTATTAATTAACTACGGAAGTATAGATTGTTTTTAAAGCTATATTTCAATAACTTTGAAAATAAATTTATAATATAGAAAGTTAGCAGTTTTAACAACAAAGTTAAGTCTTATTTTAGAAGTGTATGTCTCGCACCATAAAGTTTTTCGAGGATAACGAAAATGCATATAACATTTATACAAATGAAGCTATTTTAACATGTCTAACACCATTAACTTATATTTTAGGTTTGTGAACCCACAATCAATTTTAAATTGTCATTTCATAAAGCTTATCTGTACTTTTAATTCTTGAAAAACTTTATGATATCAAATACTCCTGACACAAAATTAAAATTTTAAATGGGAAAATACATTTGTTATAGTACCTATATTTTTTTATTGAATTTTGATTTCCTATCTATGTGTATTTTTATCATCATAATTCAATGTTTTAATTTTAATTTTTCAACACAATTGGGTCTACACAAAGGTTAGCCATGCTAATAGAACAAAGATAAATGGGCACATAGTGTAATTGGGCAATTAATGGTTTAATTATGAGATTAAAAATCACAGGTGCCAAAACCAAAACTTAATAAATATGTAGGTACCAATAAATGGGTTTTATCTTTTAATAAATAAACATTTAAAATTAATTATTTGGGACTTAAAAACCTATCAAGCAAAGTTCAAAGATGTTAAGGCTTATGTTAAATTACTCCAGCTTGTATAGTTTATATGCATATTTGTTTAAAAATAATATTTATGATACCAAACGTTCTTAATTCAAAATTTATTGTTAAAAATGTACATTCGGTTTTCTAATCATATAAACTGAGGTGAATACCTTCTTTTATTTTATAAAATTTGTTAAAACACAACTTTTTCTAGATTTTTTAAATTTATTTCATTTGTATCAGCCATAAATATTATGAATAAAAATATCTTTGAAATATCTTCTCATTAAATTAAAATAAATAAAAATAAATAATTTTTCACAGAATGTTTGAAAGATTAAAATTCTAAAATTTCATGATTTAAAAAAATTAAAACTATACAATCTATAGTGATTTTAATAGTATATGTGCATGCATTTGAAAGAAATATGTGAGAATTATTTTATTTTATAAATAATATAATTTTACAAATGTAAATGTGTAGATAATTATTATATTAAAAGGGGCATTTTGGTCTAAACATAGTTTGAAAGTCAATTGTAATGGTCAACTAATGGTTTGGATGTATGTAAATTAAATCCTAAAAATAGGAGAGGGGTTTTGTGTAATATATATATATATATATATATATATATATATATATATATATATATATTTTTGATACAATAAAGCACTAAACTCATAGCATATTATGTGGCATCTCTTGTCTAACTTTAGCAGCAACATGAGCAGGCACTTCCTTAAACTGCACAACTCCAGCACCCACTGTCATCGCATATCTTGCGAGCAAGTCAGCAACACTATTCCTCTCTCGATTACACCACAATATTTGGACATCCCATGCACGCCTACACAAAGACAGAATCTCTTCCATCTCATTTGTTCCATTCTCATCCATCTCACGGTATTGCTCAATATCTTGGACAAGTTCAAGACAATCAGATTCAAGTATGAGATGTCTAACACCAAACTCCCAGCTCCACTTTAATCCCATGAGAATAGTCCACTGCTCCGCTACGTAGCAGTCTCCTCTTCCCATATTGAATAAGAAGCCTCCCCTCACCTTTCCTTTATAATCCCTCATAACCCCCCGCACACGCCGATGCTCCTCCATCCGGGTTACATGCTCCATCCACATTAACCTTCACATATCCTTTCCCAGGAGCTTCCCATCCATCAATATCCCTACCACGGTTCAACCCATGAGGTATACACTCCCCACTCCATGAGGCACATGCTCTAACTTTAGCAATAATAGTTCTAGCTGTTACCTCTCCATCATTAAATATCTTGCTATTCCTTGCGAGCCATAATTGTTGACAAGTTAGGGAAAATACAATTTGCCACGGAATATCATACGCTTTAAATTGGGCCTTAAGATTCCATTCCATCCAATTTTTTATTCCTCCATAACTAAAAAAGGTAGAGCAATACCTTCCTGGTACCATTAATAACCAAACCTCTGTCGCCTTATAACAGTCTCGAAGAACATGTAAGTCGCTTTCAGGAAATCTTGCACAACATCCACACTCATCTAAAGTAGTTATATCACGCCTAACACGTTCCATATTTGTTAAAAGATTACCTCTACAAGCAAGCCACATAAACATTTTGCATCTCTGTGGCACATTCAATTTCCACACCTTCCTCCATTGCCATTCATCTCGCCTGCTATTATTCTCCACCTGGCTCATATACGCTGATCTAGTAGAAAAGTCCCCAGAAGCGGTATACCTCCAACTCGGGGAATCCTCCACATCCACATGAAGTCTCTGGTATAAAATTGTACGTACCATATCTGGTGTTAAGTACGGTACAAAATGATCTAGATTCCATTCTCCATCCTCAGTAATAACATCAGCAACTTTAACTTCCAAATACTCTTCTGGAAGATTATTTATAACCACCTCTGCCAGTTTAATTTGACCCGGAAGCCACCTATCTTCCCAAAATCTGATAGAATTTCCATTCCCCAATTGCCAAAAAATGCCATTCTGAACTTTTGACCATATATTCTTCACTCCTTTCCATACTTGAGATCCCGCTCTAGACGAATTTATATGTGGCATCACCCTCAGTCCGCACCCATATTTCTCCCTCATTAATTGAACCCATAAGACATCCTTTCTATTAATTAAACTCCACCCTAGCTTCATCATAAATGCATTGTTCTGTAACTTAGCTTTCCTTAATCCCAACCCTCCTACCTCCTTCCTCATGCACACCTTATCCCAAGAAACCAAGTTAACCTTCGATCGAGCTTCACTCCCACCCCATAAAAATTTTCTGCAGCGTTTATCAATTTCATTGCATGTTGATGAAAGTAAAGGCATCGTTTGCATATCATATGAAGGTATAACAGACACCACCGAATGAACCAACGTGTGACGAGCTGCACTAGACAGGGTATTTGCCTTTCATGATGACAACTTCTTATCCATTTTCCCCAAAATATACTCCTGAGATCGCCTCGTAACTTTCTGATGAATCAACGGAACACCCAAGTATCTCCCCAAATCAACACATGGGCTAAACCCCATGAAATTACTAATTTCATTAACTCTGGTGTGATTAACATTCTTGGAGAAAAATATCCTGGATTTCATGTTATTGACTTTCTCCCCTGAAGCTGCACAAAAATCATCTAAACAGGCCTTGATAATAGCTGCCTGGTCCATATCTGCTTCAGCAAACAACATCAAATCATTAGCAAAGAACAAGTGAGAGATACATGTCCCACTCTTCTTTAGCCTAAAAGGTTTCCAATTATCCTCTTCCACCTCAGTCTGAATCAAATGAGCAAATTTTTCCATAATTAAGACAAAGAGATAAGGAGATAAAGGATCTCCTTGCCTTCACCCTCTTGACGGAGAAAAAGTTTCGCCTTTTCACCATCCCACATAACTTGTAACTTAGCCGTGCTGAGACACCATTCGATAATTCTAATCACATTAGAAGGAATCTTTAATTCATCTAGACACTTCAACACAAAATTCCATCTCACACGATCATATGCTTTTTCTAAGTCAATCTTTATGGTCATAAATCCCTTCTTCCCTTTTCTATTCCTCATGGAATGAATAACCTCCTGAGCAACAATTATGTTGTCTGTTCCTTGCCTCCCTGGAACAAAACTACATTGATTTGGGGATATTATTTTCGGCATAACTCTCCTCAAACGGGTAGCAATCACCTTTGTCAGAGTCTTGTAAACAACATTACACAAACTAATTGGTCTAAAATCCCGTATAGTTTCAGGATAATCAGTCTTAGGAATCAAGACAATATTAGTTTCATTGACACTACTAATCTCCTCCTTATTCTCAAACATAAGATCAACTTTAGATAAAAGAGACATACCTAAAGTTTCCCACTGGCTTTGAAAGAATAAGGGGTTTAATCCATCTGGGCCTGGAGCCTTCATTGACCCCATAGCAAAAAGGGCTCTCTTCACCTCCTCCAAACTTATCTTCCTTCCAATAGATTGAATATCTGCCTTCGATAACTCAGGAAACCGGTAACCGAAATTCACTTTTGGCATCACATCGTTGTCATCCATATATAATGACGTGAAAAAACTTGTCCCAATCTGCCTTATCTTCATTGGGTCATACTCCCACTCTCCATCATCTCCTTTCAATGCCTCTATACGATTTCTTTTCTTTCTACTATTAGCCATAGAATGGAAATATCTCGTATTTTTTGTCTCCTTCATTATACCAGCTACATCTAGATCTCTGAAGCCACATAATCGCCTCCTGAGCTAAAACCTCTTCCAACTGGCCCCACACATTTTCCCTCTCCCCCTCAATACTACTATCAAATTGTAATCTCTCAAACTTTCTATTAATCTATATATATATATAGATTAGATTAATTATAATGAAACATAACTTGTTATTGTACAATTGCCCATGTCACCTTTTTTTATAGTTTCAATTGTGAATTATCTTTCATTTAGAGGATTTGCATTTCATAATTTTATTTTTTCTTTTCTGCTATTATATTTTAAATAGATGATTGTGTTACATTTTTGGAGATATTGCCTTTGAATCATTCTTATAATATGTGTGATAAAAATTTGTTTGTTAATTGAGGCAAAATTATACGTATCTAAGATACGAGTTGATAACGTGAGTTTACATATTTCTTATAAATTTACCTGCAGATTTGATAATCTTAATTAGAAAGAACATACTTTTTATAATTAATTAAACGATCAACTTAAAATCTCGTATTGAGTAAAACGACTAATGATAAAATTTTATTATCATTATATATAATAGAATATTTTTTTAATATTTTATGTCTTTTGAATTAAAAGTGTAGTATACATTTAACCAATTAAAATAGTAAAAATAAAGTAATGCAGAGAAAAACATTTGGAACGTTCAAATGCAAATAATTCAATTTTATGATAAAATATCTCACAAAAAATCTGTTTCAATTTTTGGGTGGTTATCATTATAAGAACAACTCTCACATCTTTATTTTGTTTATAAGACAAGACTATCATAACTTTTTCTTCTTTCTTTTCTGTATGTTCTTTTAAAATACATTAATTCTGAAATATCTTAAATACTCCCTCCAGTCCTAAATATAAGACCTAATTGACTTTTTTGAAAAATCTTAAAAAAAACAAAATAAGTTAATTATAAATTTATTTGCTTAATTTTTTCCTTTAAACTAGTTTATTTTACTTATAAACTAATGGATAATCTAAAAATATATCAAATATGTCATGATTTAATAGACTATTTTACAACCTTAACCTCTCCAAAAAAAAGTCATCTAGGTCCTATATTTAGGACCAGAGGTAGTATTATTATTAAGGGTAATGGACCTAATCTGCCCCCCAAGTAACCACCAAGGAGCGCTCAGCACCCTGAACTAACAACAGGCCCGTATCTGGACTCCAAGTAACCAAGGTGTTTAAAAACTACCCCGGTTGGACGGTCAACAACGTTTGACCGTTACTACGCCTATGTGGCTGCCACGCGAGCACTTTCTTTGCCACCTCTGCTTGCCACGTGTGTATTTTAAAAGGACCTAATCTGCCCTCCAAGTAACCACCCAGGAGCATTGAGCACCCTGAACTAACAACAGGCCCGTATCTGGACTCAAAGTAACCAATATGTTTAAAAACTACCCCGGGTGGACGGTTAATGACGTTTGACCGTTACTATGCCTATGTGGCCGCCACATGAAGGCCTTGTTTGTCACCCGGCGCCTTGTCATCGCCACGTAAGATATGTTCATGTGGGTCCCACCTATAATAATAAACAATTTCTCTCTCCCTCTTCATCACCATCACCACAGCCCCCCCAACACCCACCACCTCTACCCACGCCACCCCCTCACCTCCCCAGCCCCCCACTGCCTCACCTCCACAGCCCCCCACCCACGCCACCTCTGCTTGCCACGTTTGAGGGGGTGGTGTGGGTGGGGGTGGTGGGTGTTGGGGGGCTGTGGTGATGGTGATGAAGAGGGAGAGAGAAATTGTTTATTATTATAGGTGGGACCCACATGAACATATCTTACGTGGCGATGACAAGGCGCCGGGTGACAAACAAGGCCTTCACGTGGTGGCCACATAGGCATAGTAACGGTCAAACGTCATTGACCGTCCACCCAGGGTAGTTTTTAAACGCATTGGTTACTTTGAGTGCAGATATGGGCCTGTTGTTAGTTCAGGGTGCTCAGTGCTCCTGGGTGGTTACTTGGAGGGCAGATTAGGTCCATTTAAAATACACACGTGGCAAGCAGAGGTGGCAAAGCAGGTGCTCGCGTGGCAGCCACATAGGCATAGTAACGGTCAAACGTTGTTGACCGTCCAACCGGGGTAGTTTTTAAACACCTTGGTTACTTGGAGTCCAGATACGGGCCTGTTGTTAGTTCAGGGTGCTCAGCGCTCCTTGGTGGTTACTTGGGGGGCAGATTAGGTCCATTACCCTATTATTAAGTTCCCTTGTAGATTAGGATGAATTCAATATGATTATAGATTATATGTTAATTTTAATTAGAAACAATAATTAGAAGTGATAATATTATTCAAGTTTGAGTTAATATTAGGAGAGAGATACAATCAACTCAAGAGAGCCGACCCTAGAGAATATGTTCTTTTAAAATAAATTAATTTTGAAATATCTTAAATATTATTATTAAGTTGTTACATTAATTCATGAGGGTACTTGTGCATATGAAGTACTTGATTAAGATGAAACTATTGTTTGAATATGTTAATGTAGATTTCATTTCAATTATATGAAGTTGCTATTTCTAGTTTGATTTTTGTTACTTATTTACATGATCAGTTACCGTTTGCATCAAGTTTGGATATGAAAACAAAAACAAAGAACTTGTAATTGGCATTTAATTTAACTAAGTTACTAGTGCGTGCTTGTTGATACCTTTACATGACTTATGGATTTGTTAAATGAGACTGGGCAGTAACGACATTTTGGGTAAAAAAGTGTCATTTTCATATTTTGGAAACGTAAAATAATAAAGGCGTCATTTTTTTTTCATAAACCCACTTGTCCAATTTTTAACTCCTACTTGGCAATATGTTAATCAAGCCTAGTCAGTTTAGCACACATAATAAAAATTGCACATGCGATTTTGTTTACTTTACCTACCTTGTTAATTTATATATGCATGCTTGTTGATCCAGCCACTAACTCTTAATTAACTCGGAAGTTACCAAAAAGGAAGTGAATTGCGTAATAATATCTTATGAAGTTAAAATATTGAAACTGTTGTAAAATCTGTGATGAAACATACGAACAAAAACATGCAATCAAGAAATAAACGAGCCGAGTTGCGCCAAATGACATTGTCCTTGGAGTAATTTCACGACACTGATGTGGAAGCGATACTCCTTAGAATTAAATAGACCCCTCTTGTGACAGTGCAAGAAGCAGAATTGACGGAAGTTTTTTTTAGGTAATAGGGAGAATTTAAAGATAGATAGAAAAAGAAGAAGGAAATAGCGGTTGAATTAATAACCACCCAAAGCGGAAACTTATTTATAGATAATGACACCACAAGTCCACAAGGCTCATCCACTCGGCCTAAGAAATGCAACCCAAAACGGGAATAGGCATGTAGCCGATCACATAAAACATTTAAACGTTTGACTGCACGGTAGTTACATCTTTTAGACTTCGAAGGGTTCCCAACTTTTAATGGGTCAAAAAAGAGGGTTTTCTAGGAAGATTAATTAAATAATTTTTCGTCAAAATGATTTAATTAAATAAACATAAATGAAAAAATTATTTAGAAGACCAAAAAATAGTTTTTTGTAAAAAGGTGTGAAGTCATATATAACACGTGCGCAGGGGAGGATCGCCGAATTTCGGCTTGATTTTCCTCAAGTGGCTCATTCTCGTGTGCGCAAGCCCACATCTCTTTCACGCTCATGTTATTAGCTATTATTTTTTTTAACTTATATAAACTATCTCCCCACATATTTAAGCAATGTGAGACTCTTGCTTTCTCTTTAACTCACCCACATATGTAGTAATGTGTAGTACACCTTTTCAACCGAAATAAAATATATGTAAACAAAAACGAGATTAGGGAGAAATCACAATAAGCAATCATATTGGTTCAATATGGACTATTGAGCTTGTTTATTCGTGTCGCCTGACAAAATCATTATTATTTTTCACCTGAAACTCCTCCATACACAACTTGATATATTGACCCACTCAATATTCCCACAGACTTTAGTCTACTTTTTTTTTATATAAAGGCAATTCAAGTGTACAATGTCATTACAGTATAATCCAGTAATATAAAATGAGTAAATTAAACTAGTCACCTATATAGGATGGAATACATGATAATCATGTAGATCACCCTTATAAAATGACTGTGGTATTAGAGTCTTATCATAAAAACGGAAAGAAACATAGGACGTTAATAGCTGGTGGAGGTCCTGGCCAACTATGTCACATGACCACCGTTGGATTTGCTGAAAGCATGATGGCTTGTCTGTGAAGATAGACTCTAGTCTACTTGAGTAGTGTTGAGAGATTAAACTATCATTGGGTAAATAGATGATAACCCCCGCAAGTACGGTTGAGTAGGTGTGAACGCATCAAAGAACAGATGTAGTTTCAAGTGTCCGCGACAGAGCGATTCTCAAACTTTATCCCTCTGAAATTGATTTAGTTCTTCTTACTTAGCTACAATCCAATATTAATCATCGATTGTCTCTTTAAGTTTCCAGTGCACGCAAGAGTGAGTTTGATATCAGATATGTGAGTGCGAAAACAAAAAAAAAGCAATTATGAATTAAAAAACCTACATCGTTTTGCACACTACTTTTTTTTTTCAAATGAATGGATATATATTAACTATTGAGAATCAAAATATACAAAAACAGCTTACAGACAAGCTGGCATGGCCTAAGCCTTACACAAGACAAACTAGGCTCTCATGTGTATGCGTAACAACCTTTACAAAGAGCGGGTTAGCAATCTAAAACTAAATTCTGTGTGTTTAACTGTAGCATGAATTTGAGACACTAAACTGTGCGCGGAGATTTCCTCCTGAACAAAAATACGCAAGTTTCTACATTGCCAAAGTTTCCACATAGTGATGCATATACCAGCTTTCCATGACATAGGTAAGGCAGATTGGTTAAGAATGGACTTAAGCCAAGCGGTGGGGGTCATTCTTATGAAATCTGCAAACATGTCAGCTGGGAGAATTTTCTTCCAAACCGTGGAGGACATAGCACAATCTCGAAAGACATGACAGATATCCTCAGTGTCACTACTGCAGAGGGAGCAGCGAGCATCAAGGGTAAGGTGTCGTCTAAGTCGCTCGGCATTGGTGAGAAGCCGATGCTTAAGGAACAACCAAGAGAATGATTTCACTCTTTGGGCAACAGGTAGCTTCCAAAGGACTGGCCAAGTGCGGTCCTCGGCGTTCCAAAAGGGAGACATGAGGTGAGAATATGCCGTGGATGTGAGGAAAGAGCCAAAAGGGGATGGAGTCCAAACGCAGGGCTGAGCGGGTTGGGAGGGGCTAAGGGAGATGTTACGAATAGCTTCGAGGGAGGTTGGAGGAAGTAGCCTATCAAAGAGTGACCATTTCCAAGAGGAGCCATCCCAATAGTCAGCCACAGTAAGGCTAAGGCTGGATTCCGGGACCTCAACAAGGGAGAGAGGGAGGAGGGGACCACAATTGCCAACCCAATAATCAAGCCAGAAGTTGGTAGACAGACCATCCCCGGGAGGCTTTTTGATCTGGTCATGGGCCCAATGCCAACAACGACTAAGGCTACGCCAAAAATGGGAAGGGTGAGAACGGAGAGGGAAGGCAGCTCCAAGAGAGAGCCCATATTTGCGAGTGAGGACTTGTACCCATGTAGCCTGCGGTTCAGAGAAGAGCTTAAATATCAACTTGGCAATGAAGGCTTGATTTTGAGAAGCCAAGTTAAAAATGCTAAGGCCACCGTGGGCGGTAGGCTGGCATACGTCTGACCACTTGACCAGGTGGATGCCTTTCCGATCACCAGAGTGACCCCAGATAAAATTGTGGATAAGCTTCTCCATGGCTTTACAGAGATGGAGGGGGAGGAGAGTGCTTTGCATAACATAAATGGGAATAGAAGCCAAGACAGATTTGGCAATGGTAATGCGGCCGGCTAAGGAGAGCGAGCGGGCTTTCCAACCCGAGAGTTTCTGTTCCAGTTTCTCAGTGAGGAAGCGGAAAGTGGAGGAGGTGACACGGCCAGAGATCAAAGGCACTCCCAAGTGTTTCCCCAAGGAATCAGTTTCACCATAGCCAAAGGCCTGACAAATGGTCCTTCTACAGGAAACAGAGGTGTTCCGAGAGAAGTAAATCTTAGTTTTCAATGGGTTAACCTTATGACCCGAAGCTCTGCAGAAACCGTCGATGGTGGATTTGATAGTGGTGACCTGGCTGGTCTCTGTATGACCAAAGATAAGGAGATCATCCCTCAAAGAAGAGATGAGTGAGGGGGAGGCCGCGCCGGCCTAGCTTAATAGTCTGCCATGCCTTGTTTGCGGCAGCGAGGGAAATGGCCTGGGAGAGGCGTTCCATGCATAGAACGAAGAGGTAGGGAGAGAGAGGGTCACCCTGTCTAATACCCCGCTGAGGCAGAAAAGACGGAGAGATCTTCCCGTTCCATAGGACCTGCATGCTAGGGGAAGTGACGCATGACATGATGGTGGTAACAAGAGCATCCGGAAACCCAATATCGGTTAACGTATCGTGAATGAAGTCCCAGTTAAGGCGATCAAAAGCCTTCTCAAGATCAACTTTGATGATAAACCAACCACCTTGCCCTTTCTTCTTTCTCATAGAATGGATTACCTCCTGAGCGATGATGATGTTATCAATGATGCTTCGGCCCTGAATAAAGCTATATTGGAAGGGGCAAATGAGAGATGGAAGGAGAGGTTGGAGGCGGCGGGCAATGACCTTAGTGAGAATTTTGTAGATAACCGAGCAGAGACTGATAGGGCGGAACTCACTAACATGAGAAGGAGAGCTAATCTTAGGAACCAGAGCAATCAAGGTACGATTGAAAGCTGGATCCATCGGACAGCCCTCCCAGACCTGCTGGAGGTAGTGATGCACGCTGGCTCCCACAATTGACCACTGGGATTGGAAGAACAGAGCATGAAGGTCATCGGGTCCTGGAGATTTTAAGGGTTGCATGTCAAATAGAGCAGCTCGGGTTTCCTCAAGATCAATAGGTCTACTAAGGCTGGCAAGGGCGGCCAGAGGGAGAGCAGGGAAGTGGCCGTGAGGGAAGGCCGAGGGAGGGTGGGCCGGATCCAGGGAGTAAATGTCTTGAAAGTAGGATGTGACCAAGGATGTGAGCTCATCATCACCACAAACCCAATTACCATGAGAGTCCCGAAGCTTGGTGACGCGATTCCGGCGGCGTTTGATCAAGGCCTTAGTGTGATAGTAAGAAGTGTTACGGTCACCCAAGCAGATGGCATCAGAGGAGGATTTTTGGAGCCAGAGAAGCTCCTCCTGGAAGCAAATCTCCTCAAGCTCCTCTGCTAAAGATTGCTCAAGATCAAGGTGGATAGGAGAGTCCGGATAACAGTCAAGCCGCTCTCTAAGGCCCTTTAACCGAGCAAGAATGTGGCGCTTCCGCATCCCTATAGACCCAAAAACCTCAATGTTCCATTGCTGAGCTTTGCTAGAGAAGAGAGTGATCTGATCATAAAGACTAGAACCTTCCTCCCAAGCAGCAGAGACCAATGAAGGAAAGTCGGGGTGTGTTAACCAGGGGGCCAGGAACCTGAAAGGCCTACTCAAGGAAGGCCTAGAAAAAACACCCAAGTTAACAGAAATAGGTCTGTGATCAGAAAGTACCTTCGGCAAATGATCCACGTTGCACTGAGGGAACATGGCGGAGAAGGAGGGATTGCAAAGGGCTCGATCCAACCGCTCCATAAGAGTGCCCCGCCGCCAAGTGTATTTGTGGCCATTATAACCCAGATCAAGAAGGCCAAGGTCATCAACAAATCGGCGGAAGTGGCGGCAGCCAGGGATAGGGCGAGAGACCCCCCCTCTACGTTCATCGCTCGAGAGGATGGCATTGAAATCACCACCAATGAGCCAAGGAGAGGAGGGAGGAGGGGCAAAAGGAGGAAGATCCTCCCAAAGGAATTTCTGGAGGTGTTGTTGCGGACTACCATAAACCGCCATGAGAAAGAAGGAGAGATTGTTGGAGGGGCAGTTTGCGCGCATGTGAACAAACTGGAGGTGGCTATGGAGGATTTGGAGCTGGATGTTCCGGGTCCATAACACCCATATACCACCAGAGAAGCCGATCGATTCAACCCTGAAGGAGTTACAGAAGTTCAATTTACTGATGATAGAGTCAGCTTTGCGACCCAAAGTTCTAGGCTCCAAAAGAACAAGTATTTGAATGTGGTGGCTAGAGGATAAGGCTTTTATTGTCGAAGGGAGGCGTTTGCCAGAAGCTCCCTGACAGTTCCAAAAGAGGACCGACATGGGGAAACTATAAAGAGGGGGAGGAGGAGAAATCGACGCCCTCAACAAGCTGCGCGATATCATGTTCGTCAAGGTGCCCATGCATAGACTTGGCTATTTCAGAAAGAGTGTGGTCGGAGATGGAAGGATGGTGACTGTGTTTGGGGCCCGAGGGGAGGATGGGGGGGCCGGTTTGTGTAACATCTTGAAAAATTTAATTCAGGATTAGAGAGTGTTTTGGGAAATTTTGGAATTTTTAGGAATTTTTGAGATATTTTTGGAAATTTTGAGTAATTAATGTGCATATAATTAATTAAGAAATGAAGAGTTTGAAATATGAGGGAGTGGTAAAGCTAAAAATATTTTGAAAGTTAAGAAGATTTGAGGCTAGTTTAAGTGGTTTTAAATTAAAATGAGTACACTATGGCAAGTTTAGGCTTTAATTATCTAAAACCACCCTTATTTCTCCCCAACCAAACACACCCTTCCCTTCATTTCCTTACAAAACCCGTCGGCCCCCCCTTATTTCTTCTTCACCTTCGCCTTCTCCTTCTTCGTTCTCCTTCCCCTTTTCCATTCTCGCCGGCTGCCAAGGAGGCCGCCGCCGCCGTCGACAGCGACGACGGAGAAGGAAGCTTTGTGGCTTCCTTCGTCTTCTTCCTCCCCCTCCCACCCGATTTCTCCCCTCCATCTAGCTCCTCCCTTTTGTGCTCTCGGCCCTGCGTCTCCGGCGAGGCCCACAGACAAATCGGCGGTGGTCGGCGAGTCCCTCACTCGCGGTTCATCCTCACTCTTCTTTTTGTTCTCGGTTCCTCTTCTCTTCCGGCTAGTGAAGCCATTTTTCCGGCGGTGGTTGTTCGTTCTGGCGGTGGCCGGCGGTTTAAAGAGGTGAGATGACGTCTTTCTGAGTTCTTCAAGCTAATACTTCTTTCCAACTTCATTTTTCCCCTCACTTCCTCATTCCCCTTCTCTGTTCAGCTTAGCTGACCAATTTCCGGCGAGCTACGTGATGGCCGGCGGTGGTGGTCTCTGTTTCGAGCTCAGGTGAACTTCCTCTTTCCATCCTACCAATTTTATTTACGGTTTGAGTGATTTCCAGAAAGATACCGAGTTAGGGTTTGACATTGGGGTTAAATAATTAATTAAACAGATGTGTATGCCTTCGAATTTTGATGTTTTTAGCTGATTACATGGTGTTTGGCAACTTGTGGGCAAGGTGTTTGTGGAAATGCTTAGGAGAGTGAAGAAATTGATTTGAGCTTGAGATGTGTATTTTGGATAAGTGTTAGGTTATACTTGTATGTAATTGATGATTATGGCTTGGTAAACAAAGTATTGATCATGTGTCTATGCTTGATTGAATGAATCTTGTTAAGTATGGTGATTTTTGAAGTTTTATATGTGATTGTCTCGCTTGGATGTTTGATTTTAAATGTTGTTGTGCATAAAATCTCATAAGGATGGAGTATATAATAATAGTTACTGCTTAGTTATGTTTAAAGCTTTGGTAATTTAAATGTACTAAATGTAAACAGAATTTGGTTGTTATGTTGCTATGTTTAAAGAGTAGCATAGGTTAATTGTGACTTCCTCTTGTCTTGGCTGATTGGATTTGGTAAATTCTATTAATGTGGACATGTTTTTGGTTTATGATGTATTATGGTTGTAGAGTATACTTCTCTGTTTTTGTGGTATTTAGGAAGTGTATTTTCAGATTGGGTTAGGTTGATGATTTAACTGGAATTAAAGCATGACATAGACATAGTTATAATTAGTTTAGAATATGCTTGGTAATATTGAATTAAAGTTACAGTTTTTCTTGGGCTACACTGTTTTCTGTTCAGGTGTATAACTGATTCTGTTTTGTTGTGATAATGCTAGTATAATCAAATTGAGTTATGGTTGATTTGGTTTCATTGATTAGTGTGATAGTACATATTTTCTGATTCAAAAGTACTTGTTGATTTGTGTTAGTGAATGGTAACATCATGCTTAATTTAGATGTATTTTCTTATGTAATTTTCTAGGATGAACTTATGCACTTTTGAAGTGGATTTGGAAGGTTAATTCTGTTTGTTCCAAGACTTTAGTGAAGTGTTTTTGGTTTGAGTGAGATATGCATGGATGTGAGATGAGGGTGATTAAACAAAAATAATTTTTGGTGCATGAGTCAATAAATTTCATGCTTCTGTAAGAAGAATTAAGTAAGTACTTGGGTTTGAATGATCTACTTTGATCATGGCCTGTGGTGATGTTTTGAATAGAATGTTTTAGTTGAGTTCAGCTTGGTTCATCTTAATTTGGCCAAAAAGGATATGGAAATAGAAATAATTCAAGTTGAGATTCAGGTATTATGATTAATAGACTAAAGTCATGAAAAGGTTATTATGTTGTTGAGTAATGGTGGTATTGTTCTATGCTTTGCAGTAAAAGTTATTAATTACTTGGTAGCCTTGAAGCTATTTGAATGATGGCCGATTTGAGAGTGAATGGTAGTGTAAGTGCTTGAAAGTTTTGAGTAATTGGTGACTGGATAGAGTGCAGATTTTTAAAAGAGTAGAGGGTTTATTATATATGATGTGGATAGTGGTTTGGTCCAATAAAAATTGAAAGTATTTTGTTGGTGCTGTTTGGGGGAAATCTCTTAGAATCTGATCCCAATAGCTATTGTGCTTTATTTTATTGTTTTGAAACCACATTGAGTTGATTATAAGCAGTCTATAAGTTTGGGATTACCTGATTTTGAGTTGGGTTTGATTCAGATTTATTGTGGTTGAGATTGGGGAATTTGAATTCATGATTTCCTTGTGTAGGTTTTGATTAAGATATGAAATGGAATTTTGTGAACTCTTGTATTTCTATATGTTAAAATGCTTTTGATTATGCTAGATTTTGTTTTATCTACTTCGTTTTTTTTATGCATGTTTATTATGATTGAAATTTGCAATATATGTATGTTAAAGGAATAAGTGTTCTATTTTGTTAATATTCGAAGTGGAATAAATGAATTGGATTGGAAGCTATATTGATAGATTGATTCAAATAAAGATGAAAAGAAATATCAGCTTGGTTTAGTCCTTGGTTTCATGGTTTAATTATGTTTATCATTGATTTTGAAGTGAATAAATGGAAGCTATATGCTTGTTTTGTTTTAGTGTTGTTGAGACTTTGTGCCTTCATGAATGAATGAAAGTGTTTAAGGATTTAAATTAGATTATTTAATTGATTATCTAAAACTGATTATGTATGAAGGTGTGAATGCTAATTATGTGGTAGTTTGATGTCACTGGTTATTTAATTGTGAACTTTGACTAAGATTGAAATATAGATTTTGAGGATAAAGAATATAAACAAGGGATTGGGTAGTAATACGGACGAGAGAGAGAGACGTTAGTTAATCCATAACAGAATGATTATTAATCTACTATTATTACATGATGTAATAATAGGAAAGGATGTGCTTTGCGTATTCCTCAAGGCATGGTAAAGGGGAAAAGGCAACGGAGTGCTAAGGACAACAGGTAATCACACTTAACCTTGCTATAACATTGAGGGTGACGTTAGTTAAGGATTTTGTGAAATCCCTTCTCACCCTCTGTATATATATATTATCTTTAAAAGGTATTTTTATACAAAATAGGCTATCGGGTGCCTTTCAAACACGATTATTTTCATATAAAGAAATTTGAAACTCTGTATACCTATTATCCTGCCTGGTGGTGGCCATTGATTTGGAATGGCGTGAAATGTATATAGGGATAGTGTTGGGTAGTGGTTTAAGAGGTGATGAGGATAGAAAAGAGAGTTACATGTTGAGTTGAGATTGTTGAGAGCTATGTTGATGGAATATAGAATAGGGATTGTGAGTATTGCATGACACTGATTATTAGTACCGTCGGCCGATGTAACCTATCGATTTGCGCAAATCGATAGGTTAATTGTACAGGTTCCTCAGATTGTAAAGGAACCAGGGATGTGTACACTTTTTATAGTGCTCCCTGTTTCAGAGACGTTTTCACTATTTAAAGTGCTCCCTTTTTCATGCTTTCAGATTTGAGACTGGGCACAGTGTCAATCACGTTTATTTTCGTCTGTTGAGTTGACTTGGAACTGACTGAGGGATTTGAGTGATATGTGGGAAGTAGAGATGATGAATTTGAGTTGATTTAGACGGAGGGACTTGAATGATGAATGAAAGACTTGATATATATATATATATATATATATATATATATATATATATATATATATATATATATATATATATATATATATATATATATATTATTGGTTTTAAATGTGGTACCCTTTAGACGCCCTCGCTACCGCACATCTCACTGTTATAGTGAGTTAAGCGGTGATTACTGGGACAAATTGTCTCATCCCACGATTACTGTCATTTTTGCAGGTATTCATGCACAGGCGCAAACGTCAGGAAAGGGAATTAGGTAGTAGTAGTTATATAGACTATTTTGAATTGTATATTGCCAATTTGTATAGGCCTGCATCTGCTTCCGCATGTATACATATTTATTTATTATTTAATATCAATTAGTTCTGTTTAATAACCATGTTAGGCAAATCTTTTCTAACATGGTTAATAAGCATATATTTATATGTATTTGATATTATTGAACATTAGGTTGTTTATTTTTCTAACCATGTTAGGTGATTCTTTTCTAACATGGTTAGCTATTAATTATCCATGATAGTATTCAGGTTGTATTAGTTTATTCTTTCCTATCATGGATAAATTATAAAATGATTAGAATAATCTTTTCTAACTATGATAGAGGTATTAATATTATGGAAATTCCTTTTTCTATCATAGTTAGTAAAGAGCTTAATGAATTGAAATAAATATTATTGGTTAATTAGGTAATTAGTAACACTTTGTTACAACTTGGTTATCAGTATTTGGTATACGATAACCCTGGACTGTGCTGCATTGCATATAGATTGGCAATATACATAGTTTGTATTCCCTTCCTTTTGTGCATGAATATCTGCCTTTTAAGAGGAATATCACTCATCCCGTCGTGGGGAGAGAGTGATAAAAGCAATTGAATAGGTATTGTGGGGAGATTGAGAAGAATATAGAAAGAATAACGAAATGAGTAATGATATTGATAAGAATTTAGGAAGAATGACGAAATAAGGATGCTTCTCTGGGGTCTCGAGTATAGTTATGTGCCGGCCATAATCATAGTAGAGGCATCATGAGATCCCTTATTGGGTTAAAGGATTAAGGAATTCGAAAATAACAATTGATAATGAATACAATATGAAATAAGAATTGTTGATCTTGTCTTCTGATCGTTGTTTATTTAGTTAAATTGTTTGATTAGTTGGAAAATTGACTTGTTTATTAATTGGTTTAATTGAAATTCCATGGAGATTGGTTGTTTTGAAATCTATACTTTGGTGTTTGATAGTTGAAATTTGTGCTTGCATAAATAATCAAATTCTGAAGTATTGGGTTGCGATTAAAGATTGAACTGAACTTACGCTTGAGTATGTCAATAATTCAAGTGTATAATATTGACTTAGAGGGTTTAATGGCTTATAAGTACATTGACTTGTATAGAATTGGCTGAATGGTCCCTTGGAAAATTCTGTTTGATGTAATCTTAAATTCTGGTATGCCTTGTAATCAAGTTTGGATAATGGGAATTAGTTTCATTCCCTTTTCTCTAAATGGCGGAATGAATTCTCAATGAAATGGGAATTCTTATGTATTTGAGTATGATTCTGGTTGTTGAAAATGGATACTGATTAGAGAATGTTTACTATTATTGCTGCAAGTAACCGAATTGACATGAAGGAGTTCTATTTTATTTTTGGTTTTGTTGGATGAGAGATCATGAATAGTAATTGTTATGATGCTGAAAGGGGGAAAATGTCTAAGATTGATTTGATTTTGTGATTGTGTTTGAGAATTTTGTGTTCTAGCATTGATAATTAACTTCATTTTAGGTATACATTATTAGGATGTGTCGCTTTTGAACGCTAGTCATTTGCTTCAGATTATGAATTTCTACAAAAGGATTGAGTACATGAGATGGTTGTTTCCTCATGCTTTGAGATTTTCTGTTAGAAATGTGTATGTATAATGATGGTTGAGAGAAAAAAAAAATGTTGTGAACAACATGTTTGTGTGATTGACATTAAATTGAGTGTTTTGTGTTATGATTCTTGAATGTATTGATGAAGTTGATTTCCTTTTTCTCTAGTTCTAGTTGTGCCGTATTATAATATTAGGGGATGATCTTGGTGAAAGTATAAAAGAAAAAAAAAATATAGTATGAGTAATGTTATAAATGAAGAGGAATTGTAAATGATTTTGGTTGTTTAGGATGTTTCAAATTGTTATTGAAGTATGTTAAGGGAAGGTGTTATGTATAGGGATTAAGTTGATTAAAGGTGAAGAATTAAGAATTATTGGAATGATTTTGTTTGACATAGTTGATAAGGGTAAGTGAATATTTATTTCTCTAATAGGTGAAGAAAGGGTGCTAAATAGATGATGTAATTATTTGGAATTTAGTAGGAGTTGGGTCAAAACTTATGAATTGTTATAAAGAATTAATTGGAGAATGTATCAGCTAGAATGTGGAATAATTGGAATCAAATTGAAGGAATTCATGATTTGAAGATTTGGGGAATTTTGGGAATCATGGGAAGACATAATTGGCGAGCTTGTATGGATTGTAGTTGAGAAGAGATTTGACTTTAAGAATTGAACCACAATATTTTGGACATAAACTGATGAGTAACCGGAAAATTGGCTTTAAGAATGAAATTGAGGAAAATTATGCTTTGAATTGAAGTTAGGATGATTACTTAGATTATATTGTGGGTTATGACCTAGAGTAATATATTAATATGGTAGATTATTATGACTTGATGATAGATTATCACTAGGCTTTTATGGATGAAATTGAGATGATTTGAGTTAATGAGGAATTTTAAAGTTGTATATATGATTAAAGAAGCCATTGGAGTTGAGAAGGATGTTGTTATCCTTTATGATGGACTTTATTGCAAGTGATTTGAGGCTTAGGTGGCTAGTAAGTGAAGGTTAGTTAAGGGAAGTAGGATGAGAATTGGTGGAGTACCGATATATTGACTAAGAATGGACAGCAGAAGATGGCGTTGAGTGGTGAAATGATTAGAGATGATATGAAGAATAGACAGCTGGGTTGCATATTTCTTTGTGATAGGTAATACGTTTAGTAAATTTTGGGGACAAAATTCTTAAAAGGTGGGGAGAATTGTAACATCTTGAAAAATTTAATTCAGGATTAGAGAGTGTTTTGGGAAATTTTGGAATTTTTAGGAATTTTTGGGATATTTTTGGAAATTTTGAGTAATTAATGTGCATATAATTAATTAAGAAATGAAGAGTTTGAAATATGAGGGAGTGGTAAAGCTAAAAATATTTTGAAAGTTAAGAAGATTTGAGGCTAGTTTAAGTGGTTTTAAATTAAAATGAGTACACTATGGCAAGTTTAGGCTTTAATTATCTAAAACCACCCTTATTTCTCCCCAACCAAACACACCCTTCCCTTCATTTCCTTACAAAACCCGTCGGCCCCCCCTTATTTCTTCTTCACCTTCGCCTTCTCCTTCTTCGTTCTCCTTCCCCTTTTCCATTCTTGCCGGCTGCCAAGGAGGCCGCCGCCGCCGTCGACAGCGACGACGGAGAAGGAAGCTTTGTGGCTTCCTTCGTCTTCTTCCTCCCCCTCTCACCCGATCTCTCCCCTCCATCTAGCTCCTCCCTTTTGTGCTCTCGGCCCTGCGTCTCCGGCGAGGCCCACAGACAAATCGGCGGTGGTCGGCGAGTCCCTCACTCGCGGTTCATCCTCACTCTTCTTTTTGTTCTCGGTTCCTCTTCTCTTCCGGCTAGTGAAGCCATTTTTCCGGCGGTGGTTGTTCGTTCTGGCGGTGGCCGACGGTTTAAAGAGGTGAGATGACGTCTTTCTGAGTTCTTCAAGCTAATACTTCTTTCCAACTTCATTTTCCCCTCACTTCCTCATTCCCCTTCTCTGTTCAGCTTAGCTGACCAATTTCCGGCGAGCTACGTGATGGCCGGCGGTGGTGGTCTCTGTTTCGAGCTCAGGTGAACTTCCTCTTTCCGTCCTACCAATTTTATTTACGGTTTGAGTGATTTCCAGAAAGAGACCGAGTTAGGGTTTGACATTGGGGTTAAATAATTAATTAAACAGATGTGTATGCCTTCGAATTTTGATGTTTTTAGCTGATTACATGGTGTTTGGCAACTTGTGGGCAAGGTGTTTGTGGAAATGCTTAGGAGAGTGAAGAAATTGATTTGAGCTTGAGATGTGTATTTTGGATAAGTGTTAGGTTATACTTGTATGTAATTGATGATTATGGCTTGGTAAACAAAGTATTGATCATGTGTCTATGCTTGATTGAATGAATCTTGTTAAGTATGGTGATTTTTGAAGTTTTATATGTGATTGTCTCGCTTGGATGTTTGATTTTAAATGTTGTTGTGCATAAAATCTCATAAGGATGGAGTATATAATAATAGTTACTGCTTAGTTATGTTTAAAGCTTTGGTAATTTAAATGTACTAAATGTAAACAGAATTTGGTTGTTATGTTGCTATGTTTAAAGAGTAGCATAGGTTAATTGTGACTTCCTCTTGTCTTGGCTGATTGGATTTGGTAAATTCTATTAATGTGGACATGTTTTTGGTTTATGATGTATTATGGTTGTAGAGTATACTTCTCTGTTTTTGTGGTATTTAGGAAGTGTATTTTCAGATTGGGTTAGGTTGATGATTTAACTGGAATTAAAGCATGACATAGACATAGTTATAATTAGTTTAGAATATGCTTGGTAATATTGAATTAAAGTTACAGTTTTTCTTGGGCTACACTGTTTTCTGTTCAGGTGTATAACTGATTCTGTTTTGTTGTGATAATGCTAGTATAATCAAATTGAGTTATGGTTGATTTGGTTTCATTGATTAGTATGATAGTACATATTTTCTGATTCAAAAGTACTTGTTGATTTGTGTTAGTGAATGGTAACATCATGCTTAATTTAGATGTATTTTCTTATGTAATTTTCTAGGATGAACTTATGCACTTTTGAAGTGGATTTGGAAGGTTAATTCTGTTTGTTCCAAGACTTTAGTGAAGTGTTTTTGGTTTGAGTGAGATATGCATGGATGTGAGATGAGGGTGATTAAACAAAAATAATTTTTGGTGCATGAGTCAATAAATTTCATGCTTTTGTAAGAAGAATTAAGTAAGTACTTGGGTTTGAATGATCTACTTTGATCATGGCCTGTGGTGATGTTTTGAATAGAATGTTTTAGTTGAGTTCAGCTTGGTTCATCTTAATTTGGCCAAAAAGGATATGGAAATAGAAATAATTCAAGTTGAGATTCAGGTATTATGATTAATAGACTAAAGTCATGAAAAGGTTATTATGTTGTTGAGTAATGGTGGTATTGTTCTATGCTTTGCAGTAAAAGTTATTAATTACTTGGTAGCCTTGAAGCTATTTGAATGATGGCCGATTTGAGAGTGAATGGTAGTGTAAGTGCTTGAAAGTTTTGAGTAATTGGTGACTGGATAGAGTGCAGATTTTTAAAAGAGTAGAGGGTTTATTATATATGATGTGGATAGTGGTTTGGTCCAATAAAAATTGAAAGTATTTTGTTGGTGCTGTTTGGGGGAAATCTCTTAGAATCTGATCCCAATAGCTATTGTGCTTTATTTTATTGTTTTGAAACCACATTGAGTTGATTATAAGCAGTCTATAAGTTTGGGATTACCTGACTTTGTGCCTTCATGAATGAATGAAAGTGTTTAAGGATTTAAATTAGATTATTTAATTGATTATCTAAAACTGATTATGTATGAAGGTGTGAATGCTAATTATGTGGTAGTTTGATGTCACTGGTTATTTAATTGTGAACTTTGACTAAGATTGAAATATAGATTTTGAGGATAAAGAATATAAACAAGGGATTGGGTAGTAATACGGACGAGAGAGAGAGACGTTAGTTAATCCATAACAGAATGATTATTAATCTACTATTATTACATGATGTAATAATAGGAAAGGATGTGCTTTGCGTATTCCTCAAGGCATGGTAAAGGGGAAAAGGCAACGGAGTGCTAAGGGCGACAGGTAATCACACTTAACCTTGCTATAACATTGAGGGTGACGTTAGTTAGGGATTTTGTAAAATCCCTTCTCACCCTCTGTATATATATATTATCTTTAAAAGGTATTTTTATACAAAATAGGCTATCGGGTGCCTTTCAAACACGATTATTTTCATATAAAGAAATTTGAAACTCTGTATACCTATTATCCTGCCTGGTGGTGGCCATTGATCTGGAATGGCGTGAAATGTATATAGGGATAGTGTTGGGTAGTGGTTTAAGAGGTGATGAGGATAGAAAAGAGAGTTACATGTTGAGTTGAGATTGTTGAGAGCTATGTTGATGGAATATAGAATAGGGATTGTGAGTATTGCATGACACTGATTATTAGTACCGTCGGCCGATGTAACCTATCGATTTGCGCAAATCGATAGGTTAATTGTACAGGTTCCTCAGATTGTAAAGGAACCAGGGATGTGTACACTTTTTATAGTGCTCCCTGTTTCAGAGACGTTTTCACTATTTAAAGTGCTCCCTTTTTCATGCTTTCAGATTTGAGACTGGGCACAGTGTCAATCACGTTTATTTTCGTCTGTTGAGTTGACTTGGAACTGACTGAGGGATTTGAGTGATATGTGGGAAGTAGAGATGATGAATTTGAGTTGATTTAGACGGAGGGACTTGAATGATGAATGAAAGACTTGATATATATATATATATATATATATATATATATATATATATATATATATATATATATATATATATATATATATATATATATATATATATATTATTGGTTTTAAATGTGGTACCCTTTAGACGCCCTCGCTACCGCACATCTCACTGTTATAGTGAGTTAAGCGGTGATTACTGGGACAAATTGTCTCATCCCACGATTACTGTCATTTTTGCAGGTATTCATGCACAGGCGCAAACGTCAGGAAAGGGAATTAGGTAGTAGTAGTTATATAGACTATTTTGAATTGTATATTGCCAATTTGTATAGGCCTGCATCTGCTTCCGCATGTATACATATTTATTTATTATTTAATATCAATTAGTTCTGTTTAATAACCATGTTAGGCAAATCTTTTCTAACATGGTTAATAAGCATATATTTATATGTATTTGATATTATTGAACATTAGGTTGTTTATTTTTCTAACCATGTTAGGTGATTCTTTTCTAACATGGTTAACTATTAATTATCCATGATAGTATTCAGGTTGTATTAGTTTATTCTTTCCTATCATGGATAAATTATAAAATGATTAGAATAATCTTTTCTAACTATGATAGAGGTATTAATATTATAGAAATTCCTTTTTCTATCATAGTTAGTAAAGAGCTTAATGAATTGAAATAAATATTATTGGTTAATTAGGTAATTAGTAACACTTTGTTACAGTTTGCAGGGGAAAGGCTCGGGGTGGGATGGAAGAGGGTGAGGGGGGGAGGAGGGTGGTTGGGTTCTGGAGGAAGATGGGTTGGGTTGCTTGCGGGGTTGGCGGGGGTCGACAATGAGGATGGCCGAGTGATGGGCACTGTCAAGGGAAGAGGGGGCGGTTTTGGAAGAGTATGGAGGAATTGATGGGGCGTCTTTAGAGGGGGTAGTGGGAGGGAGGAGGGCTTTGTGGTGAGGGGCAGGTGGTGGGCGAGGGGGGCTAAGAGAGGCAGGAGGGGTGGTAGATGTGGTTACTGGGGCCCACGAGGGTTCTCCTTTGTGGGATGTGGAGGTTTTGTGGTTGGCTTTGCGCCCCTTATGCTGAGTCACGTGAGGTGCCTGGAGAGCAGCAAAGCGGGACCCAGTGGGCCCGTTGACGTCTTTCGTGGTAGGGAGGGGAGCAGGCTTTTTCAGAGGGTGGTCAGGGAGCTTCCTCTTTCTCGGAACGATCATCCACTCGCCGTACACCGGCTCAGGGGGAGGGGGCAGCGGAGTAGCCCCCGGCGGTGGGATGGGGGTTTCCGGCACAACGATGGAGAGGGGGCAAGCCTCTTTAGGATGTCCATATCTACCACAGGAAAAGCAAATGGAGGGTAAGCTCTCATATTCCACCAAGATAGAGCGGCCATCCACCTCTATTCGGGGAACCAGTGGCTTGGTGAGGTCCAGGTTGACCGCTAGACGAGCGAACTTAGCCCTACCGGCCTGCTCCGTGTTAGAATCAATTTTAATCACATCACCAACCATCTTCCCAATAGAAAGGAGGATGCTTTTGCGGTAATAGTGAGCTGGAAGATGGGGAAGCCTTATCCACCCCATGATGTGGGTGACAGAGTGGTGGAGGGGGTCAAACTTCGGTGTCCAAGGTTGAACCGACAGGTAGTGCCCGAAAATAAGCCAGGGGCCATCGGTAAGGGCATGGTGGTAGTCGGAGATATCCGCAAAGCGGACTAAGAAGCAATCATCGATGAGATCTATGAGCTTGAAGGGCCCAGAAAGACGCCAGATGGTTTGGAGCTGCAGGCGAAGCTGGTGGAAGCCAATGGTTTTGCCCAAAAGCTTGAGAATCACAGTGGAACCCATTTTCTGGTTGAGGGTTTCAAGAATATGGGAGGCGAAGCTAATGGAGGGGATGCTTCCTTTGAGCGAGTAGGAGACATCCCCTTGACCAAGGGCAATATCGTCATCTTCCTCCTCGGGGAAGTGGCAAACCGAGTGAAGAAGGGTGTCTTTGAAGGAGGGCTTAGGGGGAGGGGTGGGGTTGGGGAGGGTGGCGACTGAGGCAGGTTGAGCAGTAGGGGAAGGGAGGGGGGGAGCAGTTGGGGCGGTAGGGGGAGAAGGATCGTCAAGGGGAGTTTCAGGGACAACTTCGACGGTGGGGGTGGTGGGTAGGGTGGCGAGGGGCGGAGAGGACATGGCCAGGGAGGGAGGCGAAGGGGGGTCAGGAGGGCGGAACCTTACTTTTTTGGGGGAGCGGTGAACACTAGGCGGAGGGGGAGGGGAGCAGCGGGAAGAGATGTGGGGCGGAGGGGAAGACGACATGGGGAAGAGTTTGACTCCTCATAGACATTACCTATTAGCCTAATCTATTGGATGATCTTTTATGGTTGGCCAAAAGAAAGCAATAAACAAACTCTAAAGAAAAACCATGAATAAAATAAAAAAAATTGATTTATGGACCCATGCCCACTTTGTATAGCTTTCACAAAATTGTGACACACACGCAGATAATGTTGTATTCCTTCCATCAAAATAGTTTAAGCCAGTTGATAGGATTTCCTGCTAACATTATATATTTTTCATTCTCCATTTCATTTAATCGAAGTGTGAATTCTTTTTAGAGCTAAAATCTGCCATTTGGTTATTATAGAATCTTAATAAAACTCATATTATATTTTAACTCTGAGACACACCCTCATAATGTCTCCATGCGTACAATATGATGTAATAGTAACTATATACATGCTTTATAAAATCATCTTATTTGATCATAAAAACTACAAATTATAAAGTTCATTACTTCATTATACAACCAAAATTTTCTTTTTAACATGTCAATTTCCATCACTTAGTGGTTTGTCCACGAGACCACGACCCCTTAAAATAAAATTAATCAACACATGCACATTAAATTAAAAGTATAACTTAAAAAATAAAAAGTCTGCTATTCTTTTACAAGTTGGGATTACTTAACTGTATGTATTGTTGAAAATCTTACATGCATATTCTCTCGAAAAAATAAGATAATAACCAGAGATTCAGATCTTGTGAAAACAAGATATCCGGGGAAGATTTTAATTAAGGTGAAAGCCATGAATATGGATTGTTTTTTGGTTTGCTAAGGGTATCCCCATTCCTGTATCAAGTGGGACTATCTCACTATTATGAAGTCTCATATATGAGTTTGCTCCATTTGCATGAGCTACATTTGCTTAAGAGAGACGAGAGTACTTACTACTTATGTCAACCCATCAGATTATCATGGATTATTTCTTTATGGTTAAGGTGTAAAAATACTCATGTAATTTTAACCAAGGTGTAAAAATACCCAAGTATTTTTTTGAAGCAAAAATAGTTATAACATTTCAAAATAAGGGCAAAAGTACCCATAACATTTTGAAAGAGGGGCAAAAGTACCTATCAGTTATGGGTACTTTTGCCCCATTTTGAAATGTTATGGCTAATTTTGTTCCAAAAAAATCACATGGTCACTTTTGCGTCTCGACCATAATCATATGAGTATTTTTGCACCTTAGCCCTTTTTTATATACACACACGAATATATGGATTTTTAAAGGGAAAATTAATTAGAGATCTCATGAAATAAACATAATTAAAATGAGGTCCCACGAGTTGTTATGTGAGACCAATAACTTGTAGAACCTCATCTTAATTATCTCTCTTCCATGGGATCTCTAATTGATTCTCCCATTTTCAAATCCTTAAAAGACATTATCTTGTGATGTAGCATCCATAGATGAATAATATAATCCCTCAAAGGTTACATCATAATCACCCTGGCCTTCCAACAATGTATCGTACTGTAGTTTTCATTTCAATAAAATAATTTAAGAAAATTATAATTGGTGAAGAACCTACAAGAGAAAATATATATTACATATAAACATTAGAAACCGTCAAAATTCATAAAAATTAGAAAAGCGTGGAAAAAAAATTCCCATCACAAAATTTGTAGTCTAAAATTACCTAAATTTAATGATGAATTTAAGGGAAACTAATATTTAACTATGTAAAATATATCTTTGACTATGTACAAAACAGAAGTTCCTTACTCATATATTAAAAATATTTGCATAGAACTGATGAAATAGAATCGCCACTGTTCAATAACGTAAATTCTTAGTTATTTATTTATCTCCCAACAATACTTTGAAAATATATAAAGTACTATTAATAAAAACAAAAAAATAACATTATTTGAAAACTTTCAAGTTAATGATTTTTCAAAAAGTTTTTGTCATGCACTCTAATGAAAATAATGGCTGGAAATATTAAAGATAGGTAAATATAATATAAGAAGATTTTTTATTAAAAATAAAAATAATATAATTCAGAACATCACCTTTAACTTTTTTTAATGAAATCAGTAAGAAGATTTTTAAGCAAATTCAACTTGTTCCTAATTTCAGCCAACATTCCATAGTCTTTTAAGAGCATCAAAATTGGGTATATCAGTGCAGTACCGTCTCAGGCCACCCTTCCAGAAAAATAGGGCCAAAAATATTGCGGAATTTTTTTTTTTTGAGTTTTTAATCTGATATCCTGGCCAGCCCCAATGTCTCGGGAAACTCAACAGGCTCAGACAAGAGATAATGGAATTTAACTCCTTGTATCGTTATCTTGAAAATCATAATGCAAATAATAACCTAGGAATTAATTAAAATTTGCAAAGTGGGTAAAATTAAATGCATTGTAGTATTTGGTTTTTTGCAAAGTGGGTAAAATTTAATTAACCAACTAATTGCAAGGAATCTTGATCCTACAACCGTAATCTCAAATCGCAACAAGATTAATTTATTAATTCGAATTTCTTGATTGAACCCAATTAGTTAAATGGATTTTCAAGCAATAGTTACAATTTTGTGAACATAAAAACTTGATACTATGATCCATAAACAAGCTAAGAGCCCCTATTTAACAAAAGATTTTAACAAGAATGCATATATTAAATGATGAACTCATACAAATAAAATAAAATATGTTCAACCTAATAGGTGGAATGTCAAGTATCCATACAAAAAAATCAACAAGATAAAGATAAATTGTTTCTACCATTAGCACACAAAGATATAAATTATTATTTAATATTAAAAAATTACTAGAACCTTTATAAATTGCAATACACATAAAGAATAAAGAATGGAGAACAACATTTCCTTTTAAAAACTCAAACTCATCCATAAAGTATCATCACCAAGAATGTAAAGAGTGTAGTTGTTGTTCTTCATAGGAAGATCATAACCAAGAGGAAGGAAGTGTAAGCCATGAGATTTGGAGAAGGAAAATGGAAGAATGAAAGAGATATATATGTGAGAGGATTTGAATGTGTGGTGTGTTAAGTTCCCAAATCAGAGAAAATGATTTCTGATAGAAAAAATTAGAAAAATGATCTCCAAAAATCCGACCTAATGTCTCCTGAATCAGGTTAAGCAAGCGGGCATCAGTATAGGCGCGGGTCTGGGTTTGCCCAAAAATATATCTGCATTTTTTATAGATCACGACTTCTCCATGGGCCCACCTTATATTTTCTTCTTCTTCAGCGTCTATTCATTGTAGCCCTCGCTGTCGGAGGCAACATTGAACTCATATATTTCCACTCTTCTTTTGCTTGGTTCTTCAGCAGGGTTCCCATGTCTTTGGTCTTTGGATGACTCTACAAGTAGAAATAAGATAGAACAACAATGAAATAACCCTAGAAATCAATGAATAAAAGTGATTTTCAAGTATGGTCAATGGACCAAAACTACGTCTCCATCATATTAATTTTATCAATTTAGGTGTATAAAATACTACAATTCAGAGATGTGTCAGTCTTCATTGAGAATTCTACAACTTGTGGCTCTCGAATGTAGTAATTTCTCTAAAAATGGGGTGTTCAAATGTCTTTCTCCCATAAATAATTGTAAATATCTTCCATCAGTGTAAACGCTTTTACGAACGTTTTTGAGTGGATACGTTCAAATGTATGAATATATAAAAAACTAAAATATTGATTTCATGTTTCACACGCAATGTTTCAAAGATACCCTAAACTCATGAAAAAAATTAGGTGAAAATATGACTAAATAAACGAACATCGTTCAGACCACGAATAACCTTCCAACTGAAATAGCCGCAAAAAATGTATATAATTTATATAAATAAATTACAAACTTGTACTCATAAGAAATCATGTGTGTAATTTAAAAAATATTTTAATCTGTTTTTACTCTATCTGCCTGCTTCTAATACCTTTTTAAATTAAAATCACTTATTTTACGGGTTTAAATTAGTTAAATATGATTTAGAGTCTAAACTTCTCTAAAATCTTTTAGTCGGCATCACAATATATCATTTAAAACAATATTGGTATGATATATTTTTGATATTTAAGTATGCATAAGGTTTCATGTCGAACCTGTAAATTTTTGAAGTGTATTATTAGTCCTATAATTTTACTATTGGTAGCATCATTAACAAAGAAATTCCGCTCAATCAATTTAAATAAAACTATACAGCATGCTCAAATATAAATATCATAAATAAGAATGTCACAAACAATTTTACATAAAAAAATCATTTATAGTTTTATGCCTTATGAAACAACGAGATGTAGGTTTTTCATTTTTTATTTTCATATTAAAGTATAATAATAAACTATTTCAATTTATTCCATAAGGTTTTTTTTATCTAACTGTGATGAGAACTCTTATTTAATCATCATTCTTTCAATATTTTATTTTTGTTCTTAACCATGTTTTTCAGGTAGCTTTAATTTAGTTGATTTTCATCCTTATGTGATAATATTATTTAATTAGTACGAAATAGAATCGGAACCTTGATTGATTGAAGGTATTTCCGTATTTGGAATATGATGGGTGAAGTCATGATTTTGGGTAATAATCCCATCGATGAATTTCAATCCCATTGATCAATTAATTTCATGATTTACAGACATCTTATTTGTTCTTATTAAATTAAAAATGGTATTCTTGTTGTAATTGGGGTTATCGACTTTCAATTTACAAGATGCAGTACGGGATCCAGGTGAGAAAATCAGCCATTTGCTCGAACATTATGGCAATCAATCTTTACTTTTTATTCTCAAATATGTGCTTATGGAAGAGCATGTATTAACCTGGCGGGTTGGCGTGAGTGGTAAGTAGGGGTTCGATCCCCAGCCCTTGCGAATGGAGCAAATTCACAGGCCAGCTGTCTACCCCCTACATGGGACTTCAGAAAAGCGAAGGATTAGTCCCACTTGACACGCGAGTGAGATACCCTTGAGAAATAAAAAAAAAAGAAGAGCATGTATTTAAGAGAAAGTTTTAGCTTGATGGCTTGATGCTAATGTATAAAATAATTTTTGCATCATATGATTATTTAGAACATATTTTGTCACCCTCATCAAGTGGGGACTAGAACTGAGTTGACCTTTTTTATATGATTATTTGGCCGATAAAAAGTTATCTTAAGACTCAATTCTAATATCTCCTACTACTTGTGTACCTGAAGACTAGTACTATTTGTGTACCTGAAGACTAGTTTTTGTATGTTGGGTGATATACATCAATATTTTCAAACCCAATGCCTACATTGCATTTGTGGTAAAAGAGTAATTAAGAAAAAATAAAATAAACAGTACATGACGGTTTATAAGTGGTTGAATAATCATCCGATAAGACTTATTTCACTACCAAAAATAGTTAATTAGAAATGGAAGTTAATAACATATTTCATCAATACAGACATATTTATGTTGGAAGTGTATTCTCTCTAGTCTCCACTTCCCATTCTCTCATCTTCCCTTCTATAACGTAAAAATATTTATTTTAGGGATCAGTTTTTTATTTCATCTTTAATTTCTACATAAAATTAGTTACATTTTGATATTTTATGGATGAAAAATTGTTCAATTTTCAATTTCATATGATATTTCAAAGATTAATTGCTTTCACTTGAAAAATAAAAAGTTTTGAACATTAAACCTTTGAAAAATCATATAAATTGAAAACTGATCCATTTTCATCCATAAGATATTAAAAGGTCCTAAATTTTGTAGAATCCAATGATAAAAAAAGTTGATCGCAGAAATAAATATTTTCGGGATAGAGGAGGGAAGAGTAGAGAGAATGGATAGTGGACTGGAGAGAACAACTTCCAGTTATGCTGCTAGATTAGAGATTCCTCTGTCACTAATCATTCAACAATAGTCTATTTTATGATGGATTTCTTATTCGTAAATCATATATTTTTTTAGTGTGTTTTATTCAATTGTACCATGTAATACTTTACTAATAAAAACTATTCCATACAATTTTTCATAAATTTTCTCAATTTCTCAAGCAAACAAAAAAATGGGCCCTATAAGTAATAGCTTAACATAATTCGCTACGTTGGTATCCAACGAATGTTATTACATGTTTATGAGATAACTTATAGAAAAATATTAACATGTACAGGAGAATGAACTTCTGTATATGATTAATTTAGAATATTGAAATTAAATCAAAATCTGAATAAAACGCCTCATTTTTAGTTATGTGACATCTCATATTGATCATACTATTATCATCTAGTAAATTGAGAAGTTGGCAAAAAGAGCTAATGAATAAAATTTTTTTGATCAGTTTAAAAAAAGAATGAAAATCTTAGTTAGATAATCTCTAACGAAGGACTCATTACTAGAACTTAGTGGGTTTAGTGGTTTGTTTTTTCTTTTCATTTTGATCAAATCACGTCATTCGTCTTGGATAGCTGTATAATTAAATGATTGGACGGGCAAAATTTTTCTTAGGGTCAGCTGTCAACTTATTAATTCATTACAGTGCAAATTGGCGATAGCAACTCTTGTTTCATTTTTCATGTGGTCTCGATATTAAAAATATTTTAACGGCATGTTGAATTAATAATTATTAATTATAAAAAGTGAACAGATCTGAACAGGAATTCATGTAGGTCATAGACCTTGAAGGGGGAAAACTATTGGGCTTTTACGAGAAAATATAAGAAGACTTGGCTTGCAGGCAAGACTTAATATAGAAAGACTTGTCTTGTTTTGTTATGAAATATTTGTCATTATATTAGATATGGAATTGTCACAAAGTGCAATTTTTTGAAGTTTGACCAGACATAAAAGAAGTGTAAATTAAAATATATAAATGTTCAAATTTTATTGAATTTTATTTTAAAAAATTAAGCAACCCTATCAATATGATCTTCCAAGAATTGATCATGTCAAATTTACAAATCACAAGATTTGTGGTGTTTTAAATTTCTATAATGAGATTCCAAACATGTTAAAGACACAATATTGGTCCATTTGAGTTAAATTGAGTGTCTAGACTTCAAGTAGAAATTGGTTGAGAATTTGATGAATTAGTCTTGATTTAAATATATTTGTGGTAATTATAGACTCTTTGATCTCGTTTCTCTCATTTGTTTGCTTATAGGTCGCTAGGACTAGGGGTGGACAAATTAAACTGAAAACTGAACTGAAGCAAATGAATTTCGGTTTTTCAAGTTTGGTTTTTCAGATTTCAGTTTCATCTCAGGGCTTAAGCAATTTTCGGTTTGAAGAAGAAAGCAAAAAACAAAGGTTGGCGAAGTTGAGGCTTCACCGAAAACATCATGGAGCGGTCAGCAAATAAAGTTGAGGTTTCGTAGTGCCAAAGCAAAGTTGAGGTCAACATAAATGTAAATTCTTACATTATGATTTGAGTCTACAATTCAAATTTATCTTCTTTCCACAAGTTTACTTACACTCACGAGTTTCATAACCTTGGTTATAGGTATTGATCTAAGGTCAACGAAAAGAATTTTTTTAATATACCTAATAAATCTAAAAGGAAGGATTAATAAAAAAAACTTAATAGGTTGTTCTTTATGTGATAAAATCACGTGATACCCATACCCATAATATAATAATTTAATTTTCTAGATTTTGTACTTTTCCATTGTTGAACTTGGATTAGCTGTAATTAATAATTATCACATGGCAGGAATCACTTTGGCAACTTTTTCGGCTTTAATGTCAACTTATTGATAATTAAGTGGCATTTTGGTGATAGCAACCCATGTTTCATTTTTCATATGGTCCTAACTCCTAAGTCCTAACATTATAATTTTTTAATAGCCTGTTCAATCATAAAAATAATTAAGCAAATATAGGAAGACTTATTACATTATAGGAAGACGTTGATTTCTCGTGAAAAAATATATTACCTTCTTTATTTCGGATCCCAAGAATAGATCATATCAATTTAATTATTTGTGTTGCTTGGGTATCAATTTAATTATTCAGATTCTTTGTATTAGTGATGGCACCAGCAAAACGTTTTTGCGGTGGGTGCATTTCATTTTCCTTAAAAGACCAATAAAAAGGGTTATATCTCAAGAGAATAGAGCAATCTTTGTAAAACAAACTAATCAACAATTTACTTTAATTTTTATCAATAACTCATATCATCTCTCTCACAGTTTATACTCAAAACAGAATATAAGATATAGATGATGTTTTCAGTTTTTAATTCACTTTAACATGTTTGTTTGCATTTTCAATTTATGTGTGATGTATAATTTGAGCCTTTATCTTTACGCCTTGAGTTCGAATGCAAAAATTATTTACCAAGGATTACAGCAAATGTGTGATCTCAGATGGTCTCACGTAGAGTTATTAATTAACTACCTAAGCTAACTAAATGCAATGCAAGAAAGTAACTATGTTACTAAACTAAACTGTTATGTTTTTATGATTTTTTATATATATGAAAGCAAATAAAAACGATGAATGATGAATGAATGCAAAGATGATAATAGAATGCTCTCTTGAACTATGGATAACATGCAAAAATATATCTTTCACAATTTTGAGGAATTAAGAGGTAAATAGTCAAACTCATTCAAGTAAAGACTCTTTCAAATGAATAGGTTAATGAAAATACCACTCAATGTAACCTTAAATAAATTAATTTGTCACTTGTAGAATTCTACCTACTTACACTCATACACATAGATTAGATAATTGTTTAGTTCTTTAGGCGAGTTCAATTAATGGATTTAACTAGTGCTATAAAAAATCAACATAAAAAAAATTCAAACTCACACATCAATCTCCAAACACCACAATTATATGAAGCACAATGGACTAAATAACTCAACAAACATGGTAGATAATAAAAGCAATAAAGACTTAACATACTTGGAAATTTGAAAGGATGAATAGAACTAATTTAAAACCAAATCAATATTCAACAATACATAGTCTAGATATCAACAAACGAAATTCGAATATATGAAGAACAAATACTCATAAACACAAATGAAAATTTAATATTATATTATTGAAATTAATAAAATTCCCCTAAAGTGAATTGAATGTTTATTTCATATCATAACATCATCTAAGAGTGCTCATTTCAATTAATCCACACTCCTTTCAAAGAGTGCTCTCTCTATTTTCCACACTCCTTTCCTAATCAATCACATGAGACAAATTGTGTCCTATCAAGTTAAGTACATGTCCTCATCAAAATGGTCCGTGATTTTGATTTAAGGTGAACTAGAAAGGAACCGTCAGTATGATACAATAGCCAGAGGCATATATCACGGTGAAAAATATATTAAGAATACTTATATTTATATTGTTTTTAAAATAAATTAAATTTTTATTAAATTTGGGTTATCATGAAATTAAGTTTTTTCAATTAATCCAATTGTTTCCTTTTAAAGGCACAATTCCTTGTCAATATCTTGTGACTTTTTAATAATGTTAGGAAAAATTGATTTTTATTCAACTGACTTTTTAAAAAATCAATCTGTTAGAAACATACTCGAATGATACATTAAAATGTCACATTGGTAAGATTCAAAAAATTTAAAATATATAAAGAACAATACGCATAATTATGAATAAGTATGTTGTGAAATGCGTGGCTGTCACCCAAGAGGGGGGAGGGGGGTGAATTGGGTGATAGAATAAAACTTAAAATTCTTTTTAAAACATTACTTCTTGTGCTTGATGAAGATGACGATAAATCGTGTCATGCACAAGTAAGTATGATGGTGTGGTGCTGGAAATGCGAAGATTAAAAACATGAAAAAGCACACACAGATTTATCCTGGTTCGGTCACTTCCAGACCTACATTCAGTCCCCAGGCTTCACCTGAGATTTTCAATCCACTAAACTTCTTGTTTACTCCAGGCACAAGGAAGCCTTTACACCTTAGGTTTTACGAGCACGGGTTCACCTAACAACCCACAGGTTTTGCAACGGGCTTACTTGCAAACCTTTACAACCGCAAGTTTTACAACGAGATCACTTGCAACCTTACAACCGCAAGTTTTGCAACGGGATCACTTGCAACCTTGGAGATTTAGAAAACCTCTAAATACTCCCCCTCACTTTTGTAATGATACAACACTGTTCTTCAAGCACAAAGCTTTAGAACAGCCTCTCTCAATTAGAGGATTTGATAATGTGTTCACTCTATGAACTGATTATGATAAACACTTAAGTACAAATGATTCTCTCAAGAATTCTCTCTAAGAATATGACAACTCTAAGATCAGAGAGTAGAAGATAAGAAGAATGTTTATTACAATATCTCAGACAGTAAGCTTGTTGTTCTTCGTTACACCTCTATGAATGCTTCAGATATTTCTTTTATACTCCATGTCTTATTGCTGAGATAGCTTGGACGGCAACTTGAAGTATGTCCGTTTGAATATAGCCGTTAATCCCTTGTTACCGTTGAACCAATTAATGCTCCATTAATGCTCAGCAGGGTTGACTTGCTTTATTTCTGAAAAGCAACTCTGACAACTCTGCACTGACAAAAAACATTCTGACACTGCACTGCTGTTCGTTCTGACATTCTGATTGCTACCGGAAGCAATTCCTCATCCGGAAACAACAACACTCAGTTCTGCACTTAACCGTTAGTCCAACAATATTAACACATAGTCACATGCAGTGGGAGTTCATTTGTCTATGGGAAGCTCTTTTACTTCCGGAAGCAATTTTGCTACCGGATGCACTCCTACTAGAACTATGTTATGACTTAGTGTTATATTCACTGACACTCGGGGTTGTCTTAGTTTGATAGACAGCGCTAGTCACTTAATTTACTCTAAGACTTCCGGAAGCAATTCTGCATCCAGTTATGTCCTAACTTAGTCTTTAAGATTTGATACTCTAATACTCTAGATTGAGTTCTGACTTAGTGACATACTTGCTTCCGCTGTGGGATGAGTCTTTCATCCACGAGCGCTAGTCCGAATCCATCCGGAAGTAAATCCACATCCGGAGGCACTCTTACTTGGGGTTCTATCTTAACCTAATTCTTTCTAAGTGTTTAACTGGTTCTTTCATATTTTAGTCTTCATCAAAACTTAAGATTCTAACATGTTGTTGGTGTTAATGGCTTTTGATTCTCCTTTTAGAAATTTGAGTTCTTTACTTATTCTTTTAGACGTTCGGAGTTCTTTATTTGTCATTTTCCCTAAAAAATATCAACTTTAAAGACATTTGTTTCCCATAAGTCTTTTCCCCAAAAAATGATTTAGACATAAATTGGACATTAATTTACGTTTTGGACTTGGGAAGTGATTTAACTGTGAACCAATCGCCTTAGGGGTTAACATCACAATTTTAATCCAAGGATTGCAAATAGGGTGCAATCCTGGGTCGTCTCACTTTGTGGAGTCCTTTAACTACCCTAACTTAGCTAAATGCAAATAAGGATTGACATAAAAGGGGTGTGATTTTCAATGTTTTGGAAATCATTGAAAGAAATTAATTAATAGATAGATAACACTTGTTTTCGTGATTTTTGATTAAGCAAAAGGAAAAAGTTGGTTGGTTTTAAATCAAGGTAACGAAAAGGGCTTTTGGTGGTGATTCAATAGTTCAATTACTTCTTTAAAAATATTGGGAGTTAAAACTTTCATCAAGTCTATTAGAAAAATCCCAAAGCAACCACTAAGGGTCCTCTAGCCCTAATTGATGTCAAATCAAACAATTAGTTGAAACTAGTCATCTCTTAGGGTTAAAGTTAAGCACCACTTGATGTGTATTGAATATAAGTTTGAAAACCACTTTCCTCTTGAGAATGTGCAAACACAACACCACAATTGAAACATTAACTACACAAACCAAGTAACCACTAAAGCAAACATAGTCTCATGTATCAACATAGGAAATAAAACATACATAACATTGATAATCAAACTTAATGTTCAACACAAGAATATCAATCCAACATAATTAGAAAGATACAACCATATGTCTCTAACACAAATACATAAGAGAAAGTGAAACCACAACTCTCAAGTATAAAGTATAGAGCATAAGATAAGAAAAACTCCCCTAAGTTGCCCATTGAAGCCTTGAACTATCTTCACACCACCAAAATCCCAAGAATGGTTAGCCACTCATGGTAGATGAAAGCTCAAACTCACCCAAGGGTGCTGCCATGGAAGAAGATGAAGGTTGGAGATGGTGGGTGGTGGAAATGAGGTGGAAATGGTAGTAGATGAGAGGAATGATGAGAGATTTGGAGTGGAATGAGGTGGATTTGAGTTGGGATTGAGAGGAATGATGGAAACCCTAAGAGAGCTTGGTATTTTCGACCTATGAGAGCTTGGGAGGAGGTTTGGGGGTGTTAGGAAGCTTATATAGGGTGTAAAAAACCTAATTTCGCGAAAGCTGAATTTTGCTGCAGAATCGGCGCCCAAATGGCGCCCACGGGCGTGCCAAGGGCGCCGCCTCCCTGTTATGGCGCCTAAATGGCGCCCAGATGGCGCCCGGGGCGCCATACTGACCATTTCCCCCCTTTTTTGCCCTTTCTTTGCTTTCCTTGCTTCCTCATTCTTGTGCTTTGCTTCCACGATCTCTTTGAGTGTTTTCTTCCATTAAACTACAAGAGATTAATACTTGAAGTAGCATCACAAAGTTCTCAAAAAGACGAATGACAATAAATCAAGTTAAATATGACAAAATTGCCCTTAACTAGAACAAATTCCAACAACTTAAGCAATAGATAGAATCTATGCTAATTAGGTGCAATTATCATCAAAACACGCATTAATTCGATGGATTTGGCCATGAAAAGATATGCAAATATATGATGCAATCATTTCTGTAACATTTTTGTTAAATACTGTTTCTAATTCCCTAATTAACCATTATTATAAGTTTTAGTTAAACAATTACTTTGCTAACTATGATAGAAAATAAATCTATCATAGTTAGAAAATGAACTTTCTAATAGTTTATGTAATATCCATGATAGGAAAGAATTTCCTAATACAATACGAATATTATCATGGATAATCAGCAGCTAACCATGTTAGAAAAGATTAACCTAACATGGTTAGAAGAAGGAGACAACCTAATGATAAAGTATAATAACCTGTCACTATTACTGATTAATCAATATTATAAAATCTAATTATTATTACCTCCTAACTATGATAGAAAAGACTTTCCCTATTAATAGGAACCTATCATAGTTAGAAAAGTACTTTTCTTATATTACAATCCATAATCAATATCTCTAGTTCTAATGTCCAGTTTGATAGAAAAATATGCGGAAGCAGATGCAGGCCTATACAAATTGGCAATATACAATTCAAAATAATCTATATAGCTTCTAATACCTAATTCCCTTTCCTGTTATCTGCGTCTGTGCATGAATACCTGCAAAAATGTCAGTAATCGTGAGATGAGACAATTTGTCCCAGTAATCACCGCTTAACTCACTATAACAGTGAGATGTGCGGTAGTGAGGGCGTCTAAAGGGTACCACAGTTTTAAAATCAATAATACATATATATATTTCTCATTTCCTTTCATCCATCACTTAAATCTTTCTGTCACGTCTCAATCAACTCAAATTCATCATCTCTACTCCCCATGTATCACTCAACATCCCTCAGTCAATTCCACATTAACAAAATTTCATCTTTCCATACTCCAATCATATAATACTACCACAACAGCCCTCACACTCACCTAAAGATGCATTGTGCCACCACGGTGCATTCAAGCATCTATTCTTCGCTATATGATTTGACACTGTGTCCCTCTCCATAATGAGGGGACAATTTCCCTCTCTGGCAATCTCCAGAGAGGGAACCCCAGTTCTGTTTCCATTGCAGAACGGGAACGGTTGGACTCTTCAATGCCAAACAATCGTAGGGGCGGTTGGGCTCTTCAATGCCAAAACAACCGTAGGTCACTTCTCTCAATAAGTCGACCTATGATCCCCGATCCATTCAATCTGTAAAGGATCCTCAGTACAAATAACTGTCGATTGGCCTATCGACAGTTATCATCGCGCGATGGTACATATATATCAGTGTCATGCAAACCTCACAATATCCACCAATTTCAATCAACATCAATATCATACACTTTTACCTTTTCCTTTCAATACCTCAATCTCAACTATTTAACTCCTTCCATCTAACTAACTATCAATACCCCTAACAGAAAAATATATGAACCCCTCACATCATACCCAAAATAAATCCAATTCAGTACAACCATCCACACCATCCAGGATAATACATATAATGTTTCAAATTTCTTTTATATGAAAATAATCGTGGTTGAAAGGCACCCGATAGCCTGTTTTGTATAAAAATAACCTTTCAAAGATAATATATATAAATAGAGGGTGAGAAAGGATTTTAACAATCCCCAACTAACGTCACCCTCAATGTTATAGCAAGGTTAAGTGTGATTACTTGTCGCCCTTTAGCACTCAATTGCTCTTCCTTACCATTTTCTTGTGGATTCTCTTCCAAATACTTTCCTCTTAGTTCCTCCTATTATTACATAGGGTAATAATAGTTATAAACAATCCTTCATATATATATATTTATATGTGAGTAATGAATAACGTCTCTCTCGAATTCTAATATTTTTACCCTTGCATTCCCTTTACATTTACTTTTCTAAAAGTTATTTGAATTCAATCAATGCAATCCACTTTCATTAAAAGAAATCACATAAACAAATAAGCACTTAATTACTTACAATACTATATTCTATACTCATATATTAACCTTTTTGCAACCACAAGTCATTTCACTTTAGAAATCAAACAACTAGTAACGATAATCATAACATAGTAATAACTCCAATGACAAATGATAGTCAAAATTACTCTTTCCAACTTCTTGAACTCTTAACATCCTTCCATCACCATTTACATGTAGATTCAATCATCGGCTTCAAGAGTAATTTTGCAAACAAGCATCAATAGTCAAAACAGCACATTCCCAACAGTGTAGAAATCAAAAATAGTTTCACACACCACATAAACATTCACCTAAAATCTTAGTTTAACAGCATGTGAAATCAGTTTCAAGCCTTCTTACAACACTTTTAATCAAAGATTGAAGTACTCATAATCCAAGCATTTAATAGTTCCTTTAGACTAATATCACACATTCACATGTTATTGCCAACTTACACTACTCCACAATCCACAACAACAATTCAATATATTATCAATGAAGCCAAGTCATTACTACATGCTCATTAATAAAACAACATGATCAACAACAAGGAATTCAAAGGGTTCCAACCTTTTACACTTATAATTTAAATCACAAGATACAGCCAAACAAAACACTGCCAGTAATAAACCATGTGATTCAGCCAAAACATGCTTATTCATCAATACAACTATCTTTATTAATCATTCTGCAGGTTTATAGCTTTCTTCACTGCATTCCCAAGATAATAAATTAGAATTCCTATAATTGTTCATGCAACAATATTCAACTACCAATATACATGTTCTAGCAATAGTCTAGCTAAGGAAAATTATTTCTCACAAACTAATTCAGCCAAAATAGAAAAACCCAATTGTTATTACTTCTTTACATGCCTAAACATTCATACACACTTTTAAATCCACTTCATATAGATCCAAATAGCTCTCTAAACATCCAAGTAGGCCAATTAAATTTCAATTCTAATTGAGTCAAACCACTATAACCTTAACTAGCAGCAACTTTATTTATATACTCCAATATGCCAATCAATATGGAATAATCAGATATTTAAGTAACCATTTTCTTACCTTTATAATTCACACAACATTGTCAACCACCAATTAGAGATGAACAAGAACTTATGAACCTATAAAATTCCCAAATCAATCAAGGGGATGTCATTCTTGCAGCAACACACCTACTTATATTTCTCAAATAAATTATATATACTAATTCCAAAAACACATTCTTATTTGTCTTTGTTAAAGCCATAAGTGCAAACAACACAATATTCATTACAACCAAACAATTCCCACTTAACTACATACACATACCCACTTATCCATAGGTTATTTCCTGCATATTTCCTAATGAAATCAGATTTATAAATCTGACTCCATTCAGTCAAAAACAAGAAGTTACCACACTACATTCAACAAAAACTCAAACCATCAAACCACTTCTCAACTTGCAAAGCCATTTCTTCATTTTACTCTACTCATGCTCTACTTCTTACACCAACTCAAAGGCCACTCAAGGCCGAAAAAGTCAAGCAAAACCAGAGACAAAACTAAGGAATTTCGAAAATCCCATATTACTTGAGCATATGAATAGATTTTCTAACTCTCTTTTACTTAAATCCATACTTACTCAACCTATACACAAATTTTCAGTCCCAAACAAAGATAACACCTAAATCCTTTCCACAATACTAAAAGTTGATGTTTAATCTTCATTTCAAACAAATTCCTAACTTAAAATCCCAAACCCTAGGTTTGAATCCCTCTCAATCTCGCTGAAATAAAGGAACAAAGCTAGGAAATTGAAGAAGAAAACTCACCATGACTTGACTCCAACATGGCTTGGCTAAACGAAGCCCGCCGTCGGCCAGAATCGCCGGAGAACGGCCACTGTGGTGGTTAGGCCGAAACAGAACAACCAAAAGGGAAAAGAGAGATAAGAAAGTGAAGTTGGAAGGAAAGCTTAACTTAAAGAACAATAGGGATGATAAACCCACCTTCTTCCGCCGCCGTCTGCCGCTCAGGTCGCCGGAGAACGCCGTCAGACATTGTTGAGATTGGGAGGAGATGAAAAGAAATCGAAGGTTAGAGAGGAGTAAAATCATGGGGAAGGAAGAAGGAAACCTAGGTGGCTTCCTTCTCCGCCGTCGCCGTTAACGGCGCCGCCACGTGTGGCCGGAGGAAGAAGAGAGGACACGAAGTGGAAGAAGAAACGGAGGGGGTCGGCGGCTAGGCAGGGAAAATGAAGAGGAATAAGGAAAGAGGTGAGTTTATATATATACTTTAGGGAAAATTACAATTAACTACCCTAAGGTTTATTCGTAATTATATTTCTAGCCCAGAAGTTTGTATATATTATTATATCTCTTTCTTTTCACCATATTATGATTTAGATTCCAATTAAATTTTCATGGAAGTTTTTATCCCCAATTAATTCTTATAACTGTATTTATTTAAATTCCTAACTAAATAAGATTTAATATTCATAAATTGCCCAAAAATCATAAAATTCTTCCCTAAAACCCTAAATTTTCTTAAGGACACCTCAATAATCTCGTATTATCTTTAATTTGAAAATTGGGATGTTACAATTTCCCCCACACTTAGACCTTTGTACTCCTGGACAAAGGGTACATTGCAAAGAATAGAAGATTTTAACAAATCAATATTCATCAATTTAGTATGAATCAATAAGCAAGAATATGCATAGTGAGAATTGGCAATGCAATTGGACATGACTTATGGCGATGAGAACTCTCAAGATAATAGTGTTTCACACTCCTCACCTAATGTAGAATTTGTCACTCTACTTGCTCAATAAACAATTTAACCATAGGCTTGTGACTACTCTAATATCTCCACTATGCATGCACTCATGACTGGATCAAGAGGACTTTGTGGGGTTGAAATGATGGAGAAGGCTAATAATGAATGATGAATAATGGAATGAAGTCAATGACCAATTATGCAAAAAATTATCCACCACATATAAATGCAATACAACAAATGGTAACTCAAGTCATAACAATTCCATACTAGCATACTACATGCCATTGTTTTTCTCAACTTTGTTTTCACAAGCACTTTGTGCTTCCTCTCTTTTCTTTTCACACTATGCCTTTGGCATACATTAGCACTTTGTGCTTTCACTCTTTTTTTTTTCTTGGCTTTCGGCCACATTTTATTCTTTCTCTCTTTAGGCTCTCGGCCTCTTTTTTTTTACTATGTAGCATGCTTTTTCAAATCATACAACAATACAAGAACAATGGAAATGCAAGTATATGCTATGGATGCATGTTTCCAAATTGGTCAAGGTGGAAGAAAAGAAAGTGATGGCCCAAAGGGGTGAAACAAAGGATATATTTTTTTTGGTAAAGTGTTTAGGTCAAAGGGTTTAGAAATGAATGCCTCAATCATATCCAAACATGAATGCATAAGCTTTGACTAAGAGTAGAAACAAATTCTAGAAATTGAATAATTGAGCAAGTCACTCTTGAAATGAATTAAAGGCTCAAAAATCCTCACAAAGGGCTACTCTCATGCCAAAGATAAGTCTAATTGTAAGGCCAATTAACAAAATGCATATGCTTGGTATTGATTCAATACTAACTTGTTGAAAATTGAGAGGTTCAAATACATGATTCTTTGCCAATTAAATTTTTTTCTGTTTTGAAAAATTTGAAAAATTGACAGTAATGTGGAAATGACACAAACCCAATGAATCAAACATGACTACCACAAGTCCCTCCCCGCACTTAAATCTTGCATTGTCCCCAATGCAATGTGGCGCAACAAGAGAATGACAACATAAAGGGGTTTTTATTGAATTGAAATTACAACTACACCTACTTTTACTACTAGGCTATCCCTCCCCCACACTTGGTCTATGCAAACAAAAGATAATACAATATGGCCAAAAGTCAGCTCAGATGCACAAAAGAAAGCGAGATGAGGGAAAGGGACAAACTGGCCTCATGGAGGCTTCAATGAAGACTCATGGTAGGGTTTGAGGAGGTGTCCATTGGAGACGAATTCTGTAACATCCTGAATTTTTTTTATTTTATTATAAAATTATAAAACAAATTAATAAATAAATACCTGAAATTTAACCTTACAATTAATTTAGAAAGTTTAGTTTACTTTTAGGGAATTTCCCCAGACTTTATTTCCATTATGTCACCGAAAATAATTAAGTATTTGATTTTAATTTGGAATGACTATAAACTTTCTATCAAAATGACAATATTTTAGGAATTTTTTTTAGAATGTGATAGAGAATGGAAGTGAATGAATCTTGAGTATAATATTTGGAAAGGAGCGTTTATGGATTTTCTAAAACATTATAGTGTCTTGTGAAAAATATGAGGGTCTCATAATTAAATTTACTAATTAAGAAAGTTCATCTAGAAATGAGAAGTTTAGAGTTTAAATTAAATGAGTATAATTTAATGTCAAATTAAAGAAAAATAAATTGATATGTACTCTTCAATAAAAGTAGAAAACTTCATAGGGTATTCTTGTAATTTTCTTCTTGGGCCATAAACCCTAAATTTCCCTTTACTATATAACATTCACTTCTTCTTCCTCCCTTTTCATGCGCAGCCACACAAGCATATATTTTTCTGTTCTTCATCGCCAATATCTCTCTTTCTCTCCTTATCTCCATTGACTTGCATTCTTCCTACCATCACCATTACCTACTTCATTACTTCCTCCTTTCTATCCAACTCGAGTCCTCTCCTTCATTGCCGTACGGACCGCCGTCATTCACAGTCCGCTGCCATGGCCGACTACGTTTCCGGCGTGATGAGCTTTTCATCCTTGTTGCTTATTCTGCCCTTCCTTCCTTTCTCTCCATTAAGCCATTGCTTCCCCAGTTCGGTTCACCACCATTTGTTCCTTCATTTGTTTTCTGGACATGAAGGAGGTCGGGGCCGCCATGTCCGTTGTCGTCATTCATCGCTATTCACCACCTCTTGATATGTGTTTCCTTTCTTCAAACTCCAACTGTAAAGCTTTTCATCTCCCTCTTTTGATTATCCATTCGGTACTCAAGTTTTATACCTCTCATTATTTTTCCAGTTTGTGTAATGTTTTACTAACACACTAGAACTCTAGAACGGCTTTGGGATGATAATTATAAATGTATTAGTATAGGTATGTTTTTGCAAGTCATAAAATTTGTTGACTGTATAAGAAAAATGAATTACTATTGGTATGGGCATGAATGTCCATGATTGTGGGAGATAAAAAGTACGCATCATAATTTTAAGGAGTAGTGAGCAAATAGCCATGAGTACTCATGATCTAGATATTACATCAAAGTTTTAATTAAAGTGTTTAGTTAAAAAAATATAATAATATAAAACTAGAAGGCAATGAGGGAATAGTTCTAATGTTACCGACTTTGTTTTATATGTGTGTGTATTAAAAGATGGTTTAGCAATATTCTGACTAGGATTATGATTATTTTGGGTATTGTGAAATTTGGTAGATTAATTTATGAACTTTAGATTGAATATTGGGCTATTAAAAATGAGCATAATTTATACATACGTATATTACGAGTTGGAATTGAGAGAATTTAATAGTAAGTGCTCTTGAACTAAAGTATGGGAAAAGAAATAATAATAATAATAATCAAAGGGGAACTGAAAGTAGGTAGATAGGAGTTGATTCTAAATCGTTTTCTTATATTGATTAGTGATTGACGTAATATATATATAGAGTCTGAGTGTTCGGAGTTGCCACGAGCATAAGCTGCATTATATTGGAATTGGTGCGAAATTACCAGGTAACTACTTTTACTTGTTTGCGTGTATGTGTGTGGTAGTGAGCATATAGGCTAGACGATAAACATGTTATTACTGTTGATGTGATGAGTATTGAATATTTTGTTTGAATTATGAATTGTTTTATACACCGAGTAATATATTAATAAAATTAAGCCATCCCGGGATGAGGTACCCTGTTGGTCCATAAGGCCTAAATTGAATAAAAATATTATTGTGAATGGCGCCCTGTTCAAGCGAGGGTACATCGGCCATCGAGCCGTGAATCCCTATTGAACCAAAATGTTTTGTTCAAGCGAGGGTACATCGACCGTCGAGTCGTGAGTCCCTATTGAACTGTGATTCTTTGTTCAAGTGAGGGTATATCGACCATCGAGTCGTGAGTCCCTATTGAACCATTATGTTTTGTTCAAGCGAGGGTATATCAGCCTTTGAGTCATGAGTCCCTATTGAACTATTATACCACAGGGACTAAAAAGAGAAAAACGTTATTGGGGAGAGCGCCCCCGGTTCAAGCGAGGGTAAATCAACCAAGAGTTGTGAGCCCCTATTGAACTGAAATATTATCGTGTACTTGATGATTATTGTTGTTGTTGGATTTTCTGGCGTAATATTATTTATGTTTAATTATCGATTATAAATGAGTAATGTTGTTTGTTATCCATAGTGGTTGATAATGAGGATATATATGTTACTGAGAGTTGGTATTTGATAGATACTTACAATTAAGTTATATTAAATGTTCATGCAACACTGTATGTAGCACACACCACTATACACGACATTGGCACACACCACCTTGCTGACATGCACATACACGTGAGCAAGTGGTTGTAGTTGCGATTCTGGGTCTACCCCACGTTTTATTATTTTACAGGAGCGGGAAGTGAAGTAGGAAATCAAGGGAAGGATACGGGACTACTCACTAAAGTGAGATGCTGACCCGTGTTATTGCCGCACTAGGAATTGCATATTTAATTTCATATTTGCATATTTTATAAGTCTTTATTATTCAGAAAATACTGTAGTTGATTATTTTTGCAGAATTTATATGCTTAACTCGGTGATGCGAACCTTTTGAATTCTGTTGCTGGATATTTGCATTATGTTTTAATTTGACTTATTTAGATCGATGTTGCCTAAGATTTAGCTTCATCATTTTTCTAACCATGATAGGTAGTTGACATAATTTAGATATTTAAATTTTTCTATCATGGTTAGGTGGTAAATAACAATGTAGGAAATATGTAATATCCTTTCTAACTATGTTAGCTGTCAATTAAGATCATTCCTTTTTCTAACATAGTTAGCACTATAATTATTTTAGTGAATTAAGTTAATTCTTTTTCTAACTATGTTAGTGTTACTAAGTAAATTCTTTTTCTAACATAGTTATTTTCTAACTATTTTAAATTAAGGGTTAAAAAAATAGAGTAAAAATGGTTTATAAGTGTGGTTGTTACAAATTCCTTGCCAGTATTCTCCTCAACTAGCTCCACCATGCCAAACTTGTTGACTTTCTTGATCTTGTATGGTCCGAACCAATTTGAAGCAAGTTTTCCATGACCATAACGGAAACGTGCTTGATACATGAGCACTCCTTGAAGTTCCGGTTGAAAATCTTGGAATCGTGGAGCAACTTAGTTCTTTCTTTATAGAGCCTTGAGTTCTCATAGGCTTGAAGACGCAACTCATCCAACTCTTGAATTGGAAGCATTCTCTCTTTTCCGGAGGCATCCAAATCCATGTTGCATTGCTTAACAGCCCAATAGGATTTGTGCTCCAACTCCACCGGCAAGTGACAAGTTTTCCCAAAAACAATTCGGTAGGGAGACATGCCCAAAGGGGTCTTAAATGCAGTCCGGTATACCCACAATGCATCATCAAGCCTATCACTCCAGTCCTTCCTTGATGGCTTCACAATCTTCTCAAAAATGTGTTTTACGTCTCTGTTTGACACCTCTGCTTGGCCATTAGTTTGTGGATGGTAAGGGCTGGACACTCTATGGGTGACTCCATACTTAGTAAGCATACTATCAAGAAGCTTGTTGCAGAAGTGAGTGTCTCTATCACTAATCAAACCTCTTGGTACACCAAATCTACTAAATATGTTGGACTTTAGGAACTTGGAGACTGTAGGTGCATCATCCTTACGTGTTGGAATAGCTTCTACCCATCTAGAGAGATAATCAACGGCAAGCAAAATGTAGGCATAACCCGATGAAGGTGGAAAGGGTCCCATGAAGTCTATCCCCCAAACATCAAAAAGTTCACAAACCAAGATTGGCCTTTGGGGCATCTCATGTCTCTTTGTTACAGTCCCCCCAAACCTTTGACACTTGTCACATGATTTATAAAACTCATAAGCATCTTTGAAAAGAGTTGGCCAGTAAAATCCAGCTTCTAAGACTCTCCTTGTGGTTTTGCTAGAGCTATAATGGCCAGCACAAACCATTGAGTGACAAGCAGAAAGTATGTCAGGGGATTCAGACTCTGGGACACATCGTCGGATGATCTGATCATTGCAAAGTCTCCAAAGGTGTGGTTCTTCCCAAAAGTAATGTTGGACATCTTTCTTTAATTTCTGCAACTAAAACAGAGACATATCTTCCGGGACAATTTCACAAACAAGGTAATTAACAATAGGAGCATACCAAGGCTCCTCCACCTCAACCAAACACAAAGAGGAGTCAGGAAAGTCATCACAAATAAAGTAGGAAAGATCAACTCCCCTAGTGTTCTTCACAAGTCTGCTCAAGTGGTCAGCTACCAAGTTGGCATTACCGGCGCGATCCTTGATGTGCAAGTCAAACTCTTGCAGCAAAAGTGTCCACCTCAAGAGCCTAGGCTTAGAGTGAGGCTTGGTGAACAAGAACTTGAGAGCTGCATGGTCAGTGAAGACAACAACAACAACAGAATGCAACAAATATTGCCTAAATTTATCTAATGCAAAGACAATGGCAAAAAGCTCTTTTTCAGTTGTTGTATAATTCCTTTGTGCACAATCCAAAGTCTTTGATGCATAGGCAATCACATGTGGTTTTCCATTGTGCCTTTGACCTAGCATGGCACCAACTGCATAGTTGGAGGCATCACATGCCAATTCAAAGGGCAATGACCAATTGGGAGCAATGAGAATAGGAGGCTCCAATAGTGCTTGCTTCAAGGTTTCAAAAGCTTGTATGCATTTTTCATCAAACACAAAGTTAACATCTTTTTGAAGCAAATGAGAGAGAGGTAATGCAATTTGGGAAAATCCCTTGATGAAACGTCTATAAAAGCCTACATGTCCCAAAAAAAGCGAAGCTCTTTGATGCAAGTGGGATAAGGCAAAGACGAAAGCACCTCAGTTTTAGCTTTATCTACCTCTATGCCTCGGTGTGAAAAGTGTCCTAGAACAATACCATGTGTGACCATGAAATGACACTTTTCATAATTTAAGACCAAATTCTTTTCAACACACCGGGCCAAGACTCTCTCAAGACTATGCAAACAAGTATCAAATGAATCACCAAAGAGGGTAAAATCATCCATGAAGACTTCTAGGCAATCATCAAGCATATCAGAGAAAATGCTCATCATGCATCGTTGGAAGGTACTCGGCGCATTGCATAGACCAAAGGGCATGCGCCTATAGGCAAAAGTACCAAATGGACAAGTAAAAGTAGTCTTTTCTTGGTCCTCGGGAGCTATAGGAATCTGAAAATACCCAGAATAACCATCTAAGAAGCAGTAGTGACTACGACTCGCCGATCGTTCCAACATTTGGTCAATGAATGGAAGGGGAAAATGGTCTTTTCTAGTGGCATCATTCAGTTTCCTATAGTGTATACAAACCCTCCAACTATTTTGCACTCTTGTTGGAATCAACTCATTGTTCTCATTTTTTAAAACTGTGATTCCGGACTTCTTAGGCACCACTTGGACCAGCGAAACCCACTCACTATCCGATATCGGATATATAATGCCGGCACTAAGGAGTTTTGTGACCTCCTTTCGCACCACATCGAGAATGAGGGGGTTAAGCCTCCTTTGAGGTTGCCTAAGAGGTCTAGAATCCTCTTTCAATAAAATCTTGTGAGTGCAAATAGTTGGGTTTAAACCCGGAATATCAGCTAAAGTCCAACCTATGGCCTTACTTTATCTTTTCAAAACATCAAGCAACCTAGCTTCCTCAATTGCACTCAAAGTATTAGAAATAATAACAAGAAATTTGTCATTGGAAGCAAGAAAAGCATATTTAAGATTGCTTGGCAAAGGCTTAAGTTCCACAGTGGGGGGTTCCAAAACAGAGAGAACAAGAGTAGGGAGAGAAAGAGTTATAGAAGCACTCCCCTTTGTAGACCCACTAGGAACAGGTAGACTAGGTCTCATAGACTTTGTAACTTGTCCATTGGTCTTCCCAAGGGCTGAACCAACACTAGGTTGGTTTATAGCAGCAACTTGCCTTGGGGAACAGTCATCCACAACACCTACATCACAACTTGAAACCAAGTTATTTAAGTATTTAAGTGTGTGGGCAGAAATCTTAGGTCTCAAATGCAAATCAAGAGGAGAGGGATTAGAAAGTGACCCTTGTACCACATGGGACAATTGGGATATGGTTCTTGTTGGAGTAAGGGCTATCCCCTTTGAGCTCAAATCATCCAAATCTTGGCTTCCAACATCAAATTCACACTCCTCAATCAATTTCTGACCTGCAACACTTGAAAACATATCCTCGCCAAAGGTATCATTACTTAAAAGAGATAGAGTAGACGAAGCAATGTCTACACTATCGGTTAGTAGACAAGAAGAAACCATGGAAATGGAAATCAAACAATCAATTGTCAATGGATCATGGTCATGCACATCAATACTCATGGAAAAGCAGGAATGAATAGAGGGAAGAGAAGAGAAATAAGAATCATAAGCATCAAAATCAGTAGAGCAATCATATGAATGCATGCTAAGCTCATGTTCCTCAATGACATCTTCTAATGAAATATCAATCACATTTAAAGCTAGAAGAGAATAATCCTCATGAGGGTGCCACATTGCCTCATACATGTTAAAGCTAATTTTGTGGTCCCCAACCTCCATTGTGATTTTCCCATCTTACATATCAATCATAGCAACAGCGGTTCTCATGAATGGCCTACCCAAAATGAGTGTGGATTCACAAGCATCACTAGTCATGTCTAAAACATAAAAATCAGCTGGGAAAACCAAATCTTTAACTTTAACAAGTATGTCCTCAACAATGCCTTGTGGATATCGAAGCGTGCGATCGGCTAATTGTAAAACAACACTTGTATTTTTTAAACCAGTAATGCCCAAAGTGAAAATTGCACTAGGCATCACATTGATGGCCGCTCCTAAATCCAACAATGCATTGGTGATGGTCATATTGCCAATAGTGCAAGGGACCATGAAAGATCCGGGGTCTTGGCATTTGACCGGGAGGTGTGGCTTAAAGAGGGCCGACACACTTGGATTCAATTGAATTCTCTCATTAGGCCTAAAATTTCTTTTATTAGTGCACAAGTCCTTTAAAAATTTGCAATAACTAGGCATAGACTTAACCAATTGAAAGAAAGGCACATTCACATGCAACTTGCTAAACAAATCAAGCATTTCTTTTTCAACATTTTCATCATGCTTCTTTTTACTTCTAAAATAAGATTTAGGAAAAGGGAGTTGAGAGATAGTTACCTCCTTGGTCGGAGGCTTGGCCAAGGTATCTTGGGTGTTGTTTTCCTCTCCTTTCTCATGGACACTTGGGAGCTTTACCCTTTTCAAGCCTTTGGGTGGTGTTGGGGGTTGTGCATCCATCGGTTCTTTCAAGGTGTACTTCTTTCTAGCATAGAGTTCCCTTTCCTTAGCACTTTCATAGGGATCTAATGACATGGGGCTCAAAGGAGGGCTTATGATTGGTGCTTGAGGGTCCTCAACCACTATCTCTTCATCAACCGGTTCCTCCTTATCTTCTTCTTCATTAACCACAAATTGAACACGCTTCTTTGGTGGAATTATTGGATGGAGTGTCTTTCCACTTCTCAAGTTGATGGCATTCAAGGACTTGAGATTTATCACCGTGTTAGAAGGAGTGGGGCCACTTGTTCTAGCTTAAAGTTCATTGAAGGAGTTGGAGAGCTTCATCACATACTCCTCCAAATTAGCATTCTTTATCTCCCATTGGGCCATCCGATTGTCTACTTTCTCAAGCTCAGATTTCATACACTCCCTTGTCTCATTAGCGTTGGAGGTGATCAAACTCTCCATGTTGCGAAACCCTATAGCAAGACTTTTGCTAACATCATCACCGTCACTTGGTGCCTTGTCTTTCCTCATTGGAACCATGCTTTGTGATGAATCTCCTTGCATGTTCCTTGGAGGATTGTCTCCTTGCCTCCATCTAAAGTTAGGATGTTGTCTTCATCCCTCATTGTAGGTATTTGAGTAGGGATCCCACCATTGATTGGTCCCTTGCCTTTGTTGGTACATAGCATTGCATTCTTCAGTCTTATGTGGGCAATTGCTAGAGAGATGCAAAACAGAAGCACAAATCTCACATGAAGGGGCTACCAACTCATTACCTTTAGGGCTACATGGTGAAGGAGGGCTAGAGATCCTATCCAACCTTGAGTGAATGGCTTTGATTACGGCCTCCAACCTATCAAACTGAGGCATATCGGATGAAGTGGTCTCAACTTTGTTCAAAATCCTTTTTGGTCGTCTTGAAGTGTGCTTTTGTTTGGCCAAAGCAAGTTTCTTAACCAAAGGCCATGCTTCCTCTGGGGTGAAGTCAATGAAAGAACCACCGGAAGCCGCATCCAACTTATCTTGATCCATCTCTTTCAACCCATCATAAAATGTTTGAGCCAACTGATCATCTGGGATTCTGTGATGAGGACACTTCTTTAGCAACTCTTGGAACCGTGTCCAATACTCATAAAGTGATTCATCCAACCCTTGATTCATATTGTTGATCTCTTTCCTTCTTGCAGAGGTTTTGGTAGCCGGATAGAATTTCTCCAAGAATGCTTGTTTGAGGTTTTGCCATGAAGCTAGGGCATCAGGGTCATATATTGGCAAACTCATATACCATTGCTTGGCCTTGCCCTCCAAAGTCAAATGGAATACCCTCCACATAACATCGTCAACATGAGCTCGTGCAGGTTTCATTGTGTTACAGTGAAGGAAAATCTCATCTAAATGATCGGTGGGCTCATCATCTTGCAAACAATAAAACTTAGGTAAGGACTGAATGAATAAACCTTTAATCTCATAATCAGTGTTAACTGTGGGGAAATCATTCATGAAGGGATTATGGTCAACCCTATTGGAAGTGGCATCCCTAATGGTCCTACGTTTATATCTTTCACCCTCATTGAACACTTGGCCTTATCCTTGGCCACCACCATAACCGCCTCCTTCTTACTCTTCCTCTTGTCTCTCATATTCCTCTTCCTCTTGTCTCTCATATTCCCCTTCCTCATTATTTTGTTCCATGTTTCTACTAGGTTCACTCTCAACAATAGTTTCCACGTCACTCTCAAAACTAGATCCTATTGAATAATGATGCTCAACTACTAGAGAAGGGGTAGATGTTGTTACTTTATGTTCTTTCCTTAATTTGGTGAGGTATCTCTCAAGTTCAGGAATGTCTGGTATTGGCTCACCCTCTCTTGGTTTGTTTCTAGTCATACACAAGGAACAGACAGCGAGTGTAGACTAAGGCAAAGTGAGATGGACCTGCAAAATTTATAGAGCAACAACACAGAATCTAACAAGCAAGCTCAAGTAATATGTTGCAAGAAGCAAATCAAACTATAAGTACAACCACAAGATAAGAACAATATATTTTTTTTTTCAAGTTTTATCAATTATGCAAAATGCAAACTAGATGAACTATATGCAACCTAAAGACTCCTTACCCCTTGTCAAACTTAATTGACACTTAGCTACCTTAGGGAGTCAAAAATGACTTCCCGGCAACGGCGCCATTGATTTAACCGTGAACCAATCGCCTTGGGGGTTAAAATCACAATTTTAATCCAAGGATTGCGAATAGGGTGCAATCCCGGGTCGTCTCACTTTGTGGAGTCCTTTAACTACCCTAACTTAGCTAAATGCAAACATGGATTGACATAAAGGGGTGTGATTTTTGGTGTTTTGGAAATCATTGAAAGAAATTAATTAAAAGATAGATAACACTTGTTTTTGTGCTTTTTGATTAAGCAAAAGGAAAAAGTTGGTTGGTTTTAAATCAAGGTAACGAAAAGGGTTTTTGGTGGTGATTCAATAGTTCAATTACTTCTTTAAAAATATTGGGAGTTAAAACTTTCATCAAGTCTATTAGAAAAATCCCAAAGCAACCACTAAGGGTCCTCTAGCCCTAATTGATGTCAAATCAAACAATTAGTTGAAACTAGTCATCTCTTAGGGTTAAAGTTAAGCACCACTTGATGTGTATTGAATATAAGTTTGAAAACCACTTTCCTCTTGAAAATGTGCAAACACAAAACCTCAATTGAAACATTAACTACACAAACCAAGTAACCACTAAAGCAAGCATAGTCTCATGTATCAACATAGGAAATAAAACATACATAACATTGATAATCAAACTTAATGTTCAACACAAGAATATCAATCCAACATAATTAGAAAGATACAACCATATGTCTCTAACACAAATACATAAGAGAAAGTGAAACCACAACTCTCAAGTATAAAGTATAGAACATAAGATAAGAAAAACTCCCCTAAGTTGCCCATTGAAGCCTTGAACTATCTTCACACAACCAAAATCCCAAGAATATTTAGCCACTCATGGTAGATGAAAGCTCAAACTCACCCAAGGGTGCTGCCATGGAAGAAGATGAAGGTTGGAGATGGTGGGTGGTGGAAATGAGGTGGAAATGGTAGTAGATGAGAGGAATGATGAGAGATTTGGAGTGGAATGAGGTGGATTTGAGTTGGGATTGAGAGGAATGATGGAAACCCTAAGAGAGCTTGGTATTTTCGACCTATGAGAGCTTGGGAGGAGGTTTGGGGGTGTTAGGAAGCTTATATAGGGTGTAAAAACCCTAATTTCGCGAAAGCTGAATTTTGCTGCAGAATCGGCGCCCAAATGGCGCCCACGGGCGTGCCTAGGGCGCCGCCTCCCTGTTATGGCGCCCAAATGGCGCCCGGGGGCGCCAAACTGACCATTTCCCCCTTTTTTGCCCTTTCTTTGCTTTCCTTGCTTCCTCATTCTTGTGCTTTGCTTCCATGATCTCTTTGAGTGTTTTCTTCCATTAACCTACAAGAGATTAATACTTGAAGTAGCATCACAAAGTTCTCAAAACGACGAATGACAATAAATCAAGTTAAATATGACAAAATTGCCCTTAACTAGAACAAATTCCAACAACTTAAGCAATAGCTAGAATCTATGCTAATTAGGTGCAATTATCATCAAAACATGCATTAATTCAATGGATTTGGCCATGAAAAGATATGCAAATATATGGTGCAATCAGGAAGTTAGGTTGAATGAACTGAACCTAATGCCAAATTTGTGTTCAATTGTTATCATTATTTGATAAGTTAAAATTGTTATGTATTGTTTTGTTAATTGTTATTATCATTTATATTCAACAAGAGATTTTTTGAAATTTTCTGTTACTATGTTGTAGATTCTGTTGTGATTTGATAGGTTAGTTTGTAATATGTCAAAACGAAAGTTATTGAACCTGGACCCAGCCTAGTCGGCGTGGAGAGGAAACATAGAAAATATAAGAAGTTTTGTTGTGTGTGTAATGGCTGCCGCCGGAGAAATAAGGGGGTGGGGAAATATAAAGTGTTAATTAGGATTTGGTTTGAGGGTTTTAATGGTCTTGGGCCTATGCCTTATAAAGTTTTTTTCTTGCTGATTGGGCCTTTGAAATATTTTCTTTTAAGGTTGTAATTTTTTTTAAAAAAAGTAATTGCGTTTTTATATTTTTTTAAAAAAATTGCGCAAGTCTTTGATAATTTATTATTTGCATTATATATGTTTTGAAATAATTTTTAAAATTTTTATTTTTCATTGGTCTGACTTCCGAGTTGATTCATGTCTAACCTTAGCTCGACTGGTTCATATATACTTTGGTCTAGGTTTAATGATCTTGGTCAAAACCATCATCTTGATTTCATAAATTTTCAAATAAAACACATTCAAGGTTTTTTTAATTAAAGGGACAAGAACTAATAATTTTAGCTTACAAACGAGATCAAAACTGCAACATTCCATCTAATGGGGAGGTGTCATACTACTAAGCTACAAGACTCTCGGTGCATTTACCATTATTTTGATACACAATTTAATCATAAACTAATACTCTAATAGACTTCAGTGATTAATAGAACATCATTGATGCTGGTATATTGGGAGATTTATGCCTTTCTCCCTCTCTAAAACACTTTAGACTTTATCTCCCCCCCCCAAAAAAAAACACCTTGGACTATCTATTCATTCTCTTTCTCTTTTTCCAACTAATAATTTTTTTGGGCCTCTTTCCTACTCCACTATTGATTCTTCTATATGACATACCATAATTGTCCATTATGTAACGGCTAAAGTATACTTTTAGTCCTTATGTATGCATCAAGTTTCAATTTAGTCCTTTATGTTTGGAAAGTACACTTTTAGTCCTTTTTTGTTAACACCGTTAGTTTAACTTAACAGAAAATGTTACTTAACAATTTTAAATGGTTATTAAATACTGAAAAAATGTTCAGATTAAAATATTTGAGTGTAAATATTCTTATATTTTCAAAATTTATCATTTTTGGTCCAGTTTCATTACAAAATAATCATTTAAAATTGTTAAATTTGCATTTTCCGTTAAGTTGAACTAACGGTGTTAACAAAAAAGGACTAAAAGTGTACTTTCCAAACATAAAGGACTAAATTGAAACTTGATGCAAATATAAGGGACCAAAAGTATACTTTAGCCTTATTTAAGAGGGCCCAACGTATGGTTACTAGAACACTCTTATCCACTTACAAAAAACACTTGACACTTGACACTGCCCCTTTAGCAAACAGGCTAGTACAGCCGAATCTCATGACCAATAATGGTAAGACATATCTTATCACATTCTAGTACTATTTAGCCGGATGATTAAAGTATACTCTTAATCCCTTATATTTGCATCAAATTTCAATTTAATCCTTTATGTTTGAAAAGTACACTTTTAGTCCCTTATATTTGCATCAAGTTTCAATTTAGTCATTTATGTTTGGAAAGTACAATTTTAGTCATTTTCTGTTAACACCGTTAATTTCACTTAACGGAAAATGTTAACTTAACAATTTCAATGGTTATTACATACTGAAAAAATGCTTAGATTAAATTATTTTAGTGTAATTATTCTTATAGTTTCAATAATTTATCATTTTTGGACGCAATTTAAATATGAAACAATCATTTAAATTTAAGTGAAACTAACGGTGTTAATAAAAAGGGACTAAAAGTGTACTTTCCAAATATAAAGGACTATATTGAAACTTGATGCAAACATAAGGGCTAAAAGTGTACATTCTAAATATAAAGGACTAAATTGAAACTTAATGCAAACGGACTAAAAGTATACTTTAGTTTTAGCGGGATTGTTTTTTGACCAAAGCCTTAGCGGGATTGATAATTAGATTTTTCAATAAAAAAGTAATTCATTTTCATTTTTTTAATACAGTTTGGTTCCATTTTTGAATTTTTGTATTATCACAAACCTTATCCATAATACTTATCCATATAACAACGATTTTATTTTATTCTCAGAATTATTTTGTTCTTTTCTTTTCAACTAACATGATATACTTTTAACTTCATATGGCTTAAGAAAAATAGTTACAAGTAGCTTGTATATTCATAATGGAAAAAAATAAAACCACTTTAAAAAAACTAGCATTCAAATAAATAACCCCTTTTATTTACCTTATACCGTCTCTCCCTTGTACACTATAATTAATAAGGAATTTGTAGGGTAAAAAAAAATATTTAATGTTATTGACTTTTCGGAGAGCTTCTTATGTCTAAGATAAAGAAATATTTTAGAAAATGATATAATAAGGATATGAGGAACCACCATTCCCCCAAAAATTTTCATTTCATAACTTGTACCTAATGTGTTAAATTGAAATATGTATGCCATGAACTTACCTTTTCCTTTCTTTCTTATGGCCACAAATAACAAAGGGTTAAAGCGTTTTTTTCCTAGAAGTAACTGCAAAAAATAGTTCTCCGGAAGTAACTAGAAGAGTATTTTTTTCTGCGGAAATAATTAAGTCATAGCAAATTTACCACAAACGTTAAAAACCTTGCTTTTGATCGATAATTTCTCCTTTTGTCTCACTAACGCTGACATGGCATTGACATCGTATATACGTTATCATTTAAATTTTAAATGTCCATTTTTGTATTGAAAGTAACCATCAAGAAGTGTTTTAGAGCGGAAGGATCCAAATTATAGCGATTTTTTTAGTTCCAGTAATGCATATCCTAATGGAAGTTCACTTTAACCATTAAATAACATGTTACACTCCACATTAGATCCAATACTGCATCACATCGCATAGCTCATCAGTGTAAGCCATTAAAATAACATGATAATTACCATTGGTTGGATAGCCTCACCAAATCATGATAAGAATTATATTATGATTATATTGGTAGTTCTAACATGTTTATTAATGTTGGTGAAATATTATAGATTGATGAATCTACTAGAGGTTTGAGTTTGAGTAGAGTTGGACTTGGGTGGTTTTGAGTTGATCTATGGCCTAATTAATTAGGACTTAGTCAATCTGTAAAGTTACTAGGAGGTGAATTGTTAGTTAATAATGAAAGAGTGGAGAACAAGATTAAGGGATGGAAAGGCGTCAACTCTTTCTGTTGCAGGTAGAATTACTTTGACGAAGGTAGTAACAGGATCGATGACAATTATTTATCCAATGCTACATGATAGAGTTCCAACCGGGGTACTAGAAGAGGTAGAAAGGATGCAGCGAAAGTTTGTGTGGGGAGATACGGAGAGTGGTAAGATGTGGCATGCCGTATCAGTAGCATGGGAACAATTGTGTAGACCCAAGAAACAAGGTTGGGTAGGTATTAAGTCTCTAAGATCAATGAACGAAGCTTTTCTTAGCAAAATTCTCTGGAAACTTCATACCGATCCTACTAACCTATGGGTGCAGGTATTGCTAGGGAAGTATGGAACAAATTGGAATTTAAAAGAGAAGCTGGTAGCAATGAAGTTTGATTCAAGGTTATGGAAAGAATTATTGCATGCGTATGTGGGATAAATTTGATGTGAACATTAAGAGATCGCAGGGGCAGAACCACTGGGATGAAGTCTCATGGAAACTAACACGCAATGGAGATTTCACAACCAAGAGTGCATATCAAGGATTGAGAGGGGAAGGTGCTTCTCATACAAAGGAACCTAGACCAGAATCCAGAAAATTAAAAAAAAAAAACAAAGTATTAGAATTTTTATGTGGAGGTGCTTTCACTGGATAATCCCTACAAAGAACATCACAAAGAATTGGGAAAGTGGAGCACGTATGTGCCAGTATGCCATCAACAGGAAGAGGATGTGATTCATGCACTGCGTGACTGTAAGGTGAACACTGATGGAATGATACGAGAGGATGGAACTACTGAATGTGGAGTAATAATAAGGGGTGATGAAGGAGAGTGATTATACGGATTCACTTTTAAGTTAGAGACCATAGATGTGTTGATTACAGAAGCTTGAGGTATGGTCAAAGGATTACAAGCTTGTTGGAGCATGGGGACTTAGACAAATTGAAGTGGAATTTGATGCACTGATGATGTTAATCCAAATGCTGAATAACCAAGAGTACAAGAAATATCAAATGGATCCATGGGTGAGCATCAAAGAATTAATGGAGCTATTGGCGTGTAGAATTTTATCACACATGGCGTGAGGGAAACAAATGTGCAGATAGACTTGTGGCTTTTAAGTTAAAGGAAATCTCAAATATACATGGGCTTTTGAGTCCACCTGAGGAACTCAAGAAGTTAATACAGGAAGACCAATAAGGCATTATGGCAGCAAGACTAATGATCCTGACATTGTAATTGGGCCTTCAGCCATTCATTCATCAAAAAAAGAGTTAAAATGATAATTAAGTAATATCTACCCTTTTTAACAAAAAAATATTGTCTATATTAATGAATTTTATTTTAGTCAAACCAATAGGTCAACATTAAGATTTAGCCAGCAAATAATGAATCGGCATATGAAAGTTGAGTTTAAAAATAGAATGAAGGTTTGTGCAACAAATATTTTGATTTAAAGAAAGGTTTATATATATATTTTCAAAATAGATGAGATATCTTTATAACTTTTTTTTGGCCAACAAATATCTTTATAATTTTAAGGGAAAATGCCATTTAAATCCCTCCGAATATACAAAAGGACAATTCAGGAACTCAAACTTCAAAAGGACCATGAAGGAACTCGGACCTAGTTGACATTTCAAATTTGTGTGAAAGGACAAAATTACCCCCATCATTAAAAAAAACATTTACACCGCACCTGTTAACAATTGAACTTTGGGCATTAACAACTGAACATTAGGCATTGACATTTTGAACTTAAGAATTAACTTCTTCGTTAACAAGATAACATTGGTGTTAACATTTACACTGCACCTGTTAACAATTGAACGTTGGGCATTAAGAACTGAACTTTAGGTATTGACATTTTGAACTTAAGAATTAACTTCTTCGTTAACAAGATAACATTGGTGTTAACATTTACACCAATGTTATCTTGTTAACGAAGAAGTTAATTCTTACGTTCAAAATGTCAATGCCTAAAGTTCAGTTGTTAATACCCAAAGTTCAATTGTTAACAGGTGCGGTATAAATGTTTTGTTTAATGATGGGGGTAATTTTGTCCTTTCACACAAATTTGAAATGTCAACTAGGTCCGAGTTCCTTCATGGTCCTTTTGGAAGTTTGAGTTCCTGAATTGTCGTTTTGTATATTCGGAGGGATTTAAATGACATTTTCCCTAATTTTAATTAGATAGAGGGAAGGTCATTTTATTCTTTTTCATATGCTACTGCTCTCTACTTTCCCAGCCCTTCGTTGCCCATAGATCCAATTATTCTATTATTTAAAACAATTTTATTTGTAACATGTGATGTTAAATACTGATATCTCTCCTTGCGCATCTTATGCGTTCATTTCTTAATCAATCACAAAAGATATAATAAATGATTGTGGTAGGGTCAAGACTTAATTTTTTTTTTTATTTCTCAAGGGTATCCCACCCGCGTGTCAAGTGAGACTAATATTCGTTGTTCTGAAGTCCCATATAGAGGGTAGACAGCTGGCCTGTGAATTTGTTCTGAAGTCCCATATAGGGGGTAGACAGCTGGCCTGTGAATTTGCTCCATTCGCAAGGACTAGGGATCGAACCCCCAACCGCTTGCTTAAGGGACGAGAGTACTTACGACTCACGCCAACCCGCCAGGTTGTCAAGACTTAATAATTTCAGTAGATGTCCCCGTCAATTTGGTCTGTGTATTTTTAATTTGTGCAATATGAACCTTTGAAAGAAACATGCTATGGGACTTATTCTCACAATGTGAGCCATATATCAAAACAGTTTTGAGAGAGAGAAAAGGAAAGGGATGTTCAGGATAATCTGAAACTATTAATTTTAGTATTTTTTTACTAAAACCATTAAATAATAGTTTAAGGCGTTATAGTATAAATTTTGTCAAGAAAAAATTATTGAGTTTCCTATGAGATTAAAATAATTATAAATTTTGCCACTCATCTTTAATAATATTTCTATTTTAAAATTTGGTCATTAAAAAATCCATGTATTTAGTATTTTTAGTACTCATTCTTTCAGTTTTACATTTTGATTGTTTTTTTCAATACTTCTTTTTGATATATTAGAACATGTTTTCTAATATTGTAAATATTGAAATCAATTATTGAAAATATTAAATTAAGTACTGAAAGTATTGAATGATAAGTATCAAAAAGTCAAAGCTCAATACTCAAAAATTTAAAATTGAGTGATGAAAAATAATTCTAATTTTTAATTTAAATTAAATAAACCAGGTCCATTTTTGAAATTTCAAATTTTGTCATTTTTAATTATACATTATATCGTTAGGTCTTTCAAGTTTTAATATCCTTTTCCAATTCTTTAATTATTTTTCTTATAATAATAATAACTAGAAAATGCCTCAAATTATTTGAAGAATAAACACTAGACTTGGCAAATAGATTCCAACATTCTCTAACGATTGAGCCTGACTCTTGCTAATAGTCACTTCAAAATATATGATGATTGAAAATTGTCTTCTATTCATTTTGAATGTAATAATTGGCTGTTCTTAATTGACTCTTCCAACATTTTAGGGCCTGACTCTGTTTGATGCTCGGGACGTATTTATTTTGATAGAATATCACACAATGTCCTAATATGAAGATATTTATATGCTCCATGTTAACATGAATCTTATATAATGCAAAAATAATTTACTTAGCAAATTAAATTGTTATAAAAGATTGAAATTATACTATGTATGGTAGTTAAACTACCATAAAAACAAAATAAACAAAATAAGAGTTAAACTTCATCCCAACCTCCCTATCCAAACCCCCCCCCCCCAACCCAAAAAAAGCAAAGCAAATTTCTCTAACAATAAATAATAGCACCGTTGAACATTAATTGAGAATGAAATGGAGGAAATCATCTCCAAAATAACCTCTCTTACTATCCCTTTTTGGTATTCCATTTGATGATGGAATAGGGACAACTTGCAGAGACCAATGAGTTTCCAGAGACCTGTTTCATTTGGCACCTCATGTATGTCTGATGACTTGCTGTGCCCATAAGCCATACCTTGTTAGTATTAAAACTGCCAAGTGATTCAAGCCAAAGCACATACTCATAAATTCAAAAGTCAGTTATCATAATGACTTATTATAACTACTAAACATGCTTTAGAAGTAATTATAACTCAAAAAACTATATAGAAGAGCATAAGCAAATAATGCCCTCCCCCAACCATTCACTATCATAAGTTTCCTTGCAGAAAAATAAATTAATCTGTATAGTCAGACAATCATTCACAATTGAGTAGATCCTCATATCTCTAATTAAAAGATGCTTCTAAATAAATCTTGAGATGTGTATTTGAAACGAATGAGGTGAGGTACAAATTTATTGTGTTTGGAGTGCATAGACTAATTCATACAATTGCAATTACTTGTTGACACAACTGAATGCTTTTAGATCAGCAATTATATTTTGTGTATTAATTGAGGGACTAATAGTTAAGAATAGTAATACTACTATTTTAGTTGCACCATCACCACCGGTAACTAAATCTCATGCCTGAACCAAATCAATTTAATCTTCTTTATTTTTCAACTGAAGAACTTTTCTATTTTCCGCCAATAGACTTTTTGACTCCAAAGGATATCCTACCAATATCTGAGAAGGTATATTTGGAACACCAGATATGAAACGTGAAGGAGCTTTGTAAACTCTATGAATTAATCTGTAGTTAATCGTTAGGAATGTAAAGAAATAACTACAACAATAAAATAAATATATAACTATGAACAGGGTAACTAAAGTAAAAGTTACAACAATATTATTACTGATTTTATATAATCATTTTGATTGCAATGAATCTTCTAATTCTTCTTCTGAGCAACATCAATGTATATTACAGATATGATCCGCAAAAGAATAGGCTAATGTTACATATATGACAAATGGCATTTTGAACGGATAGTATTATTCAAGGAAAGCTTTGGGAAGAACCTTAATGGCATATATAACCACGGCCATGATGTCACAATTTCTGCATTAAACAATTGCTGAAAAAGCAATGAGAAGTTACCATATTTTCATATCATCTGCTCTTGGGAACTAAACTTATCCTGCTTAGTGAGGGCATAAAACAACACTATTGATGTTTTCTTAGCCAGCTTGACTTCTTTGGTTGATTAGAAGAAACATTTTGGATCACATCAATGTGTGATTGCTTGTTACTATCCAGTGTTTTTTGGTTAAAATTCAGAATCTTCGTGGCCCCATTTTCTGAGGAATGTGTAGGCACTGAAACATTTTGCTCTGGAGAAGCTGGCACTACTTTGTTGTAGTTTACTTCCTTCAAATTAGAACTTGTACTTGTACACCAGTAGCATAAAAAGCAGAAACAGATTGTTGAGTGATATATATCATTAAGCAGAAACAGATTCTTGAGTGATATATATCATTAAGCAGAAACAGATTGTTGAGTGATATATATTAATTAACAGGATGTACTCTCTTCTTCATAGGTCCTTTGGCAGAAACTTTACTTACTGGCAACTCTTTGGTAGCACTACCATTTCTTTTGTCCAACATGGGGTTTTACACTCTGATTATGTCCAACCAAGGAATTACATATTGAATGCTATGAGTAATATTGTGATGTCATAAAAATTGTTAACCTGGCATGAAAATACCTTAGTTGTTATAAAACAGAAAATTTAAATAATATATATAAGAAAGGTTGTCATATAATCAAGATATATAATCCTAAACACTAAGTGACCAATTCATACTTATGCTTAAATTTAATATTCACAGGATCTCCAAGTAAGAAAAATACCTTAATAATATAAAAATCAACTTATGCTGAAACAGATTGTCAAGAAGCTTCAGGATGGTCAAAAAAGAAAGTCAAAGTTGCAGTCATGCATGCCAATGCTTCTGATTATGTAAATGTAAAAGTAACATCAAGCGCCCCCAAAATCTGTCCAAATACAATCAAGAGAATCACATTAATTGTTAGTGAGAGTAGGTGCACTATGTAGTACATTCAGTACAATCATATAGAAAAAATAAACCAATATGAATGAAGGTAATAGAGGCAGATTAGCCAAAAAGAACTGACCAATGAGGTGATCGGATACAGGATTTTCTATGAAAAGCCAAAAAACAAAACAAACACACAACTTTGAGACAACCATTGCCAAATCAGTGAGAGTAAATATAAATCAAAGAAAAAAAACAAAGAGAAGCAGAATAAAAAAGAACTTTGAGCTTCAGACGGACAAAGATGATTTACATCATCATGGCCACCAATTCTAACCAAGAATAAGGAAAAATGGAGGAGATCAAAGAAGCTCACCAATGGATCCTTAACTTCTCTCCGCCACTTTTTTCACAGGCGTCGTTCGTGGGGGAAAAATAGTGAGGGAAAATAGAAAGTGAAGAATTAGAACAGAGAGAGTGTTAGAGAGAGAGGGGGAGTTACGATTTCGGTGAAGAAGTGATTTGAGGATGAAGGAGGGAGAGTTATGGGATCACGATGGTTTTGGGGATGAAGGAGTGAAGGGAGAAAACTGATCAGGCATTTTAAAAGAAATTAAAAGAAAACTAGGGTAAGACCCCGCGCGATGCGCGGGATACCCGACTATAAAACAATTTGAGAGTTCAATATTAAAATTGTAATTTAGATGGCATAGGCCATTTAGAAACTGTATTAAGAGCTTTAATTTTTTTCCTTTAGTATTTTAAATAGCAACATTTTATTGTAAGCTAAATCTAAATAACAAATAATTTCATTTGATCACAAATATAAACTTCAAAATAAACAAATTCTATCATATCATAACATTATTAATTCAATGTGACAAATACAACAACAAAGAACAACTTATTTCTCAGATATGGTACCAGGCCTAAATGAGAAAACAACAACACCAGAGGAAACAACATCATTTGCAATCCACACTCTCATGCGTCATGCTAAAGCTATACACATGGTCCATTGGGGGTTTACTACCCAGTCATCTTGCACTTTCATATATCTAGTTGCAACGGCTTGCTGATGAGAGGAATCCCAGAGTAACTTTGTCCAGCACTAACCCTCTCCACCATGACCATTCTTGCCTCAAGCAATTCAGGGAATGATGGTTCAAAAAAGACTCTTGTTGCATTGTGATAATATATCAAATTTGGCCACGCTGATATGTAGTCCAACCAAATATGCTAAATTAGAAGTTCAGTCCTAAAATTTAGATTTGACATTTTTTTTCCAAATGAAAAGTCTTGAAAGACTCTTACCTCCTTTCGTTAACACACCATACTGCACCAAAGTCATAACATTTTCATCTTCTTCAACACGTTTGTAGCCCGTCAAGGCCGCATCGGCACATGAACCGTGTAAAATACAAATGAGCATTGTTGGTTCCCTGAGAAAAAACACTTAACTAAGTACAAACAACCTCCAATAACTTCTTTTTGATTTGATAACGTATTCACTTAAAGGGAATTATAAATAAATCTCCTAGTAAGGATTTATACTTTGTAGAAGACACATCTCTATTGTCAATCACAAGAACTGGCTCCCTAAGAGTCATTCCATCAACATCTTCCATTCCCCTCTCATACATAGTAACAACAGTCCCAAAAACATCTATAAACACATTACATTCACTAAGAAAAGCATCAAAAATAAAAAAACGACAAAGAAATATGTCATCTATACAAACAAACAGAGTTTAACACATTACGTACCTACTAAACCATGGGGCCTTTCATGATCATGCATAACTTCAGAAAAAGTGACCAAATCAAAACAATGTGTATTTACAATGGGCGGAATTAAAGAAGTATAATTTGTGATGCGTTCAATCTCAGTATGTCCATTGACATGAATATACAATGTCCTTGGTTCAGTGTTCTCCGTCCTTTTCACGTCGAAGTTATGGAGGCGGAGTATTCTCTCTTCAGCAAACATATGACGGGACGCCATTCTCACCGTGTAATCATCCACGACAAAAAGTACACGTATTTGCTAAAATTAAGAAAGAAAATTGTATTTTAAAACTTCTTTAATAGCTAGTGCCAAACTAATCAATGTAACAACTAATATCTATATATATATATAACACTCACACTTGCATCAAACACTATCAAGTGAATCGCTTCTTCTTCAGACATAGGTCGATCTGGCCCAAGCGGATAAAGCACAGTCATGATACGTATGATACGATCAACCTTGATAAAAATACTGTTGGTGTTCATACCCATCTGCAGATCTCTCAGCATAGGACTAGCCTCCGTGCGCTTCCTTTTTGAGCTTTGGCTAGCATTTACCATGATGAAAAAAGTGGACGAAGATATTTTAGAAAGATTTACAGAAGAAATGAAAACAATATGAAGTAAATGGTGTGCAGAAAATGATAAAGAATACCAAACAAACGCCGTGCATTAAATATGAAAACGTATAACCTTTCATGATATGGGTCATTTCTCTTGGAATAGCAAGCGTCACATATGTTGTGGATCAAGGACCTAGGCACAAAAGTTGCAATTTTAATTTTTTTTATACGTTTATACAATGGATTCACAATAACAGAACAAATTATTGAATGAATATCATAATCGAATCAAAATTATTTTTTCAATATGTCTAGTTTGTCATAAGTTATTTTACATCTATAGTTGCATTGTAATATAGTGTCATTCTAAAACTCTTTTTTTGTTGCTAAGTTTTTTTTGCACGTTTCTTCTATAAACGTTTTTCAATTCATATATGATGTCATTGCAATTATTTGATATGTAGAATGTATTATAAAGAAACATTGTTGCATAAAGTAATTGATGACTCGATAGATTCATTGGACAATTTAATTATTGTTTGTATGTTTTACACTTTCATGATAGGCGATTAAATCAAAAGGCAGCAAACAGAGGGAAAAATGAATAAATAATGCAAAACAAAGATAGCATCAGGTCCCTGTTTTCGAGATTTCATCTCAAACATCAACGTTGAAGCCACCAATTCTAACTGAAAAGGCGTCAGAACCAACACCATCCAAGACATCCCCTCAATCAAGATCACATTAAAACACACTTTCACATCCAACAATAAATCATCTGTAAACGCTTTGATTTTTTATTCTACCTTTTTTTTGGACAGTGATTTCTTATTCTACTTGATTGTTAGCAAAAATAGATGGAAAATGAAAAAAAATCATAAAGCACCCAACTCTACAACAAATAGTACAGCCAAAAACGGAACAACATAAATAACCCAACAAAAAACATTAAGAGCAAAAATCGTCCAAACATAGAAAAACAATCAAATATGCCACAAAACAGAAAACAACAATGAAACACGAATTTCAGACATAAATTTTAAAATAATAAAGAGTTATATCTTATTAGCATCCAGAAAAAGTACAATCATTCACAAAATTTCTAATACATGAGCGTAAACAAAATAATACATTTAAAGCTTCAATAAACTGTGCAAAAGTAGGTGATAATGAGAACAATTTTCATTCAGAATTTTTAAATTATACATTTTTAATTTAAAGACAACGGAGCTTAGAAATTGATTGATTTTGATTAATGTTTACAGAATATCTGAATTCACACATTTTTATCTTCGTATTATTCTTTTAACTGCGCACTATTTTTTATCTTTGTACTGTACTATTTTATAAATAAGCATAAACACGCAAAGTTAGCGCTAATTATTAAATCGGATCACATAATTTTCAACAATTTTAATAAAAAATGTTATTTGTTTTTTATAAAGCTTGCATTAGCCACACCAAAACGGAAATCAACTACAGAGTAAACAAATCAAACATTATGAAGGATTTAAGATTATTTTTTTCGTGATTAGTTAATGGCGTAAATATTATGGATCAATTGATGAGCACTTTACATAGGTTTTCGAGTTTCATTTATAAAATCGTTAATGGTTTTCTCCATATATATTAATTGAGAAAACACTAATTTCTAACTATTAATGCATAAGGACTTGGTCAAAAAAATTGCATATCGAGTTTTTGGAACATTAAACATTATCTACTACTTTATTTTCTTTTATTAATTCCTCCTTTTTTCGACATGTATGAATATGAGATATTAAATCAATATATGATATTGGATAACTCATTCACTGAAATAAAGTGTGTAGGATACAATAAAAGATGAGACTATAGAAATATTAATAATAATTACGTCATTCGTCACATATTATATTGTCTGATATCACAACATGCGAGAAAACGGTAGCACTAAAAACATAAATTGTATGCATGAACCTTACATAATAACTATAATAAACTGTCTTCCACAACAAAACACTGATCATTAAAAACAACTTCTTTTTCTTGATGCTTCAATCGGACCAGGGAAACTCTGCTTCATCAACTGTCTCTTCTGTACCACCAATTGTTGCGTCATCTGTACCAGTTTTTGATTCACCCTCTGCGTTCTTGTCTGAGTACTGTGTTGAAGTAGATGAAATTACTGAAGCAGATGTAACTGTATGAGAGCAGGATCCAGACACCAAAGTTCCCACTGCGTTCTTACTTTCAACATTGACCTATAATGTAAGTTACCGGATTAGGATCTTTGGAAATTTACATGAAAACTTCCATGTACTAACAAATACTAACAGGTGAAAGGGTTGAAACTAAAAGCAACCTTTTTAGTTTTAGGAAGACCACACACAACCTTACTCATATCCAATTTTCTGAAAGATGTGAATGGATGGAAAAACGGCTTGAAAGGGTGAGCAACTAACTTTTCTACATCATTGTTGTGAACAACCCGAAAGCTTTCTATCTCATATGTTTCTCCTTCCTTAGGGTAATCCTTACAGACTTGCATCAGTGAAGGAACATTTGTGTACCCTCGATAAGATCACCCTTGACACAATATGAACACAATCACTAATTGCATCACATGGTAAATATAATTTGGAATATTCTGATATACATACCTCTTCATCCAGTAAATACATAGAGTACTTTCATGGCAAACATGGTGGCAACCTCCTACAAACTTCGTACTTGCGTAGGATCTTTACAGTGATAGTACATGTTTATTTGTCTTTTTGTATCTGAGACAGCAGTATTTTGTTCATGCTTGTCATTGTGAGAATGACTTAAACTCAAGATAGCAATCTAAATGTCTTCTTTCCAAGCCTTGTGATGTGCCACGAATTTGGAAGCCGACTACATCCTTCTTTTTATATACATTCATGAAGTTCATGAACCGCTGTCGATGATTCCAATGAGTTTCATGATAAATTATACGAAGGTGCTAGTGGATCATAACAAATCAGAGTTTTTAAATGCATGAATGTACCTACTATGATTACGAGCACTTATAATGTATCAAATTCAATGAATTACAATTCTATATATCCTCTCGGTATTTGTAACAAAGTATGTTCATTATTTTATACATGTATCTACCAAGACTATAAGGATACATAATGGTCATGCATCGTTATTTATGATTTCAATGAGTTTCATAATAAATATAGTTATTATTTGATGCATGTATCTAAGATTCCTATAAGAAGACACAATGTATGAAACTCAAATCATTGTAATAAGTCTTAGGCATATAAACTTGATCATAAAATGCAAGAGATGTTACAAACGCATGAAGAACGAATACGTGCCACTTTATTAGATTCTTGGGTTAAGGTGCATTTTTAGTACTCTAGAATATAGCAAAGTGCATCCAACATAATATACAATATTGTGGTCCATTTGTGGTAACCAAGAATTATTTTTGTTGCTTATTTAGTAATGACGTTAAAAACTTCAAGTTTGACCGTTAGGTGTCAAATTTTGACCATTAAAATGGTCGGGTAAAACTGTAAAGGAGCATTTTTAGTACTCTAGAATATGGTAAGGAGCACCAAACATAATATACAATATTTAAACACCATAAACAACTAAATCACAATTTTATTCAAAGTGTCATATAATTAAACACTACAAAGTTATAAAGGTCCATAGACTATCGTAGTATCATGCATGTATGAATAGATAAGTCATTAGTATTTTACATATATAAAAAAAGTAAGCAAAGAATCATAAAGTAAATAGGTTGGCCATGCTGAGTTAAAACAGGTTGGTCGTACCAGCTCGAGCCGAATTAATGGCTCTATGATGTAATAGAAGAAGAGTTACTTCTATCTTATTACATAGTTATAAACTTAAAATAATTGTTCCTTAAATTTTCATTTCAACATACATAATATGTTACATCATTATGTCACATCAGGTTTTATCTTACAAAAGTTAGTTTTAACTAACGGATTACTAGATAAGCAATAAAAATAATTCTTCATTACCACAAATGGACCAAAATATTGTATATTATGTTTGGTGCTCCTTATATATTCTAGAGTACTAAAAATGCTCCTTTACCCCACAATTTAACGGTCAAAATTTGACACATAACGGTCAAACTTGACTTATTTAACGTCATTACTAAATAAGTAACAAAAATAATTCTTGGTTATTACAAATGGACCACAATATTGTTTATTATGTTGGATGCACTTTGCTATATTCTAGAGTACTAAAAAATGCACTTTAACCCTAGATTCTTTGCATGTAACAATTAGTTTGAACTATGTTTTGTTAATGTTTTGTAATAAATTCAATGTGTCAATCAGTGATTTCTATAAATGCCTTGAAATGATTCGAGTATAATCCTTAATTTTTAGAAACGACAACGAAATATTGAATGAGTCATGTTAACTTAGAAAAACCACAAAAACAAAAACTAAATACAGAAAGAAACAAAACAGAATCAAGAGAAGAAACCAAATACAACTATTTCATTAAATGTTGCAAAACACCAAATACAATCTTCCAAATACAGTCAAAACATCCCAACATACGATTATGTGGTTGAAATAGTCCATGTAATAGAATGTGGTTGAAATAGTCCATGTAATGGAAGCAAATGACTGAAACAATAAACTTTTTTTTATTTTGTCCTTTTCTTGCGCTTTTTCAACATTACATTAAACATCAAACTTTCAAGTAGTAACAACTATTTCTTGAGTTTCTTGAGGTTAGTTTGGAAATTTATTTTTAATCTACAAAACGAAGTTTGTTCTTTTTTACAACAAACCAATTGTATAATTTATATTCTCTTCTTCTTCATTATGACACACATTTTTTAAATAAAAGTCTTATCCTCATGTCATCTTCAAGAAATACATAAAAAACTCAAAATTTAATGTCTATTTGGTGGCTCGTTTTTTAAGTCTGATATATGGTTACGTCACATCACAACTCTTAAGGTTAATCTGGAATTTCTTTAAAATGGTTAGTTCTTGTTTTATACTCTTTACACTCGACATTTTTAATCTTTGTGTATTTGCGTCGCCAAACAAACACTATTAAATATTACAACCTCATATTACCACAAAACCAATGTTGTTTTTCTATAAAGTATTTTAACCATATATTTCCTTTTCCCTTCTCTTTCAATTTTACAGACATTTTGAAAACTAAAGTGACTTTGTTTTATGTAGTCTTTAAAAACTACACAAAAAAGCAACCTCTAGCGTTTACTTGATCGCACACTTATTAACGTGTATATATAAATCCATTTTTAATGACTATTGTTTGTTCTTTGATCTTCATACTGATCATCTCTAATAACCGGATTGCAAATAGTAATATTTAAATTGTGACGGAGTGTTCCCGAGGTTTGAGTCCTATAAAAACAATCAAATTATTTGAGCATTAAATGTAGTGGGTTTTCATGATTAGGGCGTTTTAGCAATTTTCGATTGTTTGATGTTCTCAAGGTAGTTTAGCAAGGCAAAGTATATCTCTTGCTCTGTCTTTATCAGTGTTGTTGGCTGACCTCATTTGTTACTTTTCCTTTTTTGCCCTTCTCATCTGTTTTTCTTCTCCTTGTATTTCTCCGTATGAAGTACTCCATCCGTTCCTAAATATAAGATCACTTTTGGGGAAGTGGATAAGTTCCTAAATATAAGATCACTTCCTATTTTATCTCATATTTTACCCAAACTACCCTTATACTTCCTCTTTCATTGAAACCCCTCATCCTTTTAAAGTTAAGTAATTGAGGGGACTTGTGGAAGATCATGTAATTTTATTGTCTTCCTTCATCTCCCCAAATTAACCAAAGTGACCTTATATTTAGGAACGAAGGGAGTATTTATGATCTTCTAATTTCTCATTATTTACAAATAACTAGTGTAATGTAAGCAGAATAATAGATTATGTTTTTCCCCGAAGATGTAAATAGCATAATTTCCTTTACCATATATATCAATATTTTAGACAACTAAAAAAAGCAGAATTCAATTGTTTTTGTCTCATGTATTTCTTAGAAAGCAAATGAAGCATTAAACTTCCAACTAATGACATCCACTCATTAATTACAAAACAAATTCAATTCTCTTTTGAAGCAAACCAATTGTATATTTTATTTTTCTCTCTCCCTTAATATTGCAGACATTTATTACAATTTAAGAAGGCATTTTGTATGACTTCTATAAAACACAACACAAAAAACTTAAATTTCAACGTTTACTTTCTGGCTAATTGTTTAAGTCCTATCTATGTGTAAGTGTAAATATACTGATCATGAATAAAGTCTATGATAGATACGTTTAAGTGATAGAATATCAATTTATATTATATAATATCAAATTCATTAAAGTGAATTTTTTTTATGTAGTCTTTAAAAACTACACCAAAAAACTCAACCTCCAGCGTTTACTTGATCGAACGCTTATTAACGTGTATATATAAATCCATTTGTAATGACTATTGCTTGTTCTTTGATCTTCATACTGATCATCTCTAATAACCGCATTGCAATAATATTTAAATTGTGATGGAATGTTCCCGAGGTTTGCATCCTATAAAAACGATCAAATTGTTTGAGCATTAAATATAGTGGGTTTTCATGATTAGGGATCAAATTGTTTGAGCATTAAATGTAGTGGGTTTTCATGTTTAGGGCGTTTGGATGATTTTTGATTTTTTGATGTTCTCGAGGTAGTTTAGCAAGGCAGAGTATATCTCTTGCTCTGTCTTTATCATTATTTTTGGCTGACCTCAGCTGTTACTTTTCCTTTTTTGCCTTCTTTATTTGTTTTTCTTCTCCTTGTGTTTCTCCGTATGAAGTATGTATGATCTTCTAATTTCTCATTACATATGTACAAATAATTAATGTAATGTAAGTAGAATAATAAATTATGCATTCTCTCAAAAATGCAAATAGCATAAGTTCCTTTACCATATATATCAATATTTTAGAAAACTAAAAAAAGCAGAAATCAATTTTTCTGTCTCATGAATTTCTTAGAAACCAAATGAAGCATTAAACTTCCGACTAATGACTGCTATTTATGATTTCTTTTGATGCTTGAAACATGTAGTCTGTTTGTTTTCCCAAATATACTTTCTTTTAGTAATATTATTTTTGTTTTTTGTCTGTCATTTGACTCAGCTATATTTGTTTTATTTTCCCATTCTTTTATGCTTTCTAATTTGTTTGACTATTTAATAAAGTGTATGTTCGTTGTGTTTATGGTTCAGTGCTTTGTTTGTATAATGTCCGTTTTAATTTCATTATTCCCTATTTCATGTTGTTTCATTGTGTTGTATTTTTAATGTTGTTAAAATCTTTAGTAAAGTATACGTTTGTTGTGTCTATTTTCTAGGGTTTAGTGAGTTGTTTAGGTGATTCTGATTCTATTTCGTAATTTTCTTTTTCCTTGTCTTTTATTACGTTTTTCAAGTATGATTAGTTGTGAGCGTTCTTTACCTAATTTTTTAGTGTTCAAAATTGTTTATCCCAACGTCCAACTCAAAAGGCAACACTGGAGATACCAACTCCAGAGAAAAAGATGTCAGATTAGTACCATCCAAAACATCTCATCAATCCACATCAAATTAAAACTCACGTTCTTTCAACAAAACTTACAGTATCTTTTATCTAATCTTTCAAATATAACAACATAGACATAACTAAGTGCATTACATTTATTTATGTTCTTTTTCTAATCGTAAAACTTCAATCTCAAGCCTTGTATCATGTTGTTAACTAAGATGATCATTTTGATGTTTCTCAAATCTTGCCTCTCATTTCCTGGCTGTGCTTGTAAGAATTTAAGCATACTATCAAAAACATAAAAAGAATATATGAGGAAACAAAAAACACAAATAACAGTGTATCTATGTTCATCTGGTTACAGGATATAATAGCGGAAAAATGACATATGTAGCAAACAAAGAAATCAAAAACAAAAAGACAACTGGAAAAATAAAATTTCTAACATATATGAGCACAAAAATGAAATTACACAATACTATAACATAGATTTATATAATACCAGATGACAAAAAGAGCCAGGTTTCTTGCATTCAAAGCAGACAGACGCCTTTTCCTTTGATGCATCCCTCTTGTAGCTGGATTCTCCTCTCTGAAATCTTCCTTTCTTTTTGAAGAATTTCTTGAATCTCCTCACCATCATTGTCATGTCCTCATCATCGATATCATCATCGTCTTCATCATCATCTTCCAATCTTTCTTTGTTAGGAACAACTAAGGCCAGGTTCTTTGCTTTGGTAGTTCCTTGAAGTTCTCTTTGAGCCAACAGAGTAGGCTCATGCTCACTAGGCAACCAAAAAGAGCAGTGACTGATCTTGTTGATTCACCTTGAACTTCCTGCAAAATGGTAATCTTAGTGAGCCAATCACCTTTTAATACTTTTAAAATTTTATTCACCTGTTCCTTCTCAGTGAAGGTTCTTCCTAAGGCAGCAATATTGTTTATAAGATGTGTGAATCTGATCTCTAGATCTCTGATAGGCTCGTCTGCTAGCATTGTGAATTTGTGAAACTCTTCAACTAGCATTTCAACTCTCCTATCTTTCACACCAGTGGTCCCTTCGTGAGCAGTTTGAAGGGCATCCCACATTTCCTTAGCAGACTTGAGATGACTAATTCTGAAAAATTCTCTCTGGCTCAAAGCACATTGAATCATTAGGACTGCCTTGTAATTTAGCTCCATCATGGCACAATCTTCCTCAATAAATTTGTCTTCGGTCTTTGGAGTTCCACTATCATCCTTAGGAACAAGATTTCCGTTTTGAATGATGTTCCACAGCCTATATCCATGAGCTTTAATAAAGACCTCCATTTTGAACTTCCAGAAGGTGTAGTTCTTTCCATCAAAGCCAGTGGGCTTGCTGGAGAGAGTCCCGATATCGGGTAGCACATTCTCTAGAGCATCCATTGTTGGATCTTTACTCGCCAGATTCGTTGGAATCTAAGAAGGGATGACCTGCTCTGATACCAAATGAAAGCGCGGATGCACAAGAGGGGGGGTGAATTGTGGTACAAATAAAAAACATCAAACAAAATAAAACACAATACGGTTTATACTGGTTCGGCCAATCTCTTGCCTACGTCCAGTTCACCAACACCTCGTTGGGTTCCACTAACTTCAGGTTTTACAAACAGGTTCACCTGAGAACCTTTACAGTGAAAGAATCTCTCTAACACTCCCCCTTACTACTCGTAAGGTAACAACCCTGTTCTAAAACCCCAAGCTTCAGAATAACCTCAGAACAGAAGAGGATTTAAAAACAGAGTATACGTTCACAAGATGAACTGATAATGTTAAACACTTAAGCTTGAGTGATCGCAATAAGACTTGAATGATCTTGACAGAGAGTAGGTGCATATTTGATTAAGTTCGGTGAAGAGCAATAAATTTCACTCGCATATTTATAGTCTTCAATGGAGGATATAGCCGTTTGACACATACATCAGAAGTCTTGTATCCGTTGAGCTCAATTAATGCTTGGTACTTGGTTCTTCTCATGTTGCTTGAAGAAGGTGATGAACATTAAATGCATCTTCAAACTTTATCAGCAAATATTGCTTCTTTCAGGAGAGAAGTTGCCTTGAGCACTTAAATGGCGGAGGAATGAGTCTAACGTCTTCTGAAAAAGCATTCTAATCATGACAGTGTACTTTTGTACTTGATTTGCTTTTTGGTCGACACTCCGATCAGACATTGATCTCTCTTGTTTCAATCACTTGTTGCACACTTAGATCACAGGTTAAATGTATAACAATATCAATATCAATCACTCGACACTTCGATCACTATTAACTTTGGCCATTGATCAGATCACTTCGTGATCAAAGGTTGTCCTTTTACTTCTTAGTCCAGTTTGGCTTAGACCTCTCTGATTGATATTCCGATCACTGTTTTAACTTAGAAAAATATTTGTTCTTATTCCATGATCGCTTTTTCTAGTGATTGCTTTATCCTACTATTGTGATCGCATTGTCTTAAGTCTATAAGTGATCGTAAGGTCCTAGTTTTTACATTAGTGATTGCTTTGTCATATAGAAGTCTGGTGATCGCACTTTTCTTAGATTTATTCTTGTGATCGCACTGTCTAAGTTCTATGTTGATCTCAGTGATTGCTATGTCTTAGACTTATACTAGTGATCACCTAATGATCTCATTGTCTATGATCTCTATCAGTTATCATCAAAACTTAAGATTCTAACAGTAGAAAGATCAAAACAAAAAACATCAACACTACTCGTGGGTTACATAATCTACATGTAGACCTTCTGCAAACCACTCAACTTCGACATCAATACTACACCTTCTGCAACCCCAAACAGGTCTATCATCACGATCATGAAGATCACAGCGATAGAAGGGATAGGTATGAAATAGAGGGCCTGGAGGCAATCTCGCTCTCAAACGCGTGAGCAATGGATCAATCTTCAACCTACACATATTTATACTCTCGACATTATCAATGTTCTCCCATAATTCTTCACTCAACCTTCCATCTTCACTATCAATTGGATTGGAACAGGCAGCCAAAATGATACAACTTACATAAATGGCCCTTTCAAGACCCTCACGAGCAGCCCGCAGCATCAACTCCAACCCATAAGTGAAGTTTCCTAGATACCCAAAAAATTCCAAAAAACCTATACGAAAAACAACCTTAAGATTATCAGCAATAGCAGCATTCTCTATAAGGCGTTGAACAGATGGATTATCCTCGGCAAAGAGTGAGATTGAATCGGAACGGAGGCGCCTCAAAACCTCATTATCACAACCGACGTCGCGCAATAACTTGCACGACGCTTTAGCGTTCACATACGACACAACGCATTGTTGAGCGATGATCTTCATCACCGAAGTTAATATTTCTTTAGGGATGTCAACTGTAAGGGATGAAGGAACCTCACGCGACGGTGCAGTGCGACGTTTGCCATTCACACAAGAAACGTTACCAGTCATTTTGATTGGAAGAATAGGAGAAAAAATGAAGACGCAGTCAAACAACCAAATACACTTTGAGTGAGATTAGACCACAATAAAGAAAATAAACACATACATCATGGGTTAGAAGTAAGAAGGAAAAAACGCATTGGAAATATAAAAGAGCGAACAGTCATGATTATGTCAATCTTTAGACATAAATTTTAAAATAATAAAAAGTCATGTCTTATTACAACACACATAATTACAACACATCAAAGAAAATCAATATAAACAAAAAAATTATAAGTAAAAAAATCAATCTAAAAAAAACAAATGTATAAAAAAAAACTATAAAGCCTACAACTCTACAACAAATAGTGCACCCGAAAACAGAACACAATAAATCAAACAACAAAAAACAGGCAGAACACAAATCATCAATACATATAAAAACAATCAAATATGCCACAAAACAGAAACAACCATTGAAACACGAATAACCCATCAAGAATATAACGATAAAAGCAATCATGGAAGTTGATTCAGAAACGTGTACGCGCACAAAGCATACGCAAAAAGAATGATCCACAAAATCATTTACACAACAATATCAAGGACAACCATACCCTAGTAGCAACAAAAATAAAGCAATCGCAAGAGCGAAAAGGGAAATGTCAGAAAGTATAATTACAAACAGACGCAACCCATCGAAAAGCAATCTCAAGAGCACTTTATTTTCACAAACCACAGCAGTGCGCAGTACACACAACGAAAAGGGACAACATGAAACCAAGCAACAACAACAACAAAAGACTTATGAAATAAAAAATAAACAATTAAATACCCCATCCCTTCCTAGCCAAAACTTGAAAAAAAATAATGAATGATCCTAAACTCAATAACTTATACACTTCCCCAAAGTGATCTTATCTTGAAGAACGGAAACAGTACAAAATTAAAGTAAGTTAATATACACTAAACGAAGTTTACGATAAGATTTCCATTTTAATCTTTAACCCTTTCCTCTACATGTTTATTTTCACTCGATAGTACACTTGAAGTTTGACCATCAAGAAATGTACAAACATAAAAATAGACATTTCAAATCGACCTAGTTAATACACACAAAACGAAGTTTACGATAAGATTTCCATTTTAATCTTTAACCCTTTCCTCTACATGTTTATTTTCAACCGATACACTTGAAGTTTGACCATCAAGAAATGTACAAACATAAAAATAGACATTTCAAATCGACCTTTATCAACTGCCATACTGTAAACCTCGATAAATAACCAAAAATCACCTCGAGCAAAACCCACTAAAAACGTCATTCTCAAACCCACTACACATGTAAACCCACCATGATTATAGCAAAATAACGCTTCAAAATGGAAAACAAATATTGAATGAGTCATGTTAATTTAGTAAAACCACAAAAACAAAAACTAACTACAGAGAAAAACAAAACAGAAGCAAGAGAAGAAACCAAATCCAAATACAAAAAAAACAGACCAACGAAAAGCAGACAACACCCGACTCACAAACAACAAATCCAAGGAATGAAGAGTAAAGGTCGCAGGGGATGGTACAACATACATGAGTTTGGCAAAAAAGGAAAAGAGCAAACAATAGAACATAATTTCTTTGCTAAAAAAGTGATATCATTGACTAAAAAGGTGGCACGAAAAAGTATTTTCCGCCAAAGCTCAACTGCAATACGCAGAGCAGATGGAAAAATACAGCAACTCAAACACTGAAAGCACACAAGAGGAAGAAACACCAAACGAAGAGAGGAAAAATAGAAAAGAAGCAAGAAAAGTGGCAACTGATATCAACCTACAACTCTCATAAGAACAAAAAGAATAATATATCTCATCCAAACCATTAAAACGCACTAATCATGAAAAGCCACCACATTCAATGTCATATCGCTTAAAATGCAATGTAGGGGGCTAACCTCGAGAACACCCCACCACAAATTTAATGCCAAGACGCTTGGGACGAAGAACAGGTCGCAGGGTACAGTACAACATACATGCCTATGGCAAAAAACTTTTGTACAGCAAATAAACATTTTTAACTTAGGTAAAACCACCTCGAGAACCGGTTCCCAATGTGAACGCAAAGGGAATCAAGGGAATATTCCACACGGGCAATTATAGGATATATTTGATAAGTGGGAATTATGAATTTATGATAGAGAAAACTAAAGGAAACAAAATAAATGGGAATTAAAAGATTACGGAAAACTCCTCTGGAGCTGCTGCAGTGTTGACACGGGCTATTATATGTTATACTGATGATTGTCACGAGGACTATGGACATTTGACTTTCTTGCTTCATTTTATGGTCCACACTAAGGTGGTCCATATTACATTATAACGGGCCCTCACACAGAGGAAATAGAAATAGACTAGACCTAATTAGACATTAATTAAGTAGGTCTGGGCCTACATCCAAAACATGAAGTTTAGGCCTAGGCTGGACTTGTCCGACCTTTTAAAGGCCCACACTAAGGTGATCCATATTACATTATAAGTATTTTGTTGATATTGAGGGTACGTAGTAAGAAAGAAAATGGACATTTTGAGATATTTACCTCACTTTTGACTTTGAGTAGTACATTAGTTGTGTTCGGTTTAACAAAAAGTTAGCTATATCTAATAATTAGTTTCATTGATCTGGTGTTACAGAAAAGTCAAATCTCATTTGGTTGTTTTCACAGTTTTCAAAGGAAATGGTGTTAATGTTTCTTTTGTCACTTGAAATAATAGGCATCTCGTATATTTATAAATTCTTAATTTTTCATCTCTGCTTGGTATGTCTAGTTTTAACTTATTGTCTGAATGTCATTGGCCTTGTGACGAGTGACGTAAAAGATTTTAATTCCCATAAATAATGTGATTAGTTTTAACTTGGGTTAGAGGTCATATTTGATCTCGAAGTATGCACGAAGATGATATCCTCCCTGAAAGTGTTTTTTGGCTAATTTTGCCCCAAAAGCATGCCAAGTGTATCAAATTTGTCCTTTTCGGTTAAAAACCTCATGTAGACTGTTAAAATATTTGACGTTAACCGCTAATATTTTAAGGAAAATTGGTGAATATAATATGTTTTACATGCTTCTAAGGCAAATTTTAATCAAAAATACTTTTCAGGGCAGGTATATAATCTTTTGTGTATATTCCAGGGGCAAATTTGACCTTTAAACCTTTAATTTATCTCTACATAATTTGTACTTCTATATATAGGTTATAATATAATTTTTACTTCTATATGCAGGTTTGAAAATGTTTTGATTTGATTTCAGTTAAAAAAAAAGAAAATGTTTTGATTTGATCGATGCGCCCGCTCTGTTTTTCTAAGGTCAAGAAAAGTCTCTTCATTTGACCAACACATTGATTGTGCCATGTGCTAGTTATACTCCCTCTCCCACTTGAAAGAGGATGATAAGAATTTTATAATTTTCAGGTTTGAGAAAAAGTCTTGTGAAAATACTCTCAAATATCGATCATCGATCAATTCATTCGGAAAATTAATTTGAGGTCCCCAACAAGGGCTTAATACTAGAAAAGTCCCAAAAGTTGGGAAAATTAATGTAGAGTCCCTAGGGACCTCACTTTAATATACTTGAAAAGTGAAAAGACAGTTTTGCCCCTAGCCTATCAACACTTGTCACATGTGCCCAGTAACTTGTCAAGGTGTAACAACTTACTGGGCACACTTGACAACTCTTTGGGCAATCTTTGACAAGTTACTGGGCACATGTGACAACTAGTTGGGCATGTGTAACAAGTTAATGACCAATAATCTTTAAGTTAATGGGCAGGGCAAAATGACAAGTTACTGGGCACGCTTGATAACTCTTTGGGCAAACCTTGATAAGTTACTGGGCACATGTGACAAGTGTTAATAGGCTAGGGGCAAAACTGTCTTTTCACTTTTCAAGTATATTAAAGTGAGGTCCATTGAGACCCTACATTAATTTTCCCAACTTTTGGGACTTTTCTAGTATTAAGTCCCTTATGGGGGACCTCAAATTAATTTTCCCCAATTCATTCATTCCTATACCAATCTTATAAACAAGGGACGTTACGGATTAATCAACCTTATGATCTTTTTTTTCACTTAAAAAAAAGGCTCAAAATAAAATCTCTCCACAGAAAGGATAACTTAGCTTGGTTAGTCTGAGACTCTGAGCCGCATTATGTTCACATAATTAACCATAATCTTGACGAACAAGAATAGCGTCTGTAGTTTAACTCTATACTATATATCACAAAAGAAAAAATTAGTAAATTTACTTTTCTATTTAATAATACGAAATTTAATTATTGAAGCGAATCGATTAAAAACAATGGTCACCCATCAAATCTCTCCTTATTCTAATTTTATATTAAATTTTTTAATAGAATATTTAACGTTGAATATTAGGAGTTAGGAGCATTGTCTAACACTAAATATTGATACATCTTCAAAGAGAGATTTATGTATTTGATTTCAAATAGGGCTAATAATCATTTTGGCCAACAAATAATTTTGCAATGCAAGTATTAATTTGTACAACAAACAATAAACGATATCAATTTAGTCAACAAAAAATAAAAAATATATTATTGATCAATGTCGTCTATTTCCCTCAACAACTTTTGTAATTTGAAAAATTCAACGATAAACTGTATTAGAGGGAATTGATAGTCTTTTCCAATAAGATACTTTTTTATTATTTGTTAACCAATTTGATACCGTTTATTATTTATTGTCCAAATTGATACTTACATATTTGTTTGTTGGCCAAAATATATATTATTAATTCTTTCAAATATAACAAGTTTTTGAGTCTTCTAGTTCAATGCAGTTGAACAACAAACTTATAAAACTAAGTTAAAATTGTTGACTCAAATGGGATCTGACATTCTTATGCTTTATACTCGCATGGGGGTACAAGACAGATTTATACATTTACTTTTAGAATTGCCCTCATTTGATAATTGGCTGAGGGTTTGGAAAACAAAGAATAAATGAATTTTGGTATGGTAATACTAGAAAATCATTTATTTGATATTAATTTCTTAAATATTAAAACTTTTTCATGCAAGAATTTTGAAAATTAGGATCATACATTCCATAAAATTTAGACCTATTGGTGTGGGGTAAAGGACCTAGTATCCGGCTTGAGTATGATAATGGAATATCGAAAGAGTATTATATATATTTTCCAAACACAAATGATAATTGTACCCTTTGAACCTTTGTCACAGTGTTTGGAGTATGAATAACAACTTTCTAACCATTATTAATAAGTGTTTCGACACCTTTCACAAGGTGTTGATTATCAAACTTTTTGACTATTATTAACAAGTGCTTGGCCACCGTTTACAATCACAATGTTTCGAATTTCAAATAGTAATAATATTAACATGTAATAAGCTTCTGATCATGTATAACAAGTTCTTGGACATTATTCACAAGTCATTTAATTTCTTTAAGGATGATACAATTCTCATTTGGATTTGGAAGATAATTAAAAAAAGGTCCCTTTGGATCGCTATTTTAATTTAAGCATTTAGGGGAACTTTTCTTATATTGTGTCAACTCCATGGGACCCAAAATTAATTCCCCCCCAATCAATAAAACAAAAATATAGCCCAGGTTTACACGGTGCTGAGTTGGAAGCATTCAATTGTTGGCAAACGATACAAAATTCGTGATCTGAACGGAGTGATCTGAACGGTGTGATCTGACCGAAGTGATCTGAACAGCGTGATCTGAATGGAGTGATCTGAATGGAGTGATCTGAACAGAGTGATCTGAACAGAGTGATCGGAACAGAGTGATCGGAACAGCCTTCCTGCAATCACGATCGCTGCAACAAAGTAACGAACACAGTAATATAATAATGATATGAGTCGCTTCCCTTGTGGGACTCTGTCCTTTAGAGGTATTCCGCGACCACCGGCAATGTTAGGACGCGGCTCTCCCCAGGATTAAACAGACCCTTCCTGCGCTTCGCAAGGCAACAGAACAGCAGAAGTAAAAAGTAATACGCAGAGAATATCAGAGGAGGAAAGAGTTTCTAGTGTGCTTGGACTGTCTATAGACTCTGCCTTTTATAGGCGGTAATGCCAAGTGAACGTTGGAACGACAACAATGGCACATAAACACACATTATTTTGTGGTTACAAAGTAATGACCATTAAAACGTCAGTTTCTGAACGTTTAAACGTTAAGTCTATCCAGATAAGCATTATGTCCATAACTTAAAAACCAGAGGTAATCAAAAACTGAAGCTCAAAATATAAGGTATCTTGGTAAGCTATTTACTAATTAATTTATTTGTTAATTTTGCAAAACCCGGATAAGTAAAAATGTGCCGACTACGTATTTACCACCCGCGCAGGGGGGGGAATCGCCGGATTTCCACTACGTTTGCCTCATGGTGGCCCAACTTGTGCGCGAGAGGCCCACTCCTATTTTGGCCCTTTAACTTGAGTTAGAACACAAGTGTATTATATACCCTTGTAAGTTCTCACTCCCAAGCAATGTGAGACTTCTCTTTTTGACACACCCACATGTTATTGTTGATAACTCCAACATCAATTGCCACAAAGGCTACTCATAACTAAGAATATATATATATATATATATGAGAATAATAATATGAAAGGTCAATAAAAAAATTACAAAAAGTTCAAACGTTTATCAATTAAAATTTTAGGGTCGTCTCTATTGAGTTGACTCTATCCTTTCCATCTATCTTTTTTTATTTTTGGGTGGTAAAAGATTCTCTCTTAACATTGTACAAGTTGTTTTATACGACGTCTCCCTCCATAGTATTGGGAGGAGATATATTGTGTACCAGTCTGCTTTTTAGTTTCTTTCAGTTTCATATGGCTTGGTGACTTGTCCATGTGGAAATAAATAGATTTAGTAGTTTAATTAGACGATAATAAATTTCTTCCACTCAATATTTGTCTTTCATATTGATTAGTTTGATGGGTTCATTAGTTTATGTGAGATCTGCTCAATGAGATTTTTTAAAAACCAAATTGATTAGTTTATTGTCCATAAGAAGTGTGAATCCTTTGGAATTTTTCTTCAAACAACCATTACTCATTGGATGGATTTTTTGTCGGTAAGGGATTTTTTGTATCCAATAATTCACATGAAATAATGATGAAGACTGTAGAATTCTTGCGGTGGCCAGCAGCGACCCGCCGACCCCTTCTACCTATATTTAGCTTTTTTTAGGGTTTTTATTTATTGTCATTTAAGTTTTGTTTTTGCAGACTTATTTTGTATCCCACTTTTTTCAGTTTAATGAAATGATTTATGCTATTTGAACACAAAAAAAGTTTACGATCAAGTTATAGTGAGTTATAGTTGAGGGTCAGGGGATTAATATAAGTGAGTCTAAAATTTTGTTTTTGCCAGATAAGTGAGTTTGAAATTAAATGACTAAAATATTAATGTTTTCCGTGTTTCTATGAAGTGATGACTTACAAATAATGTAGCAATAGTTTTTTATTACAAATAATGTAGCAATAGTTTTTTTTATTATAATGTAGCAATAGTTATTAGTATTAATTTAATACTCCTATATTGATATATGTACTGGGAAATGGCATTGTTCAATGCATTGGCATACATAGTCAATACCGGCGGCTGCGTAAATGGTGGGCTGACCTCCTAAACACTTAATCCGTGAAGTTACATAATCCATTTTGACCAACAATAAAGTATGGTGTATTTTAGCAATAAAGGATGTTATGTCGCAAACTGAGTTGCTCCCATAATTAATTTATTTATAGTTATTGATCGATCTTGACAAACAATAAAGTATTGTTGGTTGGATGGTATGACACATTTAATTTAAGGCTTAAGTATACTTTTGATCCCTTATGTTTGCATCAAGTTTCAATTTAGTCCTTTTTACACTTTTAGTCCTTTTTTTGTTTACACCGTTAATTTAACTTAAAGGAAAATTCTAACTTAACAATTTTAAATGATTATTTTATAGTTAAATTGGGACAAAAAATGATAAATTTTGAAAATATAAGACTAATTACACTCAAATATTTTAATCTGAACATTTTTTCATTATTCAATAACCATTTAAAATTGTTAAGTTAGCATTTTCCGTTAAGTTAAATTAACGGTGTTAACAAAAAAGGACTAAAAGCGTACTTTCCAAATATAATAGACTAAATTGAAACTTGATGCAAATATAAGGGACCGAAAGTATACTTTAGCCCACATTTAAAGTTGGGTTGTACGCCTTCCATCACTAAGTAAAATCACACATATTAAACAAATAGTTGAAAGAAATAAATATATTTAATATAATTTTTCCCAATTATTTTGCCTTTATTTATGGAATGGGAAAAACTTATTCTCCAGGTTCTCAAGTTCTTTTAATATAGGAGTGACACATGTCCTTTTATAACAATCATTCATTCAATCTAATGGCCAGTAATTGGAGAAATGGAGAACCTGTATGGAGGAACTTTACATAAGTAAGGTCCTTATGGAATATACCCTCATGTCCAGAATATAAGACTCACAATTTGAATGATTTTAGTTCAAAATATAAGAGTTCAAATTACATTTTTTTATCATTAAATATATTTTTGCTTATTTACCTCTAACTTTGTATCATATTTATTAATGTATGCATATATATATATATATATATATATATATATATATATATATATATATTATATATATATATATATATATAAACACACACACACACACACAATAACAACAACAACAACTAAACATTATCTCACTCAAGTGAGGTCGGCTACATGAGTCATACGTCGCCATTTTGCACGATCATAAGTCATACCTGGTAATAAACCTTTTGCTAAAAGATCTCTTTGGACAACTTCATTAAGAGTTCTCTTTGGTCTCCCTCTTTTTCTAATAAATGGATCTTCTACTAACTGATCCACTCTTCTTACTGGCTCATCTAATTCTCTTCTTTGAACATGTCCATACCACCTTAAACGATTTTCTACCATTTTCTCCGAAATCGGTGCTACCCAACTCTTTCACGGATATAATCATTCCGAATTCTATCTTTTATTGTATACCCACTCATCCATCTCAACATTCTCATTTCCATCACATCCATCTTATGTTCTTGATGTCTTTTAATTGTCCAACATTCACTACCATATAACATTGCCGGTCTAATAGCTGTTCGATAAAATTTTCCTTTTATTTTATCTTGAACCTTATTATCACATATAACTCCAGAAGCATTTCTCCATTTACACCACCCAGCTTGAATTCTATTGTTAACATCACCATCTACTTCACAATCTTCTTGTATAATTGATCCCAAATATCTAAACTTGTTCACCTGTTGTATAACATGATCACCCAATTTAATTTCTATATCCTCATACACTTATCTATAGCTAAAACTACAGTGCATATATTCCGTCTTGCTTCTACTTATTCTAAAACCTTTTGACTCTAAAGTCCTCCTCCATACCTCTAATTTCCAATTAATTTCAACTTTTGAATCCCCTAAAATAACTATATCATCCGCGAAAAGCATACACTTAGGAATTTCTTCCTGTATACTTGTAGTTAAGGCATCCAAAACAAGATTAAACAAATATGGACTCAATGCCGAACCTTGGTGCAGTCCAATTCTTATTGGAAAATCAATTGTTTCTCCTGCAGGAGTTCTAACCCTAGTCCTTACTCCTTCATACATATCTTGAATTACTCTTATATACTCATCTTGTACTTCTTTCTTTTCTAAAACTTTCCAAAGTAAATCTCTTGGTATCCTATCATATGCTTTTTCAAGATCAATAAAAATCATATATAAATCCTTACTTCTACTACGATATTTTTCCATTAAACTTCTAATTAAATAAATTGCTTCTGTAGTTGACCTACCCGGCATGAAACCAAATTGGTTTTTCGATATGCTAGTCTTTATTCGTAACCTACTCTCAATTACTTTTTCCCATAACTTCATAGTATGACTCATAAGTTTTATTCCTCTATAATTTGCACAATTTTGAATATCTCCTTTATTCTTATAAATAGGGACTAATGTACTCTTCCTCCAATCATCTGACATTTTCTTAGACCTTAAAATTTCATTAAATAAATTAGTAAGCCACAACACTCCATTTTCTCCCAAACATTTCCAAACTTCAATAGGAATACCATCGGGTCCCACAGCTTTACCACTTTCCATTTTCCTGAGAGCAATCTCAACCTCACTCACTCTAATCTTATTATTATTATTATTATTATTACCATTATAGTTGATATTCCTTACATTAAACCCCAAATCATCTATATTGTAATTCAAGGTTTCAACACTATCATTAAACAACTTATAAAAGTAATTCTCCCATCTATCCCTAATTTTATCATCTGTAATCAATATATTACCATCTTCATCCTTAACACACCATACTTGATCTAAATCCCTTGATTTCCTCTCCCTTATTTTTGCTATTCGATACATTCTTTGTTCCCCAACTTTTGTCCCTAACTCTTTATAAAACTCTTCAAAAGAAATAGCACGAGCTATACTTACAGCTTTTTTCGCCTCCTTTTTTGCTAATCTATATTTAACCTAATTTTCCTCACTATCACACATATGTAAATCCTTAAAACACTGTTTTTTGAATTTAATTTTCTCTTGAACACTAGTATTCCACCATCAAGTCTCCTTTTTACACCTAATATAACTCTTTGATTCACCTAAAATTTCCTTAGCTATTTTTAACACCTTCTTAATCATTTCTTCCCATAAATCATTAGCATTCACTTGTTTATCCCAAACACATTCATTTGTCATCCTATTCTTAAAATTTATCATTTTTCCCCTTTTAATTGCCACCATTTAATTCTTGGATTAAACATTTCTCGCTTTTTCATTCGATTAAACTTCATACGAACATCTAAAACTAAAGGCCTATGTTGTGTTGTCACTCCATCACCTGGAATTACCTTGCAATTTGTGCAAATTCTTCTGTCCGAATTTCTTACTAAAAAGAAATCAATCTGTGATCTATTATCTCCACTCTTATATGTAATCAAATGTTCTTCTTTTTTCTCAAAACAAGTATTAACAATTTTTAGATTGTGAGCTATGCAGAATTCAATAATAGACTGTCCTTCATTATTGATCCTACCAAAACCAAAACCACCATGAACTTGTGTGAATTGCCCTGCATCTTTACCAACATGTCCATTAAGATCACCACCAATAAAAACCTTTTCATTGATAGGTATTCTTTGAATCATCTCCTCCAATTCGTCCCAAAATTGTTCCTTAATGTGCAATTCTTCCCCAACCTGAGGGGCATATGCACTAATAATATTAATTGCTTCCTCTTCAACTAATATTTTTATCGATATTAATCTGTCTCCAATCCTAAAAACTTCTACCACATTCTTCTTCCATTCTTCATCCGCAATTATACCAACACCATTCCTATAACTCACTTTACCAGTATACCAGAGTTTATAACCACCAATATCCCTAGCCTTTTCCCCAACCCATTTAGTTTCTTGAAGACATAAAATGTTTATCTTTCTATCCCTCATTACTCCCATTACCTCCCAAGATTTGTCTTTCAAGGTTCCTACATTCCACGTACTAAATCTAATCTTACTCTCATGAACTTGTTTCTTTATATATCCCGTCCTATAAGAGTTTGATAACTCTTGCGAAAAACCAGGCAATGACCTATTGTTAAAATGGTTGTGTATGCTCATGCTTGATAGATTCGACAAATTTTTACGTTGGTTGCCGAAGCCTAACACAACCTACTCTTTTTATCCGGGCTTAGGACCGGCTATAAATATAGGCAGAGTATTTCTCAATATACACAATAATAAAACAATACATAAATAAATAAATAAAAATAAATAAATAAATAAATAGACACTTAATAAATTCAACAATATTAATAATGAAACTGGCCACAAATGATATCAATAAAATAAAATAAAATAAAACACTAAAACAATGAATAAAAAAAATGCTCCACAATAATAAAACAATAATTAATAAATATACTATAAAAATAAAATAATAACAATGCTCAACAACAATATTCAAAGGTTAAGATATGTATGGAAAACAAAAGATTTTAGAAGACTATGTAATTTCAATGAAATAACTTAAAGAAAATCAAACTTCAAACCAGGGATTTCTGATATGTAAATTGTGATGATAGTGAAACGGATATGATGCTTGACGTAATGAATTTTGAAAGAGGTGGATGCACAAGAGGGGGGTGAATTGTGCTACCGAATAAAACTTAAAACAATGAAACACAAGATTTTATACTGGTTCGGTCTACCTGACCTACGTCCAGTTCTCAACCACCCAGGTTGAGTTCCACTATCCCCAGGTTTTACAAACGGGTTCACCTGGAACCTTTACAACCGCAAGTTTTAGACCGGGATCACTTGCAACCTTACAACCACAAGTTTTACACAGGTTCACTTGCAACCTTACTGACTCACTCCCCCTTACAACCTGCAAGGGTTCAACCTTTACAAATAAAGGATTTTCTAAACTTAGTTCTCTTTAAGAACGGATAATGTTACACACTTAAGTACACTTAATGCTCTTAATAAATGAAGAGACTTAACTACAAAGAGTACAAGATAAGTAGATGAAAAGAACTCTCAATGCGTTAAATGCTCTCTTGCTTTTCTGGGCAGCTTTGAATGCTTGAAGGATATTCTCAGTTTCTCGCTCTAGATTTCTCCAAGATGTCAAAGTTATTTTCATGAATGAAGATGAGCTTCCTTATATATGTCTTCAAGTATTCTCACTCTTGGTAGGTGGCATAGCCGTTTGAATATAGCTGTTTATCCCAAGTTACCGTTGGCTCATTTAATGCTCCACTAATGCTCAGCAGAGTTGACTTTGCTTTATCTCTGAAAAGCAACTCTGACAACTCTGCTCTGCCAAAAAGCACTCTGACACTGCATTGCTGACGTTCTGACATTCTGTTTGCATCCGGAAGCAAATCCACATCCGGAAGCAACATCACTCAGTGCTGCACTTGAACGTTAGTCTAGCAATATATTAACACATAGTCACATGCAGTGGGAGTTCATTTAGTCTTAGGAAGTTCTCTTACTTCCGGAAGCAATTCCACATCCGGAAGCACTCCTACTGGACGTTGAGTTATGGCTTAGTGTTATACTCACTGACGCTCGGTGTTACCTAACCCAACAGGCAGCGCTAGTCATTAACCATCCGGAAGCAAATCCACATCCAGTTGCATCCTAACTTAGTCTCAAGGATTTTATACAACTAATGTTCCTAGACTGAGTTATGACTTAGTGTATTACTTGCTTCCGCTGGGGGATGAGTCGTTCATCCGCGAGCGCTAGTCCTAGTCCATCCGGAAGTAAATCCACATCCAGTTGTACTCTTACTTGTGGTTCTATATTAACCTAATTTTTCTTGTTCTTTCATATTTTAGTTTTCATCAAAACTTAAGATTCTAACATTCTTCCCTTTTTTGATGATGACAAACTAAGTTATCTAAGTTATCTAATTACGTTTATATTGAAGGAATTAATCAAATAAGAACACACACATGAACTCAAAGATAATCTTCATTAGTAAGCAAATTGATTACAAGTTAGAAATATAATAACAATCAAGTTTACAGGTAATCAGATAACTATGCACGATAAAAATATGAAAAGAAAATTTTCTAAGTTAAAATGTATGAGGGGTGTTTGGGCTCAAAGTTTATGTCTCTTTTTTCTCTCCCTCTCTCTTTGCCTTTGTTCACACTCTTCTTGTAATTTGGCTAACTGGGCATCCTTCTCTCTCTGGTCAATCTCAGCAATTATACTCTGAAGCTCTGCCTCTTCCTTCTCCCTTCTGAGTCTTTCAGATTCAACGGATTCCTCAAAGGCTCTCTTCAGATCTTGAACCTCAGCATACCCAGGGAACCCTGTTGCATCGGAGAAGGGAACAACCTCGCCATTGGGATAATGGACAGCCTTAATTTTGACATTCCATACAGGAAAGTTGGGATCCTCCTCAACTTCCTTGGCTTTCCTTTTCCCTTTGCCTTTTCCTTTGCCCTTTCTTCTTTCTTGGGGAGCCTTGGCATTTGCTCTTTCAGCATTGAGGCAAGCCATCTGACCAAAGGTGATCTTGTCAGTCATTCCATACCTCTCGAACTCATCAGCAGTCATATCCTCTATTTCCAGTTTTACTTCCTTTAGTGGCGGAGGAACATATGATGCTTGAGAGAATGGCTGAGTCTCAGATGCTTCCCCAAGCTGAGTGGGTCTCCCCGACCCATGCTCCTCAGAGTGATCCTCTTCTTCACTTTCTATAGGCTCAGAGGTATCAGTACCTTTCTTGACAAGGGACTTCTTCCTTGATTTTCTGAACTTGATAATTGGAGAAGAAGGAGGAGCAGAGGTTGGCTCAGAAGGAGGGATTAGCTTGACTATCACAATAGGTGGATGATTTTGCCTCTTCAGCCCATACTTCATCATAATTTCTTCAATAAAATTTCGGGCAGGTTCAGAGGGAGGAGGCTCAGCAGAAGAGGAAGGCTCTGGTTCAGGTTCAGGCTCAGGCTGTGGGATTTCATTAGGTTGCTCAACCAATACCATTGCCCATTTTGACCTTTGCTCGTCTGAGCGCTGCTGTTGCATGAACCTAATGGCTTCCCCACGGATCAGGCTTTCAGCACTTCCCATTCTCCTTACATCCATAGCACGGCGGAGGGCAGCAGTGATGTCTTCATCTAGCCAGAGGGAAGGTTGAGCCAGGACATCCCTCAAGTACATGGTACGGCAGAGGGCAGCAGCACCATTTCTCCCCCTTTTGTCATCATCAATGGGGGCGAGGGCCAGGGAGGATGGAGAGGGTGAGGTGGAGGGTGGAGGTTCAGGGCCATAGGTTCTGGGGGGTGAGGTTTCTGGTGAGGAAGTGGGTGAGGTTTCAGGTGAAGGAGTGGGGCTTGGGAAGAAGAAGCGATTTCGCTCAGAGAAGAGGTCAGGATAGGGAAAGGTAGATGAATAGGGAGTGGAAGATGGAGTGGGTGAGGGTAGTCGTTGAAGGGGTGGGAGATCTCTCAGGTATATGCGACTGTAGGGGTGAATGGAGGTAAAGAACCCAAGAGCTTCCGTGTTGGGATTGTTAGTGAAGGTGGGAAGTTTTGGGTTGGAGGATGGTAAGGGGTCGGGGGATGGTGACCGGTTGGAGGAGTTTTGGTGGTTGGATGTATTAGAGTGACTAGGAGAGTGGTTAGGTGAAGGTGAGTTTTGAGGGGTTTGGTGAGAGGAGTTGTGAGTGTCAAACTCATTTTGTGGTGAAGTTGGATGTGAGTCATTCTGAGGAGGGGGTTGTTGTGTATTAGGAGGAGGGAGTGATGGTTGGTTAGGTGGAGGAGGTGGAGGTTGGTCATTTTGTGGAGGAGGAGGTGGAGGTAGATTGCCCTGAGGTTGAGGAATTTGGAAGTGGTGAAGTAACAAGTCTAATTTGGCCTCGACCCTTCCTAGGCGATTCTCGAGGTTCTGGATCCTCTGCTCCTGCTGCTGGAAGCCATTGTCACACTTATCACGAAGGGGAGCCACCAAAGAATCAGACAGCCGAAAAAGGATCTCCTCCTTCACTTCCTCAGCAAAGGCCTTCACTGCGGCTGACACCTTCGGAACACGGCTTGGACCAGCATGAGAATCAACCTCTTGATCCCCTGCGCCAGATACGGAGGGAGCCGTTGTATGTGAGGCACTCCCAGCCTGAGATCCAGATCGAGTGGCCCTTGCTGGCTTGTTGTACTTGATCCCCATCTTGCTGATGTTTACTGCGCTTATGGGCAAGCATTTTACATTGTCAGCCTCCTCAGTAGATTTGATCAGGAATTTCTCCAGGAGGTAGGCGATGACTGTTGGGTAGGGAAGATTGCCAGACTTCTTGTTGTCAATCCACCTGTGCAGCTCCAAACTAATCAACTGCCCAGGGTTAATCGGCTGCTGGGTGAGGAATCTGGGGAGCCAGAGGTTGTCAAGCAGAGTGAACTCGTTGAAATTTCCCCCTTTGTGAGTCATCATCCGGGAGTAGATGTATTGGAGTACCCGGTTGGAGTCAGACATGCCAGACACCTTCTTTCCCTTGGTGTCGTAGACTTCCTCAAGCTCCTCCTGGCTGAGTTTCTCAGGGTAAATCCACTCATTCATCTCTTCCTCAGTGACCCCGAGCAGGCGGTTAATATCTCTCCAAGTAAAGCTGAAAGTCCTCCCCCTCACTGTGGCTGTAAAGGTGACTCTGCGAATGTGCTCCTTCTCATTCACCTTCTTATACTTAGCCTTGGCTGTGAGAGACTGGCAGAACACCCTCAGGACGTTGATGTTGTATTCATTGCTGATCCCCAGCCAGCACATATACTTCTGGAGATATACCCTCAAATGTGCAAACCCTAGTTCTCCAATTTTGTCCAGGTCGACGAACATACCATTTGTGAAGTAGGGCTTTGCATTCTCAAGTTTCCCAGAAACAGCCTCTAGTGGCCCATCCTTGTAAACTGATGGATCATCTTCCTCGACTCGCTGTCTCTTTGATGGGGATTCCTCCCTGAACTGTACCCTCTTCTTACCCTTCTTCTTTAACTGCTCTCGCTGTTGCCCAGAATGTTCTTGCTGTTCTTGAGATTTCCCAGTTTTCCCAGAACGCGAATGCCCAGATTTTGACTTCGATTTCTTGGAAGTAGTGGTTATCTCAATGTTGGGGTTAGTTCCATGAGAGCCAGCCATTTTGTGAGTGGTTTAGGGTTTGTGTATGATGAAATGCACAGAAATGCAGAAGATGAAGAAGAAGGTGCGATGAAGATGAAGAATGATTTCAGAGAGTTTTGGGTGTTTGATTTGTGTGAGAAGTGAAAAATGAATGACAATGGCCTATATATGCGAAGTGATAAGCGATGTGATGATTCATAATGACCCTTCATTGAAAATATGCACCTTTTGTGGGAAAACGTAAACATTTAAATTGAAACGTCGCACCTTTGTGACACGTGTCCCTGCACAATGTCAGAAGAGGCACAGTTTTTGGTGGGAGAAGGTGAAACATTTTCTGAGGTGACGTGTCCTTTCTTTTCTCCGACACTGGCGCTTCCGGTTGCTTAGAGTCATCACCCAGCGCCAGCAAAAGAGCATACGGAAGTGGTTTTGCTTCCGGTTGGACTTAAGATTTAACATTGGGGACCTGCAAAACTAAAGATTGGCACTCCGATGCCTAAGTTAGTATAGTTGCAGGTTTTAATCATTTAAGCACAGGTTTATTTTGAAGATTAAACTTCATTTGGGTTTACCATTCACAAATTTCCCCTTATAAAGGTAAATTGATCTACCCCCAGAGGCTTGGTGAAGATATCTGCAAGCTGATGGTGAGTAGGAACAAACTGCACCTTGACATCCTTCTTTTGAACATGATCTCTGATGAAGTGATGTCTGACGTCAATGTGCTTTGTTCTTGTGTGCTGCACCGGATTCTTGGCAAGGCTGATGGTGCTTGTGTTGTCACAAAGAATGGGAGCCTCAGGAAACTCCAGGCCAAGATCCCTCAGTTGGTTCTTCAGCCACAGCACTTGGGCACAACAGCTTGCGGCAGCAATGTACTCTGCCTCTGTGGATGATAAAGACACGCAGGTTTGCTTCTTGCTAGCCCAAGAGACCAGACAACCACCAAGGAAGGCGCATTGTCCACTGGTGCTCTTCCTATCAGTTTTATAACCTGCATGGTCAGCATCAGAATAAGCCCACAAGAACTCTTGGTTACCTCTGGGATACCAAAGACCAAGTTCTTGTGTTCCCTCAAGGTATCTTAAAATACGTTTAACACAGGTTAGATGTGACTCCTTGGGGTTGGCTTGAAATCTAGCACACATGCCTACACTAAATTGAATGTCAGGCCTGCTTGCTGTTAAATACAGCAGGGAACCTATCATTCCCCTGTACATGGGCAGGCTGACTGATTTTCCCTTTACATCAGCGTCGAGTGCGGCAGTGGTGCTCATGGGAGTATCATACTCCTTGCACTCATCCATCCCAAACTTCTTGAGGAGCTCTCTACAATATTTAGTTTGGGAGATGAAAATGTCATCCTTCTTTTGCTTAATTTGCAGGCCTAGGAAGAACGTTAGTTCTCCCATCATTGACATTTCAAATTCTCCCTGTATAGTCTTAGAAAATTCTTCACAAAGTTTTTCATTAGTTGCCCCAAAAATAATATCATCGACATAAATCTGGACAATTAGCATGTTTCTATCTTTGTGCAGAATAAACAGTGTATTATCTAGTTTGCCTCTTGAGAAACCCTTCCCCAGCAAAAAGCTGCTGAGTCTCTCATACCAAGCTCGAGGAGCTTGTTTCAGGCCATACAAAGCTTTCTTTAGCCTATACACATGTTTAGGATGCTTGTGATCCTCAAAGCCAGGAGGTTGTTCTACATAAACCTCTTCTTTAATGTAACCATTAAGAAATGCACTCTTTACATCCATTTGATATAATTTAAAACTTTTCATGGATGCAAAGGCTAGAAGAATCCTTATTGCTTCAAGTCTAGCGACTGGAGCAAAAGTTTCTTCATAGTCTATGCCTTCTTCTTGGTTATACCCTTTGGCTACCAATCTGGCTTTGTTCCTTGTTATTTGACCTGTCTCATCCAGTTTGTTTTTGAAGACCCATTTGGTCCCAACTATGGATTGATGAAACGGCCTTGGGACTAGTTCCCAAACTTGGCTTCTTTCGAACTGGTTTAGCTCTTCCTGCATGGCAATAATCCAGTCGCAGTCCTCAAGAGCTTGTTCAACTGAAGTTGGTTCGATCTGAGATAAGAAGGCTCCAAACTCAACTTCATTTTGAACCTGCCTTCTGGTTCTGACACCAGAAGAAACATCACCAAGCACTTGATCAAGAGGATGATCCCTGTGATGTCTCCTAGCCGTTGGCAACTGTTCCTCATCAGGCACCGTCTGCACTCTAGGCTCATCACTGGGTTCATCTTCTTCTTTGGGATTGCTTGCTGGTGTTTCTTTTGGTGGTGAAGATGATGATGGTTTTGGAAAGTTTAGTATCCCATCATCTTCTGTGGATTGTTCCCATGTAGGAGTTTCATCAAATACAACATGCATAGATTCTTCTACAGTTCTAGTCCTCATGTTGTATACTCTATAAGCCTTACTCCTAAGGGAATACCCTATGAATACACCTATATCAGGTTTTGGATCAAACTTACCCAGATTTACCTTTCCATTGTTATGCACATAGCATTTTGATCCAAAGATTCTGAGGTGGCTGATGTTGGGCTTTCTGCCTTTGTACAGCTCATAGGGAGTCTTGTCCAAGCCCTTGCGAACATAGGCTTTGTTAGAGATGTAGCAAGCAGTGCTCATAGCGTCCGCCCAGAACACTTGAGAAACCTCTTTCTCATTGAGCATGCTCCTAGCCATCTCAGTCAGAACCCCGTTCTTCCTCTCGACTACACCGTTTTGCTGTGGAGTTCTGGGAGCTGAGAAGTTGTGATCAATGTCATTCTGCTCACACAGCTCAGAGAAGCTATGGTTCTCAAATTCTCCTCCATGGTCTGTCCTTATGGCTGCGATCTTGAGATCTCTCTCATTCTGCACTTTCTTAGCCAGGACAACAAAGGCATCAAAAGCATCTTGCTTAGAGGCAAGAAACATTGTCCAAGTGAATCTAGAATAGTCATCCACCACAACTAGAGCATACAGGTTTCCACCCAAGTTCTTCACTCTTGTTGGCCCAACCAAATCCATGTGGATTAGTTCCAAGGGCCTGCTGGTGGAGACTCTCTTCTTGGTTTTAAACGAGGACTTTGTTTGCTTCCCTCGTTGGCAGGATTCACAAATATAATCATGCTTAACCTTACAAGATGGAATCCCTATAGCTAGCTCTTTCTTAATCAGCATGTCAAGTTGGGTAAAGTTAACATGTGCTAGCCTTTTATGCCAAAGCCAACTATTCTCATCACTAGATATTAAACATTTTTCATCTAGTTGTTGACATAAATCTAGAGTGTATAGGTTTCCATTTCTGTTGGCCTTAAGTTTGCATTTTAGTTTGGCCTTATCTAGGTTCAGATCATGCTTGTCTATTATCATGCACTCATGTGAATCAAAGATTACCCAATTTCCTTTGTCAGTGCTCTGGCTCACGCTCAGCAGGTTGTGACAGAGACCATCCACCAGATAGACGTCTTTAACTGGCCCAACTTCTCCAACTCCGGTTATCTTTCCACTCTGATTTCCTCCAAAGGTTACTGTGGCTCCATCTTTGATCACCAAGGATTTGAATTTGTCTCGGTCTCCAGTCATATGTCTCGAGCATCCGCTATCAATGTACCATTTTCTATTCTTGGATGCTTTGAGACACACCTGCAAGAATCAGACAAGCTTAGGTACCCAACCTTTATTGGGTCCTCTGTCATTAGTTCCCAGAGCCCTTGGTCCAGTGTTAGTCTTGACCTTGGGCTTATGATTAATCTGTGCCTCTGGCCTAGTGTTGGCTCTAGGCTCTTGGGCTTTCCTTGAGGATTGTTTCCAGGCTCTGGATCCCTGTCCTCCCTTAGTTTCTTTTCTTGGGGGAGGATCCTTTGTCGTCTTGGTTCCTTTTGGGACCCACTTATAAGAGCTGTTGGCCCCATGCTTCTTAGCATTACAGGTGGACGTAGAATGTCCCTTCCTGTTACAATAATTACAGAAGCTAAAAGGTGTGGAGCTGTGATTAGTGGCTTTATGAAAGAATTTTAAGTAAGGCTTCACTTTTGGTTCCACCCACTTTTTCCCTTTAGGTTTGTAGCCTAATCCAGTCTTGTCCCTATATGCCCTCTGATTCATTAAAATAATGTTTAACATTTCAGATCCATTAGTAAACTTCTGCAGGGCATTTTGCAGTTTATCTCTCTCTCCTGAGATCTTGCTGCAGTTAGAGCAGCTTTCTAACGTTGAGGCTCTGGGTTCTGCTTGGGGAGAACTCTTGTCATCCGCTACCGGAAGCTTTTTGGCTTCCGCTAGCTCCTTACTAAGTGAGTCCACCTTGGACTCAAGTGATTCCTTTTTAATTTTCAATACTTTATATGCTTTACATAAGCGGAAAAATTCTTCATGGACCTCATTATATGCTTCTTGTAGTTCAGGGAAAGTTACCTCACTGTCCTCCTGGATGGGTCAAATTCTGAGGATGCTTCCTCATCATCTTCTCTGGCAACGAGACAGAGGTTGGCAACCTCTTCCTCATCACTTGCTTCCTCATCAGAACTATTCACCCAGATAGAGGACACAAAGACTTTTCTTTTGTCCTTCCCTTTTGATCTCTGCAAGCTCGGGCATTCAGCTTTGAAGTGGCCAGACTTCTTACACTCAAAGCACACTGGGGCCCTTTCCTTCTTATATCTTTTCTTCTGGCTGGATTCACCTTTCTGAAAGTCTCCTTTCTTCTTGAAGAACTTTCTGAACTTTCTTACCATCATAGTCATCTCCTCATCATCGATGTCCTCCTCATCATCCTCATCAACATCATTATCATCAATCTTCTCCTTGCTGGGAGCAACAAGAGCTAGGTTCTTGGTTTTAGATGTAGCTTGAGGAGCTCTCTGAGCCAGCAGGGTTGGTTCATATTCAGCCAGAGAACCAAACAGGGCAGTGATAGAGCTGGTTGACTCTCCTTGGACTTCCTGCAAGATGGTAACTTTGGTGATCCAGTCACCTTTCAAGACTTTTAAGATCTTGCTGACTTGTTCTTCTTCAGGAATGTCTTTACCCAGGGAGGCCAGGTTATTGATAAGATGAGTGAACCTGAGCTCAAGCTCTCTGATTGGCTCAGTTGGACTAAGCATGGCAAATTTGTGGAACTCCTCAACCAGCATCTCGACCCGTCTTGCCTTCACTCCCTTGGTTCCAGAATGAGCAGCCTCAAGAGCCTCCCACATATCCTTCGCTGTTTTGTGGTGGCTGATCCTGTGGAACTCCTTAGGACTAAGGGCGCATTGAATGTAGTGCATGGCCCTGTAGTTTAGCTGTACTAGAGCATAGTCCTCATTGGTGTATCTGGATCGCTGCTTTACAAGACCTTCATCATCTAGAGGGACATTATTTCCACGTTCAATTACATCCCAGAGGCGGATGTCGCAGGATTTGATGTAGGTCTCCATTCTGAACTTTCAGAATTGATAGTTGTGGCCATCAAAGCCAGGAGGCTTGTTTGGCTGAATAGCAACATCGGGCAAGGAATAATCTGCATCCATTACTAGATCTTTTCTTTCTAGATTCGTTGGAATCAAGTTAGAAAGACCTGCTCTGATACCAAATGAAAGAGGTGGATGCACAAGAGGGGGGGTGAATTGTGCTACCAAATAAAACTTAAAACAATGAAACACAAGATTTTATACTGGTTCGGTCTACCTGACCTACGTCCAGTTCTCAACCACCCAGGTTGAGTTCCACTATCCCCAGGTTTTACAAACGGGTTCACCTGGAACCTTTACAACCGCAAGTTTTAGACCGGGATCACTTGCAACCTTACAACCACAGTTTTACACAGGTTCACTTGCAACCTTACTGACTCACTCCCCCTTACAACCTGCAAGGGTTCAACCTTTACAAATAAAGGATTTTCTAAACTTAGTTCTCTTTAAGAACGGATAATGTTACACACTTAAGTACACTTAATGCTCTTAATAAATGAAGAGACTTAACTACAAAGAGTACAAGGTAAGTAGATGAAAAGAACTCTCAATGCGTTAAATGCTCTCTTGCTTTTCTGGGCAGCTTTGAATGCTTGAAGGATATTCTCAGTTTCTCGCTCTAGATTTCTCCAAGATGTCAAAGTTATTATCATGAATGAAGATGAGCTTCCTTATATATGTCTTCAAGTATTCTCACTCTTGGTAGGTGGCATAGCCGTTTGAATATAGCTGTTTATCCCAAGTTACCGTTGGCTCATTTAATGCTCCATTAATGCTCAGCAGGGTTGACTTTGCTTTATCTCTGAAAAGCAACTCTGACAACTCTGCTTAGCCAAAAAGCACTCTGACACTGCATTGCTGACGTTCTGACATTCTGCTTGCATCCGGAAGCAAATCCACATCCGGAAGCAACATCACTCAGTGCTGCACTTGAACGTTAGTCTAGCAATATATTAACACATAGTCACATGCAGTGGGAGTTCATTTAGTCTTAGGAAGTTCTCTTACTTCCGGAAGCAATTCCACATCCGGAAGCACTCCTACTGGACGTTGAGTTATGGCTTAGTGTTATACTCACTGACGCTCGGTGTTACCTAACCCAACAGGCAGCGCTAGTCATTAACCATCCGGAAGCAAATCCACATCCGGTTGCATCCTAACTTAGTCTCAAGGATTTTATACAACTAATGTTCCTAGACTGAGTTATGACTTAGTGTATTACTTGCTTCCGCTGGGGGATGAGTCGTTCATCCGCGAGCGCTAGTCCTAGTCCATCCGGAAGTAAATCCACATCCGGTTGTACTCTTACTTGTGGTTCTATATTAACCTATTTTTTCTTGTTGTTTCATATTTTAGTCTTCATCAAAACTTAAGATTCTAACAAATTTCACCAAAAGATGATGAAGAAGATTGTGAGAATGAGAGATTTAGGAGGAAGAATATTATAAGAATGAGAGAAAGAATAGAAAAGAGTAGATTGTGTGTGTGTGTGTATATATATATATATATATATATATATATATATATATACTTCCTCTGGTCCTATTTATAAGTCGTCAACCGCCCAAATTGTACATACCAAGGAATGGAGGTTAATGGAAGTTGAATCATTAAATTGGTTTTATTTTTTTGTCTTTTCCATTTTTGCCCCTATCATCTTTATTACTATGACCCACTAGCTTTTTCATCTTTATGAGTATACATGTGCCTTTTTCATCTTCTCTCTCTTCTAATCTTCCAATGTTCATTTTCCAATGCTAAGGGTATATTGGGAAAATTTTAATAAATGAGTTAGTTGATGTTAGTTGGTGACTTATATTAAGGACCAAAATTTAGTGGCGGTTGGCGACTTATAATTAGGACCGAAGGAAGTATATATATATATATATATATATATATATATATATATATAATGATAAATAAGGAAAAATTTGAAAAAAATTAACTTCAAACACTCAAGTAACTTAAACATGTTTTCTTAAGAAACATATTTTATAAGAGAGAGAATGTGATAAATTGATAATAGTGTCATAAATGAATATGAAAGAGAAAATGCGTATATGTACTAATAATAATGAATTAAGTGGGAAAACTAATTAAATATTTTAACAAATTTAAGCATGTCTTATAAAAAGGGACAAAATCATTTAACATTTTTGCCTTTATTTATAGAGATGGATGCAGTATGTCAATCATGATTACAGTTAATAAAACTATTGTGAATTTTAATATTTTTTTGTTACACTTTTTGTAATTTAATTTTTTAAATTAAAGGGCCAATAAAATACAAGGCATTTGGATTTGTATTTTAATTTGATATTTATTGGATTCCATTTATGAAATGCACTTTAAAAATATTTTAATAACATTAAGAACGATCTTAAACTTTGATAATATTATTTTAAAATTTCATAACAATTTACCAATTTTTAATGTAAGAGAACGATTCTGAACTAATAAGTCTAAAAACAATATATTATGAGTATAATTATACAGTGATATAACAAGTTTAATGAGATTAAGTAGAAATTTTCACTTAATATTCTGACAAAACAAGTAGTGATTGCTACTTAAAATATCACTATAAATATATTACATTCACTTTATTATTGTTCATACCAATAAATTTTGGTTAAGCTATTTAATTAATATATCAATAAACTTTTGTGAAATTGCTTGAGTTGAGAAGAATGGGTTTGACAAAATAAAAGAGATGAAGAATTATTCTAGGCATCGGATATCAAAGTCTAACCTTTGAGGATGGTGATCCATTTCCACGCTATTAATTCTGGTCTCTCTTGATCAACTTATTCATTTTTTTATCAATTTTGAGCGTGCTGTTAGTTATGATTATTTTTTTTAGTACACATATGTGCTATAAATGAAAAGTCAACACGTGAACTTTTATATTCAAAACTTATTAGAAATGGATGTAACAACCATATGAGGTGGTTGTTAGCCAAGTCAAAATAATCTTAAATGTTGTTTTCCATATAAGTTGACTAGATATGGAGCTTGTTTCCCTTAATTTGGCAGTAATATTATTTTAGTATTAGAAAAAAATAATAATACCTTTCAAACTATGTAAAACAAATTTCAGTTAAAAAAAACTATGTAAGACAAAATAATATAAAAACAGTCATCCACCTATGAAGTAACTTGTAAATATATAGAAAAAAGTAGCTTGAGAATGATAGAAAATTATAAGGACTTACTATGAAATGATTTAGAATTAATTATTATAGGGACATGATTTCAGAAAATTAACTTATTAAGGGACATATTAAAATCTGAAGCAATTTATAATAAATAGCGTAGAACTCATTTCTCTTTTAAAAAATTACTCATTATAAGTATTTATTACGGACCAATGGGAATCACTCTGATTGGGCAATCAGACAACCCTGCTTATGTGGGCAAAGTTCGATTCCAAATTAGTTGGTTCCTAAGGCATATCGGAATACTGGGTGGTGTTTAACAAAAAAAATGAATATTTATTACACTAGAATTTATGAAAATACGGTTAATATAACACTTAGTACACATGTTAGTTATAAATGTATGAGCTAGATGTTTAAGTTATAGATATTAAAAAATTAGTTATATTTATTTGTAAACAAATTTTGAAAGCAGATGAGTTGGTTGATTTTTCAACAGGAAAGATATGAAGAATTTAATGATATGAAGGTTCCATTTCACAATTTTCAAATGTTCGTCTCTTAACCATATGTCAATTGTGGTTCTTAGATTAATATGAACATAGTTGTTATTCAATTCAAATCGAAGATGTGATTCAATAGATGCGTTGGTCACCGCCATGATGGTATTCACCATGTTGGCCTTTGCCTTCTTTGGAGTTGACACCTACATCACACCATTTTATACTGCTTCATCACTATGTTTATAGATCCATTTAGAAATCATCATTGATATCCTTCTATTTTTCAATGATGTTGATGTTCTAATCTGGTTGTTATTTAAATTTATATTAGTTATTATACATGTTGGCTTTATATATTTGTTTGCGTTCGTTTAGGTTAGTGTATGTCGTGTGTTGATGGCTATTGCTTTTATGTAAGTGTGCTAATGTAACTTTCTTTTACTTAATATGATTGATCATTTTTATCAAAAATAAAAAAAAAAAATTGTCTCTTGACCTAGCCTGGAATTATATGATTGGATTTATATGTAATTAATGAAATTTGAGTAAATTTCATTGAACAATGAAGGGAAGAAGTTTTGGATCATACTATATTTACCATTTTATTTTAATTACAAATTATTATCTGCATTGAATTATATGAAAATAACTTTTCAATTATAATCCTGAAGAAAAAAATTAAGAGTTCAAGGTAATTTCATGGATTTTGAATTATTCCAGCGTATAATATTATTGCTCTAAACTAGCGCTATCTCCCGTGCGTTGCACGGGGGTTTCCCGCGCTCCGCGCGGTTTTGTTTAAAAATTAGCATTAACCAAAAAAACTAAAGATATAAATCTTTAAGGCAAATCCATAAAATATATAACTAACAGTTAGAAAAACGACTTTTCTTATTTGAATAGTAATGTCAATAATATTATATTACAATAGTAATATAATAATTAAGTCATAATGGTGGATGATATTAGCCCAAATAAATTAGCCCAAGAAAATAAAGAATACGTAGCCCAAATAAATTCGCACAAGAAAGCAATCACATACAATAGTAATAGAGAATGTCAATCACTGCACTAAAAATTTGCTCATGAACAAATTTTTTAACTTTTTTTTAACAAATTTGCACTAAAAAATATATGACAAATTTTTTAACTAAAATATCGGGTGAAAAAAATCATATAATAACTATTTTTTTAAAAAAAAAAAGAAAGAAAAAGTTAAAAATTGTTTATTTAACTATTATAATTATTATTAAATGCTAACTCTGTTCTCCTGTCCAAAACTATCTTTCACATGAAATAATATTAATCTTTCAAAAAAAAAAGTCAATTAGGTCTTATATTTAGGACCGAAGGTATTATATATCTTTAAACATTGGAGTGGTAAGTATGAGATTAGTTCATGTGTCAAATTTAGGACCTCAAAAATATGTGTCGTTTTTATAATTATAATTATCTTGCACGGGGGTTTCCCGGTCAAATTTAGGACCTCAAAAATATGTGTCGTTTTTATAATTATAATTATCTTACACGGGGGTTTCCCGTCCTCCGCGCGGTTTTGTTTAAAAATTAGCATTAACCAAAAAAACTATTATCTAACCTTAACCTTAGAAGGAAGAAAATTTCAATGACAACTTCTAGTTTACATTATCAAATGACCATTTTTCTGTAAGTTGTAATGAAAATCAAAATTAAATCTAACTGAACACATCTTCCCTATGTGAAGAAACAACTCTTCTTTTTGTGTTCTATATCTACATGGAACAACTTCTAGTTTGCACGGGAAAGATAGGCAAATAAAAAGACACAATAAAATATTTGCAGATATATATTATGTCAAAAAGATCATCATAATGGTGACACTAAAGATATAAATCTTTAAGGCAAATTCACACAAAAAAATATGTGACCCAAATAAATTAGCCCAAGAAAGTAAAGAATACGTAGCCCAAATAAATAGGCAAATAAAAAGACATAATAAAACATTTGCAGATATATATTAGGTCAAAAAGATCATCATAATGATGACACTAAAGATATAAATCTTTAAGGCAAATTCACACAAAAAAAATATGTGACCCAAATAAATTAGCCCAAGAAAGTAAAGAATACGTAGCCCAAATAAATTCGCACAAGAAAGCAATCACATACAATAGTAATAGAGAATGTCAATCACTGCACTAAAAATTTGCTCATGAACAAATTTTTTAACTTTTTTTTTAACAAATTTGCAATAAAAAAATATATGACAAATTTTTTTAACCAAAATATCGAGTGAAAAAAATCATATAATAACTAAAAAGACACAATAAAACATTTGCAGATATATATTAGGTCAAAAAGATCATCATAATGGTGACACTAAAGATATAAATCTTTAAGGCAAATTCACACAAAAAAAAATATGTGACCCAAATAAATTAGCCCAAGAAAATAAAGAATACGTAGCCCAAATAAATTCACACAAGAAAGCAATCACATACAATAGTAATAAAGAATGTCAATGACTGCACTAAAAATTTGCTCATGAACAAATTTTTTAACTTTTTTTAACTTTTTTTTTAACAAATTTGCAATAAAAAGATCTATGACAAATTTTTTTAACTAAAATATCGGGTGAAAAAAATCATATAATAACTAATTTTTTTAAAAAAAAAGTTAAAAAAAAAAGTAAAAAAAGAAATATCTATTATATTTCACCAAATCACTGTTCATGAACAGTGATTTGGTGGATCACTTTTATGTTATATATTGATGATTAAATGGTGTGGAGTCCTCTCAAAAGAGGGAGAAAGAGACCGAAGAGAACTCTTAACAAAATTATTGAATGAGATCTTTTGGTCAATCATATATCACCAAATATGACTACTGACAGAGTATAGTGACATCGTCTAATCCATATAGCCGAAAACTTAGTTGGGATAAGACTTTATTATTGTTGTTGTTGTATAGTATTATTGCTCTACTGTAGGAAAATACCTAGTCCACACTTGGTGGATTAGGGCCCAAATCTAGGCCCAATAAGAATTAGGGCAAATATGTGAATATGGGAAAATTATGGGTTCAAGTGATTATTTTTCCCAAACTGAATATAACTTCCCACTATGAAGTAAGTTATAAATAGGGGAGGACTCTGTAGAAGAAAAGAACGTTCAATACAAAAAAGTGATCATCCTCCCTTCTCTCTTCTCTCTAACTCTATCAAATGTTTCTGTCGTATATCCTAATTAGATCCCATAATGGTGGTCTCAATTTCGTGTGGGTACTTGAAGAATGCTAAGGACTCCAGGTACGCCCGAAATCCAACATCTACAAAGAAAATGATCAAAAGAAATAGTAACAATGATGAGTATTTCATATATTTACATTATAGATTACCTCTATCTACTTTTTAGTACTCATATAAGCCTACTAACTTACACTTTCAACATGTTTTTATTGACCAAATGAAATTTTAAGCCTCACCAACTCTACCTTGAAAGTTAACAAACATCCATTTAACTATATCTGCTTTCTAAAATTAGGTTGAACCAAAAATCTAATGAACTAGTTGCTGTGTATGTGGTCCGATCCATCTAAACATGATGATGTGCCATAAACAAAAGAATACATGTAAATATATACGGTTAATAGTTATATTTTTAAAATTGAGAACCTTCCATTTTTTTTCAAATTGTGCATCACATCTAACATATTTTTTAGGTCAAATTATATTAAACCTCTTTAAACAATCTCTCTAACCTTTAAAACTTTTCAGTTCAAAAACAAAAACCTTTAGAGCCTTAAAAAACTTCCTAAGCTTTCAAGTATATGTGGATAACTTTAAACTTTCAACTTTAAACCCTTAAATTATTTTTTTAATTTATATGACCTCTTAAACTTATAATAGACGACATAAAGGGGTTTGTATGATTTAATTTTATAAAAGGAAAATTCGTACTAGTATTATAAGTAGTGTCTAGTTATATTTAAGGTTTCTACAACTCCCCACGCACTTGCGTGCGTTAGTTAAGCGTGGTGGCGCATGCATCTATACATTTTTTCTTTGATAAGCACAAGATCACTTTGATATTTTTTCTTCTTAAAGTTAATAATACAAATTACAACACTGAATTGTAATATATATGTCACATGTAGTAGAATAACCTTCATTCCCAAAACCTCTAAACTTTAGGGCAGTTGTATATAACTCATGATGTTTCAAAGTTTAAATTGAATCCCCCTAACTGTTAGGGGTTCAATTTAAACTTTGAATCATCATGAGTTATATGCAATTGCCATAAAGTTCGTTCATGGCGTTTTCTAGAATTAAGCCTGTAGAATACATTAGTTTTAAGAGAAAAACAAATAACTATAATCACTTTATTAAAGTGGTTAACTCTACCTTGTTAATTTCTTCAAAAATTTAAAATGATCTTATAATTAAAACTTGAAGGAACATGAACTAAGCATTCTAGGTTTTCTTAGTCAATTGTATCTTAGGTTCACTCAACTTTAAGAGGGAGACTTATTATATATCTACAATATAATATTGTAGTTAAACGTATACGTGGACTCCCTGATATAACAATTATATTTTAATCTTATAATATTGTGTCAGTTCGGTCCTTAAATTGTGAGATCACACAGCAAGTGTATCATTCTTTTGGCAGTTCTAGCTTAAAAAATGAGTAAACTCGTTTTTTTTTCCATTTCATGTATGAACTACATATGTTTTCAATACGTGTTATACAATATGATCAAAAAAAAAAAATACGTGTTATACAACAATAACAATTTTATTTCACTTCTATGTTTAAGGCACAATTTGACGCTAAATATATGAGCTCATCTTTCAATGAGAATTTAAATATTGAATAAATATATTGTGAGGGACTAACTTCTTAAACAATAAGATCTTGATTAATAATATATTGAGGGACTAAAGTTTTAAACAAGAGGCAGTCTTTTTTTTTTTTGGCTCAAATGACGGACTAACTTCATCCCACTACTTCAGCGTAAAGTTTTTTACTTAGTTCATCAATAAGCTTTTTTTTATCAAACATCATTAAGCTTTGAAACCTGGCGAAAAGGCAACTCTTAAAACAACAAGAAATTGAGAAAGATTAGAACCAAAAATTAAAATGCCAAAGAAAATCCTAAGCTTCGAAAAATAAAACCGAAAAAACACTTACAGATTGTATATGGCTAACGGATTGAAATATTTGAAGATTATCAGATCCAATTGTGATAACTCTTCAAAAAAAATATTCTAATTTAATTTAAAAAGTGTTTTTTTATGATTTATGCAAACTTCAGAACCAAACCTTATGCTTAAGCCGCCACTATGCCTGAGAAACTTTTTTATTTTTTTTGGTTTTTGAAAATAATCAATTTTTGGATTATATATCGTTATTGATTATTACTATTCGATCCAATCTTGATATTGATCATGACAATTTTGGAAATTCGGTTTTGGTCTTCATACTATCATAAAGATTTGGTTTCAATAAGAAAGCATGCATGCAACTGTTTATACTAGTTTTAGTTTTAATCTTCACATTTAAACTCAAACCAAGTTCTTATGAAATTATTGGCACATAGACAAACTATTTAAAATTATATGAACAAAAATTAAACCAAAATTCAATCAAAATCGAAAGCATATACTGATTTTTAGTGTGTATGTTGATAAATTATGTACTGTATGCATGCAGTAAAATCATTATCTTTATATAAAAAACTTCCAATGACTTTGATTTTAGAGGTTCCCCAAGCTCAAATATATATATATATATATATATATATATTGATTTTGGAAGTGTTTACAAAAGTAAATATAACTAGCCAACTTACACAATATAATATTAATATTGTTGTGGTTCACCGGGATTCTCCATGGCTTCATGGTGATCCTTTGTTGATTGAATCACTAGGCCATGAGTTAGAATCCTGGTATATATGTCCACTTACTCAAGAGCTTCAACATTGCTGTGGTTCGTATCCGTAACTCAATGATTATAAACCTGCAACCTTTTTTTTTTGCTTAGAGTCTTCGGTGTCCGGCCCGGGTACCGACTAATCCGAAGTCGTCGTCGGGATTCCCCATTTGGGGTGACAAATTCTCAAGGGTTCGAGCCCATGACCTGGTGGATACGCGTGCCTTACCTTCCCTTTCTTTTCAGCTAGACTACGCCCCTTGAGCTCTTTTTTCAACTACTAAACTTATACCAACTAGGTCAATTTTTGTTAGCAGATATTTTTATGGTCTAAATCAAATTCTTTCTCTATTTTTAAAATCTCAATCTCAATTTCTATTAAACTTCTAAATTTTCATATGGAATTATTTATTGTCATTAACTTATTACAATATTTATAGTATTATCAATAGTCATATTTATCTTTAATTTTTCCAAGATAAATTCTAAACCACAATAAATAGTCGCACGTGACGAGCTTCAAAGTTCAAACTTAAAATCCATGAAAGAGGTCGGAAAGTAGCAATACCATTGAAAACTTTTAGCGCCGCCTCCTCCTCCTATTTTCTCTCACTCAAAAATAGACAAAAACACTTTATTTATCCAAATTCTAGCTTCAGTTTTTCATTGCCTTACGTCACCTTTTGTTGAATATGGCAATGTTGTCTCTGTCCATGCTTGCTTTTTATAAATTACAAATATAAATTTCATGTGGGACCCATCTCTGAAAATTTAATTTTGATGCCATCTTTTATTTTTCAATGCAAACGTGGACATGGATTTGGTCGGAATTACTCATAAACTTGAGGATTAAAAAAGATACTCCCTCTCATTCTTTTTTGTAGAATAAGATCACTTTCCATAATTTGTGTAGATTAAGAAAGTCAGTTAAATTAATTATATGAGACTTTAGAACAGTCAGAGACTAGTCCCATTTGAGAGACTAGTCCCATTTGACACGCTGGTTGCAGAAAGTTAGTTAAGTTATTTATATATGATATTACCAATTTATCCCAACTATATACCTTTATCCCAACTATACACGCTGGTCCCTCTCTTGCTTGTTATTGTAGATAAGTATTGTTGGGAATACGTTGAATTTCAAAAATGATCCTATATATATATATATATATATATATATTTAGGAACGGAGGGATGGAGTGAGTACAAATAAATAAAGTATTATTTTATTATTAATATTATTATTATTCAACTGCTTGAACTTTTCTTACACCGGCCATGCTTCTTCTTTAGTGAGCGGATTTGTTTATGTATATAATATGGCCCCTGTCTCTGTCTCTGTCTCTGTGTCTGTGTCTGTGTGGATAGTCTCGCCGAAACTTCTTACTCACAAAAACATTTCTCAATCTTATTATATTGAGACTGACTTGTTTCATTCATATTTTGCTTCTTCCTCTGTTTTTCCTTGTTGGCTTTCTTTCCTTTGGTTTCAAAAACAAGAAGAGAAATCAGAAGACCCTTCAATATGGGCAACTTCTGTGTGAAGCCAGTTGCTAATGTCAATTCCTCCAATCTTTCTGGTCTCTTTTCTTCTCTGTTTTTTTTTTCAATATTCAAATATGCTTGCCACCTTCTTCATTGGTGTGATGTTATGTGCTGTCATAGAATAGTTATCAGATTGTTATGTTGATGCTGCCATATGAACTTGCTTAAATTATGATTGATTTTCCTATTTGGTGTTCTGCTGCATTTTTAATATGTCCATATGATTTGGAAGCTGAATTTATGGCTTGGATTCATTCCCTGCCAAAATTTTTATGAGGGTATAGCGTTTTCTCTTTTTCTGATTTTTTCAATTTTAGCTATGGTCTGTGATGTTCTCAAATGGCTTCATCCATTAATGAATAGCTTTCTGGGTTTGCAAGGAAATTACTTCAGCTCTCTTGGATCACTTGTTCATAGACCTCTAGTATTGAAATTGTTAACTGTTAAGGGTTTTTTGTCTGCTTTCTACTCCCTCCGTTCCTAAATATAAGATCACTGTCAGATTTCAATTTTCTCCTAAATATAAGCAAAAACTTTTTAATTTTTCTCAACTCTTTTCCAAATGAGCTAATAACACTTATTTATAATAAATAAGCAAGAGCGGAAGAGTGAGGATAAAAGTATATAGTTAGGATAAACTGGTAATATCATATGTTAATAACTACCTTAACTTACATCCTTAATCTAATTAAATTAGGAAAGTGATCTTTATATTTAGGAATGGAGGTAGTATTACCCACTGTTCAGAATATATCTGATTTACCAGCAGTGACATGGTCATGTGCTAGCTGTTGCATAATATTAATATGCATGTGTTTGAATATTTAAAATGAAAAGTTAATACCACATGTTCTTGCATTGACTTTGGCATTCTAGTTTATCTGCCAAGCTCCATGGCTTTTGTACTTTGAGGTTGGAAATCAATAGTAACAACATGTTTGAAAATTGCTTAATATTGTTCTATTTTGTTAGATGTTATGCCTATTACACTCTTTTTGAACACTGTAAATTTAATTCTTTGAAGTTAAATGCTTTAGAGATGTGCAGTTTAGTGCATAAGAAGTTATTTATCTATCTTCTCCTAACTTGTGCCTCATCACTCTCAGGAAGCACAAAGTCAAGTAAGACACAACAGAATTACAATTCTTCACAAAAAAAACCCGCTTTGCAAAGTGCAGCATCAAATCCTGTAGTCAGACCCATTTCCAATCATCTAAAGTCCTTTACCTTCAATGATCTAAAGGAAGCCACCAAGAACTTCCGTGACGAAAATTTTATTGGAGAGGGAGGTTTTGGGCGTGTGTATAAGGGATGGATCAACATGAACACCTTTGCTCCTTCAAAACCAGGGAGTGGAATGGTAGTGGCCATTAAACAGCTCAAGCCGGAAAGTTTTCAAGGTCACAAGGAATGGCTTGTATGTACACAAAACGAACTTATGAACTTAGATGGTTTCTGAATTATTGGTCCTTTAAGTTTTTTACTGATTTCTTGCCCTTTTTTCTTGGCAGACTGAAGTCAATTATCTAGGACAGCTTCACCATGAAAATCTGGTGAAACTCATTGGTTATTGTTCAGAGGATAGAAATAGGCTTTTAGTTTATGAGTTCTTGCAAAAAGGAAGCTTGGAGAATCATCTATTTAGAAGTAAGTGCATTCACTATTTCACCGAGTATATTGCCCTCCCACATTTTCATTTTTTTACAAAGCAGATTAATTGCATCACAAGACAGTACAAATTTGAAGAATATTTGCTATTCGATGTACTTGAAAACTTTGGTTTTATGATAATCTCCTAATTGGATCTCTTTATGTGCCCTTACTATTCAAATTAAGCACAATGCTATGTATATGATAATTACAAAGGCAATGAATCTGGTAAAAAATGTTTCTCAGTAATATTCATGGGAATGATGTTCAAATTTCTCCTAAGGACAAGGAATTGAGCCCACATTGATTGTATTCATGTTATCCTAAATTTTGTTTTTTCCTTCTTTGCAGAAGGTGTTCAACCCATACCTTGGCGAGCCAGGATCAGTATTGCAATTGGGGTTGCAAGAGGATTAACATTTATGCACAGCCTGGATGCAAATGTCATCTACCGTGATTTAAAGGCTTCTAACATTTTGCTTGATTCGGTATGTTGAACTATGAAAGTTTGATTTGGTGTGAAATTGGAAAGTGTAAATTTTGTATGTATGCTCAAGTATTCATTCTGAAGGAGTTGCATTTAATTGTGTAGGATTTCCATCCAAAGCTTTCGGATTTCGGTTTGGCCAGAGATGGTCCTACTGGAGATAACACTCATGTCTCAACCAGAGTTATTGGGACTCAAGGGTATGCTGCCCCAGAGTATGTAGCTACAGGTATATTAGCCAATGTTGTATCTTAGTTTCTCCTTACTGGTTATGTTTTTCAAAGTTCATATTTCCTGGCTTTAGAATATTTGAGGGGTAAGGGTAATCAGTACAAAGCGTAACTCTAGAAATCAGGAGAATGACCAGAATAGAGTGCACATCGTATATATTTTGACCCACTCAATCTTACAATCTGAATTTTTGGCCACTTTTTGTGGTGAGAGGGATATCCTTCTTTGTTAAGCCATGTTTGATTCAGCAGCAGAGTGTTTTAGGAGTGGAGCCCTAATTGTTCTAAGCCATGTAGGAAAGTACATTTTTTAAATCACATTATAGGGTAATTTATTTCAGTAAACAGAACTAATGATCAAATTGGTAATAATCAAAAAAGGAAAAATGGTATTCCATTAGTAGCTTTAGTTCCGTCTGGTTTGTCCGTCTCTCCTTACTATCTCTATAATCGTTAAGTCTCAATTTTGAAGAACATTTAATTAAACCGGCAATTAGTAGTTAGTTTTGTTGGAGCTTGCAATTTCCAGTCAGATTATATCCTCAATCTATAAACCAGATTGGCCTATATCCACTTCATCTTCATAACTTCAATTTTATCTACTGAACAGGTCACTTGACACCTAGAAGTGATGTCTACAGCTTTGGCGTTGTCTTGCTAGAGTTGCTAACTGGGCGACGAGCCTTAGAAGATGACAGACCCGGGTCCATAGAAGAAACTCTGGTGGACTGGGCGAAGCCTTTCCTGACCGATAACCGGCGAGTTTTGAGGATCATGGATACGAGGCTAGGTGGCCAATACCCCAAGAAAGCAGCTCAAGCTGCAGCTGCACTTGCATTGCAATGCTTGACCTCAGATCCTAGATACAGACCTCCAATGGTGGATGTTCTTGCTGCATTAGAAGCTCTCAGTTCTTATTCAAGTTCAACCCCAAGGACCCCAAAATCTTTCAGTGACAATATCTCAAACAAGCATTCTAGTCCTAGTCCTAGCCATCCACAAAAGCCAATCAGACATCAAAGGTCTGTCTGAGTCTTTTGTTCTGTAGATGAAATGCTATTGGATTCCGTTAGTGCCTACATCCCTTAAGCTCAAGTGCAGTGTATTGGAAGGAGCAGTTTTGTGATATATAAATAAAATGAAAATATGAAAAAATAACATGATCTTTTGAAGTTGAGCACTTGAGGGTTCTAGAATTAAGTTTGGTGCTTCTAGGCATTAGAAAAAGGCTCTGCAGGAGATTTAAGTTACTCCAGCAAGTGTTTTTTTTTTTATTTATTTTTTTGTTGGCAATTGCTTTTTTGTATTTATTGTATAATATGCATCTAAAATATTATCCCACAGCATGAGAATGGGTCATAGGATTTGTTTTCACTGGATATAGCTAAAAGCTATCTTGCGGGAATAATTGAATGTACAGCCAATATTTGAGCATTTTGGTTCTTCTGTTTCTTGTTATTAATGTCTTTTGCGGTTCATGCTTGGTTTTCCATGTTTTTTAAGTTGGACAAACCAACTGGACCCTTAATTGATACAGTAACTACAACAATCGGATTGACATTTAGGAGGAGTACACGTTTATGACAAATTAATTATGTAATTTCTATAACTCAATCAATTTATACACCCATGAAAACAAAAGCAGCTGCAAATGAGTAGGCAGGAGGAGCACTTAGTAGTAGCAATCACAGTGATGGTGTGGCTGGTAGCGTCACTCTTCAAGCTTTCATATACTCCCTCCGGTCCTAAATATAAGGCCTAATTGACTTTTTTGGAAAATCCTAAAAAAGCAAAATAAGTTAATTATAAATTGATGATTTACCTAATTTTTCACTTAGACTAGTATATTTTACATATAAACTAATGGATAATCTAAAAATATATCAAATATGTCAATTTAATAACCTATTTCGCAACCTTAATCTCCAAAAAAAAAGTCATCTAGGTCTTATATTTAGGACCAGAGGTAGTAATATAGAATCAGTCCTTGTGTCTTGCAACAAAACTTGTTAAAAAATGGTTTTATTAATAAAGAACTTCAAATTCAGTTTAGTCCCCAACACAACTAATGAGAACATTCGAAAAAAGAAGTCCCTTCTTGAAAATTGCAATGGCTAAATGAACGTCAATTTTTTTTTTACTCCAAGGACCATTTTCACCAGTACAATTTTCAATGAGGATTTTTTTTTTTTTAATTAATGAGAAGCCATTGGCTATATGTCTCTGAGGAGCACCGGCTCCACGGAACAGATATACCAGTCACCCAAGAAAAAACATGTATGTAATGCAAATTCAAGGAACAAAAAATGTAGATAATTTTAAGACAAATCAGCACTAAGTACATCTTGATTAGTATTATCAGAGCATACTGCATTAGACCAGTGTCACAAAAGACGATTAAAAACATGGGAAAAAAGAATGGATGAAACTACAAAACAACTGAAAAGTTATCTCTTCAGTTATGATTCTGTGATTGCCTCACTATGCGATCATCACTGGCGCAACACCATGACTTCCAGGAACTTCCCGGTTATATGATAATATAATTTCATGAACATATTCTCCTCAATGAATGTTATACAACATTTCTACAGTAATTCACAACACCAACCATGAATATGTCCAATCATCCATTACTAACTTAATGACTCCACATACTGATAATAGTTACCAAAGAATATGCTTTTTATTGTTGCCAACCACCATATTGTCGATTGCGGTTCCCCCCCATCATGTTTGAACCACGGCCAGCACCTGAGCCACCATACGGACCACCTTGGGGATAATTGGGGCCGCCAACTCCATAGCCACCGGCACCGCCGCGAGGACCGGCACCAGACATGCCACTTGATCCATAAGGTGCTCCTCGGCCTTGAGGAGGATAAGGCCCACTGCCATAACCACCTCCTCCGCCTTGACCTCCACGGTTTGGGTGGTTGTATCCCCCACTGGGGTTCCCACCTGGGGGGTATCTTCCTGGCCCACCAGAGGGGCCTCGAGGCTTACCATAATGATGGCCAGGTCCTCCAGCAACTGTGGGCTGTGAGTTATGCATATTTTGGTTTGGACCTGGCCGCATTTGGCCATGAGGTTGCCCTGATTGTTGAATGGGTGGAAGACGGTTGTGTTGTTGAGGGTGCTGCATTTTCTGACGCTTGGCATTTTCTTCATTTTGTTGTCGTTGTTGCTGCCGCTTTTTCTTTGTCTGAAACTCGTGTGATGACTCATATTTGGGTAAACTGGGCCATATAAAGAACCGAATTGAGAAATTTGGTTATGCACATTAACTGGGAAATGAATAATCAAACATATACAGCGGAGTTATTAAATGGAGAAATGGGGCACTCATTTCGGATATTATCAAGATGGAAAATAAGAAAATAAAAACATTAGAGAACAGCATTTGGAAGCCATACCTCTTGGGATCACATGGCAGGGGATCAGCCCAGAAATATTCAGCATCAAGGGCATCTTTAGCAGTGATTCTCTATGGAAAAATTACAATATCCATGAAAGGTGAAGAAGAATAAGACAATCCTCAAGCAAGAAAGTACACGAACAAGCTCAAAACAGACCAAATTACAAAATATCCAATTTTTCCATGATTTTATTAAAAAGATAATGCTCATCTCATTAAGAGAATATATGACATCCCTCAAGCCATAAACTACAACAAAAACTCAACGGAGACTAAATTACCAAAACCCTATCAAATTTAACAGTGTAGAAGACTTTTCAATCTCTTTGCATATGAGAACCTGAGATTTTCAAGAGAAACCCATTTGTGTAACACTAAAGAGAAGAACTTAACAGATTTTATGGTGATATGACACCCTAAACTGTACATTACCAGCGTTATGTTAAATTTTAACAACATCAAGAAACCAAATTAGAATGAGGCAAGGAAGTATTGATCGCTTTACAGAAGCTTGTCATAAAAAACAAATATAATAGAATTCAGTTTTATCAAATTCCAATTCCGATATAAATTTTTCAATGTTCAATGTATGATTAATGCATATGACCAACCCAATCAACTAAAGAAAAACAGATTAACAATAATGCCAGGTGCTTAAAGCTACATGAACAGACAGAACCATGATAGGTGATGTACCTGAGCAGGATCAAGGGTCAGCATTCTCTCCAGCAACTCTAAAGCATGCCGATCAAATCTATGATCCGAAAAGCTATTAAAATAATTAAGAACACATATAGCAGCAACATATGAATACAGATGCTTATTGGGAGATACTCACTGTCTGAACACTTCCCTTAGACGTCTTTTCATTGGTCTTGTTGGTTTAAATTGATTATACCATGGACACTTAGCAACCCCAGGCCAGTTCACTTCATCTGGTGCCCCACAAAGCTCAAAAATTTTGTTAAGTTGTTCTGGCTGCAATGTCAAAGCGACCATGTATTACAATTTCAGCCATTAAAAATTATTAGCCTTAATATATACACCAAAGGTCATAAATTATAGAAAAAGAATCGGAATGCATGCAAGGCACAATTGAATTCTCAAATAGAGGAAATGAGAAAGTTGGATCCAGCTATTTCACAATTCTTGCCATTCGCAAACCATTTATCATCCTGATGAATGATATACACGTCATTTTCAGTAAATCACATTCATTGCAACTAGTTGAGTTAGAGTGTTACTGAGATAAATTTGACAATAAGACCCTGAAACTGAAACCACTTTTATTGAAGAGTTCATTACAGTTAGCAAGAGCAGAAGTTCACAATATGCACAGTAAAACTGTTAGCAAGTACTTAACTGAAAGTCATTACAAAACGGCAAATATTTTCCCATAATAATCCATAGTTTCACAGACCACATACAGGAAAAAACCTACCCACATACAGGGTCACCTTATCTGCTAGTGCACTCACTTCTCACGCACAATAATAAACCAAACACTTAAAAAAATATAGAATCGCAATAATTGTATTCAGATAAATATTAATAACCTCATCTTTTCCAGGGAAGATAGGCTTTCCGTGAAGAAGCTCAGCAAAGATACATCCGACAGACCACATATCAACAGCAGGTCCATATTTTGTTGTTCCTAACAGCAGTTCTGGGGGTCTGAATATATATCAATAACAAATACATTAGAGTACTCCCACTTCTATAAGTCCCTCTTTCCCAACCCAGTTTAAATTGCTGCATAATAATTAAAACAAAGCCCAAATGCAACTAGAAGGCCACAATACTTACCTATACCATAATGTGATAACTCGATTTGTAAGATTTGCATTGTGGTCATTAGAAAATGATCGTGCAAGTCCAAAATCTGCAAGCTTCAGATTGCCTTCATTGTCAATGAGAAGATTGGAGCCTGCATCAGAACAAAATGCATGATATAGAAACACCATATGCAACCAAAAAATAATAAATGTAAACTCCTAGTGATAAAATCTTACTTTACCCATACCTTTTATATCACGATGAAGTACTTGATTCACATGGCAATAATGAAGTCCCGTCAAAAGTTGTCTCATGTAACACTTTGGCCAGGAGAAGCAAGTCAGACAATGTTTAAATGAATTACTACAAGAAATATTTGGTTTAAATAATATTTGCAGCAATACCTTAATTTGTGGAACTGTAAATCTCATCCCGGGTCGATCAGCAAGACCAGTCAAATCATGGTCCATATATTCAAATACCATATAGATACCACCTTTATACTTATTACCGTCTGTATTATCCAGCAAAAACCAAAAATTAAGACAAGGTAAGATATCAAGAGATTAAAGAAACTAAATGAATTTGACAAAACTTTCTCCACAAAGGCACAAATAGATAACAGTGAAAATGATAACCTGGCTTCCCTTGCTCATCTTTCTCAGGGCCTGAAGGATAAAAAACCAGTCATTTCATAGCAGGATGAAAATTATATAACAACACGTTCAGATATTCAATATCTTTACCTGGCGATGTCACAATCTCCTTCAACTTAATTACATTTTCATGGTGTAATTTCTTCAGAATTTTGATTTCACGAATAGCAGTAATAGGAAACTGCAGCAAAAACCACCAACTCAGGGAAGTAAATCATTATACAAAGTAGCAGTCACCCAAAAGTACTTTCTCAATTATTGAAGGTTACTTGAAATCCTTATTGTGGCTTAGATCAACTAGATTTTAAATAAAATTATCTTATGCCCCCCATAATAGAGTAAATAACATTCAGCAAGGTGATCAAAGAGATACCCCCTCTCTCTCATTGTCCATTCTTATTTTCTTCAAAGCAACAATTTCACCTGTTCTGATTTCTCTAGCCATGTAAACTTGGCTGCAAGCACAAAGGTATGGATCAGTTCCTTCTTGCAGTATCAGCAACGAAGGATAACCCAAAGACAAGAGTTTTTGGAGCAGAAACAGGTTAACAATTAGGCCTGCCGGCTATGACACAAGCATGTCTTCAAAAGGAAATTTGAACAAGAAATTTTTGCAAAGGATGTGAAAATTTTCTAGCACTTGAAGCATGTCATATAATGAGGGAACCGAAACCACAAAGAAAAAGATGAACACAGATTAGAATTCAGAAAAAAAGAAAAAAAAAATGATATACAAAATCTGATTTAATGGCTTCAGTAACATTATATATAACTAATAACTTTAATAACCTCACGAAGGCAGCATTCAGAATCAAAAAACTCTTATCTTTGCTACTCATAAATGGAAAGGACAACTTATTAAAGACTTCCTTATTATCAGGGAACATTTGTCATGATTAACCTAACTTACTCGCAATTCATCCACCTACAACCCAAGCTAATTTTTCTGTGGAAGTTGGGACCTATAGTTAATATTCCAATTCCAAATGCACAATTTTGAGACATAATACAGTGAAATTCATATCCATCATTTTGACTTGAATTATTACATGGGTGCAGATAGGTAAAAGCTGCTTCATGACGAGTATTGTGGGAAAAACATTAAAAAGCGTTGACTTGAATAATTATACAGCAGAAGTCACCAGCTAACTAACAAAAAATGTTAGTTTCTATGATCCACACATGTCTATATGTCAAGCAAACCAATACTTAAACAATGTACATTCAAAATCTCCCATTTCAGTGGCCGCAAGTAATATCAAAAACAATAATATGATCAAACATAAGTTGTTGCCGATACCCGTAACCAAATGTAGCCTAGAAACAAAAAAAAACAAAAAACAAAATTGGAACAAATATTTAAGAAAAAAAAATAGTACTAAGAATTAACGAGTAGAGTGATAAGAAAACGTACCCATAAGTTCCCTCTCCGATTTGCTCCAACTTTTCGAAGCAATCAACGCTTCGTGATCCCCACGAAGGGTACTCGTTCAGATTGAGCTGCCCAGGGGCTGCAATCGCCATAATAGCTCTTCAACGCCAAAACCCTAAAAGTGAAATTGGGAATTAGGGTTTTTGATTTTTTCATCACTGAAAGAAGCGAGAGATAGATAAATTAGATGATTGTAACATACCAGTGGTGAAGAGCGTGTAAAGATTGGAAATTGGGGGAATCAAAAATTGAAGACTTGAATTCAATGTGAAGAAGCGAATGCAAATGGAAATGGAAATGGTGGATCGTCTGCTCTGGGGTTTAGGGTTCTTATGGAGGGCCTCTCTTGCGATTTTGGAGGAGGACTTTCCTCTGATTATTGTTCCTCCAATTTCTACTTAGGCAATCTTCTGTTAGTTTTTGTAGAAACTTTGGGATAAAAAAAAATAGGATCTAATTTATTTTTTTTGGCAAATCTACTTGGAGTAATCACTCAGGAGCACTGGGCACCATGAACTAACAACAGACTCATATTTACACTCAAAATAACCAAAGTGTTTGAAAAATACCAAGTGAACGGTCAATCATGTTTGTCACACCTCTACCACCTTATAACAATCCCCAAGAATGTGAAGAGCATCCTCAATAACCCTTGGACCACAAAAACAATCATTAGAGCAATCGATTCCTTTATTAGTCGTGCCTCATTAGTCGTTAATCCCTTTCTACATGCTTTCCATATAAACATTCTACATCTCTGCGGAATGTCAAGACGTCAAATTTTCTTCCAATTCCATTTAACAAAATGATCATTCTGACTGACTTGGCAGTGGTACGCCGAGCGAACTGAGAATAAACCAAATGAATTGTGAGGTCAAATAGGTATATCCTCCTTCGACAATAGTCTCATCTGTGATGTGATTGTTTGAAAAAAGATCACGTTCAAGGAACGGCGCAAACTTCCTTACATCCCAATCCCCTTCTACCGTGAAACAGTCTGCGACCTTAATACTATCTCCGGTCCTAAATATAAGACCTAATTGACTTTTTTTGGAGAGGTTAAGGTTGCGAAATACGCTATTAAATCGTGACATATTTAATATATTTTTAAATTATACATTAGTTTATATGTAAATAAACTAATCTAAGGGAAAAAAATTAGGTAAATCAATTTATAATTAACTTATTTTGCTTTTTTATAGGATTTTCTAAAAAGGTCAATTGAGTCTTATATTTAGGATCGGAGGGAGTATCAAGTAATTCTTTTGAAATCTCAACTATCTACTCATCTTGAATTCTAATACCTTCAGGCAAACATCTATCCTTCCAAAACTTTATTGAGAACCCATTTCTGAGTTCCCACTTCAGGTTCGAGGAAAATGTTTCCCATATACCACATAACCCTTGTCATACCTTAGATCCTTGTTTCTCCTTACGGATTAGTGGCATGATATGAGAGTCACAACCATACTTTTCCCGCATCAAACGAACCCATAAAGAATCATTCCTATGCATCAAACCCTACCCCAATTTCGTCATATAGGCGTTGTTCTGAATTTTCGCCTTACGCAAACCCAAACCTCCATCATCCTTTCTTTGACATACTTCATCCCACGAAACCAAATTCAGCTTTTTGTGTGTTGGTTGGTGACCCCACAAAAATTGAACATTTATCAATCTCTGAACAAGTGGAATGAGTTAAAGGAACAGTCTGCATCATATATGATGGAATTGATGGGACGGTAGATTGAACAAGAGTGTATCTCGCATCACTAGACAACGATTTAGCCTTACAAGCAGATAATCGTTTATCTATCTTCTCTAACACATGATTAAAAGTATTCTTAGTGATCTTCTTGTGATGTAAAGGAACACCAAGATACTTACCCAAATCCGTTCAAGGGGTGAAACCCATGAAATCACTAATCTCCTTAACACGGGCATGATTTACATTCTTAGAGAAGAAAATTTTAGATTTTGCATTATTCACCTTTTGACTAGATACATCACAAAAATCATCCAAGCAAGCTTTAGAATGGCCGCCTGATCCATGTCAGCCTCTGCAAAGAGGAACAAATCATATGTGAAAAAAAGGTGAGAAACACAAGTTCCTTTCTTCCTCATCCTGAATGGCTGTCAGTTATCATCTTCATCTTCAGCCTCCTTCTGAATAAGATGAGAAAACTTCTCCATTAAAATAACAAACAAATAAGGAGATAATGGGTCTTCTTGCCTGAGGCCTCTTGTTGGAGTAAAAGAATCCCATTTATCTCCATTTTAAAGCAGACTCATTCTTGCAGTACTCAGTACTCACACACCACCTTATAATATTAATAACATTAGTGGGAATATTAAACTCCTCTAAACATTTAATCAAAAACCCCCACCTTACTTTATCATAAGCCTTTTCGAGGTCAATTTTAATAGTCATAAACCCTTTCCTCCCAGTTTTCATCCTCATAGAATGAATGACCTCCTGAGCAACAATAATATTATCTATTCCCAACCTCCCTGGAACAAAACTACATTGGTTGGGAGAAATAATTCTTGGCATAATTCTTCTAAAGCGGGTAGCCAACACCTTGGTCATGATCTTATAAATAAAATTGCATAAGCTAATAGGCATGAAATCTTTGAAAGATTCAGGGCAATCAATTTTAGGTATTAAAACAATATTAGTATCGTTCACCTTCCTTATCTCTTCTCCATCATAAAACATACTTCTCACTTTCTCTAAGATAAAATCACCCAAGACATCCCATTGATTTTGAAAAAAAATAATGGATTCAAACCATCAGGACCTGGTGCCTTCAATGGTCCCACAGCAAAAAGAGTTTGCTTCACCTCCATCAAGGAAATGTTGCTGCTCAAAGAAACAAGGTCACCATTCCGCAATGCCGGAAAAGTCATACCAAAATCTAAATATGTAATAGAATGTCCTTCCTCCTCATATAACTTCTCATAAAAATTAGTCCCCATACTTCGAATCACATTCTCATCATATTCCCAAACTCCATTCTCATTCATCAATGTCTCTATCTTATTTCCCCATTATCACCTGTCAAATACCAATTACACCGTGAACGTTGTAACCACATAATCCCTTCTTGCACAAGCACCTCCTCCAAATCAACCCATAAATCACTCCTCATATATTCCAAACGCGCGCCGCCGTTTGCGGCAAAATTTGGGGTTTGGCCGATTGGAACCCGCTCTTCCTTCTAAGGCTGGCGGTGAGATCCCATATGGTCTCCAAAATCACGAACAGAAATGCCCTAGTGTACTGGACAATAGTTCTCTCCATTTCTGACAACCCAACTTTATGTGAGACTCAATTTTTGAACTTTTGAAAGTCCTGCTATGATACCTTGTGGACTTTGACAGGCTAGCGATGAGAGAAAAATGATATTTTCATTGATAGTTGTCAGTTGTCACAATGTATAAGTGTGTTTACATATAGGTTAAGTGAAGAGACAAACTACTAATGACTAATTAATGCTCATAAAGCCTAATGATACAAAGAATAATAACATAATAATTACAAGATATTCCCCACAAAGAGTAATTTGAACTCTCATGCAAGGCATATTTACAAAATTGGAAGGCTATTTTTTTGTGGCTTGTTTGTTTATTTGGAGGTGGAGAAATTAAGTTGTACATCATTGATTTTGTTCTAGTGTTGATGACGGCGTGACGGAGACTACGGGTATTGTTCGGGTATGGTGCGGGCAAAGAAGTTTCTGGGTGGTCATGGAAGTTTTCTCACGCATGGTTGGTCAAGCCAAATTGTTGAGTCAGGTGTGAAAGTTTTTGTTGATGGTGAGTTCTCCTTTGACTCATCAATTGTTGGTTGTGGAGGTGTGTTTCGTGACTTGGAAGGTAATGTTTTGGAAGCCTTCAATTATTTTGCGGAAGAGTTGTGGGGTTACTTATGGGGGTTGAGGCGAACATGAGATTCTAGATTTCAACGTGTATCTTTATTTTGCGATATTGTTTCGATGTTGGAGGGGCTTGAGCATGACATATCCGACTTGCATGAGAATGTTAATTTATTTTCCGAGGTTGGTGAATTACTGCCACATATGTGGATCGTAGAACTTCAGGTAATTAAGTAAGAGAATAATGTAGCTTGCTGCATATATCTTTAGCAATTCAAGGAGTAGTTTTAACTATGACTTAGTCATTCATGTGGTATCTAAAGCTGATGAGGTGTATCTTCTTTAAGGATATAGTTGTTCTTAGTTTTTCTTTAGTCTTATTTTGTTTCTTTTTATATAAAAAAAGAATTAAAAGTGAAAAAGAAATAAAGTGAAAAAGAAATGCTCGCTTTTTCCATCTTCTAATATGTCTTTGGTCGCACGACAACTCAGAAGGCCTTCAGTGACAACTCCAGGGGCTGGATTGATAACTCACATGATTGAATTGTGATTAATTTTCTTATGATAAAGCTGATTATTGTTTTCTCAAATTAAAAGGGAAAGTCATAATAAATATCATTTTCTATATTTATGTAACTCTTCTTTTGTGTCAAAAATACAAATTTTCCCATGATTTTTCACTCAAAAGCAATTTTACATCGAAAGCTTTCATATCATAATAATTTGTCACCCTAACTGAACTTGATTGTTAGTTTACCATATATATATATGTGATGATAAATCCATGTGTCAATCCTTTGTCCAAAATAAAACCCATGTGTCAATCACTTCATTTTTCAATGGCCTCACATCTTCGCAGTGTTGTGTTATTCCAGAAACGGGAACTTCTCCTTCATCTACATTTTTTTCTTAACTGATGTTCATATTATTTTTTTGAACTGTATTGATGTTCATACTATCGACTCATCATATTTTATATTTTATTAACAAACACCAAATGATTGCTCAACATGGATAACCGTTAAGGCAACATTAAAATGTTAAACTCGTCAAATTTAAATGGTGATTTTTATAATAAATGTTGATAAACATGATTAAAATCTCAAATATGGCACTTATGTTAAACAATCTTTCATTTGTGCTTAAGTATATGAAATATTTAGCTAATTTAATTAGTTTAAGGATATTAGTTAATTAGTTGATATAACATGAGTTTCTCACTTAATTATTCTTGGGGTGCATTAATGCAATTAATTTTTGAAAAATGTGAAAAAAGTTATAAAAATATATTTATAATTGATACAATCCCTTAAATAAGTTCAATATTTAGAATAAAAGACTATAATATTTAAATACTCTTGAGCAACACTCAATTACAAAATCTACCTTTAAATTTGCTGACTATTCCATATACTTAAGCACAAAAAGAAGATTGTACTGCTAAGAAGAAGAGGAAGGGGTGGGGGTGAGGAGGGAAAGTGGGGGTGGTGGAGGGAGAGGCAGGGAGGGAGAAGATGATGAGTTAGTGTGACCTTTGATATGGAAGATAAATGACAATACATGTAGGATATGTGGTAAAATTGATCCATTTTATATACTTTAAGGGAAATTTTGATGACAAAAAAACTTCTATGGCAAAATTGATCCTTGCCTAAAACTTTCAAGGCAAATATGATATTTAATCCATAATTCTTTGATTTTCAAAATTAGTTATGCACCATGTAAAAAAGATATATTGAGTTTTTATATTCAAATATCTCAAATAAATTCAGATTTAAATTATATCTTTTATATGGGCTAATAGCATAAATATATTCTAATTAATTATGTAGAATTTAGTGGTTGTAGAATATGTCAAGGTAGTTGGTGATTTATTGAGCTGTTAAACAGGCCAGATGTCATGGAGGTAGAGCAAATAGGGAAAATTGTAAGATATAATAAGTGAATAATTTTGTAAAACAAAAAATCACTAAACAATTGAGGAGAAAATAAGAAATAATCTTTAAAACATTTGAGGAATAAAAATAAAGAGAGAAAATAGGACAAATATTAGCTTATCGAAAAAATTAATGAGAGAAAATAGGAGAAATATTAGCAACTTTGTATTTTTTCCCAACTCTTTCCCAAATAAACCCTAATAATTCTTATCTATAAGAAACAAGCAAGAGTGAAGAAAGTGAGAATAAAAGTATATGGTTAGAGTAGATTAGCAATATAATATCATGTGTTAATAACTAACTTAACTAATATTCTTAATTTAAAGAAATTAAGGAAAATGATCTTATATTTAGAAAGCGAGGGAGTAAGTTGTACAATTAATTAATAGCTAGAAAGACTAAACAAAGCACACAAGTAAAAGCATTGATATAATGAACTGCGACTTGAATTAAAAAACAATATAATACACATACACTCATTATAAAATGAATAAGTGCTAAACCATGTCACAATCACACAATTATACCCATACTACGTATTAAAATAATCTAAGGCACGGTCTTCAACAGTTACAATGTCGATGACAAGGCAAGTTTCAGGAATAGGACCCAAACCCTTCCAAAATTCTTGCGCTGACTCATAGTCCTCGGGTACATGCATCATGAAAGAATTATCGTCATCCATTTCATTACTACTAGGAGATCTGGGCAGCGAAGTTAAACCCACCACCTCCACTCCCACTACTTTTTCCGTTGTAGCTGGCGCATCACCTAGTTCATTGTTTGATGTTGCATTGCCATGAACATCCATAATATTCTCATCTCCACTACCTATGTCTTGTGGTACGTTGGATGTAGAAGACACACTTTCAAGTTGATTATTATGATTGTGGGTGGGATAATTCTCAGCCGAAAGTCTTTGAAGGTGTACTACTATCCCCACATCATACGAGGCCGTCGCTCCAAAAATTTGGTCATGAACTTTAATCCCACACGCCATGGAAAGTACAACGTCAAAGGAGGAAAGAAAGCCAGACCACGGCGAAAAAACCCTGCCTGATATTTTTTCAATGAAAAAGGGTCCAGTGACGGCACTCACTTTGCCACGTGGCATGACATTTGAAAGCCATCCCCACCCACTTAACACCGTGACCGAGTAGTTAGGAGTGTACTCGAAGAGATGCTGCATTATGTTATCGCCCGTAGGGACACGGATCATCTTCAATGTTGTCGAGTTAGAACCATGTGTACTTGTATCACCCAAATCCATAACAGTGTTAAAGAGATTCTTGTCATGAAGGCTGCAAGTTCCAAGGAGACTATGCGTATGGAGAGAAAGCGGATTGGAGAACCTGATCAATAATATTTAGTGGCTTGTAGTAATATGATGAGTACGTAGGTGGAGCTTTTTATTTATAGGAAAAATTGTTATGTTGGTAGCCATTGATGGGATTAGGTTAATGCCCGAGATTGGATTTGGTAAAGTGTCGCGGATCGCCAACATGGCAAGGGGGGGAAAGTAGAAACTTATATTACATAATAGTTACAGGAAAAAACTTAGTACTTGACCTCAATTACATCCAGTAAGCCAATAAGAATTTGACACATGTCCAACTAACCCACACCACTTTCTCCTTCTTTTCTCTCTCCTCCATGTGTTAGTTTTGTATGGGGTTAGTTGGACATGTGTCAAATTTTTATTGGGTAATAGATGTAATTGAGGTCAAGTACTTGAGGTAAGTTTTTTCCATAGTTATATGCCTGAGGGGTGATTTTTATGTACTTAGTTTTATTGTTAATTTGTTAATACCCAAAAAAATAGTTTGTCTAATATTTTTTTGCTAATTTTTAGTATAGATTAATTTTGTTGTGTTTTGGTAGCCGTTGATAGGATTAGGTTTTAGTGGCCGAGATTGGATTTGGTAAAGTGGCGCGGATCACCAACGTGGCGAGGGGCGAGTGGAAGGAGAAAACTAAGCTCAAGTTCTCTAAATCTATGTTCTCAAGTTCTCCAATAGAAACATGACACATGTACACTTTTATAAAATCGTTTGTTTGTAAAAGGAGGTGATTTTTTATTTAGTTTATTTCTAAAATCGTGAGGTTATCAAGATTACTAAAATTAACTACTATATAGTATAATAGCTAACCTAGGTCGATATCTTGGACTTTGGTTTACTTAGTATTTAATCTTGTTGATTTCTTTTACAAATTACGTCAAAATCAGATTCAAGTGTCCAACTATTACTAAACTATGCTACTTTTTATATTTTTGTATTTAGTGAAATAGAAAGAAACAAAAGATAAAAGTTGATTTTATATCAATTGAACAACCCTTCCAACATGAGATTACTTTTCCTTATTCTTTCTTTCAAGAAGTCTATTGCAAGTAAAATCAATTACTTCAAAGAATCAATTTCCTAACTAAGCAAATTTCATCAATCAAGTAACCAACTCAACCCACATAAATGAGAAATTGCAAATATCATTCCATCTTGCAAAAGATCTCAACTAGAAATCTTATGTTCATTCACTCTAATTCCAAAATCTAAACAACTAGATAGGTAGAGAAATTAAAGCTAGAAAATGTAAGCAAGACATACAAATTCCTTTCACAATCACAAGTTTATCATCCTCTTATACAAGATTAAAGCAAAGCTATTGCCTTACAAAGTTCAATAACCAATCCAACTAGCATCAATTAAAGAACCACAAAATTTAAGAGTATGATAGGATAGAAAATTCCTGAAATCATAAAGAACTCAAGGCTCCTTCACATTGGAAGAGAAATTGGGGATTTAGCCACTCATATAACTTGGTTGAACTCTGAAATTTGTTGAACTCCTAATCTCCATGGTGACTTAGGATTCTTGCTCAAATATGGACCAAGAAATTGAGAGAGAGTGAACGAGAGAGAGATCTTGAAAAATCAGTGTATGTGTATTCTGTTTGTTCTTGGCGACTGGCGAGAGAGATGAGAGACTTGCACGCGCGTGTGTATATGTTCTCTTTTTCTCGTTTTGCAGACCCAAGAAGAAGAGAGAATTTTTGTGGGGTTAAACACCAATTCAGCCCTGGAAGTTTTTCCATAGTCTCAATCCCCCCCCAAGTTTTTTGAGGCTCAATTAGACCCTGGAAGTTTTATGTTGGAGCAATTTAACCCTTGCTGTTAACAAAATTAATTTTGACTGTTTGTTGACCCACTTTATACTGACATAGCTAAAATATTATGCCACATCATTACAACATTGAGTCCACGTGGAAAATATTAATTCATTTTATTTTTGCTTGATGATGAACCCGATTTTCTAGTGAAATCATTCCAACTTGAAGACTCTAATAATACTTACATTCGTGTAGGTAAAGAAAGTTATTACTTTCATTCACCCTTCTCATTACACTAGCAACGAAAGTCCGTTTTTGTTCACATTCTTTAATTAATTTCACAGACCTTCATCATGAAGTGAAGGAGCATATAAGGTTCATAAGACCAAATGCTACCATCTCCTTGTTCCCATCATGAGGGGTATTCTCGGCAATAGCGAATCTTCTTCCTATTGCTATCGCCTCTTGCAGATTAAGAGAATAAGGTTTGAGCCTATAAACATGATAAATCAAAAGAAATGGCATTATGTGTTGCTGATGATTAATAAGAAATCAATTTACTCTGTTTAATTATTTCTTACCGCCAATGATAAAAGTGTTGCATAAGCGTGCCACGTCAGCAAAAAACTGTTGCATAAGCGCGCCACGTCAGCAAAAAATTGTAACATAAGAACGCCAAGTCAGCTAAATTGTCACATAAGCGTGACACGTCAGCAAAAAAAATTCATTTCCCCCGTCACGTCAGCGTTTAACGGTCAACGTCGGTTAACATAAACGTCGTTCCCTATATTGCACCAATATTTATTCTTCAGTCCCAAAATTGAGCCCGAAAATACTTGTTACCCCTATGTGCTCCTGGCGTAATAGTTTGGACCCATTTTTGCACCTTTACCCATTAAAAATAATAAAAACTCTATATTCTTCAATAAGTCATCAAAGCACCAATAATTATAATATTGTTTTGGAAACTTTTCTTATTCAAATGTATTATGTGATATATAAGGTAAAGTTGATTTGAGAAAAAATTGAGGTATGAAGTAGAATTTTGAAGTGTTATATGCCCTCATCCAGAAAGCCCAGGAAACCTATGTAGAAAACCTCAGAAACTGAAAGGTGTCAATTCTGCAGTTTGGTAAAAGAGAGTGGTAAAAGACAAACAAAAAAATTGAACCATGAAGGGGAGTTCTTGACATTCAAATCATAGGGATGTTTCTGCATTCATCTAAACAGTGCCAAGCAAAACTAAAGCAAAAGAAGGGATGAGACTTTAACTGTCATGCAACTTAACTACAATAAATTAGAGATCTGGTTGACATTCAAATCTAATTAAAACTTATTTCGTTTTGATTTATTTCAAAAGAATGAGAAGAAGGAGATGAAATAAACGCAATAACAGTCATAAGGATTCAATTACAGAATTCATTGTCTTTTGTCAAAATTACAGATCTGGTTTAATCGAAGGATGTGGGAGCGATGGTAGTGATGGCAGCCAAACAAACATGTCTTCTTCATCATCGTCTTCCACTTCAGCTTCCACCAACATCATGCTAGCAATCTTCGAGGAAAAAACAAACCCCATCGATCTCGAACGCCACTCAGACCCTTCCTTATCCTCACGCAGAGTCTTCCTTCAATCCTATTACAAATCTCTCTGCTTAGTAAATACTCGTTTTCCCATTTCTTCAGACCTAGATCCCGTTAATCCTCCATTATCTTATGCTAATAGCGATGGTGGTGCGGGCGTGGTGGTAGTGTTGGCGGCGGCGGCGAGCCTCATCTCCACCGCTGCCAATTTGGGAGGTCATAAATCCAAGAAGAGGGGGTTTTATTTCCAAAGGAAGACGAAGAGAAATGTTGAGCTGGAAAATTATGACCGAACCATTGAACCACGTCATCTCATTTTCACCAATCTAACAGTCAACGTTATTTGACTGTTAAGTTTGGGTGAAATTGCTCCAAAATAAAACTTCCAGGGTCTAATTGAGTCTTAAAAAACTTCCAGGGGGGAAATGAGACTATGGAAAAACTTCCAGGGCTGATTTGATATTTAACCCAATTTTTGTGTCTCTCCTTTCCTTTACTGTCCGAGAGAGTGTATATATGCTCCTAATCTTCAGTTCTCTCTTTTAAATCTTTTGTAACTGAATCCCAACTTAATCTCTAACCGATTCTAACTTCCAAAACTGAATTCAAAACAGTTCGCATCCTCCTCTTTGCTTCCTCAGATCTGCTTCTCCTCTCTCTTCAATTTCCCAGCTCCCTTTTTCCTTTGTTTTCTCGGCTAGCTTCCTCTTGTTATTTTTTTTATTTTGCTTCATGTTGAAATTACTACTCTGCCCCTACTATAAAACACACAGCAAAAATAAAACCAAATGGCAATATGGACTTTTCTCATTTAACACATAAGAACCACATTTAATTATCAATTTTTGTCAACTAAGTGCATATTCTAATTAATTCACAATTAAGCTCAATTTCGGTCAATTAAGTCACTAATTAAAATCCAAAAATGCACAACTAACTAGTTAAATTTGTGGATTATCATAGGGTAATTTATTTCAGTAAACACCACCAATGTTCAAATCGGTAATAATCAAAAAAGGAAAAAATGGCCTTCCATCTGGTTTGTCCGTCTCTCCTTATGATCTCTATTACCGTGAAGTCTCAATTTTGAAAAGCGTTTAGTTAAACAGGCAATAAGTAATTAGGTTTGTTGGAGCTTGCAATTTCCAGTCAGATTATATCCTCAATCTATCAACCAGATTGGCCTATATCCACTTCATCTTAATAACTTAACTTTTATCTATTGAACAGGTCACTTGACACCTAGAAGTGATGTCTACAGCTTTGGCGTTGTCTTGCTAGAGTTGCTAACTGGAGATGAGCCTTAAAAGACAACAGACCTGTGTCCATAGAAGAAACTCTGGTGGTCTGGGCGAAGCCTTTCCTGACCGATAACCGGCGAGTTTTGAGGATCATGGATACGAAGCTAGGTGGCTAATACCCCAAGAAAGCAGCTCAAGCTGCAGCTGCACTTGCATTGCAATGCTTGGCATCAGATCCTAGATACAGACCTCCAATGGTGGATGTTCTTGCTGCATTAGAAGCTCTCAGTTCTTGTTCAAGTTCAACCCCAAGGACCCCAAAATCTTTGAATGACAATATCCAAACAAGCATTCTAGTCCTAGTCCTAGCCATCCACAAAAGCCAATCAGACATCAAAAGTCTGTCTGAGTCATTTGTTGTGTAAGTGAAATGCTTTTGGATTCCCTTAGTGCCTACATCCCCTAAGCTCAACTGCAGTGTATTGGGAAGGAGCAGTTCTTTTATTAATAAATAAAATGAAAATATGAAAAATAACATGATAATTTGAAGTTGAGCACTTGAGGGTTCTAGAATTAAGTTCGGTGCTTCTAGGCATTATAAAAAGGCACTGCAGGAGATTTAGGTTACTCCATCAAGTGTTTTCTTTTTTTCTTTTATTTGTTTGTTGGCAATTGCTTTTCTGTATTTATCGTATAATATGCATATAGAATATTATTCCTCAGCACGAGAATGGGTCATAGGATTTGGTTTCACTGGACTAAAAGCTACCTTGCGGGAATAATTAAATGTACAGCCAATATTTGAGCATTTTGGTTCTTCCGTTTCTTGTTATTCATGTCTTTTGCGGTTCATGCTTGGATTTTCATATTTTTAAAGTTGGACAAGCCAACTGGATTCTAAATTGATACTGTAACTACAACAATTGGATTGACGTTTAGGAGGAGTACACGCTTATGACAAATTAATTGTGTAATTTCTATAACTCAATCAAAACTTAGGGAAAATGACGAAAAATCTCTCTCAATACCCAAAAGAACAAGTAGGGGACCTACATTTCTAAAAGGACTATGAAGGAACCAAGTATCTACCTGATATTTCTAAATGTTGCGAAAAGACTTGATTGTCTTTTACTAAACAAAAGGAGGAAAAATGAGTATGCTTCAACTGTTAATAGTTAAGATAATGTTGTTAATAGGTACGCTGCAATAGTTAATTGGGAGAATTCAAATGTTAATATGGAGTACACGTTTGTTACCAATAATGTTAAATGTTAATGACTATACTTCAACTGTTAATCGGTATGATGAAATTGTTAATACGCTGCAATAGTTAGATGGTATATTTTATGCCTATGTTTTGGTTGGTCGGGCAATGGTGTGCTTATGGTTGCAACTGTTAATCGGTATGATGAAATTGTTAATACATTGCAATAGTTAAAATTGATACCAACTTTTACCATGTGATCAAAAATGATATTTTCACTAATATGACAATAATATTAGACATGAAAAATCCAAAATTTCCTTATAAATTAATCGCCACCAGTAAAAGTTTATTTAATTATAAGGACATTTTGAATGTTTTATGTCTAATATTATTGTCATATTAGTGAAAATATCATTTTTGATCACATGGTAAAAGTTGGTATCAATTTTGTACCTTGAAATAGTTATGTACCATTTTTGTTCCTTGACCAATAACTATGTATCATTTTTGGGCCTTCGCCCCTTAATGTATGTACTCTAGTTTCACATTAATGAAATTATAATTTCGACCAAAAACAGAATAAATATGGGCAACATTGAAAAAGAAACATTAACTTCAAACACTCAATTAACATTCACATGTTTTCTATATTTTCTTAAGATGCATTTTTTTTTTGACAATTGACTTTATATTAGGGACTGGAGGGAGCATAATATAGAATTATCCTTGTGTTTTACATCAAAACTTATTCAAAAATGAGTCTATTAAGAAAGAACTTCAATTTCGGTTTAGTCCCCAACGCAACTAATAAAACATTCGAAAAAAATCCCTTCTTGAAAACTTCAATAATTAAATGACCGTCATTTTTTCTCTCCAAGGACCTTTTCACAAATAAAATTTTCAATGAGGATTTTTTTTATTATTAATGAGGAGGAGTCCATTGGCTATATGTCTCTGAGCTGCACTGGCTCCAGGGAACAGATATACCAGTCACCCAAGAAAAAACATGTATGCAATGCAAATTCACGGAACAGACAATGTAGATAATTTTAAGACAAATAAATCAACACTAACTACATCTTGACCAGTATTACCAGAGCATACTGCACTGAACCAGTGTCACAAAACACAATTATTGGGGGTTGGGGGGTGGGGGGGGGGGGGGGCTTGTTATTGTTGCCAACCACCATATTGTTGATTGCGGTTCCCTCCCATCATGTTTGAACCACGGCCAGCCCCTGAGCCACCATGTGAACCACCTTGGGGATAATTGGGGCCACCAACTCCGTAGGCTCCGCCACCGCCACGAGGACCGGCACCAGGCATGCCACTTGATCCATAAGGTGCTCCTCGGCCTTGAGGGGCATAAGGCCCACTGCCATAACCACCTCCTCTGCCTTGACCTCCACGGTTTGGGAAGTTGTATCCTCCACTGGGGTTCCCACCTGGGGGGTATCTTCCTGACCCACCAGAGGGGCCTCGAGGCTTACCATAATGATGGCCAGGTCCTCTAGCAACTGTGGGCTGTGAGTTATGCAATTGGTAATGAGGTTGCCCTGATTGTTGAATGGGTGGAAGACGGTTGTGTTGTTGAGGGTGTTGCATTTTCTGACGCTTGGCATTTTCTTCATTTTGTTGTCGTTGTTGCTGCCGCTTTTTCTTTGTCTGAAACTCGTGTGATGACTCATATTTGGGTAAACTGAGCCATATAAAGAACCGAATTGAGAAATTTGGTTATGCACATTTACTGGGAAATGAATAATCAAACATCTACAGCGGAGTTATTTAATGGAGAAATGGGGCACTCATTTCATCAAATCATAGATCAAATTCATTTCGGATATTATCAAGATGGGGAAAATGAGAAAATAAAAACATTAGAGAATAGCACTTGGAAGCCATACCTCTTGGGATCACATGGCAGGGGATCAGCCCAGAAATATTCAGCATCAAGGGCATCTTTAGCAGTAATTCTCTATTGAAAAATTAAAATTTCCATGAGTTGAAGAAGAATAAGACAACCTTCAAGCAAGAAAGTACATGAACAAGCTCTAAACAGATCAAATTACAAAATATCCACTTTTTCCATGATTTTATTAGAAAGATAAGGTTCATCTCATTAAGAGAATATAAGATATCCTTCATACCATAAACTACAAGAAAAAGGAGACTAAATTACCAATAGCCCTATCAAATTTAACAATGTGGAAGATTTCTCAATCTCTTTGCATATGAGAAACTGAGATTTTCAAGAGAAACCCATTTGTGTAATACTGAAGAGAAGAACTTAACAGATTTGCAGAACCTTAACAAATTTTATGGTGATATGCCACCCTAAACTGTACATTGCCAGAATTGTTATATTTTTACCACATCAAGAAACCAAATTAGAATGCAGCGAGGAACTATTCCGAAATACAACTTTGATCGCTTTGCATAAGCTTCTAATGAGAGAAAACAATAGAATTCAGTCTTATCAAATTCCAATTCCAATATAATTTTTTAATGTCCAATATGTGATTAATGCATATGACCAACCCAATCAAATAAAGAAAACGGATTAACAATAAATCCAGGTGCTTAAAGCTACATGAACAGACAGAACCATGATGGGTGATGTACCTGAGCGGGATCAAGGGTCAGCATTCTCTCCAGCAATTCTAAAGCATGCCGATCAAATCTACAATCCGAAAAGCTATTAAGATAATTAAGAACACATATAGCAGCAACATATGATTACAGATGCTTATTGGAAGATACTCACTGTCTGAACACTTCCCTTAGCCGTCTTTTCATTGGTCGTGTTGGTTTAAATTGATTATACCATGGACACTGAGAAACCCCAGGCCAGTTCACTTCATCTGGTGCTCCGCAAAGCTCAAAAATTTTGTTTAGTTGTTCAGGCTGCAATTTTAGAGCGACCATGTATTACAATTTCAGCCATAAAAAAATTAGCCTAAATATATACACCAAAGGTCATACACTACAGAACAAGAATTGGAATGCATGCAAGGCACAATTGAATGCTCAAATAGAAGAAATGAGAAAGTTGGATCCAGTTATTTGAGAATTCTTGCCATTCGCAAACCATTTAACATCCTGATGAATGATATACAGGTCATTTTTCAGTAAATCACATTCATTGCAACTAGTAGAGTTAGAGTGCTACTGAGATAAATTTTGACAATAAGACCCTGAATCAGAACCCACTTTGATTGAAGAGGTCATTACAGGTAGAAAGAGCAGACATTCACAATATGCACATTACAACTGATAGCAAATACTTAACTGAAAGTCATTAAAAACGCAAATATTTTCCAATAATAATCCATAGTTTCAGATAATAATATCAACAGCAGATAATTGTATTCAGATATAAAATCGATAAATATTGAACCGCAATAATAACCCAAACACTTGAAAAGAATATAAAACGGCAATAATTGTATTTTGTATTCAGATAAATATTAATAACCTCATCTTTTCCAGGGAAGATAGGCTTTCCGTGAAGAAGCTCAGCAAATATACATCCGACAGACCACATATCAACAGCAGGTCCATATTTTGTTGTTCCTAACAGCAATTCTGGGGGTCTGAATATATCAATAACAAATCCATTAGAGTGCTCCCACTTCTATAAGTCCCTCTTTCCCAACCCAGTTTAAATTGTTGCATAATAATTAAAACAAAGCCCCAAATGCAACTACAAGGCCACAATACTTACCTATACCATAATGTAATAACTCGATTCGTAAGATTTGCATTATGGTCATTTGAAAATGATCGTGCAAGTCCAAAATCTGCAAGCTTCAGATTGCCTTCATTGTCAATGAGAAGATTGGAGCCTGTATCAGAACAAAATGCATGAAATAGACAAACCATATGCAACCAAAAAAAAAATATACGTAAACTCCTAGTGATAAAATCTTACTTTGCCCACACCTTTTATATCACGATGTAGTACTTGATTTACATGGCAATAATGAAGTCCGGTCAGAAGCTGTCTCATGTAGCACTTTGGCCAGGAGAAGCAAGTCAGACAATGTTTAAATGAATTACTACAAGAAATATTTGGTTTAAACAATATTTGGAGCAATACCTTAATTTGTGGAACTGTAAATCTCATCTCAGGTCGATCAGCAAGACCAGTCAAATCATGGTCCATGTATTCAAATACCATGTAGATGCCACCTTTATACTTGTTACCGTCTGTATTATCCAGCAAAAACCAAAACTTAAGACAAGGTAAGATATCATGAGATTTGATGACTCCCCATATTTAGTGGTTTTTAGGAAATATTTTATTGTATTTGGGGAGTCATTAATTAAATAAATAAGTGATTTTGTTGTGAATTGGAAAGAAAGTAATTTGAGGATTATATGAGTGATTCTTTTGGAAAATCTGAAATTTAATTGAAATAGGAAACTTAATATATTAAAAGAAATATTTTGATGAGAAATTTCCTATTAATGAGATTATGTGATTGAGTCATTGTGATTATTTCCTATTTCTTTCTCTTCATGAATGCAGATTTTAAAAAAAGGAAATAAAGAGAAAGAGGCATACAAGAAAAGGAAAGAAAAGAAACTTAACATGCAAGGCAAAGGCATTATGGTGTTGGGCTATTTTATTATAAATATACACATGCAATTGAGGAGAAGAGAGGCTTGATCATAATTCTTCCAATTCCTATAGCCTACACGAGATTCACGAAGAAATTGAAGACGAGAGGAAGCAGATCACACGTTATTGACGCAAGGAAAAGAAGGAGGCACCAGGGACGTACTACAAAGGCACACACACATATGCATTGACATCAACACACAAAAGGAAGGAAGCAGCTCCTCAATCTTGTCTAATTCTTACTCCTTTGTGAACTTGTAGTATGTTTTTGGATTTTCACCCAATTCTTATGTTGAACCCTATGTGTGGCTAATTTCTTTTACAACCTAGAGCACTATGAACTTGTTTGTAACTTAGTATTTTATTTCCCACTATTTAGTCATGGTTAATTTGATTTAGTTTATTTAATCTTGCTATTATTGATTAACTTGTTTAGTGCTTGATCACCATTAGACATGTTTAGGGAATTTAGAATTGGACTCGGAAGAGGGAATTTCATCTGTGTGAATATTTGTTTTATTTTATTTTCTTAGATATTAGGTAATTAAAATCAATTTTCTTTTGTTTACTCAACTTGAATGAAAATAGGAGATCTAATGCCTAGTTATTAATTGTCTGAGTCTCTGTGGGATCGACCTTGAACTACCACTTTACTAAATTTACGATCCGTACACTTGCGGAGTTTTTATCAAAATTTTGGTAGCATCAAGTTTTTGGCGCCGTTGCCGGGGACTCAAGGCAATTAGTAATTAGAATTAGAAATTCTTTAGTAGTTTTAGTTTGAGTTTTTTTTTCTTTTGGAGAAAATAGAAAGATGGACTATTCAGAGGCTAATTATAAGTGGTACCGTTGTTATTGTTGTGGAAATAATCATGTACCTGAGAATTGTCCATTTTTGCTTTGGCAACAAACTTATGTTGATAATTTGTCTAGGCGTAGTTGGAATTTTGAGCAAAATGAGTGTTGGAACCCACATGTAGATTCTTATTCACATGCAATAGACTCACCCTCCATGTCTTACTCACATGTTCAAGAAAACATTGATTATGAGAATTCTTGTTTAGAAAGGTTAGACAGATTAGAAAGATTAGTCAATACTTGTTTGACAATGCAAGAGGAAAATTTGAAAAGGCATGAGAAATACTACAATAGTTCTGGATCAAGCGTTCAAAGAAACAGTTTTAGTTTTGAGGATAATTGGAAAAGGTTAGAAGCAATTGAGGATAGTTTAAAATCACTTAACGATAGTTTCAATAGGTGTGAATCAATTGAGGATAGAGTTGACCATGCAGTTGAAGAAGATTTAGAGATTGTCATAGAGCCTGAAACTTGTTTGAAAGAAATTGATGGGTGTCTAATTGATGTTGAAAATGTGAATTCAAATGCTTGTGATTCTGATATACATGTTGATGTGAGTGTTCCTATAACTACTTTGGATTATTCTCCTATTACTGTTGTGACTCTTACTGATGAGAGTCAAATTGATTTTATTGGATGCTCATTATTCTTAGAAAGATATACATGTAATTGTTTGTATGAGCATATTATAATTCCTTTGAAATCAGTGATTGCTTGTTCTTTGAAATTGTCTATGATTGAAAAGGCACAAGTCATTACTTTGATTGATCACTTATACTGTTTGAGAATGAATGAAGATGAGGTGATTATGGTTTTTGATACTTATGACTAAGGATTTGTTTGGAAAGTCTGGCTGAAGACTTTAAACTTAGCGCTTCTTGGGAGGCAACCCAAGGTTTTGGGTATTTGATGCTTTGTTTTTGAGTTTGTAGGATTTTTTTTTCTTCTTTTGGCCCCAAAGGATGCTTCAACTTGATCTTGATGGACTAGGAGCTAAGAGTGGAAATCGAGAAGAGGAAGGGGAGTATTCTTCTAACTTTTTCTTGATTTTATTTTACTAAGAATTGTTTTGGTGATGAGTCTTTATGCTGGTTGATATGTGTGTGATGGTTAGATTTGATGGTGTACCTCTTGAGAACTTTACTTGGTTGATATAGAAGTTGAAATATTTGTCATTCCTACACTTGCTATGAATATTTTTTGTAATTCCACTACTTGTGTTACATGTTCACATTGGGGACAATGTGACATTTAAATGTGGGGGTATGAGGGTATCATTGTTCTATAAAGATTGTTCTCAAGCTTTCATTTTGTAAAATTTTCTTGAAAAAAAATCTTTTTGCCAATTTTGGGATTGATTTGGACTTGAAACAACTGGATTTGATTAGACTTTGATCTCATCTTCTTTGAATGTAAGTGAAAAGGCAAGCTATTTGATTTAGATAAATTACTCTAGTATGTCAAAAAGCCCTGTGAGGAATTTGAGCCTTAATTTTATTCTTTAATGAGTGAGTACATCTATTGTAATTTCCCCTCTAGAACTTGTCTTGAATCTCTTTTGACGCTCAAATCTCTTGCATGCACAAAAATGATTAAGGCCTTCGTTTCATAGCCAGTTTAGCCAAATAGCCACCCTTTTTACATTATTTATATTGCTTAACCCCTTTGAACCTGCTTCTTTTTTAAAAAGAAAGATTGCATATTTTAGCCTTTGAATTCTTTTGATGCAATTTTTCATCTCTTATCTATTTCTTCCATTTACGCTTTGAAAAGTGCTATACTATATTCATATGGAAAAGGGTGAAGGAATTAGAAAAGGAAAAGGGAAAAATAAGTGTTGAAGAAAGGAGAAAAGAAAAAAAAATAAAAAAATAAAAAAGAAAGAAAAGTGAAGGTGAAAAAGGAAAAGAAAAAAATCACACAAAGTGAGAAAAAAATAGAAGAAAGAAAAGAAAAAAAAAAGAAAGAAGAAGATGAAAATCGAAAGACTCGAAGAATTGTGAAGTTCAAAAGAGTCAACCCCTATGTGTTTGTTAAGTTATGAGATTCCTTCATTCCTTACTATAATTGAAATGGTTTAGCACTTTTCAAATATATCTCAATCTCATTTTCATTTCATTATCCTACCTTTTCCATTACAACCCTTAAAAGTCCTTTTGATTTGTGTGTGCATTGAGATATAAAAGTGGATATTGAGATGATAAACAAGCCTATGGTAGCTGGATTACATAGATGGAATTGAGTGAAACACAACCCCTATATACTTTGAGAGTAGAGCGTAAACACTTGACCGGTGAGGGACATGCTTTTGTGATTTATCTCTATCAAATTGATTGTCTGATTACTTGCATTTGGGGATGGTGAGAGAGATTTCTAAGAGGATTTAATTGTTGAGAGTTTGAATTAATTCCAACTTTGTGATGATAAAAACTTGATTTCATTTTTGTGCTAAGCTGTTAACAATTTGAAATCTTGAGGACAAGATTTAATGCAAGTGTGGGGGTGTGATGACTCCCCATATTTAGTGGTTTTTAGGAAATATTTTATTGTATTTGGGGAGTCATTAATTAAATAAATAAGTGATTTTGTTGTGAATTGGAAAGAAAGTAATTTGAGGATTATATGAGTGATTCTTTTGGAAAATCTGAAATTTAATTGAAATAGGAAATTTAATATATTAAAAGAAATATTTTGATGAGAAATTTCCTATTAATGAGATTATGTGATTGAGTCATTGTGATTATTTCCTATTTCTTTCTCTTCATGAATGCAGATTTTAAAAAAAGGAAATAAAGAGAAAGAGGCATACAAGAAAAGGAAAGAAAAGAAACTTAACATGCAAGACAAAGGCATTATGGTGTTGAGCTATTTTATTATAAATATACACATACAATTGAGGAGAAGAGAGGCTTGATCATAATTCTTCCAATTCCTATAGCCTACACGAGATTCACGAAGAAATTGAAGACGAGAGGAAGCAGATCACACGTTATTGACGCAAGGAAAAGAAGGAGGCACCAGGGACGTACTACAAAGGCACACACACATATGCATTGACATCAACACACAAAAGGAAGGAAGCAGCTCCTCAATCTTGTCCAATTCTTACTCCTTTGTGAACTTGTAGTATGTTTTTGGATTTTCACCCAATTCTTATGTTGAACCCTATGTGTGGCTAATTTCTTTTACAACCTAGAGCACTATGAACTTGTTTGTAACTTAGTATTTTATTTCCCACTATTTAGTCATGGTTAATTTGATTTAGTTTATTTAATCTTGCTATTATTGATTAACTTGTTTAGTGCTTGATCACCATTAGACATGTTTAGAGAATTTAGAATTGGACTCGGAAGAGGGAATTTTAAATAGACCATGAGATTAAATAGTGTAGGATTGGATTTTTAATCTGATTCGCGACTAGGATAGGAATATACCTAGAAGCCCTACATAGTCACATTAGAGCGGTACCGTTATAAATTGGCCTAGTAAATTAGTGCAAGACATTGTGTAATTAAGCTAGGCAAGGATGTAAGTGGACCGGAAGGCATTTATAGACACTAGTACTCTAGATTAGCTAGTTGAATTAATTCATAATTAATTTAGTGGGGAATAAAATCTAAGAAGCAGATAAGGGATTAGTGGCTCTAGGTTGTTCTTTTGACTCGTGAATTTCATCTATGTGAATATTTGTTTTATTTTATTTTCTTAGATATTAGATAATTAAAATCAATTTTCTTTTGTTTACTCAACTTGAATGAAAATAGGAGATCTAATGCCTAGTTATTAATTGTCTGAGTCTCTGTGGGATCGACCTTGAACTACCACTTTACTAAATTTACGATCCGTACACTTGCGGAGTTTTTATCAAAATTTTGGTAGCATCAAGATTAAAACAGCTAAATGAATTTGCCAAAATTTTCTCCACAAAGGCAGAATCAAATAGCAAATTAGGCATTGGTGTGCTACTTATTAATGAAGTAATTAGATAACAGTGATTTCTTCAACTTAATTACATTTTCATGGTGTAATTTCTTCAGAATTTTGATTTCACGAATAGCAGTAATGGGAAACTGCAGCAAAACGCACCAATTCAGCGAAGTAAATCATTATACAAAGTAGCACACACCCGATAATACTTTCTCAATTATTGAAGGTTACTTGAAATCCTCATCGTGGCTTAGATCAACTAGATTTTAAATAAATTATCTTATGCCCCCCATAATAGAGTAAATAGCATTCAGCAAGGTGATCAAAGAGATACCCCTTCTCTCTCATTGTCCATTCTTATTTTCTTCAACGCAACAATTTCACCTGTCCCGATTTCTCTAGCCATGTAAACTTGGCTGGAAGCACAAAGGTATGGATCAGTTCCTTCTTGCAGTATCAACAATGAAGGATAACCCAAAGGCAAGAGTTTTGGAGCAGAAACAGGATAACAATTCTGCCTGCCGGCTATGACACAAGCATGTCTTCCAAAGGAAATTTAAACAAGAAATTTTTGCAAAGGATGTGAAAATTTTCTAGCAATTCAATCATGTCATATAATGAGGAACCAAGTCCACAAAGAAAAAAGATGAACACAGATTAGAATTCAGGGGAAAAAAGAAAAAAAGCTCTACAAAATCTGATTTAATGGCTTCAGGTAACATTATATATAACTAATAACCGCAATAACCTCACCAAGGCAGCGTTCAGAATCAAAAAAATTAAAAATCTTACCTTTGCTACTCATAAATGGAAAGGACAACTTATTTAAGACTTTCTCATTATCAGGAAACATTTTTTATGATTAACATAACTAACTCGCAATTCATCCACCTATAACCTAAGAGTACGTTTGGTTGGTAGAAAGGAAAGTAAAGAATTAGAAATGGAAAGGGTAAGAGATCGAAAGTAGAGGTAATGATTAGAAAGTAAAGTTTGTGGGCCCCATGAAAAGTGTGAGATGGAGAGAGAAAACTTGTGGGCCCCGGGATATATGTAAAAGACTATATTACCCCTTAACTTTTCAATTATTTTCAAGCCACTTTCTTTGTTTTCTAACAACCAAACAATCCCGTATAAGTAATTTTTCTGTGGAAATTGAGACCTAAGTTAATATTCCAAATGCAAATGCACAATTCTGAGACATAATACAATGTAATTCATATTCATCATTTTGACTTGAATAATTAAATAGGTGCAGACAGGTACTAACAGTAACAATAATATGATAACCGTAACCACATGTAGGCTACATAAAGAAAGGAAACAGGAAAAAAAAAAGCGAAATTGGAACAAATGTTTAAGAATGAACAAGTAGAAGACCCTTTGAAAAGAAATCAACATCATCGCCAAAATACAGTGTAATTCATATTCATCATTTTGACTTGAATAATTAAGTAGACAAAACACAAAGAAATCAACATCATAGCCAAAACCCTTTGAAAAACAAACCCTGTCCAAGGCTTGTAGCCAGTCATGACGAGTATTAAGGGAAAAACCAAAAAAACCAAAAAAGGTGTTGGCTCCTATTCTAAACAACATAACAGAGATTCACACAGCCAGATAAGTAACAGATTTTAATTTCTACTACATCCGGTCCTAAATATAGGACCTAATTGACTTTTTTTGAGAGATTAAGGTTGCGAAATAGTTTATTAAATGATGACATATTTGATATATTTTTAGATTATCCATTAGTTTATAGGTAAAATAAACTAGTTTAAGCTAGGTAAATCAATTTATAATTAACTTGTTTTGTTCTTTTAAGGATTTTCTAGAAAAAGCCAATTAGATCTTATATTTAGGACGGAGGGAGTAAGAATTAACGAGTAGAGTGATAAGAAAGCGTACCCATAAGTTCCCTCGCCGATTTGCTCCAACTTTTGGAAGCAATCGACGCTTCGTGATCCCCACGAAGGGTACTCGTTCAGATTGAGCTGCCCAGGGGGCGCGCTCGCCATAACAGCTTTTCTTCTATAAGTGAAATTGGGAATTAGGGTTTTTGATTTTTCAACACTGAAAGAGAAAGATAGTAGGGGTGAGATAGCGAATGAAGCGGGGTGCTTTAGAGATAGCTAGAGATGGAAATTAAATTAAAGAGACGGATTCAATGTGTGGTTTTGAATTGAAGAAGCAAAAGCAAATGTACATGTAAATGGAAACAGTGGATGGTCTGCTCAGGGGTTAGGTTTCTTATAAAGGGTCTCTTGCGATTTTGGAGGAAGACTTGCTCTCATCATTTGTTACTTTTCCTTTTTTCTTCTTCTTGATACTGGGATAAAAAAAATATGATCTACTTTACTTTTTTATTTGTGTGTGTGTATTTTGTAAAGATCCTTCCAAAATTTTTTTGTTTGGATATTTAATAGTATTTGCTGGAAATTTGTTATAGTTTAAATTTTGAACTTTCCTTGTTCTGCTAACAAACCTAATTATTTTTCGGTTTATCTATCTTCATCACCCTCCACCCACTACTGTTTTTTTTGTCCTTTTTTGAATTGATCACTCCACTACACAAATTGATTCTATTACCGTTTTTTTATAACACTTTATTTTTCTCTCTTTTCTTATCTTTTCTTTGTTGTTGTTATATTATTACTATTTAAATTTATATTTTAAATATATATTATTTTTCCAAAAATTTTTTACGTCTATCTTGTTGCTTTTCTTCGTTTAATTCATTTACTTAATTATTATTTATTATTATTTATTTCATTTTTTCCCATTATTTCTGCAATCAATTTTCCTCATTATTTGAATAAACTGTTTCTCTCCTTTTTTACCTTTTGTTGTGCACAATCACACCTATTTTTTTCGGCTTTTTAAAAAATTGTATTGTTCCTTTAAATTTTTACCTTCTTTCACATCTATTATTTTGAATTGAAATTTTATATCTTTTTATTTCTTCAATTTTGACCGTATCTTATTATTTTATTTTGAAATTTTGAAATATAAATATATTCAATTTAATTAATTATTGTCATTTATATTTTTTATTTCAAATTTAATTTTCATTCTTATTATTTATTATTACTATTTATTTTAGTTTTCTAGGGTCTCTAACAAGAATTGAAAAAGTACACAAAGGATCCTGTCAAAATTCGAAAAAGACTGCATTTCTAGGTTTTCTTGTTGTTTTAAATTTCAAACTATTTCTTTTATTTGATTTTTTGTAAGAATACTCTTCTTATAGTTATATCTATAGTTGGTCTCAAACCCAGATAAACGAGTAGGGTTTTATTAAGCTTCGGCAGCCAACATAAAAATATGTCGAATCTTATGAACATGTACACACGAATTTGTTAAAACAATAGGTCATCATCTGGTATTTTACAAAGGCTAGCGCACTCTCCTGGTAAGAGTCTTATAAGGAAACAAGTTCTAGAGAGTAAGATTAGATTTAGTACTTGGAATATTGGAACCTTAAAAAATAAATCTTGGGAGGTAGTTACGGATTTGTCTACAAGAAACTAAATGGGTCGGAGCAAAGGCTAAGGACATTGGTGGATATAAACTTTGGTATACTGGTAATAAAGTGAGTTCTAGAAATGGTGTTGGTATAATTGTGGACGAAGAATGGAGGAAGAATGTGGTTGAAATTAGTTGGCTGTGGCATAAACGGCTAGCACATGTGAACTTTACACAGCTTGACATGCTCATTAAAAAGGAGCTAGCCATAGGGATTCCATCATTTAAAGTAAAGCATGATTTTATTTGTGAATCTTGCCAAAGAGGAAAGCAAACAAAGGCCTCGTTCAAAACCAAGAAGAGAGTCTCCACAAGCAGGCCCTTGGAACTAATCCATATGGACTTAGTTGGGCCAGCAAGAGTTAAGAGCTTAGGTGGAAAACTTTATGCTCTAGTGGTAGTGGACGACTATTTAAGGTTTACTTGGACTATGTTTCTTCCCTTAAAGCATGATGCTTTTGTTGTCCTTGCCAAGAAAGTGCAGAATGAGAGAAATCTCAAAATATCTGCAATAAGAACATATCACGGTGGAGAGTTCGAAAATCATGACTTCTCTGAGCTGTGTGAGGAAAATGGAATTGATCACAACTTCTCAGCTCCTAGGACTCCACAACAAAATGACGTGGTCGAACAAAAGAACAGGGTTCTAACTGAGATGGCCAAAAGTTTGCTCAATGAGAAGGAAGTCTCCCAAGTATTCTGGGCTGACGCCATGAGTACCGCTTGCTACATCTCAAATAGAGCCTATATTCGCAAGGGCCTGGACAAGACACCGTACGAGCTGTACAAGGGAGGGAAGCCCAATATCAGCCACTTGAAGATCTTTGGGTCCAAATGCTACATCCACAACAACGGGAAGGTAAACTTAGAGTTTTCAAAGAAAATGCAGGGAGAATTTAAAATGTCAATGATGGGAGAATTGAACTTCTTCCTAGGCCTGCAGATCAAACAAGGAAGAAATGACATCTTCATTTCCCAAACCAAGTATTGTAGAGAAATCATCAAGAAGTTTGGGATGGATGAATGCAAGAAGTATGATACTCCCATGAGCACCACTGCCGCTCTCGATGCTGATATAAAAGGAAGTTCTGTTAGTCAATCACTGTATAGAGGAATGATAGGTTCTCTATTATATTTAACTGCTAGCAGACGTGATATACAATTTAGTGTTGGCATGTGTGCTAGATTTCAGGCCAACCCCAAGGAATCTCACCTTACATGTGTTAAACGAATTTTGAGATATCTTGAGGGAACACAAGAACTTGGTCTTTGGTATCCTAGAGGTAACCAAGAATTCTTGTGGGCTTACTCTGACGCTGACCATGCAGATTATAAAACAGATAGGAAGAGCACTAGTGGTCAATGTGCCTTCCTTGGTGGCGGTCTAGTGTCATGGGGAAGCAAAAAGCAGACTTGCGTTTCACTATCATCCACAGAGGCAGAGTATATTGCTGGTGGAAGTTGTTGTGCCCAGGTGCTGTGGTTGAAAAATCAACTTCGAGATCTTGGCTTAGAATTTCCAGAGGTTCCCATCCTATGTGACAACACAAGCACTATTAGCCTAGCCAAGAATCCCGTTCAGCACACAAGAACAAAGCACATTGATGTCAGACATCACTTCATTAGAGATCATGTTCAGAAGAAAGATGTCAAGGTGCAGTTTGTTCCAACCCAGCATCAACTTGCAGATATCTTTACCAAGCCTCTGGGGATTGATCAATTTACCTACATAAGAGGTAATTTGGGAATGGTAAACCCAAATGAAGTTTAATTCTTCATTATAAACATGTGCTTAGTTGTTAAAGCCTGTAAACTGTACTAACTTAGGCATCGGAGTGTCAATCTTTAGTTTTGCAGGTTCCCTTATGAAAAGATTATGTAAACGTACAATGTTAAATCTTAAGTTTTTCACATATGGAAGCACATCCACTTCCGCTAGCGCATGCAGGAATAATCCCTCTGCCTGAGCAAAGATGACATTCGCAAGCAATACTGCTATCGATAGCAAGGACAGCTATTGAACCTTGGAAGGAGTAGAGTGGCTGGACGTCATTTCTTCTACTCAGCGTGGGATCATGCCGCTTGCGATTGCTGCTCAGCATCCGGAAGCGTCTATACTTAAGAATGAAACGACACCTCTGAAACGTTACGTCTTCTCTGACACTCTGAAACAACACGTGGCAAAAAGGTACGCCGTTTCAGCAATAAATGTTTACGTTTCCCATGCCCTCTCATCATGACCTTTCGCATCTAAACGTCATTTAATATAAATAGGCAATTATTACTTCATCTTCCTCATTCATAAACGTCTCTCCATTTTTTCTCTCAAATATCACCTTCATTTTCTTCATCTGTGCTCTTCTTCGTCTCCAAACCTTTTTTCAATATCTCTACACATTTATCATTATCATCATCCACACATATAAAATGGTAGGATCAAGTGAGACAAACCCCCATACCTCCATTGCCAAATCTGGAAAAAGAAAAGGGAAATAGGTTAAATTTGCAGAAGAGTTTGCTCCTTCCAAAAGACGAAGGGTTGAGGAGGAAGACGATGTTAGTGTCTACAAAGATGGTTCTCTCGAGCCCGTTTCCCCTGCCTTCGACCAAAGGAGTCCATATCTGACAAATGGGGTATTTGTTGATCTGGAAACTCTGAAGGAATTAGGATACAATCTGTCTGAACATCTGGGTCCTTACATGAACTGGTTGGGGATTCAGAATGAATACAATGTAGGGGTTCTGCGAGTTTTCTACCAATCTCTTCATCACACTATTAGAAGAAAGGAAAAGGGAGATAAATCACTCGTTGCACATGTTCACTTCTATGCCACAATCAGAGGGAGAAGCATAGATTTTGATTGGAAGATAATCAACAAGCTGCTGGGTATCACAGACCCTGATCTGAACAAGTGAAAATACCACAGGCGCTTTTCCAACGATCAATTGAAGAATATCTATGGCACTGATGGCAAGAAGGCATCAGGAATGTCTGACCTCCACCGGGTAATCCAATATGTTTATTCAAGGATAATGACCCACAAGGGTGGAAACTTCTCAGAATTCACTCTCCTCGACAATCCATGGCTCCCTCGCATTCTGCTCAAGGAACCCATCAACCCTGGGCAACTTATATCCATGGAACTCCTAAGGTGGGTTGATGGCAAGAACCAAAAAGAGAATGCCTCTCTTCCCTTTCCCCAGTTGATATCCTTCCTCTTAGAGAAGTTCAACATCAAATCCACTGGGGATGTGGACAACCGGAAGTGCCTTCCCATTGAAAAGAGAAACTTGGGTAAGATGGGAGTGTCATACATCAGACCTCCAAGGGCTGTCGGATCTGGTTCACGTGGGGCAAGTGCGTCTCAGACTGATCAGCCATCCACTTCTGATGCTGCTGAACAGGAAGTGGAATCCCACAGTCGACCTATAAGTGCTGCTACATTGGGAGATCTAGCAGATGAAATAATATTCAGAGTTACCAATCAACTTCAGGCTTCATTCCAAGAACAATTTGGACGGAGTTTCAACAAGGTGCACCATAGGATCAAGAAAGTCTAAGCAGATCTTGCACGTGTAGAGAGGAAGGTGGACTTGCTGCTGGCCAATCAAATTCCTCCAAACCACCCAGACAATGATCCCCCAGAACAACAAGATCCCCCAGACCACCAAGATCCCCCACAACAAGATTCCCCAAACCACCACCATTCACATAACTAAGACTCACTAGATTCCCCACATCAAGACACCCATCAATCACCTCACCAAACCCAAGACCAACCTTCCACAACTCATCCCTCCGATACACATCCACAACCATCAGACCATTCACACAACCAATCTCACCACTCCTCCCCATCCTCAAGCCAATCATCATCAGACAGCCCATCTGACGATGAACACGACTCACCGCTTTCACATACTCCCATTCCCACTACAAGTCCTCCACCAACCTTTGGCCCAGAACTGCCTTCTTCCGCTCCCTCCCCAAGCACCTCCCTGACACTTGTTACTTTTGATGATGCCAAAAGGGGGAGAGATAAAGGTTCAAGCGCTAGCCCAAGTCCTGCAGATATACAGACGTATCAAGAAGGGGCTACCCTGAGACAGCCTTCACTGTGGATGGACATGGACTTTGAGGCTGCAATCAGAAGGGCAATGGAATTGGAACAAGCTCGCCGTGCTGAGAATTTCATCAGAAATGAGGTTGTTCAATTCATTCGCCAATAAGCAGCAGCAGCATCCTCAAGTCAACAAGCTGATATGCAACTGGTGTTGGCTGATCCACCTTCTAAGCCTGAGGATGTTCCCCTTTGGTCTAAGCATTCATCAATGCCCCCTGAGTTTGCCTCCACAGATGATTACTTTGCACATCTCAGAAGGAAGTACAATTTGAAGGTCATGACTCGTCCTCGGGTTGTCACTCCTATCTCCAAGGATCCGCCTAGTCCAACTCCTTCGTCTGCTCTCACTCCTGGTTCTGCTTCTATTCGAGGAAGTCAAGAGAACAACTAGGAAAAGGGTTCCTCCTCCTCCCAGAGCCTCTGTATTAAATGTGAGTGAGGATGAGTCTATGCCTCATCAGGAGGAAGAACAAGCTGAATCATCTTCACAGACTCCATCCATGTTTGAGCGTGCTCAAAAGGCTGCTGAAGCCATACCTGCTGAGGTTAAGGTCAAGGTTGAGGTAGATGAGATGACTCAAGAGGAGTTCGAGTACTTTGGGACTACCAACCTTACTTTCTCTCAAGCTCAGATGCTGGATGCAATGAGAGCAACATCTCGGGTTGGAAAAGGAAATGTAGATATGTCTCATGACCCAGAGTACTCAGCTTGGGCATTCAAAGTCAGAAATCTCTATCTTCCCTCTGGAACCATCCCTGTTGATGCCTCATCATCAAAACAAGAACAGTCAATTGGGATGGATGAAGCGGCAGATATGAGAAGGGCAATACAAGAATCCCTTGAGCTCGAAAGGCAAGAAAAGGAAAGGGTTGAGAGAGAGCATCTCGAGGACTTAGCCAAAATCAGCCAAAATCAGAGAGGCAGAGGAAGCAGAGCTGAAAGAGCTTTGGGATAGATGTGAGGAGGGGAGTGAACAAATCAGAAGAGAGAGGAATAAACACCATAGGCTTTAGAATCAAACCCCTCATGCATTGTTTATAATACTTATCATTCTGTTTTAATTCTTACTGTTTATCATACTTGTAATTATTCTGTTTAATCAATGAAGTTCGCTTATATGAATACATACATGTTTTAGACTGTTGTATCTGATTTTAATTATGCTTTCATAGTTAACTATAAGTTTGTCATCATCAAAAAGGGGGAGAATGTTAGAATCTTAAGTTTTGATGAAGACTAAAACATGAAAGAACATAATGAACACTTAGGAAGAATTAGATGAAGTTAAAAATCCTAAGATAGAACACTACCGGATGACTTAGAGCAAAAACAACGTAAGTAGTGCTTGCGGATGTAGTACACATCTCATAGCGGAAGTCAATTGAACACTAAGTCTGAACCTAGTTAACCTAGTCTAAGTGGAAAAACTTCCCATAGCAAAGAACCTCTATTTTCCAGTTAGACTTCCGGAAGCAAGTAGGCACATCACCAAGTGCAAGTGAACTTAACACTAGACCTAATCCGAGTCTAAGTAGAATAGCTTCCGATAGCAAAAACGCTTCCCATTGCACTTGATTATATTACTCTATTGGACTAACATTTGCGTGCAGAACTTAGTTTCACTTCCGATAGCAAAAGAGCTTCCGATAGTGAACACTCTTTACACTACACTACTTGGACTAACGCGTGCAGAACGAAGCTCCTACCTCCGGTAGCCAAAATCTATCCGATAGCAAGTACAAGAGTCAGAAACCGTACAAATGCTCAGATGTCAGAATTGCTTTTGTCAGAGCAGTATTGTCAGATCTACTTTTCAGAGCAAAGTAACTAAAGCATAAGTCAACCCTGCTAAGCATTAATGAGCATTAATGAGGACAACGGTAACAAGGGTTAAACGGCTATATTCAAACAGACTTATTGCCACTCAAGCAACTGGTGTATTAGAGGGTACTATAAAAGGAACAACTTCATCATTTATGAAGACACCAAGAACAACACACGCAGTCATTGAGAAAAAGCCAAGAGCATTCAAGCATAATACCCAGAGAATATTCAGAAAGCTTTAAAGTTCAAAAGAGCACTTAATACCTTGAGAGTTATTATTATTGTTCTCATATTGTTCTCTTTGTATTAAAGTCTCTACATTTATTGAGAGCATTCATTGTACTTAAGCGAGTATCACAATCTGTTCATTAAGTGAACTTTGTAGTAAATCCTTTGTGTAAAGGTTGAACCCTTGCAGGTAGTAAGGGGGAGTGAGTAAGGTTGCAAGTTAGCCCGTAAAACTTGTGGTTGTAAGGTTGCAAGTTAGCCCGTAAAACTTGTGGTTGTAAAGGTTGCAGGTGAACCCGTTGAAAACCTGTGAATTAGTGGAACTCAATCAAGGGATTGAGAACTGGACGTAGATCAAGAGTTAGACCGAACCAGTATAAAAGAATTTGTATTAGTGTCTTTATTTTATATTGTTTTTTAAGACACAATCCACCCCCCTCTTGTGTCCTAAGCCCCTTTCAATACTTTATTTCTTAGATAAAAAATCTACCGATAATGACATATTCTGAATTTTGAATAATATTTCTATTACTATATTTCTTTTTAACGTTTAGTTTATTATTTTTATTTTCAAATATATATATATGATGCAAAATGAGTGTGAAAATAGAGAGAGTGTATGGGAATTAGAGAAATAAGAGGTAGAATAAAAAGAGAGAAGAGTGAGAGAAGAGAGAATTTAGAAGGGAGAGAGAATAAGAGGAGAGAGCAAGAGAAGATGACAACACAATATTCTTATATTATTCAATTCATAAAAAGTCTACATAGCAAATAGTTGAGAGACTATATATAGGCTTCAACCTAAACCCTAATGATAGAATACTCTAGAATATAAATCATACTCAATGTTAATTGATAACATTTAATTCAAAATTAAAATATAACAATCTAGAAATACTAATTGATAATAATCAAATCCTAATATGATAATCTTCAAATCTCACTAAATAAACATGCATATGAAATAAAACACACATATATACTTATATCATGTTATTCATCATGTTTCTTTATTTTAGTTTATTTATGCCAATTTATTATTTTATATTATGATTTTTATTTTATTCCCTCACATTATAGTTCATGTTAATTTTAAATTATTGTGATACTATTTTATTTATATTTCATATTCTTAATTGGCGAGTAATCCTAATGCTCTCAAATTATTTATTAGATGGCTTAAAATCTCATAATTTTAATAAGTATTGTTGATATAAGACCATCTTGCGGTATATTTCCTTAAAAAATGATACGAAAAAGAGGAGGGATATTTTGATTCCCTAAATAATAAAATCAAACCCTGAAGGCTAATGACAAATGACTTAGGAAAATTAATTTGGGTCACTTGTAAGACACTTAGGGCCTGTTTGGATTCAGCTTCTGGAGAATAACTTCTGAGAAAATAGCTTTTTGAGGATAGCTTTTGAGCAAAATAGTTTTTCTGGAAAAATAGTTTTTGATGAAATGAGAGTGTTTGGATTAAGTTTTTTGAAAATAACTTTTAAGAATAACTTTTGAGTAAAATATAATTTTTCTGAAAAATAGTTATGATGAATAGCTTTTCATGTTTCTTTAAAAAATTAGTGTTTTTTCAAAATGAGAGATCCAAACTTTTAGCTGGAAAAGGAGAAAAATGTAGTTTTTCTCAAAATAGCTTTTAAAATCTCAAACCTAACTTTTCTTCTCAAAATAGCTTATCAAAAAATTTGAGTGTATAGATGTCTTTGTGTGAAACGTAGGTTTGTGAGTCAGAATACTTTTTGGAAATATATCCAAACAGCCCTTTAATATATAAGTAAAGTCTCACTACATAGCTTCATAGCTTCTAAAGATACTTGATGTGATTTTGAAGACAAATATTGTGAGAAAATGTGAAAAATGACCAAAAGTTGAAAGAAAGAAAATTTTACAAAATATCATAGATATCATATCAATAAACCCTAAAATATCTATATATAAACGCAGGGACGACACTAACAGTCCCTCTATTTGACATTTTTCATGTCTATCTTATTGTCAAATGTCCCTTTTGATTCTCTCTTCATTCCCCTCATTTTAAACTTCACATCTCATGTTTCTCTCTTTGCTCATCCTTTTTAACTCGCTGACCCACTTTTCCCTCACCTAACTGATAATTCTTTTCCCCACTCCTCTCAACAGTTTTTTTTTTTAAAAAAATTTGAATTCTTTTTTTATTGTTCATACATGTCTCTCCTTGTCTATATAATTTGATTCATGTTTGAAGCCAAATAATGACCTAAATTGAATGCCCAATTCGATAGGAAAGGAGTTAAGACGAAGAATTACTAAAAACTGTGAAACTTTCCTAAAATTGATGGCAGGAGGAATTAGAAAGTTTTTTGTGTGTGTCTAATTTGGGTGGAAATAACATGCAAGGGTCGGCCAATTTCACGACCAGGAAACAATAGAAGACAAACAAAGCCTTACTTCGCATTAGAAATTTTTGTCAACTTCGCATTAGAAATTTTTGTGCATTTGCCGCACTTTTGTCTCAATGAAAACCATTAGGTGTTAGACTTACTTATATTAGGGAAAATCCCATTTAAATACCTCCGAATATACAAAAGGACAATTCAGGAACTCAAACTTCCAAAAGGACCAACAAGGAACTCGGACCTAGGGGGCATTTCAAATTTGTGTGAAAGGACAAAATTGCCCTTATCATAAATTAGAAATTACCAAAAACCATTACACCATTGCCTCTTCTCTGCGCACCATTGGCAACAAATCTTCTCTCTAAGCCCTAACACTTGCGGCGGCTCCTCTCTTCTCTCCCTCACGTTCTTGGTTTCTCTCACACCACCACCCAAATCTTGAAACCCGGTTGCGTCTCCTCCGTTCTGCGGCTTCGTTTTGTTGGGGGTCATCAAACCCATCATCATTTTTCGATATTTTCCCTCTTCTTTGTCTGATCGTCCATCTTCTTCGTCTTGCTTGGTAATTCCATTTCCCCCCTCTTGCAGATTTTCATTTCAGATTCGTATATTTATCGAACTTAGATTTCTTTTCCTTTATCCACAATTACTATTGGTATATTGTTTGCGTAATGCTTATCCTACACTTTAGATATGCGTGTATATTAATTTTTCATTCATTGATTTATTTCTGTACTGGATTGAACTTGTGTTTTTTATCTAATTAAATTATTATTTATTTTGAATAAAATAAGTGAATTGTAGGGGAATCCCACCATGCATTATCACACTTTCTTTTATTTCATAATTTAAATTTTAAGCTTAATATTCGGTGAAGCCTTTTTTCATAGTGTTATATGAAACTTCAAATGTATTGGGAAAAATTGTGCTCCCTGATCCTACATGTGGTTTTGTTCTTCAAATGTATTGGGAAAAAATTGTGCTCCCTGATCATTATTTAAATTTACAATGACAATTGACCCTAAAACCACCCCCACAGTGGTTTTGTTCTTTTTTTGTATGAAAGATGCTATGCTGCAGAGTGTGGTGTTTGTATGTGTGGGATTGTTACTTGAATTAGATTAGATTGCTTTTCTTTTTTTCCCCAAATCTAAAATAAGGCAGTAAGTTGTGTCATTCTACTTTTATTTATGTTGCTTAGTGTCATTTTTGTAGGCTCATGGCTTCAAGTTCGAGACCTAACCACAAAAGTCACGGGATGACGGGGTTGAATCTATTCAAAAAGGAGTGGTTCAAGGAGCGAAACAAAACAGGGCAATTTTTGCCTGAGATGAACAAGGATGCATTAAAAGCTTGGAAAGCGCTCTCAAAGGCTGAGGCGGAGAAATATAGAAAAGAAGCAGAGAAGTCCAGGCCATTAAAAAAGGCCGCCAGGGCTAAAGAAAAGTTACCTACCCGCTGCTCACCTCACAAGTTTACGTTGTTGGCTGAACTAGTACGTAGAAAGGATGAGTTGAAGGTGTGGACTGAAAATATTGGCTTTGCCCATCTATGTTGTCTAAACAGCGTGAAACTTCCCCACAATCTTCTTGTTGTCATTCTTGGAGGCTATGATCCACCCACTCAAGAATTTCGGATTAGGGGGGTGACATATAAGATATCTGTTGATGATGTGAAAGAACTTTTACGGGTTCCTTGTGAAGGGAAACCGGTCGGGTGGGAAGTTGATGAGGATGATGCAGCGTATAAGAGGTTGAAGTATAAATTTTACCGAATGAAGTTTGAGAATATTATTGGCTTGATAGAGAAAGTGAAAGATGAAAAAGAGTTTCACCTGCTTTTCATGATTTACACCTTGGGCACTTTGTTGTGTCCAACTGCAAGCCCCATTGTAAGTGAGCACTTGCTGAAGGTTGTACACTTTACACAAGAAGGTTTTAACCAATATAACTGGGCCTCATACATGTTGTACGAACTTCATCAAGAGCTGGCTCACTATACAAAACATTTGAAGGAGTAGAAGAACCATTCATGTTATGTTGGAGGATGCCTATACCTGGTGTTGGTATGTTATTAGTACATTTTAATTTAATTTAATGTTTTTATTGAAATAAAACTTGTGATATGACATGTTCATAATGATGCAGGTACACTTTTGTGAGCGTTTTGCCTTAAGTGAGGTTGAACCTCATGAGAATCCAATTGAGTTCTGGACTGATCCAAGAATAAAGGAGGCGGTGGATTTAGAGCAAAAGAGTTATAAAGGCATTCTACACATGGGACATTGCAACGTTGAAATCATTCTAGACCCGGTATTTGTTAAAAAGTGGTCATCAATGTGATTAGATGTCACTGAATGGTATTTTGTTCAGATTAATATGTGTTTGTATGGTGTTTATGCAGGACCTTAGGGAGTTGGGGAATGAGTTGGTGGCTAATATTGATGTCAGCATGCTAAAGCAGCAAATGAAAAGAGATGCAGCCAAGCGGGTTAATGTGAAGGCAGCAAAGGGCGGTGATAAGCATGAGGACGCAGGATTGAAGGAACTTGAAAGTGATGACGCTGCTGCAGAGGATGAGGATGAAGGATTGAGTGAACTTGAAGGTGATGAGGATGAGGATGAAGTGTTGAGGGAGCGTGAAAGTGATGCCGCAGATGAAGATGCGGCTGGAGATGATGATGGAGGAGTGAGGGAGCTTGAAAGTGATGCCGCAGATGAAGATGCAGCTGGAGATGACGATGGAGGAGTGAGGGAGCTTCAAAGTGATTCCGCAGATGAAGATGCGGCTGGATATGATGGAGTGAGGGAGCATCAAAGCGAAGATAATGAACATAGGAAGGAAGAGGAAGGGGAGAGACATGAAATCATGTGTAGTACACCGAAAGATGTTGATGCTGATCCTGCGGTGCAGCCAAGAAGATCACAGAGAGCAAGTGAGCTAGCTGTTGCATCTCCGTGGGTTACGCTTCAAGCATATCGTAGGAAGAAACGTGGTGCGTCTCCTGCTGATCAATTTTTCCAGAAAATATCCCAACGGTCAACAAAAGACTCCGAGTACGTCATCGTAGTCGAGAAAGATCATGTCACATATGCTGAGCTCCGTAGTCTTGGTGGTAGGCAAAGGGTGAATACTCGGGTTAGTTATGCACCTTAAACTGTGAAACCATACCTCTATCATTCTATTGCTAATTGCATGGTCTGTTATCATTCTATTGCTAATTGCATGGTCTGTTATGTTCGTGGTGTGTGTTGCAGGTCATGTCCCTTGCTTGTAAGATTATAATGGATGACATGAAATCAAGAAGAGAGGTGAAGCGGTACATATTTGATGCTGACTTCATGGTAAGCCGCCTAATTTGATGGTTATCTGTTATCTATGAAGTATCGTGCACATCATAGCAACTAACACGTTCATATGTAGAGCAAGATGGCCCAACACTTCTGGGACGCATCAAGCAAGAAGAAGCAATATATGCCTAGACACATCGGACTTGACATGTCAAAATGTGAGCTGATTTTTGGTCCCATGCTTGCGGACGAGCATTGGTATTGTCTCGTCCTTGAACCGAAGACAATGAACGTGCACATTTTGGACTCAATCAACCGAACTCCGTCAAAGAATCAACGACAAAAGAATGTGTCGGCTGATAGGCAAATGGATGTTGCACACCGCTGTGTAAGATTTCCTAAGTTATTCTATGCTGGATTTATGGTATTGGTCTCATACTTAACGATGTCATTGGGTGTATTTCAGCTGACTAGATTTGCTGCTATGTTGGAGGCCATCAATCCTGCTGAATTTTGCGAGAAGCCCCTTGGTAGAATTATTAGAGATTCTGTACCTGTCCAGGGAAACTTGTACGATTGCGGCGTTCATGTCCTTATTTGGTTGTTACAATGGTCTCCAAGAGCCAGACTAACATACACAGACGCCGATGTTGCAATATTTAGGTCCAATCTGATGTGGTGGCTTTTCTCACATCCTCAGAATATTGTGAAGGATAAGGCTTTGGCACTTCTAGATGACCATGTGCAAACAAAGAGAGCGAGAATTGTATGATTGGATAAAAAGGATTGTTAGTTTGGGTATATGTTAGGATAGAAACATGGAGTTGTGTTTTGTGTTTTGGGGCACATGTTTTGTGTAACAATCAATTGTGCCTATTAACATGTATAGTACTTACAATCAATTGTGCGCTTCTCAATTAATGTTATATTTGAACCTTATTTGCTGCCCAGCATGTATATTACTTACATTTTCATTGTGCCTATTAACATTTATACAGGATCTATTAACATTTACACTAGGAAGATTAACATTTTCGTAGGACCCATTAACATTTGAACTTCCAGAAATAACGACAGAACTTCGGGCTTTAACAATGTGAACATAAGTGTTAACTTATGCGTTGACATCACGCTGGTATTAAAGCAAATACACCGTCCATATTAACAGTTGAACTTAGGTAATTAACGACAGAACTTTACACTTTAACAACGGGGACACTAGTATTAACTTAACTTGTGCGTTAATGATAAACTCCATAATTTCACATTTTATCTCTATTTCCTTGTAGTTCACACTCCTTTTGATGATACATCGATAACAAAACACACAAATACTAACACTGATTCAACTAGGAAACCGTCCATATTAACAGTTGAACTTAGGTAATTAACGACAACACTTTACACTTTAACAACGGGGACACTAGTATTAACTTAACTTGTGCGTTAATGATAAACTCCATAATTTCACATTTTATCTCTATTTCCTTGTAGTTCACACTCCTTTTGATGATACATCGATAACAAAACACACAAATACTAACACTGATTCAACTAGGAAACCGTCCATATTAACAGTTGAACTTAGGTAATTAACGACAGCACTTTACACTTTAACAACGGGGACACTAGTATTAACTTAACTTGTGCGTTAATGATAAACTCCATAATTTCACATTTTATCTCTATTTCCTTGTAGTTCACACTCCTTTTGATGATACATCGATAACAAAACACACAAATACTAACACTGAGTCAACTAGGAAACCGTCCATATTAACAGTTGAACTTAGGTAATTAACGACAGAACTTTATACTTTAACAACGGGGACACTAGTATTAACTCATGCGTTAACAACACGTATAAAAGCATTTACACCGCCCAAATTAACAGTTGAACTTAGGTAATTAACGACAGAACTATATACTTTAACAACGGGGACACTAGTATTAACAACGGGGACACTATATACTAGCATTTAGCCGCACATGTTAACACTTGAACTTGAAGCTTAACATTATGGTCATTAACAAGGGAACTTCCTCATGAACATATGCTTTCATTAATAACAACGTTGGTGTCAACATTTACATGGTAGCTGTTAACAATTGAACTTCCAACAGAAACAATGGAACTTCAATTATTAACATTAAGAGCATAACGATTAACAGCATAATAACTACTGCATTGAGAAATTGTCCAACAGTAGTACAATGCTCCAAATATATACCCTGTACCCAAAATACCCTTCACAAATGCCTATTGCTAATAATTACAGCATTGAGAGACTGTCCAGCAGTAGAATGCTCAAAATATATACTCTGTACCCAAAATAATACCCTTCACAAATGCCTATTGCTAATAATTACAGCATACAAACACCATCCAGCAATAGAATGCTCAAAATATTTAATCTGTAACCAAAATACTACCCAATACCCTTCACATTCAGCTTGGGTTGGGATTCCTGCAGGTTCTTCTTGTGTGACCGACCTCATGGCATCTTGCACAGTGATAGATTTTCTTGTCTTGGAATTGTGACTCTCTCCTTTTACTTTTAGGTCTGCCACTAGGTCGGCTAGTTATTGGTGGCTTCAGCAATGGGTGTAATGACACATCAATGTTGTTTAGGTCCGACATGTCTATAGTTACGACTGGAATCATGCTGTTTCTGTAGATCCTCTGTTGTGATGTTACTTTGTAGCATTCGTGGACATATTCATAAACATTTCCATGAAAGTGTTTTATTGCCACACATACATGTGGGCAAGGGATTCCAGACTGTTGCCACGCTGCACAAGTACATGTACCAGCCCTCAAATCCACCGCCAGTGTACGACCATATACTGTACGAATGCCGAACTTGTCTTCACCATGCGGCAGCGCGGTCAAGTGTGAACTTATCCCAACATTGACATGTTCCTTTATCTTTGCTTCTATTCTTGGACCAATCCCGTTCTTCCACTTGGACATTGCTAAACTTGTAGCATACATCTTATTTGCGACCTTCTCACGGTGTTCATGGATAAGTGCAGACACATTGTGTCGTCTCTCGTCTAGCATCCAGGCATTAAAGGATTCAGCAATGTTTGTGGTTATGTTATCCCACCTTTTGAATGGAAACTGACTTAGAGCCCACTTGTCAATGTCCCCATGGGTAATCAACCACTCATGCAGCTCTGGATACGCGTTTTGCATATCTTCCATTGCTTTGTTAAACTTGTACTCATTCCTAGCATATGCAATGTTGTCAAACAAAATTAGCCCGTCATCCTTCATCTGTTGACTCAGGCGTTTGCCATTGTTGTTTATTTTATTCATTTCTTGGCTGAAGTTCTCCTTAACATGCCTGAAACAGTATGCATGTCTCTCGCCTCCAAATATCTCCTCCACAGCCGTCTTGATTGCTTGGTGGCGGTCTGAAACAATCGTCAGCTCAATTGAGCCAACTACCTTTTTTATCATCTCCAAAAACCAACCCCAATCGTCAGACGTCTCTCCTCCCACGATTCCTATTGCAAATGGGAACATATCATTGTTTGCATCGTAAGCAGAGGCTGAGAGCATTGTTCCCATGTATGGGCCCTTCAGGTGTGTTCCATCTATATACAGTATGGGCCTAGCACCAGCCAAAAAACCATCAATACAACATCCATAAGCAATGAATAACCGCCGAAATATGTGCTCCCCTACAACAGGCCTAACAAAATCCCATTCTGCCACTGTTTTTGGGTCAGTCTCCTTCAATCTGTCACATATCCACGGTATTAACATGTAGGAGTGTTCAGGATTACCCTCTAATTCTTGCTTTGCCTTCTCCTTTGCCCGATATGCTTGCTTATATGTCAATTGCACCCCATAATCCATAAGTAAAGTCTTCTTAATCTCACTTGCCCTCTTGTCAATGTGATTGCTTACCTCGTCAATTATAAGGGACGACGTCAAGCTAGCTGGCGCACAATTTCTGACTTTCAGCAGGTCTTGCGCACTGTGATTATGTTCATCAACAAATGTTTTCACTCTAAGCATCATAGTTGTCTTCCCAACAGCATTTGCCGTTATCTTCCACTGGCAACCATCTACGGCACACTTCACCGACATCTTGCTGTTGCTATTTTTTACATAAATGTACTCAAACTTGTTTCCAACACTGTACTTGTATAATGTCTTCCTGAATTCAGCTGCATCAGCAAATATCTGCATTGGACCCGTGAACAAATTCCTCCACTTCATTGAGGTTAGCTCGGAGTTTGGAGTCGGTGTTCGGGACGGTTCACCACATATCAATCTAATATGGTTGCCACCGACATGTTGTGTTAAGCCGCCTACAACATATTCCATAGAAATGGGTTCAACAACACTTTCCACAGCCCTTTGAGTCAACTCTGACCTTGTTTGTGATGGTCTTGAACATCTGTGAACAATTAACATTCTAAGTTAATGTATTAACAGCAGCAGCATTAATGTTAACAAAACCAGCATAAGTAATAACGATTCGGGAAAACAGAGCACACAAACTTACATGTCTACATTCATTATGGGAGATGTGTTATCATTTTCTTTTGGTCCAATATAGATGTGGCCAATCCTTTCATTGTGAGCAAACAAGTTCACAACCTCCTCCTCATCATCAAGGTCTATCAACACCTTCTCATCATACATAATGGTATATTTTATATCACAATTATTACCATCCACCCCAAGCCATGATGCAATCATCTCCCTCAAACTTTCAAGTTTTATCCCCTCTTTGATGTTTCTCATCTTTACATAGCCTCCAATGTATTGAGCTATTCCTTCAGGGTTACTTTTAAAATTACCTCCAACATGGAAATAACAACACAACTGTTTAAGTTCCATTGATCCACCATCACTTGCCATTTTAACCTGTACAATGCGATTAACAACTGTAACATCAATATTACCAAGTGCAACATACGATTTAACATTTTCAACATAGCTATTAACAAGACAATGTCAAATATACAGCATGACACCATCTACAACACTAAGGGTAGGACAAAATAACACAACAAGTTTTTCTTAGTTCCTCACATGAATTTCACATATAGTGACTATTTAGGGTTAACACTAGTTTTTTATTTCCCCATCTATATGAAACAATGACCAAAGCCACTTGAAGGGAGTGGTATTTTCTCTACTCATCTTGTATTACTTTCCCTTTTAATCATTAAGAACTTGTTCCACAACCCAATAAAGAAGATGGATGAAAGAAAACAAGTTATACTAACCTAAAAAACACCTCCTCTTGCGTCACCCACGTCACCACCGTTGCCACGTCACCGCCGTCACCGTTACCTAACGCCGTCGCCGTCAACGTTTGGAGCACATGAGTTCAAATTTTCCACTTGGGGGGAGGGTTTTCCAGTACGTGAATTGAGCCTCCAAGTTGCTCACTTTAGTCAGTGAAAGCATTTTGTTGCTTTTGTTTTTGAAAGGGCAATTTTGTCCTTTCACATAAAATTGAAATGCCCCCTAGGTTCGAGTTCCTTGTTGGTCCTTTTGGAAGTTTGAGTTCCTGAATTGTCCTTTTATATATTCGGAGGTATTTAAATGGGATTTTCCCCTTATATTATGCCAATTGAAAAAATAAAAAAGAGTTCAAAAAAATATACTTATATTATGCCATTTATCATGTTTCTTTACTTTTGTTTATTTATGCCAAATTATTATTTTATATTATGCCTTTTGTTTTTAATTTTATTTTATTCTCTTATATGTATAGTTCATGTTATTTTTAAATTACTGTGATACTATTTTATTTATGTTTCATATTCTTGAATGGCCAATAACTATAAAAAAATAACCATGATACCCCCAAATTTTTATTAGACGGTCTGAAACCTCGCAATTTTAATAAGTATTGTTGGTATAAGACCATCTTGTGGTCTTTTTCATTAAAAAATGATATGAAAAAGAGGAGTGACATTTTGATAAGCTAAATAATAATATTAAACCCTGAAGGATAATGACAAATGACTTAAGCATTAACTGAAATAAAATAACTTTAGCTTTGAAAGATACTTGATGTGATCTTGAAGACAAATATTATGAGAAAATGTGAAAATATGACTAGAAGTCATATAGGAAGGAAAGAAAATTTTACAAAATTACTATATATCATATGAATAAATTAAATATGTATCAATTTGTTAATATGATACAAATAAATGACCTTTGAAAATGGGTTATGAAAATATATATCATAATTTGTTGTAAGGCAAGAGAAATATTGTTAAGCCCTTCAGCCTCATTGATGTTTATTTTCAATTATTGTTTAATGTTGTTATTTATAAATTAACTATCTTGTTGCTACCTTAATTTCATTGTTATTTTTATTTCATTTGTTGTGATTAATTTTTGGGAGAAATACATAAAAAATATCTTGAAGATTAATTATATTTTACTATAGGGCGAATGTGCATGTGATAGTAAACTTTGCCTTAAAGAGAATTTATAATACTCCCTCCGTTCCTAAATATAAGATCACTTTGTTTAAACACCCTATTTTGTCCCGACCCCACTAAATTTAAAAAATATAAAAAAAGTAAAAAATGAAAAAAATAAATTAAAAAAATAAAATAATAAAGATATGCTCTCTTGATTTCTTTCTTGTAAGGAAAGCATAATTCAAATTGTAAAAGAGTCAAATATGATGATATGAATTAGGAAATAAAATGGAAAAATTATAATCACAATAATGTGGGTAATCAATAGAAATTTGATTTGATTGTGATAAATAGGAAAGTTTTGAAAGGAATAAGATAATAAAAGGAAATAATGATGCACTCATCAAATTTGATTGAATTATCATCATGATAATTTGATTGATCACATAAATGAATTAAAGAGGCAAACCCTAAAGTGGTGGCCTATATAAGTTAGTGCAAGAGAGCATAGTAGAGGATGATTTTTTTAAAGAGAGTTTTTGAGAGAAAAAGGCGAGATTTTGATAGCAAAGAAAAGAGGTGTATTAGAAAAGGTAAACATCTATCTTAACATATTTCTTGGGGAAGTAAGGAGAGAATGTGAGTGGAGAGTGATTTGTTGCGAAACTTCTTCTTCTTCTCTTCTTCTTCTTCTTCTTCTTACCTTTCTTTTCTTATGCCGATGAAAGTCTATTGTGAGACAGAGACATTCATAATCTCTCTATTCTCATTTAGGCAAAGGTGATATAACCCTCTAAGAATTGTCTCTTTACCTAGTCAATGATTTGAGATAAATGAGGATTTTTCTTGTGCATTTTTTTATTTTATTTTTTTTTCTTTGAAAATAATTTTTATATTTATGTATATATTTTTTACAAATGCACTCACATTCAAATTTTTCATGATTTTAATTTGAAATTCTTTTGCAAAGAAGCCGAATCATATTTTTATCATTCATCCATCATGTTATTAAAATCCAATATTTTATCTTTGTTTGATATATGATTTACTATCTTTGTTTTGATTTTATTTTAAAATTTTGAAATCTTTTTCATAAATAAAAAAATAATAAAATGAAATAGCTTTTATAAAAGAGGAAAAATGGGTTGAATGATTTTCATGCCGTGAAAGATTGAATTATCTTCTCCGGTTGAAAGTTGATTGTTTCTCCGAGAGATTATCTCCTCAGGCGATTCAATCAAAATTGTGAAGTGTTTCCTCTTAAAAAAAATAAGTAAATATGCATTTTTCATAATAATAAAAAACAAACCAAAAATATTTTTTTTAAAATTTAAATAAATGTTTTCTTAAAAAACACAAACAAAGTGACACACATTTCTACTCCCGAACTACGTGGGCTTTGATCCCTTAAGGGTACGTAGGCCCTGGTCAAGTCCAAATATGTAAAAATTATTTTTTGTTTCCTTGTTTTGTTTTATTGTTATTTTTTTATTTGTATATATTGATTTCTCTTGGTAATTTAAAATAAAATTAAAATTAAGGTCATATTTATTTTTAAATAATTAACTTAGGGTAACCGTTCTCTTGAACGGGTGCTGTGGGGTGCCTAACACCTTCCCCACGCACAATCGACTCCCGAACCCTATTTTTATTTTTTATTATTTTAAAAGGTTTTCCAAAATATCCTTTTTAAAAATTTTGGTGGCGGCTCCATTTTTACATCTTAATTTAATTAATTTTTCGGGCGCTACAACTTGGCAACTCCATTGGGGATTTTTAATTTTTTTTAGAGTCAAGCCAATTTAAGTTTATTGTTTAAAAATAATTATGGCCTTAATATTAACTTTATTTTATTTACGTTATTCTTTTATTTATTTATTATTTTTTACTATTTATTTTGTTTAATTTTTTATTCTTCATATTATTTGTACATATTGTTTCTCTTTAATCTGTTTAGCAGATGAAAGTTTGGGTAGTATCTCAGGTTTTTATGTCCTCTTCACACACTTCCACTTACACTATCTCACACACATTATTGGGCCCTATACCCTGGTCGAGAGTACATTAGTGAGAGGAAGTTTCTAATGGTTTCCCAGAGGTTTTATAACCCTGAGGTTACTGTGAAGACTTCATACTAGTTGTTACCCATGCGACAATGTTAATCTCTGAGGAGTTTTCACTTATTAGAAGGAACTTAGAAGCCTACCCAATTAGTTAGCACTTTCCTTTATACATGACCCACCCTAAGGTTATTCCCAAGATAGGACACTAGAGGACATTTATTTTTTTTCATAATCATTCTCATTCAATAAATAAAATGCATCTTCTTTCTATATGTACTCTTATAAGATCTTAAATAGAATGAATTCAATTTTCTTCTTTTCTAAGGATCAACTCTAAATTTCCCTGAAGAGCACTAAATACTTTGAGGAATTAGAGGGTCTTATGCCCAAAGCCTCATTCGAGAAAGGTCTTAGGTTAAAATCCTTATTGCCTAATGATCAATTCTAAAACTCCCTGAAGAATATTAAATTCTCTGAGGAATCCCTGGAGAATATTAAATTCTCTAAGGAATCCCTGAAGAGTACTAAACTCTCTGAGGAATTAGAGGATCTTACGCCCAAAGCCTCATTTGAGAAAGGTTTTAGGTTAAAATCCTTATTGCCTAATGATCAATTCTAAAACTCTCTGAAGAAGGAGGCTAGTAGTAATATATACATGAGTTAAGCATATCAACAATGAGATCATAGGTTAGGACATGATTCAAGATCATTCCAAACTAATGGTCAACTCTAGATCTCCCTGTAGAGTAATAGATTCTCTGAGGAAGCTAGTGGTTACATGTACATGAATTAAACATATCAACAGTGAGATCATATATTAGGAGATGATTCGAGGTCATTCCAATCTAATGATCAACTCTAGATCTCCCTGAAGAATATTAGATTCTCTGAGGAGGCTATTGGTAACATGTATATGAATTGAGGATATCAATGTCACTCCTATGTAATGGTGAAATCCATATCTCCCTACAAAACATTATTTGAAGATATTAGAATTTTCTTGTGGCCTATCAAACAAATGACATGGTATAATTTTACACCAAAATGTTAAATAGAGAATCATCGTCCACTTAAAAAAAACTCATCAACTCAAAACTTCAATAAATGTTTCATAGAATGATGTTGAAGTTCCCTCCAATTTTCTTAAGTCCAAACTTACTCATTGTAATGAAAACTAACATGTCTCATGAATCTTGTTCCCTCGACATTAATCGTGAAGGATTTTAGTCCTCTCAAGTTAATTGTCACTTCTATTTCCCTATGATGTAATGGACATATTGAGGAAATGAAGTATTAAGATAGTGATAAGGGAATTCTAGCTTACTCTTGTAATGAGAATCAACATGTCATCTTATGCGGCTATATTCACCTTTGCATTAACCATGTAGGGATTTAAATCCCTCTAAGGTTAATTGTCACTTCTATTTCCCTATGATGTAATGAGTATCTTGAGGAGATGAAGTATTTTCTGTTCAAAAAGAAATTGGTGAACAAAAGAAAATTGCATCCTACTCTTGCAATGAAAATCAGCATGCTATATTGACCAATGTCCCATAACATTTACCGTGTAGGGAATGGTAATCCCTCTCAGGTCTTTATTACTTTTGTTTCCCTATGATGTAATAGACATCTTGAGGATATGAAGTCTTTAATAAGATAAGGGACATTTTAACTGGTTTAACAAGTGTTCCCACTCAAATCACAAAAGAAAAACAATAATAAAATAAGTAAGATGTTAAATCTTCATTCAATAATGTTTGCATATATTATTTCTCCTTAAACGACTTCATTTGACATTTGTCTATGTCATCCTATCTTCTTCACCCTTCTCCCTAAAATGGTTGTCTTTCCAAATGTGTTAAGTCCAAAAATTGATTCACAAGTTGCATGCATAGAGGTGATAGCATACTACGGAAATGCCTATTTTTTTTAAAAAAAATGTTTGAATCTCACTTTGATGAGGTTAGTTGAAGGGTAAATTGTTTAACTTCAATGCAATGCAATGATGATTATATAAGCCATGTGAGGATTTGAGCCTACAGATATTATTTCATTTTAATGTATGTTCCACTTATCCCTTACCAATCTAGAACTTGACATGTATCTTTTTCAAACTAAAACTTAAGGGTGAATTTGCTTGATATAGAAAAGATCAAAACTTTCATTTTCCCATCAAATCTAAGAGCCACACTTTCATCTATTTTCACCTCAATGACATTCCTTTCGTATTCATTCACCAAATATCTTCCATATATTCTGGGGTACATTTTACCCTTACAATCACTCAATTTTCTTGGTGATGGTGCGTGTGCACATTTCTACCATCATGGAGGTCATTTTATTGTAAGAATACTCTTTTAAAAAAAAGTTTAGACTTCACAAAGTTGTAGTAGAAGAAGAAGAGCTAAAAAAAAGGAGAGAAGCTCGCTGAGCCGAAAATCCGAAAGGGCGGCTCAGGCAAAAGTTAGAGCTAAAAAAAAGAAAAAAAGAGAGGAGAGAAGTTCGCTGAGCCGAAAACCCGAAAGGGCGGCTCACGCAAAAATTAGAGCAAAAAAACAGGAAAAAAGGAGAGAAGCTCGCTGAGCCGAAAACCTGAAAGGGCGACTCAGGAAAAAGTTAGAGACAGAAAAGAAAAAAAAAGAGAAGCTTGCTGAGCTGAAAACCCGAAAGGGCGGCTCAGGCAAAAGTTAGAGCAAAAAAAAGGGAAAAAGGAGAAAACCTGAAAGGGCGACTCAAGCAAAAGTTAGAGCCAAAAAAAAGAAAAGAAAAAAAAGGAGAGAAGCTCGCTGAGGCCGAAAACCCGAAAGGGCGGCTCAGGCAAAAGTTAGAGCTTAAAAAAAAAGAAAGCACAACAAAGCTCGCTAAGTTAAAAATCCAAATAGCCGATTTAGGCAAAAATTAGAGCTTAAAAAAGAGAAGCACAAAAATGCTCGCTAAGTTGAAAACCCAAATGGGCGACTTAGGCAAAAATTAGAGCTTAAAAGAGAGAGAGCACAAAAAAAAGCTCGCTAAGTTGACAACCTAAGAGGTCAGCTTAGGAAAAAGTTAGAGCTAAGAAAAGAAAAGAAATAAAGCTCTCCAAGTTCCTCCTATGTATAATGTTTTTGGAGTGTACACTTACTCGAATCTTCATATTCATTTTGAGCATCCACCTCAATTCCATCTGTCATCTTCTCCTTGTATCTTATTCTCATTGAAAGTTCTTGTGATCTATATATGCATTTGAATCTTAGGTTGATGAAGAAATTAGATTATTGCCAAGTCTATGGAAAGGAATTGGATAACTTGGATATTGAGAGAAAACACTAACCTTCAAACACTGAGTGATGAGAGTAAACACTATACCTTGTGAGGAAAATAATTGGGGCATTGCATTCTTGTTAAACTCTTTACCTAGATGCTATCTAACTCAAGGTGCATAACATGATTTTAATAGCAATTTTGATCCTCTACTCATGTGACTTGTCTGTTAAAATCTCAAAGATTTCACTATGTTCACACATTGTTCCCAAAACATTTGATAGTAGAGAAATATCTCAATTCGATCCTATTCTTCATTTCACATGGCATATGATTCTTTCACGGTCATATTACTTCTCATATAGACCGAACAATACATGTCTTTTATTTAGTAAAGATAATCAAATTAGAACTTGGGGATTCTCCTCAGTTCTATTGTCATGCATTCACTTCATTGGACAACATTGACATTGTTAAATGAAGTCCAAAAAAAATATATTTAAACTATGCAAGCATTATAAATGAAGATAGAGCGAAGAGAGAAATATTGTCAACAAATTTAACAAGAAAGAAATTGTAACTTTAAGGTCATCTCTTTGATCAACCCCTATAGGCCTTACATACATATACCAACATCCTCCTGAAAATATTGAAAATATTTTGAGTCATTTCAAATATTGGGGGCAAGTTTGAGGCATATATTGTGATCATATCATACATCGCCTCAATAGGAACTTTCAAGGACTTTTGTTAGGCTGAGGCAAATGTAAAATTATGAGAATCACACTTGAAATCTCGTTTCTTTAGGGTTAGCAACCTTGAAGATGTCTTAATTGAACTCATGAGTTTCTGATTAAGGGAAAGTCCAAGGAGAAAACAACATCGCAGGTATGTCTACTCATCATTATTCCCATGCACATCACTTCATGCTCATCCTCGTTAGGTCACATCACATCATCCTCACCATTACTATTTTCGGTCTCATTCTGGTAGACCACCACATACTTAACATTACATCACCATCAATGTTATTATTTGGTTGATGTCTTATTCATTGACTAAGAAAGCAACATCGCTGGTAAGTTTACTAATCATCATACTATCGTCACTTCATGTTCATCCTCATTAGGATCTCATCACCATTACCATCTTCGATCTCATTTTGGTAGACCACCACATACTTAGCATTACACCACCATCAATGTCATTATTTGGTTGATGTCTTGTTAATTGACTTAGAAAGCAACATCACTAGTAAGTCTACCCATCCTCATCCCCAGGCATCACTTCATGCTCACCCTCATTAAGATCGCATCACTGTTAATATCTTCGTTCTCATTTTGGAAGACCGTCACATACATAGCATTACATGACAATCAGTGTCATCATTTGGTCGATATCTTCTTCATTGTCTAAGACTGGTCGTCATAGGTTTGCATTTTTGAGTCATCATGTGCTTAAGGTCACAAATATTCATCACTTCATATTGGGGGCATTTTTAGCATGCTCATCGTAGTGCTTGCACCCAACATCTGGGGCAATGTGTGTTTCATGTCACATCATTATACCTTTGTTGTCATACATCCTGTTTAGGGCTCCATCATTGTCATCATCATTCATGACATGTTCGACCTTTTACATCATCATCATCATCATTATCACTTTCATCTCAAGTGCCATCATATGCATCAGCACTTTATCAACATAATGAGCGAGGGGCAGAGCAAATTCCTCGTTGATACCCCTTTAAAGCCTTGTAGCGGCAGGCACCCCAAAGCCCAGTAACGGCTGCCACCCCTTTAAAGCCCTGTAGCAGTAGGCACCCTAAAGCCCAGTAACTGCTGACACCCCTTTAAAGCCCTGTAGCGGCAGGCAGCCCAAAGCCCATTAGCGGCTGGCATCCCTTCAAAGCCCTGTAGCGGTAGGCACCCCGAAGCCCAGTAATGGCTGACACTCTTTTAAAACCCTGTAACGGCAAGCACCCGAAGCCCAGTAACGGCTGACACTCCTTTAAAGCCCTGTGCGGTAGGCACCCCAAAGCCCAGTAACGGCTGGCATCCCTTCAAAGCCCTATGGCGGCAGACACCCCAAAACCCAGCAACGGCTGGCACCCTTCAAAGCTCTGTAGCGGCAGTCACCCCAAAACCCAGCAACGGCTGGCACCCTTCAAAGCCCTGTAGCGGCAGTCACCCCAAAGCCCAGTAACGGCTGACACCCCTTCAAAGCCCTGTAGCGGCAGGCACCCCGAAGCCCAGTAACGGCTGGCACCCCTTTAAAGCCCTGTAGCGGCAGGCACCTCAAAGCCCAGTAACGGCTGGCACCCCTTTAAAGCCCTGTAGCGGCAGACACCCTCAAAGTCCTGTATCGGAAGGCACCATTCTTTAAAAGCCCTGTAGCGGCAGACACCATTCTTTTCAAAGCCCAGTAACGGCTGGCACAATTCTTCTCAAAGCCCTGTATCGGCAGGCATCTTCAAAGCCCTGTATCGGCAGGCACCGTTCTTTAAAAGCCCTGTAGCGGCAGACACCATTCTTTTCAAAGCCCAGTAACGGCTGGCACAATTCTTCTCAAAGCCCTGTATCGGCAGGCACCTTCAAAACCCTATATCGGCAGGCACCGTTCTTTAAAAGCCCTGTAGCGCAGGCACCATTCTTTTCAAAGCCCAGTAACGGCTGGCACAATTCTTTTCAAAGCCCTGTAGCAGCAGGCACCCTCAAAGCCCTGTATCGGTAGACATAATTCTTTTCAAAGCCCAGTGACGGCTGGCACAATTCTTTTCAAATCCCTGTAGCGGCAGGCACCCTCAAAGCCCTATATCGACAGACACCATACTTTTCAAAGCCAGTAACGACTGAAACAATTCTTTAAAAGCCCTGTAGCGGCAGACACCGTTCTTTTAAAGTCTCGATTGGCTCCATCCTTTGAAGACAGTTTGTCTCGTTTCTTTTTCTATGAACAAGTAAAGAGGGGCATGTGAACTTTATTTTGCCTATCCTTTCATGGTTTCCAAAGGCATCCTGGTCCTACTTACTTGCGTCTGTTGTCGGGCCGGACAAAATAAGTGTTCTTATCTTTACTTGCTTCATAGACGAGAAGTTCACTCTTCTTAGCTACGAGCAAGTAAAGAGGGGCAACTGTAAACACCATATTTTGTCCGGACCCACTAAATTTAAAAAATATAAAAAAAGTAAAAAATGAAAAAAAAAATAAAAAAATAAAATAATAAAGATATGCTCTCTTGATTTCTTTCTTGTAAGGAAAGCATAATTCAAATTGTAAAAGAGTCAAATATGATGATTTGAATTAGAAAATAAAATGGAAACAAATTATAATCACAATAATGTGGGTAATCAATAGAAATTTGATTTGATTGTGATAAATATGAAAGTTTTGAACGGAATAAGATAATAAAATGAAATAATGATGCACTCATCAAATTTGATTGAATTATCATCATGGTAATTTGATTGATCACATAAATGAATTAAAGAGGCAAACCCTAAAGTGGTGGCCTATATAATTTAGTGCAAGATAGCATAGTAGAGGATGATTTTTTTATAGAGAGTTTTTGAGAGAAAAAGGCGAGATTTTGATAGCAAAGAAAAGAGGTGTATTAGAAAAGGTAAACATCTATCTTAACATATTTCTTGGGAAATAAGGAGAGAATGTGAGTGCAGAGTGATTTGTTGCTAAACTTCTTCTTCTTCTTCTTCTCTTCTTCTTCTTCTTCTTCTTCTTTCCTTTCTTTTCTTATGCCGATGAAAGGCTATTGTGAGACAGAGGCATTCATAATCTCTCTATTCTCATTTAGGCAAATGTGATATAACCCTCTAAGACAACTTGATTGTCTCTTCACCTAGTCAATGATTTGAGATACATGAGGATTTTTCTTGTGCATTTTGTTATTTTATTTTTTTTCTTTGAAAATAATTTTTATATATATGTATATATTTTTTACAAATGCACTCACATTCAAATTTTTCATGATTTTAATTTGAAATTCTTTTGCAAAGAAACTGAATCATATTTTTATCATTCATCCATCATGTTATTAAAATCCAATATTTTATCTTTGTTTGATATATGATTTACTATCTTTGTTTTGATTTTATTTTAAAATTGTGAAATCTTTTTCATAAATAAAAAAATAATAAAATGAAATAGCTTTTATAAAAGAGGAAAAATGGGTTGAATGATTTTCATGCCGTGAAAGATTGAATTATCTTCTCAGGTTGAAAGTCGATTGTTTCTCCGAGAGAGATTATCTCCTCAGGCGATTCAATCAAAATTGTGAAGTGTTTCCTCTTAAAAAAAATAAATATGTAAAAATTATTTTTTGTTTCCTTGTTTTGTTTTATTGTTATTTTTTTTATTTGTATATATTGATTTCTCTTGGTAATTTAAAATAAAATTAAAATTAAGGTCATATTTATTTTTAAATAATTAACTTAGGGTAACCGTTCTCTTGAAAGGGTGTTGTGGGGTGCCTAACACCTTCCCCACGCACAATCGACTCCCGAACCCTATTTCTATTTTTTATTATTTTAAAATGTTTTCCAAAATATCCTTTTTAAAAATTTTGGTGGCGGCTCCATTTTTACATCTTAATTTAATTAATTTTTCGGGCGCTACACTACTGGTTAATTTGGGGAGATTAAGGAAGACAATAAAATTACATGATCTTCCTAAAATCCCCTCAATTACTTAACTTTAAAAGGAGGAGGGTTTTTCAATGAAAAGAGAAAGTATAAGAGTAGTTTGGGCAAAACTTGAGATAAAATAGGAAGTGAACTTATATTTAGGAACTTATCCACTTCCCCAAAGTGATCTTATATTTAGGAACGGAGGGAGTACCAAAGTTTCACAAGTTGCACTGAAGCACCCATGTCATGGATCAGATGTAATTTTAAACTTTTTACTTAATGGAAATAAAATCTAAAAATTAAAAAGACTTTTATTCCTCTCATTACATTATTCTTCTTCTTCAACCTCCCTTCACCTTGACTCACTCTCACTTCCCATTCCTCTCTCTTTCCACACCATACACTCCCCCCTTCTTCCTAATTCTCATCTTGCCACTCCGCTCTTCCTACTCCATACACTCCCTATTCTTCTTTTTTTGTGTTTGTGATTTCTACTATACTTGATTTTTCATTCTGATTCAATTTCTTGCAAGAGATTCTTGAATTTTGCAGATACAACCAAGAAAGTCCTATGGTGCTTTGAATTCGTGTGGGCATTCGATTAAGTTCATTAGCATTTCAGGTATGCCCGAAAATCCAACAAGGTAAATAGAGAAACATTGAGAAAAAGTAAAAGACAGAATGAGTAAGGTGCAAGAGAGCAAGAATAAAAGGGCCCAATTGCGAAGCAAAAAATACATGGGTAAATTTGGAGTACAGAAACAGTTTTGATTAATCAAACGGAGCCCACTGTTTTTTTGGTTAATCAAACGGAGCCCACTTACATAGATTGAAAATGTCACCTATGCCGAAGGTAAATGTAGGCAAAATGGACGAAAATCCTAGAGGAAAAAGGCATTAATGACGAGATACTCAATAATGGAAACAAGATGGCCAACACATACACATAACTTGCAAAGACAAAACCAAAAGGAAAATTGTCAAAGAAAGTCATTTATGGCGGGACAATCAATGTTATGTCCCATGAATTCAACAATTCAAGCCAAACATTCAAGAAACCAAACCAATGGCTTATGAAAATGAAAAGTAGAGAAGATCAAACATATCACAGAAAATATGATCACGCAGCGTTCAGTTCATAAACATGATCCCAACAAAACACAAAACCAATGATACTGTGGGCACGGAAGAGATTTATTTGGTAAATTTTTTTAACCATAATTTGGTACATTGATATAAAAAATTTAATCAAAACTTCCTCCCCGGGGTGGTACCTTGGATTTCTATGGGTTGCACCAAATCTAGGCAGTTTAAATCTTGTTTATATTTTCATTATTATCTGAATGTTTTCATATAATATTTTAAAGGACCTTACTTACATCATGTTCTTTTCTCTAGGTTCTCAAGTTCTTTTAATATGGGAGTGACATGTATACTTTTATAACAATCATCCATTCAATCTAATGACCTATATTGAAAGAACTTGAGAACCTGGAGAAAGGAACATGATGTAAGTTTTTCCCTATTTTAAATTGCTTAGATTTGTTTTGAATGGCATTTTGATTGAATTACTTATAAATTATGATTGGCTTCTACAATTTTCAATTTTGATATTTATATTTGGAATTTATAATTCACCAGAATAGAAATGTGTAGTCAGTTATTTTTTTTTAAGAAATCAAAAAGCGGCTGCTGCTGCAGATCAAACTAAGGCCACTGCTTAGTTAAAGAACAATCCCATTTTGTAAAAAACAAAACAATCCCATTATCTACATCTACTGTACATAGCCTATACTCTACAAGGTCGACTCAATGTTTCCCAAAGAAGTTACATATGTATATAGATATGGTGACATCTACATCAATAAATGATAGGATGTACAAAAAGTAATCACTTTGATAAATGATAGACAGAGAGGAAAAAAGGAAGAGGATTGCCTAGAGTTAATACCAAGGCATGGGTGCCGAGAAGTTTCTGCATATTGATCACAGGGCGGCTCTCAATCCCAGTATTCTCAGCTCCTTCACAAAATCCCACAGTACACATAGGTGACTGCTTACTTTTAAAGTTTGAAATAAGGAAAGCGTAAACCACAATTGGGTGGACTAAGATTGCATTATTTGAATATTACATGACATTTGGGGGGAGGGGGTTTAGTTCATCTATAGCCTTATGGGTATTATGAGTGAATCTCCCTTTATTTTATAAAAGGTTAAAGAACTGAAGTGTAGAGAATCCCCAAACTAATTTTGGAGGTGCATTCCACATCCTTTTAAGTATTTACTTATTCAAATTTGAACCCAATGTATAAAAAATGTTGTAGTTCCCAACTTAGACCAACAGAATGCTAACCTCTATTATCAGTTGCCATTGTTCATTATCTTCATCATCATGATACAGAGGCACCTAGGAAACCGGAAAGGAGAGGTATCAAAATCTGTGATGAAGTGGAAGAGTTGGTGGAATTAGTAACCAACCAAGTTGGGAAGGTGATGCTTGAATAACTATAGGAATTCACCGCCAAACAGATCCTTTCCGTTTTCTATATGTATAATTGAGGAGAGGAATATTAGAAATCAAATTGACTATCATGAAGCGAACATTGAACTACTTGGGCATAAAAAAAATGGAATTATTGCTACAAGAGAGATTAAACTCTTAAAAGATGAAATACGATTTCAAATATTCTGAATCTGAATGTGATGGGGGTAGAAAGTGAGGTTTCATATTATGAGTATTTTAATTGGGCGTTTATATGCTATTGCAAGTTCCTGTCTCAGCCACTTCCCTGGACTGATCAATGAAGATAATGAAATATACCTTGAAGGTTGGGGGTTGGGGGGATTTGAGAATTGCTTCATTTTTAATGTATTTTAGTAAAATTCAATACTAATTGTTGCATGCCCAAAACTGGTTAGGGGTCTTCAAAAACCGGATTAGTCAATTGTTAATGGTGCATGATAATGATACATAAATTTAAAAAGAGGATTAGTTTTTTGATCTGTAAGGAGAAAAAACAAATTGTTTTGGATATTATGTGAAACTTAACACTTTTATATAAAAGAACTTTAACAATCTTATGCATGCTTAGTGGAAAATTTGGATAATGTTTTGAAAATTCATAAACAAATTTTTATAGGGAAGTGGCTTTATTTTGCTATTCAAGTAACCACCTTTTACCATTGAGCACTCTAAACTAACACCGGGTACAATTTTACCCTTAAAGTAACCAATGTGTGGTCCAATGTTTGCCTCTGATCAATGTAATGTTGACACGTGTCGTCCATGTGTCAACATTACATTTCACATGTCAATATTACATTGGTCAAAGGGTAAAATTGTACCACTTTAGTTACTTCAAGGGTGAAAATGTATCTGGTGTTAGTTTAGGGTGCCCAGTGGTACATGGTGGTTACTTGAAGGGAAAAATAGGGTCAATACCCATTTTATAATATTTTCATAATTATCATTTTTATTGAACAATTTTTTTCATACTATGATAAATTCCAGTCTCCATGTTGTCAAAACAATTTATTATTTAATTATTTACAAACTTTATCACAATTTGATATTTTCGCATTTCTAGCTATTTTAATGGCATTTATATTTATCATATCTAAATATTTTTGAAATCTTCGTAATGCAACTTATCGAAGTAATAAAAAATTATTTTATTCTTTTTAAAAAATATAATGAGACAAAAGTATCACCTATAGTAAATTACAAACAGGATGGTATAAAAAAGGGTAAATTACAAAAGGGAGTTTGAGTACAAACAAAGAATTCAAAAATCTCTAATAAGGTCTCGGTCTAATTAAGAAATTGTTGAAAGTATAATTTGGTTATTCTTTTTTTTTTTGAAATAAAGGCAAAATGATATTAATAATAGTTAGCGCTACATGAGTCTTATAATATCCATAAAAGAAAAGGCATAAATAAAACTATGGTACTGATCAATAGAAATTAATCTTATAGTAACTGAATTGAAAGACTTAATTAGCTCTGCTACATCTCTAGCAACAGTGTGATGCAATGTTGGCGCCCATCTTGAGAAATCAATCAAACGCTTGCTAACATTCCATATGGTGATCTTGTCTAGAGGAAGATTCGAGCAGTGAATCCACTTAAGAGTCATTCTAAAGCATGCAAGACTGAAGATAACACCAAACATATGGTGCCGTTTCCAAGTGAAGCTCTGAAGAGAATGCATATGATAATAAATTAAGATGCGACAGAAAGATGAGCGATTAAACTTCCATTTTCTTATACATAAGTTCCATGGAGATAGATTCAAGGAAATAGAGAGCTGCTTGTCTGGCAATTGTGGTTTCAGTCTGGTGGAAAAAGTCAATGTAGAAAATGATACTGTAACCTGTGAATCTCTGATAATGTCATGAGGTTGAGGAACCTTCCCACCATGAACAACCTGATTTCTTTTCATCCAAATATCATTCACGAGAGCAATTATTCCCTTCACTAGTGGTTATTCAAAATGGAATAAAAAGGGATTCTCCCAAGTTATCAAATGAACAAATTTAATTGACAATTTTATTGAAAAATATCGAAACTTAAGTCATAAAAAAATGTCGAAACTAATAAGAGTATATTTAGAGGAAAGGAAAATCAATATTTTCAAAAATTTAAAGATGTTTTTTTATAGGAAGAGTTAAAGGATCTAATAAAATTCTGATGATGATTAATAAGCTTCATATATTATATTTCCTTTTCTTATAACCTCAGTTGGAATAAATTTTTTTTTGTATAAATGACAATTCATTAAAAACAAGATAAAAAGTATCTAACAATATAACAAACTTAAATGGAATAAGACATAGGAGCATAAAAAACAAGGTGCACCCTTATAAAATTACGGAGTAGTTCAACTTCTACTTGAAAGTAAGAGTAGCTAATAAAAGATGGGTGAAGGGGCAAAACTAGCCACCGTAATTTTTCAAATGGACAACTTTGGCACCCGTAAATTGGATGGTGCAAAACCGGACATTATAAAGCAAAATGAGATAAATTTAGCCACGCCGTTAAGTTGAAGCTAGAGGTTAATGAAGGTGGGCCTCACGCCAACACTCACGTCTGTTAGCTTCAACTTAACGGCGTGGCTAAATTTGTCCCATTTTGCTTTATAATGTCCGGTTTTGCACCATCCAATTTACGGGTGCCAAAGTTGTCCATTTGAAAAATTACGGTGGCTAGTTTTGCCCCTTCGCCCATAAAAGATTTAAGCATGCAGTAGTTATTTTTCCAACAATATCAGCTTGATTACTGAATTGAGATAACATGAGTTGGCTCAAGAGATCCAAGTAAACAAAAAGAGAATGACCAATACAAAACAAGTCAGAGTCTTGTATCCAATGAATGGCAGCCCTGACACATCTAAGGAGGAAATTAGAGGATTGATGCTTGATTTTGTGCTAAGTGAAGCAGTGGACAAGGGACAATTGCAAGAAGATCTGCAGTATACAAAATGTACCAGAACAGGAATGAGAACGATGCAGTAAAATGTTCCAATCATGGTGTAAGACATAATGATTTAGGATAGAAAGTCGATCTATCTGTGCAGGAGACAAATTCAATTGCGGAGATTCAGAAGAGTGTGAGAAAGCAACCAAGTTGAGAGATGTTACTTGATTAATTTGATTCATGAGTTTTAAAGGAGAGGCAGGAGACCCATTGTGAACTATGTTGTTTCTCAACATCCAAAGTTGATTCAAAAGAGTAATCATCTTGTTAATGACATTTAAATGTTGATCCTACCAAAGAGAGAGAATAGAAGAAATGAATCATTCTTTGAAGGAGTTAAAACAACTCCATTCTGACTTGATGATTGAGCCGAATTTTATATGTTTAAGCATGTGCAATAGAGCTTAATTAGTGTGATTTAATTGTTATATTTGATCATTATTGGTGATTTTATGTGCACAAGCTTATATGTGGTTAAGTAGAAAATCATAGCTTAATTACTTGCATTTTAAGTAACCAAGGGTATTTTGGTCATTTTGAATATTTGGTGTTTTTCTATGTGTAGAGGGTCCCACCTGGACCCCACAAACCTTTGGGATTGCTTGGAGTGCAAGGAATTGGCTTGGAGGGAAAGACAAAGGCATAAGACAAAAGTTACCCCTTTTGTCAAAAACAAGGGATTTTCACATTACTAAAAGGGGTAATTTGGAGCCACAATTTGAATTTCAAGGCCAAAAGCTGCATGAAGGGTACCATTGGAAAGAGAATGAAGAACATAAAGGAAGGAATGAGGTGGAAGCTTGTGGACCACTCATTTATCTCACTTACAACTCATTTATCACTCATATTTATCATTTTACCCTCATTTTACCTCCTTCACATTTCATCACTTTCCCTCACATTTCCTCCCACAATTTCGGCCAAACCTCCCTCCAATCACCAAAAATATCTTCTTTGCAACCCATTAATCTCACTTGACAGCTCACTTAAGTCCTAATCCACCTCATCAATTAAACTCCCACTTCATTTAATCAAACCCTAGCTCATTTTGATAACATTCCTCGACTTTCACTTTCTCTCTCTTCTACCAAATTCTCTCAACTTCTTCATCTCCTTCCTCTATCTTCACGCAAAGACCACTTCTCCCATGGCTATCTCACGCAAATTCCTCCACTCTTCCATCCACATGAGTGGCTAGATCATCCTCTCCATTATTCAAGTCAAGATTTGTGCATTGAGCCTCATGGATTTGGCCTTGTGTGAGAATTTCTACTTCTAGGTTTTCAAGTTTGTATACATTTTAGTTCTTTCATGTCTAAGTCTTTAGGTATGTTAGGACTAGAACTTTATATGGAGATTTCCATGTAAAGTTCATTTAACCTTCAAACTTGTAAACCTAGCTTCTAGGAAACTTGATTTTCATGTGTGTTAGGCTTATACTTTTTGTAGCTTTATGAGAACAATTATATGTGATTACATTGTGGTTGTTTCTTAAAGTGAATCATATAATTAGAATCTAGATTTAGGTTCTAAGTTGCCTATGAAAATGCATGAAGGTTAAGCTAGGGTTTCTTGATCAATTAGTTTAAATTAGCTTAAGTTTCTTAGATTTAAGAAGCTTAACCCGATTTAAGCTAGTTACATTAAGAGGAAATTGTCACAAATTGAGATTTGAAGGAGGAGATTCCTACTCTTGATTTTTGCTCCTTTTATTTCGGCTAGTGATAGTTATTGTTGATTTTAATTGTTGTTAGAAGTTAGTAACCAACACTCTCATCAACCTTGTTAATTTGTATTAATTTGACCTAAGCAAGTGAATTAACCAAATTGTGAAGTGACCTAGGACTTGCTACTTGCTATTGTAGTTAGTTCTAGTTTTTATTTGATAATTCTTTTAGGCAACAAAAAGAGTTAATCAAATTGGCGCTGTTGCCGGTTTGGATAATTTCTTACTTGTCTTAGGTTTTTAGTTACATTTTATTAGTTGTTAGTGTTTTTGATTTCACTCGGTTACTTTAGGTTTTGATTATTTTGTGGATTTTTCTTTGACTACTAGAATTTGCTCACTGTTGGCAGAATTAATTGGACTGTTAGGTGATAAATTGGCTGCTCTAGTTAGCCAAAATATTGCTATGAAGTTGTTGAGAAAGCTTGCTGGACATTGTGGAAAGTTGCTTGTATTTAGGTGCTCTAGTTTCCTATTTTGCCATTAGCACATTTGGAATTTGAGCAAACTGTTTTTGTGTGATATTGTGCTTCTCTTGATCATTGTGGAACTGTTTTTATTGTGCTTATACTGCCTTGAAATTTTCTGGAACAAAATGCTCAAGTTGCTGGAAAATTGGTTAACAATGTTGAAATTTCAGCTTGCTTCTTTTCAAAACTGGGAATTAAGTACAATGAATTTTTTGAAACTGTTTTAACTGGTAAAACTACAAGATTAGAGCTTTCTTTTGAAATATCATTTGCCTAAATATTCGTTGTCTACTGTCCAGGGTGAATTTTTGAAATTGCCCTGTTTTTCTGGAAATTGCACTCGGTACTGCTGATTTTAGAGCAAAACTGTTTGCCCTTGCCCTGCGCTGTTTTGGTTGATTCTTGGCTACTACAGTTTTTAACAAGCTTTTGACTGATATAAAGTGCTGGAATTTTGGTGCATCAATCGCTTGTCATTTGGTCATTATTTGCACGCATTGTGCATTTTGGTGCATTAACTTTGACCTAAAACTGTTTGAGTTGTAGTCATCTGTTTTCAGCAGTATTTGGCTTGTTTGAAAGCTCTTTTAGTGACCTTGCAAACTGCCTAGTTGTTTTGGAAAAATTGGTTAGGAATTACTTTGCAAAAGGTGCTCTAGTTGCCTTTATTTTTCTAACCGGATAATTGTGAGTTGCACTTGTTTTGTGGATTGTTTTGCTGGCTGTTTGTGCAAGGCTGTTCTCACTACTTCCAGGGCTCCCTTAAGCCTATTTAAGGCTGTTTCTGGTGTTCAATTGTTGGCTGAACTTGTGCCACATCTTTGGCATTTGTACTTCACTTTTTGGAGGACTTAGTGAAGTGAACTTGCAAGCACTTCCTTGTGCTACTTTTCTGGATTTTACTGGATATCTTGGCTGCTATTCTGGATATATTGCTGGCTCTATTGTGCTTGTTTCTTTGCAGGGAAATCTTGACAATCTTGGACCTATTTGTGGTTGCAAGTTTTCTTTAAGTATCCAGTACTTTAAAAGAACTACTTCTAGTGTTTCTTGGAACATCTTTCTTGCCATTTTTCGGACTGTTTGGACTGGATATATACTGTTGCTGGCTGGCTGGATTGTTTTGAGTTTCTTTGCAGGTCAAAAGGAAATGAGCAATAATGTTTCGGCCATGCCTCCAAGACCTCCATTCCAAGAGCATAACCCTTACACCAACACATACAATCAAAGATAGATGGACCATCCAAGCTTCAAGTTGGGGGAGGAGGTTATGCTACTACATCACATGCTTTTGAAGATCAACAAGGGTATGCTCCTCAATGTCAAGATCATGACCCTTACCAAATGAGACCTAATTCTTCTTTTGCTCAAAGGCCGGATGTATATGCTTATCAAGAAGTTCCTCAATATGAGCCTCATCCACCTTCTTATGGATATAGTCCTACTTTTTATAAGCAACAAGAGCATCCACAAAGCTTTGTTCCTACACAAATTGAGCAAAATGACTTCTTTCATGCTCAAGTGCCAAATGAATATGCTCCTCAAGTTGAAGATTCTTCTTTCTCTTCTAGTACATATGATTTGATGATGCAAATGTGTGCATCCATTATGGATAGGATGGAGGGGTTGGACTCTAAATTGAATCAAATTGAAGAGAGTGCAAGGAAGCAAGAGGACATTTATTCATTTGCTTCTCAATGGATGAATAAAAGGGCCGAGGAAGAGGCAAGGCAAGGTGACCTACCTTCCAATATGATTGTAAATCATAATTCTTTGAATGACATGGATTTGGAAGGAGGAGTTCAAGTTGAATCAATTCCTTACCTTGATGAAGAAGAGCATGCACCTCAAGAGTGCCAAGAGGTAGATCCTAGGATTGAGATGAATGTTGATATTGATGATTCTATGACTTGTCATGTGATGAGTTGAGCATATGCGTTGATTGTTATGAGGTTAAATCTTCTCTTCTCATGGAATTCCATAGAAAAAATTGAAAGAATTGCAAACAACCAATGATGATGTTTTCTTGGGTAATGCTACAATGGATGAGGCCACTTCTAGGGGTGATATACATGTTGAACATCACTCAAATACCCTAGAAAACCATGAGGAGGGTGATAATGGTAAGGAGGCCGAGAACACACCTCCCTTGGGTGGAGATTGCAAAGAGGTCGAGAGCCAAAGCCCTATTGAAGAGGAGGAGCATGATGTATTTAAAGAGGAATGCAATGTTGGAGAGTCATTGGCACAAGAGCTTGAATCTTTCTCTACTTCTCAAATCAAGCATTCAAGTGGAGAGAACACTTCCAAAGGTATAATTCTTGACTCTACACTTGTTCCTTTTTCTAGTTCATGTAACTTAGGGAAGAAGAACTATCATGACATAATCCAAAGAATGATGCTTGATTTGTTTTCTATGTTGGAATTTAATGTGTCATTACTTGTTGTTCTTGAGCCAATGCCTACTTATGTAGGCCTTCATATAATCTTTGCATATATAAGGAAGCATGTAGGCCATATACATTGTTGATTGAAAATGTGGTAGAACAACATGTAAATCCCTTGAGCTTGCTTTCACATGAGGTTGAGCACACATCTTTAGGTTCATTTGATTCTTGCTTGGTGAATATTAATGATGCTTGCATGAATTCTCTTGATGATGATTCTATTATTGTGAACATGCCTCTTGATGTTACTAGTCTCAAGCATGATGATTGTGATCTTGATGATGTTGGTACATTTACATACTCCTTGTCTAGCTACAACCCCTTGGAAAAGGGATGTTTGTTCAATTTTGTGGATAACACTAGGTTGGAAGGAGTGTTTGATCTCATGATGGAGGCCGGATCACAATTGAAAGAAGACTTGCATTTCTATACCTCATATACTATCTTGGATTGGAGGAGCTGGTTGAGGAGCATGCATGAAGAAAGTGCTTTGCAAGGAGAGTCCTCCAACTTGAAACTTGCTTTGAGAAGTCATACAACAAGTTTGATGGGGAGGCCAAATGGTGATCATTGGTTAAGTGCTTTGAAGGGGCAACATCTTGCTAGATTTGAATTGCCTAAATCGATCACCATATTTCATGATATTGTTTTACCTAAACATGTGCATATTGATTATCCTTGTGTTTCATTGAGGTTATCTTTGCAATCCTACAACCCCTTGCAAAAGGGAAGTTTGTTGTATGTTGTAGGATCTTTTATGATGCACAAGGATTATTGGGAAAAGAAGGTCATGGTTGGGCTTGTGGAAATTCCTAAGTTGGAGAAAGCCAACTTGGATTTGTTGGAGGCCGAAAGGCACCTAAAGAGAAGCTTGGAGCTTGAGTCATCAAAAGCGGAACTAGACTACTTCAATGGAAAGCTTACAAAGGAGAATTTAACAAGGCTTTTAGTACGTTTGAAGATGCTTCAAAGGAACATTGGGTTGAAAGAAAACGACTTGAAAAATGACATGTGTGATCCTTTGCTACTTGATGTTCTAAAAAGGAGAGTGCAAAAGTTTCTCATGAAGCTTCAAGCTCATTGGAGAGCTAAGAGGCCAAAGGAAAAGAAGAAGCAAGCAAATCATGAAAATTCAACTTGGAAGCTTCCAATTGACAAGAAGGCCGAATTGTCCTCTAAACTTGAAGTGAAGGAAGCATACAAATCTTCCCAATTTGATGGTGGCCGAGACATGCTCATTCAAGGCCACAAAAAGAAGTTTTTCAAAGAGAACTTCAAGCCTCCATAAGAGGTTGTTTCTATCCTTTCCTCACTTGTTTTGTATTGTTTTCATTCTAAGTGTGGGGAAAGTTGATTTGTTAGAAAAAACATAGGATAGTTTGTTTTTAGTTTATGTTCTAGTATGTTGTTATAGGTTGTTAGAAAAACAAAGAAAAAAATTATAAACTTGTGCTTAAGTTGTGTTTAGTGTTGTTTAGTGTTTGTGTTGTGAATAATACATGCATTGGCCAAATTGTATGCTTGGACTGCCCTGGCCGAATTGAATGCTTGCTGCCTTGTCTTGTTTATGCTCTTCCTACTTGATTTTATTGGTCCCATTGAGGGCAATGTGTGGTATAAGTGTGGGGGGTGTATATTGGTGCTTTAAAGTGGTTATTTCAAAGCTCACACACTTGATTTTGGACTTTGGTTGCACAATTTTGTTGGAAGTTTAACTTGATCATGACTCTTGAAAACAAATGGAATTTTCCTCTAGTATGCAAGTAGAATTTTTGGAATGAGTACTTAAGACATTGCATGGGCACTTTTAAGGTATAAAGAGGGTGTTAGTTTCTCAATTAACTTTTCTTAGGGAGGAAGTGACTAATTTGAGTAAGTCACAAAAGTGAAAAAGCCTCCAACCGAATTGACTGGGCCAATTGTCTACTTTACCTCCTAGAACTTGTCCTAGCTCTTGTTCAAGATCACAATGCATGGTATGATTGAAAATGAAAGGGGCATTTCTTTCTATACCCTTTTGACCCAAACATTAAGCCACCAAAAATTTATCCTTTGATTAACCTCTTTGGGCCATTCACTTTTCTTTTCTACCACCTTGACCAATATGTGAATAAATATATATAACATATAATTGCATATCCTACTTGAATTGTATTGATTGTATATTGTGAAAGCATGCTACATGAGGGAAAATTGAAAATGGCCGAGCGCCATAAGTGAGGAAAAAGGAAAAAAAGAGAGATGGCCAAAGGCCAAGGAAGAGAGAAAGAAAAGAAAAGAAAAGAATAAGGCCGAAGGCCTAAGAAAAGAAAAAAAAAGTAAGCACAAAGTGCTTAAGTGTGCCAAAGACATAAGAAGAAAAGAAAAATTGAGAGAAGCACAAAGTGCTTGGAAAAAAAGAGAGTGATATGTAGCATGCTTGATTGGACTAAGCTCGTTATATTGCATTTATATGTGGTAGTTACTTGTTCATAACATTGGTCATTGACTATCTTCCATGATTCACCATTCATATTAGCCTTCCATGTAACCCCAAAGTCCCCTAGATTTAATTGTGTCATGCAACATAATGGGTGGAGAACTAAGAGCTACTACAAGCCTATGGTGAGGTGAAGAGAGTTGAGCCAAAGAGTGATCACAAGTCCCTAGTTAAGCATCTTTCCTAATTTTGAATGAATGAGTTAAACACTTTAATCCGGTGAGGAAAAATCTCTATTGGCACTCCTCCTCAATTTTAGTTGCTTGTTAAACTAACATTCACTTTGTATTCTTAAATGTGGCCTATGCGGTGCTTAAGGGAAAGGTTCAAAAACATCAACTTGTATGCTATGTAAATTCCATTTGCCTTCATTATGCCATATGATTGAGTTAGTCTTTTTGACATGACTTTGCCCGGAGTGCAAAGCTTAAGTGTGGGGGATTTGATTGAGCCGAATTTTATATGTTTAAACATGTGCAATTGAGCTTAATTAGTGTGATTTAATTGTTATATTTGATCATTATTGGTGATCTTATATGTGCACATGCTTATATGTGGTTAAGTAGAAAATCATAGATTAATTACTTGCATTTCAAGTAACCAAGGGTATTTTGGTCATTTTGACTATATGGTGTTTTTCTATGTGTAGGGGGTTCCACGTGGGCCCCACAAACCTTTGGGATTGCTTGAAGTGCAAGGAATTGGCTTGGAGGGAAAGGCAAAGGCATAAGACAAAAGTTACCCCTTTTGTCAAAAACAAGGGATTTTCACATTACTAAAAGGGGTAATTTGGAGCCACAATTTGAATTTCAAGGCCAAAAGCTGCATGAAGGGTACCATTGGAAAGAGAATGAAGAACATAAAGGAAGGAATGAGGTGGAAGCTTGTGGACCACTCATTTATCTCACTTACAACTCATTTATCACTCACATTTATCATTTTACCCTCATTTTACCTCCTTCACATTTCATCACTTTCCCCCACATTTCCTCCCACAATTTCGGCCAAACCTCCCTCCAATCACCAAAAATATCTTCTTGCCAACCCATTAATCTCACTTGACAGCTCACTTAAGTCCTAATCCACCTCATCAATTAAACTCCCACTTCATTTAATCAAACCCTAGCTCATTTTGACAACATTCCTCAACTTTCACTTTCTCTCTCTTCTACCAAATTCTCTCAACTTCTTCATCTCCTTCCTCCATCTTCACGCAAAAACCACTTCTCCCATGGCTACCTCACGCAAATTCCTCCACTCTTCCATCCACATGAGTGGCTAGATCATCCTCTCCTTCCTTCAAGTCAAGATTTGTGCATTGAGTCTCATGGATTTGGCCTTGTGTGAGAATTTCTACTTCTTTCATGTCTAAGTCTTTAGGTATGTTAGGACTAGAACTTTATATGGAGATTTCCATGTAAAGTTCATTTAACCTTCAAACTTGTAAACCTAGCTTCTAGGAAACTTGATTTTCATGTGTGTTAGGCTTATACTTTTTGTAGCTTTATGAGAATAATTATATGTGATTACATTGTGGTTGTTTCTTAAAGTGAATCATATAATTAGAATCTAGATTTAGGTTCTATGTTGCCTATGAAAATGCATGAAGGTTAAGCTAGGGTTTCTTGATTAATTAGTTTAAATTAGCTTAAGTTTCTTAGTTTAAGAAGCTTAGGCCGATTTAAGCTAGTTATATTAAGAGGAAATTGTCACATGAGGCCTATCAATCAAGTTTGCACAAATTGAGATTTGAAGGAGAAGATTCCTACTCTTGATTTTTGCTCCTTTTATTTCGGCTAGTGATAGTTATTGTTGATTTTAATTGTTGTTAGAAGTTAGTAACCAACACTCTCATCAACCTTGTTAATTTGTATTAATTTGACCTAAGCAAGTGAATTAACCAAATTGTGAAGTGACCTAGGACTTGCTACTTGCTATTGTAGTTAATTCTAGTTTTTATTTGATAATTCTTTTAGGCGACAAAAAGAGTTAATCACTTGATGGAGAGGTTTCCCCACCAAACTGCCCGGGCGAGTGGGCATAAGAAAAAATTGTGTTCAACGGATTCTTCTAGCTCACATCCGAAAGGACAAAGAGAATGCACCTGTAAGTGATGTTTTACCAATATATCATTAGAGGAAATTGCTTAATGCATTAGCTTCCAAATGAAAAGAAGGCTTTCATTGGCATATCAAGTAACCACAACAGTTCCCAAAAGGGATTCAGTGAGAATGTCCTAAAAGAGGAGGACAACAATTGAAACCTTTCCTTGCAGTGTATGTGCCAGTAGGAGAGTTGTAACACCTAACTTTTTACTACTATACTATATCATTTTAATTGATTTATAAACACTTTTTCAAGTGAGGAAACCCAAAAATACCAATAATTTTAAACTTTTTCTTTAAAGACTGCTTTAATACTTTTCTACTACCAATCTTATTATATATTTTATTGTTATTATCTTTATTCATTATTACTTTCTAACACTAAGATCATCTCACATAACCATTTTTTTTCAGTGTCATAGTTTAGTCTCCCTATATTTACAAATTTACAAAAGCTCGCAAGTTGTACACTTGCTTTAGTTTGCCTAACTACATCAGAATGATTGGGTATGTACATATCCAAAATATCTATCTACAAAGGTACATGTCCCCCTAGCACTGCGACACATTCCAAATTGCCTACCTTACTTACACCTTCTCACCAGCTCCCACAACCTAAAAACAGCAGCAATCAATGCAGTTTATATCACATCTACTTTATATACATCTCATCATGTGTCAATTTATATATATAAACAGAATGATAAACCATAAACCTGTATAGCAATGATATTATCCTTCTGAATAATAAGTCTCACCCACTACTAATAACAATATATTCGTTATATAGTAGTGGTCTCCTCAAACCTGCAGGATTCATGAATAAGTCTCTGGCATAGGGGTAGCTAGCCTCCTAGCCAAGGAGTACTCCTAAATAAAGTCTCAAGGATTTCTATCATTTACTAAAAACAGATATTACAGTTTATAATTATAGATATGAAATAAACTACTACTGGTTGTGGCTCTCACTCCTGAACTGACTCCTTCCCTTTGTTATACCCCAAGGATTCTACTCCACTATCGTTTCCTATAAAATATGTTTATATAATGAATTAATTAATAACTATACTTATGAAATATTTATTTAGCGTCTCTCACATCCTTATTAACCTACTAATACTTTTACCCTTCTCATCTCTAACAAACACTCCCATTATAAAAAGACCACATATGAGACACATACAAATATCACATATCTATGCAATACTTCTCATCCAATGAAATCCAATGAAGTCAATTCAATTCTTATTAATTCAAAACATAACACATAGAATGAAACCAATTTCAATTTCTCATCCTACTTCCCTGCACTTACATGACCAAGAGATCAAAATAAATAAAAGAATCAGACTTCTCATACTTCATATTTGGCCCAACAAAACAAAAGTGAATCAAAGCATATAAACACACACGCATGCATATATAAACTCAACCATGTCTCATTACTCATTACAAAATAACCTAAGTTTACCATTTTCTTTTAATTACATTTACTCTTAAGGCAATAGCAGCAAAACCATTTCCATATCTTAATCAAATATATAACAAAACACTTTGACCCATGTAGATTTCTAATTTACTTTCTTGCCACCGGTTTCAGCACTTCTTGATGCATACTTTATGACCACATGTATACAAAGCAACCTTTACAATTTAAAACTATATTCTTCAAAAGATCAGATTCTAAAGTCTCCAAAATCTTCTGTATTCTCTTTGCAAGAGTGAGAATAAGACAAGCAAAACATACACACAAGTACTTGTATATTTAAGAACATATAGGTATCCTTGTTGGAATTTAATTATTAACATACTCAATTCTCAGCCAACATCTTTAATAAATTTAGAAATCAGGGCCATGAACAAATAGGAAAATATAAACTCTCAAAATCCTTGTACACAAATTAAATATTAGTTCCGTTTAACAAACCTATTCAAGCTCTAATTCATGTTTAAGACAAACAAATACCTCCCTCCAAGTACTTAACCAAACTGAACAGCAGCCAAAGAAACAAGAACAGAAATTCTTCAAATCCTTAGCTTCAAAACACCCAAATCTTAGTAAAATCCCATGCATATTATACTTTTCTTATCTTATTGTTTTATCCATGCTATCATCAATCTCAGCTTTCCCAAGCATAGAAATCAATTAAAACAGTACAAGAAATCACCACCAATATAACCCAAACAATCATAAACAGGGCAACCCAAGCACAAACAATCATTTTCAATATACTCATAAAGCTTTCAACTTTATGAATCTAATCTTAGTCTCTATCAATTTAATCTATTCAAGACTCTCAATTCCAAACTCAGAGTGATTTCCCCTCCCTCAAACCTTCTCAATTCGGACAGAGAAAGAGAAAAGAGAAAGAGAAAGCTCACCTAAAGTATGCCACGCGTGGAACTCACTCCAGTTGCCCCCACTGTCACCGTTGCCGTCGATGGCTTTATCTCCACCGTCACTGGTGGTGGCTGACCGCGAGAAACCAGAAAAAAAATGGAAGAAAGTAGAGAGAAGAGTGTCAAGTGAAGGTGACGAGAGAAATGGAGAGTGATATGTTGATGGGGAAATGAGAAATTGAGAATAAAGTGAGGTGAGAATGGTGTGGTGGTGATGAAGAAATGAGAGTGATGATTTTTGTTGGTGAGGTGAGAAAGTGAAAAGAGAGGTAGGGCCTGTTTGGTTTGAAGGAAAGGAAGGGAAGGGAAGGGAAGGGGAAGGGAAGGGGTGAAGGGAGAGGGAGGGTTAATATTACTTTGTTTGGTTTGATAAGAATGGGGAAGGGAAGGGAAGGGAGAGGGAGAGTTTAATGATCATTTGTTTGGTTTAAGGAGGGAAGGGGAAGGTGATAACGATTAATTTACCATTTTCTCCTTATATGTTAATGTATAATTGTTTGTCATATAAAATATCTTACATTATTTTGTTATAAAAAAATAGTTTACACATTGATTCAAATCAAGTTTAAATATTAAAAGACATAAGAATTTATATAATAGTAGTACTCTAAAAATTTTATTCAGTTTATAAAAATTATAAATGATGTGTACTTGCAACCCACTAAATATGTTTCTAACCTCCATTTTTCACTATAAACAAATGCAAGCACAATATAATACTTACACATTATTAACATTCACAATAATTCACTATTGTGAAATTGGGTTTTGGATTGACAGTAGAAACCCCGTATATATATTGTGCATGCGGAAAATCAAAACCATTAACCTAAGGAAAACAAATAACACTATAACAATAGGAAACGCTCGTATTCCAACAGTTTTGAACTTAACAAACATTTTCAGTCAAAAAAATAAAACCTAACAAACATGCGAACAATAAGAACCATATATCTTCTTCAATGAAGTGTCATCATCAATTGTAGTTTTATTAAGGAGTTTGGTTGGAATCAAATTCTTATAAATCTAGAGCCAGTACAAATCATGCTTCTAGAATATAGTTGCTTAACAAAGAAATAAAAAGGTACGATTTTTAATGAGTTCACAATGAAAGGGATAGCAAGTTTCATTTAATGAAGACTGGAGATTGCTCTTTGCGCTACTGTTGTTTTCATGTGAATATAAATTAGTTCTTCCTCATGCTTTTAAACTGAATATTTGGGTTTCTGATGAATTTTTCTGATGTTTTGTAAGATGGGAAAGGGGGAAAAGAGTGGGTTGATGTGAGGAATAAGTTTGTATGTTTGGTGTTTTATTTTTTTTACCTAGTCATTGTGGAAATATTATAAAATAAAAGGGGGCAATTTAGTCTAAAGTTTTGGCTCCCCTCTAAATCCCCCAATTTGGAGGGATTCAAAATAGAGGGTTTGAAGGGGAGGGGAGGGAAGATTTTAGGCCCCCTCCCCTCCAACTTTTTAGACCAAACAAAGGAAGGGTTTCCCCTCCTCTCCCCTCCCCTTCCCTTCCCTCAAACGAAACAGGCCCTTAGGGCCTGTTTGGTTTGAGGGGAGGGAAGGGGAGGGAAGGAAGGGAATGGAAGGGAGAGTGAGGGTTTAATAGTACTTTGTTTGGTCTGATAAAAAGGAGGGAAGGGAATGGAAGGGAGGGGGAGGGTTTAATGATAATTTGTTTGGTTAAGGAGGGGAGGGGAGGGTAATAATGATTAATTTACCATTTTAACCTTATAGTTATATATTAATTCATAATTGTCTCTCATATAAATTAACTTACTTTTTGATTTAAATTAAGATGCTTATTAAAAGTCACATAAAAATTGATATAATATTATTCTAAAAATACTGCACATTGATATTTTTTAAAACACAATAACAATGGTTAACCTATTGGACGAAATGTCAATACTAATGTGAATTGGTCCTTCAATTTTATAAAATTAAGATTGCTTATTTAAAAGTTTTATATAACGCGTTCTATTGTAAAGTTGCTTATTTATTACTCCCTTCGTTCCTAAATATAAGATCACTTTAACTAATTTGGAGAGATTAAGGAAGACATTTAAATGACATGATCTTCCCAAAATACCCTCATTTAATTTAAAAAGACAAATAGGGAATATTTTACCTAAAAAAGTCTAAACAATATCCGCCGGGTGATTTCTAACTCTGTTTGTTTTCTTCTTGGTGTCTACAGTCGCAGCGTTGTTTGTTTTCCGGTGAATAATCGCATGAGAAGGAAATTGAGACTATCGAAATATATAAATTGAGATTAAAATATGCGAGGCGATTGAATGAATAATTGATGGTGGCTACGTGAATTCCATGAAGAAACCATGTCGATCATTTATCAATTGCAGATTACCTCCTGATAATGAATTAATTATATATCAATTTTGCATGGTTGAGGATGTTTTTTAATCCATGAAGGCTCAGGACATATTTGAAACCATGTCATTGAAGATTCAGCATTTCAGGATATCAGTCTTTCATGATGGCTCAGGACGTTTTTTTATGACAGAGAGAGAGAGAGGATGACAGAAGAAGAGAGAGGAAAAGGCGCAGTTGTTGATGACGACTAAGATTGTGATGATAAGATAGAGATTGAGAGAGTAATTTTGGCCGGGAGAGAAAGAGTGAGTGTTTATTTTGGCCGGGCACTTAAATTTGTTTGAAGTGAGGGCATTTGATGGAAATAAAAACATATAATAAGGATAGATTGGTCTTAAATTTTGGCCTCCCTTCAAAACCCCCCAATTTGGAGGGAACCAAAATAAGGGAAAAGAAGGGAAGGGGAGGGAATATTTTACTATCCCTCCCCTCCAATTTTTCAAACCATGCAAGGGGAGGGGCTCATTTTCCCTCCCCTTCCCTTCCCTTCCCTCAAACCAAACAGGCCCTAAGGGTGATGGTGAAGATGATCGATGATGGTGAGGATAAGGAGGAAGGAGTATATATATAAATTATAAGTGGATGAGGTTAATAGGGAAAATAAAATGAGTTAAAAAAAGAAGATATTTATTAAAATGAATGGGTGTGGTTAAAAGAGGATAGGGATGGTGGAGTTAAGATAAATATAATAAGGTTAGGTAAGATATTTTGAGTCTCAATATGATTTCTCTAGATATATTTTAGTTTCCAAATTTATTTCTAAAAATTTTTAAATACTAAACAATACCTCAAGATTACAAATATTGTCTTATTTATTCTTATAGAAATTTTGGGGTGTTACAAGAGTCATGTCAACTAAGGAAGTCATCTGAATTGGAAAAGGATATTGGAGTAGCAAGAATTTTCGCAGCATCCTGAGGAGAATAAAGGGAGCGAACAAGTGATGAATTCCACTGAATAGAATTCCATGAGAAGCAAGAATGTAGAAGTAGATCAGCCACTCTTAAATAAGAATCTTGAGAATGAGATCCTGATTGCATTGGCCACCAAAGATGGTGGTTGCTTGGGATGGAAAGTCCATTACCAACTGACCATTTGAGATGATCAAGGATGATTGTCTTGCTACTGAGAATACCTCTCCAAATCCATGATGAATTGTATGGTTGTATAAATGTATCTTTCGAGGATATGTTCAAATACTTGACTTGGAGTGTGGATCCTAATAGGGAAAGAGGATGGAGCATAATGTATCATCCACAATTGTTTTTCGAGAAGGGATTGATTAACAATTTCAGTGTTGTAGTGTTGTGCAGTCTTAAACCTGAAGATATAGGCTGAAAAAGATGTTCCTTTGCCCGAAGATGTAATTTGATGCCATCAATGTCATTCAATTGACAGCTGTGAAATAGTATTTATTTCTTTATACAATATATCATATATACTGTTCCATGTAAAACATATATAAACAAAATTTTTTATTGTCATATGTAACACCCCAAAATTTCTATAAGAATAAATAAGGGAATATTTGGAATCTTGGGGTATTGTTTAGTATTTAAAAAAAATTTAGAAATAAATTTGGGAACTAAAATATATCTAGAAAAATCATATTGGGACTCAAAATATCTTACCTAACCTTATATTTATCTTAACTCCACCATCCATATCCTCTTTTAACCACACACTTTCATTTTAATAAATATCTTCTTTTTTTAACTCATTTTTATTTTCCCTATTAACCTCATCCACTTATAATTTATATATATACTCCTTCCTCCTTATCCTCACCATCACCGATCATCTTCACCATCACCCTTCACTCTCTTTTCACTTTCTCACCTCACCAACAAAAATCATCACTCTCATTTCTTCATCACCACCACACCATCTCACCTCACTTTGTTCTCAATTTCTCATTTCCCCATCAACATATCACTCTCCATTTCTCTCGTCACCTTCACTTCTCACTCTTCTCTCTACTTTCTTCCATTTTTTTTCTGGTTTCTCGCGGTCAGCCACCACCTGTGACGGTGGAGATAAAGCCATCGATGGCAACGGTGACAGTGGGGGCAACTGGAGTGAGTTCCACGCGTGGCATACTTTAGGTGAGCTTTCCCTTTCTCTTTTCTCTTTCTCTGTCCGAAGTGAGAAGGTTTGGGGGAGGGGAAATCACTTTTGAGTTTGGAATTGAGAGTCTTGAATAGATTAAATTGACAGAGACTAAGATTAGATTCATAAAGTTGAAAGCTTTAATGAGTATATTGAAAATGATTGTTTGTGCTTGGGTTGCCCTGTTTATGATTGTTTGGGTTATATTGGTGGTGATTTCTTGTACTTTTTTAATTGATTTCAATGCTTGGGAAAGCTGAGATTGATGACAGCATGGATAAAACAATAAGATAAGAAAAGTATAATATGCATGGGATTTTACTAAGATTTGGGTGTTTTGAAGCTAAGGATTTGAAGAATTTCTGTTCTTGTTTCTTTGGCTGTTGTTCAGTTTGGTTAAGTACTTGGAGGGAGGTATTTGTTTGTCTTAAACATGAATTAGAGCTTGAATAGGTTTGTTAAACGGAACTAATACTTAATTTGTGTGCAAGGATTTTGAGAGTTTATATTTTCCTATTTGTTCATGGCCCTGATTTCTAAATTTATTAAAGATGTTGGCTGAGAATTGAGTATGTTAATAATTAAATTCCAACAAGGATACCTATATGTTCTTAAATATACAAGTACTTGTGTGTATGTTTTGCTTGTCTTATTCTCACTCTTGCAAAGAGAATATAGAAGATTTTGGAGACTTTAGAATCTGATCTTTTGAAGAATATAGTTTTAAATTGTAAAGGTTGCTTTGTATATATGTGGTCATAAAGTATGCATGAAGAAGTGCTGAATTGGTGGCAAGAAAGTAAATTAGAAATCTACATGGGTCAAAGTGTTTTGTTATATATTTGATTAAAATATGGAAATGGTTTTGCTGCTATTGCCTTAAGAGTAAATGTAATTAAAAGAAAATGGTAGACTTAAGTTATTTTGTAATGAGTAATGAGACATGGTTGAGTATATATATATGCATGCGTGTGTGTTTATATGCTTTGATTCACTTTTGTTTTGTTGGGCCAAATATGAAGCATGAGAAGCCTGATTCTTTTATTTATTTTGATCTCTTGGTCATGTAAGTGCAGGGAAGTAAAATGAGAAATGAAATTGGTTTCATTCTATGTGGTATGTTTTGAATTAATAAGAATTGAATTGACTTCGTTGGATTTCATTGGATGAGAAGTATTGCATGGATACGTGATATTTGTATGTGTCTCATATGTGGTCTTTTTATAATGGGAGTGTTTGTTAGAGATGGGAAGGGTAAAAGTATTAGTAGGTTAATAAGGATGTGAGAGACGCTAAATAAATATTCATAAGTATAGTTATTAATTAATTCATTATTCATTATATAAACATATTATATTTTATAGGAAACGATAGTGGAGTAGAATCCTCGGGCTATAACAAAGGGAAGGAGTCAGTTCAGGAGTGAGAGCCACAACCAGGTAGCAGTTTATTTCATATCTATAATTATAAACTGTAATATCTGTTTTTAGTAAATGATAGAAATCCTTGAGACTATATTCTGGAGTACTCCTTGGCTAGGAGGCTAGCTACCCCTATGCCAGAGACTTATTCATAAATCCTGCAGGTTTGAGGAGACCACTACTATATAACGAATATATTGTTATTAGCAGTGGGTGAGACTTATTATTCAGAAGGATAATATCATTGCTATACAGGTTTATGGTTTATCATTCTGTTTATATATATAAATTGACACATGATGAGATGTATATAAAGTAGATGTGATATAAACTGCATTGATTGCTGCTGTTTTTAGGTTGTAGGAGCTGGTGAGACGGTGTAAGTAAGGTAGGCATTTTGGAATGCGTCGCGGTGCTAGGGGGACATGTACCTTTTGTAGATAGATATTTTGGATATGTATATACCCAATCATTTTGATGTAGATAGGCAAATTAAAGCAAGTGTACAACTTGCGAGCTTTTGTAAATTTGTAAATATAGGGAGACTAAACTATGACACTAAAAAAAAATGGTTATGTGAGATAATCTTAGTGTTAGAAAGTAATAATGAATAAAGATAATAACAATAAAATATATAATAAGATTGGTAGTAGAAAAGTATTAAAGCAGTCTTTAAAGAAAAAGTTTAAAATTATTGGTATTTTTGGGTTTCCTCACTTGAAAAAGTGTTTATAAATCAATTAAAATGATATAGTATAGTTGTAAAAAGTTAGGTGTTACATCATATATTATTCTCGTTCAAAACTGACTCATTTGACTTTCCTAAAAGATATAGTCCACAGGTACAACGCTTGTACCACTATTTCCAAAACAAACAATCATTCATAAACTAAGACACGATAATGGAAAGAATGGCTTTCTTATACATGTTCACTTATAATATTCTCATTACGTCCAAAGCAACTTCATTGATTGATTAATTAATTAATGGATAAATGAAATAAAATTTCCCTGAACTTTTTAGCTAAATTCCTTGAGATTTCAAGTTTTTCTGGATAACCCCCAACTACATTAATTATATAATTCCCCTCACCAAATCATATACGTTTAAAATAATTATTTTTGTATGCATATAACTCTCAGATTTTGTTTAATAATGTATTGATGATCTTCCTAAAATTTAATCTTATGGAAGTTATCTACATAAATATAAGAGATTAGGGAGGTATTCATTGTGATGTTTCATAATGTTTTAAGGTTATTTATTTGTACACAATAACCTTAGATTTAGGGGTTAAACATAATGTTAATTAAAACCATGTAATAACAGTGGAGTGACACATAATGCATTCATCTATGAATGTTCTAGTGGGTGGCCGGCTCTCTCCTGTAAAGTACACATAAATGGTGAGGATAAGATAAATAATTATGAGAGCTAAATTAAATAGTGAGGATCCAAAAGTCCTTTATTTCACTTTCTTAGGCTCTTAGTCTTAGCTATATTTCCGTTTGTTTACCCTCACAGTGGATAAAATTGGCCGTAAAAAATTCATGTGCATCTAATTTATAATCCCTCTTGTCCAAACGATAAGATCACCCTGACTTTTTAATGGAAGTTAAGGAAGCAAATAGATCACTCTTTATAACATATGTCACATATAAAATAAATTATATGGTATTTATAAGTAGAATAAATTAGTTTTGAGGAAAAAGATAACAAGACAATTTAAAGTGGTTAATTTTGCATTCTAAATTTTTTCAAGCAAATTCAAAGTAATCATATAAGTAGGATCAAAAGCTAGAGGATAGGAACTTGCATGATCAAATGGAACCAATTAATATATATTTTGGAATTAATGAACAACCCATCAGTTTTCTTTCTCCTTTTCTATACAGCAAAATTTAGATAAATTAAGTTTTGAGAACTTATCAAAAAGCATATAACCATATGTTGGTGTATAAGTAAAAAATATCTTACGAAATTACATAGATGATGGTGGTATTTTTAATTAATAGACCAAATAAATTGTATTAGTATACTACAACTATTATTCTATAGATATTTTTATTCAATTATATGTTTTATAAAGGGGTCCCACCCCTTTTATCTTTTAAAAATTTTATTTTTGGGAAACATAGGGACGAAATAACAAAATTGAGGAAGTGAAAAAAATCAGTCGGTCAACCACTTTCTGCTTCCAGTAATTTTCTCTAAGAGCTTTCAGGTAGATAAGAATAAAATTGAAGAAGCATCTAAGTTTTTCCAGACATTGGGAGCATTCATTAACTACAATAACAATAAAAAATGGTAGCATGATTAGCGATGTTTCATTTATAAAAAAACAAATTCTAGTGTGGTGATGTGATTAACGTGATAATGATTGGCATTTACAAGTTGAAGTGACGTTAGTGTATGTACGCTTAACAGAGAATAAGAGAAAATAGTATTGTAGTACCTTATAAAAGTGATATAGTTACAGGCTAAAAAGATTTCTAAACTTATAAAATGGTGGACCTAAGAAAAAAGAATAATTGGCAAGATGATAATGCACCTTCTTTCTTTTTCTAATTTCCCTCCCTAAACGCTAGATTTGTTGCCAATAACTCGCTGTGAGTTCATGACAACTAAACACCAAAACTTATGGTTGCAAATACTCCATTTTGTAACTAAATCTATTACAAAAATTTATGATAAAAAAATCTACTACAAAAATAATCTTTACAATATATCACCTCAAATGTTTATGAGTATATATGGTCCATTTTGTAGTTCAATTTCTCGAAACAAACTAATTCAAAGGGTAATGGTCCTATTTATAAACAAATTAAAGTGGTCTAGTTTTACCCTCACATGACGGTCAATGACGATTGATCGTTTACAAACTTCGCGAAATTGCATATTGACCCCATATATTATTTTTATTTATATTTTGGTCCTATAGTTTGCTTCAGGTTTTGTTTTAGTCCCTGTAGTTTAAAATAAAAGGTTTAGGTCCCTCAAATTTGATTCTGTTAGCATATTTAGTCCCTATAGTTTAAAAATATAAATTTTTGATTTTAAAAAGTTAAAAATTTATATTTTATTTGGTCACAACAATCTCCTAGTCATCTAACCACGTCATCGTAATTAGCACCGTCAGCGACATGTCAGCATATTTAATATTGTTAATCCATATGTAAGTCCCTATTAAATTATAAGTCTCAATAAGCCTCAATATATTCCCTCAAAAGAACAAACCGTTGATATCCTCAAAAAAGGCTTAACCAAGGCTAAATTTGATTACTTTATTGGAAAGTTGGACACGATCAACATCTATGATCTAACTTGAGGGGGAGTGTAGGAATCCGGAAATCTTTAGGACTAAATTGAAGAAGAGAAATAAGTCCTAAATAGAAAATATTATTTGACTATTTTTTCCTGATTGTAAATATTTTATTGTAATCCCTTAATAGTTGGCTCCCATTAATGACCGATGTCTTGCTCTGTGTATATAAATATGATAGCAAAGAATGAAGTAATCTTTGTAGTATTCAGATATAGCCTTGGTCTCTTCAGTCACTAAGTATCATATACTTTTTTCGGTAAACAATACACACATGTTCTATACACATGTGTATTTGGTGTTGGGTGACCCTTAAAGTAAAACACACATGTATTTTTGACCCCAAAATATATATGGTATTGGGTGACCCTTGAGTAATTTACATGGTGTTTTTTACCGAAACAATATATGGTATTGGGTGACCCTTGGAATAATATACATGTGTTCCTTTTTATACTATATCCTAGCTAACTATTTTATGGATTTCTAATTTTTGTAAATATTTGTCAAATTACCATTATTGACACTTTCTCAACAATAATAAAGTTAGAGAGATTGATGAATTAAAGAATATAGTGGGCATGTGAAAAAAATGTATATCATATTAATTAACTTTGTCGACTCTATTAATACAATTAAACTAAGTAAAACATTTTATATTTAGGACCATTTCGAGTACATTAAAACAAGATATAAGGATGTTGTTACTATGATATTTTATCATTTTCTTTTCTCCACATTTTCTCTCAGCTCAATCATCATAACAAGGAAGATGGGTAGTTTATCTCTTTAATTTTCATTTCCATTTATTTTTTCTCCTCTTCTTTTCCTTAAGCTTTTTTTCAAACCAAATAGAGCACTAACGTAATTCAAGATATACAACTATTAAAAATATACAAGAGACTAAGCTATTTGAAGTTGGGTTAAAGGTCAACCTTACCCTAGAAGTAAATAGTGAGGATATGCAGTGAAAAAGTTTTTAAGTTTAAATTTTCCTTGTTATTCCTAAAATGAACTCAATTTTGTTAGAATCTTAAGTTTTGATAATGATAATAGGATAGATTAATTGATAAGCAACCTAATCTTAATTGGCTAATTAAATATATGTGATAATATGCCCGAATACAACATGATTGTGTGCGAATATAATATGTGTTATATGATCATATGTTTAAGAGAATTGTTGTATGATTAGTCTTATGGTTAATATATGCTTCAAGAAATTGAAGTTATGAATCAAGCTTGTATGCTTATGTGCTCGAAGATGACTAACACTTTGTCGAATTATTGGATAGTTGTTTTCTCTTATTGCAGAAAATGCTTGCTGTTTATATCAGAGCATGTATCGTGAACTGATATGGAAAGAATTCGTTTTGAACGAATTAGAGCCGTTAGTTGATTGATCCTAATTGATTTTGTCTTAGCCTATTTTGGGAAAGATTTTGTGGTGCTTAGGATCTTTGTCAATCTTTGTCTCAACGATCAATTTTAAATGAAGATTGATTTGGGAAGATTATGTGCAACGGAATAAAAATCTGATTTGATCAAGCATTCAGTGTTGATTGATTCTCAGCAGACTGGTTGCAACGGCTATTTGCAACAGCTAGTTTCTCAAGGCTATATATACAAGCAGAGCATACGTAAATAAACATGGAAGTCCATTAATCGTTTATATCTAGTTTTAACACTCAAGAGCTTAAAGTTGTAATTATCACTTATATGTGAGTGTGAGAGTTTCCATCTAAACTTAAGTGTTTATTGTATTTGTTCATTGAGTGAACGTGAGATAGTTCTTAAGTTTTGGGATTTAAGAGCTGGGATTATAAATCTTACATTTGTAAAGGGGAGTGATCCGAGTGATACTCTCTAAGGTTTCTGGTGAACCAGTGAAAACCGGTGGTGGCAGAAAAGCCAATAAATCCTGTAGGTTGAAGTTGAAACTCAAAAAGCTAAGATATAAAATACTCAATGAGGTGTTGGGGATTAGATGTAAGCAATGGTTGGCCGAACCAGTATAAGTCTTAAGAGCAAATTATATTCCGCAATCATTTTCGCAGCACAATTCACCTCCCCTCTTGTGCATTTCAGCCATTCATTCACAAATTTCACCCTTTCTAAAAGGACCGTTAAAATTCACCATTAAATGATAAGGAGGAGATAAATTAGTTAGCAATATGTTATATACGTGACATTTTATTTAAATAAGGGTTAAGGGTCACATTTGCCCCATAAGTATGCAGGGAGGATTATATTTGCCGTGGAAGTTATTTTACTCTCAATTTTGCTTAAAGTATGAATTTGGTATCAAAGTTTCCCTTTTTGGATGGAACCTTAAACGTGTAATGTTAAACATTGAGAATGAGCACACTTGGCATGAAATATGTACATGTAACATATAAATCAACAAACAAGATTAAAAATAAACAAGACATTTGACCACATAAATTTTCATAAGAAAAAGAAAACAAAATGGGAATTAATTTAAAATGCCATGGAGACATAATTCAACTAAGGTCCCACACAAAATCTCAAGATGGGATCGACGATTTTAGCATTCTCATTCACCTTCTCTGGTTTGTATGGTTCTTTTTTTCTGGGGAATAACTTGGTCCTGAATTCAATTTTTTTCGAGAGCCAAATGGAACAAGAATGTTGAGAATTTTTGAAACTAAAACATGTGGGTAAATCCTAGAGCAAAATTGTAACATAATTTGGGGTGAAGAGACCAGGTGTGGTCCATGGGTTGGAGGAAAACGATCGAGAGGAGAGAGAAATGGGGGAGTCTAGGGAAGATAAGATGAAACTATTAAATGAAGTAGCCAACAATTTTCTCACTCGATATGATCCTAAAAATTGATACAAATTTCATACGTTTGAGGAAAAATTTAGCCTAAAAAATCTTAGAGGCAAATATAATCAAACCCACATATTTCTAGGACAAATGTTATCTTTAACCCCACAAATACATCATATTGCCAACTAATTTGTCACATCATCCTTTTTTTTTATAATAAAATTTTAGGAAGGGGTTTGGACTCAATCCAATCCAAGGGCAGGGCACCTAACTCATGATCCACTGGGGTCTGTCCCTGTGGGCTCTGGAGCATGACCAGCAAGTCCTTTATGTCTGTTCACACAGGTAGGTTACTCCCAGCTTCACTTAGCTACGGAAATGCCTCCCCAAGCGCCGCGATAGAGACACAATAAAGTGTCACCCCTCATAAAGTGTCACATCATCCTTTAAATGTGAATGTTAATCTATCTAAAAAGGGCAAAATTGAACTCATTTTAGGACTTCCGGAGTGAAACAAGACCTAAAATAACTTCCAGTGTACGCATAATTCTCAATGCATATTTTTGAAGTAAGGGTGAAATTTTTTTTATCAAAAAGTAAGGGTGCAATGTTTTTTTTTATTCAAAGAGGCAAGCACTAACAACTTGAGGTTACAAGCGGGATAGAACCCGCAACCTCCCACCTAAATGGGGAGATCTCATACCACTGGGCTACAAGGCCGTTGGTATGTAAGGGTGAACTTTAACCCATGTTAGATTGCAACATATTTGATAGCTTGAAAGGAAACTAGCTATAATTCAAACAACGGAATTGAAAAGAAAAGAAATGTTGAAATCATTGATATTTGCTAAATCTTTGGCACATCTAGGGAATTTTTCTTCTCCTTTTTAATTGTAATAATATATATTCCTGTGTTATTGCTCTATAGAAGCAGACAAACCTAGGAAAGTAATATAATAAACTTGGAAGGGATTCTTTAATGTGGAGAAAATAGAAGTAATGTCATGCCACCCGCATAGGTTTCCATCACACTTTGGTACTATATACTCATCAGTATTGATTCTCCCACTCAATCTTAGCTATGGCCTAGATTTGTTGGGGAACCAACAAAAACTTTGAATCATTTAATTCTTTTTCTTTTTAATTTTTTAATTAATTTGATAATAAAATATGCAAGGACATCTATTCTTTCTTTCTTTAACCGAGCATAAAATTAATTAATTTTTATCATCCAATCAATTTAAGTAAGTAAAATTTAAAATTTCATTTTGCTTTAGTAAATTCTCAAATTGAACCATATCCAAAGATTTAGTTCTGAAACTTTAAGTGAATAAAACGCTGTATATGGTTTTGAACTATGCAATACTTTTCTTAGTTGATCCCAAAATAGTGTTACATACATGATACTAACACTCTATGTAGGTTGTAGAGTCTCTCCTTTTTCTTACTATTTGTGGGTATCAAGCCCACTTTACATCAAAAGAAATTTTGTTTTCTGAAAATTTAGACCATGCATATCTAACTTGTCTCATTTAATTATGTGAACACACTTTATTTAAAATTAATAATATTTCATTTCCCTCGAAAGCATAATTATCTGGCAGCTGTTGCCTAGTCATGCCCTACTTGTAAATTAATAACAAAACTTGAATATGGCAAATTAAATTAATATACTTTTAATTATATGGTAGATTCAAGTATGAAGGATGTTAAAGTTGATTTTAAATATATAAGAATACATTTTAAAATAAAATGATCCACGATAAGAAGCAAACTAACGATATGAGCAGATACAATTTTTCTAAAAAGATTTTATATTTTTAAAAAATAAAAACAAAATAATGAGATAAGTTATTTCTACTCATATACTTATCTAATGTTGACAATACTCCTATATATGCATGTGTGTAGGCATGAATATTTCTTCTTAGGTGAAGCGTGAAAATATACAGTAAGTTATAACTTAATTGATAAGAAACATGGTTTATTTTTAAACAATGAAAATTTTGAAATATAATTTTCTTGATTAGTTGAAGTCCCCCACTTGTTTTTTTTTTCATTTTCTACCTAATAATCAACATTTGGCCTTTTCATCTAAACCAGAGTCTACCAGGTTTACAACAGATCAAATTACTACCAAATTTAAATAATCTGAATTAATTAAAATGATACTAGATCTTTATTACTCTTTCCGTTCCTAAATATAAGAGCACTTTGACTTTTTTGGAGAATCCTAATAAAGCAAAATATGGTAATTAAAAATTGATTTTCCCAAATTTTTTCACTAAACTAGTTTATTTGACTTATGAACTTACATATGATCTAATAATATTTAAAATATGTTATGATTAAATTGTTCATTTTGCTTTCTTAGGATTCTCCAAAATAGTCAAAGTGCTCTTATATTTAGGAACGGAGGGAGTATTTATTAATAATAACTTTTTTCTTATGTGACAATACGAGCTAAACCCAAATATTCAACATCCACATGCAATGTCTTAAGACGGATAGATCATCTTACGATTATGATTCTGTGATTAAACTACTGATCACATATTTGATCTATCAATCACTCCAATATGGCTTGAGTGACCCATATAGTTTGATCATATCTATATCTGCTTTTTGCCTTGACCTAGTTGTGTTTGGGACCCTCAAGTTTGAACCTTTTGTGAACTGTAAAGTTTGGTCCTTTGGAAAATTCCATCTTGCTTTTGATCGAATCAGACAAATCAGAAAACTAATGGAGAGGAAAAGCTAATAAGGAACAATACAATTTACTTTTATATCAATAGTAATTACATACTTTAATTGAGAATTAACTTTTCCCAACACTATCAAAAGTAACTTCTTATTCGTACTTGTTAAAGTGGCAACTTGTTTTCTTTAAAGTTAAGATTTAGTATTCTTAATTCTATGGTGATTGCTATAAATTTTTCATCAAACACCATGAAACATAAGTTATACTCTATTTAATCCTAAATATAGGAACTAGTTGAGATCAATTTTGCTTTGTCTATAAATATAACACATCAATTCATTGCCTCCTAAATGTTTTTTCTAGATTATTATTTTTTATTTTACAATTGAAATTTGAAAGGGATTTTCACCCACAAGATAACTTTTGATGTAAATGATTAAAAAAATATTTTAGCAAAGTAGCCCATATTTTTTTTATATTATTGAATTGGTTCAATAATGTGGACACATTATATTAGTTAAACTATTTTTCTACCCAAAAACAACGTGAAAATAGCACGCGCTCGCATGCCAATGCATCGTGTCTCATCAATGTTAATCTATCAATATCAATGAGAAAGAAAACATATTTTTTTTTGGATTATATGTATCAAATGTGGCTACATACATCAATACATAAATCTGGATTTTATAATAACAAGTTTTCACTATTATAATTACTTTATATTTCTATATAAGTTATTAAATTTTTTAAATGAAATATAAATATTGACCAACTAGAAGTTATAGGTTGGTTTGCCCGCCATTTGAATGATAACATGTACTGAGTTCAAATTCTAGGAATTGCTTTTGTTGGAAAACAAGAGAACCATGCATGTGTGGGCTGACTTTTCCCAGAAAACACTCTCATTGAAAGGATAACATTGCCTATATGAGCTCCACTTATAACCCTCGACTCTAAATTAATTGGTTGTCAATATCTAGGCACCAAATTACCTTACAGTGCCTAAACAAATATCAAAGAGTGATGAAAAATAGGATACAAATAGTCCATAGAATAATTACCCAACATTTGTTGTCTCTTGTAATTATTTTGTTTAAAGTAAGAGCACAAAAGGTTGTCAAAAAAGCTCATAGATATTTTAATTTATAGAAATCATTTTTAATGAATTCCATTTTCATTCAGTTCATTGGACCATCCAAAGCCTAGACATAAATAGTTTTATGACTAAGACATGCATATGCAAACGATGGAAATTAAAAAGCAAGGCAACATATATATGTTAAGTGAACTGACGTAGTGGTAAATACTCTTATTCTTTAAGTGAGGGGTTGAGGTTCAATCTCAACCTTTGTTAATAGAGCAAATTTTTGTTAGCTGTCTGCCCTCTATATTGGACTTCAGAATAGTGAGGGATAATGCAATTTGAATTAGTTTTATTGAGAATTTATGAGAACTTTATAGAAATTAAGTCAATTTGAGCAATCATTTAGAAAATATCATACCTAGGTGATCTTTATATGTCTTGCTCCTTTATATATTAATTAAGATAGGATATTCAAAATTAAATTTCAATTTTAAGCAAACACTATCAAACACATTGTAACAAAATGATATGGCATCCTTTTTGATAAATTGGAGGTTTTTTTTTTTACCAAAATAAATTTTAGGTTGAGAGGTTATACATATTTGATCCTGATTGCAATCTCATGTCATTTGCATGTTCGACAACTAACCCGGATTGATCCGTGTTGTTTAACCGGGATCATGGTGAAACGGACTTTTGCACAACTTGGCTATGCGAGTGAGCTAGATGGTGGAAACCTGAGAAACCTAGTCAAAATGTGGTGGTTGGACTGGCCACGGTAGGTTTTTTTTTTTTTTTTGTATTTTAATGTTACTATTATTCCCTTTATTATTAACTTTCATTCAATAACTTCTAAGAACCACAGATAGGAGATTATATTATAATTATATTGATTATTTTAAATTCTATTTTACTTACAAATGTTTTATATTTACTTGTCTTTGCTTTTCTATTTCTATTTGACATGTACAATACTATTGAATATTTATTTTTATGTGTCATAATTTTCTTTTATTCCGTCTTTACAAATATTAAAAAATTGATGTTTGGTGAATCAAATATACCTATCTGTGTTTATACCTATATTGATGTTTGGTTGCCCATAACCTCGGGCATGATTAGAATTGCCTATCACAGGGAAATTAACATTAATAGGGCTGGTTAACATTAACCTCTAGTTCAATCTTAATCTAATCATTGACCTTTAAACCAATGCATTAACCAATTCTAAGCTCGGTCCCATTTCTTTAACCTTCGTCCTTAGATCCGCTCCCTTAATTCAAAAAACAAAACTTAAACAATCTCTTAAGCCCAAATAAATATGAAGTACTTCATTCGAATTGACTGCTTTAATTTGACTCCTGAATGTAGAATAGGTTCTAAAATTATTTCATGTCAAGTTCACCTATAAGATATTGTCACTTGTTTATTTTTTCCACGTCAACAAGGAGGTGATTGTTGTCTCACAAATTTCAAAACATAAAAGATCTAGAAAAAGGAAATAATCAAATAAGATAAAAAAAGAAAAAAAAGGAAACCGTGTTGTCTCACAAATCTCAAAACATAAAAGATCTAGAAAAAGGAAATAATCAAATAAGGTAAAAAAAAGAAAAAAAAAGGAAACAGTGATGTCCTGATGGTGATGGGTGATTAATGTGACCCTCTCTCTCTCTCCGCCTTCATTGCTCCACCATCTCATTCACGGAGACGATGATGGGTGATGGATGGATTTTGGGTTCGGTGAATGAGGAAGAGAGAGGAGGAAGAAGAAGTAGGAGGGAGTGATAATGGAAAGAGGGAAAGGGTTTATGGTTGAGGAAACTGTGAGGGGAGGGGTTATGGAGGTTGAGAGGCGGCCATGGTGGATTGAGTGGTGAAGATTATGGGGTTTTAGTGAAGCTGAGAGAGAAGAGAAGAAGAGGCCATATTTGGTTTTTGGAGAATGAAGAAGATGAGTGGGCTAGTGTGAATGAAGGGTCAATTCCTACTCTGAGAAACCGATGTCTATTCCTATTTTGTTATTCTTGGCTGTGGAAAAGGTAGGTTTCATAATTTTTTTCTTTATTATTTGGTTTTTGGATTGAGTACTGTGAGACAACAAACACCTCTTTGTTGACGTGGAAAAGCTGTACAAGTGGCAATACTTATAGGTGAATTGGACAAACTTGATATAAGTTTTTTACTGATATAAAACGACAAAAGTTAACCCATATATTTTTCAAAACAATATAATGGAGATGAAGTCTGGTCTTTTCCTACTCTAAAGCACCTTTGTCGGCAAGTTGGGATAAAAATAGACCCCACCCTCTATATCTATACAAACAATCACCAGAATAATAAGATGCTATACGTACTCTGTGTATGTTAGTGTGTGTGCATAAATTACAATGAAAAGACCTAGATCATATATATCGAATAATTATTTTAAAGTCTCACTGATACCTTCTTTCCTTTCATCAAGAGTATCCTCTCAATGTTTTCAGCATAGTATGCTTTTTTAAATCTTTCAATATGTGTATTTCTCAAAATTCATATATGTGTTTACATCCGACTGACATACTCACTTACCGTCTCAACCATTTACATTTTAATTACTGAATGTATTAGTGAAAATGAATCAACGAGCAAGCTAGTTAGATTGACAAAATGTCAATCCTTGAAATAATTAGCTTTTTGGCAAGCCCTATCTATCTCACAATTTGCAAGTCAAAATATATTCTCAGTTTTAGGTGCTGGTAATTATTGATACTAAGGAAAGGAGAGGAGGCAATAAAAAAGTAAGAGACACAAATTTATGTTTTGTACATGCATTTTAAAGTGTAGATCAGAGTAACAGATTATTAATATGACTTAACATATTGTTCTTAATTAACATCAAATTGTGATCATTTTTCCTTTAGACCATAAAACACAGGGTAAAATGGCTTATTTATAACTTAAATTTTGGTCATCAAGAAATTTTTAGTGAGCAATTGAAACATTTATCTTCAATTAAAAAACAAAGTCAAAGTATCATGAACACCCTCAATGTAAATATTCCTTTGTTTTGGTCCTCTAGCTAGTGTAGTTTCCCCTATATTATTTATTGATGTCCCTTAAAAAACTATAAAGCAGGCATTAAGCTTTTATGATAAACACAAGCACTGACAATCAAAAGTACACAGCGACACCATCCACCACTAAAGAAAAAAAAAACATCATTATTAAAACACCTCCAACCTCTTCCTTTTACTCTTCATCATCAGGTAGATATAATCACTTCACAACTCTCCTTCATATCAATTCTATATCCTCAACACAAAACTCACAAACTAAGCCACTTTATGATCTTTTTGAACATATAGCTAGCTCCTTCACTGAGCTTTCTTCCAAAGCAAGAAAGATCAAACAAAGATACATAATCGTCAAAGAAAGAAGAAAGATCGATGTGGCGTCTTCTGGCCGCCATGACGAGGAGCTTGGAGAACATGAAGAAGAGCTCTAGGGTTGCAGATGAGAACATGTTTTCTGCTGCAGAAGGTGACAGAGAAGGAAGAGGAAGAGGAAGGAGAAGAAGGTCACAAGGATGGTCTCTCATACATAGTATTCTTCTTGCTCCTATGTCTGTAATCTTATGTGTTTCTTCTAATAATAATGATGATGATTATTATAATAATTATGGGGGCGTTAGTGGGAGTGCTGGGAATGTTATTAATGATGGGTTTTGGGGATCTGGGGATTATGAACATTTCTCTGATATGAATCAGATGATTGTGAGTGATAGTTTGAGGTTTGCAATTTTGATGTAGGGAAAAAAACCAAAGGGAGGAAGAACACATATTATTTGAGAATAATTTTCCTAGAGAAATTATAAGAAAGTATGTACAAAGTCTGGTTGTTTATTTCCTACAAAGTTGTTAATTACTTAGTATAAAGTAGTGTGTGTTATAGTTTTTAGTTGATCTTGTACCAAAACTACAAAGCACATGATTAATTAATGTATGTTTCTTGATTATACTCTTTGTAATTAGATCCTTTCGATTGATAAAGTTATAGCTAACTTCTTTACAAAGTTTGCGTCGTTTAGATATGTTTTTTTTCAGCCAACTGTTTAGATATGTTTTGAAGTTTTTTAAAAGTTCACATATTCATTTCCTTTATTTGCTATTTTTAAAATAAATTTTTATAATGCTTAACCGAAATATCAATTAACCATTCATCTTCCAGTTCTTAAAAAGGAATATTTTTATATTTCAAAAATAAAAAATGAATAATCTCAATTAATATGAATGATTAGATTTGGTTATTGAACTAATTAATTGAGAATTGTAATAAGAGAGCATCAAACCATTTTCATAAGACTTATCTCTTCTTGGAATCCCCCCCCCCCCGGGTGTCTTAGATTCACTTTTTTGTTAGTTTTACAGTAAATAATAATACGGGGGAGAATGAAATATGCCTTGAGGCTATCTTATATAACTTATATTTATCAAATTCTGTATGAAGTATGGCTAGAGGCTAAAGAAGGATGGGATGGGAACGGAGAGGCATCTATATTTGGATATGTACCATATATGTGTACATATCGATCAAGTTCCTCTTTATCTCCACTTTTAGCCTTTCTCTTTATTTTTTTAGGTCATCATGTGCACTATGCTAGTAAAGATACTGTTGCGGCATAATTTAGTTTAGTGAAGGAAGCCCATTAAGCCCAAAGAAGAAATAAGTCTGAAGGGGCCCAAAGTGCCAGAAGGTCGACAAAGGTTTTATTGCTGGTCAAATATATTTTGTAACCGTCCATTAATTCATTGTAACCTCCATATTAATTGGAATCAAAACGGAAATATCCATAAGTAAGGGAATTGATTATTCCAACGGGAAGGAAATTTGTAGCCTATATATAGAAACTTAATCCATGTAAAAGGGACAGGGAACATCCTCTGAATCTTTTACTTTTTATTTCACTCTCTCGCAAGTCGACTAAAGTCTAGGCGACTTATCTCTTGTATTATCATTGTGGTTTGCCCACTCATTCTGAATAAAGTCATTATCCTTTGATTTGATATATTTGTGTATCAACATTTGGCGCTGACTGTGGGGACGATAGTCTTTTCATACAAGCTACCGTCTTTTTGGCAATTCACTTACAATGGAACAACCCGGTCATGGTGATCAGTTCTCTCAAATTCTAGCAAAGTTAACTGAGCAATCTGAAAGGATGTCGCGGCAGGAGCAATTTGTCATACATCAAAGCGAAGCTATTGCCATCCAAACTGAAACTCTGGAACGATTGCAAAAAGAAAATCAAGAGTTGCACCAAAAAATAAATGCCGTCGCTGATAAGCATCCTGAAAATGAAGATGAACGCGAGGATGATATTCCTCAAGATTCTGAAAGTGGAGGTAAGAAAGATACTGAGCATAACAACTCTGGTCGTGATGCAGGTTCTGAAGAAGAAGAATCCACAAAGGCATCAACATATACAGGTGATACACGTGTCACTGAAACAGAATTCCTAAAGAAGAAAGTGCAAACTTTGGAAAGAACGGTATTGCAAATCCCAGGAATTAGGAAACCATTTGAGTCTGCTAGATTGGGGAATTATTCAGATAGCCCATTCGTTGATCAAATTGCTTTAATTGATTTACCTGAACGTTTTGTGTTTCCTGTTTTGCCAAAATATAGTGGAAAAACAGATCCTGATGAGCATATGGCACAATATAGACAAATTATGATGGCTGCTGTCATACCCGCCGAAAAGCGTCAAGCCGCGATGTGTCGTGGATTTGGCATTAGCCTCATAGGTCCAGCATTATCATGGTGGACAAATCTCATGCCAGGTAGTATAAATTCATTTAGTCAACTAACTGAAATGTTTGTGCAGCAATTCGCTAGTAGTCGTAATTTGGTCAAAACATCTGATGATTTATATAGAATTTTACAAAGACCTAATGAAACTACTAGTGAGATATTAACTAGGTTTACTCAAGAAATGGTAAGTATTCCAAATTGTGATGAATTTATCGCTGTGCAAGCTTTTCATAGATGTTTGCTTCCAGGTTCACAGCTTTATAAAGAACTTACTATGCATCAAGTTAAGACCTGGGTGGAAGTACAAGCATATGCTTGGGCTCAGATAAGGTGGGAGGAAGATGATGCGAAATTTAGATTAGAATTGGCTGAGCGACAGAAGAATGCACAGCAAGGTGGTTACGTCGATAGGCGATCCCAGCAATCCCGTGGTAAGAATTGGAGATCTGAACCTTATTCCACAGGTAATCGAGGAGGATCGCATGGAGATGATTCCAAAAAGCCGCCTGTGCCCAAATTGAGTGAGCATAATTTTTCCGTAAGCCCGGCAGAACTAGTTAACACATTGCAGAAGCTAGGCGATTCTGTTAGGTGGCCCAACAAGCTTAAGCGTGAGCCAGAAAAGCGTAATCCCGATAAATGGTGTCATTTTCACGACGATCATGGACATAGGACGGAGGATTGTATTCAACTGAGAAAAGAAGTGGTGGAATTGATGAAGAAAGGTATGTTAAAAGATATCATAAAAAATAATAAAAATACATCTCATGCAAGGGATGCGCAACCGAAGCCAGTTCATTCATCGACTACCCCACAGAACGCTCGTACCATTCATATGATAATAGGTGGGTCCGAGGTAAGTGAAAGTACATATTCTGCAGCAAAAAGGCATGCTCGATCTTTGTTTAATTATGATTCATCGACTAGCTCTTTAGGCGACGTTATGCCGACTAGTAATATTAATGAACAGATAACTTTTAAGAGTAGTGAAATTCAAATGTTTTCTTATCATGACGATGCTTTGGTAATAACTTTAATGATAGCTAATTGCAATGTCAAACGAGTTCTAATCGATGCAGGTAGTTCTGTTAATATAATTTATTTACAAACAGTTAGAGAATTAAATTTAGAATCTCAAATTATACAAGCACCTACAATATTGGTCTTTGGCAATGGAGCACCAGATAGAACGGTAGGGGAAATTTCTTTAGTCACCCAGGCTGTGGGCGTCAATCCACTAATCAAGTTTCAGGTGATGGATTGCCCTTCAGCATATAATGTGTTGTTAGGGCGACCATGGATTCATCAAATGAGGTCTGTACCATCTACTTTGCATCAGTCTATCAAATTTCATACTCCTTGGGGGGTAAGGGAAATTAAGGGAAAACAAAGAATTGCAAGAGAATGTTATCAAACTGGTTTAAAAGGAATTTCAAAAAGTCTTGAACCAGTATAGCAATTACAGAATCTGTCTCCAACGGATAAGGGGGGCTTAGGTGATGAATTAGAGAAAATTTCTTTAATTCCTGAAAAACCTGAGAGGACTTTATCCATTGGAGCAGATTTGAATAAAGGAATTAGGGAAGAATTAATTGCATTTTTGTCTAACAACTTGGATTGTTTTGCTTGGTCTCATGAGGATATGACAGGAATTAGCTCCGAGGTGATAGTTCATCAGTTGAATGTGGATTCATCGTTTAAGCCAGTTAGGCAAAAAAGAAGAAAATTCGCACCTGAAAGGAATAAGATTATAAATGATGAAGCTGACAAGTTGTTGAAAATTGGTTCAGTAAGGGAGGTACAGTATCCAGATTGGTTGGCTAATGTGGTAGTAGTACCTAAAAAGAATGGCAAGCATAGGGTATGTATTGATTTTACAGATTTAAACAAAGCATGTCCAAAAGATTCTTTTCCATTGCCTCATATAGATACATTGGTCGATGCTACTTCAGGTCATGAATTATTAAGTTTTATGGATGCCTTTTCTGGGTATAATCAAATTTTAATGCATAGTGATGATCAAGAGAAAACATCTTTCATAACAGAGAGAGGAACGTATTGTTATAAAGTCATGCCATTTGGTTTGAAAAATGCAGGAGCAACTTATCAACGGTTAGTGAATAAAATGTTTTACCAGCATCTAGGAAAGACTATGGAAGTGTATATAGACGACATGCTAGTTAAGTCTTTGAAGGCAGTAGATCATGTTAGTCATTTGAAACAAGCTTTTGATTTATTAAGGGAGTATAATATGAAATTGAATCCTGAAAAATCTTCTTTTGGGGTAAAATCAGGAAAGTTTTTAGGATATCTTGTTTCAAAAAGAGGGATTGAAGCTAACCCAGCGCAAATTAAAGCAATAATGGAAATTCCTTCTCCTCAAAGTGTTAAGGATGTTCAGAAACTAACAGGGCGTCTAGCTGCTTTGACTCGTTTTATTTCCAGGTCATCTGAGAAGTGTCAGCCGTTTTTTGAGGCTTTAAGAAAGTGCAAAGATTTTCAATGGAATGATAAAGCGGAAGGAGCTTTGCAGGATTTAAAAACTTACTTGAGTAGTCCACCTTTGTTGATGAAACCTGAAACAGGTGAAGTATTGTATTTATACTTAGCTGTAGCAGAAAGTGCAGTGAGTGCAGTGTTGATAAAGGAAATTGGAAGGAAACAAAGTCTGGTTTACTATGTGAGTAAGGCATTGCTTGACACGGAGACCAGGTATTCTTTAATGGAGAAATTAGCTCTAGCTTTTGTATCAGCTTCGAAGAAGTTAAGACCATATTTTCAATGTCATCCTATAGTAGTAGTAACTAATTACCCTTTAAGGAATATTTTGTATAAACCTGATTTATCTGGTCGACTAGTAAAATGGGCAATAGAGCTTAGTGAATTTGATATTTCTTATTTGCCTAGAACAGCAATTAAATCTCAAGCATTAGCTGATTTTGTAGCTGAGTTTAGCCCTAATTTGCAGCAAGAAATGAATAAAAGTACATTAGGCGATAGTCGACAAGATACTAGACAAGCTCCATGGGAGTTGCATGTCGATGGTTCCACCCATTCTAAAGGAACAGGGGTAGGAATCGTTTTGCAAAACGTACATGGAGACAAAATAGAACAAGCTATAAAATGTGGATTTAAAGCAACTAATAATGAAGTAGAATATGAGGCTCTGATTGCTGGATTAAAATTAGCTTTAAGTTTAGGAATAACATCCTTGATAGTCTGTAGTGATTCACAGTTGGTTTCAAAACAAGTAGAAAAAAGTTATCAAACAAAGGATGATAGAATGAAAAAGTACTTAAGTATTGTGGAAAGTCTAGTCGACAAATTCGAAAATTTCGAAATAAAACAGATTAGTCGAGAAGATAATCAACAAGCTGACGCTTTAGCAAACTTAGGGTCAACTTTAGAAGTTAATCAAGATAAACATATTCCCTTATATTTTTTAACGGCTTCAGCATTAGAAAGTTCTGATAAATTAATAAATAGTAATAATTTGACTTGGGATTGGAGAACACCCTTAGTCGCCTACTTGAAAGATGGACAATTACCAAATGATAGGAATGAAGCACATAGGATAATTATCAGGGCAGCTAGATTTACCGTACTAGGGGACGAGTTATATAAAAGATCATATGCAGGAGGTCCTATTATTAAAATGTATATCCCCCTCAGAGTCAAATTATGTACTTAGGGAAATCCATGAAGGAGATTGTGGGGATCATAGTGGTAGTAGAAGCCTTGTGAGGAAAGTGCGTCTAGCTGGCTATTTTTAGCCCACATTGCAGAGCGACGCAATAGCATTAGTCAAGAAATGTGATAGTTGTCAGAAATATTCCAATGTAGATAGGCTACCACCCGAAAAATTACATACCATTGCGCCAATATGGCCGTTCATGAGATGGGGGATGGATATAGTTGGTAAGTTACCAGCAGCCCCTGGGAATGTTGTATTCTTACTAGTAGTCACTGATTACTTTACTAAGTGGATAGAAGCAGCTGCATTTGCTCAAATTAGAGAAGTAGAGGTAATTAATTTTGTGTGGAAAAATATAATTTGTAGGTTTGGTCTACCAAAGGATATAATATGTGATAACGGGTCACAATTTATTGGGAAAAGTTTTAGGAAGTTTTGTCAAAAATGGCATATTCACTTAAAATTTTCAACACCTAGGAATCCTCAATCTAATGGACAAGCTGAATCGAGTAATAAAACCATAGTTAATTCGCTAAAGAAAAGGTTAGATAAGGCTAAAGGCCTATGGGCCGAAGAATTGCCAGCTGTTTTATGGGCTTATAGAACGACGTCAAGGACGTCGACTGGCGAAACACCATTTTCATTGGTGTATGGGACAGAGGCGATGATCCCTGTAGAGGCAGGGGTGCCTTCATTAAGGTATAAGTGGTCACGAGAAGAAACTAATAATGAAGGATTACAATTTAATTTAGATTTATTAGAGGAAAGAAGAGAACAAACATTGATTAGGATAGCAGCTTATCAAAATAGAGCGACTAAGTTTTGGAATAAACACATTCGAGAAAGGCAGTTTAAGGTAGGTGACTGGGTTCTTAGGAAAGTGTTTCAGAATACTGAAGAAAGTAGAAATGGCAAGTTAAGTCAAACATTTGAAGGTCCTTATAGGGTAATTGAAGTTACAGGACCTGGAGCATACAAGCTGGTCGATAAAAATGGTAAAGAGCTTTTAAGTAGTTGGAATGCCATACATTTGAAAAAATATTATTTTTAACCATGAATTTGATGTTGATGTTGAATGCAGATTGTTTGATATTAACAAAGTCGTCAAGAACTTTGGAAAATGATGAATAATGTGCTAGCAGGATCATGGTATCATGGCGTTAATCTGCGGCACTCGAAATTCTGATCCATAGTCAAAACGAAAAAGTTTGTTCGTGATTATTGCAGGTTGCGAAAAGGTTATCCCAGGTGATAGGTGACAAAAATCGAGCTAAATGACTAAGTCGTCAGAAATAGCTTAAGTCGACACAATTCAAGTAATATAGTCGACCATGCTTACTCAAAGTAGGGTAGTCGACCAAGCATTTGAACTAGTCGATTAATCCAAAAGAGGGTAATGCTTTTTCCCAAACGAGAGTTGGCAACTAAGCATCTAAGTATGCTAGTCGTTTAACTCAAAAGCGGGTAAGATAACTTGTTATGCGAAGATTCATGACAGTTATGAAATTGCAAATGCAAATAAAACTTAACATTCATAAACATGTTTTGTGATAATATCCAGGGAAAGAAAATCCAGGGAAAGAAAGCAAAGAGCAAAGGTAGCGGAAATTTAAAGCAAGTTCTAGCTAAAATGTAGGCTAAGCAGCTGGAGCGTCGGTATTGCCTCCTCCATCTTGGGCTGGGGGACTGCGAGGTTCATTTTCTGGAGAAGAGACAGGAGGATCTGGGAATGTTGCATAGTATTCATTAATCACGACCTCAGGATCCCAGTTGACATGCTTACCCTCCTTATACTCCAGCATTAACTCCATTTGAGTCCTCATTTCAACCTCAGCAATGGCCTCTTCTAGGTATTTCTTTCTATCCTTAAGGGCCTTGTTTTCCACTAACAGCTGCATGGTTTCTTGTGACTTGCTGGAAATCTCCTTGCTCAAGTCAGTATTGATCTTCTTCAGCTCTGCAACTTTTTGTCGCCCCTCTTCGACACCTCTGCGCAGGTTGTTAATCAATTCAGTCTTTTGAATAGAGGCGGATTTCTCTTTAACAAGCAATTGCTTCTCTTTCTCAATTTGAGCTTGAAGGTTTTCTAGCTCTTTCTCTATTTTAGCAATCTTTTCTTCCCTTTCTGCCTTAACTCGGGTCAGATGATCTTGGGTGATCAAATCCTTAACCTGCTCTCTGTGCAAAGACATGAACTCTAGAGCCTGAATAGGCCCACAAAGTGTGTAAGTAATAACGTGATATTTATAAATATTAGCCAAATGAAAAAATGTGAGTTATGTGGATTACCAGGAAAAGGTTCCTCATCGTATTATCAATGTTATCTGTCACCTCTAGAGACTGAAAAGTTGCCCTATCAGTAGGGTTCGGAAGTCTTTGCAGGATGTCCAGGGTCATCGCCCAAGGCTTTCTATGAAATGCGGAAGCCTCAGCAGGGAGAGAAAGATCTATACCCTTCATCTCTTCAGGGGAGATTAAGTCTTGAGAAGCACTTTGTAAGCTCCAGACAGAAGTGGCTTTGAGTTTCTTAGGCGATGGAGGAGCAGAGTGAGTTGAAGATTCTTGGATAACGATCCCAGGGAGGACAGCTCCTCTAGGTCTTTTACTTCTGGTGGCAGGGGGATCAACTACAGCGATGACTGTTTCTTTGCCTTTAACCTTAGCAGGATTAAGGCTCTCATTCTGAGGAAGGGGAGGAGGAACAACAACAACAGGGGAGTAGTAGTGGCGGCATTCATAGAGTGTCTTTTCTTGCTCCTGATTTCAGAAGCGGCAGCATTCTTTGCTTCAGCCCTAAATTGAGCTCGTTCAGCAGCAGTCAACTTGGGAGGCATTTTTCCTACAAAGAGTATGGTAAAATTGTCATTACTTTTGTACAGTTATCATTTCCAAAAATTATTTTTAAAATTTACCTTAGATAATGGATGTAAAACGCCTAGACTCTTTGGGAAGGGCGAGGATCTTCTTGATCTTGTCAGTAGAGGTTTTTTCAATAGGATGAGAGTAACTTAACTGTTTGTCACCTATAAATTAAAAAGAAGTAAGAATAAGTGCCAAAAGATAGTTTACAAATAGGGAATAAGGTTAGTCGTCTTACTTAGACGACGCCACTCCTTTCTGAGTTTGACGCCAGGAGGTTCTAGGCTAGCAATTGGAATAATTAAAAATCTCTCATCCCATTGTCGGTCGTTAGGGCCCTTGTCGGAGGTCCATGTCTCAAGCCCTTTGCGATTACGGATTAAAGTATAGACCCCTACCCTAACCTCTCCTGAAAGAGCCTTAACTTCACTAATAGAGTAAGAGGTTAAAACGTCTAGGAGATCAAGGGGAAAACCTAAATGACGGTCGGCTACTAGGGCCACTCTCCAAACATGGGGCATAAGTTGGGAAGGGGATAGATCAAAATGTATACAAAGTTGTTCAATAATAAGGGGGACAGGAAAGCAACTGGCGTAGCGAAAAGCTTCTACACTTAAGGCGATAGTATTCTTAGAAAAAGAATTAAGCCTTTCATGGTTTTTGGGAACCCTAAAAGGTACTAGGGGGTTGAAAAAATACAAACTTTTTTCTTCCAGTTTCTTAGATTCAATCGCTTTCAATTTAACAGGCTTTAAATCAGTTACCAAAGAAGATCTTTTGGTTTCAGTATTAACCATTTCCTCAGGTATCACCCTGACAAGCGACCTAAGAGGTGGCGATTTAGAACTCGTACCTTCAGAGGGTACATTTTGATTACTAATGTTTTTTGGGGTTTCACTCGACCCAGAGTCAGACAGGTTTGGTGAATCGTCACTTGCATAACTCACATGCGATGGATTAGAATCAGAACCAGACATGTTCTAGGTAAAAATAAGAAGAAGAAGATACCTGGAGAGGGAACAAGGATAGCGCTCGAGAGAAGAACGATCTAGGGCGATGGAAGTTGAAGCGAGAAACAAAGTAAGGAGAACTTCAAATATAAAGAGGAAGAGCGCCAGTTTTGCGAAAATAGCGCCAATTTCAGGAGAAATGTATCTAGGCCGTCGGACATGGGCAAGTGAAGCGTCAGATTGATCTCAGCCATTAGATGCTCAAACCGCTACTTCCCAATGACTATTTGCAACGTCATCGAGAAGTGGGGGACTTAGTGTTGCGGCATAATTTAGTTTAGTGAAGGAAGCCCATCAAGCCCAAAGAAGAAATAAGTCTGAAGAGGCCCAAAGTGCCAGAAGGTCGACAAAGGTTTTATTGCTGGTCAAATATATTTTGTAACCGTCCATTAATTCATTGTAACCTCCATATTAATTGGAATCAAAACGGAAATATCCATAAGTAAGGGAATTGATTATTCCAACGGGAAGGAAATTTGTAGCCTATATATAGAAACTTAATCCATGTAAAAGGGACAGGGAACATCCTCTGAATCTTTTACTTTTTATTTCACTCTCTCGCTAGTCGACTAAAGTCTAGGCGACTTATCTCTTGTATTATCATTGTGGTTTGCCCACTCATTCTGAATAAAGTCATTATCCTTTGATTTGATATATTTGTGTATCAACAGATACTATTATAGTATTATACGTGAGGGTGTGTATAATTGTTAGTGTGACGATTTCCCGTTACTAAATGATAAAAGCTAATGGAGGGGTTGGTTATTATTTATGCACCACGAAACAATCATTTATTATTTTTGCCCAAAGTGAAATAATTAATTACTAGATTAGCTCTTTCGCCCTAAGATTTATAATTGATTTGTTTGACAAATTTACACGTTTTTCCAAATAATTATATTGACTTAAGATATTAAATGAGGTCTAATTTTATAAAGGGCAATGGACTTATTTTACCCTTCAAGTAACCACCCTGGACCACTGGGCACCCTAAATTAACACTGGGTACAATTTTACCTCTGAAGTAACCAAAGTGGTTCAATTTTACCCTCTGACGAATGTAATGCTGACACGTAGGATATAATGTTGACATGTGGACGACACATGTCAACATTACATTCGTCAAAGGGTAAAATTGGACCACATTGGTTACTTTAGGGGTAAAATTGGACCACTTTGGTTACTTCAGGGGTAAAATTGTACCCAGTGTTAGTTTAGGGTGCCCAGTGGTCCAGGGTGGTTACTTGAAGGGTAAAATAGGGTCTTTGCCCTTTTATAAATTAGAGTCATTTTCATTGTAATTGATCAAGGTTAGAACACATAAAGATTCAAAACAGTTGATTACTAGGCATTAAAATTCTTCTTTTTGTATAGGCTAAAGTGTACTTTTGGTCTCTTATGTTTGCATCAAGTTTCAATTTAGTCTTTCATGTTTGAAAAGTACACTTTTAGTCCTTTTTTGTTAGCACCATTAGTTTGACTTAACAGAGAATGCTAACTTAACAATTTTAAATGATTATTTTATAATGAAATTGGACCAAAAATGATAAATTTTGAAAATATAAGAATATTTATACTCAAATATTTTAATCTGAATATTTTTTTCAATATTTAATAATCATTTAAAATTGTTAAGTTAACATTTTCCGTTAAGTAAAGCTAACATTGTTAACAAAAAATGACTACAAGTGTATTTTCCAAACATAAAGGACTAAATTGAAACTTAATGCAAACATAAGTGACCAAAAGTATACTTTTAGCCTTTCATTTAAGTTGAGCAAGAAAGAAGTGTTTTTAAATGAGTGAATAAAAACTACATAAGATCTAATAAAAAAAAGAAAATATTCACACAAATGGAAATCACGAGTCAAATGAACAACTCAAAGTCACTAATCACTTGTTTGCTTCTTAGATTTTATTCTCACTAAACTAAGGAAATTTAAAACACTACAAATAACTCACTGCATTGCGGTGTCGTTTTTCGCTACTTACCAGCGTTTAAAACACCAGTAAGACACTACAACATTTTAAATGAACACCGGTAAATTCAACGTGGAAAAATACTTTTCCGGCGTTTTTTTAAACGCCATAGCGTTGAATAAACGCCGTAAAGTTTAGTCTCGAAAGTTGCCCAGGAATGATGCCGGTCGAGAAATATTGATGTGAGTTTCAAATCTTTCCAGTATGCATATATTGTTTTAAAATTTAAAAAAAAAAACAGCACATCAACGTTTATGAACACTGGTTTTTGTATTTATTTACTTCGTAGCATACCGGCGTTCAAAACGCCCGTATGTTTATATTTTTTAAAAAAATTATATATGTTTCTGTGTTTACAAACGCTGGTGTGTATGATTGTGACCAGTCAATCATCCAGCTGTCTTAATTATACTATTCACCAACGTATGAGCGGTTCGCCAACGCGCATAAGTATAAAGCAACATCCATATAAAGTTCATCTATCAGACAATTCATCACTCTCTTAACTTGTCAGTTTCCATAGTTCTCCTACTCTTTAGATTCTTCCTAATATATATAGTACTAATGTTAGATGAATCATGGAGAACCTTACCGCGTTCATCCCCTCAATACAATGTGGGTCTCATTGGATTTTCAGCTTTTGAGTTTATGTGATCTAGTACAAGGGGTAAAATAGTTTGTCCTTGTGAGAAGTGTAAGTTTAGAAGAGAAGATGTTTTTACTCATTGTATATAGAAGTAATTCCCCCATATTATCATGTTTGGTTACACCATGTGGGATAGCGAGTGGTATAATAATACTGCTGAATTTAAAGTTGGTTCGAGTTCTCAAGTGCAAGTCGAAGGCAATCATGTTGATGAACACATCCAAATAACAACACACTGCGAGATGCTTTTGGTTTGCAAGGTTTCGACAGAGATGGAGATGTTTTAGGACCAAAGGCAGAGTACATATGAAATGAGGCAGCTAAAAATTTACCATCTTCACAATACTAATGCAAAATCGACGAAACAACACGCCTTCATCCTTTATAGGTTGGCCGGTAGTGTCAATAATCCAGTCCGACCTTCTCATTCTCCGGTAGGTGATGTGTCTACTTCGTTGTCAGTCTCCTCGTGATCACAACCCCATAAGAATCTATACATGTCATAAAAATTATTATAATACAAATAATTAAAGTAATAAACAAAATTAAAATTAATGTTAAGATAAAAGGCTCACTTCTCACTCAAATAGTGAACCCACTCCCAAACTTTTCCCTCATCCCTCTCTGCAACCTAATTCGAAGCTCCAGGATGACATATCCTTCCAGCTGCTCCTCCTCCTGTTGCTCCTCTTCTTCCTGCTCCTCACCCTCAGAGCCGTGGAAGCTGCTCGTGCCCTCCCCTTGTTCAGTGTGCCTCTCTGGAACTACTCAAAGATTGTCATGTTCCTCAAGTTTCATTAGGAAATGAGATGGGTCCAAACTATCGCGCCCGAATATGTTTATATTGGTGCCAAGAATCCTCACGTCGTTTAATGGATTTCTTGTATATGGTGACGATGAACTGAATCAGGATTGTCTCCTCTTCTATTTGTTGCCAAGATATTCTAGTCACTGCTCATCTTCTTCTTCTCTTTGGCACTGCAATTCTTCTGCAGTTAGTGTGTGCTTATCATGACGAGGCGGCATAGCTGATGGAGTAGGCAATATATACTGTAGATGTAGGATTTAGACAAATCGCGTGGGACCCTCTGGTTATCTAAACTTTCCAAATGAAATTCGCGACAATGTCTTATAATGGAAGCTTCCCGCATTCCGGCGTTGCCACGTTTATAAACGTCATAATGCGCATTAATTGGCCCATCATAACCGCCCATAAGTTAATGCGCATTTCGGCGTTCATAAACGCTAGAAAGTGAGGGGTGTGATGTTTCCCAATGACGTCGTTTCGTTTTCTGGCGTATATAAACGCCGGATTGCTGGGGGCGGCATTTCCGAAAAATCCCGCCCCAACATCTCGGCGCGCGTTTCTAAACGCTAAAATGCTGGGCGTGATAGTTTCAAAAAATCTTGTCCAACATTTCCGCAATTACAAATGCGGGAAAGTAAAAGAATTTATTTTAAAAAAAATAAGAATTTGCGGCTTTTGTAAACGCCGAAATGTTTTTTGAAACTATCCTGCCCAGCATTTCGGCGCCTACAAACGCCGGAATGTGTTTTAATTACTTTAAAAAATAAAAATAACTTTTTTGTATTCTCTCAACAACAAAAACATACCCGCGTTTTTGTGCGCCATTAAACGCCGGTATGTGTCCGTGTGAAGTTCGCCTAGTTTTTCTTGTGTATCCGCGTTTTTTTGCGCAAGCTCCGGATAGTTGCCGTGGCTATGCAGCGAGCTTTTTGTAGTGAAATTGTTTACAATAATTTCAAGTTGATTCCTTTTAAAACATCTTGAAGATAATCGTTCGCAACAACAACATTGAAAAACAAATTTATTGTTTAATTTTACATTTACTATGCCTAAACCTATATTTCATAGTAATGTTGGAAAGTTTAATACCATGTACTACTACTTGTTAGTGTCGTTGAGGAAAAAGGTTGTATATAGCTCATTTGATGCTCAAAACCAAAACTTCCATCTCTTCAATATATTATCCCTTAAAATGAGAACACAACTCTATTTTCAAACACAGTTTCACACTCCAATTCCTTTTTCCTTTGTCAAACAGACTTATGAATTGATAAAATATCCGCAACTCTATTGCATTAATTTGCAGGAGAGGACAGTTTTGCATTTAATCATGCATGTACATTATTTTTATATATCAGTTTGAATTAGTGAGTACATGTATTTATAAATCAGGGATCAACAAAAAAAATATTTTAGATGAAGCAGCTAAATTTTCAAGTGCATGATCCAGCTCTGTTTCTAAATATGTTCTATCCATTGACAAGTTGCTTCATATAATCTGTCTCCCAGCCTATCATTTCATTTTTTACTTCTAAAAATAGAAACATACGAATGAGAATCAATTGAAATATATTTCTAGTCCATGATGTTTTCTTCCACCAACAAACATCACCCTTTCATGTTGGTTTTAACTTTGAACTTTTGAGCAATTTTTTTTGGTAATATTTAAGCAATTTATTTTATTCCCTTAATGAATCATCCTTTGATATGGATGACTTGTATGAGTTTGTATAACTAATTTTCATGGAATGAAATTAGTCACAGATGATTGAAATTGAAAATTCATTTCATTGAATGGAATTGCATTAGGCTTGAAACATCCATGATGCACTATAACTAGTAATCCTTGTGACAAATAGGCATTCAAAATTACAATCTGATCATATACAAGCTTCAAGCTTTCATAACAAGTACGACAAGGATCAGTAACATTGTGTTATGAGGCCTTATCTCTGCTGCAAAGAATGGACCAAGCAAGGATATGAAATTCCTGCAAACAAGGGAAATATCTTGAAGAGAAAATATAAGAACAAAAAGACATGTTAGCCTATAATAAACCATTTAATTTTACGAATTCTAAAGGAGCATAAGACAATGGATCTAGCTAATAACACATTCACTAGCACAAAGATATGAACTTTCTTCATAATAAACGGCTTTTCATGATACATCTTGAAGACAATCTTTTACAGAGCCGCACATCTTGATTCAATAGAATCTATATATAATAAATAGCAAAGCATGGAGTTAAGAAACTTAAAATCACTGTTCATTAGGATTCGAGGGAAAGAGGAGCCCACACGTCCAAAATTGACTTTCACAAACAAATTGAGGAAGCAAATGAAACTCCTACAGAAAAACTTCCCATGGGGACCACCATTTTTTAAGATATCCTTGTAAGACCCAAATATTCAGTCTATATCCTCCATGGGTCCCACAACCAATGGGGCCCACCATTTATTAAGATATCCTTGTAAGACGCAAACATTCAGTCTATATCCTCCATGGGGCCCACAGGAAATGTACTACAAAAGTTTCCTCTTCGCGTCCAATGAAACATATACCTGCTAAGAACAATGTATGGGGACCACAACTTATAGCTTCTTCGAGAAGTTAACCAACTAAAGGAAATAGCAACAGACATTACTTAATAGACTCAATGCAACTCTTAAAACTTGCCTGTTCTGGTCCCACCTCAGTTGGCCTCTTAAGATGATGACACGCGTCCAAAAGAAGCACAATCCACCGCACGATCAAGCTTATTGAAGAAGCTTTCGTTTTCATAAAGTGAAACCCTAGCATTTGGGATAGAGACGAAACGTTGTCTGACCCATTGTCACCCTCCAAAAAAATCTCTCCAAGCTTGCATGCTTCTCCGTTCAGACCCAATCTGAAAAAAATTTCAGATACTGTTAGCCCTGGAAAATGTCTGCTAAGAGGGAGCTTAAGAAGATTTCTAAGCTAGAACTTGGAGTTTTCAGGGGAGACATCATAGTGAGGGTTGATCGCATAATCTGTGTTCAGCATGTTTGTCATCCACTTGGACCACATCGGCCAATGATTGAGCCTAAGGGGGTGCATATCGTTGTGTTCGACGACAGTGTTAGTGCTTTTTTTGTATCCACATTTTTTAGCTTTCAAATATCATGCATTTCAGAAAAATCAACCATGTGAAACTAAACCCTGATTTTTTTGGTGTAGAAAATGAAAATCTTGCTTGTGTTTGCAAACAAGAACGTCTTGCGTCGCATGTCATCTATGTTTGCGGAGGAGAGAATACTCAGGATCCGTCATTTCGAGGTCTGCCTGGATGAGAGCACCCAAGACGGGACATTGTATATCAAGGCCATTCCAGTGACGCAAGTGGAGAATATCTTCCCAAACAGCCCCCTGTACCCTCAGGGTTTGCCCATGCATTGCTTTGACTTAGTCACTATACCGGAGATACTTGAAAGGAAAGGGAGAGGTCGAGGTTTACTGGGTGAGTCTTCCTGTTTTGTGTTTTTTGGAAAAAGTAAAAATAAAGTAAATAGGCAGTGTTGTCCTGATCAACTTTTAAAAGGCTTCATGTAAAGATTTTTCCAAAAACGGAATATGTTCAGTGTTTTCTTTTCATTGACATGCCTATTGTTGTGAAATACAGACTAGAACGTTTCATGTGCCCAAAAATTGTCTCTTTCCCAGAAAAACAAGAATATACTCCATCGAAACCTCTAGAAAAACTTTTTCTCTATGCTTATGTGTTGTAATAGTAAATAAAAAGCAATAACAGTGAAGCATGTGTCCCATACTTTATTTCCTGGACTTTTTTTTATTTATCTTGCAAAGAGAAAGAAAAAAGGTTCAATTTTTTAGTTTACCGTTAGGTATACTCTTCGTTCCTGTGCATTTAATAAGATCCATTGAACAAATTTCAGATGTTTTTGGACAAGTTGTCACATGTTATGAAAGAGGGATGGAGGTTGCTGATGAGCTTGACACAAGAGAAGTTGTTTTGGTGATTGAGGAACATGGGGTTTTAGCTACAAGGTAAAACACAATCTCTAACAATGAAAACTCTTCCCCTTTTAGACATACGACAGTCTACTAATTAATCTTTTTGGTAGGACATCTACTTTGCTGACGTGCCTCTTCCATGGACAATGCGCTGATTTAACAATCAGGGATTACAACAATCATGTTCACGACGAGGGACCCATGCTTGCTGTTGTCATGTATGCCCAACTAACCAAAGAAGGTAAATAGATATTCCCGTTCACTCATTCTTTAATGGATAATGCTTTGATATAGTTTGGTTTCCAAAGGCTATTAGCATGTATAATGTCTAAATATGTTTACGATTATGCATGCTAATGGACACATTTGCTTCTTTTGTAGAGTACCCAACTCTCACTGATTACTGTGATGCAACCAGGGCATTTTTTAACCCTAATTTCCCAGAACTCATTGAGGCTAGGAATGCACTGGTCGAGCGTTTGAGCGAAATGTACAATCGGAATGCCATCCCCATTCTTGAGCAGCCATCTGAGGTGCCTGAAACTGACTTGACACACGTGTATTTGTCCTGAAGCCATTGTGTTACAAGGTCTTGGGTCCAGTAGCTTTTAGGAGGGAAGGCCATCTTTTGGAAAAATCATGTATCACCTGTTTGTTGCTGCCTTTTTTTTGAAATTAGCTTTGAGGAGCACTTTGCATTCCTTCCTGTTGTTGTGTTTTTTAGACAGTCCTTTGTTGGGCATTCTATGAAGACTATTTGTGAAACAACTTTGTATGGTTTTTATATATTAATTCGAAGTATTTCAAGTCAATTTACGCTCACATGAGAAAAATGGATGTATTTCGTACTTCAGATCAAAAACTAATTTTTGTGACAAGAGATTATATGCTACATGTTTTCAAAAGAAAAGTGGCACCACGTTGAAATAGGAACCCGTCTTTAAAAATTCTGAAGTCCAGTTTTAGAGAAGTCTCATGTGATTGATTAAACAAATCATTTAAAAATGGTGAAAAACACGTGTACTGCATAAACAATTACTTCTACATGTTTACAAAGAGAAGGATAAGTTAGACTTCATTTCCTTCTGCATGTTCCCATGTAGCAGTTACTCTAAAACACGTGCTGATAAACTTTAGTAAGAATAGATGAAAAGGAAAGGGTAATCAGTTAAGGAATATCATATACATGGGTCAACCGTTGTATTAACATATAACCCAATATACATGCCGAAATGACCACACTTGTGGAACACACATTGCACTATTTAGATATCAAATCATGTATGAAGAGAAGGTGTAAATTTGTGTTAAAATAAAGCCTTGAGGCTAAACGATAATAAAATGGATTACACTTTATGAAGAACGCAGCGTTAATGGACCTGCTTTTATGGAATATCACCGAACAAAAATACACATGTCCAGCAAAAGAACAATATATAACACGCATTGTTTTCTACATTGGATTCTAATCCAATGGGAACCGTGACGACTCACACGGTTTCTGTCAAACCTGGGAACAAAGGCAAAAGGGGGGGTCATTTCGTCACTGCTACACGCAAAGGAAAGCTAGGGTTGTCAATTCATCTGCCGCTCACTGCACAACGCAAAATTGGTCATTGGGAAAAAAAAATCAGTAACTAATGGGGAGGTTTAGTAGTCAATTCCTAACGATACTCTACAAACTAAAACATATATTTCTAACATAGTTCCCACACAAAACTATCGTTAGTTGAACTAGATTCTTTGGAGTAAGGCTTCTTATGTTAAATTTTAATGCTCAACGTAATGGTTGTACAGCATGGTTAAAGAGTAAAACAGACTTTTGACAGAATACAAGATTGATGATGAGATTGCAAACACCGTCAAAGATAACTCCGTAGCCATCACAAAATAATATTTCCATACTAAAATCTAATGACACTTCCTTTACGTTTATAGGAGAACGAATACACATAAAAACATCCTAAAGCACTCTCTATTCACCTAAAAACAAAGGCCGGTTACACCAACTACGGACTCACCGCCATGTCTGAGGCAAAAAAAATTAGCGAGCTCACAATGACATCGGACTTGGTTAGCATTGTATGCCGTGTATGGAGGAAGTACTGCATCCGTGGCAAGGCGAATCCTTCGCAGATAATTGCTATTTGCTTCGTGCTTATTGACTCTGAGGTAACAAAGATGTTACCACCTCTATTTCAGCAGAACTAAATGTAAAGTTATAACCATTAGGTTCAAATTAGGGAAATGCATGCCTACACTACTAAATGATTATTATTATGCTCAAGTGTAAACGTGCCAACATTTTAGGAGGAATGTTCAATGGTTTAGGAGTGTCTGGACGTCCGAGTTTAATGATAACTGCTTTGTGGGTACTAGATGATTTAATGGCTTCATTTTCAGAGGAAAATCCTATATTTAATAAGTGTTAACGTGCCAGAAAAAATGGAGGATTCTTCTTTGTCTATGGTTATGGAGGCACAGGCAAAACCTTTTTGTGGAATGCTTTGGCATCAACCATTCGAGCAAGAGGTGGTATTGTGCTGACTGTTGTTTCAAGCGGTATAGCAGCAACATTGCTATCTGGGGGTAGGACTGCACATTCACGCTTCGCTATACCAATTCAAGTCAATGAACTATCTGTTTGTTCTATGCGTCAAAACTCTCCATTGGCTGATCTAATGAAAGCCACTACTTTAATTATTTGGGATGAGGCACCAATGATTCATAGACATTGTGTAGAAGCACTTAATAGGAGTTTGCAGGATATTATGCATTCTTCCCAGATTTTTGGTGGAAAATGTATAGTAATGGGAGGTGACTTCAGACAAATATTACCTGTAATACCAAAGGGTTCTAGAGCCTCAATAGTTGACGCTTGCATATGTTCATCCTTTTTATGGAGATATTGTAAACTGTTTCAACTACATAAGAACATGCGTCTTGGTTCCTCCAGTGATCCATCAGAAAATTAAAAAATTCAATCATTCTCTCAGTGGCTTCTAGATGTTGGTGATGGTAGATTTAATGACTCTATGGATGGTGTCTGTGATATTGAGATACCGGGAAAACTATTGGTTGATGGCACTGAAGATCCAATTGCTGCAATTGTTGATGCAACTTATGATAATTTGTTACTCCATTTGGAGGACAACATTTATTTCAATGATCGTGCAATTCTAGCACCAACAATTGAAGTGGTGGATGAAATAAACAATCGTTTATGTGATCTACTTCCAGGTGAGTTGAATGAATTCTTTAGTTGTGACTCTGTTTGTAAATCATCTAACGATGCTGACACAGTTGATGATTTGTATACCACTGAATTTTTGAACTCAATTTCTGCATCTGGCCTTCCACCACACAAGTTGTGCTTGAAAGTTGGTACACCCATTATGTTACTTCGTAACATTGATCAAGAGGCTGGTCTATGCAATGGCACTCGACTCCGTGTGACCAAACTTGGGCAAACAGTTATTGAAGCCATTACACTAAATGGTTCTAAGCCCAACGAAAATGTCCTCCTTCACAGGATGGACATGAATCCATCTGAATCAAGGTGGCCTTTCAAACTACAGCGTAGACAGTTTCCCATTACTTTGTCATTTGCAATGACAATTAACAAAAGCCAAGGGCAATCATTGAAGAAAGTAGGTTTATTTTTGTGTAAGCCTGTTTTTACTCATGGTCAGTTGTACGTTGCTTTATCACGAGTTCGTAGTATTGATGGCTTGAGGATTGTTATTGCACAGGATGATGTTCAGGGAACTAGCACAACAAAAAATGTTGTTTACAAGGAGATATTCAAGAGGATTCAACATACCATTCCTGCATGAACTTATTGCTTTTTTGTTTTCAGATTCAAAAGCATTGTTGAACATGTATATGTTTAAGAAACGATGTGCTGATTATCTATGTCAGTATTTTTGAGTGCTTAATGGACACTTTGATGTACTATGTTTGTTTTGCTGAACAACTCTTTTGATGGGTAATGATAGTTATTTGTGGAGTTAATTATTCGAAAAATGTTGTTGTTTTTTTACTTAAATTTCACCTATAAAATTCTCCATGTAGTTGTGACTTTAATTAATTCACTACAGGTTTTGTGATGGTTCATGTTGATGGTAATTTAACTCAATTTTATCTAAATATAGATTTGTATTTCATGTATTTTTGTGAATTAATTGAAAAAAAACTTCATGCACTTATATTCAACATAAACAAGTAAATTTGTTAATTATTTTAGACTTAGAAATTCATCAATAGCCCGTGCAACGCACGGGAGGAAAAACTCGTTTTGTTAAAGGCAGAGAAAAAGAACACATAGGAAAAAAAATAAGTCATGAAAAATGAAGAAATTGCATGAATAACAAAAGCATGATGACCAATAACATGCTTTCATGTTATTGCAATTTCAAATTACTTTAAATATTTCTTTCGAATCTAAGAAATTTAGCAGCACAAGCAGGATGCTAATTGAGGCAAAACCTGCTGATGACACTAACTTAAAAAAGCTGTCCAGAATGCTATAAATTAAAATAATGGACATCAAAGGACATTAAATAACACACAAAAGAGTTCATCAACCTAATATTTTCTTTAGACAGAACAGCTATAATCTGCCAATAAGATTATCACTTTTTAAATTATACATCAAATGTTAAATGCAACATCCACTATGCTTATGTCAATATTTCTCATGTGCCAGCATTTATCATTGATGAACTAGCTATGAGAGTGCTATAATAAAATAAGTAAACATGAGGGACATACTGGTAAACTAGAATGGTAGAAAATTTAATACCATTAATGATATGTTAAACTGAAATGTTGGTTCAATTTGATTTTGATTCTCATGAGTATAGCTTCCACATCATCAATATCTTCATTTCTTCATGTCCCTTAGGTTGAGAACACAACTTCATTTGAATTTATAAGGGCAGTGGTACCAACTTCATTTCCAAATTTCCTTATTTCCATCTCCAGTTCATCAATATCTCAATGCTGCTTTGAAATCCTTCCTAAGTCTGCACATCATTTTCCTTTGTTGAACAAAATTGTCAAAATCTCAAAATACAAATACCTTTTCTTTTGCTTGTTTTTCCCTCTCTATGATGAATCTTATCAAAAGTGGAAATAAAAAATCATAGGCATCTTGCTTATCATAATTTGCAAAATTTTCAGAATGCTGCCATCATAAGCCAAATGAGCTTTTTATGCATCAAGGCAACATAACACATCCAAAGGCCAAATTGTTTCAAGTCTGACATGAAGAAGCTTCATAAATTTGATTAATAAATATACATCAATCATTAAATCTATGACATTAATGAGCTCAATGGCAGAACAAATGCAGACCTGTACAAAAAACTGAGCAGGGAAATAAGGACATTACAAAGGAGGAATTTTCTTACAATATTCTGGAAGCTATTAGGTTGTTGGTAGAGAGAAAAGGAGGAATTCTGAAGCTTGGCCATTTGTTGCTCCCTCAGAAACTGAAAAAATAGATAAAAAAATATAACAAACGAACCAAATCAACCAAAGCTATTACATTTCTGCTAGAATTTAAAGAGTCAATTTTATCTTTCTAGAAGATATATAATCATTGTCAAAAATCATCACAAATGAAGGCATGCTCTTTATTTGTTGATAATGTAAAAAGGAGATAATCATACCTATCAATTAAATCATTGTATGATCTTGCGTTTTCTGGAATAGACTTTGAAGTCGGAACATTGTGAGGCATATATAGGGTACACTCCACTCTCTATTATGGGTCTACTCCAACCAACAAATTTGAAGGAAACAACTGTGTTATAAGTATTGGCTCCATGACTCACTCTTTTGCCTTCAATTTTTTCCAAAATCAATTTAGATAATCCTGGTTTAGAAATTAGGTAAACATTTCCAGGAGAGACACTAAAACCAATTGTTGGAGTATAGAAATCATGTTTAATGTCTGGATAAACTGCACAATGAACCATTGCACCCTCTTCATCTATGACAGACATATCAACTTGATAGGCAAAAGATCTAGATACGATGCATAAAACAAAGCCCAATAAATTGTGAGAAGAAGAGAGAGAAAGTTGGACAGTGTCTGAACCATGTTGTGTCCAATCATGACCAAACCACTTGGGAACCTTCCTTCCTGGATAAATGATTCTAACCTCTTCTTTTTCCTGAACTGCATTCCCTAACACCCTCATGGCTTGTTCTTCAATGCTTCTCACATCTAACTTATCACAATCCTTGAATGAAAATACCTTATCACCATAATTTTGTGGTGTGCTTGAAATGGACGCCTTCTCCAATGATTTGCATCCATAGGCATCCAATGTTCTAAGAGATGGGATAAGTTTTGGTAAACTCTGAAGCTTATAGCAATTTACTATAGAGAGAAGTTGTAGGTGTGAAAGATAACTCATATTATCTGGCAGCTTAGTGAGCCTTCCACAACCATCCAAATACAGCTCTTTCAAACCTGAGAGTTGGGTAATGTTATCTGGAAGCTCTTTTAAGTTCCTCCACCATGTGATTTGTAGGGATTGGAGACTATGTAAGTGATGATCAAATAGCGCATGTAGTTCTTCATTGTCATTTTTCTTGACAATTCCTGAGTAAATTTCGAGTTTCTCCAAAGATATTAAGCAGCTTAATATCTTTTTGGGAAGATTCTTCAATTTTAAAACATGAGGAAGTTTGAGAGTTCTAAGCTTTGAACAAAGCCCAATTGATGGCCTCAGTTCTTCTACCTCAGTTTCAGACAAATCTAAAGATGTTAGTTCTTTTGATGACAATGAGAATTACTTTAACTTCAAGCACCCACATGCATTGACATGTTTGAGAGATTTTAGATGGATCCCACTTTGGAGACTCTCTAGGCTAGAGCAAAGGCTTACGTCCAAAGAAATGAGATTGTTGAGGCATAGAAGAGATTCAGGCACTTCACGCAAACTCGAACAATTAGTTAGATCTATGGTTTCAAGCCTACAAGCTTTGGAAAAATCAGGCAACTCCCTCAACTTCATGCATGCTCGAAGTTTTAATCTTCTTAAATTTGCTAAATCCTAAAACCAATACAAAAATAGTTAACCATGTAAAAAAATAAATGAAAACTTTATATAGATGATATCTCAGTAGTAAACTTGAAATTGATAAATAATACCTGCACTCCTTCCCAAAGCGTTTCAACTTGGCTGTATTCCAAGTTAAGATCAAGAAGCTTAGCACAAAAATTTGATGGCAAGGACTTCCCTGGGTATCCTTGCCAGTGAAAGTACGTTATTTTGCTCGAAATAGACTGCAGGCATGTTGTTGGAACACTAAATTTTCTTTTGTAGCTCTCCCAAAGATGCGGTGCAAAAATTTTGAGAAATCTTTGATGTGGTGTAAAAATTTTGAGAAATCTTAGTTTCTTCATATTATTAAATGTCTTAGCTGCTAAATCTAAATGTTCGATCCTCTGGGAATCCATCATTATTCCTTCAACTTGTTTTCCCTGTAAATCACGTGATTTACAGCAATGATGAGAAAATATACAGCATCATTATGAGTCTGATGTTATTGAAAAATAAAGTTTTATCAAGAGAGTGGATAATGTCTTTTGATTTCTTACCTCACACTTCTTCAAGACACTATAAATTTCGTTTGGATCCCATAATCTACTCCTTTTTTCAGGTTTATCGATATTCTCTTCACGAACAATTTGGCAACCCATTTCCTGTATTAAGTCATGCATCTCGACTTCTCCATTGGTTGTCACGGAAATAAGAGCCCTGTCTTTTAGTGTTTCTATGCCAGAAGTAGAATGGAATCCAAAGCTCTTCAATAGCTCTTTTACAAATTCTTCACTTTCACCCTTTAAGAAACATGCAATGTCCAGAAAAATTTTCTTCTCTTCATTGTCTAATCCATCATAGCTCACTCTTAACGTCCTTTGAACTACTTCATTTGGACTTCCATCCTGTAATTTTTTCAGAATATCATCCCATAATTTTGTATCTTTAGAGCGAACACATGAACCAAGAACTTTTAAAGCTAGGGGAAGATTTTGGGTATAATGTACAAATTTTTCATTGAGTTTTTCATATCCATATTTTGAATCACCAAGTCCAAAGGCCTTGCTGATGAACAGTTGGCGAGCATTGTCATAACCTAACAACTTTGCTTCATGTAATTCATATTCGTTTGCCTTAAGCAATTCTTAAGCAATTGTTGCTCTCTAGTTGTTATAATTACTTTACTACCATCTGCCAAGTGGTCGAATATGTTTTCTTGCAAATCCATTAATTGAATAGAATCATTGACATCATCAAGCACAACCAAAGCTTTCTTTCTTTGGAGCATTCTAGCAACATATGCAATATCTCTTAAAGAAGTTGATGAAATATCTTCCTCTAGAAGCTCAGAGACAAGATAATTATGTACATGCTCCAATCCATTCCTTTGTATTGTTTCCCTTACATTTTCAAAAAAGCAACGACTGCTATACTTAGAAGATAATCTGCCAAATATTTCTTTTGCCATTGTGGTCTTACCCAAACCGCCCATTCCCCAAATTCCAATTTTGTGAGACTTTTGCAGTAACACTTCATTTGGCTCAATCATTTCATCTATGCCAATTAAACCTTTTGATGCACATTTACATTTATATATATGTTTCAATTTTGCGTTGACATCAATGACGATTTCTTCAATTAAATTGTTTTCGTCCCTATTGAACAAAGGAAAATGGAAAAATAAATGTTGTATAACATACAAAAAGGATAAAATGGTTCGATGCATATGGTAAATCAACACATGAACACGTAGTTACTAGTCCTCTCTCAGCTAAAAGCATTGAAAATAGAGCATTTGAGAGACAATCAATCCTATGAAACTCAATTAACAGAAAAATAACATGATGTATGTAGTTGAAATATATAACAGTAGTATTCATACTTATCCATTAGAATTAAAATATAATATATATTTAAATAAAAAAGCATTAACACACAATTAAATGTAATTAACATTGATATAAAATCAAACATATAATGACAAAACAAAGTTCCAAGAACAAAATGATGAGCACAACTCAAAGAACTATGGTTTGAATTCGATATAGCAAGCTATACATTTATGATAAAATCAGTAGCATATTGAATTGACTGGTATGACGAAGTGCAATGTTAGATTGATTAACATCATCAAGCACAACTAAGGCTTTCTTACCGCGGAGCTTTCTAGCAATATACTCCCTCCGTTCCTAAATATAAGATCACTTTAGAGAAGTGGATAAGTTCCTAAATATAAGATCACTTTCTATTTTGTCCCAAGTTTTGCCTAAATTACCCCTATATACAAACGGATAGTGCTTCTCTCTCTTTCCTTTAATCTTTCTCTTTAGAAAATGGTATTTTTGGAAGATCATGTAATCCCAACTAATTGGACTGTCTTCCTTAATCTCCTCAAATTAGGCAAAGTGATCTTATATTTAGGAATGGAGGTAGTATGATTTATCTTGTAAAGCATTTAATGAATTACTTTGCATGTATTCCTCTAGTAGCTCTGAGGCAAGAAAGTTAAATACATGCTCTAACCCATTCCTGTCTGTTTTTTCCCATACTTACATTTTCCAAAAAGTAGCGACTATCACTCTGAGAATATATTTTGGCAAATGCAACATTTGCCATTGTGGTTTTACCTAGACTGCCCATCCCATAAATTCCAATTTTGTGAGATTTTTCCTGTAATTCTTCAATAGGCTTAATCATTACATCAATTCCAATTAAACCTTATGGTGTATACTGACACTTATCAATATGATGCAGTTTTGTGTTAAACATCCGCAAAAAGTTTCTGCATTAAAATGGATTCATCCCTAATGAACAAGGAAAAAAGAAAAAGAAACATAGCAAAACATATACAAAAGGATAAAATATTTTTTATAGACATGGTAAAATAACACATTCACCCCGACATACATACTAGATCTCTCTCACTTAAAAGCACCTAAAAAATGGTGCTTTGTGAGATACTCATTAAAAGATATCAACCGAAAAAAATTGGAAGCTTTAAATATGCAGTCAAATGGAACATTAAAATACAAAATCAAACATATTGTATTCTGGCAAAAACAATCAATCATAATCTTATAGATCACTGTACTAGAATACAAAGACGGGGACAACTGAAAGAATTGAATTTCAAAATGAATATGTTAAGACATTCACAAAATTTAAAATTCTTAGCCAATTGAATGATATCAAGAAGTGAAAGGTCAGTTTGTTAAAGGAATACTTACACAGAGTTTTGGAAGTGTCTGCCACTTAAACTACCAGCTTCAAAAAGAGCAGATCTCCATCTATTTATTCTTTTTGGGTCATTCTTGAAATCTATCTCATGTTTCTCAAAAGCCTTCCCATAATCTCCTTTCTGGCCTCGAACATGTGAAGGATCAACTTTGTAAAAGATTGGTATAACAAAATGACCCTCCTCCTTTCTGTATTGCATTATCTGGGCCAGCTCATCAAGGCACCATTTTGAGGAAGCATAGTCTTGTGAGAAGACTATTAGAGATACACTTGAATCAATGATTGCTTGGATAAGTGATGGTGCTATCTCATCACCTTTCTCAAGCTTCTCTTCATCAAGGAAGACCTCAAGGGAAGCTCTTTTGAGAGCAGCAAGAAGATGGCTAGTGAAATTGTAGCGCGTGTCTTCACCCCTAAAACTGATGAACACATCATACTTTCTTCCAGATTTTGGCTCAAAACCAGAGCTTGAAGAAGCAGAAGCCATCTTAGTTTGTTTCATACTGCACAAAGAACATTTTAACTATACAAACTTTCTCTCTTTCTCTCCTTCAAAAGAGATGAAAAGAATAATGCATCGTTCCTTAGCTTTGGCAATGATAGAACTTATATGGCCTTCAAAGATAAATGGAATTGCCTCCAAATCTGAAGCTTCCAGGAAATTAATGTTTAAGTCTAAAGTTTTTTGCAGGAATTGCATTTGCATGTGAAGAGATTGAAGATTAATTATCAGTGGACCTAAAAGATATAGATCCTAACAGAGATGATCACACCCACAAGTGTCCCTAAAAACTCCATGCTCAATCTACTCCCATAAAGTCATAATTAGTTATATTATTAGTGCTTTAATTACATAAAACATTTATTTAAATGTTAATTAATATATAGATCCTGCATCATTTTAAAGTTCAAACAAGTGGAAACAATATTTGGTGAAACAGATCTAGCAACAACACCAATCATCACCCCAAAAAAATGTAATGCAATATGTCATGTGTGTAAATATATAAATGTAATTCAAATTGAAGCACAGTATTCACAATCATGAACGTTGTATCTGATTCATTAACTATGTAATGAATAGTTAGATCAAACGTAAGGTTGACATTTTTGTAGGTAATGTATGCTCAAACATAGACATTTAATAAAGGACGAGGAATAATATGATCATACCTGGATACAGGTCAAACCTTCAGTGGCAAACTAAGAGCATGCAGTGATATATATCAATCTGATTTGAGTAGACACACTATATATAATGAAGGCAGTTTTCAAAGAAGATCAATTGGAACTTTCAGAGAAACTTCAATATTATAAAAAGCAGGTTTCCTCCATAATTGAAGAAGATCATCAGTTGACTTTTTTCATGGGAAATTAGAGAGAATGAGCTGGAAAAACAATATTTAAATTAACATGAGGTTCATGGAAGACAAATAATAATAATCAGGTTCCACATAAATCAACATAATAAAGTGAGGTCCAATGTCCTATCAATAAAACTCTCTCCATTAATAAATAAAGGGTTAAACATTCTGACTAATAACCAATTTTGATAGGGTCAAATTGGCCAAAAAAACCAATAAAATGGCTCATTCTAGCCAAAGAACAATAAAAATGGTTCATTTTGGGCAATGAGCTACTTGAAAATACCAAAATAACTCTTGGGACCTAATTAAAATAATTAAAATAATTTTTGAAAATGTGGGTTTCATGTAAACCAAAAAGGAGTAAAAGCTTAAGGCCCGTTTGTTTACAAGAAAGTAGGCCTACGAAAATGGAAAGTCTTCAAATTCAATCAGTTCATATGTTTGGTTGACAAAATCCTTACCAGTTCCCTTTCCTGGACTCGTTGAGTTTCCTAATTCACTTTCCATTATACACTTAAAACAATCGATTTTAGAATATTACAATCGATTTTAATAGATTACAATCAATTTTAGCATACTACATTTGATTTTAGCTAGTTACATTCGATTTTAACTGTTTGTCGCGTTTACTAAGTTATTATATTTTAAAATAATATATTGTGTCAATTATTGATTTTTAAATTTAAATATAGCTTTCATGACAAGTAAGATAAGGATCAATAATATTGTGTTATGAGGCCTTATCTCAGCTACTGAGAATGGACCAAGCAAGGATATGAAATTTATGGACAAGAGGCACTTACTTTGAAGAGAAAATATAAGATCAAAGACATGTTAGCCTGAAATAAACCATTTAATTTGATGGATTCTAAAGGAGCATAAGTCAATGTATCTAGCTAATAACACATTCACTGGCACAAAGATATGAAATTTCTTCACGATAAATGGCTTTTCACAATCTTGAAACTGAAGTTGATAACATTTTGAAGACAATCTTTTACAGAGCCACAAATCTTGATTCAATAGAATTTCGCTGAAAGCAGAGAAAGAGAAGAACGCATAGGAAAAAAACAGAAGAAATAAGTCTTGAAAAATGAAGAACTTGCATGAATAACAAAAACATGATCACTAAAATGAGGCAAAACCTGCTCATGACACCAACTTAAAAATGCTGTCCAGAATGCAATAAATTCAAAAAATGGACATCAAAGGACATTAAATAAAACACATTAGAGTTCAACAACCTAATAAAATAAACTAGCTATGAGAGTGCTATAAAAAAATTAAGTAAACATGAGGGACATACTGGTAAACTAGAATGGTATAAAATTTAATACCATTAATGATATGTTAATGCTGAAGTGTTGGTTCAATCTGATTTTGATTCTCATGAGTAAAGCTTCCATATCATCAATATCTTCATTCGCATTAACCACATGCATATTAATCACTATATTTTTAGGGTGCAAATTTGACACTTGTAACATAAAATGAGAAAAATTTGTTTTATATTCCATTGAAGTTAAATTTTCACATGCTACTGGATGCCCCTTTTAGAAATTATCATATTTCTAGGTGTCTTGTTTAAATTACAAGTGACAAATTCGCACGTTTAAAATTACCATACTACTTGGTGTACCTTTTTTTGGTTAATCACCGCTCGGTAATTCGGCGCCTATTGCCAACCGACTAATCCGGACTCGAGGGGTAGGAGTGTTGCCTACATAGGCAAGGTTGTTCCCTCTCCCAATGAGAGCGCTTCACGGGATTCGAACACGTGTTCTCATCTTTACGGTTGTTGTAGTCCACTTTCCAACTCAACTAAGTACCCATTGGTCTACTGGATGCACCTTTTGCTTTGTGACAACAAAGTTTAGGAAAGGGTTTAGGCTCAACCCAATCCCAGGCAAGGGCAACGAATGCCAGAACTCCACAGGGCCACGGAGTAGGTAGGAGAGTACATACGCCTCCACCTCCCCCTGGCTAAAGAAACGACAACCACTTCGGACTAGGCTCCAAAGACATCCGCTTCATTCCAACCGTAGATCGCCTACCTAGGACCACAATGGAGGCGTTCTTTTATAGAAAGCTCTTCCCAGGAATCGAACTAGTGACATGGTGGCAACCTATCACTCATTGTTCAACTTCCTCGACACCGAACCTAAGGCCGCTAGGCTACTGGATGCACCTTTGCCCAATAGTATATGCTGTTTTTCTTTATCAATTACATGTCAAGTAACAAAGCTTGCTTATTGGAAGATTCTTTAGCTTTGAACCATTGGTACTAAGTATTTCAAGTTTCTTGAGACGCTCAATTAATGAGTGTACCATTTCTATTCTTGTATGTCACTATTGTTAATGTCTATGTTACAATTGTTAATGCTTATGATGGTGTTGTTAATACCTATGCTCTGTTGTTACTCGGAATGACTGGGTGGTTAATGTGTATCACTATTGCTACGTATGACGAAAATGTTAATGCCTATGTTAAGTTTGTTAATGTGTATAATGGAATTGTTAATCCTTATGGACGAGTAGTTAACATCTAGAAAACGTCACATTTGCTACCAGGTTTATTTAAATGTCAATGTTGCAGTTGTTATATGATATTGTTGTTAATGCCTATTGCTAGAGTGGTTAATCGGAATGATAATGTAGTTAATATCTGAGAATACATCAATCCACAAATGTGAAAGTTGTATATCACTATTGTTATTGTTTATGATGTAGTTGTTAATTTGTATGATGGTGTTGTTAATACCTATACTAGAGTTGTTAATCGGAATGGCAAAATTTTAATACCTGAGAAGTGGATCAAGTTTTAATACAATTTTTACTAGGAGTTGAATACAATTGACGAAATGAGAGATTGAACATACTCTCCAAGAAGCATAAAAAAAGCGGAGAGCATACAAATAAAGAAATAACTTTACATTCACAAAACAGAAGGCCTACAAAAAGATCAGTCATCACAATCACATTTTCCTCAATCTCTTTGATTCCAGTGAACTCCTCGAGAAGAGCCAAATCTTGTTCTTAGTCTCAAAATTCATTCAGTGCCTTGAATTTCTGTGGTGAGCATCGGGTGTAGAAAAATGTCTTTTCACCACCTTTCTCTGTGGCCTGGCCTTCTTCAATTCAGCCAGCTTTGAATCCTCAATGAATTTGATTTCTGCATGCTCCTCCTCACGCATTTACCAACTGTAATTGATTCTGATGATGCAGAGATTTGCTGCCCCTCTACATACATTCTTCCAGTTTCTCCTGGAATATAAAAATTGAGAGAAGTTGTTGGACTATGAAGATACTGAACAATTGGCACCAGAAAAGGCTAAGAAACGTTTAATAGCAGGAGAAAAACAAAGAAGCAAAGCAACAAGTGGGATTTATTCCTGTAGTAAAAGAGACTATTTCAATCAAGTAATGACTTGCTGCTTCCAAAAGAGAAAAAATGGCCTTCACTAGTATCTTTTGAGTTCTTGTTTTAACACAAAGATGAGACAGTGTAATACATGAAAAATGAAACAAATTTTGTTGCATGTCAGTATTATCTGTAACAGATTGAATATTATGAGGGATATGCTTATCAAACTTGTTTAGTTAAAAGTAGGATGCATCTATATAAGAAAGATAGCATGATTCGTGAAAATAAAAAGAAAACAAATACTTCGATGAAGATGAGAGCTCACAATAACATATAATCATGAGATGCCAACACTTCCTTTCATGTCGACTATAGCTTCGGGGCTGTCAACTTTCTTCATGTACATATGACCGTTTTCCATCCTCCCTTCACTTTGTAGCAAGGGTCTTCATTTTAAGCATCCACTCCTTCGCCATTTTGGAGATAGAGATCTTAATTTTTATAGTTTCTCCACTTAGCAGAAAAGGTTTTAATTTTGACCAATACTCCTTGTTCTAGCAACAGAGACCTTGGTGTTTTGATAACCACAGTCCTTTTTTGATTACGTATATAGCAAAGGTATTCCAGCTGTGTGTTTACATATCCTTGCTTCAAGAACAGAAAAGGAACAGAGCTTAATGCTGGCAACTTGGCAAGTTTCGTATATGGAATTTATAATTTATTGAGTTTAAAACTCTCCCCCAAAAATCAAACCCACGCAGAGAAACATCTTACCAGAAAGTAGAATCAGAAAACTGATGTGAATAGGCTGTGGCAGAGAAAGAATTCCGAGCTTCAATTGGAGGAAAAGGGTCGTCATTCACACTACCTAGACAAAATAAAATCATCTAACACAAAAGAGTCAACCCAGTTATAGTCCCCACTTGATGAGGGTGCTGGGGAAGGGATAATACTAGATAGTCTAACCTTTGTTTCTTGCAAAGTGGCTGATTCGAACCCACAACCCCATACCCACACGGCAAGCGAACTTACCATTGAGCTAAGCCGGCCCTTCATCTATCAGAAAAGAGCACCAAGGAAAAATTAGTAATAATCTCATCCTAAATTACACTACCAGCAAAGTCCCAAAAAATACAGAGAAACACAAAATTCCCAAACAAAACAATTCGGCTAGTGAAAAGAAGGAAGCAGGGCAGCCGAAATCAACAAGCAAGGTTTTGTGGGACAACAGTGAGGAGGGGGAGAGGTCTGTACGACAGAGAGAGAAGGCGAGGTTCTCTGTGTTTGGGGGCTGGGGGAGTCTATTCTAAGGAAAGGGGAGAGGAGGGTTGATTTAACCGGTTCCTATTCGCCTTGGGGTTAAATGCAAGTTATTTATGAAACCAAGGATTGCAACACCAGGCGCAACCTCCGGTCGTCTCTCTTAAGGAGTCTTCTAAACTACCCTAAGATGAACTAAATGCAAATTAAAAGTGACAAAGGGAAAGAGTTTATTTGTTTGGTTTTTTGAAATTAACTAATTAAACTAGTAAGAAAATGTAAGTGCTTGTTTTTTGTGTTTTTGAAATAAAGGTGTGGATGTTTAAAATAAATGCAATGAAAAGGGCTTTTGGTGGTGATTCAATAGTTCAATTGCTTCTTTAAAAATATTGGGAGTTAAAACTTTAATTTCATTAAGTCTATTAGAAAAAATCTCAAAGCAACCACTAAGGGTCCTCTAGCCCTAATTGATGTCAAATCAAACAATTAGTTGAAACTAGTCATCTCTTAGGGTCAAAGTTAAGCACCACTTGATGTGTATTGAATATAAGTTTGAAAACCACTTTCCTCTTGAGAATGTGCAAACACAACACCTCAATTGAAACATTAACTACACAAACCAAGTAACCACTAAAGCAAGCATAGTCTCATGTATCAACATAGGAAATAAAACATACATAACATTGATAATCAAACTTAATGTTCAACACAAGAATATCAATCCAACACCATTAGAAAGATAAACTCACATGTCTCTAATCCAAATACATAAGAGAAAGTGAAAACACAACTCTCAAGTATAAAGTATAGAGCATAAGACAAGAAAACTCCCCTAAGTTGCCCATTGAAGCCTTGAACTATCTTCACACCACCAAAATCCCAAGAATGTTTAGCCACTCATGGTAGATGAAAGCCCAAACTCGCCCAAGGGTGCTGCCACGGAAAAAGATGAAGGTTGGAGAAGGTGAGTGGTAGAAATGAGATGTAAATGGTAGTAGAAGAGATAAATGAGGAAAGATTTGGAGTGGAATGAGGTGGATTTGAGTTAGGATTGAGAGGAATGATAGAAACCCTAAGATAGCTTGGTATTTTTGACCTAGGAGAGCTTTGGGGGCAGACTTGGGGGGTGTTAGGAAGCTTATATAGGGTGTAGAAACCCTAAATTCGCGAGCTTAATTTTTTTCTGCAGAATGAGGCCCAGGTGGCGCCCATGGGCGCCAATGTGTGGCGCGTCACTGTTCTTGCGCCCCAGTGAGGCCCCGAGGCCCCAGTGAGGCGCCAAACTGAACCTTTTTTTCTTCTTCAAATTCTTCTTGACTCTTCCTCTTCCTTTGCTTCTTCCTTCTTGAGCATTGCTTCCTTCACATCTTTGACTTCTCTTTGACGTGTATTTTCCCATTGATCTACAAGAGATTAAGACTTGAAGTAGTATCACAAAGTTCTTAAAAATATGAATGACAATAAATCATGTTAAATATGACAAAATTGCCCTTAACTAGAACAAACTCCAACAACTTAAGGAATAGCTAGAATCTATTCTGATTAGGAGCAATTATCATCAAAACATGCATTAATTCAATGGATTTGGCCATGAAAAGATATGTAAATATACGGTGCAATCAAGGGTGTTATGGGGAAGTTTGTGATAGGGCATATGTGTCTTTTTCAAACATTTCAAAATCCCAGATTGGTGCCTCGACCCTGATCTGTCCTTTTGAAAATCTAAGAACTTGATTTGTCCTTTTATATATTGGGAGGACTTTATTTGGCATTTTCCCTTTCTAAAATCAGATAAAAAGAAGAAAACATAACAAATGAAAAACAATTATTTTTTTAAAGAATATAGAAGAAAGGGTAATTCCTCAGACTTCTACTCATAACATATAACATCATTTTTGTTTTATCTCAAAGAATTGCATGAACTAATGAACACATCATACTTTTTTTGTCAAAGAAATTGGTTAGCAGAAGAGCACATGAAGAAGCAGCACTCCAACTGCAAATACAGGAAAATATGATACTAGTTCATAGGTTTCTTTGAATATATAGTACTCACTCCGGTCCTAAATATAAGACCTAATTGACTTTTTCTAGAAAATCCTTAAAAAAGAAAAATAAGTTAATTATAAATTGATTTACCTAATTTTTTCCCTTAAACTAGTTTATTTTACCTATAAAGTAATGGATAATCTAAAGATATTTCAAATATGTCATCATTTAATAACCTATTTCGCAACTTTAATCTCTCCAAAAAAAATTCAATTAGGTCCTATATTTAGGACTTGAGGTAGTATGAGTTAACAGATTAATGACTAAATAAAGGTTTGCAACAAAAAAGATATGTCATTAAAAGTCAATTCCAAAAACGTAATTTTTTTTGTTACCACCAAATCTCAGGTTGCTGCAATCAATATTTGCTATGAATTATGATGGCCATCAACATGAAGAATCCTTTCCTATTCTCTGTTGCAAAAGTTGAACTCTTTCATAAACTACAATGAAATCGAACAAAAAGTAAGGAATTATGAAGATTCCAAAGCACCACCAATTGTATTACTTTCCCATGCATTAATCCTTGTAACAGCCTAAAAAATATAATTTCACAACAACCACACACACCACATGCATGTCCTAAAATACTTTAGAATAAGATATCTCAGCTCACATAATATCCTACTGTGTCTTGATAACCATTTAGTCAATCTAACAAACTTATAACCATTTAGTCAATCTAACAAACTTATAAAGAAATGTGAGACATATTACTTGGTTATTTCTGCTCTCTTCTTTTTCCATATTGTTCTATAATAATTGAGCAACACTGTTATTATGACATACAATTTAAGTTAACGATAACTTGAAGATAATTTTCAAATAAAATTGTCACACGCAAACATTCTGGTTTAAGCACACAACTTTCTATAGGCACAGAAAAAGAAGAAAGCATAACAAAAAAGAAGAAAGAAGTTATATGAGAGAAAACAGAAAAAATTTCAACTCCTAAGACTTACGATCTTAATTCTAAACATCAATGATTCCCTTATGCTCAACAGTTTTAACACATACTTTATGAAAGAAATTGGTTGAGAAGAGCACATGAAGCAGCACAATATTAGTTGATAGATATTAATGATTGTATATAAGGTCTGCATCAGAAAGAAGATATGTATCAAACAGTCAAACCGAGAAAGTAATTTTTTGGTTACCCTAAAATCTCTGCTTGCCGAGTATAGCAATCAACACATTGCCCCACATTTGATGACTCCTTAGTTGTGAAATCGAAAGGACATAAAAGCTGCACTACTTTAGCACAATTTACCCATGCAAATACATTTGGCTAGATCATTACGCCTTTGCTGCAGAAGCTGAACTCTTTTGTAAACAAAGAAATAAAATCCAGCAAAATAGGACTTCTCAAAAAAATTAACCAGACAAATGACACGATATACAAAGAGTGTCCTACATATATTCACTTAAGTTTTAGTTGATTATTTCACTTCACGAACGCTTTTTAATCATGGCATCAAATGAAGCTTGACCACTTATTCATATCAAATGAAGAATCATACAAGACATGCATCAGAATATTATTTGAGACAAAAAAGTGAAGTATGTTTTATAGAGTAAAGAAAGTCAGTATCATAAGATAACTTCAAGTAGAATCAAAACCTTATGACCATGTCACAAACACCTAAGTTGCTAAATAACTCACCAAAACAAACAAAAAGTTCATAATGAATTATCAATAATATTATGGGATAGAATTCGAATCAAATACATGCAGGTTGGTCAATTTCCAGACGTGAAACTTTTCCTTAGGGTCAACTGAAACTATGTTAAAATTTAAAAACCTTTCATAAAATAATACCGAATCATGTGCACTTTTCAAGTCAAAAGAGGAAGAACAAAAAACAAAGATATGAACACAACATATATAGAACATAAAAAATCCAACAAGTACCACTAATCATAAACCATGCTGCTTAATTTTTTCATCAGGACTCAATAGTTTCAATTGCAGTCTTAATTGCTCAAATCATACAGGGATGCTATTTTTGACAATGAACTTTACCTACTGCATACTAACTCAAATTCCAAATCTTTGAAATCTTGTCTACAAAAACTGGAAATCTATCTCCATCAGTTTCAAGTCTTCCAAGAAAAAACACCTAAGATAAAGTTCATACAAGAAAGGAAGCATTACCAGACCTACCTTCGAGCTTCTGTAGGGAAATAATGAAATATAGGTATATTATGAGCATTTGATCTATGAATTAGATTGGACACCTTTTGTCGGTGGAATATAACTAAAATTTTTAGTAAATTCATATAAACTCCCATGAAATAAATGAAAACCAAAAAAGAAGAATGCCACCAATTGTTTCTAAGCATTTTTTTTAATTTTTATATCTGAACCTTTCTCTGAAGTGCGCATGCAAGAAATTTTCCCTCCAGACTCATCAGCAGGAAGAGATACAGAAGAGGATCATAAGTTCAAACCACTCAATAAGTGAGAGGCATAGAAGTATTCATAGGGAAAAGCAATTGACTGAAAACAGCTATAAAGAGTGAGCCCAAAAAAAATGGAAGAGAAAATCCTCACGCCACTTGCTTATAAGTGTTCCTTATTCGCAGAAATATAATAAACAATATCAATCCAATAAATAAAATATAATAAAAATTAACATTTACTTTCATCATTTGAGAAAAGAAATTATTGAAGGAAAAACGGCTTGTCAGTTGGTTTGCAAGGAGTAAACACCTGAAGAATGTCCTTAGAAGAAACAGTAGGTGAGGCCAGAGTGCAGCGCGAAATGAAATTTAAAACCCTGTTTGCATTTACTTGAAGGAATTCTCCAAAATAGTTGTTTCTGAACAAAAATCATAAACATTACGATGATATCACATGATCTGTTAAATATAATACCAGGAAAACCACGTATTCAATTCAACATTACTTGAGCTCTGTATGATTATAATGATAGCAAAGATTGCAACTGAAGTTGTCTTTTGCATTTGAATTGAGAAGATTTTGCACAGAAAACAGTTTATGAGATTACATGTGGCAGTCAAATTTCATGCCTAACAAATGCCTCCACAGAAAAGGGGTAAATTGAAAGTGACGTCACATAATTCTAGATGATTCATAGAACACATCATAAATTCTAAACTGCTGCATCCAATGTAATCAATTTCTTAAAGAATACATGACATCCTTACCAAAATTGTGTGGTTATTTTGCATCTTTTATGGCAGAACTAATCAATCACTCTAATTGGTACTCCTTCCGGAAAAAATTTCTAATATTCACTGTTGGATGAAATCCATTTCTTCGCATTTCTTCAAAGCACATCTTAGCCTCTTCTTTCCTCCCATGCTTTAAGAAAGCACGTAACATGATGTTATAAGTGAACTGATCAGGATAATAACCCTTTTGGCACATCCGATCAAACAACTCACAAACTTGGTCAATGTCACTCCCACTAGCTCTTACCAACAACATATGGTAGGTGTATCTGTCTAGTGGAAAGCACTTCTCTATCAGTTCTTCCAAGTTCTCTGCATGAAGGTTTACTCTAAGGCGACCGGAAAATACACCAATTATCAGGGTAAGCATTGAGCTGCCAGAAAACTCCTCCTCTTTGACTCCTCTCAAACGAACACAAATATCATAGATTTCTGGTGCTTGCAAAGAATGCAACAGAAATACATTACCAATAGAAGAGGTTAGGTAACGTCCCATTTTCTCATAGTCATTAACAAGTGTTATTGCTTCGGGATATCTTTTCTCCCAACATAGACTCTGTACCAGATTTTCATAGCAACCAATACTTGGGGTTAATTTATCAATCATCATTTCAGACAATACATTAAGCGCCATATCTGTCCTCTTGACCCTGCAGAGACTAATAATAATATTATTGTATAATCTTCTATTCTTGATACCATGCCGCCTCAGATCATTAAAGAAATTTAAGGCGTCCAAAATTCTATTACTTCTTAAATAACTCCGCAACATATACAAGTAAGAGGCCAAATTTGGGTTAACTCCATAACTTTGCTTAATCTCAAATACTTCCTTGACCAGCTCAGGCTTCTTGGCCACAGCAGCTTCATCAATAAAAAGCCTACTGATCTCGTTTAGAGCTCCAAAACGGGCCAATGTTTCTAATAAACTAAGAAAGTGAGCGTTTGGATTATCCCCTTTGAGTAAAGAGCGGATAACAACTCTATATAGTGCATCTGTTGGGACAAAACCTTTCGATCGCATTTCAACAAGAAGCCGAGCGGCGATATCTCCCCTATTTAACCTGGAGAAACCAGTGATCAATCTAATGTAAGACTTTTGAGAAGCAAAATTGTTCATTTGCCCATGAATTAAATAACCATCACGCAAACGTCCTGCCCGGCAAAGAGCTGATATCAATTTGTCATATATGGATGCACGCGGCATAAAGTTCCTCTCCAAGGCAAGAATGAGCAACTCCTCCATCTCATCAACCTTAGACTCTCTATATAATGCACTGGCAACATGATAAAAGGACCCTCTATCAAGAAAATTACCTTCCTCAATTAATTTTTTGAAAACACTATACGCTCCATCAGCACTCTCATTCAGACATAGAGTATGAATCAAACTTTTGTAAGCAAAAAGACTTGGAGAGAGTCCAAACTGAGATCTTGAATTATATATTTCGAGCGCAGCATCTATCATCCCTGCCTTGCAGAAGAAGCACAGAACAATGTTCATGGTAACCATATCTGGAGTAATGTGATTATCCTTCATTTCCATCAGCAAATCATACACCTCGTGAAGCCGCTTCTTCTTCAAGAGCCTGCCAATCAAAATGTTGTACTGAAACAAGCCAGGGACATAACCTTCCGAAGATTGCTTATCCCGGAAATACGCTAGAGCCTCATCCAATCTCCCCGCCCGAACAAGATGACATATCCACTCACCAAGAGCAACCTCACGCGGCACCATCCCCGAGTTCACAAACTCCCCAATCAACTCACCAGCACGCTCGAACATATCATTCTCACACAACGCCCCAAGGAAAATCCTCACCTCCGACCCCCTCAAAACCGTCCCACCACTCACCAACGCATTTAGATACTCCTCCGCCTCATCCAACCGCTTCCTCTTACAAAAATACTTCACCACCACCGAATGCGTGACATGATTCTCATAACCCCGCAAGCGAATCTCCTCCAATATCGTCTGAAACCCGCCCATCGAATTCCTCTCCGCCAACGAATTCAACAACACATGATACCCAAAACCATCCAAATCCATCCCTAAAAACCTCATCCTACCAAACAAACTAAGCGCCCTATCGGGCTTCCTCGCAACAGCATAACCAATAATCAAAGTATCATAAAACCTAACCTTCTGGTCAAACCTCTGCCTCTCATGGGTATCAAGGAAATCAAACATAACAGTCATCAACTCAGCCCTAGACAAAATCTTAAAAATAGCAGTATAAGTAGCACGTGTGTGAAAAAACCCACTTTGACGTCCAGCCCAATCAAAAAACTTGAGACAAGACAACACATCCTTACCAAAAGCAAGCACTTCCAGCACAAAACCCTCACTCAACCTAAGCCCCAATTGCTTCAGAGCCAAATCCGTGACATGAAAGGCCAAATCATCACCATCCTCATCAACCCCAGCTCGAGAATCGTTCAGAATCTCGTAGATTCTACCCAGTAACTCATTGTTTCCACTCTTGAACCAGGTCTTGAAGGAATTTGAGATGTCCAAGGGGTGATTTTGAATGAGATTGTAAAAGGATCTGAAAGAGGAGGGATTATTTGGGTGAGAAGAAGAGGAATGAGAGGAATAGGAGGAAGTGAGTGGGAGAGAGAGAGGGTGGGGGAGAGAGAGAAGTGAGAAAAGGAGGGTTCTTGATTTGGTCACATCTTTGAGGGGCATGAGCATGGTGGTGTTGAGGAGCATTGGGGATTGGGATTTTCACAGAGCCATCAATATGTATAGATGAGGATGAAGCAGAGAGAGAGTGCCATGGGAGTGAGTATAGTGTGTATAGTTTAGTTTGGAAGGAGGTAGGTGTATAGGTCTCAGTGTTACCAGACGAATCTGGAGGAAGAAGAAAGAGAACCACCCTGCTCATTGAAGATTTTAATTATCACTCACATATATATCAATTAATTAATGTTTATTTATATGTTTAAAAAAAAAACTTTGGGTAAAGGATCATTGCAGACTATGAGATACTCCACCCGGTGCCTAATATACGAGTTAACCATAAAAAAAAGCTTTTTAAGAAAACATTTGAATGTTAGTTGGATGTCTGGAGTTAATGTTTCTTTTCCAATATTGTTCATACTTATTATGATACTTTTAAGAGAGAGAAATACATAATTACTATTAATTAACATGAAAGAGAGTTAGGGGTAAAGTAGGAAAAAAGATATTAAAAGAAGAGAAAATGTGAGGTGAACTCTTATATTAGAGACCAAAACTATTCAAATTTTAGGCTCTTATATTGGAGACTAGAAGGAGTATATTAGTGATATGTTAGTGATAACCTAGTAAATATATTGATAGATAGTCTTTTTTAATATGAATGAATGGACTTTGAGTAAAAGATTATTTTTGCCAACAAATTATGGCACATCACATAGCTTTGTCGAGCTCTATCGTCTAAGATTATGGTTCCATTGTCATTGTCACATTTTTTTGTCTAACTACGCCCTTCTCATCCTTGTTAAGTTAGGGATTGTTCATATGTTTTTATTTTTTCGGTTTTATCGGATGTCCCCGAAGGGACTTTTATTTTTTCGGTTTTGGTTACTCCTAGTTTCTATGTTTTGATTTTAAGTTTTTTAAAATTAACATATGTTTGCTTAAGTTTTCGTTTTTGTGTTTTTATTATAAGTTTTTTAAATTGCATCTACTGTTATGGTGAATAATGGTTAATTTTTATATGGATCCTTGTATTTTCATTTAATATGGGACCATATATTTTCATCTAAATGACGTATGTGTCAAGAGATTTAATGGTTCTTACAATAGATTTTAAGGGTTTAGGCAAATTCGTCCATCGTGAACGAATAATACTAAACTTGCTATTGGCAAAAAAAAATACTCCCTCCGTTCCTAAATATAAGACCTAGATAACTTTTTTTTGGAAAGATTAAGGTTGCGAAATAGGTTATTAAACGATGACATATTTGATATCTTTTTATATTATCCATTAGCTTATAGGTAAAATAAACTAGTTTAAGAGAAAAAATTAGGTAAATCAATTTATAATTAACTTATTTTTTGCTTTTTTTAGGATTTTTCAAAAAAGTCATCTAGTTCCTATATTTAGGAAAGGAGGGAGTACTAAACTTGCAAGGATGAGAGGAGAGAGATAGGGAAGGACTCTAACGATGACAATGGAACTCTAACTTATACAATGGAGATTGACAAAACATTGTGATACATGTGTCATAGTTCATGGGCAAAAATAATCATTTACCCAAAGTTTTTTCGTATATAAGAAATCATTTATAATATTATGTTGGGTGATACTTGCACCAGGTTTCATAGGCAAAAATGAATTTTTATCCAAAATTGTTCGATATATAAGAGACTATTTATCATATAGAGTGATACTCTAGCGTCATAATTTATAAGCGAATAATCATTTACCAAAGAATCAATAATATATCATTGTACATGATATGAAAGCACACATGTTCGTGTAATGGTCACATAAATCTATGTATTCACCAATTCATCATCATAAGTATTTTCAACTTCATTACAATTATTTTCAAAACTATGGTACAATTGACAACTCCAATATTAAGGGCATTTGTACGTTTTTGTTAAGGTGTTCCACATTTTTCTATCTCGATCTGTCCCGTCATGTCCCAATCGTTTTGGGGACAAGGAAATGACAAAATTTACCTTCGTGACATGGGACGGGACGTCTTGATCCTGTCCCATCTTGAATATATGTGTGCTTTTATATACTCCTACTTTTTATTAAAATACATGTGTCATTTGTATTATATATAGGATTAAATATTATTCTGACCAATAAACAATTTTGAAATGGTCAAATTGGCCAAAGAACAATAAAATGACTCATTCTGCCCAAAGAACAATAAAAATGACTCAGTTTGGCCAATAAGTTACTTGAAAATACAAAATAACCCTTGAGACATAATTAAGATAAATTTTGAAAATGTGGGTCTCAAGGGTTACTTTGGTATTTTCAAGCAGCTCATTGGCCATAGTGAACCATTTTTATTGTTCTTTGACCAAAATGAACCCTTTTATTGTTCTTTGGCCAATTTGACCCTTTCAAAATTGTTTATGGGCCGGAATGATATTTAACGCTTATATATAAGTATATATAGCATTTTTGCTTCCTTAACTTAAAAAAAAGTCAAAGTACACTTATAACTAGAAAGAAGGAATAGTAATCTATCTAATATCTATCTCTATTGCTCCTGCCTAAAACCCCACTTGCATTCACACTGCTATGTTTTTCAACACACTTTGATTTAAACAGGTCTGATTATTTATTCTTTTGTCAACTAATTGCACTTATAGAGATACCCAACGAATTTGGGCTGCTGCTTTTCAACCAACGAATTTATGCTCAGATATACCCATTTGGAGTTGTACCATCATTTAATAGTGGCTGCTGCCTTTATACCAATGGGACCTTCTCAAGACAATTAATTACATACTCCTACTTGCGTCATTTTTTTTATTTCTACCTTTTCCTTCTATTTTTTATATTTCTTTTCACTACTATATATATGCAAGTTGCCCCACTTCACTTTACACCTGAGCAAGTTGGACCACTTCACTCTTGCCTTCTTCTCCTTCTTCTCTGACTAAGATCAATGGCTAACGGACCTTCGTCTCCTTCTTCTCCTTCTTCTCTGACTAACATCAGCTCGCCAAGGAACATCAATGGCGTCCCTGACGAACCCACCTCACTAATGAGCCTCCCAAGTGATATCATGCTCATTATAATCAGGCGCCTTGGAAAGATATCATTGGAGAGCTTGGTGAATACGAAGGCGACCTGTACCACTATCAGGGACCTGGGAGAGCACCCATATGTAGTAAAGAGCTTGAGCATAAACCAGATTCCAATCCTGTCTGAAGAGGAGAGTCCAGCCATTGAGAGAGTCATTGATATGGCACTCATTGGAGGTAGCTACCAGGCTCTTTTCCGCCATGCATTTGTCCATTCGTTTTGTGCTGGTGGCGACTTCAGGTATGGTTATCAAATACTTAGGAAGGTTGCCAAGAAAGGGTATCACAATGTTGTTTATCTTTGGTCTTTAGTGCTTGCTTCTCATGTCGGATGTCCTAATCATAACCTTGAGTCCAATGCCGTTCGTTTGTGGGTTAGTATTTATGACCCAGAAAGGATCGAGAGGATAAGGGGCAGGTTGCAGCCTTGGTTTCAAGTTCTTGCTCCTAGGTTGATGGGTGGAAACATATTCCACGTTAGAGGGTTTGCTCAGTGTACTTTTCACAATTCCATGCACAAGCGCCCACGAATTTGCATCAGATGCCGTTTGGACCTGGAAGTGAGGTGGTTTGTTGAGGCCATGGGTAGGGAGTATGTTATGCTTCTGTAATGTGTTGAGAATTTTGTTTTGTCAAAAGATGTGCCAGCAAGCTAGGCCTAGGTGTCTCAAGTTGTATTCACCAAGACATGTTTTTTCGTTTTAGTTTAGTCTGTTCATAGTCTTTGGATTTTATATGATAGTGTTTTGGATGTATCCATTGTTCTGTTGCAGATGTAGCCTCATATTATCGGCAATATATATTATGTTTTGCTTCAATTTCCTATTGCCTTTTACCTTTTCAATTTAAATCAGCTGTATTGGATCAGTCATGCCTTGCTTTTGTTGATCTTTTGTAGTTCTTTAGTGTTAAGATGTTAAAACTAATTCTGTTCATGAGACAATTGTATTTGGTGCATCGGCCATAATTCAGGTTATAGCATAGTTTTAAGAGAAGATGCAAATTGAAGTGCTGTGGTTTAAAGTGTGCTTAAGTTCCAACTAGATATTAATTGAAAATGCTGCACTAAGTGACAGATTAAAGTATTACATTAATTATGTCAGTTTTCAAAGTGTATTGAATGATTAAAGCTACTAACAATATAAGGCCCATATATCAGATATGATCCCATCATATATCGGATTAGGCTACCTTCGGTGATGCTATTCTTTTTATTCTGTCTGGTATTGAGATTCCACTTGCATCAGTATTTGGCTGTTTAAATGTCGATTTTGATGTATTCTTAGTTGCCTAGAGCACACAACTATTAATTGTGTTTGAGTTTCCAATATAATGAGAAGATGGTATGGCATAATTACATCTGTCAGATGGTGTGGCTGGAGTTATGGTATGCTCCCCTTAAAAACACAGTCATTAATCAAATTGGATACATTTGTGATTAATTATTTCAATAACTAGGAAGTTATTTTCAGAATATGAGAGTAGTGATTATTATGCCTCACATATATTGTTAATTAGTATTGACCTTCAGAGACCATTCTTTAAAATTGAGCATGCGTTTTACAACAGATTGTGCTGATATTAGTAATAAATGAGTGTTATGGTTTCAAGAATCGTGTGTCATGCTTCATTTACTGTTAAGTCTGATATTATTCTTTCAAGTCTGAATATGCAGCATACACCATTGCATCCCATTTATTGAACTAATGATGGCCATACTGTGATTATGAATTTTCTGGGTTGGCATTGGTGATTTGTTTTTTGGCTGGACATCCAAATAATTCCACTTATTGCAGCAAAGTCAGAATTTTTTTTCCTGATCTCTGGTGGTAGTAGCTACTGATGACCATTTTATTTGAAGAACCTTTAATCAATTTGATATGGTTGATAATGAGTATGGCTGCTATATCAAGTATGGATATACCTTAAGTATGACATAATTGCTGCCTGAAAACTTTATTTCCCAAGCAGGGCACGTTTTGCCCTTAATCTGAAATTACAGCAGTCAAGTATTATATGTTATTGAGTCCCAAAAGTCATTATGAATGTTATAGTTTCAAGTGGACTATATCAAGTATGGACATGCCTTAAGTATGACATAATTGCTACCTGAAAACTTTATTTCTCAAGCAGGCCACGTTTTGCCCTTAATTTGAAATTACAAATTGATGTATTAAATGTTATTGAGTTCCAATAGTCATTATGAGTGTTATAGTTTCAAGTGGTTTATGCATTAAGTCATGCCAGCCTCTCTCAACTGCCTACTAATATTTAGATTTGCCTACTAAAATTTAATTGGGTATAGTTGTGACTAAATATATTGAAGTGTAAGACTGATATTGTTGAGAATAAGTATGGCTGCTATATACATATGACTAAATATACATATGCCTAATAATATTTAATTAGGTATATTTGTGATAAAATTTATTGGAGTTCCAACTGTCATGGCAACCACTTTCATTTTTTAGATGCTAATTGCAGCAGCATATTTCTGTTTTGTATAGAGATGCCACCTCCATAAGTATTTGCCTTTTTGGTTGTCGATTTTGCTTTATACTTGGCTGTCTAGAGCACACAACTATTAATTGTGTTTAAGTTTCCAACAAAACGAGAAGAGTATGTTACATAATTATGTCAGTAAACTCGTGCCTGGATAACTGAAATTCTGTCCTTAGTAATACATCAGTCATGATTGCCCTATACATATGTATTGAACTAATTGTGGCATCTCATTTATGTCTGATTTCCAGTTTCAAAGATAATGATACCTCATGTAAGACTTTTATACTGCTACATCCAACTCATATTAATTAGATCCGAGTTTCAAAGTGTATGAAATGATTATATGCTTGGACATGACTGATCATAATTAATTTCTTTTTTTAAAATACATCTGCTTGCAGCACACACATGTTAATTATTTTCGACTTTCAAAATAGTCTTGCTTGGACATCTATTTTGTGTGCATGCTACATTTGACATATCACCAAATGAATGCATCAAACAAGTATTAAATATGTATGAGTGCAGATATATTTAATTGGATACATAGGTGATTAGATTAATTGTGATTCCAATAGACCTACCAGCCTCTTTCTTCTCCCTATAAACATTTTCTATCTCCCTAGATGGTGTTTCCTGCTTCTTTTAATGCTAAGTCTGATATGCAACACACATCTGATTGGTGTGACATGTACATCATAAATGCTCCTCATAGTTATTGTTTGTAATGCAGTTCCAATGGAAGGAGCACGCCAGGCTCATGGAAATTCCTCTTTCTCTGAACCACTGATTTAATTCATCAGTCATAATGATACATATTGTAAGACTATTATATTGCTACAGCCCACACATATCTTATAGATCCGAGTTTCAAAGTGTATGAAATAATTAATTGCTTTGGCACTCCTCCACCTAATAAATTTCTTTTTTCAAATACATAATTATGCAGAATCATACTCTACTATAAATATAATGTACTATCAAACCATATGCACCAAATCATTCTTACAACATATCTTTAAGAGTTTCATTCCAACTCGGGTTAGTATCATAAACACTTTAAAATCTCTTAAGTTGCTTTCTTTTTTCTTATGCTTATCATAATTAATGTGTACTGATTTCAAATTTTTTCCACTCTTCCTATCAGATCTGAGTTCAATCCCACCAATGGAGAGTATATTGCTCAAGAATCTCACACCTAAGAGAGAAACCTGGGTCATCAAGGCCCGTGTTGTTAAAAAGTGGGAAGTGCATAGGAGAACACCTCCTTTTCCAGTTTGGAAGACTTCTTTATTGCTCATGGATGAAGAGGTACATAATCTATCTTTTTTTAATGTGAGTATTAAAGAATATTATTACCAACGTTTTCTCATTAAGTATCTGGAATTTCAGGGTACTAGAATTGAAGCTTATGCATCAATCCCAACATTAATCGAACGTTACAGGGTGTTTCCAAGAGAGGGAGAGGTGTATCATTTTGAAAATTTTAAGGTTCTGCAAAACTCAAAGGAATTTAGTGTCACTGATCATCCTCATATACTTTTATTCCATTTATCTACAAAGATAAAGGAGACTAATGTCAGTATATGTGCAAGCGAATACAACTTTGTAAGTGTAAAAGAAATAGCAGAGCGGTCAGCCAATAATATTGGGCTAATAGGTGATGTATATCTTAGTAATGTTGTTTTTTTAGTTATCTTTGCATCAAATCCTAATGACATATAACTAAAGATTTGCTGCCCCTATTTATTTAACATGCAGATGTCATTGGATTTCTGAAAGCATTTGGACGTCTAGAAGAGCAGCGAGGAGACTATGATACTTCAAAGAGGCTAAACTTTGTGGTTGCAGATCAAGAGTAATCTTCCTACTTAACAATAAATCTGTTCCTTTTTATTTAACAGTTTATAATCACCAACGTTTGGAGACAGTGTGAATCATTAGTGTGTCAATCAATGTGCAGAGAGAATAGTATTAATGTTGTTTTATATGGAGATTCTGCTCAACAAGCATTTGACAAGAAAACTGAAGACATAAAGCCACCTATAGTTGTTCTCGTGAGATTTGCAAAGTTAGCAAAAAAGGAAGGTGACTTTGGCTGCTTTTATTGCACATATTAAATGGATGTGTTTGTTTTTGCCGTTATCTGATATACTATTTTTGTAGGGTATGCTCATATTGCAAGTGCTTATGAGGCTACAGACGTGTTTTTCAATCCTGACATACCACAGGCTAAGCAGCTCATGGAAAGGTTGTATTTATATAGGCATGTATACTCTTTTGCAGATTAATACAGTGTCTGATATAGAATCAACATGTCTTTCCTTTTAGTATATGCAATGACCCAGTTGCAAGCCAGAGCTTTTCTCAAGTTGGTTCTCCGGATCCTATCAACATAACACTTGAGACAATGTTAAATTTCTCTAGACGATTCACACTGGCTGGCATGAGGAACATGAAAAAGGTAAGGTTAAAATTTGGAAATTGCTTAACATTTTTACAAGACATTATTCTACAAAAACCAATAATACTGTATTTTTGATGCAGCCAGAAGATGTAGTCACAAAGGTAACTATTGAGATGTTGGAGACCTCGGATGATTGGAGGTATGAAGGCTGCTCCTGTGATGCAAAGCCAACTTTAATGGAGGATTCCAAGCTTGTGTGCAACAAATGTGCACGTGAAATTGATGAAACGGAACCAAAGTAAGATTGTATGCTCATGAACATGCAAAGATTAGTTTCACACATAGAAAATATCACACATCAACATATGTTTAATTTGATAGCTGACAGTAATGTGTTGGTGGTGTGTCGATATCAGGTTCAAGGTCCACTATAGGGTCTCTGATTCAACTGACTCATGCTCTATTGTGTTCTTCAATAAAGTTGCCCGTCAACTGTTTGGGAAGACTGCCCTGGACATGCAGCAAGAACTTGAAGAGGTTTAACACTAGCTATGAAACAGTTATGTGATTCTTTGGTCTTCCCCATTAGTATTTCTGATTAAACATTTGTAATCATTATATTTTAATGCAGAATGACATGGTTGGATCATTTCCACTCGATTTGAGCCAAATCATAGGTGATGAGATGATAGTCCTTTTAAGGTTTAAGCCATATAACAAGGAACACCCTCATAGCAGCATTGTTGTAGTGCAGTACTATAAAGATCCTGATGTCCTGGAGAAGTTCACCTACACAGAAGTAATGACACACAACTTTAAATGTTATTTGAAAGTTTATGTTGTCATGAATAATGATATGATTTCTCTGAAAATGAAAGTCTAGAAGATTACCATCTTTTCTAACATGTTTTTCTAATGATTCAATTACCAGCAGCCACTGATATCACCTTCAGAGATTGAAGAGAAAATGGAAAAAGTAATGTTATTTTAGTTCAATGAATGTAGAGCTTCACCAGTAGCATGATTTAAACGATTAATATTATATCTTATTCTCTGTTGTTTTTCTGTTTTAGGTCTCTCGTGGTGAATCAAGTGACGCACGTGTTTCACCTCAGTCATCCGATGGTGCATTTGGAGACAAGGGTCCTGATTCCTCATCTACTGACTTTAAAACTCCAGAAGATGTTAACTCAAAGAGGAAGACCACAATGCTGAACTTGACACTAGACAGTGGAGGTCTTGGCCTTACTGATATTTGCACTCCTAATTTGAGCTCAAACAAGTCATCAGTTAGGGTGAAAAAGGAAAAGAAGGCCTGAGTTCTGTTAGTTAATCTGTAGAGGCCTTATGATAATATGTGCCAGACTTTAATTAATGGTGTATTTTGACTGGGATTAAAGCTTGAGTTAGCTGCTTTTGTTCAAGTTTGTTGCTATTTTCTGTTGTTTATTTTGAAGGAATCATGTAATGGCATGTTGAACTTTGTTGGTTATCTAATATATTCTAATTATCCTCAAGTCACACTGTGGATGTGCAATTTTCATTTTCAATAGTTCCCTATTTATTGTTCCTTTACATATTGAACTGAACATGGCATGTACTTCGACATTACTAACCTTAATTTGCGGTGACAGCAAAGGTCTTTACTGCTGTGATCGTTTCTGAAATGATAAATCCCATAGAAGTTTGTATTATTTACTTAATATTCAAATAAGGATAGAATATAATAGCGAAACAAATCATACATACAGTTGTATTTGAAATATTTAGCAGCTAGATTAATGAGATTTATCCTTGCTGACTACTATCACATATTTAAGTCCTTTTTGAAATGTAGGACTATTTAATCATTTAGTGAGTATGGCCTTACAACTAATTAAGACCACAGTAAAAGATTTAGAGTTATTAAGGCATCAACAATAAATCTGATAAGTTCTAAATAAGCCTTCTTCATATATCAGATGATAATTTGTTACAATATAATTTAAGAATATGCAGACATATCAAAATAACTGTGATTATTTAATTGTTATTGAGGCATCCTAATATATATGATAAGTTGTTGGTGAGGCATGTTCATGCTTCATATCAATTGTTAGTATATCTCTTATAAGTATATCTGTTGAGTATATATCCACATTAAAACAACCACTGTCATTGCTTAATTGTTATGGAAGCATCTTCATATATCTAATGTAATATTGGCATCAAATCCAAATATACAGTCTCAATACAGCCGTCACTTTTTAAATTTAGCAGGTTTTAATAAATGTTATTATCCATTAACCTCCATTTATGATCAACTTGCAGGCCAGCAATGATGACAGCATGCCATTTTATGGGAAATAGCTTTCCCTCATTATTATTACCAGACAATTAAACCTCTTCCGCATGCTAAAGAGACAGTCTAACACCTCTTAAAATCTAATGATTCCTTTTATGCATGAAGAATATCCATGAGACAGGTTAAACATGTTCATTGTTGCAGCAAAAGTGATTTCCAGACTTCCAACTTCCAGAGAAAGACTGCACAGATGAAAGATACCTTATCCAGTGTACTTTTTCATTAACACATTCAGTTCTACTCTTGTTTGGCTTCTACTTCTACATTGAATGTCAATCTCCTAATATAATATTGAGGTATTTTCAGTTCAAATGACATGCTTATTTTTTAATCAAATATGTGTATACAGTCATCCTTATCTTTTTATTAGAGGATTTTGTTAATAGAATAAAAATTCTAAGTAAACATAGTCAAAATGGTCAAGCAATCATTCATACTGGAGATAAAAAATTTTATTTCCTATATTCATGAGATTCATCCTTGAGAACTGTATACACATATTAAAGTCTTTATAAATATAGGACTATTTCATCAATTAGTGAGTGTGCCCTTACAACTAATTAATATTGCAGCATAAGGATTATATGTACTAAGGCATCTTACATAAATCTGATAATTGATTTTGAGCAATCTTCATATATCTGAAAAGTTGTACTGAAGCATCTTTCATGCTTTTGATAAGTTGTTAGCTAGCATATATGTAATAAGTATGTAGCCATATATATATTTAATGATCTATATGATGATAGTTATAAATTTCGGTATGTATAGTCATATCAGAATTTTTAGAGATAAAGCACACCACAAGACTGAATTTAAGGTTATTCATATCAGTTTGTATTACAATATCTTAACGCAGGTATCTTGGACTGTCATACTAATTCTATTGTCTGACTAAAGCAAATTCACTAAGCATTTTGTTAATTTCCTGAAAACAAACATCTATTTGTCCATTTGTTGCTGCAGGAACTCCATTAGTCCACTGATTTATCTCTGTCTAAGTAACCTCTTATAAATTCTTTGCAGACGTTGATCCAACACATGAACCTTTTATTATCTGTTGTTATATAATTACATTAGAATTATTGTTTTATTTCTCAGTTCTCCTACTCACCACATACAGAAAAAATTCTCATGAATTCTTTCATCATTTTTTATTTAGGGACAAGGTAAAATGCACAACAGTCCAACGCCAAATCAGACATATGGAGCTCATTCAGGATGTTCTTCAGTTTTTAACTCTTCAAGCAAACAAAATAATGGGAGGAAAAGAAATCAAGCAGAAAACACAAAGCTTTCATCCAAAGCAAAGAGGACTGCTAAAAATAGTACTCCCTTATCAGATAGTACAAATATTACAATACTAGAGAGCTCTCCCTTCTCTGCTCCTAATGGTTCTGGTGAAGTTAGTTCTTTAGACTCATGTAAGAATTTCCATTACAAAAGACAAACACCAATTAAGGATCTAAGTTGTCAGTCAAAAAAGCAATTCAGCACCTTAAGAGTGAGAGAAGCATCTAATACAATGTCCACATTGGTAAGAATACATATTTATTTTTACATCTTATAGTTCTATTGTAACTATTAAATACTAATACACTTACATTTCTCACATATCCTTAAACAATTTGCAGGATAGGATTTCAAATAAGAAGAACCAGGAACATGATGGTCACAAGAATTTTCGTGATGAGGTATAGTATGAAATTCATTCCACCTTAATTAATGTCAGTTCTAATTTCGAAAAATCAGTATATATCTAAGAGTCTTCATGTAGTGGAGTAATATTGAGTTTTACTTGCAGGGATTGCCTATGACCTCTGGTCTTAATGAATCTGATGCTAGAATGCATCATAATCAATTCACACAACAATCTGATAATAGAACTTCTGTGGGCTTAAGATATAACAATATAGCATCATTAGCACGGAATCTTGATCCTCAACTCCAAAGTGTAGCCTTAGGTACACTTTTTGTGGATGTTACTTTTATATTTGAATATTGACTTACTGGACATCCAATTAATATTACCTTTTCATGTCACTTTGCTTTGCACTGTTAAAGAACATATGGTGAATAATATATCTACTAAATATTGCAGATGATCCTGAAACAAGCGATGAAGATGGAGATGAATATGAAGATGAAAGCGAAATTCAGAATACAGGTGTTTCAAATCGCATAATTGAGTACATTGATGAAGGGGATCCAATTTACACATGTCAGTTCTGTGGTGCTATGATGTGGAGCAATGAGAGACTTAAAACAAAAAAAAATCAAGCGTGCCGAAGTTCTCTATATGCTGCATGCAGGGAAAAATCCAAGTTCCTTTTTTCAAACCACCTCCTCAGTTGTTCAGGTCTCTATTTTTCGATAAGGGTACAGCTGATTCCAAGAAGTTTCTTTCAGAAATACGAGCCTATAACAACATGTTCTCCTTCACATCAATGGGAGGGAAAATTGACCACACCATAAATGCAAATGGAAGAGGACCTTATTCCTTTGTCTTGGGGGGACAGAACTACCATTATTTGGGAAGTTTGCTTCCACCAGATAACTCAAAACCCATATACTCACAGCTCTACATACATGACACCGCCAACGAAATTCATAATAGGATGGCAGTAGTCAGGTGATAATTTACCAATTCAAGTCTTTTCTTCATTAATACTTTTACTGGTGTATATTGAACCAAAGTGGTACTAATTTGTTTTTAACTTCATTGCAGAGGCAACGACTCAACTGAATCAAAGACTGATGAGGCTATTGTTAGGAGGTTAAAAAATTGCCTTGATGATTGCAATTCACTGGTAAAGAAGTACCGAATGGCTTCTTCTATGTTGAAACATAACAAACATGTTGATCTCAAAATTCGTTTGATTCGCAATACTCAATCTAATGCAAGGCCATATGACTTGCCAACATCTTCTGAAGTTGCCGCTCTTATTGTGGGAGATTTTGACCGGTCACATTTCAAGAGGGATATAATTGTTGAAAAAAAGGGCGGCCTGAAGAGGGTGCATGAATTGCATAGTGCATACCTACCGCTGCAGTATCCACTTATATTCCATTATGGAGACAATGGATATGTCTTTGAGTCAAAACACAGAGAACCAACACTTACCGATACCGCAGCAAGGACACGACTTACAATCCGTGAATACATTGCATTCAGATTGATGGACAGAAGATTTGAGGAGTCGGTCCTATTGCACTCAAAGAAATTACTCCAGCAGTTCATAGTGGACGCATATTGCATGGTTGAAAGTGACAGACTTGAATATTATAGGAAACATCAGAAGGAGATGAGAGTAGACTTGTATCGTGGACTGACAGATGCATATGCGAGGGGAGAGACAGATGCATCAACATTGGGAAAGCGAATAGTACTACCTTCCTCATTCACAGGTGGATCTAGGTATCTGGCAGAAAACTACAAAGATGCTATGGCTATTTGTACATGGGCTGGCTTTCCCGATATATTCTTAACATTTACGTGTAATCCAGCATGGCCAGAGATAAGACGATTTTGTGCTAAAATGGGTCTTGATCCATCTGATCGTTCTGACATACTCGCTAGGATCTTCAACTTGAAGTTAAGAGCTTTAATGAAGGTGTTGAAAGATGACAAGATATTTGGAGCAATCAAAGCAGGTATGTCAAGTGTTTAAATATATACATTGATGCAAATAAATGTAAATTTTATTACACAGTGGAGTATACACAACACAATTATTTCAACTTGTACTCTTAATTAATTAAGTTTCTCAATTTTCATTTACAGAGGTCTATACAATCGAATTTCAAAAGAGAGGACTTCCTCATGTTCATATTATACTATTCTTGGACGAAAACTCTAAGATAAAGACCGCTGAAGAAGTTGACAAGCTAATTTCTGCGGAGATACCGGATAAGATTGCTTATCCGGTCCTATATGAATTGGTTGGGAAATATATGATGCACGGACCATGTGGAACCTGTGATAAAGATGCACTGTGCATGAGAGATGGTAAGTGTTCAAAATATTTTCCGAAAAAGTTTTGTGAGCAAACTGTCGTTGATGAGCAAGGTTACCCAACCTACAGAAGAAGGGATGACGGAAGAACATATGAAAAGAAAGATGTTCCATTGGATAATAGGTATGTTGTGCCTCACAATCCAAAGTTACTGAAATTATTTCAAGGTCATTTGAATGTTGAGAAGACCAATCAGTCTAATGCAATTAAGTACCTCTTTAAGTATGTGAAGAAAGGCAATGACCGTGTCATAGCAGCTATAAGCAAGAACAGCGAACAGTCAAACGGAGACAGACAGAATGATGAGATAACTCAGTATCTTAATTGCAGGTATATTTCTCCGTGTGAAGGGGCATGGCGTATATTCACTTTCCCTATTCATCATAGGTTCCCCCCTGTTGTGAGATTATGCTACCATTTACCAGATCAACATTCTGTTGTCTACTCCACGGAAGAAAGTATGTCCACTTTATTTAACAAGCCAAGGATTAAAGAGTCTATGTTCATTGCCTGGATGATGAAGAACACACAGGATGAAGACGCAAAGAAACTCAAATACTCTGAATTCCCACTTCACTACACTTATGACAGAAAAGATAGGGAATGGAAGTTGAGAAAGAGGGGTTTCTGTGTGGGCAGATTGACACAAGCATCTCCATCTCAGGGAGAGTTATATTTTTTGAGAGTCCTTTTGACTAAAGTGACCGGTCCAACAAGTTATGAGGACATAAGAACTGTTGATGGTGTTGTTCACACAACGTTTAGGGAAGCTTGCTATGCACTTGGATTATTGGACGATGATAAGGAATTCATCGATGCAATCAAGGAAGCTTCAACATGGGCAACCGGAAAGTACTTGAGAAGATTCTTTGTCAGTATGCTCCTATGTAATTGTTTGTCACAACCACACACTATTTGGGATCAAACAAGACAATTGCTGAGTGAAGATCTTCTATACATACCTCGAGGCGACCAAAGATTTTCAGGTTGATATGTTTCGCTTAATTTCTTTTTGACCTTAATTTTCCGCATAAAGTTATTCAATATTGCATTCTGCATCTTTTCATTAATTTAAAGTGTTCATCATTTAAAATGACATTAAAATCTACAGCCATTACAAATAACAGATTGATTTCTGATTTATAAAATGTTTTTATCAACTTGCAGAGATCACCATTGAAGATAGTACAAGGGAGAATACATGCTTGCAGGAAATAGAGAAACTTCTTTTGATGAATGGAAAATCACTTTCTGACTTCTCATCAATGCCTACACCGAGTGGCGAGGAATCAATAGATGTTGGAAATCATTTGATCCTTCATGAATTAAATTTCAACAAGGAAGAGTGTGCTTCACAAGCACTGCATATGATGCAATTACTGACAGATGAACAGATGAACATCTACAACAAAGTCATGTCTGTGTTCAACTCTAAACAGGGAGGCTTCTTCTTTGTTTACGGTTTTGGAGGAACTGGAAAAACATTTCTCTGGAACGTTCTGACCTCTTCTTTGAGAGCAAGTGGTGAAATTGTTTTGAATGTTGCATCAAGTGGGATAGCGGCAACTCTCTTACCATCTGGCAGGACAACTCATTCTAGGTTTGCAATCCCAATTGATATTAATGAAGATTCTACCTGTAATATCTACAGCAACTTTCCCCTTGCAAAACTTCTGCAGTGTGCAAAATTAATTATATGGGATGAAGCCCCCATGATACAGAGATTGTGCATCGAGGCATTCGACCGCACCATGAGAGATATTATGAGATGCGATTTGCCTTTTGGAGGTAAGTGTGTTGTTTTTGGTGGTGATTTCAGACAAATACTTCCAGTTATTCCAAAGGGTCGCAGGGCAGATATAGTTGATGTTGCTATTAATTCATCATACCTATGGAGCAGCTGCAAGCTTTTTGTGTTGACCAAAAACATGAGGCTAAGGTCAAGTAGTGACGCTGTGGAACAAAAGAAAATCGAGGAATTCTCAAATTGGCTTTTAAAGGTTGGAGAGGGTAAGATAGGAGATTCTCGTGATGGTGTTGCTGAAATTGAAATCCCAGAAAGCATTATCATTAAGGATTCTGTCACTCCATTGCATTCTATTGTGATGTCAACATATCCCAATCTCACTCAGAATTTATTTGACTCAGAATACCTAACAAACAGGACAATTTTATCTCCTACAATGGAAGTTGTGGATCAGATAAATGACTACATGTTGTCTATCATTCCGGGAGAGTCAGTTGAGCATTACAGCTCAGATTCAGTTTGCAAGACTGATTCAGGAGAACAAGCAATTGAAGATCTATACGACAGTGAGTTCCTTAACACCATTAAATGCTCTGGATTGCCACATCACAGGCTTGTGCTAAAGGTAGGAGTTCCTGTAATGCTTATTAGAAATATAGACCAAGCTGCTGGTCTATGCAACGGCACAAGGCTGCGTATAACAGTGTTGGGAAAACATTTCATCAAAGCTATTGCTTTGAATGGAAACAGTGTAGGTGAGGAAGTGTTGATACATCGCATGGATATGAATCCTTCAGATACGAGTCTTCCCTTCAGATGAATAGACAACAGTTTCCAGTCATTATATCATTTGCAATGACAATCAACAAGAGCCAAGGACAATCAATGTCAAATGTCGGTTTATATTTGCCCAACCCAGTGTTCTCTCATGGACAACTCTATGTTGCTATGTCTAGAGTTAAATCTATAGATAGATTGAAGGTTCTCATTCTTAACAAGGACAAGGAGGCAACTAATGTAACAACAAACGTTGTATACATAGAAGCATTCCAAAATGTCTGGCAAAACTCCTATTGAGATATCAAGATAATGATATTTTTTGTAAGGATGAAACCAAGACATAATTTGTGTTTATGTTGAATTTAATAGCTGGACATACATGATAGTACAATTTGTTTATGTTTAGCTTTAAATTTACCGGACTATGGAACATGACTTTATTTATCAGTCACCGAATTTTATTATTTAGCACTTGCATGTTTAGCTACTCAATAGATCTACATAACCACTATCTAGACATTGAAATAGTATTTTCACATTTAATACACTTTTAATACAATTATTATGTGTCATTTTCAATATAAAAAAAAATTGCCTCCCGTGCGACGGGGTAAAATACTTGTTTATGTTGTTTTATGAGGTGAAATAAAACCAATTTTGGCATAGGAAGTAAAAAAGAGTAGGAATGCGAGTCCACATGATTATGATGGGCCGCAGTAACAGTCGCAGTCAATCTCCTTCTCCCCCAAACAAACTCTGTTGAGACGCCCTAGTCCCTAGAGCTCACTAAACTAAACCCATCGCTCTTCTTTTCTTGCTTGAAGGTTGAAGCCATGCAAGCTCTCTCCTACGCTCGCCGTTTTTCTAGGGCTCTCCATTCTCACTTTTTCCTCTCTCATCTCCAAATTCCTCACTCCATTCCTCCATTCCCAAACACACCTACAACTACCTTTTCTCCCAACTCATCTTCCTTCTCAGGTCCCATTTTCCCTCCATCATTTTCACGTTACCTCTACAGATTTTATTATTTTTTATTATTTAATTGAACGATTCGTTGACTACAGAATCTTCTGTGGCAGTCCACTTTTTGAGTTCCAATTCATTTTCCACCTCTGTGGCTATCAATGATGAAGCAGCTTCCTCAGGTTCTTCATTTTCACTTCTATTCTTCTTCGCTGCCCTCCGTTCCTAAGTATAACATCATTTCCCTAATTTTGATTACTTAAGATGAGGCACAGATCGAAGGAACTGACCCTAACACTGCGATTCACTTACCGAGCGTTGAGGAGCTTCAACTTGCAATGACAAAGATATAGGAAGAGAGAATGGAAGAATGAAAACCGAACCCTAAAGGAAGACAATGGAGGCGCAGCTGTCTACGGCGAGAGACGTGTTGAGGTATTAGGTTTATTTTATTTTGGAAGGGAAATGTAGTACATTAAGTGTATTATAGCGGTGTGAAAAAAACCCATAAAGGGACTGGTTTATCAAGTATCTGAATTTTGTGACTGCTGTGTTAATATTAGCCTTGTAGAACATGCTGTAAATTAATTTTTACACTTTAAATGCTGCATTATTATTCTGTTAAATCTCTTTATCAATACGAATAAATGCCAGGGGAATTACCATAGCTCACAATTATTATTGATTCAACAATTAGCAGATATAAACAAACAAACACCATCAATACAAGAGAAGCCCTTTGTTAGCAGGTCAAAAAGACAAATCAAAATAATAAGATTTAAAGCACCATTCTGCCACAACAAACACAATGCCTTGCTATTACACATAACAACCACCATACATACATGTTCCAAGTCAGCATTTGTGGACACTATTTTAAAAAACTTAATATTACATATCCAAAACAAACAACAACAGTTCTTTTAGGCATAAAAACACATTAAAGTTAAAACAACATACCAAAGGGTGGAAATAAACACAATACATAATATAAAAAACATAACCCCTAACATGACATGACCATAATCCAAAAACACTTCATATGCATCCACCACTTAGACATAAAACCATGAAGCCAAACACGCCTTCAACACCCTCACAGTCGGCTCTCTCATCACGCGACTGATTCTGGTGATTCCAGGGCAGGACCAAGACCAAAATCCTCACCAAGCATGTCAGACCTAATTCGCAGCACCTCCGGGAACATAGCATCAAAGAACACGCGAGTTGCATCACAGAAAGATGACAAAATAGGATGACCTGACCAAATTAAAATTCATACACACAGCGTTAATGCAGGGCAAATTAACACAACCAACAAACCATGCACTAAGCCAAACTACCTCTAATTTGAGAAAGGGACAGACGAGCATATTGAATGACAACAAACATTCCCTCAGGCTCTGACAAAGATTCACAAGTTCTTATAGTTTTCCCAACACATTGACCATGCAAATAACAGGACACAAGCTCATTCCCCCTGAAAGCCAACCACAACCAATGCAGGACATTCAGGGTAAACATGACAACATCAATTAGAATAACTCTTTCTAATTTAAAGTATATTTAAAAAAGGCATAAAAATGCAAGGAAACCAGCTACAAAAGATACATACCAGAAATCATGTAAAGTTGTCTTGCAATTTGATGCATAGAGTTTTGCCATACACACCATCGACATCTTCAACACCACCCTCATACATTGTAACCACAGTACCACAAACATCTATAACAAAATGATAAACACCACACACATTACGCATGCAGCAAACCACAATATAATCAAAATACACAACAAAAATAGCTTACCAATCAGCCCAACATCCGAAGGGTAGCCATTAGCAAAATCAGAAACAGTGATTAAGTTGAACACATGTGGGGTAACAGTTCCCAGGCTCTCTCAACCATGGTTGTCTCAAAGAAAACAATGTGGAATTGGCTATGAAAACCTTTTCCTTGACGCCTAACAACAAAGTTTGTAGCTCGATAATAGGACCCTTCGATCATGGCACCACTATGCATAACAATAGATGCATTATCTTCCAAAGATACCCGAATCCGAGATCCCTAACCCAAAGAGACAATATCAAAATTATAAAAGGCTCAACTTAAACCCTGCCAAACAAAAGTAAAAAAAAGTAGGAAGCACTTACAGATCTGTCAAACACCACAAAATCAACTGAACGCATTTCCTTTATACGTTTTCCATCTGGCAGACAATGAACAATATCAGGGAAAAACACCCTGTCAACCTTAAACAGAAGAACTCCATCACAGCGACCTTCCGAGATTTGATGAAGGGAAAGAGGAATACCAGTGATAGATCCCATGTGAAATTTGATTGGATTTCGACTGTGAAGATGGGAAAAAGGGAAACACGAGAAGATCAAAGAAAAAAGCAAAGAAGACTCGAATGTGGTAGTCGACTTGAAAGGGAAATGTACCAAAAATGCTTGCTGAGTTGAATATAAGGCTCTGCTTGGATGAGAGGAAAATGGGAGAGGAAAGAAAGTGGGAGGAAAGAAAATAGGAAGGAAAGAAAACTGGGAAGAAAATATAATCTTCTCTCTTGCTTGGATGGAGGAGGGAAAACTGAGAGGAAAGAAAATGGGTAAATATCAAAATAACTAAAATACCCTTATTGTAAGATTCTCAATGTCCCCAACTGATTCTTTTTTTACTAAACACCCCCACTGATCTTCACCAACAACTCCCAGTTACTAAAAGCTTTGTAAAAATTCTTTGTAAAGATTCTTGGTTGACTTGTAAAAACAATACTGAACAAACTCACTCTTCCTTCTCTATGCATCACCAAACCCCACACACACACCCACAACCACGAGCTTCAGATGCGAAGATAAGAAGCCATAACGTTCAACAATCAATCAACCCACAGACATGGTAAAAAAGAAACAAAGCAAGATACCCAATGTAGAAGGAATAGAGAAATGAGAGAAGCTCGTGTTGTTGTGAGAGAAAGCACGAGAGGAGTGTGAAAGTAATGGATGCACAAGAGGGGGGGTGAATTGTGCTTCAAAAATAAATGCTCAAATAAAACAACACAAGAGTTATACTGGTTCGGTCTTCCTGACCTACGTCCAGTTCTCAACCACCCAGGCTGAGTTCCACTATATCTCCAGGTTTTAGAACGGGTTCACCTGGAACCTTTTACAACCGCAAGTTTTGAACGGGATCACTTGCAACCTTACAACCACAAGTTTTACTCAGGCTCACTTGCAACCTTTCTAACTAGCTCCCCCTTACACCTAGCAAGGGTTCAACCTTTACAACTAAAGGATTTTTCTAACTAAGTTCTCTTAAAGAACAGATAGTGTTACACACTTAAGTACAATCAATGCTCTTATAACAGAAAGAGACTTAACAACAAAGAGTACAGAATATGTAGATGAGAATGATCACTCGATGTGTTAAATGCTCTTTACTTTTCTGGGCAGCTTTGAATGTTTGAAGATGTTCTTAGTTTCTCGCTCTAACTTCTCTCAAGAATATTCAAAGATAATTGTTAGCTTCATAAATGAGGTTGAGCTCCTTTATATACTCTTCAAACATTCTGACTCTTGGTAGGTGGGATAGCCGTTTGAATATGGCCGTTTTTCCCATGTTACCGTTTGCCCAATTAATGCTTCATCAATGCATAGCAGGGTTGACTTGCTTTATCTCTGAAAAGTAGCTCTGACAACTCTGCTCTGACAAAAGCATTCTGACACTGCATTTCTGAACACTCTGACATTCTGATTGCTTGCGGAAGCAGGTTCACATCCGGAAGCAACTCTACTTAGTGTGCTGCACTGAGTGTTAGTCTAACAGTATTAACATATAGTTACATGCAGTGGGAGTGTTCTTAGTCTAAGAAGTCTTCCTTGCATCCGGAAGCACTTCTCCATCCGGAAGTAAATCCACTGGATGAAGGATTTTATTCACTATTGCTCACTCTCGCTCAGTGTTCATTCAATCCAACAGCCAGCGCTAGTCACTAAACTATCGGAAGCACTTCTTCTGGACGTTGCTCATTTTCACTGACGCTTAGGGTTATCTATTCCAACAGCCAGCGCCAGTCTAAGTCTAACAGGAAGCAAATTCACTTCCGGTTGAAACTTAACTTAGTCTTAGGATTTTGTATATCTAGTGCTCATGGACTAAGTTAATTCCTAAGTGAAGTTCTTGCTGCCGCTGGGGGATGAGACATTCATCCGCGAGCGCTAGTCCTAGTCTATCCGGAAGTAAGCCCACATCCGGTTGCACTTTTACTTAGGATTCTATGTTCACCTATTGCTTTCTAAGTTCTTTCATATTTTAGTCTTCATCAAAACTTTAAGATTCTAACATTCTCCCCCTTTTTGATGATGACAAACTCAGTATTTATCGATTAAGTCCATATGAAAGGATTAGCAGAAAAATAAAAGCAATAGATAAGAACGAGTAACTTGGACAATTATTATTGATAAAAAGAGATTACATGTTAGAGTATACAAGCAAAACATATACAGGTAATCTACACTTAGCAGGAATAAAATATGCATGAAAACAAAGAAAATTTTTCTAAGTTAAAGATGGGTTGGAATAGGGAGTTCATAGTTTGTGTCTCTTTTTCCTCTCCCTCTCCTTCTGTCTCTCTTCACTCTCTTTCTGAAGCTTGGCGATCTCAGCCTCATGCACATTCTGGTCTATCTGGGCAATTATCCGCTGAAGCTCTTCTTCATCTCTTTCTCTTCTGAGTCTCTCTGATTCAATAGACTCCTCAAATGCCCTCTTCATGTTTTCTACTTCTTCATACCCAGGGAACCCTGTAGCATCATCGAAGTAGGTGACCACTCCATTGGGATAGTGAACAGCCCGGATTTTCACATTCCAAACAGGGTAGTTGGGATCCTCCTCAACTTCCTGGGCTTTCCTCTTTCCCTTGCCCTTACCCTTCCCTTTGCTCTTGCTAATTGGTGGAGTGGGCATGGCTCTTGCTCTCTCAGCATCGAGGCAGGCCATCTGACCAAAGGATAGTCTGTCCGTGTACCCATATTTCTCGAATTCCTCAGGAGTCATGTCTTCAATTTCCAACTTGACTTCCTTCAGAATTGGAACAGCTTGTACTACTAGGATTTCTTGTTCAGCTTGGGCAGACGAGGTTTCTGGCTCAGGTTGGTCAGATGGAGTCTCTTCCTCACTCTCAGCAGATTCAGTGGAGGCAATAACCTTTTTGGAACGCTTCCTAGCTACGGCCTTCTTCCTTGTCTCACTGAATGTAACTGCTGGCTCAGATGGAGGAGGAGGGGCAGAGGTTTGCTCAGAAGTACGGATCTCAGATGATTGCCCAGAGGATGAGGGGATTTTCTTAGCGATCACAATGGGAGGATGGTCGATCTTCTTCAGACCCCACTTCATCATTATCTCCTCAACAATCTTTTTACTTATCTTAGTTGGAGGAGGCTCTGATGAAGATGACTCAGGCTGTGAAGGATGTTCATTTGGCTCAAAGACTACCATATCCCATTGTGGTCCTTGCTCAGCCGTCCTCTGCTGCTCCATGAATCTTATGGCTTCTCCTCTTATTAGGCTCTCAGCACCACTCAGCCTTTGGGATTCCATGGCACGGCGAAGGGCAGCCATGATGTCTTCATCAAGCCAGAGGGATGGCTGGCTGAGCACATCCCTTGTGTTCATGGATAGGCGAAGAGCGGTCATCACATTTCTCCCCCTTTTGTCATCATCAACAAGGGCGAGTGCCAGGGATGGAGTAGATGAGGAGGAGGGTGGAGGTTCAGGGCCAAATGGAGTTTGGGGTGAGGATTCTGGGGAAGAGACAGGTAAGGTATTTTCTGGGGATGTGGGTTGGTTGGGGAACCAGGTAGGATCTACGAATAGACCTTCGAATGGGTAGGTGGAGGAATATTCAGTGAAGGTAGTGGAAGAGTGTGGGGTAAATGGGGTAAAGGGTAAGTGAGGATCCTCAGGGATTTGCTGAAGGCGGGGATAATCTCGTAGATAGATATGGCTGAGGGGGTGAACGGCAGTTTGAAATCCAAGGTGTTCGGCTAAGGGGTTGGATGGTGTGCGAGTGGATGAGGGAGGTGTAGATGGGGAGTTTTGTGGAGATGGGGAGTTGTTGGAGTGAAGGGGTAATTGGCTAGGAGATTGTTGGGGTGTGTCTTGGGTTTGGTGTTCATGGTTGGGTGAAGGTTGGGATTGGTGATCATTGTTTGGTGATGGAGGGGATTGATGGTCATTTTGTGGAGGTGGCTGTGGTGGTTGAGTGTTAGGTGGAGGAGGAGGGGGAAGTTGAGGGTGACCTGAGGGAGGAGGAGGAGGATGATTTTGGGGAGGAGGAGGAGGTGGTGGTAGGTTACCTTGTGATGGTTGGGGAATTTGTAGGTGCTGGAGAATGAGGTCAAGTTTTGCATCCACCCTGGCAATGTGGTTTTCAATCTGGCCTACCCTGTCTTCGAGCCTCTGAATTCGCTCCCCTTGCTGCTGGAAGCCAATGTCACACTCAGCACGGAGAGGGCCTACCAAGGATTCAGGCAGTCTAAAGAGAAGTTTTTCCTTAACTTCCTCGGCAAAGGCTTTGACAGAAGCTGGCACTCTTGCAGCACGGCTTGGCCCAGCATGGGAGTCCACTTCCTGATCCCCTGCACCAGATGTCGAGGGGGCTGAAGTTCCAGAGGCACTACCCGCTTGTGAGCTTGAGCGAGTGGGCTTAGGGGCCTTCAAGTACTTGATCCCCATCTTCCCAATATTGGTTGCTCCCACAGGTTTACACTTGACATTTTCTTCCTCCACAGCAGATGTGGCCTTGATCAGATGCTTCTCAAGGAGGAAGGCAATGATGGTGGGATACGGAAGATAGCCAGACTTGTCATTAGTTATCCAGCGCTGAAGCTCAAGACATATCAACTGGCCAGGGTTGATTGGCTGGTGGGAGAGGATTCTGGGGAACCATGGGTTGTCTATATTGGCGAACTCATTGAAGTTACCCCCTTTGTGAGTCATCATCCGGGAGTAAACATAGTACAGCAATCGGTCAGAGTCAGACATTTTGGACACCTTTTTCCCATCGGTGCCATACAGCTTCACGAGTTCCTCTTTGCTGTACCTGAGCGCCTCAGGATACATGCCACTCATTCATGCGCTCGTCTGTGATCCCCATCATCTCGTTCAATGTCCTCCAGGTGAACCTGAAGGTTCTCCCCCTTACTGTGGCAGTGAAGGAGAGTCTGTGTATTTGCTCTTTCCCATCAACCTTCTTGTACTTCACTTTGCCAGAGAGAGATTGATAGAAGACTCGCAGGACGTTGACATTGTAGTCCTGGTTGATTCCTAGCCAGCCCATATACTTCTCCAGGAAAGGGCGCAGGTGGGGAAACCCTAGTCCATCAATCATGGCTAAGTCAATGAATAGGCCATGGTTGAAGTAGGGTTGAACTGTTTCAAATTTGGAGGCAACAGGTTCCAAAGCCCCATCCCTGTAAACTGAAGGGTCATCCTCTTCAACCCTTTGCCTTTTGGAAGAAGGCTCTTCAGCGAATTGAACCTTCTTCTTCTTTCCTTTTCTCTGGGCTTCCCTAGCTTGCTCAGACTCAGAAGCCACTTGCTGTTCTGTTACTCTTCCAGAAGTTCCAGGCTGATCCTGGACATGTTCATCTTGCCCCTGGGTTTGCCCAGAAACCTTATGGTGTTCATCGCGGTGTTCATCATTTTTCCCAGATTTCCCAGAATGTTCATGGCGAGATTTCCCAGATTTTGACTTGTGTTTCTTGGATGAGGAATGTTTCTTGGTAACTGGGTTTGTGTCATGAGATCCGGCCATTTTTGTGTGGGTTGGTGGTGAAAAGAGATGAAATGCAAGATGTGTATGAGGAATGCGAAGAACTCAGATGAAGATGAATTATGTTATGCAGAGAGAATGTGGTGAAAGTAAAAAATGAAAGTGAAAAAATGACACCCTATTTATAGGCGAAGTAACTAAGGGTAAAATGGTCATGCTTTTTCAGATGAAAACCAAACGTTTGCACATTGGGTAACGTAAAAATTTAATTGAAACGGCGCACCTTATGACATGTGTCGCTTCATCTAGTCAGATAGGGCACACCTTCTTATAGAGGGAGTTGAAACGTTTCTGAAGTGACGTGTCTCTTGGACTGGTGCTGACGCTCTTCTTGGTTACATCATCCAGTGTCAGCGAATGATCATCCGGAAGTAGTTTTGCTTCCGGTTGCAAAATCTTAAGATTTAACATTGAGGACCTGCAAAAAAACACGTATTGGCACTCCGATGCCTAAGTTAGTATTGTTGTAGGTTTTGAACAATCAAGTATAATAAATGAAGTTACACCTCATTTGGGTTTACCATTCCCAAATCACCTCTTATGAAAGTAAACTGGTCAACCCCCAGAGGCTTGGTGAAGATGTCAGCAAGCTGTTGTTGAGTGGGGACAAATTGCACTTTGACATCCTTCTTTTGAACATGGTCTCTGATGAAGTGATGTCTGACATCAATGTGCTTTGTCCTTGTGTGCTGAACTGGATTCTTGGCGAGGCTGATTGTGCTTGTGTTGTCACAGAGGATGGGTGCCTCAGGGAACTCCAAGCCAAGGTCTCTCAGTTGGTTCTTTAGCCACAGCACTTGAGCACAACAGCTTGCAGCCGCAATATATTCTGCCTCAGTGGATGACAAAGACACGCAGGTTTGCTTTTTGCTAGCCCAAGTCACCAGACAACCACCAAGGAAGGCGCATTGTCCACTGGTGCTCTTTCTATCAGTCTTATAACCTGCATGGTCAGAATCAGAGTAAGCCCACAAGAACTCTTGGTTACCTCTGGGATACCAAAGACCAAGTTCTTGTGTTCCCTCAAGGTATCTCAAAATACGTTTAACACATGTTAAGTGTGACTCCTTGGGGTTGGCTTGAAATCTTGCACACATGCCTACACTAAATTGAATGTCAGGCCTGCTTGCCGTTAAGTATAGGAGGGAACCTATCATTCCCCTGTACATGGGCAGGCTGACAGATTTACCCTTTGCGTCAGCATCGAGTGCGGCAGTGGTGCTCATAGGAGTGTCATACTCCTTGCATTCGTCCATCCCAAACTTTTTGAGTAGTTCTCTGCAGTACTTAGCTTGGGATATGAAGATTCCATTCTTCTTCTGTTTAATCTGCAGGCCTAGGAAGAATGTGAGTTCTCCCATCATAGACATCTCAAACTCACCCTGCATAGTCTTAGAAAAATCTTCACAAAGTTTTTCATTAGTTGCCCCAAAGATAATATCATCAACGTAAATTTGGACAATTAACATATCTCTATCTTTGTGAAGGATAAACAGTGTATTATCAAGTTTGCCCCTTGAGAAACCTTTGCCCAGCAGAAAGCTGCTGAGTCTCTCATACCAAGCTCTAGGAGCTTGTTTCAGGCCATATAAAGCTTTCTTTAATCTATACACATGTTTGGGATATTTGTGATCCTCAAAGCCAGGAGGTTGTTCTACATACACCTCTTCTTTAATATAGCCATTAAGAAATGCACTCTTTACATCCATTTGATATAGCCTAAAACCCTTCATGGATGCAAAGGCTAGAAGAATCCTTATTGCTTCAAGTCTAGCGACTGGAGCAAAGGTTTCTTCATAGTCAATGCCTTCTTCTTGGTTATATCCTTTGGCTACTAATCTGGCTTTGTTTCTTGTGATTTGACCTGTCTCATCCAGTTTGTTTTTGAAGACCCATTTGGTCCCTACTATAGATTGATGAGACGGCCTAGGGACTAGTTCCCAGACTTGACTTCTCTCAAATTGATTTAGCTCTTCCTGCATGGCGATAATCCAGTCGCAGTCCTCAAGAGCTTGTTCAACTGAAGTTGGTTCTATTTGAGATAGAAATGCACCAAACTCAACTTCATTTTGAACTTGTCTTCTGGTTCTGACACCAGAAGAAACATCACCAAGCACTTGATCAAGAGGATGATCTCTGTGATGCCTCCTAGCTGTTGGCAACTGTGCCTCATCAGGCACGGTCTGCACACTAGGTTCATCACTGAGTCCATCTTCTTCCTTAGGATTGCTTGCTGGTGTTTCTTTTGGTGGTGAAGAAGATGATGGTAACTTTGGAAGATTCAGTATTTCATCATCTTCTGTGGATTGTCCCCATGTAGGAGTTTCATCGAATACAACATGCATTGATTCTTCTACAATTCTAGTTCTCATGTTGTATACCCTATATGCTTTGCTCCTAAGGGAATATCCTATGAATATACCTACATCAGCTTTTGGATCAAACTTACCCAGATTTACCTTTCCATTGTTATGCACATAGCATTTTGATCCAAAGATTCTGAGGTGGCTGATGTTGGGCTTCCTTCCTTTGTACAGCTCGTAGGGAGTCTTATCCAGTCCTTTGCGAACATAGGCTCTGTTAGAGATATAGCAAGCAGTGCTCATAGCGTCCGCCCAGAACACTTGAGAAACCTCTTTCTCATTGAGCATGCTTCTAGCCATCTCTGTCAGAACCCTGTTCTTTCTCTCGACAACTCCGTTCTGTTGAGGGGTCCTAGGAGCTGAGAAGTTGTGTTCTATGCCATTTTGTTCACATAGCTCTGAGAAGCTATGGTTCTCAAATTCTCCTCCATGGTCTGTCCTTATGGCTGTGATTTTGAGCTCTCTCTCATTCTGCACTTTCTTAGCCAGGACAACAAAAGCATCAAAAGTATCTTGCTTAGAGGCAAGAAACATAGTCCAGGTGAACCTTGAATAGTCATCCACCACCACTAGAGCATATAGGTTTCCACCCAAGCTCTTCACTCTTGCTGGCCCAACCAAATCCATGTGGATTAGTTCCAAGGGCCTGCTGGTGGAGACTTTCTTCTTGGTTTTGAATGAGGACTTTGTTTGCTTTCCTCTTTGGCAGGATTCACAGATAAAATCATGCTTTACTTTAAATGAGGGAATACCTATAGCTAGCTCCTTTTTAATTAGCATGTCGAGTTGAGTAAAATTAACATGAGCTAGTCTCTTATGCCAAAGCCAACTATTCTCATCACTAGATATTAAACATTTTTCTTCTAGTTGTTGGCATAAGTCTAAAGTATATAGGTTTCCATTTCTATTTGCCTTAAGTTTGCATTTTAAGTTGGCCTTATCTAAATTTAGATCCTGCTTATCAACTATTATGCACTCATGTGAATCAAAAATTACCCAGTTTCCTTTGTCTGTGCTCTGGCTGACGCTTAGCAGGTTGTGACAGAGACCGTCCACTAGGTAGACGTCTTTTATTGGTCCGACCTCTCCAACTCCAGTGATCTTTCCACTTTGATTTCCTCCAAAGGTTACTGTGGCTCCATCTTTGATCACCAGAGATTTGAACTTGTCTCTGTCTCCAGTCATATGTCTCGAGCATCCGCTGTCAATATACCATTTCTTGTTCTTGGATGCTTTGAGACACACCTGGAAAAATCAAGTAAACTTAGGTACCCAATCTTTCTTGGGTCCTCGATCATTAGTTTTCAATGCCCTTGGTCTAGAGTCATCCTTGACCTTGGGCTTGTGATTATTCAGAGCCTCTGGCCTAGTGCTGGCTCTGGACTCTTGGGTTTTCCCTTTGGAATGATTCCAAGCTCGGGATCCTTGTCCTCTCTTAGTTTCCTTTGCAGGTGGAGGATCCTTTGTTGCCTTGGTTCCTTTAGGGACCCATTTGTAGGAGCTACTTGCTCCATGCTTCTTAGCATTACAGGTGGACGTGGAGTGTCCCTTCCTGTTGCAATAGTTACAGAAGCTGAAGGGTGAGGAGCTATGACTAGTGGCTTTATGGAAGAACTTTAAGTAGGGCTTTACTTTTGGTTCCACCCACTTCTTCCCTCTAGGAGTATATCCTAATCCAGTTCTATCCCTATATGCCCTTTGATTCATTAAAATTATATTTAACATTTCTGAGCCATTTGTAAACTTCTGCAGGGCATTTTGCAGCTTGTCTTTCTCTGCTGAGATTTTGCTGCAATTAGGGCAGCTCTCAAGTGTTGGGGCATTGGGTTCTGTTTGTGGAGAACCCTGGCCATCCACTACCGGATGCTTTCTAGCTTCCGCTAGCTCTTCACTTAGTGAGTCCACCTTGGACTCAAGTGATTCCTTTTTAGTTTTTAACACTTTATAGGCTTTACACAATCGAGAGAATTCTTCATGAACCTCATTGTAAGCCTCTTGCAGTTCAGAGAAGGTTACCTCATTGTCTTCGTGGGTGAGGTCAAGTTCTGAAGATGCTTCCTCATCATCTTCTCTGGCTACCAGGCAGAGGTTGGCAACTTCTTCCTCATCACTTGCTTCGTCATCTGAGCTATTCACCCAGATGGAGGAAACAAAGGCCTTCCTTTTGTCTTTGCCTTTTGACTTCTGCAGGCTGGGACACTCAGCCTTGAAGTGGCCAGGTTTCTTACATTCAAAGCACACAGGGGCCTTTTCCTTCTTGTATCCTTTCCTCTGGCTGGAGTCACCTTTTTGAAAGCCTCCTTTCTTTCTGAAGAACTTTCTGAATTTTCTCACCATCATAGCCATCTCCTCATCGTCCATTTCCTCCTCATCATCCTCATCATCATCGTCAACCTCCTTGCTGGGAGCAACAAGGGCAAGATTTTTGGCCTTGGATGAGGCTTGAGGAGCTCTCTGAGCCAGCAGGGTAGGTTCATATTCAGCCAGAGAGCCAAATAGTGCAGTGATGGAGCTCGTTGATTCTCCTTGGACTTCCTGCAAGATGGTTACTTTGGTGATCCAGTCACCTTTCAAGATCTTTAGGATCTTGCTAACTTGCTCTCTTTCAGGAATGTCCTTACCCAGCGAGGCCAAATTGTTGATGAGGTGAGTGAACCTGAGCTCCAGCTCCCTGATAGGCTCAGTAGAACTAAGCATGGCGAACTTGTGAAATTCTTCCACCAGCATCTCAACTCGCCTTGCTTTCACTCCCCTGGTTCCAGAGTGAGCAGCCTCAAGAGCCTCCCACATATCTTTAGCATTTTTGTGGTGGCTGATCCTATGAAACTCTTTAGGGCTGAGAGCACACTGGATGTAGTGCATGGCCCGGTAGTTTAGTTAGACTAGAGCATAGTCCTCATTTGTGTACCTAGATCGCTGCTTGGCGAAACCATCCTCATCCAGTGGTGTGTGATCCCCACGTTCGATTACGTCCCAGAGTCTGATGTCGCTGGACTTGATGTAGGTCTCCATTCGAAACTTCCAGAATGGATAGTTATACCCATCAAAGCCTGGAGGCTTGTTGGGTTGAATAGAGACATCTGGCAGGGAGTAATCTGTATCCATTACTAGATCTTTGCTTTCTGGATTCGTTGGAATCGAGTGAGAAAGACCTGCTCTGATACCAAATGAAAGTAATGGATGCACAAGAGGGGGGGTGAATTGTGCTTCAAAAATAAATGCTCAAATAAAACAACACAAGAGTTATACTGGTTCGGTCTTCCTGACCTACGTCCAGTTCTCAACCACCCAGGCTGAGTTCCACTATATCTCCAGGTTTTAGAACGGGTTCACCTGGAACCTTTTACAACCGCAAGTTTTGAACGGGATCACTTGCAACCTTACAACCACAAGTTTTACTCAGGCTCACTTGCAACCTTTCTAACTAGCTCCCCCTTACACCTAGCAAGGGTTCAACCTTTACAACTAAAGGATTTTTCTAACTAAGTTCTCTTAAAGAACAGATAGTGTTACACACTTAAGTACAATCAATGCTCTTATAACAGAAAGAGACTTAACAACAAAGAGTACAGAATATGTAGATGAGAATGATCACTCGATGTGTTAAATGCTCTTTACTTTTCTGGGCAGCTTTGAATGCTTGAAGATGTTCTTAGTTTCTCGCTCTAACTTCTCTCAAGAATATTCAAAGATAATTGTTAGCTTCATAAATGAGGTTGAGCTCCTTTATATACTCTTCAAACATTCTGACTCTTGGTAGGTGGGATAGCCATTTGAATATGGCCGTTTTTCCCATGTTACCGTTTGCCCAATTAATGCTTCATCAATGCATAGCAGGATTGACTTGCTTTATCTCTGGAAAGTAGCTCTGACAACTCTGCTCTGACAAAAGCATTCTGACACTGCATTTCTGAACACTCTGACATTCTGATTGCTTGCGGAAGCAGGTTCACATCCGGAAGCAACTCTACTTAGTGTGCTTCACTGAGTGTTAGTCTAACAGTATTAACATATAGTTACATGCAGTGGGAGTGTTCTTAGTCTAAGAAGTCTTCCTTGCATCCGGAAGCACTTCTCCATCCGGAAGTAAATCCACTGGATGAATTCACTATTGCTCACTCTCGCTCAGTGTTCATTCAATCCAACAGCCAGCGCTAGTCACTAAACTATCGGAAGCACTTCTACTGGACGTTGCTCATTTTCACTGACGCTTAGGATTATCTATTCCAACAGCCAGCGCCAGTCTAAGTCTAACAGGAAGCAAATTCACTTCCGGTTGAAACTTAACTTAGTCTTAGGATTTTGTATATCTAGTGCTCATGGACTAAGTTAATTCCTAAGTGAAGTTCTTGCTGCCGCTGGGGGATGAGACATTCATCCGCGAGCGCTAGTCCTAGTCTATCCGGAAGTAAGCCCACATCCGGTTGCACTTTTACTTAGGATTCTATGTTCACCTATTGCTTTCTAAGTTCTTTCATATTTTAGTCTTCATCAAAACTTTAAGATTCTAACAGAGTGGAGCTTTGTTCTGTGAAGAATGAAGTTGTGTGAAGAGAGCAATGAGAATGAGATAAGGGTAGAGAGTGGGAGAAAAAATTTGTCCCAAAATCCCCCATTTTGGGATGAAAAAGTTGGGGGGAAAATGGGGCATGGGCCCACACTATTTTCCTTCCCCATTTTCTTTCCTCTCCCATTTTCTCTCCTAACAAGCAGGGGAAAATGTTCTCCCTTGCCCCCTTTTCTCTCCCCATTTTCCTTCCTCTCCCATTTTCCTCTCAAACAAGCAGGCCCTAAAGGAGGAAATGTACCAAAAATAATAAGTGACTATTCCGCGGTGCATAAATAATTACCAACACTCGGTGTAAAAATGATAAAACTGGTGCTATGTGTATAATGAGTATAAGAGAAATATGTGGAACTTATTGATATTATTTTTCAAAGTGAAATCACCATTTTACCCCCTCTCAGCTAAACCCAAATCTTTTCTGCCTTCTTCCTTCCTATCCAACTTCCCCATAACACCATCACCGCCACCCTCTTCCTCAACCACCACCTCCTCAAAGTAGCTGACGAAGTCACTCACTCTCCTTCGAGACGCCCTAGAGCTCACTAAACTAAGCCCATCGCTCATCCTTTCTTGCTTGCTTCAAGGTTGAAGCCATGCAAGTCCTCTCCAATGCTCGCCGTCTTTCTAGGGCTTTCCATTCTCACTTTTTCCTCTCTCATCTCCAAATTCCTCACTCCATTCCTCCATTCCCAAACACACCTTCTTCCTTATCTCCCATCTCATCTTCCTTCTCAGGTTCCATTTTCCCTAAATCCTTTTCATGTTACCTCTACAGATTTTTAATTTTTTTTATTATTTTATTGAACGATTCGTTGACTACAGACTCTGTGGCAGTCCACTTTTTGAGCTCCAACTCATTTTCTACCTCTGTGGCTATCAATGATGAAGCCGCTTCCACAGGTTCTTTATTTTCACTTCTATTCTTCTTCGCTTCCCGTTAATGCTAGTTAAGTTAGTTTATTAGCACATGATATTACTATTCTACCCTTACCATATACCTTTATTCACATTCTCCATCTCTTGCTTGTTCGTTATAGATAAGCATCATTAGGTTTTATTTGGGAAAAGTGAGTTGATAAAATTAAAAAGTTAGCTTATACTATTTAGGAACAAATTGAAATTTGAAAGTGATCTTGTATTTAGGAATGGAGGGAGGAAATTATAAGACTTAGTTGACATTTTTTTGGACGAATTAATCTTTTGTGTATTATTAGATTATATATGTTAGCTTGCTTGCAAGTCAAATAAATTAGTTTGGAGAATCACGTTTCAGGTGAATGTATTTGTACGTAGCTTATTTAGATTACTTGGATTTTTGGAAAAATGTCAATTAGGTTATATATTTAGGTAGGTTCAGTTTTTCTTTTTTTTTTTTTGAATTGGTTTGAAGTTTCTTTTTTAGATGCCTGATTTGCAGTGTTGTAATGCAGAGGCTGTGAAAGAATTGTATGACAAAATGCTGCAATCTGTGAAGGTTAAACGATCAATGCCTCCGAATGCTTTGTTATGGTCAATGATTGAGAAGTGTGGAAGCCATGATGATGTTAAACTTCTGTTTGACATTTTGCAGAACCTTCGCAGATTTGTTAGTTTTCTGCACTCTTCATTTGCATTGTCTGTTTCGAATTGAGTTAGATGTGTCTTCTCATTGGTATAGTGACATTTTTTAACTGTTTTGGAAGCAGAGACTTTCGAATCTTCGTATCCACACAAATTTTAATGACAATCTTTGTCGAGAAGTTTCCAAAGCTTGCGCTAAAGTAGGAGCTCTTGACTTTGGTGGGCATACTGAATCTTTTGCTATTGTTTAGTGTTCTGCCAATCAGGCTTTATTTCATACACCGCTTAATTGGTGTTCTGTTGTACAATTTTTATCTTATGAATGAATACATGCTGCTTTGTTATGGATATGAACTATAATTTGCATGTTACAGAATCATGCCATGATATTTGAAAACAAGTTTCTTAAATGTGCATGTAGGAAAGAAGACCTTGTGGAAGCATAATGTGTATGGATTAACTCCAAGTGTTGCATCAGCTCACCATTTGCTGGTATTGCTAAGATACTGAAATTCTTAATGATATAATCCTGTCTCAGATTTGGAAATAGTAAATCACCTGCAGTTGACTGCAGACATATGCTAAGAATCACAATGATAGTGATCTTTTGGTGGAAGTAATGAAACTGATAAAGACTAATGACTTACCGTTGCAACCGGGCACAGCAGATATAGTTTTCAGGTCTGTGTAGGTTTTGATGGTTTCATGCTTTTATGTAGCAGTATATAAGTTTTCTTATGCAAAGGTTCACTTTTACATATGCCCTAATACTGCACCTGGTTTGGCCATTTGCAGCATTTGTTACAATACAGATAAGTGGGAGTTGATTAATAAATATGCAAAGAGGTTTGTGAAGGCTGGTGTAAAACTACGACAAACCTCATTTGACACGTGGATGAAATTTGCTACAAGAAAAGGTGGATTTATGGTCACTTTTTTAAACCACCTCTTTTTCCCTCATTCATGAAGTTGATATTTCTTGCATTGGAAACAACAAGCAAAGCCATGAAAGCCATATCGTGTGTATGTGTGTGTAAATAAAAGTGTCACTTGTTGATGAATGTGCCTTTGCTTCTTTATTTATTTTCTATAACCAAATTATCTTTTACTTCTTTTCAAAGAATTCTTGTTTGAGAAAGTGTATGCATGAGAACACTTTCTGATTTAATAATATCGCCGTTCTGTTTGTTTTGGGCTTATGAATTGGTCGTTTTGGACAATGAATTGATTTTTTTATCCATGTGATATGCTTATTTGCAGGAGACATAGAATCATTGTGGAAAATTGAGAAGTTGAGATCCGAGTCAACGAAACAGCACACTCTGACAAGTGGATTGTCTTGTGCTAAGGTAGAAATTTTTTTTAAGCGGTTACCTTTGTTTTTGACCAAATCAAAGCTGTTGCCTATATTAGTAGTTATTTTTGTTTTTTAATGTGACTACTGAGTTTATATGCTGTGTTTACTACGTGTTATCAAATTAAATCTAAATCATTATCACTTGATATACCTTTCTTTGGTCGAAGATTGTCACTTGATATACCTGGAAATACTTTTCTTATATTTTAACCGGGGATTTGATCTTATTATATTTATTTCTGTCTCTTTCTCCGTATTCAATCATTAAATAAAGAAGCTATTCGTTCATTTTTATGACTGAAGATTAAAGTTTTTTTTCTCCCTTCAGTGGTGTTTAGATTGCATAGGGCTTTTCTTGGTTATAACAATGTACATCAAATGATAGTTTTGAAGCTACACACGATTAAAATACTCACTGAAAAAATTTTCAATTTTTTAATGAGTGTACATTAAAATTGTAATGAAGGAACTTTTATTTATTTCTTTCGTTTGTGAAAATGATAAATTCAACTTACTTTCTAAATTCATAAAATTGACTATCATATATCAGTCAAATGCTCCCTCCATCCCTATATATAAGAGCCCAAAATTTGAACAGTTTGTCTCGTTTTATAAGAGCTTGCCTAGTTGTCATGATATTTAATGAGTTTTTCCCCATTTTATCCATATCTATTCTTTCTATTGATATTCTCTTTCATATTCATTTCTACCATTATTACCATTTCTCTTATACTCATTATGAATGAGGACAATTTTTGAAAATAAAAATCATTTTGGTCATAGTTAGCATGTTTAGCTACTATTCTTATTATGTATGAAATGTTTTCGAGCTCTTAGACATAGGTATGAATTGGGTACATATTTAATTGTGTTTTACAAATAATAGATACACGTTTTGGTGCATGGATGATCGATGTTGCACGCTTCTTTGGTTTTAGGGTATGGGAGTGTCAATTTTCAAATTGGAGAGGAGGATTTTGAAAATGGAAATGTTTTAGGGGAGGGATGTGTCAATTATCTTGCAATTTATTATTTTATTTATGGGTAATGTAGTAATCTTGCAAAATTTTGCCTTTTCCTCATAAGTTGCCCGGAACTTAAGCTTAGTCTTCATAGCTGTTTGGTACTCAGGTTAGGTCATAAGTCATAACAATGTTGCAATATGATGTGAGTTCATGTTTATGATTGTGCAGGGTCTTCTGTTGGAACATAAACCTAATGATGCTGCAGCCATCATTCAAGGCCTAAATGAGGTATTTATGATGTTGTGAATTTTGTGTTTATGCAATGTGTTCACCTGATGAAGTGAAACAAATAATTACATTCACATTAATAAATGAAAAGGTTATAGATAAAATGATTTGGCTATATAACCTGCATTATAGTCTTAGAACAAAAGATTATTCTTTGGATAAGAAAAAATGTCTGTCACGTTGTAACACATATTTAAAAGCTCTAAAAACTAAATTGATTCTGACCAATAGTTTTGAAGGAGTATTTTTGGAATTTATAATTTGATACCATTATCTTGACTGGTTGGTGAACTGATTCTGGGGTGTGAGCTGTCATGGGTGTTATAACTGAGTTCTGGATTTGCACAGGTCAATTTTGTTCCTCCATACCTCTCCTGTTTTGCATATTCTAGCTAGATGGTGGTTTTGTTTGATTAGATTGTTCGGGAACTGGTTACTCATCTCATGTCTTTCTTTTGACACCAACTAATTTTATGCTTGCCAGACTTTGCCTGATGCTAAAAAGTCTGGCATGAAGGACGAACTTCAGAAGCTTGTATCTGAGTGGCCTTCGGAAGTTATAAAGCGCCAAAAAGAAGAGGACAGAAAGGTATGTAATCATTAGTGAAAGAAAAGGGTTAATTTCTGTTGGGCAAATCCTAGTGAAAAGTTTTCCAGATCAATGTATGCTTTTACCAAATTTTTACTGCTGAGTTTGTTGGGTTTTGGCGCTGCAAATAAATTAATACATGATGATATGCTCCTTTTTTCCTCTTGGACTACCAGGCATTAGCAGTCTCTTTGAAATCTGATATTGTTGCCATGGTTGGGTTGCTAAACATGGGACTGGAAGCAAGCATAAATTTGGAAAATCTGAACACAAAAGATGGAATCCTTCAATAACATGAGATCAGATTTCTAAGACACCCTTGCTTGCGAAGGACACAAGGATTTCAATAGCCCTAGTTAGACATTGAAACACTGACCATAGCATTTCTTATTGGTTAAAATTATGAAATATATCTATTTTATTTGAGTCTCTCCCTCCCATTTCTCCTTATGTCTCAAGTGATGTGTAATTTTGTGAGCATGGTTGTGCAATTTAGTGGACAATGGAAAATATTTGTTGTCTCTAGATTATACTCCCTCCGGTCCTAAATATAAGATCTAATTGACTTTTTTGAAAAATCCTAAAAAAGAGCAAAATAAGTTAATTATAAATTGATTTACCTAATTTTTTCCCTTAAACTAATTTATTTTACTTATAAACTAATGGATAATCTAAAAATATATCAAATATGTCATGATTTAATAGAATATTTTGCAACCTTAACCTCTCCAAAAAAAAGTCATCTAGGTCTTATATTTAGGACCGGAGGTAGTATTGAATAAATAATCTGGAAGCTCTCAGGCGCATGGTAAAATGGATGATATTTCATTTTCTGGTTTTATCTGATGGCATCATCATCATCAATCATTAACATAAACCTTATCCCAATTAGATGGGGTCTGCTACATGGTCATTGTGCTCTATCAATAGTCATGTTTGGAGGTAAACATTTCATCAAAAGATCTCTTTGGTCTTCTCCTTCTTTTGCAGTGATTCCATACCCTTTGATCAATTATTCTTACTGCCCATCCACTTCTCTTCTTTGAACCTTTTGTTTCTTTATATGTCTTTTCCCATGATAGTATGATAGCCCTTGTGAAGAACCAAACAATAACATATTGATAGAAACAATGCGTGTCTCCATGCTCAATAGATTCGACATATTTTTACGTTGGCTGCCGAAGTCTGACACAACCCTACTCCTTTATCCGGATTAGGGACCGTCTATAAATATAGGCGGAATATTCCGTGGACACATAGTCACACTAGGGTAAATAACCAAGCGTGACACGAAGTCGCGAAAACAAAGTTATATAATAATGATACAAACAATAAAATAGATCAAATAAAATAGATCCAAACACTAATAATAATGAAGCTGGCAAAAATAATAACAATAAAATAAAACGATAAAACAATAAAACAATGATCACAATACGATAAAATAATAAAACAATACAATAAAACCATAAAACAAAACAACAACAATGCTCAACAATAAAATAAATAAATAACAAATAAATAAATGAATAAATAAATAAATAACAATATACAATAAATCAGAACAACAACAATGCTCAACAATAAAATAAATAAATAAATAAATAACAAATAAATAAATGAATAAATAAATAAATAAATAACAATATACAATAAAACAAAGCAAAAACAAATGCTCACAATAAAATAAAACAATAATTAATAATAGTGAGCAGTAAGAGCAATCTCAAGAGCAATGGAAACAACAAAACTTGCTGTCATTTTCTGGGGCTATGCTCGAAATTTTCGCGATTTTAACCAGCAAAAAAAAAGGGTCAAAACACAATTTTGGCAAACTGACAAGCGCAAACTGCCATTTTCTGAGGCCATGCTTGAAATTTTCGCAATTTTAACGAGGAAAAAAATAAGAATAAATAATAAAAATCAATAAATAAATAAGAAGAAGTAACCGTTCAAAATAATAGAAATAAAAACAAAACAAATGCAACGACTATATTTATATGGGGGTGTTGATGAATATGAGACAAATAATTGTTATTCACACATGAAAAGTATAAAAACATAATTTTCACAGGCTAACGAGCAGAAAATGTAATTTTCGAAGGCAAAAAAAAAGTAATTTTCGGAAAAAAAATAAAAAAAAATACAAAAATAATAATAATAAAAATCAATAAATAAAAAAATTATAAAAAAAAACATTAAAAAAAATAATAAATAAATAAAATTTTTTAAAAAAATAATAAATAAAATAAATAAATAAAATAATAATAATAATAATAATAAAATAAAAATAAAAATAAAAAAATAATAATATAATAATAAAATCATAATTAAAAAATAAATAAATAATAATAATAACAATAATAATAATAAATAATAAAATAATAATAATTATTCCCTTCTTTTCCACTCTCTCCACACCACATTAAAAAAATATAAAATAATAATAATAATAATAAATAACTAAAAATAATAAAGTAATAAATAAATAATAATAATAAAATAAATATTTAAAAATAAATAAATAAATAAATAAAATTTTTTTTAAAAAATAATAATAATATTAATAACAATAATAATAATAATAATAAATAAAATAAAGAAATAAATAAATAAATAATGGGTAGAAAAGAAAAAAAAAAACAACAAAAAAAAACATTTTTTTAAAAATAATAATAATGAATAAATAAATAAAAATTAACAAAAAAAAGTAACGGGCACAACCGTAATTTTCGCAAACTAATGAGAACGAACTGTAATTTTCCGGAGCCATAAACGTAATTTTCGCAGTTTACCAGGCAAAACTGTAATTTTCGGTGAAAAAATAATAAATAAATAAATAACGGGCAAAAGCGTATATTTCACAAACTAATGGGCACGAACTGTAATTTCCCTCTGGCAAAAAAAGAACTGTAATTTCCCGGAGCCATAAATGTAATTTTCGCAGTTTAATGGGAAGATCTGTAATGTTCGCAAAAAAAAAAAATCACCTTCATCTTCTTCATGCGTAGCCGCCGAAACTCCTTGCCACCATTACCGGCGCGATGGAGTTCGTTCCCGGTGACGTTTTGGCCGGAAAAAAACATGGGTATGCCCCAAGTTTCAAAAGAACCACATAATCTTGATTTTTAAAATGAATCAACATGAAAAATCAAAGCTTTTCATCATTACAAAATTTTCGAAAATCACAAAACTTTGACCGTTCTTTCAAACGCAAGCCAGAAAACAAATGATCAATGTTCATCCATCATATCCGTAAATGGATTCCAAAAGAAGATCACATAAATATTTGTTAAAATCATAAGATTTTGTTCATAAAATTGTATAAGGGCCGAAACTGTTCTTCGAAATGTCCCCATAATTATTGGTTTCAACCAACTTAAAACCCAAATTTCTTTGTTTCTAAAATTAGAAAACCAAGAAAATAGAAACAAGCTTTGAAACCAAAAACATGAAATTACCAGACCAACATGAACAAACAAGCAAGGTAGAGAATAAAGCAAGACTTTTTTTTTATCAAAAGAATAAAGCAAGCCTTTGAAGCCATATGTTGGAGAAATCCTAAAAGTAAAACATACATACAGATTTTCTACCAATTACAGAATAAACAGCGGAAGACTTAAATCATAAATACGTTTCGCCATTGCTATTTGATACGAAGGAAGAAATCTACGAACAAGAAGTCTCTTCTTGAATCGCCTATTTCATATTTTATGAAGTTCAACTGTGATGGAGCATATAGTCAATCTAATGGTAATTCTGGAATTGGTATTGTCTACAGAAATCATGAAGGTCTACTTACTGATGCTTGGTGTCAAAAGGTTAAAGCATATTCAGCTTTTGAAGCAGAAGCGCTAGCTGTAAAACAAGTACTCTTGATGTCACGGGAATGCCCAGATGTTCCTGTTACTATTGAGACTGACTGCAAAATTCTTTTCTCAGCTTTGACTGCACGCTCTTTTGAGTCTTGCCCGTGGCAATTGCAAGGAATTATATCAGATATTTTAAATTTGCTGCTTTCTCGAAGTTTCATTTCATTTTCCCTCATTCCGCGGGAATGTAATGCTGCTGCCGACTTCTTGGCTACCTTGGCTTCAAGGGAGATGGGACTAACGGTCGGATTATTGAATCACCACCTCCTCTAGCCGCTATTCTTATTCGAGAAGCTGAAACTACACTATCTGATATGGATCAGATTCTTCTTCATGAAGAAAGAAATGGTGTTGGTTAATAGGAAAGCTTTATCTTAGTAGCTTTGTTATTTATTTAGTTTGTTTCTGTCATTTGCTTCTGTACTTTGTATTCATGTTGTTATTTGTAATTTGTAATTGTAATATGTATTCCTGTTGCTTATGTTCTCTGTATTATTCCTGAACATATTGTAAACTTTCTATTGCATATGAATGTAAATGATGATTTACTGGCCAAAAAAAATTACAGAATAAACATCGGAAAACTTAGATCATAAATAATGAATGAATGCATAAATCATAATGTACAGAGAATGTAAGAGACGATTAGCATGAAAGAAATAAAAGTAATAATAGATTAAAAGAGACAATATAATTACCAGCATTTCTTCGGAGCCACATAAATTTTACATACCTGGTTGGCGTCAACCATAAGGGAGAGAGGAAGTATTTACCGACGCTGTCACCAAGTGAAAACCCCAGGCAACAGCTTCCTTTGCTACTTCTTCTTCTTCTGATGGCATCTGCATCTAATATGCCTATCGGTTGCCTTGTTTTGTCTATATGGCTGTGGTTTCTTTTTTTTTTGTTACTAAATTTTTGGAAGGGGTTTGGGTTCAACCCAATTTAAAGGTAGGACACCTAGCCAGGGCTACACAGACCAAGTGAGAATAGAGTCAACTATTAACTCCTCCGCTAGTTCCCCTGGTTACAGAGATGTCTCGCAAAGTGGACAAAAAGGACAACTAATTACTTTAAGTTCAACCCTTCGCAACTGAACCCACGATCGATGGGTTATGATTGGTTTCTTTGCTGCCGAAATAGTGTTTGTTTGGCTCGACCATTAGATCTATAAAATAGAGTATGAAGTTTGATTGAATTTGTTTCCATATGTGGGAATCGATGCATCCATACCTATGTGAGAAACATAAAATTCATTAAAATCTATTAAAATCATACTCATTCTGGTCATTAAATACCCCAACAATGGTTTAGATGCCCAACAATATTCAATTGTCATAACCAAACATATACATCACAAATAATTCATTAAAATCATATTCATTCTAATCGGTACCATTTGCATTGAGTATATAAACAAACAAGGAGGAATAACATGACAATTTTAAGAAGGTAATATACGCATTTATGTATTTGTAAGATAATGGTTGAGTTCAGAAACTGAGCACGTGCTATATATAGGTATCCTCATTTTCCAACCACTTGACAAATTACAGTCTTCTTTGCTTGCATCAGCTTGTTAAAACTAAGAGCATGTAATTCAGCAGCACGCTTTTCTGTAGTTTCCATAGCTTCTAATAGTTCAAAGACACGTTCTAGACTTTCACCACCTCCATCATCCTAGAGCTTTTAAACTAAAAAAAGGAACCTTTCATTAATAAGTTGGCATACCATCCAAACACCAAAAAAATTAGAAAGGGATGCGAAGAATCATGCAAAGAAGTAACACACTCCCTCCGGTCCTAAATATAAGACTTAGTTGACTTTTTTGGAAAATCCTAAAAAAACAAAATAAGTCAATTATAAATTGATTTAGCTAATTTTTTTTCCTTAAATTAGTTTATTTAACCTATAAACTAATGTCTAATCTAAAAATGTATCCAAAATGTCATAATTTAATAATATATTTTGTAACCTTAACGTCTCCAAAAAAGACAAGTAGGTCTTGTATTTAGAACCGGAGGGAGTATCACTACAAAAAAAGAGGGCCTTATCGGCGTTTTAAAACCCTACGTTTCGGCGTTTTTTACCGGTGAAACAGCTCTACGGCGTTTTACACAATCGCCGATGATTTAATGTGGAAAAGTTTTTTTTCGGCGTTTTCTGACACGCCGTAGAGAACCTTGAAACGCCGCAAAGCAGGTTCCATATATTATTATAATATTCAAGCACACCGGCGTTTGTGAGACGCGCCGGTGTGCAAAAATAATAAAATATTCACGCGTACCGGCGTTTGCACCACAAGCTAGCAAACGCCGGTATGTTATTCGTTAAGGCAAAAGCATACCGGCGTTGAGCACAAACGCCGGAACGCGATAATAAAATATAATAAAACACACTGGCATTTACGTCCAACGCCGGTGTGCTTTATTATATTTTATTATCTTACCGGCGTGTGTTAAAACGCCGGAAAGCAAATAAAATTGATTAAAAAAAACGCGCCCCAATTTGAAATCAAATTGGGACGGAAATTTAATATTATGGATAGATAATAAATAAAAAATATTATCACACATTAAAAGAAAATAACAAGAATGATAATTTAGAGCATCTGAATAATTGATAAATAAAGTAAAAAGAGAGAGAATAACCATAGATCAAAATTGTATTATTTTGAATAATGAAATAAACTGTATTACAATGAATAATTAAATAACTGAACTGAAGCAAAAAAAAAATATAAACAAAGAAAAAGAGAATAACCAGAGACAAAGGAAGAAACGATGAAGAAGAAAGAAATAGTGAGAAGGCAGAACGAATGGGAAGATAAAGTGGGGGGAGTACCGCTATTTATAGGAGTATGGGAACACACCGGCGTTTCGGAACCACGCGCCGGTAAGTATAATAAAATAATGCATACCGGCGAAACGGCCGAAACGCCAGTATGTTATTTTATTATTTGTATGGATATCGGCGTTGTTGAAAACGCCGATATGCATATAAAAAAATAATTGTACATATCGGCGTTCCGCTAAACGCCACTATGTATATTAACTTATATAATATTGCACACCGGCGTTTCGTGGACACGCCGATATGCGATATTTTATGATTACTTTAATTAGAGGCGATTCCCAAAACGCCGGTAAGCCTAAACATCTAACGAAAAACTTTCTGGGCAGTGTTGGCTTTGGTAAACGCGTAAAGGTTAGGGGCAGTGGCTATAAATATGCATATATGTAGAATATGTGAGTCGTCATAATCTTTCTCAAATCTCTCCCTTATTTCATATTTTCTGTAGTTTTGTTGTGAAACACCTATATCAATAATATAATGGTGGATAAATCGTGGATCTCTTTACCTAGATCGTCACCGCAATACATGGTTGAATCAGTTTTTGGAGTTTGCTTTCTTGCGCGGTAGTGATGTTCGGGGTAAGATACGGTGTCCGTGTGAAAAGTGTAAGTTCGACAAATGGAAGACTCGAGAGGAGGTATTTGCCCATTGTATGAAGCATTTGGGCAGCATGAAGCAGGAGATGGCGGGGATGTAGTGGTCGATGGACCAGTCGCTGACTACTTACGCCTTGAGGTGGTTAGAGATTTCTTTGAGCTCATGACGGAAGGTGACAAACCGCTGTACCCAGGTATAAATAATGCATTAACCATTCTAACTGTTTAAGCGACTGAATAATTATAATTAATATATATGCGATGAAATACATATATTATATATGTACGTGGCATGACAATATATATACATGTGTTTGGGCAGGGAATGAAAGATACTCTAAACTGTCATTTCTGACCAAACTGTATAGTATAAAGTGTAAACATGGCGCCTCCGATGCGACTATGTCAGACGTGATTGAGCTGCTGTCAGACGCCTTCTACAATATTGGAGCCGAGCTACCGTCATCATTCTACGAAGCGAAGAAAACAATCTCAAAGATGGGGTTAGGGTACATAAAAATCGATGCATGCCTGTATGATTGTATGTTGTTTTGGGGCTCTGACGCTGCGTTAGATAAATGCAGACGATGTGGCACTGACCGATACAAGGTGGAGGGTGAGGGGCATAATAATAAGAAGAAGAGACGACGAGCAATTAAGAGCATGAGATATTTTCCACTCCGTCCAAGGCTCCAAAGACTATTCATGTCCCCGAAGATGGCTGAGCAAATGCGGTGGCACGCGACAGAAGCTAACCCATATGGCAAGATGAGGCATCCTCGAGATGGTGATGCATGGAAAGCTTTTGACGGCGAATTCCCCGATTTTGCCTCGGACCCAAGAAATGTCAGGCTAGGGCTCGCTTCTGATGGTTTTAACCCATTCGGCTCCTTCAACCAACATTACAGCGTTTGGCCAGTTGTGTTGATACCATATAACCTTCCCCCGTGGTTGTGCATGAAATCGACATCCTTCATTCTATCGACAATTGTTCCAGGGCCTACATCACCTGGAAACGATATCGATGTGTACCTTCAACCGCTGTTACAGGAGCTCAATGAGTTATGGAGCGATGGGGTCGAGACGTTTGACTCCGAATCTAAGACGTTGTTCAGATTGCGCGCCGGTGTGATGTGGACTGTGAGTGATTTTCCCGGACTCGGCATGTTATCTGGCTGGAATACTTATACAGCGATGGCATGTCCGTTCTGCAACCTGGACTGTGAGCCCCGTAGATTGCCGCACAGCAGGAAGTCGTGTTTCATGGGTCATCGACGGTTCCTTCCACCTGATCACCAATTCAGGCGGCAGAAGAGCAAATTCGACGGTACACGAGAACGCAGAGATCCCCCTCGACGGGTGTCTGGGTTTGAGATCTTTGACCAGATCTGTGATGTGCAATGTGAATTTGACAAGGACCCGCCGCTGCCGGATGAAGAGGTCCCTATCTCAAGCCGCGGTGGCAGGCAGCCTCGGCGAATGCCGCCGCCGGTGGCCCGTAGCACTGGCCCAGCACCTCAATGGAAAAAGAGAAGCATATTTTTTTGTCTGCCATACTGGAAGTACAACTTAATGCGCCACTGTTTGGACGTCATGCACATTGAAAAGAACGTCGGGGAGAATGTCTTATACACCATTCTGAATGAGCCAGGAAAGTCAAAGGATCATCTTGGAGCGAGGAAAGATCTAAAGGCCATGGGAATACGTCAAGATGCCTGGCCTGACGTGAACGATAAGTTTGCCCCGGCTCGGTTTGCTTTGACAAAAAAGAATAAGGAAGTGTTCCTGACCACGCTAAAAGGTATCAAGGTTCCTGACGGATATTCAAGTAATATCTCGCGTTGCGTTGACCTATCTTCGAGAGAGCCAAAGATTTCTGGGTTGAAAAGTCATGACTATCATGTTTTGCTACAGCAATTCCTTCCTCTAGCTGTAAAACACACCCTTCCCGAAGATGTTTCTATGGTTTTGGCCGAACTCAGTTTTATACTTAGGCAGTTGTGCGCAAAAGTGTTGGATAGGCAAGAGCTAGACGACCTGCAGACTAGAGTTGTTCTGATGCTATGTCGCATGGAGATGATATTTCCTCCATCATTTTTCACCTCACAGGTCCATCTCATTGTCCACCTTGTTGAAGAAGCAAAGATGGGTGGGCCGGTGCACTACCGTTGGATGTATCCCATAGAAAGGTACCTGGGGAAAATGAAGTCGTTCGTTAGGAATAGAGCCGCGTCAGAGGGCTGCATTGCTGAGTGTTACGTGGGGGACGAGGTAGTTGCATTTGTTGAAAGATATTATGGTCAGAACATTCGTAATGAGCGAATACCCCGAGTTGAAGATAACTCGAACTATGTCAATCCCATCTCTGACACGTTGTTTCCCCCATTGGAAAGCCAGTAGGAGCAGCGCACTTCCACCAGCTGAGTCCCGCCGAGATGTTGCAAGCACACAGACATGTCCTTACACGTTGCACTGCCGTGGACTCCTATCGCGAGTGCGTTTATATTTATTACATTACATTTTAATTAAATATATATTTACCGATAATTTGTGTTTTTAGGGATTATCAGAGATATGTCAAGTGGGAGAATCGAGGACGCTCGGGGATCACTGCAGCTGTGATTGATACAATGGTCCACCGGGGCTTCGCTGATTGGTTCACGAAAAGAATACGCAACGAACCAAATCCGCCACCATCACTAGTGAATCTAGCACATGGGCCTTTTGAGTATGCGCAGAGATACTCTGCCTACAACGTCAACGGCTTTCACTTCCGCACTGTTGCGCGCGATGGCTCTCGTCTAACGCAAAACTCTGGTGTGTTTGGTTCATTTGGAACAAGGAGTTATGTTAGTAGAGACGATCCTCAAGCGCGTTTAGGGGAGGTTCAATATTATGGGAAACTTGTTGATATACTTGTGCTCAACTACAACGGTGCATTTCCCGTTCCGCTATTCAAGTGCGATTGGGCAGACACTAGGGGAAAAAGAGGCAAGAAAGTTGACGTTCTCGGTATTACCTCCGTGAATTTCTCGAGACTCTTCCACACAGGGGCATTACCTGACGACGAGCCATACATCATTGCTGACGAAGCGCAGCAGGTTTATTATGTTCCTGATCCTAAAAACAAAGATTGGCAAATGGTGATTCAGGTAAAACCTCGCGATGTATACGACATGGGGGACGAGAATTTAGACGCGACAACTGAAACTGTTCAACTGGTTGCTCCTAATAATTCCGACTACCTAATGCCCGAAGGAGATGAACCGGTACCTTCTGTTAGAGACCGTGAAGATGGTGATGATGAATGAAACGATTGTTTTGTTGTTTGTAAGGAATGAAGCGAATGTATGTATATATAAATAAATATTCGCAGTTTTTATCGTATTTAGTTCAATTTTCTTGTAATATTTAGTTAGTAATATATAAATATTTAGTAATTAAATATTTAGTTCAATATAATTACATATAAAACGGTTGGCAATAATAAAATTCTATTTACAAAAATATAAAAATGTACAATGATTAAAATAAAAGTACAAAACAAAAGTACAATAAACAAAGTCCAATCAAATAAAAAAAAACTAATCTACACGATCCTCATCCTCATCCTCATCTTCATCCTCTGCAGAGCGTCGGCGTCGGCGACGAACACTTGATGAGGAGGCTTGACCGCGTTCCTCCCACCTCCGCTCCTGCGCACTAAAGAACTCCTCTTGTTGGCGCTTAAACTCCGCGCGCCAGTTAGCGACCTCTTTCTCATGCGCCTGCCGCCGGGCTTCATACTCGCGCGCCAGCCTATCCTCATCTGCCTTCACCCGGGCTTCACGCTCTGCGAGCTCCAGCTCGCGCGCCCGCAGCCTGTCCTCTTGCTGCCGCGCATGTTGAGTCGCCCCAGAGGATGCAGGTGAGTAGCCCTGGGTCCCGCGACTTCCGGAAGAAGTGAAGAGCTGAGTGGGTCTGGCTCCAAAGCCAAGACCTGGCACGCGTCCGGCAGGATCCGGAGTCCCAATCTCCGCGTGGATAGCAGCGACCTCGGCAAAGGGACTCGGGCTCACGCTCTCCCCCTCTTGAGAATCGGGGGTCGCCCTGGCTTCCACGGTCGCCTGTGCCTTCGCGACTTTCTTGATATGCTCGGCAGCCTTCTGGGAAACAGGTTTCCCATCCTTCCGGCTGCGCACCTGAACGATATAGTCGCGGTAGACGCCCTTCTTGACGCCCTTTTTCTTGGCCTCCTGCAACTGAAATATTTGAAACGTCAAAAAATAATCGTTATAATATATAGTTAATAATTAAAAATCAAAGACTAGTAGATATTAATATTACCATCTCGTCATAGCCGACAATCATGGGTCTGCTCCCAGTCGTATGAGAAACCTGTTGCTGTGCCCGCGCCTTCTTGCCCCGCTCTGACCTCGCCTGACCCAGGTCGGACATCCTCCAGCCGATGTACCGCCTCCACTGTTCAGGGTCGACTCCGTCGAGCACCATATTCTCCACCTCCTCCCTAGACCTCGCCCCCCCTCGGCCCTATCTTTGTACAATTTGAGTCTCTCGTCCTTCCAAGAATCCCCGATCATAGATATCGTGAATTTCTTTAGCTTCCCGCTGTCGGGGATCCACCACTTCCTCTGCAATAGGAAATTTTGACAATTAATAACAGTAACACTAAATAAATATATTATTTCACGTAATTATAAAATTTGGAAATTCAAATTACCTTCATAATATCCCAGGCCTCTTCTTTCCGCGACCTAGGAACTTTCCTCCAGTCGATCGGGTCGATTGGGAAGCGCCGGAAATCCTTACCGAGCAGGCGGCAGTAGCGGTGATATAGGACACCGGCATCCTTGGTTGGCTGCCCAGTCTCCTCGAAATATGGCAGCTCAACCCTCTCATTCGCCGGAAGCGAATGCACCTGCTTCTGGTCCAGCCTCTTGTTGGTGACAACGCCATTGATATCTGTAAGGAAAAAACACATCTACATGCATTAAATCAATATATCAAATTAATTACATACCTCTGACGTTTACCACATATCCACTCCCAGAAGTGGACCTCCTCCCTCTCTTGAGTTCAATAAGAACCTGCGGCACAGGCATATCATCGTCCTCCTCGCCGGCGCCACCGGCGCCGCCACCACCACCGTCACCGTCGCTACTGGAGCTCGAGCTCCCCTCCTTCTCCTGCCTCTCCTCCCTCTCCTGCCTCTCCTGCCTCTCCTCCTCATTCAAAAACTGGTTCATTTCCTCGTAGCTGATATTGACGTCACTCCCCAAGTCTTCCCAGAGCTCGTCCTGCGTCACTCCTGGGTCCCCACCAAAGCCGAAAGGACTCCACGGTACGGTGATTAGAGGGGAACTGACGTACTGCAACACCGACTGGGGAATAGGTTCCTGCTCTTTCTCTTTCCGAAGAGCTTCTATACGCCTGGCTTCTTCCTCGTTGCGCAGTCGCTGCTGCTCTTCCTCGTCTATGGGATCTTTACCGCTACGCCGAGACATATATATAGGAGAAACACAATATATAAACCGCAACTGGCAGACAGAGATTCGGTGGGCCCCTCTGTCGCTTTTTAGAAACGCCCAAATGCAATCCGTCGGTGGTATATATAGACACAAACTTTCCGGCGTTTCTGGGGGTGCTTAGCGGCGTTTCCAAGGGTGCGCCGAAGAATAATACTATTTTATTACACATCGGCGTTTTACAGAAACACCGATGTGTATATTCATTTAATTTCATTAAATGAAAACGCACATCGGCGTTTTCCAGAAACGCCGATGTGTATATTAATTTAATTTAATTAAATGAAAATGCACATCGGCGTTTGGGGGAAACGCCGATGTGCATTTTTATTATAAAAAAAAGAAATAAAATGCATATCGGCGCAAACCCCAAACGCCGATATGCATTTATTTGAAATTAAAAAAAAATAAAATGCCGCGCTGCTTTAAAAAATATTAAAATATACATACCGGCGTTTGGGCCTCCCCAAATGCCGGTATGTAAACGCCATAAAAAAGGCGGGAAAAGCGCGCCAAAATTTGGCGGCGTTTTCCATGGGCGCTTTTGCCAAACGCCGGAAAGTATGCTGTTTCCGGCGATTTTGTAGGAAACGCCGGAACGCATGCGCCGGAAAGTAGCGCTTTTTTTGTAGTGTATATTTCAATATTTAAGCACATTCATAGACGTGTGCTGCCAAAATTTTAGCTTCTTTCTCCAATTTCAACATTTCCTCACATAGCTTATGATAGCCTGCAATGCATACATGTTAGAGGCAATTTCAACATTTCCTCACATAGCTTATGATAGCCTGCAATGCATACATGTTAGAGGCTTTAATTTCTCGAGAAAGGTGATAAATATCACATGAAGTTAACTATTCTTTCCTTAACTATAATTACTTTGACTATTGGGAAATATCATATATTGAAATTAAAAATTTAATTAATTAATTAATTAATTAAGTGTGATGATACGACGGAGGATGATAAGTGAAAAAGTCAAAAAATTACGGTCATTTTTGCCCTAGTTTTGAAATTCGATGACCAGTTTTACTCCAAAAAATTTTACATGGCCATTTTTGCATTTTCCTAACAATCACATTGTCATTTTTGCACTTTAGCCCATTTAATTTCATATGTATTGGATGGGAACCACATACAACACCCCCTTCTTTGACCAGAGAACTTGTAATATATTAAGAGTTAGATTATTAAATCTATTAAGATTAACACAACTAAATTCAAGTAATTGTTGAAATCATATTTAGGATTATTCAATAAACAATCGAATAATGAGATACCCCAATTTGCAATGAAAATCACATTGACAATCAAATCAATAATAAAAACTCAATAATAAATCCAATTGACAATGTAAGGGTTTTAATGTAAAAACAACAAATTCATTAAAACACAAAAGTTATCCAAACATCAATTAAATACAAAAAATAAATGATTTTTAATTTAATCTAACCAGACTTATCTCAGAAAGTGAATTGGTGTGAATTTGGAGTTTATGAGTGCAATCCACATGGGTCTTATTGGGTAGGTGAGTGGAAAGTGAATGAATGGTTTGATATACTGGAGAGTGAAGGATGTGTTTGTTGGGCGAAGGTGGGGTGAATGAGTGAATTAACTTCCCAATTTCAGCGTGGGCTCTCCTCCCTTTTTTCAGCTATCTCTTCTTTTATAGACAAAAGGGATATATCCTTAAGCTCCCTAACATATTAAATCTTAATCATTGAATGATGATTTGATTTTCAAAATTAGTTCTGCAACATTATATAAGGTGTGCTTTATTTAGATATAAAAAATATTAATTTAATCACACAATATGTAAAAAAAAGATATATTCAGTTTTTATATTCAAATATCTCAAAACTCCATATATAACTGCATGCATTCATAATGCACTGCTGACTGCAAACACAAATTAGAATTTGTCTCAAGCCAAATAATATGGCCGTTCAACTATCTTGGCAACTCTACCTGAACTAAAAAAATAAAAATTGATGTAAACTCAAATAAGGAAATATATCGTAACTTAAATTTATGAGTAAATTTAGAAAAAAGGTTGACAAGTTAAGAGAAAAGGGATTAATAATTAGATTGAAAACATTACTGAGGTCATTTATCTATATGACTTACAATAATTTTTTTTCAGTTGTTCTAACAAATTATTTTCTTTAAAAGATCATTTTAAAGAATATGGAATCTAAGATAACAATAATATCTAAACTCTCTCTCTCTCTCTCTCTTTTTAAAAGAAATATTTATTTGAGAATTAGTTCTCTATTTTATTCAAACAAAATCTATAAGTGCACGTAATACGGATTTAAATTTGGTTTATCTATATTTTTTTTTTCTAAAAAGTGATACCTAAACTTTTCTTGGTGAGCCGAGTCTCCATTCAGGATTTCTTTTCCTTTCCCAAGAAAGTGTTGGGTTTTGAAATTTTGAAATTGGGATCCACGTTTGATATCAAAATCAAGTATCAGGCTTCCTTGATTATATTTGACATCAAAATTTTCATTTTTAATTTTCTGGGTGTTCACGCATGAAAGTTTCAATTTCAACCTCAATGCAAGTGGCATGGAATGAGATCTTTTCTCAATCCTTTACTCCATCTAGGGGTTTAGGGGTTTAGCGTAAGGAGTTCCTCTTAGCCCATATCTCTTTGTGTTGTCAATGGAAAAGTTGGGTCAAATCATCCATTATGAGGTGAATGAAGGTAGTTGGTATTTGATGAGCCTTAGCCAAAGAGGGCCTAAAATAACACACCGGTTCTTCGCTGATGACTTGGTTTTATTTTGTAAGGCTTTCCAAAATCAAATGGAAGAAATGAGAGTGGTGATGGAATTCTTTTGTGACATTCAACCCTAGCTAAGAGTTGCCTTCACGAGCCCCCAAAGAGAGCCTAGTTCGAAAAGATATGTTTTTGTGTACTTTGAGCTGTTTTATAACCTAATTTTGAACTGAATTTTCGTTGGAATTTTCTATCACTGCTTTGGCTATAGCCAAAGGAATTCGGTTTATTTTCTTGGCTGTAGCTAGATGCTTTGTTACTTGTGTTGGCTGTAGCCAACTGTTTTACCTAAAATTCTTGGGTGTAGCCACTTTCTTCTGTAGCTTTCTTTAACTTCTTTTCCATTTCTTACACCTCAAATTTTCTCCAAATGTAACTTAGATGTGGCCCATTTGTTTATCTTCAACAACCTACATAATAAAATCTATACCAATCCAAAGTTGACAAGCAGATGGCCAAATATTCACATTTAAATCAATTCTATGATTTTAATCCAATGTCAACTTGACACATTTTGTTCAGTTAAAAAAAATCAGTTCAAAAAAAAACTTAGGCACATTTTCCTATGATATGTACTTCCAAAAAAGTATGAATTCATTTAAAATATGTAGGAAGTATAGGAAAATGTGCTAAAATGGTATGAATTTCATGAGGTTAACATAGTGCTTATTAAATCAATGTTAATTGCCATTTCTTCCTACAAAATGCAGACACGTTTTGTTGCCGAAAGGCATTTTGCTACAAATTGAAAGACTGTGCATGATTTTCTTTGGAACCCAAACCAAGTGACAGAAAATGCATTTGATCTCATGGGAGATCATTAAAAAGTGCTAGCAGGAAGGAGGACTGGGCATAAAGGATCTCCATTATCAAAATGTAGCTTTCATCATGAAGTTCTGTTGGGGATTAATTACAAAACCTCATGCACTCTGGGTGAGATGTTTGCGCTAGAAGTATGAATGTGGAATCGAAGCATTACCAAAGATTTAAAAGAAGAAGAACCAATCAGCTGTTTGGCAAGCAATTTCTTTAGTTTGGGACATTTTTAAAAAGCAGATTGGGAAGTGAGTTGGTGATGGGTCAAAAGCATGAGAAGTTGTTTGAACTATGTTGATCAGAATAGGCGTCAATTAGACCCTAATGCAATGGTAGACTCCTTTGTAACTGGCTCAGGAATATGGGACCTCAACAAGTGGCATTGCTTTCTCCCTAGTTGGATTATTGGTAAAATCCAGCAGATGTAGCCACCTAATAGAAATAAGATGGACAAATTCCAATGGAGGCCAGCAAGGGATGGCAACTTCATTGTTCATTCAGCCTATGAAATGATAATGGTTCTACTGATGATGTGACAAACTATCTTTGGAAGAAATTATGGAAGTGGGATATCATAGAAAAGAACAAGTACTTTCTTTGGCAAGTTCTCCATGAAAGAATTCTTACCAACTCCCTAAGAGCTCAAAGACTTCCCTGAAATTTTGTAATAAATCACAATCAGGTATGGCTTTTGGTCTTCAATACAACATATTGGATCATATGGAAAATCGATGCAATAGAGTGTTTGAACAAGCAAGTGATGCATCATCTACTCTTATCAATAGAGTTATTTTCAGTATGTATGAGAAGGTGGAGAATGATGGGTATCAGCACAAAATCTTTAACACATTGCCTTGTGGAGAGAATAATGGACACTGCCACCACAAGGTTTTGTCAGATTAGATGTAAATGGTTCTGTAATAAACCACAATCAGGCAGCCGAAGGAGGATTTATTCGTGACAGTAATGCCACGTAGCTGGTAGGCTTACAACAGACATTCGGGTATGGACGATCTACTGTAGCAGGAATTCAAGCAATCCGAACAGGACTTCAAGTAGCCAGGATGCTAAAACTCAATGGAATCAAACTATTCTCAGACTCATGGGAGTTATTAATCTCATCAAATCAGAAGTTGATATAGCTCATCCAATGAATGGAATCATTCAAGACACTAGGTTGTTAATATCACTTGATTGGGATTTGGAGATCATTCAAAATCGCAGGGCAACACTGGTTGTTGCAGACAGACTAGCTAAAATGGTGCTTAGCACTGATGGAGAATTAAATATCTTGTCTTCACCACCTGGTGATTGCTTGATGTTGTTGAACAATGATTTTCTGGTGGCATCGATGCTCTCCAACCCTATGCCTAGAAACTGATTGTGATCAGTGTGTAGCTAACAAGAAGTAGCTTGCCTTGTCACATAAAAAACAATAAAAGTTTCAATTTGTTATGAATATAAACATGAGAAGAGAAGATAAGAGAGACAAGAAGAGAGTGAGAGAATATCTTATTCCAATAGGTCGGTCATATACAATGGTGAGCCCCCTATTTATAAAGGACAACATTAGGGTTACATTATGCATCAATATGGAATAGCCCAAACACAAGGAGGAATATAGGGACATCCACAATTAGAGGGATTTCATAACACAATTTTAATTGTAAAGTTTCTGTTAAGAATGCAAATGATGATTTGCTAAAAAAATAGAAGATTTGGCGAAAATTATGGAGGGATTAATTTAAAATATCATAATATATCTTTTTATTCATTTTAAGGGTTATTATAGTTGTAAACACCCTATTTTGTCCGGGCCCCACAAGATAATTAAAAAAAACAATAAAATAAAAAATTAAAAAAAATATTGTCATTGTGTCCTAGAATATGATTTTATTAAAAGAATAATAAAAAATGAAAAAATGAAAAAAAAGATAAAAAAAATGAAAGAAAACATATAAATTTGAAGTTGGTCATGGAGACATGCATTAGACATCTTTTAGAAATTTGGGGGCAACAACAAGGAATATTTTCAAAATGTTGTAAATGCCTTGGATTGAATAGGTAATTAAAATATTTGAATATTGCTTGATTCCTTTTGATTACCACATATTGGAATCGAAAGTGAAATAAGAAGACTTTTTGTTGATCTTTAGTTTGCTCCCATGGCCATAAACATAATAAAGCCCATTTACAAAGGATTTGCCAATTTTGCTCCATGGACATTATCCTCTCTAGAAATGGAAGCCTTCACTTTTGAACTTAAATAGAAAAAATTCACATATTGTCTCACACATAAAGCCATGTCTAATCAGATCAAAACAAAAAGGGAATTAACATGTAAACATTTGAATATGATTCCTTGTGGATAGCTGAATTAAAATTGGAATGGAAGGAATAAGTTTGATTTTGCTCCATGGGCTGCCTTGTTGGCTGAATTAAAATAGGCATGATTTATACATTTTTCTAACGTGTCTAATTGTTTGAAGGCGTGCTAATTAATTAAGGTAAAAAATATATGATTGATGTGTGAATTGCAACGGCCAAATAATCTTTCAAATTGCAACGGCCAACTAATTGTTAAAAGGGAATGTCTTGTTATATAACGTTCAAATTATGGGCTGAATGTTTGCTGCAATGAAAAAAAAATATATTCTCCACATTTAGACATACAAATCCCTTCATGATAAAAAAAAAGACATACAAATCCCTATATAATGAGGTTTCATCACACACATTTAGAGGGGGCTAATTAGAGAGAACATTAGCTTAAAGAGAGAGCATTTTTTGAGATAGATCATTTAGGTGATCACTTTTTGGGGAGAGCATTAGCTTGAGAGGAGCATTTTTGAGAGAGCCCACTTTAGAGAACAACTTTAGGGGGAATTTTGAGGGGAGCTCATTTTAGAGAATATTTTTTAGATGATCATTTTTCATAGCTAGGTTTCATTTTTGGTGAGAGTCGTTTTATTATTTAGAGAAAGAGAGTCCTATATAGAGAGCCTTACAAAAAAGAGAGTCTTACAAAATAAATCATAAACCTTACTCAAGTGCACCATACTCCCCTCTCTCTTTGATTTTCATCTCATTGTTCATCAACCTACATAAGTTCTTTAAGAACACAAGCAACCACCATACACACATCATATCAATTTATATTTATCATAAGTCATGAATGTTAATCACATGTGATGACACACACTTGCATGCATCTAAAGGTATGAATTCTTCCTATCTCCTTTTTCTACCATGAACATGTTTTGATATTTGATTATTGCTTGGTAGATTATTGTTAATAATTTCTTTTTTCTAAAATAAATTAAACTCAAATAAAAGTGAAACATTTGTTAAAAAATAAATAAGTTGTTTTCCAAATGGTGGTCATGTTGTGTGAAGGTTTATAACAACCTCCTCAATCATGATTGATTATTCTTCCGTGAGAGATATTAAATCTCCACAGGAAGTTTAATCCAGTGCTTTTTTTATAAAAATATATTTTCTAATAAACTAGGTGTTTTTTTTTGAATAAAAAACACAAACCAAATATAAAACTTTATTTCAAAAATCAAATAATCATTTTCCTAAAAAAACACCAACCAAGTGACACACATTTCTACCCATTCGAACTACGTGGACTTTGATCCCTTAAGGGTACGTAGGCCCTAGGATTTATCCTAGTCAAGTCCAATCATATAAAAATTATTTTTTTTCCTTTTCATTTTTATTTTTATTTGTATATTATTGGTATTATTTGGTGATTTAAATAAAATGAAATTAAGGCCATATTTATTTTTAAATAATTAGCTTAGGGTAACCGTTTTTATAGACGGGTGCTGTGGGGTGCCTAACACCTTCCCCACGCACAATCGACTCCCGAACCCAATTTGATTTTTAAAGAATATTATTATTTTAAAAGGATTTCCAAAATATCATTTTAGAAATTTTGGTGGCGGCTCCATTGTTTCCAATTTTAAAATGAATTGTTTTTTTTTCGGGCGCTACAATAGTCATTATGTTTTATAAGTATTTTAAAAATAAAGTTAATTTAAGTAATCCCTTAAACTGTTTTTGCATAGCAAACTGAATTTTAAAAATTGTATCATCAGAATCTCAATCCCTCAAAAACCATTCCTTCTGACCAAACGGTCTCTAAATCTTTAAGATTCTTTTTTGGGCGAAGGCCAAAAAATGATACATAATTATTGACCAAGGAACAGAAATAGTACATAACTATTTCGAGGTACAAAAATGATACCCAACTTTTCCATGTGATCAAAAATGATATTTTCACTAATATGACAATAATATTAGACATGAAATGTCCAAAATGCCCTTATAATTAAATAAACTTTTACCGGCCGACGATTAATTTAGGGCGAAGACCCAAAAATGATACATAACTATTGGCCAAGGAACAAAAATGATACATAACTATTGCAAGGTACACCAATGGTACCCAACTTTTAACATGTGATCAAAAATGATATTTTCACTAATATGACAATAAGATTACACATGAAAAGTCCAAAATGCGCTTATAAATTAAATAAATTTTCTTCTTCACCCTCTCCTTCCTTAGCTTCTTTCTTCTGTTGGCGTTTGCTCCAAAATCTTCAAATAATTCAATGGATATCTTCTAGCTCCTCTCCGATGCTAACATATCCAGTCATCAACAGTACCTACAAAAATGAAAACACAGTTCGAGTCGCGTCCTCAAGGACACTGTCCTTACGAGCTATTCCGCGACTACCGGCAAAAGAAGTCATGGTGCTCCCCAGGATTAAACGAACCCTTCCTGTAACATATACAGGGAAACAGAACTATAGAAGATAATTTACTTGATAAGGCATATACTATTCAAGAGGAGAAGGGAAAATGCTTCTTCACTCTAGCACCATATAATATGAACACTTTATATAGGTCTCACAAAGCTGAATTTCAAAAGTCTCAAGCATCACCATGTATGATCAGTTTTATTCAACATAAAGAACCATTAAAAAATGTTTAATGGAAATGACGTTGAGCATTTGAAGACAATTGAAGACAATAATAATATAGCTTTTAAACCTATTAAATTGTAGTAAAGAATCAGTTTATATAAACTTAAATGCCCATAGTATTTATCCATGATAAAAGCTATTAAAGTCTCATAAGAATGCCTTTTATGAAATTCAAAACTGTACACTAAAATGGCATATTTGAATAAGCTCAATCAATTTATAAATTTGCAAAATGCCTACAATATATAAAGTGTTCAATCCGCATTTAACTTGCATAAAAAGAGTGAAGAATATTAGCCGGATTTTCACCTAGTGGTCTTTTCTTATGCAAGTTCTTTCCTCCTCTTGACTCATATAGTAATCCAAACTCACTTATAATTTGGACTACATAATCCCAAACAATTTGAGACTTGTTCCAATGACACACCCACTCAATATTTCCAACAATCCCCCACATGTGTCATAAGGAACGCCTTAACTAAGTACACATGAGTATAATCATTGTATCTAGTGGTCCTCGGGACTATGAACTAGACCTAGACCAATAATACTTGGTACACAGAGAAGTGAGTGGTCCTATGGACTATGAACCCACAACTCTTGGCGTATACCAGAGGTATTATGAGCCAGATTATACCCCCACATTTCCGATGTTAACGCGTTTTTGCCCGTTAAGACGGCCATGAGCGTGCCTGGTGCATAACGAATGCTCTAGAGATTTCGCCACGATCTCATAGGAGCGGCCTCACTCCGACATTCGTAGAGGTGATTTCATTAAATGTGCCTGCAATGAACACATCATCCCGTAGGATTATGAAATCATTAAGAATTTATACTCAGCCTCACAAAAAAAATGCAATCTAACACTTTCCGGGTCATAGGAATGGACTAGCAAATTGTTCAACAAGTGCTAGCAGAACTGACGCACGACTTGTTCTTACCCATTGAACCTCCTTCATGGGATCACCAATCACAGAGGTTGGGTTGCCATCGCTTGTCAATTTCAGGTTGGCTTTAGTCACATTCCCCTCGACTAATCATAACTTCCCGAGGATTTTGTTAACGGTACCGATAGGTCAACTTTTGACCCCACAAAATCAATTGAGATATCTCCACAATTTTCAAGCATGCTTATTTATAATTATATCTCAAAAGATTTTCACATATACCATTATTTTCCTTTATAATGGTTATTGCCTTTTAGAAATCACACAATTCATCAATTCATCAACATTAAATGTTGGCTTATCACCAATTTATTTGCTTTCTTTATAGCAATTTGGTCTCAATTTTAAAAAGGCAATATATAATTTATGCCCCCACAGTTCCAAATATCTCATGTATTTAGAAACTTGGCATATAATACATCAACACTATATGTTGGATTTAGTCCAAAATACTTTATTTGGAAACTAGTGGATTTTCTCATTTAACATCTGTGTATCTCATTATATACAACAGGAATCCACTGTACACCATATCATTTATGGTATCCCTTAAATATTTTACCCTCCTCATGAGAGTTTTCTACATGCTCAATTTTTATATAGCATAAGCTATATTTCATGGATTCATCAAATCCATTATTACAACAAACTCTCACAAATTTGTAAATACCCAAATTGAGTAGTAAAACACTTCAAACAAAGTGTTTATCAAAAACAATAATTGAGCATATGGTATCCTAAATGTAAGGCACCCCCACACTTTGAAATATCTCTAAGTCACATCATTGTTATTTCTAACAATGGTTATTGTCATTTGACAATCACAATTCATCGACAACAAATGTCGGATATTCTCCAATATTTTTACTAAGAAGTTTGTAACAACTTTAGTTTCAAACATATTTCAAAGTACATCACATTTAGGCATACATAGTACTAAATATAGTTTATATTTAGTAATTAGGAAATTACAATTTATCGCATGATATGTGTTAAATATAATTCCACAGGAAAATAAACTATTAATCCAAAGATTACATTGAGATTATATTTAAACACTATCACAGTCACAGAAAATAATAATAATTATATTGTCTTCTTAACAAGCAACCAATGTTTTTCATTCACATTTAATAATTTTGACTTTATTTCTGCTCAAACAAAGTCATTCAAAACACCTCATAAAAATGAGTTATATGAAATGAGTCTTTACCACTTATAGACACATGAATATATTTTAAACTATCATACAATTCAAAATTTAAATAGTACAACAGTATAACACCTTATATATCATAAATCATAAAGCTTTCACAATGCCATATGATTTTACACATCACTGGTACTAATAATTGATAACAGAAATTCATTATAATACCAATCCATTTATTTGATGTATACACTGTTCAGACACTGCAAAAATTTTCATTAACTTCAATCTTCACTTATACGCAATTCTCTGCTATTGTGAAGAAAAAAAACTGATTTGGAAATATTCAACCGTTTTCAACAATTCACAAGCCTTAAAAGTTAAAACCAATAAAATTATTGCAAATCAGATATAACGTTTTCACACTATATATAAATGTCCATTATGATTTGATAATGACATATTATTTTACTCTAGGCATAAAATAATTTCCTTTTTCAAACTTTCATTTTCTCGTCTATGATGGTGTGTCATATAGTTTTGCTTTAACCAGTGTAGTTTTCTATAAATTTAAATAACCACATAGTCAAGCAAATTTATTACATATATCTATAGAGATCCACAATACAAACCTGACAACATCCCTGACATTATACTCATTTACTACTATAATTAAGCCCAAATTTGAATGTGAAATTACCAACGTCAGATGACTAAGTTACTGACAAACATCGCAATTTCTCATCTATATGTAAATCTCCTGATTTTAATTCCAAAACCAAAATTCAACTTTTATCTCTCAAAAGTTTTAAAAACAATATAATCAATTTGATTTAGTGTATATCAAACAGATCAATCATGGCTTCTCACATGTCCTAAATTGTGCATTTCAAACAATAAATAACATTTTCCAGAATTTAATCAAGCAATGAGTAAAGGCCAAGGGGTTTACCATACTTATGCTTCCAGCATGCTTTTGTGGCCAGAAATCAATGTTCCTTTTTGTGTATTCACCCGCTAACAGTTTCATGCTATTGTGGTGTTGATGCACATTTTGTCCAAATTCAAGCAGTCATTTAGAGGCATTAAACAAGTCCGGTTAATGGGTAAATTTGACATTATGCATTATCAAACACAATAGCCTTCATATGTATAAGCACATGACTCATGCTTTACAATATAACAATGGATCGGACTCAACACCTCAACACAGACTTACATTGGGTTCACATACCTCACTAGGTAGCGATACCCAGATATCACTTTTGAGTAAAAACTCAAATTTCATATCATCTCTAGCATCAACATAGAGGTTTTACACATGGTTCGTCAATTCCACATAGGATGAGTAGCCTACAAAAATCTCAAAATGTTGTCCATAGTGACAAAAAATGTAAGACTCAATTCTTACATCAAATCATCTCTAGTCATTAAAAATGTCAGAGGTTTACACATTTTCATCTCAATCCACACAGGAATGAGGAGTAATTTTTTTTCTGGAGAAACAAACAAAATCTAAGCCTTAATTCTTAGATAAGATCATCTCTAACTCTTTAGAGGATTGTGCTTCTTCGTCTCAAATCTGCCATAGAGACTAGAAGTACTTTTCTTTCTCCAATTTCATTATTATATCTCAAAAATGTCCTGGACATAGACAAAAATAGAGATATGAGTTCAATTATATAATTCCTACACAATAGGAAAATATAAAAGTAACACAACTAAATATAAACAAAGTTTAGAGGCCTCCTGATTCAGTGAATCTTCCTCTAAATAACGCCATAGCAATTTATGCCGGATATAGCTCGTAAGATTGTTGGCGTTTGCTCCAAAATCTTCAAATAATTCAATGGATATCTTCTAGCTCCTCTCCGATGCTAACATATCCAGTCATCAACAGTACCTACAAAAATGAAAACACAGTTCGAGTCGCGTCCTCAAGGACACTGTCCTTACGAGCTATTCCGCGACTACCGGCAAAAGAAGTCATGGTGCTCCCCAGGATTAAACGAACCCTTCCTGTAACATATACAGGGAAACAGAACTATAGAAGATAATTTACTTGATAAGGCATATACTATTCAAGAGGAGAAAGGAAAATGCTTCTTCACTCTAGCACCATATAATATGAACACTTTATATAGGTCTCACAAAGCTGAATTTCAAAAGTCTCAAGCATCACCATGTATGATCAGTTTTATTCAACATAAAGAACCATTAAAAAATGTTTAATGGAAATGACGTTGAGCATTTGAAGACAATTGAAGACAATAATAATATAGCTTTTAAACCTATTAAATTGTAGTAAAGAATCAGTTTATATAAACTTAAATGCCCATAGTATTTATCCATGATAAAAGCTATTAAAGTCTCATAAGAATGCCTTTTATGAAATTCAAAACTGTACACTAAAATGGCATATTTGAATAAGCTCAATCAATTTATAAATTTGCAAAATGCCTACAATATATAAAGTGTTCAATCCGCATTTAACTTGCATAAAAAGAGTGAAGAATATTAGCCGGATTTTCACCTAGTGGTCTTTTCTTATGCAAGTTCTTTCCTCCTCTTGACTCATATAGTAATCCAAACTCACTTATAATTTGGACTACATAATCCCAAACAATTTGAGACTTGTTCCTATGACACACCCACTCAATATTTCCAACATCTTCTACCAACATGAAAACAGAGAAGTTAATCACCCACACTTACACATCTTAAAGCACATCATTTCATTTCATTTTGCTACCCGCACCGCTCTTTTTCTCTCATTTAACTTCTCCGTTTTTATGTTTTTGCAGCCTGATCGCCCTAACGAGTTGCTGAGAGTTGAAGCCGCCTGTGGACGAGTTATTTATTGAAGGAAGTGTTGGTAGAAAAAAGAAGCTAAGAAATGAGAGGGTGATGAAGAAAATTTATTTAATTTATAAGCGCATTTTGGACTTTTCATGTGTAATCTTATTGTCATATTAGTGAAAATATCATTTTTGATCCCATGTTAAAAGTTGGGTACCATTGGTGTACCTTGCAATAGTTATGTATAATTTTTGTTCCTTAGCCAATAGTTATGTATCATTTTTGGGCCTTCGCCCTAAAATAATCGCCGGCCGGTAAAAGTTTATTTAATTATAAGGGCATTTTGGACATTTCATATCTAATATTATTGTAATATTAGTGACAATATCATTTTTGATCACATGGAAAAGTTGGGTATCATTTTTGTACCTCAAAATAGTTATGTACTAATTCTGTTCCTTGGCCAATAGTTATGTATCATTTTTAGGCCTTCGCCCTTCTTTTTTATATAACCTCCCAATGAATGATTTGTGAGAGTTTATCACCTCTTTACTCCTTTGTAACCATAACTATAGACTTTAATGAGTAGAGGCTTATAAGAGACAAACCATTAGACATTTATAACAAGAATTACATGTGAATAAAAATATACAATTTCACCGAAGTCTACAAAGAAAAAGAAGAATCTTCAAGAATTCAAGAATTTTCAAGGCTAGTAGGCTTTGATTATTACAAGAATTTTCAATAATATGTTTGGGATGGAGGCTGGAAAGAGTGAAGAAGGGAGTGATGGTAAGTCGTCGGAGTAGTTGGGAGAGGGAAAACAGGAGGTGATACCTAAATGAGGTTTAAATGTCTCTTTTAAGTATAAGTTGTTGCAAGTGGAGGGATCAAGTTTCTCAATTGATTCTCGTGGTTGTGATGTATTTGAAAATGAATGGCTTGAATATCTAGATAGCTTGAAAGTTTCTTTGTTGGGAAATCTTTAGATGGGGAAAATTCTGGTGGAATGAGTGAAGAGGAAGAGGAGGATTCTTTGCCTACTCTGACATTTTCTAGGGAGCAATATGCAAGATGGTGTGCTCCTTGACGAAAGTCTTTGATTGTTAGATTGTTGGGGAGTCTATATCTTTGTGGAATATGCAATTCAGGCTTCTTAGGCATTGGAAGACGAATGAGAGATTCATGTTACGGATATAATGATCTCCAATAAAACAAGGAGGGCGAATTATATTACTTCCCTTTTGAGGAAATTCTAGTACTCTACCATATGATCTTTACTTCTCAAATTCGTTGGAGTTTAATGGGAGAAGACCCGCTTTGATACCAAATGAAAGTGGCAAAATGCACAAGAGGGAAGGAGATTGAGGTTGTTCATAGGAATGAGGAGTATAAAGTTATATGGAAGTTGGATAAGAGTGATATTTATTCTGTGAAATCTGCTTACAACTCTATTGCCATAAATATAATGGTCAGGACAGAAGGAGTTGACAATCTATTTGGAAGATTAATATTCCCAAAGATGTAAATTTCATATGTGGGTTTCTTTTCATGGTAGGTTGCTCATGAATGAGACATTATATGATCGTCACTTTTGTCCTGATGGTGTTTGTGGGATGTGTAAAACCAATATTGAGAACTTGGGCTACATATTTCAAAATTCTGTTAAGGCTCTTGAATTTTGGCTCAAGCTGGGGGTTTCTATTCCTGATTTAGACTTTTGATAGAATGATTTGCAGACGTGGTTGGAGAGTGCAAACTTTGAGAGGTTAGAGACGAGAGAAAAATGATATTCTCATTGATAGTTGTCACAATATACAAGTGTTTTTACATATAGGCTAAGAGAAGAAACAAACTACTAATGACTAATTAATGCTCATAAAGCTTAATGATACAGAGAATAATAATATAAGAATTACAGGATATTCCCACACTCCCCCTCAAGTTGGATCATATATGTTGATCATGTCCAACTTGCTTATACAACTTTCATATGCAGGTTTGAGCAATGCCTTTGTCAGCACATTTGCAGCTTGAAGGTTTGTTGGTAGATAGGTCAAACATATGGTTCCTTTTTCAACCTTTTCTTTGATAAAATGTCTGTCTATCTCCACATGCTTTGATCTTTCATGCTGAACGGGATTTAAGGCTATGCTTATAGCTGCCTTATTGTCACAACAGAGTTTAAGTGACAATTCCACTTTGACTCGTATCTCCGAGAGGACACGTTTCAGCCATAATTCCTCCATTATTCCTTGAGCCAACGCCCTTAATTCAGCTTCGGCACTACTTTTGGATACAACTCTTTGTTTCTGACTCTTCCAAGTTACTAGATTCCCCCATATAAAGGAGCAATAACCAGAGGTAGATCTTCGGTCAGGATGTGTTGCTCCCCAACTCGCATCCGTGTAAACTTCAATCGTTCTTTTTTCTTGTTTCCGGAAGAACAATCCCTTCCCTGGAGTACCTTTTAGGTACCTCAAGATCCTGTATGCATCATCCATATGCTTCTTCCTTGGATCACTCATGTATTGACTAGCAACACTTACTGCAAATGTTGTATTAGGTCTTGCGTGAGAAAGATATATTAGCTTCCCAACAAGTCTTTGATATCTTTCTTTATCCACTGACTCTTCTTGCTCTTTATCTTCCTCTTCAGCTTCAGTATCATCATCAAGATCATAATTTTCTGACTCTTCCTTTTTAGGCTTCTTCTTCTTTTTCTTAGGAGGTATGATAGGAGTTGATCCAGGACTACACCCAAACATGTCTGTCTCTTCGAGGAGATCTAGTATATACTTCCTTTTAGACACATAGATCCCTTTTTTCGACCTTGTAACTTCCATTCCCAGAAAGTATTTCAAATCCCCTAGATCCTTAACTTCAAATTCCTTTCCAAGGGCAACCTTTATTCTTGATATTTCATCAACATGATCACTTATAAGGATAATATCATCAACGTACACAATGAAGATGCATCTTCTTCCTCCCTCTGTTTTGACAAACATTGTATGATATGAAAATCCTTGCTTATAGCCTTCCAATTTCAAGACATTTGAAAATTTGTCAAACCAAGCTTTAAGAGACTGTTTAAGGTCATAGAAAGATTTCTTCAACTTACATACCTTATTACTCTTTCCCTCTTCAAAACCAGGAGGAAGAGTCATATAAACTTCTTCTTTAAGCTCTCCGTTCAGAAAAGCATTCTTAATATCCAACTGATGCAATGACCATTCTAGATTAGCTGCTAAAGACAATAAGACAAGTATAATGTTCAATTTTGCTACCGTGCAAATGTCTCTTGGTAGCATATGAGTAAAGCCTCTTACCACAAGTCGTGCTTTCAACTTGTCAAGAGTACCATCAACCATATACTTGGGGGTGGATACCCATTTGCAACTAACAAGTTTCTTGCCTCTTGGTCTTTCAACAACATCCCACATTCCATTCTTCTCTAGAGCCTTCATCTCCTCCATAACTGCAGTTCTCCATTCAGGTATTTCAAGTGCCTCCAGAATGTTCTTAGGAATCTGCACTCGATCCAGACTGGTGACAAATGCTCGATAGCTAGAGGAAAGGGCATTATAAGACAAATGCTCTATGTTCATTAATATTGACAGGAATTTCCTAATGTACCTCTAGATCAATCTCCTCAGGGACCACCACCACTTCAGTCTCCTTTGCTTCTTCAGGGGCTATCACTGGTTCTGACTGCTTGGGTGCTTCAGATGCAAGTTTCCTTCCTCCCTTAGACTTTCGCCTTCGTGAGTACACTGTCATATCTTTGTTCCCTACATTTGAGCTTTCATTTGTGATTGACACAAGAGATGGTTAGGCTAAGGGAGGTTCTATTTGTGATGGCTCTTTTTGTGGTGGAGGTAATGGCTCTATCTGAGGTGAAGGTAATGACTCAATCTGTGGTAAAGTTATCCATTGTTCAAGGGTAACATTTTCTTGTTCAGGCACCAAAGTCTAAGATTCACTCATTCTCTCTCCCCCTGAATTGAAGACTTGGGATAGAAAGGAGTATCTTCACGAAAACTAACATCAAGTTTGTTGTTTGGATATGCATGAACAAAGACAATATAGCCAAAGACGTGAAATGAAATATTTGATTCAAGGTGAGTGGTAGGAAAGACACTTTGCAACATTTTAAGTGGAGTTTCAAAAGATATCACCTTATTAGGCATTTGGTTGATGAGGTGGGTTGCAGTTAAAACAAAATCTCTCCAATAGAACTTTGGCACATTACAAGTAATCATTAGAGACCTAGTGACTTCCAGAATGTGTCTATTTTTCCTTTCAGCAATCCCATTTTGTTCAGGGGTATGAACACATGAGCTTCTATGAATAATACCATGAGCTTGGTGAAAATCACTCAAAGTTCAGTTAAAATATTCAATGCCATTATCTGAATGTAAAACCTTGATACTTGTATTGAACTGATTTCTAATCATGGCAACGAAGTTCATGAAAGCAATTGGTGCCTCAGACTTGTCCTTTAAGAGATAAACCCAACAAAAACGAGTGTGATCATCTATGAATGTAATAAACCCTATTGCTTTGGAATGGTTTGGGTTACGAGAAGGTCCCCATAAATCACTATGGATGGTAGTGAAGGGCTTGGTGGGTATATATGGAGCTCTAGGATATGATGATCGGTGGTGTTTGGCTAATTCACAGACTTCACTTTTCATATCAAGTTTTGATGATGGGCAAAGATTTGGAAACATACGGGATAAATATTGGAAATTAGGATGACCTATTCTCTTGTGCCATAACATAGTATCTTCATTTTTAGAGATTGAATTACATACCCTTGTAATAGGTTGGTGACTCACTTTGGCTTCGTCAAGGAAGTAAAGTCCCTCACATTCCTTAGCATGACCAATCACCATCCCTGATGATAGCTCCTGAAAGACACAATAAGTAGGCAAAAAATTAGGAGAACAATTCGATTGCTTCGTCAACTGACTAACAGATAATAAGCTGCACGCTAATTTCGGCACATGTAAAACAGATTCCAGAGTAATACTCTCTGAAATTTAAATACTCCCTTTCCCAGCAATAGAAGCGAGTGAACCATCAGCAATTTTCACTTCCATATACTTAAGCACAGAAGGAAGATTGTATTGCTAAGAAGAAGAGGAAGGGGTGGGGGTGAGGAGGGAAAGTGGGGGTGGTGGAGGGAGAGGCAGGGAGGGAGAAAATGATGAATAATGTGACCTTTGATATGGAAGATAAATGACAATACATGTAGGATATGTGGTAAAATTGATCCATTTTATATACTTAAAGGGAAATTTTGATGACAAAAAAACTGCTACGGCTAAATTGATCCTTGACTAAAACTTCCAAGGCAAATATGATATTTAACCCATGATTATTTGATTTTCAAAATTAGTTATGCACCATATAAAAAAGATATATTCAGTTTTTATATTCAAATATCTCAAATAAATTCTGATTTTAATTATATCTTTTATATGGGCTAATAGACTCTTTTTTAAAATAAACTCTTGCTTATATAACGGTTGCTTCTTCAAAAAAGATCCTCAATTTTTTCCCTGTTTGGGTATTTAATAATATCTATTTATATCATTTATATTTTAATTTGTTGTTTTAGTATTTGCTGGAAATTTGTTATAGTTTAAATTTTGAACATTCGTTATTCCGCTAACAAACCTACTTATTTTTCAGTTTACCGTATCTTCATCACCCACTTTTTTTTTGAATTGATCACTCCACTACATAAATTAATTCTATTAGATTTCATTTACCGTTTTCCTTTCTTTTTCTTATTTTTGTTGTTGTTATATTATTACTATTTAAAATTCAAATATATTATTTTTCCAATTTTTTTTCTGTCTCTCTTGTTGATTATTTTTCGTTTAATTCATTTACTTACTTATTTATTAATTATATTTATTTCATATTTTATCATTATTTCTACAATCAATTTTCCCCGTTATTCGAATAAATTGTTTCTCTCCTTTTTTCCCTTTTGTTGTGCACAATCACACCTCTTTTTTTTGTGGTTTTTTTTAACTGTATTGATCCTTTAAATTATTACCTTCTTTCATATCTATTATTTTGAATTGAAATTTTATATATGCTAATTTCTTCAATTTTAACCGTTATCTTATTATTTCATTTTGAAATATAGATATATTTAATTTAATCTATTATTATCATTTACATTTTTTATTTCAATTTTCCCTTTCTAACAACCCGTGTTCCTTTCCCTTTCTTTTTGCAAAATAATTCTTCCTATTGTCATTATTTTGAATTTTAAATTGTATTTCTTGTTACTCTTTCCATTTTTTTCTCTAACGGTTATTATATTGAATTTTGAATTGTATTTCTTGTTACTCTATCAATTTTGTTTTCTAACAATTATGATTTTGAATTTTGAATTATATTTCTTGTTACTCTATCAATTTTTTTCTTTTTTCTAACATTTATTTTTTTTTTATTTTGAATTATATTTCTTGTTACTCTCTCCATTTTTTTTCTCTAACGATTATTGTTTTGAATTTTGAATTTTATTTATTATTGCTTTCTCTACACAAATGACGGACATGACCGGGCCACCTATATGCCCTGGTCATGTCCTAAATAATTGTCGGGCCAAAATTTTTGACTCGAGACCCGATCATGTCCTATTTGGCCTGACACCAAGATTGGGTCAAACATGACCGTAGGGCTACATGACGGACCATGATGGTGGGCACAAAATGAGAAAATTCTACCCCAATTTCAGAAAGAACATAGGAAAAATTTGATCATCATTCATCAATAACAATTAAGAAGCATCAATGCAATGAGAAATATAATGAGTCACATATAGCTACTACAAAAAGGGGTTAGTGATCACTTTGAATATAGGGAAAATGACATATAAAGTCTGCCCAATTGGGACTTGGACAATTGAGGTGGGTAAATTGTGGAAAGCTCAAGTTGGGTCATTTGAACTTAGAACAAATTACCACATTTGGGGAAAAGACTAAAGTGCCCTTTACTAATCTAATATATTACAACACAACCAAACATGAATCCCACACTAAACAAAAAGAAAAATCACGATGATGAAGTATGTGGTCTATAATAATTCATGATCAAAAGAAAAACTAATGGTGTCTTTTAGGGTATGAAATGTATGTGTATTGTATAACTCTAAAACCTTGTCTGGAATTTATTGGTGGAAGAAGAAGTTCAGGTAGACATAGATGTAATGAAGATGATGTAGATGTTCATTCACTGTTGCATTGATTAGGTTTTGGAAATAAAAATGCATCTTTCTATGGTTAAAATGCATGTGACAGTGGTTAATACGCATGTTACTTTGGTTATTCGGCATGTTACAGGGAAGCAAAAACTACTCTCTTCAAGTTTATTTGGTCATGGTGTCTTTTAGGGCATGAAATAGAAAAATTATGTATGTGTATTGTATAACCCTAAAACCCTGTCTGGAATTTATTGGTGGAAAAAGAAGTTCAGGTGGACTTAGATGTAATGAAGATGATGAAGTAGATGTTCATTCACTGTTGCAATGATTAAGTTTTGGAAATAAAACTGCATATTTCTATGGTTAAAATGCATGAGACAGTGGTTAATACGCATGTTACTCTGGTTATTCGGCATGTTATAGGGAAGCAAAAATGGCGGGTGAAGATGACGAACTCGCTCTGACGAAATCGCTTGTGCAGAGGGCCTTGTTGAAGCCGACGACGGGTGAAGATGACGACAGAGAGATGAGGGAGACAGGGAGGACGATGATGGGTGGGGGTGGGCTAGGTAGGGTTTGAGGAGAAGATGGTGACTAGGGTTTGAGGAGAAGATGATGGCTGCAAAGAGAAGAAGGATGATGAGTTTTTAATTTCAAGGGCACTTTAGTCTTTTCTCCAAATATGGTAATTTGTTTTAGGTTCAAATGACCCAACTTGTCATTTCCACAATTTACCCACCTCAATTGTCCTTTTTCTAATTAGGCAGGCTTTATATGTCATTTTCCCTTGAATATAGCTCTCGACAAAAAAAATCACTTTGAATATAGCACCAACTACTCTAAATTGAAAATTAAAAAGATAGTTGAGTAACTTTTAAATTAAGATGGTTAACTGAAGATTAATAAAATGCAAATACAATTGTTAACATAACTTGATAACTAACTCTAGAGATATTAATAAATATTAACCATATAGGAAACTATTATAATAGAAACAAGCAAAGAAAAAAACATTTAATAGAAAAATTAATAAACATTTTTTTTATAAAAAATATTCATAAATAATAAAAAATTATTAAAATATTAATAAATAATCTGGCCGGGCTGCCCGATTGGTCATGGAGCATATGCCCTGGTCCTGTCCTACCCGATGGTTGGGTCAGTCATGTCCTAATAGGGTTGGTTTCGGGGCCACATCGTGACGGACCATTTTTCGTACATGACCGGGTCGGGTCGTGGAGGGCCAAACGGACCACCGGGCTTTGGTGCAGCCCTACTTTCTAACAACTCGTGTTCCTTTCCCTTTCTTTTCGCAAATAATTCTTCCTATTGTTATTATTTTGAATTTTGAATTTTATTTCTTGTTACTCTTTCCATTTTTTTCTCTAACGGTTATTATATTGAATTTTCAATTCTATTTCTTGTTACTCTATCAATTTTCTTTCTTTTTTCTAACAATTATGATTTTGAATTTTGAATTGTATTTCTTGTTACTCTATCAATTTTTTTTCTTTTTTCTAACATTTATTATTTTTAAATTTTAATTCTATTTCTTGTTACTCTCTCCATTTTTTTTCTCTAACGATTATTATTTTGAATTTTGAATTTTATTTGTTATTGCTTTCTCCATTGTTTTCTAACGGTTATTATTTTGAATTTTGAATTGTATTTATTGTTGCTTTCTCCATTTTTTTCTAACGGTTATTATTTTGAATTTTGGATTGTATTTCTTGTTGCTCTCTCCATTTCTTTTTCCTAACGGTTATTATTTTGAATTTTGAATTTAAATTGTATTTCTTGTTGCTCTCAAAATTTTTTCTAACAGTATATTTTGAATTTGAATTGTATTTCTTGTTACTCTCTCAATTTTTTTAGTGTTGACAGAAAAAAAAACATACTTTCTATTACTTTCTTCAATTTTTAACATTTATATTATTATTTTTATTTTGAAATATGGATATATTTAATTTGACCTATTATTATTATTTTCATTTTTATTACTTTATTATTATTATTTATGTTATTTTTTTGAGGAATAATCTTTTAAAAATTTGAGAAAATATCTCTCCTATTTTCTCTCATTAATTTTTTCTATAAACTAATATTTCACCTATTTTCTCTCTTTATTATTTTTTTTTGTTATAAAAAAATAAAGAGTGAAAATAGGAGAAATATTAGCTTATCAAAAAAATTAATGAGAGAAAATAGGAGAAATATTAGCTTATCAAAAAAATTAATGAGAGAAAATAGGAGAAATATTAGCAACTTTGTATTTTTTCTCAACTCTTTCCCAAATAAACCCTAATAATTGTTATCTATAAGAAACAAGCAAGAGTGAAGAGAGTGAGAATAAAGGTATATGGTTAAGGTAGATTAGTAATATCATGTGTTAATAATTAACTTAACTAGTATCCTTAATTTAAACAAATTAAGGAAAATGATCTTATATTTTGAAAGTGAGGGATTACGTTGTACAATTAATTAATAGCTAGAAAGACTAAATAAAGCACACAAGTAAAAGCATGGATATAATGAACTGCGGCTTGAATTACAACAACAATATAATACACGTACACCCATACTTTAAAAAGAATAAGTGCTAAACCATGTACTCACAATCACACAATTAAACCCATATTACGTACTATTAAAATAATCTAAGGCACGGTCTTCAGCAGTTGCAACGTCGATGACAAGGCAACTTTCGGGAATAGGACCCAAACCCTTCCAAAATTCTTGCGCTGACTCATAGTCCTCGGGTACTTGCATAATGAAAGAATTATCTGCATCCATTTCGTTACTACTAGGAGTTTCATTACTACTAGGAGATTCGGGCAGCGACGTTAAATCCACCACCTCCACTCCCGCTATTTTTTCCGTTGTAGCTGGCGCATCACTTAGTTCATTGTTTGATGTTGCATTACTATGAACATCCATAATATTCTCATCTCCACTACCTATGTCTTGTGGTACGTTGGATGTAAAAGACACACTTTCAAGTTGATTATTATCATTGTGGGTGGGATAATTCTCAGCCGAAAGTCTTTGAAGCTCTACTACTATCTCCACATCATATAAGGCCGTCGCTCCAAAAATTTGGCCATGAACTTGGATCCCACACGCCTTGAAAAGTACAACGTCTAAGGAGGAAAGAAAGCCAGACCACGGCGAAAAAACCCTGCCTGACATTTTTCCTATGAAAAACGGTCCAGTGAAGTCGCTCACTTTGTCACGTGGCATGATATTGGAAAGCCATCCCCACCCACTTAACACCGTGACCGAGTAGTTAGGAGTGTACTCGAAGAGATGCTGCATTATGTTATCGCCCGTAGGAACACGGATGATCATCAATGTTGTCGTGATAGAACCATGTGTACTTGTATCAACCAAAGCCATAACGGTGTCGAAGCGATTCTTGTAATGATGGCTGCAAGTTCCAAGTGTATGAAGAGAAAGCGGATTGGAGAACCTGATAAATAATATTATGTGGCTTGTAGTAATATGATGAGTACGTAGGTGGGGTTTTTATTTATAGGAAAATTTGTTTTGTTGGTAGCCGTTGATGGGATTAGGTTTTAATGGCCGAGATTGGATTTGGTAAAGTGTCGCGGATCGCCAACATGGCGAGGGGTGAGTGGAAGGAGAAAACTTAGCTCAAGTTCGCTAAAAAGGAGATGATTTTTTATATTTAGTTTATTTTTAATTTGTTATTACCCAAAAAATAGTTTTTTAAATAAATGCATAGATTCGAAATGCACTATTAATTGCATACAAAAATTACAATTTGTCTCAAGCCAAATAGTACGGCCGTTCAACTATACTATTTTGGCAACTCTACCTGAACTGAAAATTGACGTAAATTCAAATGAAGAAATATATCGTAATTTAAATTTATGAGTAAATTTAGAAAATAATTGACACGTTAAGAGAAAAGGGATTAAAAGTTAGATTGGAAACATTACAGAGGTCATTCTTTTTATGACTTTTAATATTTTTTTTATCAGTTTTTCTAACAAATCTATCTATTATGTATACTAAAAATGGTGGCAACATTCCTATTGGACCACTTGCCACAATATGATTGGACTACATGGTTACCTAATTATTTAAAGTTAAAAATCAATTCAAATAGAATCAGTTTCCATTTTTTGAATTTCTTTAATTATTAATTTTTATTTCTTCTAGATTCATTTTTAAAATTTCGAAATTCTTGTATCAATGTTTTTCAATTCGCTCTAAAATAAAGGGATTTTAATTATTAATAGTGCAATAATTTACAATAATCTATTACTATATATACTAAAAGTGGTACCTATCGTCCCGTGGGTTCAGTGGCAAAAAGATTGAACAATGAGCGTCGGAATGTCCACCTAGTCGTGAGTTCGATCCTAGGGAGTGACACTTAGGCCTCGTTTGTTAGGAGAGAAGTGAAGCTTTGGAAGTGGAAGTGAGGTGGGAATTGGAAGTAATGTTGTTTGTTATAATGGATCCTACTTCTATGGAATTATCAATTCTCTAAAAATGGTGGAACTCACTTCCTTAATAAAAGCTGAGAACTCATTTGAATTATATAGAAATAAAAATCTTTGGACAATTTAATCCCAAATAATTAATTTAATAGACATTCTTACCCATAATTTTATCCCAAAATTTCTCTTTTTTAGATACGTTTTTTTAGTGATAAATATTATTTTAGTTAAGTAGAATCCCAAAATATTAAAATATATTAAATATATATTAAAATATAATTGAGAAAATCTAGATATGATATTTTTATATATTGTTTTTAATTAGGGCCAAAAAAGTCTTTTTTTTATAACATAAAAAAGTCTTTTTTTCCGTTTACAAAAGGAAGATCTAAAAAAATCAAGTAACAACTACAAGACGATCTTGGCCAACATCATGCTCATCTTCATCTAGAAGTCGTCATAGACCATCAGGTGGGTGTTGCAGAAGGTGTTTTCCCAAATCAAGCTGGAGTGCATATGAAGCCAGAAAATCGGCGCACTTATTGCCCTCTCTGTATACATGTTGTAGTCCAATTTGCCATTCTCTACCCAGTATAGAGAGAATCTGTCTAATAAAATTAGAGTAAGAATTTGCATGTTTTCCTTCCTGATCTAAGAAATGTAAAGCTAGTAGAAAATCCACTTCCACTTTAATATGTGTGTAACCTGCAGACCAAGCAATTTCTAAACCATCCAGGAGATTTTGGGCGAAATTCCTCTTGTCTTTTCATGAGAGGCTAGTTCTTAGTGCTTTGGTGGTGTGAAGATGGTTAATTGCTTCAATGGGCTTCATAGGGGAGTTTCTCTTGTTCCATGCTCTTTCATTGTATATTTGGGATATGTGGTTGCAATTCCTTGTGTATTTTGGGTAGAGACATGGTTTTATCTTTTTATTTGCTATGGATTGATATCATATGTATTAGATACTATGTTTGTTTGTCAAATATTATGGATTTCCTATTTTCTATGTGAATTGATTCATGATGCTTTACATGCTTTAAGTGGTTGCTTGGCTTGAATAACTAGTGTTTCAATTAGGTTGTTGTGGTTGCACTTCTTTGAAGATGATTTTGATTTACAAACTTGTTTCTAATACACATCAAGGGGAACCTAACTCCCATGATGAATGATATAACTCCCATGATTTTAAAGACGTGATTGAACCATTAAATCACCACCAAAGCCCCTTTTCATTGCATTTATTTTAAACCTTCACACCTTTATTTGAAAAACACCAAAAACAAGCACTTACATTTTCTTACTAGTTTAATTAGTTAATTTCATAAACCAAACAAACAAACTCTTTCCATTCATCGCTTTTAATTTGCATTTAGTTCATCTTAGGGTAGTTTAGAAGACTCCTCAAGAGAGACGACTTGGGGTTGCGCCACTATGTTGCAATCCTTGGTTTTACAAATAACTTGCATTTAACCCCAAGGCGAATAGGAAACGATTAAATCAGGTGCAATATCATAAGTTGTTAGAAGTTTGAGAGGGTCAACTTCAGGCAGCCAATTATCTTTCCAGAATATAACTTGAGAGCCATCTCCCAATTCCCATCTTATACCCACTTCCAAGTCTTCCCAAAGTTTTTGATATTAGCCATAAATAAGAACAATTACTATTTCTTTTATATGGACCTTGAAAGTCATCCCAGCCATACTTCGATCTAAGGACTTGGACCGACAACAAATAGGATGAGATCGGAGCGAAAATCCTATTTTCATGAGAAAAACCTCATTTTGCCTCTCAAGTTTCTTCATCCCACAGCCACCATGCTCAATTGGTTGGCAAAAATCATCTCATTTAACTAAATTCACCTTTCTTTCTTCATTCGATGATCCCCATATGAAGTTTCTGATCAGTTTCTCAATGCGATTACACAACCCGCTAGGCAACTTAGTGGTTTGCATGGCATATGAAGGAATGGCCAACAAAACTGACTTTGCTAGTGTGATACGACCCGCTAAAGAAAGGGATTTAGCAGCCCATTCGGAAAGCTTTTTCCTGACATTATCCACAATATAAAGGTAAGTATCATTCCAACTCTGCTATGAAGTATCGGCACACCAAGATACTTCCCCAAGTCATCATTCTCATTAAATCCCAATGTATCACATATCCAATCACGGGATGAACTATTGACATTGGAGGAAAAGAAAATATTGGATTTTCGGTTACTAACCTTGAGCCCAGAGCTCAGGCAAAAATCATCGAGAACAACTTTAATAGGATTAGTTTGGGCCACAGAAGTTGAATTAAAAAGCACCAGGTCATCAGCAAAGAATAAATGAGATAAAGGTGGTCCTGATCTACCTAAGGAAATCGGAGGCCATCTCTGTTCAGCAACTCTCTTCATAATGACTTGGGAAAGTCTTTCCATGCATAAAACAAAAATATAAGGAGATAGGGGATCACCCTGTCTTATCCCTCTCGAAGGGAGAAATTCATCAGTTTTGTCACCATTCCAAAGAACTTGCATACTGCATGAGGAAATATATAACATAGTGGATCATATAAATCTGCTAGGCAGTCGTGCATCAACAAGAGTATCTTCAATAAAATCCCAACGGAACCGATCAAAAGCTTTCTCAAGATCCACTTTAATCGCCATCCACCCTTCAGAGCCTTTCTTATGATGCATAGAATGAATTACCTCTTGGACAATAATAATATTATCAGTGATGTTGCGTCCCACAATGAAGCTAGATTGGTTAGGTAAGATAAGTTGTGGGAGGAGAGGCTTCAGACGGTTAGCCAAGACTTTGGTAATAATCTTGTAGATTACCGTACATTAACTAATAGGCCTGAATTCCTTTAGTCTCTCAGAATTAGAAACTTTTGGGATGAGAGTGATGAGAGTTTTATTAATTTCTGGAATCATATAACCATCTTCAAAAACTCGACGAACCAAGCTACACACCGAGGGTCCCACAGTTTGCCATTGTGATTGATAAAATGCTGCATGAAACTCCTCCACCCCTGGAGCTTTAAGGGGTTTCATTTGGAAGAGCATCAAACGCACTTCCTCATCAGAAATATCAACATTCAAATTGAGGAGTACCTCATCATTCACAGCTGGGAATAGATTTCTACTCAAATAAGGGGTAACAGAGGAAGAGTCACAAGAGTACAGGTTTTTAAAGAAAGAGGAAACCCAATTCTTCAAAGTTTGTTCATCGTTGCACCATTCATCATTGTCACCTTTCAAAGCTTGGATGTGTTTTCTTCTTTTTCTTCTAACAGCTCTCGCATGGAAATAAGAGGTGCTTCTAACTCCAAAATTAATCCAATCACATCGCGCTCTCTGAGACCAAGTGAGATATTCCTGTTCACAAATTAGCTCGAATTCTTTATTGAGCTCCAACTCCAATTTATCTAAAAAAGCATAGTGTTGGCGCTCTTGTGCCAAATGGATACCATTTAATCTAGCCAAAATTTTTATTTTTCTAAACTGAATATTACCAAACACTTCGTGATTCCAACGCTGCACTTTATCTGTAAAATTTTTGAGATTATCACAAAAAGAATCATTAGAGTTCCACGTGTCTTTAACTAGTTGAGGGAAGGTTTGGTGAGTAGACCAGGCAACAAGATAATGAAACCGGCGTTGAATGTGATTTTGAGGATAATCTCTGATTCCATTGATCAGAATAGGCGATGGTCAGAACTTACTTTTGGTAGATGGATTACTGAAGAATGCGAGAAATGAGACATCCATTCAGAATTTCCAAGAGCTCTATCTAAACGTTGTAGCAACGTTCCACGTCTCCAAGTGAATTTAGGTTGGCTAAACCCTAAATCCGAAAGGCCACTAGTGAGGATAAAGTCCTGAAAAAGAGGACAACCTCTAGCTCTTTCAGCAACACCACCTGCCCTTTCATCACTGTGTAATATAGCATTGAAATCTCCAGCCAAAATCCAAGGTTCAGAAATACAATTGGAAAGCATATTAAGATTTCTCCATAATTCTTTTCTCATAGAAAAATTGGGGCTGCCATATACTGCAGTAGAATGAAAGTATTTATTGCTTCCAACAAGCATGATTTTCATATGCAAGAACTAAAATTGAGCACCAATAATATGTATGTCAACAATGATTTTCCAAAGCACCCATATTCCTCTTGAAAAACCATGCGCTTTAATTCTATAAGAAAAATCAAAACCAAATTTTTTAATGAAGCTAAGTTATCAGCTCTAATGCCAGCAATACTGGGTTCAACCAAGACTGCTATTGAAGGCTTATGTTCAGAGACAAAGTGCATAAATGTTTGAAAGAAGCTTTTACTTGCCGCTCCCTGGCAATTCCACACAATAATTCTTAAATCCATAGAACAGGCAGTAAAAAAAATTGTGTCACGCTCACTGAGGTGTACCGAAGTAAGAAGGAATAGCTACACCTTCAACAGCTCCCACAAAGGAGACGTTCATGCCTTCCACAGCTTCATTTTTGCTCGATGAATCCCAAAAAGAACTTTAATGACTTCCAAGGCATCTTTGGAGATATGCGAGCCACCTGGTTTCTTTCTCACCTTGAGATTATTAGCAACAGAAGAATGCAATTTCACTCCATGTTTGCTCTGGAATCTACCACCACCTCTTTTCTCACTTTGCTGGGCTTCATGTTGTTTCCTTTTATCAACAATAAGTGTTTTTGAGAGAGGAAGAGTAGAGTGGGGCTCATTAATTTTCTCCGGCGCTGTGTTTGTAACATCATGAAAAATAGGTCGCTCCTTCTCAATGATCAATATCGTGTCGTTAGTACTGTCAAGGCTGGGCTTGCCACCTTATTATCCTTTTGGGCTTCTTTGTTGTTGGTCTTGCTTGGCACAATACGCCCCTCCTTTAAAGGTACATTTATCTCAATTGAGTCATCCAAAATCATTTTATTAGAGTCCACCTTCGAAGAAGTTTCTCCAGAGTTCTTCACTCTGTACTCCTGGGCTGCCTTCTTAGGCTCTTGCTTGTGCCTTTCTCCCCACAATGGGCCTTTTATATTTATTTCCAATTGTTTTTTTTTGCTGCTGCCCCCATATTCTTTTTAGAAAAATTCAAATTTTCTTTATTCCTATTTTGATTATGAGGAGTAACGGAAGAATCATTGAGAGTTGACTCATTATTTGTCTCTATATTCGCCTCATTATCCTCATGATCATATAAGACATTATAATGAGATCCTTCATTAATGGCTGATCCCGTCAATCTCGCACCCTTTCCCCAATTTGATTTGTTTCCTTTTTTGGGATATCTAACTTGCATCCATTCCCCATACGATGGTTTTTCCGGTGTTGCAGCTCCCTCAGTCACCAGAGATGTTTTTGGACGTAAATCCTTGGAAGAGGTAAGCTCCGTCATCATCCTATTAGAATCATTAGTCTCTGTCTCACTTTCACATCCATCTTTAATGTGCCCATACTTTCCACATCCAAAGTAAATTTGAGAAACGACCATCAACTCGAATTTGGGGTATAAGAGCATTCATGAGATCCACCAAGACTGCAATCCGAGCATATTTTCCTCTTCTTCTTGCCTCTGTTGTGTAATCAATCTTAACCACTTCTCCAATAAGTTTTCCAATAGCATTGAGAGTACTCTGTGATAATGCCGGATGACAAGTCCTGTAATTCTAATCCAAGCAACCACTTTGGAAACAGTAGCAACTCTAGGATCAAAGTCAAAGGTCCATGGTTGTGTAGTGAGATAAGAGCCATAAATCATCCATGGTCCTCCTGTTAATGCTTTAAGATAATCTTCTTCCAAGTCAAAAGTCACCAGGAAGAAGTGTTCCTCCACATCCACCAGACAAAAAGCACCTTTCGGTTTTCATAAGGATTGGATACGCTGCATTAGATCATGATATCGAATATACTTACCTAACAGTTTGACTACTAAGGTTCGTTCCATACCTTTTATCAACATGTCTCTCACCCTAAATGAAAAGTCAATTGTGGGTATATCCCCTTCATGATCAGTCTTATAATCATCATATTCAATAACAATCTCTTTCTCCTTATTGCTACCAACAATATTCCCTTGGTTCAAGAGTTTGTCTCGGTATGAGCTAGCGATGTGATTTTCAGGGATCACCATCTCTATATCCTCCACAGTCTCATCCTTGTTACTTCCATACTCACCAACTCCACTGCGCATCCTTACTTTTTTCGTTGAATGGTTGTTGTCCGACTCGCCAGCGGCAGACTCAGTCTGGACAGAGATAACGCTCTCCATCCTTTTTTGACGATGAGATTTCTTGCTTATGCAAAACCCTAGGAGAGAGAAAGCGCTCTTTCTCTCAAATTTCTCTCTAATCTAATTCTTAAAAAAAAGTCTTTTTGATACCAAAAAAAATCTTTTTGATAAATCTTCTATTTATTTTATTATGTTTCATAATATTTATATTAATGAGTTCCATGTTTATCTATCATAACAAACAAACTTTAAAGACCAATTCCACTCTCACTTTCACTTCCACTTCCACCTACACTTCCATTGAAATCAGTCCCCTCCTAGCAAACGGGCGTTAGTTTTGCCTCTATCACGGCCATTTCAAGCCTACAACGTTGAGCTAGGTTGGGCCAGACGGTCATACGTTAGTTCCCTGCCTTTGGATTGTGGGTGAGCCCAACCCCTTTCCTAAAATTTTGTTATAAAAAAAGTGGTGACAACATTACTATTGGAACACTTGCCACAATATGATTGGACCACATAGTTATTTAATTATTTAAAGTTAAAAAAACCAATTCAAATAGAATCAGTTTCCATTTACCGAATTCCTTTTATTATTATATTTTATTTCGTCTGCATTCAGCTTTAAAATTCTGAAATTCTTGTATCAATATTTTTTTAATTCGCTTTAAAATAAACAGACCCTGATTATTTTTAGAGCAATAATTTGCTATGATTGAATTAGTAAGCATTCAACGAATAATCTAAATAATCATTTTTTAACAATTAATTTCCATGGATCGCACGAGGGAATTACTAGTTATTATCTATAAAAGACCATTTTTAAGCATATGGAATATAAGATAACATAATATCTCAACTATCTTTTTTTAAGAAAAAACATATTTATTTTTTCTTTGAACTTGAAAACAACATATTTATATTTCTGATCAAAAAAGAAAAGAACATATTTATTTAAGAACCAGTTTCACATTAATCCATAAACTAAACTACTCACCAAAAACAACATACACATATGAAAGGGAAAAAATTACATAGTTTTATTATCCTTTAGCCAATATACCCTCCTCCGCAAAACCCACACGCAGGAGCTCCTTGGATTCCTTGCTCTAACTCTCGTCTGTATTCAAAATTTTGCATAAAGAAGATGGCACATGACCCATGTCAACAATCTGGGGCATCTTCTTTGCTGCACATACTGCCAGAAAATCAATAGCTTTATTTATTTGCCTTGACACAAGAGAAAACCTCACATCATTCACCAACTCAGCACATCCAAGTATCTCATTAACTAGACCCACACTCTGCCACTCACATCCTTCAACAGATTTCTTCCTCATCATATTGAATAGTACTTCATAATTCATCTCACTCATCATCATTTTCCTACTTACCCCCTACACACTTCCAACGTCTCTTTTAAAGCCAAACATTTAGTCATAAAAGGAGACACTGCCTCCACCATTTTTCCTTTACCCAACATCAATCTTCCTCCTCATCTCTACCACACGCACTCCAGCGCCCATACCCTCTCCAATAAAAGCACCATCAATGTTAATCTTTGTCATACCCTCCTTAGGAGCCTCCCATACCTTCTTCCTCCTAATCTTTTCCCCATTTGCTCCCACCGACTCCTTGCCCGATTTAACTCTGGACTTCAAAAATTCAGTAACATGCATATTTACCACTCTTACCGTCTTTTCAGCATCACACTTCTCCCTAAACACCATGTTACACCTCCCCTTCCAAATCCATCAATACAAGGTAGCAGCTAGAACCTTACTCCTCTCATCTTACAAACCACCCGCAGCAACCAATTCATATAACCAGTCTTTGCATCGCCTCACATTCCACCACTACAAAAGACGGGCTATTTTGCTACGTTTCTTTTTGCCACATAGTGGCATTTTAAAACATGGGGAAGACATTTCAAAGTTTTTGCAAAACGACGGAAAAATGTACGCGGGAAAGTGACATACCGGCGTTTCTAGAAAAGCAGTAGAGTGCAATAAACACGGAAACGTTGGCCGAGAAGTATTAATATAATATTCACACATACCGGCGTTTTTAAAACGCTGATATGTGTTTATATTAGAATAATACAAACTAGCGTTTGGTAAAACACCAGTTTGTATTTTTTAAAAAAACCTACTTACCAATGTTTTGATAACATTGGTAAGTTTTTTTAATTTATAAAAAAATTGCGGCGCTTTTAAAAGCGGCGTGAAAACATTGCTGCACTTTAAAAAAGAGTCGCTAAAACAGGAAATTTAAAAAAATATATGTGGGGAATGTAAAATTTTTTTTACTTCCCCAACATTGCGGCGCTTCTAGAAGCGCAGCAATGTCAGGAATTTTTCAATAAAAAATAGTTTTTGTAAAAATATTTAAATGAAAATATGCATAGCGGCGTTTCTACATAGAGAAACACCGATAAAAAATGTGGGTATATATTGGCAAGAACTGCTAGCCATTTTTCCCGCATTTTGAGCACCTATTTTCCGGTATTTGTTTCAAAAACGCTGGTATGCTAGTTATTAACCGTGTTTTTTTCATAAAATGCCAGAAAACTTGCGTAGGTAAGCAACGAATTTTTTTTAGTTTCCCATGCCAACATTTATTTGCCCATGAACAAAGAAATAACAAATGCTTTAGAGTCTCTTTCTCCTCCCCACAAACTGGACACACAGAATCCCTCCCACCAAATCTTCTAGCCAACGCCTCATTAGTAGCTAAAGCCCCACTTCCAATTCTCCATAAGAAATTCTGAATTTTTGTAGGAACTACTACTTTCCATATACACTTCCTCAAACTCTTTGGAATAACATATGAAGAACCAGGATCCCTCGCCCTCCTATTTTCCTCCTTCTCTTTTGCTACATGGTACCCAAACTTAACAGTATACTTTCCATCCTTACACCCCAACCATATCAACAGATCTTCATTTACACTACTAGGAATGGTGATCTTCAATATTTCCTCCTTCTCTACCACTAAAACATTTTCTCCTAGCCTGCTCAATACCCACCCACCTTCCTTCCTCAATAATCTTAGCATCCTTCCTGCTTAAATCCTGACCAAACACCTCCCCCTACAGCTTCTGCCCTTCCAATCCCCATATCCACCTATCCCTCCAAACATTAATCCTATTCCCATTGCCCAACTTCCAACAATATTTTCCCTTCAGTAAATCCCATACTTCCAAAAGACTAGACCAGCCCCACAAAGCTTTCTTTCCTTTTGCATTTAAAAAATCACCATTAGGAAAATAGATGCCCCTTAAAATTCTGCACCAATAATCCTCAGTCTTCATCATCAACCTCCAAACTGTCTTTGCTAAAAGCGCCTTATTGAAACACTGCAGATCCTGAAATCCGAGTCCCCCTTCTTGTTTACTTCTTGTCATCTTTTCCCAACTCCTCCAATGAGCGACTCTACTCCTTCACTCTTCTCACCCCACCAGAATCTATCTATCATACTATCCAATTCTTTACATGTATTCTTAGGAAACAGAAAACGTGTCATTGGATATGTGGGGATTTAGTTTGCCACCGCCTTTATTGACACTTCCCTTTCTGTAAAAGTAAGTAATCTTTGTTTCCACCCTTTCAACTTGAAACACACCTTATCTCTCACAAAGGCTAGAGAAGTGGTACAGAGGAAGCAGAAAATGGGAAATAAGAGAGAAAATGAGTGTGTATTCAATTCAACAAGTATTCTGTTACAATTCATCTTATTTATAACTCCCACTCTAACTAACTTCTCTCACTTCACATGGCCTCTGCACACCTGGACTAACTAACTTCTCCCTACCTCACGAGGCTCTGCACACGTGGACTAACTACTTCACATGGCCTATTGCACACGTGGCCTCTTAGGGCGGAGTTTACAATGCAACTAATCACTACTACTTACAGACTTAGGCTTACAGACTAGCCCATAACTTCCTACACGTATCATTACACCCTCCCTAAAAACCATCCTTGTCCACAAGGATATTATGAACCGGTGATGCGGTGTATCAAAGGCTGGAAATTGCTCACGAAGAGAATTTAAATCCTCCCACGTAGCGTCCTCAGGCCTGGTATGCTTCCACTGAACTAAGACCTGAGTCACCGGCAAATTGCCCTTATTGACAAGTTTGCGACCCATAATCAGTAATGGCTCCAAAACAAAATTCCCCTCATCATCCACAGCAGGCAACTTCGTAAAAACTGACACATCAGGCTTAACCGCACGTTTAAGCAAGGAAACGTGAAAGACCGGATGAACTCTAGAATCAGCAGGGAGCTTAAGTTCATAGGCAACAGTACCCACATGCTGAAGCACTTCAAAAGGGCCAAAATACTTGGCTGCCAGCTTATGCAAAGAAGAATTATTAAGCTGATTTCGGCGGAAAGGATGCAACTTCAAAAAGACAAAATCCCCCACAGCAAACTGCCTATCACTCCGATGCTTATTTGCATTAAAAACCATCTGTTGCTGGGCCTTCCTCAGATTAGTTTTTAACAATTGCAAAGTAAGCTCACGGGACAAACAAATGCGATCAACTACCTCATTATTAGAGTCGCCAGGCACATAAGGGGAGTGGATAGGAGGTGGTATCCCATAGACCGCTTGAAACGGAGTCATCCCAATAGAAGAGTGATAAGTAGTATTATACCACAACTACGCTAAAGGAAGCCACTGGACCCATTTCTTAGGAAAGTCACCCGTCATACAACGTAAGTAACACTCCAAACAACGATTAACCACCTCTGTTTGGCCGTCCGACTGAGGATGATAAGCAGAAGAATAGTGAAGCTTAACACCCTGAAGTCGAAATAATTCACGCCAAAATTTCCCACAGAAAGCCGCATCACGGTCAGAAACAATAGTTTTAGGAAAACCATGTAATTTGACCACTGTATCCATAAAGATCCGCGCGACATCCACAGCTGAATAAGGATGTTTCAAAGCCGCAAAATGAGCGGCTTTGCTCAAACGATCTACTACAACCAAAATAGTGGTCTTTGCAAAGGATTTTGGCAACCCATCAATAAAATCCATAGAAAGATCACTCCATATATGAGCTAGAACAGGTAAAGGTTGTAATAAACCGGGAGTAGCAACATTCTCATGCTTAAAACGTTGACACACCGTACACTTCCCTAACATGTTTCTCCATCCCTTTCCAATAAAATACCGAAGAAAGGCGACGATAAGTAGGTGTAATACCTGAATGGCTACTTGCAGGATCAGTATGAAAATAAGAGAGTAAATCACTGCGCAATCCTTGATTAGCTCCCACCACAAGCCGTCCTTTATGTTTTAAAAGACCCTGGTGCCATGAATAATGAGAATGAGATTGAGGATCATGAGTTAGTTCAGAAATGAGGCGCTGGACAAACTCATCCGCAAGCCAAGAATGCTTAACACGGTCTAACAAATTAGTCACAGGGCAAGATACGACCATCATACAAACTTCCGCTACTCTAGACAAAGCATCTGCAGCCTTATTCTCCCTTCCTTTCCTATATTCAATGGTATCCCAGCCACTTAAATTGCTCAGGTGAAACATTCTTTTGTTCCAAAAGATGTTTAAGAGGTAAATGATCCGTTCGAATGGTAAAACATTACCAATCAAATAAGATCGCCACTGCTGCACCGCAAAGATAATAGCACGAAGCTCCCTCTCATAAGTAGAAGTAGCTCCCATCTAGGACCAAAAACCTTACTGGCAAACGCAATAGGATGACCCCTCTGCATCAATACAGCCCCCACGCCTGAATTGGAAGCATCAGTTTCAATAACAAAACGCTCTTGAAAGTCAGGAAGAGCCAACACTGGAGCTGAACATATAAGCTGCTTCAACAATGTAAATGCAGAATCAGCTTCAGAATTCAATATAAACTTGCAATCCTTCTTTAACAAAGCTGTCAAAGGTCGAGCTATAGTGCCATAATCCTTAATAAACTTTCTATAATACCCAGTTAGGCCCAAAAATCCACGCACTGCCTTCACATTAGAAGGAAGAGGCCAATTGCTCACCACTTTAACCTTAGAGGGGTCCACTGCTACTCCTTTTGCCGAAATAACATGACCCAAATAGTCAATCTGATTATGGGCAAAAGAACATTTACTTGCCTTGGCAAATAGAGTATGTTGCCGAAACAAGTCAAATGTAATCTTCAAATGTTGCAAATGAGACTCCCAATCACGACTATACACCAGCACATCGTCAAAAAAACCAAGATAAACTTCCGCAAATAAGGTTTGAAAATAACATTCATGAGACCTTGAAAAGTAGCCGGAGCGTTGCTCAGGCCAAACGGTATAACACAGAACTCATAGTGGCCCTCATGAGTTCTAAAAGACGTCTTTGGAATGTCATCCACATGCATCCTCACTTGGTGATAACCTGAACGAAGATCCAGCTTAGAAAAATACGAGGCACCCTGTAACTCATTCAAAAGATCGTCAATCAAAGGAATTGGAAACTTATCTTTGATTGTAATTGTTAGAATCTTAAGTTTTGATGGTGACTAAGGTATGATATGGTCTAGTACTTAAAAGAACATAATCAACACTTAGGAAGGATTAGATGACATGGTTAGAATCCTAAGTTAGATCACTTGCGAATGCAAGATCACTTCCGGAAGTATTAGCACTAGCGCTCGCGGATGGAGTACACATCCCATAGGGGACGCAAGTGAGACACTTGGTTAGAACCCAGTCTAGATTGCTAACACTGAATCCTAAGTTAAATCACAACCGGATGCGGAATCACTTCCGGATGGACTAGGACTAGCGCTCGCGGATGAATGTCTCATCCCCCAGCGACAGCAAGCACTTCACTTAGTCATAACTCAGTCTAGGAGCATTAGATGTACAAAACCCTTGAGACTAAGTTAAGATGCAACCGGATGTATATTTGCTTCCGATTGCTTAGTGACTAGCGCTGACTGTTGGAATGGGTAACACTAAGCGTCAGTGAACATTAGCCACGTCTAGTGGAATTGCTTCCGATTGCTTAGTGACTAGCGCTGGCTGTTGGATGGAAGGACACTGAGCGAGAATGAGTAAAAGTACATATAACCCTTCATCCAGTAGTAGTGCTTCCGGATGCAAGAAAGGCTCCTTAGACTAAGTGAATTCCCACTGCATGTGATTATGTGTTGTTATACTACACATCCCATAGCACGAGTAAATGACACACTAAGTCACTTAGGAAGAGTTAGACTAAAATAACGAGACTTACGCTGACTATTGGAATAGACATCCCCTAGTGTCAGTAGACAATACACTAAGTCAGAACATAGTCTAAGTAAGAATGCTTCCCATAGCAAAACAAGCTTCCCACAGCATGTATAGTTCCTACTATACTTGATTATATATAGTACTCTGTTGGACTAACAAGTATGTGCAGAACTTAGTTTTGCTTCCGGATGCAAATGAGCTTCCGATTGCAAATACTCTTGGCACTGGAATTCAGAGACTAACTCTTGCAGAGCAAGACTGCCGCTTCCGGATGAACAATGAACGATGCACGATGATCATCCGTCAGCAGGATTACAAGAGTCAGAAGTACATATTCTCAGAAGTCAGTATGATGTTGTCAGAGCAGAGTGGTTAGAATTGCTTTTCAGAGATAAAGCAAGTCAACCCTGCTAAGCTTTAATGGAGCATTTAAGAAGATGTACTTCCCAACGGTAACAAGAGGTTAACAGATATTCAAACAACATTGTTACCTACCAAGCATGAGGAGTATGAGAGATAAGGAGAACATAATCTGAAGATTCATTCAAGCTGTCAAAGCTCATACTACCCACAAGAGTCAGAGTCCATAAGAGAGCTTCTGATAGCAAGAGAGCATCCAATAGCAAAGCGCTCTTATCATTCATGGACAAATGCTTGGAAGACGAAGTTCCTCTATGTGATAGCAAGCAGAATGATAGAGTCCACGAGCTTCACTTCAGATAGCAAGAGAGCTTCCGATAGTAAGTCTCTTAGCATCCTGGACTTATGCTTGAGGAACGAAGTCCTCATCTGACAACAAGCAAGAGTCAGACCGTACAGTGTATAGATGTCAGAACGACTTTTGCCAGAACAGTGTTGTCAGAACAGTGTTGACAGAACAGCTGGTCAGAGCACCTTTTCAGATAAAGCAAAGTCAACTCTGCTGTGCATTAATGAGGACAACGTAAACAAGGCCCCAACGACTATATTCAAACGGCCTTATTGCCTCTCCAACGGTTGGATAATCAGAGGCTGGTATAAAAGGAGATATTCTTCATTTCTGAAAGAGAGCTTCAGGAGTTTTGATAAGCAAGAGAAATAGAATGAAGAAGCTCAAGCCTACTATCTGAAATATCCTTCTACTCTCTGATCTTAAGTTGTAATATCCTTAGAGAGAATTTGTTGAGAGCAATTATTGTACCTAAGTGAGTAACATAATCTGTTCATTGAGTGAACCCACTTAGTTGAGCTTAAGTGTTTAGCACAATCAGTTCATAGAGTGAACATCCTATCAAACCTGTTCTAAAGTTTGTCGCTTGAAGAACAGTATTGTAATCATTGTTAAATCATTGTCTGTAAAGACTGAACCCTTCTAGGTGTGAGGGGGAGCTGTATAGGTTGCAAGTGAGCCCGCAAAACTTGCGGTTGTAAAGGTTGCAAGTGATCCCGTAAAACTTGCGGTTAGGTTTGCAGGTTAGCCGTTAGCAAAACCTGTGGGTTGTTAGGTGAACCCGTGTTCGTAAAACCTAAAGTGTAAAGGCTTCTCTTGTGCCCGGTTTAAACAAGAATAGTGGATTGGAAATCTCAGGTGTAGCCTGGGGACTGGATGTAGGTCTGGGTGACCGAACCAGGATAAATTTAAGTGTGCATAAATTTACATTTAAACAGTCTATTTTGCATCACATAACATACTGACTCGTGCATACCATTACTTATTATCATCATCACCAAGCACAAGCAGTCTTTCGAAAAGAGTTAAAGTTTTATTCCCTCACCCAATTCACCCCCCCCTCTTGGGTGACAGCCACACATTTCATTTGGTATCAGAGCCGGTCACTTGTTTAAAGGATCCAACGATCTCAAGTGTAAAGACCTTGGCTGATTTGGGTTAAAAATGTTTTCCAAAGACTTTGATCATACCATTCCACCCGTGCTAGAAAATATTGATTTTTGTTGGTGGAAAGCAAAGATGGAAAGGTTTATACAATCCACTAGTTTGAAAATGTGGAATATTTTTGAAAATGATTTTGATTTCAAACCAAGAGGAAACTGGACTGAAAAGGAGAAAAATTTGTTTTCCTTAAACATTAGAGCAATGCAAATTTTATACAAAAGTTTAACTGAAAATGACTTCCAGAAAATCAAACATTGCTCTAGTGCTAGAGATATTTGGAATACTCTTGATGTGATATATGCTTCTAACCCATCTCTTGAAAGCACAGCTATCCAAAGCTCAACTCGTGCCCCTTGTGGATCATCTACTGATGAGCTTCTGGAAGCTGATATTGAGGAAGCAGGCTTCAGTGAAGAGAGTATCTATCTCTGCCTAGAAGATTCAGAAAGTGAGGTAACTGGATCTGAAATTGAACTCTCTGATTTGCAAGATGCATACAATGAGTTATATACTGAATATTGTAAACTTGCAAAAGAACTTCTAGGCTTAAAAGAAAAAGATAGGAAACTTGTAAAACTAATTTCTTCTTCTACATCCAAAGTTTCTGAGGTTTCTTTTAAAGAACTAGTGGTTCCGATAGCTGGCCCACTATCGGTAGGGAAAACTTCAACATGCCTTGAAAAATGTTTTGACTGTAAACACGTGTTGAAGGAAAAAGAAAAGCTTTCAAAAGAAACTGAGATTTCAAAGGAACAAAAAGCTTTTCTAAAGAAAACTAATCATGATAATGATAGAAAACCCCATTTTGATTATCATTCCATTATCTGTCATTATTGTGGTAGATTAGGACATATTTCTCACACATGCAGTCTTAGAAGAAATTCAAATGTGAGAAATAAGTTTATATGGATTCCTAAAGGACAAGTAAGGTCCAGTGCTAACCATGTAGGACCCAAGTACAAATGGGTACCAAAACATCCTCCTAGTGCCTTACTTGTGCAGGAAAGATCAAGAGTTCCTCTTACTCCAAAGAAGAGAACTCGTGGTAATGCAACTGCTGAAACCCCCTGGTACAATCATAAGAAGCAATGCGCAACCACCAGGAACAATGGTTCTGTCTCAAGGATGAGCTATCACAGAGTTCCATTCAACTATCCTGAGAAGAACAAGAGAGAGTGGATTCCTCGATCAACATTGAAAAGGCTCTTGAATCCTACCTCTCAGAAGAAAGTGCTTCGAACCAAGGATAAGTATAGAAGATCTCCTTGGGTAAGCAAGGGATCACTTAGCAACGAAGCATTTGATAGTAAAATCTCCTATGCTAATATTAGATGGACTTATTGAGATTTTACATTAAGCATCCTAAGATGTGAACATTATATTAATCATAGAAGAAAGCTTAAAGAAATTAATAATGTTCATAATCCACATGCTGTCCATGACTAACTTGATCAAAAACCTTGTATATCCTTGTGCATATAGTCATGATAGATTCACCATGCCATACACATAGCAAGTAATCTCTAAGTGCATGTGAATTATATATAACCTACAAACTGACCTTCAGATCCAGACTTGGATACAAAAGGAAGGAACTATCTGATATTTTGTAGGAAAGGCAATCCGGAGGTTCAGCAAGACAAGGGTGAAGATGAGTTATGGGCTAAAATGAACAAGGAACATGAGCAAAATCAGAGAGAGATAGGCTAAGATAGCCATCCCTCGGACTTGACCAGGATGTCACTGCTGCCCTCAGAAGGGAAATTGAAATGAAGCGGATTGCCCAAGCAGGAAGGCTCGCCCTTGGGGAAGCCATCTGATTCATGTGCCCCCAACAGTCTGCTAGCACAGAGGCAAGCTTGAGATAGCACTGAGTGATCAACCTGCGGAGATACCCTCTGCTGAACCTGTGTCTCTCTCTGCGCCAGCACCCAATCTGAGTGAAGAGCTGTGTATGAAGTATGGGTTCAAGAGGCCAGAGACGCCAGTGATAGCGATCACCAAGCTAATTCATCCCTCTGTACCAACTCCAATCCATCCTATTAGCCTCAGCAAGACTCAGGACTGTACCTCATCTGAACAATTAGTCAAGTCTTGATAAGTATTCGTCACACATAGATTTTGGTGCTGCTCTAAAAATAGAAGAATCCTTGTATTGCCAACCAAAATCAAGCAAGCTACTGCTTGATGCGAATGGAGCTATGGTGATATCATTCTTACCCTCCTCTTTACTTGAATAATCATTTGGGTAGTAAATGCATGATGGGCTTAACAGCTTTTATCTTTCTGAAACTGATATGATTTCCCTTATCTGTGATGACCTTATTTTCTGTAAAAATGATCCTATCATATCAAATTCATTTTCTGATATAATGCATACTGATTTTACAGATTCAAGAAGTCTGACACTTTGAAACTGAACTTTCTTCAAAACCTTCTGAATTTGTGCATGCTGAATCATTGTGTTCCAAGATTTCTGACATTGTTAAGAAGATTCAGAACTAGTTTCAGAATTTTGACACTAAAACTAAAAACCTTCTTCAGAATTTTCATATGGTGTCTAAATCGTTTTACTCATATATGCTAAGCAAATTTTTTTTAAGGGCGCCTCTCATGAAAGAAAATAGTTTATGCATTCACCTTGATTTTTGAAAGATCCTTTTTTTTTTGAAATGCAAACTTTCAAAACAGATTCCGATCCTCTTTAAACTTACATGACAACCATACCTCATGATAGCATTCAAAAGTTAATTCTGATTTTCCATTTCATGTGGTATCTCTTGCATCAAGTTTTCAATGCATAAGCAGCTATGGTTTCGAGAACAATACATCCCTCTTAATTACATCTTTAAGTTCTCAATCTACTAATGATCTCTGTTCAAGTTTGTGGTTTAAGAATGTTGACACTGATTATTGAAGCTTGAACAATGAGAATAACCAAGAGAGAATGGCAATGAAAATGCCCCTTATCAAGATGTGTGGAATGGCTATACTAAACCTGAGAAACTCTCGCCAATATACATGAGCATTTCTATCCCCTACACATTCTGTTGTGAAATTTAATGAATAGTCTCTCTCTTGTCTGACATGCATTAGAAATCTTAGGAAATGCCTTGAATTAAACTCTGCTAGATCTGTAAAACATGGCATAGTATCACAAGCATGCTATAATCTGTATTAATCTCAAGCTTGTTGATATCCTAAGAACAATGAGACCACACTGAGCATATCTAGAAGAACTTGAGCTAATATTTGGAAATTATTCTCGTGATCATATGCTGAAATTTGGTTGTTTTTGTAAATCGGATTTAGTCTTAAAATCAAACTATTCTGTGAGGATGAAGATTTTTCAAAATTTCATTGTGTTAATAATTCACATGTCTTCATGAACTAACATGAACATCCTTGAGGCATATTTATTGAACTATACTTGCTTATGAAACTCTGAAAATATGCCACCTGTTTGATACTCGCTGTACTATCACATTGATATTTATCTATGAGAGTATAAATAGAGTTCATGTCTTGATAGTTAAACTATGTGAACGTGTAGACAATTTCAAAATTAGTTTTCACATAATCATTGCTCATATTTTCTTAAACCAATCAGCAAGCATGATTTCTTAAAATTATTAACTTGTGCTGATTAACACAGATTGACTTGAATGTCCTGAGTATGGTCTCCAATGTTAAATCTTAAGTTCTTTCACTGACCATCAGGAAGCACTTGCTTCCTCAAGCACATGCAGGACCAATCATCAAGTCTGAGCAAGGTTGCTTTCGCAACAATCAGCGCCTTCGATAGCAGGCCAACTATTGAACCATGGGAAGAGTAGAGTGACTGCCCAGTCATGTCTGCTTGTGGTTGTAGCTCAGCTTGCCGAAGCCAATCATCAAAGCACTTGCGCTAGGGGTTTCCACTTGAGATAGCACACCTCTTGAAGATGTCAGGAAACATGCTTATCTGCGTATGATTCAGATTCATGAGTCTAATAGAGTATGAGGATTCCTCATCTGTGGTAACATCTACACCTTACCATCTCTTATATATGATGCATACATGGCATTGGTAAGGGTGTCAATTTAGGATGTTTTTCTCAATCTGCATTGACTTCAAAATCATTCACTGTCTTAGAAAATCATCCCAGCTCACACATCTGTATCCTTTATATGACACGCTGGAAAGTAATTGATAACATACCTCTCTTATATGCTTCTTTTCTTGATCTTGTGATGATTAATCTTAATATAGAAGAGAAGTAGATGGACATTACTTGATAATGATCCCTTGAAAATAGAGAGTTACATGCTGTCATCGATAATAAACTCTTGAGATGTTGTGATGCAATTTGTTTGGAAATTACTTTTGGCATTTTAAACTCACAAAATTCATTTGATTTGGTTTCATTTCATATGGTATCACAAATTTCACTTGGCATTCAATCATTTCATATCACAAGTTCAAACTCACATATTTCATTTGATTTCATTTGGTATCACGAATTTAAAATCACAAATTTTCATTTGATATCATAATCATCATTTTAAACGCACCAAAATTATTTTGATATCATGTTAATCATTTCGAAAGGGTCAAAATTACTTTTGATGTCTTTTATATTTGAAAAGAATTTTCACCTTCAAAAAGAGAACTGTTTTTGTATGTTTTGATCTAGACTTAATCCTTGCAAAACATGTTCTGTTATCTTGCATAATGGTTAGGGAGAGTAAACTCACTTAGAATACTGAATCAATATTTTCTTTTTGTCTCACACTGTTTAGCTATCCTACATAATGTTTAGGGAGAATACAATCATTTAGGATCATGAATCATTATTGTTGTTCCTTGTTAATTCTCGTACGTTGTATTGAATAGTCTAGAACAAATCTTTATTAACGATACATAGGGAGATATATTAGGTAGAAAGCCCATTCCTAGGAGAACGATAGAAGTATCCCCATCCCTAAGGCTAGCTTGCACTTGTTGAATTTTGATGAAGCCAAAAGGGGGAGAGAGATGAGACATGAGATGTCTAGAGATGAGACATGAGATGAGATATAAGATGTCTAGCTAGAGATGAGACATGAGATGTCTAGAGCTGAGAGATAAGATAAGATGTCTAGATATCTGGGGAGAGAACTGGGGAAAGAAATATAGCTCTGGGAGTGATCTAAGTTTAATTATGTTCTCTAGTCATCTATGGGTTTGTCATCATCAAAAAGGGGGAGAATGTTAGAATCTTAAGTTTTGATGGTGACTAAGGTATGATATGGTCTAGTACTTAAAAGAACATAATCAACACTTAGGAAGGATTAGATGACATGGTTAGAATCCTAAGTTAGATCACTTGCGAATGCAAGATCACTTCCGGAAGTATTAGCACTAGCGCTCGCGAATGGAGTACACATCCCATAGGGGACGCAAGTGAGACACTTGGTTAGAACCCAGTCTAGATTGCTAACACTGAATCCTAAGTTAAATCACAACCGGATGCGGAATCACTTCCGGATGGACTAGGACTAGCGCTCGCGGATGAATGTCTCATCCCCCAGCGACAGCAAGCACTTCACTTAGTCATAACTCAGTCTAGGAGCATTAGATGTACAAAACCCTTGAGACTAAGTTAAGATGCAACCGGATGTATATTTGCTTCCGATTGCTTAGTGACTAGCGCTGACTGTTGGAATGGGTAACACTAAGCGTCAGTGAACATTAGCCACGTCTAGTGGAATTGCTTCCGATTGCTTAGTGACTAGCGCTGGCTGTTGGATGGAAGGACACTGAGCGAGAGTGAGTAAAAGTACATATAACCCTTCATCCAGTAGTAGTGCTTCCGGATGCAAGAAAGGCTCCTTAGACTAAGTGAATTCCCACTGCATGTGATTATGTGTTGTTATACTACACATCCCATAGCACGAGTAAATGACACACTAAGTCACTTAGGAAGAGTTAGACTAAAATAACGAGACTTACGCTGACTATTGGAATAGACATCCCCTAGTGTCAGTAGACAATACACTAAGTCAGAACATAGTCTAAGTAAGAATGCTTCCCATAGCAAAACAAGCTTCCCACAGCATGTATAGTTCCTACTATACTTGATTATATATAGTACTCTGTTGGACTAACAAGTATGTGCAGAACTTAGTTTTGCTTCCGGATGCAAATGAGCTTCCGATTGCAAATACTCTTGGCACTGGAATTCAGAGACTAACTCTTGCAGAGCAAGACTGCCGCTTCCGGATGAACAATGAACGATGCACGATGATCATCCGTCAGCAGGATTACAAGAGTCAGAAGTACATATTCTCAGAAGTCAGTATGATGTTGTCAGAGCAGAGTGGTTAGAATTGCTTTTCAGAGATAAAGCAAGTCAACCCTGCTAAGCTTTAATGGAGCATTTAAGAAGATGTACTTCCCAACGGTAACAAGAGGTTAACAGATATTCAAACAACATTGTTACCTACCAAGCATGAGGAGTATGAGAGATAAGGAGAACATAATCTGAAGATTCATTCAAGCTGTCAAAGCTCATACTACCCACAAGAGTCAGAGTCCATAAGAGAGCTTCTGATAGCAAGAGAGCATCCAATAGCAAAGCGCTCTTATCATTCATGGACAAATGCTTGGAAGACGAAGTTCCTCTATGTGATAGCAAGCAGAATGATAGAGTCCACGAGCTTCACTTCAGATAGCAAGAGAGCTTCCGATAGTAAGTCTCTTAGCATCCTGGACTTATGCTTGAGGAACGAAGTCCTCATCTGACAACAAGCAAGAGTCAGACCGTACAGTGTATAGATGTCAGAACGACTTTTGCCAGAACAGTGTTGTCAGAACAGTGTTGACAGAACAGCTGGTCAGAGCACCTTTTCAGATAAAGCAAAGTCAACTCTGTTGTGCATTAATGAGGACAACGTAAACAAGGCCCCAACGGCTATATTCAAACGGCCTTATGGCCTCTCCAACGGTTGGTTAATCAGAGGCTGGTATAAAAGGAGATATTCTTCATTTCTGAAAGAGAGCTTCAGGAGTTTTGATAAGCAAGAGAAATAGAATGAAGAAGCTCAAGCCTACTATCTGAAATATCCTTCTACTCTCTGATCTTAAGTTGTAATATCCTTAGAGAGAATTTGTTGAAAGCAATTATTGTACCTAAGTGAGTAACATAATCTGTTCATTGAGTGAACCCACTTAGTTGAGCTTAAGTGTTTAGCACAATCAGTTCATAGAGTGAACATCCTATCAAACCTGTTCTAAAGCTTGTCGCTTGAAGAACAGTATTGTAATCATTGTTAAATCATTGTCTGTAAAGACTGAACCCTTCTAGGTGTGAGGGGGAGCTGTATAGGTTGCAAGTGAGCCCGCAAAACTTGCGGTTGTAAAGGTTGCAAGTGATCCCGTAAAACTTGCGGTTAGGTTTGCAGGTTAGCCGTTAGCAAAACCTGTGGGTTGTTAGGTGAACCCGTGTTCGTAAAACCTAAAGTGTAAAGGCTTCTCTTGTGCCCGGTTTAAACAAGAATAGTGGATTGGAAATCTCAGGTGTAGCCTGGGGACTGGATGTAGGTCTGGGTGACCGAACCAGGATAAATTTATGTGTGCATAAATTTACATTTAAACAGTCTATTTTGCATCACATAACATACTGACTCGTGCATACCATTACTTATTATCATCATCACCAAGCACAAACAGTCTTTCGAAAAGAGTTAAAGTTTTATTCCCTCACCCAATTCACCCCCCCCCCTCTTGGGTGACAGCCACACATTTCAGTAATCTCATTAAGCCGACGGTAGTCTACACAAAAACGCCAAGTCCCATCTTTTTTGTGTACTAAGACCACTGGAGCCGCAAATGGGCTATGACTAGGTTGTATCACCCCATTCTCCAACATAGAAGTCACTTGCTTCTCAATCTCATTCTTCTGTAGAGGGCCATACCGGTAAGGTCGACAAGAAATGGGTCGCTCATCCTTGAGTACAATCCGATGATCGAGTTGCCGGAGAGGAGGTAGCGACTCCGGTTGTCAAAATATGTCCGCAAAATCATCCAAGAGTGCCTGCAATTGCATTTGTTGTTCTCGCGAAAGTGAATCTGACGGTGGCGAACCCGTAGGCTCCACTTCGCACAACAAAAATGCGTGTCTCGCCTCAACCGTATCTCTCTCCGTCAAACGCACATCCTCTCGCCAACTCATAGGTGGAGACTCTAATCCATGAATCTCATAATATTGGCCCAATAAATGAAAGGCCATAAAAGATTCACTTAAGTCTAACATAAAGCGGCCCAACTTCCTTAACCATTGGGCCCCCAATATGAGGTCAAAGGCTCCCACATCCATTACCATAAAATCATCCGAAAAATGAGAGCCCGACATCACCCATGGCAAATCTCTGCAAAAACGGTCCACCCTCACTTCACCTCCACCAGCCACTCTAACTCGCACTCCTGTATGTGAAATACATGGTAACCCTAGCCGTTTCACCAAATTGTTGTGTTCCACGTTATGAGAGCTACCTGTATCAACCAATATTATCACCCTCTGGCGTTTAACACTTCCTTCAATCCGAAGAGTAGAAAACTCTTCATGGCCTTCAATCGCATTAATAGAACCAATGACGTCCAATTTCTCTTTCCCCTTATCCATCACATCCGCCGCATCAACAAACTCATCCTCATCACGGCCCGGCACAATCAACATCATCACCTGCGATTCTTTGCAACGGTGAGAAGACGAATATTTGTCATTGCACCAATAACAAAGACCTTTTCGTCGGCGCTCTTCCATCTCCTTCTTCGATAAAGTCACCGAGGAATTTTTAGTGACCGATTGTGAAACAGGCGATTTTTCTCCCGTGAACGATGATTTCCCTCCAAAATTGGAAGAAAATTTTGATACGGATGTGTTCACAGGGATCCACGACTTCACACTAGGCTTTGGCACATTATCGTAAAGTGCTTTAATCGATCTCTCTTGAATTCTTGCCATCTGCATCATACTACTCAATGAAGATGGATTAAATGCAGTCTTCGATGCTTGTATGTCATGTCTCAACCCTCCAAGAAAACAATGCATCGCTAATTCGTCACTTAAATCTACCTCCGTCAACAAGTTATCGAATGCATCTATATAGTCATCTACTGAAAGTTGCAATTGCTGTAATTGTTTGATCTCTACCATCGGATTCAGATAGCAGATGTCCGTGAATCGAGCCTCCATATGTTTGAAATACTCCTCCCAAGGCATCTCCTCCTCACTCCTATTCTTCATAAAATTCAAATGCCACTTAAGAGCTCGATCCTCCAAATGAATGCTCAACAACCTCAGTCGCTGATCAATAGGTGTAGCATCAACTGAGAAAAATTGTTTACACCTATAAGACCATCCTTTGAAGTCGGTGCCATCAAACTTAGGAAATTCAACTCGACTATGCTTCGTCGGTGCCGAATAATTTCCTCCTCCGGTGCCGTATGTGCCAAATTGCATATGGTCAATCTTCGTGTATGACTCAACGATCCTCCAAGTTGATCTCCAGAACTCGAGCTTTGCTAGCTCGCCATGGAACCTGTCAATTCCTTCAAGCAATTTTCAATCATGGAACTCTTCAATTCTCCAACGTCAACAGTGTTCCTTTCCAGACGCTCTCGGTTGCTTTCAACCAAGGAAAAATGAGTCTCCAAGCGTTGCTCAAGATCACAGAGTCGTTGGCCCTGAGATCGTGTATCCGGCGCCATGATAGCCAGATATTTGCTCTGATACCAGTTGGTACAGAGGAAGCAGAAAATGGGAAATAACAGAGAAAATGAGTGTGTATTCAATTCAACAAGTATTCTGTTACAATTCATCTTATTTATAACTCCCACTCTAACTAACTTCTCTCACTTCACATGGCCTCTGCACACGTGGACTAACTAACTTCTCCCTACCTCACGTGGCTCTGCACACGTGGACTAACTACTTCACATGGCCTATTGCACACGTGGCCTCTTAGGGCGGAGTTTACAATGCAACTAATCACTACTACTTACAGACTTAGGCTTACAGACTAGCCCATAACTTCCAACACGTATCAAGAAGCTACCTTCGATCTCTCCCAAACAGCTGGAATCCCCAAATACTTTCCTTCCTGATTCAAATGATTGATGCCCAAATGACCAGTAATATCATCTCAAATATTCAATAAGGGGTATTCATAGAAAAACAAGATACTAGATTTATCAAAATTTACCCCTTAACGAGAAGCTTCACAATACACATACAGAATCCTCCTTAAATCCATAGAATTAATGCTTTATGCCTTCATGAACACTAAGGCATCATCTGCAAAAACACAATGGGATAAACATGGAGCTCTTCGCACAAGTTTAATACCTTTAATCTCTTTCTTATCAACATGATCCTAAATCACGAGTGACAATACCTCTTTTACAAACACAAATAAGAAAGAAGATAATGCCTTATACCCTTATCAAGTAAGAAGCTATCAACATTCCTTCCCAAAATCATCAAATTAGGATCGACTGAGGTTACACATCTCATAATCCATCTCACCCACTTGTCACAGAACCCCAAACGCAACATCACAACTTCAAGATAATCCCATTCCACTCCCTTCTTCATATGCCTTATTCATATCAATCTTCAAAACAAATTCATATTTTCCTTCCCTTCTCATTCCTCATATAATGGAAAGCTTCATGTGCTATAACAATATTATCATAAATCAATCTTCCTACAATAAACGCCACTGATTAGGTGATATCATCTTATCCATATAATCTTTCAACCTATTGGTCATAATCTTTGCAATTATTTTATATTGACATATTACATAAGCCAATAGGTCTAAAATGATTCACCGATTCAAGGTTATCTACTTTTGGAATTAACACAATATTTGTACTATCGATACCCTCCAACCCAACCTCCCCCTCAAAAAACTCATGAACCATACCACAAACTTCATTACTTATATCCTCCCAAGCAAATTGATAAAATAAAGCAGAGAAACCATTTGAGCCTGGTGCCTTATCTGCACCTAACTGAAAAACAACATCTTCTATTTCCACATAAATAATCGATCTAACCAGCATCTCATTATCTTCCATAGATACCATACTTTGCATCATCTCCCTTAACCCCAAGGACTTAAACCGCCCTTGATAAAACTCACCAATCTTATCAATACAATTCATATCCTCCAACCAAACCCCTTTATCATTCCTCAATTGCACCAATAACAAAGACCTTTTCGTCGGCGCTCTTCCATCTCCTTCTTCGATAAAGTCACCGAGGAATTTTTAGTGACCGATTGTGAAACAGGCGATTTTTCTCCCGTGAACGATGATTTCCCTCCAAAATTGGAAGAAAATTTTGATACGGATGTGTTCACAGGGATCCACGACTTCACACTAGGCTTTGGCACATTATCGTAAAGTGCTTTAATCGATCTCTCTTGAATTCTTGCCATCTGCATCATACTACTCAATGAAGATGGATTAAATGCAGTCTTCGATGCTTGTATGTCATGTCTCAACCCTCCAAGAAAACAATGCATCGCTAATTCGTCACTTAAATCTACCTCCGTCAACAAGTTATCGAATGCATCTATATAGTCATCTACTGAAAGTTGCAATTGCTGTAATTGTTTGATCTCTACCATCGGATTCAGATAGCAGATGTCCGTGAATCGAGCCTCCATATGTTTGAAATACTCCTCCCAAGGCATCTCCTCCTCACTCCTATTCTTCATAAAATTCAAATGCCACTTAAGAGCTCGATCCTCCAAATGAATGCTCAACAACCTCAGTCGCTGATCAATAGGTGTAGCATCAACTGAGAAAAATTGTTTACACCTATAAGACCATCCTTTGAAGTCGGTGCCATCAAACTTAGGAAATTCAACTCGACTATGCTTCGTCGGTGCCGAATAATTTCCTCCTCCGGTGCCGTATGTGCCAAATTGCATATGGTCAATCTTCGTGTATGACTCAACGATCCTTGGGGTTAAGGGGGAGAATGTTAGAATCTTAAGTTTTGATGAAGACTAAAATATGAAAGAATGAACCAAGCACTTAGAAAGCATTAGGTTAATATAGAACCCCAAGTAAGAGTGCAACCGGATGTGGATTTACTTCCGGATAGACTAGGACTAGCGCTCGCGGATGAACGTCTCATCCCCCAGCGAGAGCAAGCACTTTAATAACTTAGATCAGAAGCACTAGATATACAAAACCTTAAGACTAAGCTAGGATTCAACCGGAAGTGGAATTGCTTCCGATAGCTTAGTGACTAGCGCTGGCTGTTGGTATAGATAACACTAAGCGTCAGTGAACATGAGCCACGTCTAGTAGAATTGCTTCCGATAGCTTAGTGACTAGCGCTGGCTGTTGATATGGATAACACTGAGTGCCAGTGAACATAACCCAACGACCAGTAGATATGCTTCCGATTGCCTAGTGACTAGCGCTGGCTGTTGGTATAGACAACACTGAGCGACAGTGAGTGAGTACAATATGAACATAACCCAACGTCCAGTGGAAGTGCTTCCGGATGTGGAATTGCTTCTGGAAGTAAGAGAGCTTAATTAGACAATTGAACTCCCACAGTAAATGACACACTAAGTCACTTGGGAAGACTCAGAGTAAAATAACGAGACTTATGCTGACTATTGGAATAGACATCCCCTAGCTTCAAAAGACCATACACTAAGTCAGAACATAGTCTAAGTAAGAGTGCTTCCCATAGCAAACTAGTTTCCCACAGCATATATAGCTCTTACTGCACTTGATTAGATATACTACTGTGTTGGACTAACAAGTATGTGCAGAGCTTAGTTTTACTTCCGGATGCAAATGAGCTTCCGGATACAAATACTCTTGGCACTGGGATTCAGAGACTAACTCTTGCAGAGCAAGATTGCCGCTTCCGGATGAACGATGATCATCCGTCAGCAAGAGTACAAGAGTCAACATCACATACTCAGAGGTCAGAATGCTTTTGTCAGAGCAGAGGTGTCAGAATGCTTTTCAGAGATAAAGCAAGTCAACCCTGCTAAGCATTAATGAAGATGTACCTCTCAACGGTAACATGGGATTAACGCCTATATTCAAACGGACATATTCTATCTGCCGCCCAAGCCTGAATGTTGAAGCCGAGTATAAAAGGAACATCTACATTCAGAAGAGAGGTTGGAAGAACAGAGTCCATTGTCTGAGATATAGTAATCTACATTCTTCTTATCTTCTACTCTCTGATCTTAGAGTTGTAATATTCTTAGTGAGAGAATCATTTGTACTTAAGTGAGTAACATCATCCATTCTTAGAGAGAATCATTTTGTACTTAAGTGTTTATCACAATCAGTTCATAGAGTGAACATATTATCAAATCCTCTAATTGATAGAGGCTGTTCTAAAGCTTGTGCTTGAAGAACAGAGTTGTTATCTTACAAAAGAGAGGGGGAGCATTTAGAGGTTTTCTAAATCTCCATAGGTTGCAAGTTAGCCCGCAAAACTTGTGGTTGAAAGGTTGCAGGTGATCCCGTTGTAAAACCTGTGGTTGTAAGGTTTGCAGGTGAGCCCGTTGCAAAACCTGTGGGTTGTTAGGTGAACCCGTGCTCGTAAAACCTAAGGCGTAAAGGCTTTCTTGTGCCTGGTTCAAACAAGAAGTATAGTGGATTGAAAATCTCAGGTGGAGCCTGGGGACTGGATGTAGGTCTGGAAGTGACCGAACCAGGATAAATCTTTGTGTGCTTATTCTGTTTGTTTAATCTACACATCAAGCACCACACCACTAGATACTTACTTGTGCTTGGGGTAATACATCGTCACTCTCATCAAGCACAAGGAGTAATGATATAAAAGGGAAAATTTTTATAAGTTTTATTCTTCACCCAATTCACCCCCCCCCCCTCTCTTGGGTGACAGCCACGCATTTCATTTGGTATCAGAGCAAGGTCACTTGTTTAAAGGATCCAACGATCTCAAGTGCAAAGACCTAGGCTGAGTTGGGATATAAAATGTGTTTTGAAGGTTTTGATCATACTACCCCACTCTTGTTAGAAAATACTGATTTTTACTTATGGAAGGCAAGGATGAAAAGTTTTGTGCTATACTCGAGTTTCAAAATGTGGGATGTCTTTGAAAATGATTCTGATTTCAAACCAAAAGTAAACTGGACTGAAGAGGAGAAAAATTTATTTTACTTGAACATTAGAGCAATGCAAATTTTGTATAAAAGCTTAACTGACAGTGATTTCCAGAAAATTAAACATTGCTCTAATGCTAGAGATATTTGGAACACTCTTGATGCTATGTATGCTTCTGATCATTCCCTTAGCAGTAAAGCTGTCCAAAACTCCTTGTGTGCCCCTTGTGGATCAACTGGTGGTGAGCTACAGGAAGCTGATAATGAGCAAGCCAGCGGCAGTGAAGAGAGTGTTGATCTCTGCCTAGATTCAGAAGCTGAGGAGAATGAGGTATCTGAACTTGAACCTTCTGAATTGCAAGATGCATATAATGAGTTACATATTGAATTCTGTAAGCTTGCAAAAGAAGTTCTAGGCTTAAGGAAAAAGAATAGGAAACTAGAGGAATTCATTGCTTCTTCTACATCCAAGGTTTCCAATGCTCCATCCATAGAAGAACAGCTATCGCTATCAATAGCTAGTTCCCAACCAAGAGCGGAAGCTCCAACATGCTCCGAACATTGTTCCAATTGTGAACCCCTATCGAAGGGAAAAGAAAAGTTTTCAAAAGGCCCTGAGACTTCAAAAGTTGGTTTAAAAGAAAAAAGAGTCCTTGAAAACAAAATTGACCAACAAGATAATGATAGGAAATCCCATTATGACTATCATATCATTATCTGTCATTACTGTGGTAGATCAGGTCATATTTCTCACACATGCCGTCTTAGAAAAAATTTATATGTGAGAAATAAATTTGTATGGATCTCTAAAGGAAAAGTAAGGTCCAGCACTAACCATGTAGGACCCAAGTACAAATGGGTACCAAAACTTCCTTCCAGTGCCTTACTTGTGCAGGAAATATCAAGAGTTCCTCTTGCCCCAAAGAAGAGAACTTGTGATGATGTCACTGCTGCAACCACCTGGTCCAATCATAAGAAGCAGTGCACTACCACAAGGAACAAAGGTTCTGTCTCAAGGATGAGCTATCACAGAGTCTCACTCAACTATCCTGAGAAGAACAAGAGAGAGAGGATTCCTCGATCAACATGGAGAAAACCTATGAACTCTGTCTCTCATAAGACAGTGATTCAAACCAAGGATAAGTGTAAAAGATCTCCTTGGGTAAGCAAGGAATCACTTAGAGTCAAAGCATGCGAAAGTAAAATCTCCTATGCAAGTGTTAGATGGGATTATTGAGATTTTACATCAAGCATCATAGATATGAACATTATTTTCGTAAGAAAAGAAAGCTCAAAGGAATTCACAATGTTCATAACCTACATGCTGTCTGACTGTCATGATCAAAACCATGTGCATATAGTCATAGGTGATTCTAAATGGCATAAGCATAATTAATGACTCAAGTGCATGTGGACTTGACACTTCCTACAAACTGACATGTCAGATCCAAGTTCGGAGACTGAGAAATGGAAAAGGGAATTACTTGGTATTTTGTAGGAAAGAAGATCCAAAGGAACAACAATATTCAAGACCGTACCTGGTCTGGGCAATGAGTCAAATCTGAATAAGATGTTCTTCATGCTGGGCTCCTGGTGCTACTGCTCTTGAGATAGAAAAGATCAAGCACCGTCTGCCAAAATCAAGCAAGCCACTATTTGACGCAAATGTAGCCTTGGTGATGTCATTCTTACCCTTTCTCTTACTTGAATGATTAATTGGGTAATGAATGCATGTTTACTTATTTCATCGGCAATTGACATTTATGTATCTAAAGACAAACTTCAAACTGCTCTATGGAATGAATGAGAAAAATATAGTAATACTGGTATGACTTTCAACCTGTGGTGATTTTTTTTTTAAAGTGATCAAATCATATCAAATTTTTTTTTGGGGGTTTATGATATTCATGCATATCAAATCATTTCTCTTTGAAAAGGTCCATTCACAAAAGAAAATAGCTTATGCATTCATTGTGATTTTTGAAAGTTTTTTTTATAATACAAAATGATTTTAAATATTCTTAGCTATAAACTGACTGGCTATGAACTTGAGCAATAATTTTTTTTTAATCACATCTTAAGGTTCCATCTACTAATGATCTCAGTTCAAGTTTGTGGTTAAGTATGTTGACAGATCATAAAAGCTTGAACAATGTGGAGGTACAAGAGAGAGCGTCAACGAGTATGCTCTTTATCAAGATAAGAGGAAATGGCGGTTCTGAATTCAATCTTGAGGAAATCTCGCCAATCTTATATGAATATTTTTTTCATTACTCCTTCTGTTGTGCATTTTAATGAATAGACTCCCTTGTCGGACATACATTAGGAATCTTAGGAAATGCCTTGAATTAATTACTGCAAAATTTGATAAATCCAAGAGCAAGTGCCAATAGGATAGAAGTCTAAGTGAGTGTAGATAACTAAGCTGGAAAGAACTCTTAAGAATCTTTACCCACTGAAAGCCTTATATCCTGGCACATTATCACAAGCCTAGTACGATCTGGATTAAGTTAAAGCTTGTTGATATCCTAAGAATAATGAGATCATATTAAGCATATTTGAAAGAACTTGAGCTAAGATTTGAAAATTATTCTTGTGATCATATGCTGAGAATTTGGTTGTTTTTGTAGACTTGATTCAATCTTAAAGCTAAACTATTGTGTGGACATTAAAGGTTTTAGAATTACATTGTGTTTACATTTCACATGTCTTCATAATCTGACATGAACATCCTTAAGGGATATTTGTTGAACTATACCTGTGTATGAAACTCTGAAAATATGCAATCTGTTCGATACTCCCTGTGCTATCACATTGATATTTATCCAAGAGAGTATGAATAGAGTTCATGCCTTGATAGTGAAACTGAGAAATTATGAACTGAATTTCAAAGTCTGTTTTCACATTATTGATACTCCTGTTGTACCAAACCAACAAGCAAGCACATTTTCTTGAGATTATTATATTGTGCTGATTAACATAAGTTTGTGATTTGGAATGTCCTCAACATGTATACTAATGTTAAATCCTGAGCTTGTCCACTGACCATCCGCAAGCGCATATGCTTCCGCTAGCACCTGCAGGTCCCCTAGTGAAAAGGCCCCCTAGTATGGAAGATAAGGGCTGTCAATGTTAAATTTAAAGACCCTCACATCCGGAAGCGGACACACTTCCGGAAGCATGTGTAAGAAAGGTTTCTCAACTACAGACATAGCTACCAAACAACCATTGAGGGTTGATCAATTTATCCTTATAAAGGGAAATTTGGGAATGATAAAATGAAGTTTAATCTTCAGAAAACATCTGTGCTTAATTGTTTAAATCTGCCAACTGTGCTAACTCAGGCATCAAAGTGCCAATTTTTAGTTTTACAGGTCCCAATGTTAAATCTTAAGCTAGTGCAACCGGAAGCAAAACCACTTCCGGATGATCTTTTGCTGGCACTGAGTGTTGAACTAAAGCAAGCAAGAGCGCCAGTGCCTGGATCAAGGGACACGTCACTTCAGAAAACGTTTCAACTTCCTCCATGAGAAGTTGTGACTTCTCTGAAGAGGTGAAGCGACACATGTCAAAAGGTGCGCCGTTCCAATTAAATGTTTACGTTACCCAATGAATAAACGCATGCTTTCATGAAGAGTCATTACCCATTTTGCCCTCTGTAACTTTGCATATAAATATGAAGTCACTTTCACTTTCACTTTTTACTTACACAAATTTCTTACTGACAAAACTCTCTGAAAGTATTCATCGAGTTCATCTTACATCTCTTCATCTTCTTCATCTTCTTCTTCGCATCTCATCTCACATAAACCTTAAACCCACACAAAAATGGCCGGCTCACATGAATCTAACCCCAACACAAAGAAAGTCACCACCTCCAAGAAATCGAAGTCCAAAACGGGCAAATCTGGGCATTCACACTCTGGGAAATCTGGAAAATCCCATGAACACCAAGAACAATCTGGGCAAACCCAAGGGCAGAACGAGCAAGTCCAAGAACAACCTGGACATTCTGAGCGAGTCCAAGAACAGCCTGGGCATACTGAGCGTCAACAAGAACAGCCCAAGAGGAAAGGGAAAAAGAAGGTCCAGTTTAGCGAAGAGCCTTCTTCTAAAAGACAGCGAGTAGTGGAAGATGATCTTCTTGAATACAGAGATGGGCCATTGGAGATTGTTTCCTCCAAGTTTGAAACTGCGAAACCCTACTTCAATCATGGAATGTTCATCGATCTGGAGAAATTTGAGGAACTGGGGTTTGGGCATTTGAGGGAACATCTCCAAAGGTACATGTGCTGGCTGGGGATCAACAATCAGTACAACATCAACTTGCTGAGAGTGTTCTGCCAGTCACTCACAGCCAAAGCAAAGTACAAGACAGTGAACGGTAAAGAAATCATTCGCAGAGTCAACTTCAAAGCCACAGTGAGGGGGAGGACAATGAATTTTACTTGGAGAGATATCAATGACTTGCTCGGGATCACTGAGGAAGGAATGAACGAGTGGCTCTACCCTGAGAAACTCAGCACGGCGGAGCTTGAGAAAGTATATGAGACCAAGGGAAAGAAGGTCTCTGCCATGTCTGACTCCAACCGGGTACTTCAATATATCTACTCCCGGTTGATGACTCACAAAGGGGGGAACTTCAATGAGTTCACCCAACTCGACAACCCTTGGCTCCCTAGGTTCCTCACCAAGCAGCCGATTAACCCTGGGCAGATTATTAGCTTAGAGCTGCACAGGTGGTGTGAAACCAAGGACAAGCAACCTGGCCATCTTCCCTACCCAACAGTCATAGCATTCCTCCTGGAGAAATTCTTGATTAAATCCACTGAGGAGGCAGAGAATGTTAAGTGCGTACCTGTCAGCGCAGTTAACATCGGCAAGATGGGGATCAAGTATATCAAGCCGACCAAGGCCACTCGCTCAGGCTCTCAGGCAGGCAGTGCCTCTCATACCTCAGCCCCCTCTGTATCTGGTACAAGGGATCAAGAGGTCGACTCTCATCCTGGTCCAAGCCATGTTCCTAGGGTGACAGCCGGAGTACGGGCCTTTGCTGAGGAAGTCAAGGAGGAGATTCTCTTTAGGCTGACTGATTCCTTGGTAGCTCCTCTCCGCGATGCGTGTGACATTGGGTTCCAGCAGCAGGGGGAGAGAATCCAGAGACTCGAGGATCGAGTGAGTCAGGTTGAGACTCAACTTGCTAGAGTGGATGCCAAGCTAGATCTCATCCTCCAACATTTTCAAATTCCTCAACCACAAGGTAACTTACCACCACCACCTCCTCCTAACCCACCTCCTCCTCCTCCACCAAATCAACCCTTACTTCCTCCTCCTCCTCCCCCCAACACTCAACAGCCACAACAACCTCCACCTCAGAATACCCAACAACCCCAAACATCACCCAGCCATGACCATCAACCATCACCTCATAACTCCACTCAAAACTCACCCCAACACTTCCCTCACCAATTACCTCTTAACCTCCTTAACTCCCCATCTCCACATAACTCCCCAAACCGTTCACCACCCCCAAACCCCATAAGGGTCTCCAATCCACCTCCCAACACTCGCCCCACTATAGCCCAATCCCTTGGATTTAACTCACCTGATCACCCTCTTCACACCTTCTACCTCCGAGACTTTCCCTCTCTTCGGAGGATAGTTGAACAACCCTCCTCTTACTCTTCCACCTATCCCTTCGAAGGCCTGTTCAATGACCCCTCCTTCTTCCAACGCAACCAAGAACCCCTTCCTCGCCCCACTCCCTCATCTGAACAATCACCCACACCTTCACCTACCGCCTCACCTGAATCCTCACCACCCAGACCAGTTGTCCCAGAACCACCCTCCTCTTCAACCATTGCATCCTCCCTGGCCCTCGCCCTTGTTGATGATGACAAAAGGGGGAGAGATGTTGCTATCGCCATCCGCCATACCATGGACACAAGGGATGTTCTGACTCAGCCATCCCTCTGGCTAGATGAAGACATCACGACTGCTCTCCGCCGAGCCATGGAATCTCAGAGATTGAGTGGTGCTGAGAGTCTAATCAGAGGGGAAGCCATCCGGTTTATGCAACAGCAGAGGTCGGATGAGCAAAGGGAAATGGTTGTGTATAATGAGCAAAATGAAGAAACCCCACAGCCTGAGCCTGAGCCAGAACCTTCATCCTCTGAGCCTCCTCCTTCTTCTCGCCTTAGCCGAAACTTAATAATTGAGGAGATTATGATGAAGTATGGGCTGGAGAGGGAAAACCATCCTCCCATAGTAATTGCTAAGCCAATTCCTTCTTCCTCTGGGCAAACATCTGAAACTCCTGCTTCTGAGCAAACTTCTGCCCCTCCTCCTCCTTCAGCAGTCAAGTTCAGTGAATCAAGAAAGAAGGCAGTTGCTAGAAAGCATGCCAACAAGAGTGCTACCTCTACTGAGTCTGCTGAAAATGAGGAAGAGACTCCATCAGACCAACCTGAGCAAGAGACTACATCTGTCCAAGCTGAGCAAGAGATCCCATCAGTACAAGCCATTCCAATTCTAAAGGAAGTCAAGTTGGAGATAGAGGACATGACTCCTGAGGAATTCGAAAGATATGGGTACACGGACAGAATTTCTTTTGGTCAGATGGCTTGCTTGGATGCTGAGAGAGCAAGAGCCAAATCTACTCAGCCAATGAGCAAGGGCAAAGGAAAGGGGAAAGGCAAGGGGAAGAGGAAAGCCCAGGAAGTTGAGGAGGACCCCAACTTCCCAGTATGGAATGTGAAGATCCGGGCTGTCCACTACCCAAATGGCGAGGTCACTCTCTTCTCAGATGCAACAGGGTTCCCAGGCTATGAGGAAGTCGAAAACATGAAGAGAGCCTTCGAGGAGTCTATTGAGTCTGAGAGACTCAGAAGGGAAAGGGAAGAGGAAGAGCTTCAAAGGATTATTGCTCAGATTGACCAGAATGTGCATAATGCCCAGCTAGCCCAGCTCCAAAAAGAGAATGAGGATAGACAAAAAGAGAGGGAGAGGAAAAAGAGACACCAACTCTGAACCCCCACTTGAATCCTTTTACCTTAGAATTTTTCTTTGATTTTCATGCATATTACATTCCTGCTTAGTGTAGATTACTTGTATATTTTATCTGCTTGTGTAATACTAACTTGTAATCTTTTGTTTATCAATGATAATTGTCTAAGTTATTTGTGCTTTATTTATTATTGTTTTAACTCTTTCATATGAACTTAATCGATAGACTTAGTTTGTCATCATCAAAAAGGGGGAGAATGTTAGAATCTTAAGTTTTGATGAAGACTAAAATATGAAAGAATGAACTAAGCACTTAGAAAGCATTAGGTTAATATAGAACCCCAAGTAAGAGTGCAACCGGATGTGGATTTACTTCCGGATAGACTAGGACTAGCGCTCGCGGATGAACGTCTCATCCCCCAGCGAGAGCAAGCACTTTAATAACTTAGATCAGAAGCACTAGATATACAAAACCTTAAGACTAAGCTAGGATTCAACCGGAAGTGGAATTGCTTCCGATAGCTTAGTGACTAGCGCTGGCTGTTGGTATAGATAACACTAAGCGTCAGTGAACATGAGCCACGTCTAGTAGAATTGTTTCCGATAGCTTAGTGACTAGCGCTGGCTGTTGATATGGATAACACTGAGTGCCAGTGAACATAACCCAACGACCAGTAGATATGCTTCCGATTGCCTAGTGACTAGCGCTGGCTGTTGGTATAGACAACACTGAGCGACAGTGAGTGAGTACAATATGAACATAACCCAACGTCCAGTGGAAGTGCTTCCGGATGTGGAATTGCTTCCGGAAGTAAGAGAGCTTAATTAGACAATTGAACTCCCACAGTAAATGACACACTAAGTCACTTGGGAAGACTCAGAGTAAAATAACGAGACTTATGCTGACTATTGGAATAGACATCCCCTAGCGTCAAAAGACCATACACTAAGTCAGAACATAGTCTAAGTAAGAGTGCTTCCCATAGCAAACTAGTTTCCCACAGCATATATAGCTCTTACTGCACTTGATTAGATATACTACTGTGTTGGACTAACAAGTATGTGCAGAGCTTAGTTTTACTTCCGGATGCAAATGAGCTTCCGGATACAAATACTCTTGGCACTGGGATTCAGAGACTAACTCTTGCAGAGCAAGATTGCCGCTTCCGGATGAACGATGATCATCCGTCAGCAAGAGTACAAGAGTCAACATCACATACTCAGAGGTCAGAATGCTTTTGTCAGAGCAGAGGTGTCAGAATGCTTTTCAGAGATAAAGCAAGTCAACCCTGCTAAGCATTAATGAAGATGTACCTCTCAACGGTAACATGGGATTAACGCCTATATTCAAACGGACATATTCTATCTGCCGCCCAAGCCTGAATGTTGAAGCCGAGTATAAAAGGAACATCTACATTCAGAAGAGAGGTTGGAAGAACAGAGTCCATTGTCTGAGATATAGTAATCTACATTCTTCTTATCTTCTACTCTCTGATCTTAGAGTTGTAATATTCTTAATGAGAGAATCATTTGTACTTAAGTGAGTAACATCATCTATTCTTAGAGAGAATCATTTTGTACTTAAGTGTTTATCACAATCAGTTCATAGAGTGAACATATTATCAAATCCTCTAATTGATAGAGGCTGTTCTAAAGCTTGTGCTTGAAGAACAGAGTTGTTATCTTACAAAAGAGAGGGGGAGCATTTAGAGGTTTTCTAAATCTCCATAGGTTGCAAGTTAGCCCGCAAAACTTGTGGTTGAAAGGTTGCAGATGATCCCGTTGTAAAACCTGTGGTTGTAAGGTTTGCAGGTGAGCCCGTTGCAAAACCTGTGGGTTGTTAGGTGAACCCGTGCTCGTAAAACCTAAGGTGTAAAGACTTTCTTGTGCCTGGTTCAAACAAGAAGTATAGTGGATTGAAAATCTCAGGTGGAGCCTGGGGACTGGATGTAGGTCTGGAAGTGACCGAACCAGGATAAATCTTTGTGTGCTTATTCTGTTTGTTTAATCTACACATCAAGCACCACACCACTAGATACTTACTTGTGCTTGGGGTAATACATCGTCACTCTCATCAAGCACAAGGAGTAATGATATAAAAGGGAGAATTTTTATGTTTTATGTTAGAATCTTAAGTTTTGATGAAGACTAAAATATAAGGGAATAGGACAAGTACTTAGAAAGCAAAAGGATAACATAGGATCCCAAGTATGAGTGCAACAGGATGTGGATTTACTTCCGGATAGACTAGGACTCGCGCATGCAGATGAATGATTTATCCCCCAGCGGCAGCGAGTAACTCACTAGGAAATAACTTAGTCCATGAGCACTAGATAGACAAAACCTAAGACTAAGCTATGATTCAACCGGAAGTGAAATTGCTTCATGTTAAACTTAGACTGACGCAGACTGATAAGATAGATATCACCCCAAGCGTCAGAAAGTTCACCTCGTCAAGTAAAAGTGCTTCCTGTTGGATTTAGACTGACGCAGGCAGTTAAAATAGAATAACCCCAAGCGTCAGTGAAACAGCCTCGTCAAGTGAAATTGCTTCCTGATAGATTTTGACTGGCGCAGACTGATAGAATAGATATAACCCTAAGCGTCAGTGAGTCTACCTCGTCAAGTGAAAGTGCATCCGATAGCGTAGTGACTAACGCTGACTGTTGGATTGAAGGACACTGAGCGAGAGTGAGTAATAGTAAACCAAAATCCTTCATCCAGTGGTTTTACTTCCGGATGTAGAAGTGCTTCCGGATACATCACAGACTAAGAGGACTAACGTTCAAAGAACACAATACACTAAGTCAGAACATAGTCTAAGTAAGACTACTCCCCATAACAAACAAGCTTCCCACAGCATGTATAAGTTCTTACTATATTTGATTATATATATTGCTATGTTGGACTAACCAGTATGTGCAGAACTTAGTCACACTTCCGGATGCAAATGCGCTTCCAGATGGAAAGACTCTTGACATTGGAATTCAGAGATTAACACTTGCAGAGCAAGATTGCCTCTTCTGGATGAACGATGATCATCCGTCATCAAGAGTACAAGAGTAAACGTCACATACACAGAAGTCAGAATGCTTTTGTCAGAGCAGAGGTGTCAGGACTACTTTTCAGAGATAAAGCAAGTCAACCCTGCTAAGCATTAATGAAGATGTACTTCTCAACGGTAACATGGGATTAACGGCTATATTCAAACGTTCATATTCAACCTGCCGCCCAAGAAGCCGAGTATAAAAGGGAACAGCTACATTCAGAAGATGGTTGGAAGAACAGAGAATATTATCTGATGTATTATCTTCTACATTCCTCTCATCTTCTACTCTCAGATCAAAAGTTGTAACATTCTTAGAGAGTCATTCAATTGTACTTAAGTGAGTAACATCAACTACTCTTAGAGAGAGTCATTTGTACTTAAGTGATTATCAAAATCAGTTCATAGAGTGAACATATCATTAAATCCTCTAATTAACAGAGGCTGTTCTTAAGCTTGTGCTTGAAGAACAGAATTGTTATATTACAATAGTAAGGGGGAGCATTTAGAGGTTGTCTAAATCTCCATAGGTTGCAAGTCAGCCCGCAAAACTTGTGGTTGTAAGGTTGCAGGTGATCCCGTTATAAAACCTGTGGTTGTAAAGGTTTGCAGGTGAACCCGTAGTAAAACCTGTGGGTTGTTAGGTGAACCCGTGCTCGTAAAACCTAAAGTGTAAAGGCTTTCTTGTGCCTGGTTCAAACAAGAAGGTTAGTGGATTGAAAATCTCAGGTGGAGCCTGGGGACTGGATGTAGGTCTAGGAGTGACCGAACCAGGATAAACTCACTTGTGCATATTCTGCTTATTTAAATCTCACACCAAGCACCACACCACTGTATACTCACTTGTGCTTGGGATGATCCATCGTCACTCTCATCAAGCACAAGGAGTAAAGATTTCAAAAAGGGAAAATTATTAAGCTTTTATTCTCCACCCAATTCACCCCCCCCCCCTCTTGGGTGACAGCCACGCATTTCATTTGGTATCAGAGCTGGTCACTTGTTTAAAGGATCAAACGATCTCAAGTGCAAAGACCTAGGCTGATTTGGGTTACAAAATGTGTTTTGAAGGTTTTGATCATACTATCCCACCCGTGTTAGAAAATGCTGATTTTTACTTATGGAAGGGTAGGATGAAAAGTTTTATACTATCCACGGATTTCAAACTATGGGATGTTTTTGAAAAGGACTCTGATTTCAAACCAAAAATAAATTGGACTGAAGAGGATAAAAGTTTATTTTACTTAAACCTCAGAGCAATGCAAATTTTGCATAAAAGTTTATCTGACAATGATTACCAGAAAATTAGACATTGCTCTAGGGCTATAGATATTTGGAACATTCTCGATACTATGTATGCTTCTAATCAAATTCTTGAAGTTAAGGCTGTCCAAAGCTCATTATGTTCTCCGTGTGAATCCACCTTTGAAGAGCTACTGGATGGTGATGTAGTGGAAGCTAGTATCAAAGAAGAGAGTGTCAATCCATGCCTAGAAGATTCAGAAACTGAAGAAAATGAGGTACCTAAACTTGAATCTTCTGAATTGCAAGATATGTATAATGAGCTACATAGTGAATTCTGTAAACTTGCAAAAGAAGTTCTAGGCTTAAGAAAAGGGAATAGAGAACTTGAGAAACTTATTCCTTCTTCTACAACCAAGGAGTCCAAAGTCCCACTCATAAAAGAAGAGTTTTCAAAAGACCCTGAGATTTCAAAGGTTAACAAACATAGTGTCTTTGAAAAGAAAACTAACCAACACAATAATGACAAGAAATCTTATTCTGAATATCATCCCATTATTTGTCATTATTGTGGTAGAACTGGTCATATTTCTCACACATGCAATTTTAAGAGAAATTTAAATGTGAGAAATAAATATATATGGATCCCCAAAGGACAAGTAAGGTCCAGCGCTAACCATGTAGGACCCAAGTACAAATGGGTACCAAAACTCCCTTCTAGTGCCTTACTTGTGCAGGAAAGATCAAGAGTTCCTCTTGTCCCAAAGAAGAGAATTCGTGGTGATGTCGCTGCTGCAACTACCTGGTTCAATCATAAGAAGCAGTGCGCTACCACAAGGAACAAAGACCTTGTCTCAGGGATAAGCTATCACAGAGTCCCATTCAACTATCCTGAGAAGAACAAGAGAGAGAGGATGTCTCAACTCACATAGATAAAACCTGCGAATCCTGTCTCCCCTAAGAAAGTGCTTCAGGCCAAGGATAAGTATAAAAGATCTCCTTGGGTAAGCAAGGGATTATTTAAGGTTGAAGCATGCAACAGTAAAATCTCCTATGCAAATGTTAGATGGACTTATTGAGATTTTACAACAAGCATCATAAGCATGAACATTTTAGGGCTAATAAGAAATTTCACACAATGTTCATAATCTACATGCTATCTATGACTATCATTATCTGAAACCGTGTATGATCATGTGCATATAGTCATAGTTGATTCGCAATGCCATATTTATAAGTGATTGATTCGAAGGTCCATGAGAATCACATACACTTCTCCTGACTGAAAGAGCTCTAGAACTTTATGGTGTTGATAATTTACATATCTTCATAATCTAGCATGAACACTCTTAAGGCATATTTATCGAATTATACATATTTATGAAACTCTGAAAAATATGCAATCTATTCCATACTCCATGTACTATCACTCGTATTTATCCAAAAGAGTATGAGTATAGTTCATGACTTGAGAGTGAAACTATGTGAAATTATAAACAAAATTTTTCAAAATATGTTTTCACTTTATTAATGTTTTTGTTATACGAAACTATCACTGAGGGTTGATTAATTTAGCCTTATAAAGATACATTTGGGAATGTAAAGATGAAGTTTAAATCCTCAGCAAACATTTGTGCTTAAAACCTGTCAACTGTGCTAACTTAGGCATCGAAGTGCCAACCTTAAGTTTTTGCAGGTCCCTCAATGTTAAATCTTAAGTAAGAACAATCGGAAGCAAAACTACTTCCGGATGCTCTCGTACTGGCGCTGAGTGAATACTCAAGACAACCAAGAGCACCTGTCCACATGCTGGCGCTGAATGATGAAACCAAGAAACCTCCAGCACCAGCCCAAGGGACAAGTCACTTCAGAAAACGTTTCAACTTCCTCCATGAAACGTTGTGCCTTCTCTGACCAATTGAAGCAACACGTGTCATCAGGTGTGTCGTTCCAACTTAAAATCTTACGTTACCCAATGTGTAAAAATTTGAAAGAAGATGCCTATTCAATCCTCAGAAATTTTACCTATAAATAGATGTCATTTTTCATTTTCACTTTTTACTACATCCTTTACTTGCATCATTTTCTCTGAAAAATCTCTTCATCTTCTCCATCTTTCTTTACACACTTCTTGCATTTCATCCCTTTTACCATAACATCTATACAAATGGCCGGTTCTCATGAATCCAACCCAGTCACCCAGAAAACCTCTTCTTCCAAGAAAACCAAGTCGAAATCTGGGAAATCCAGTCACAAACATTCTGGTAAATCTGGGCACCATGAAGAGCATCATAAAGAACATCAAGAACTCCGTGAAGTTTCTGGGCAATCACAGGGGCATGATGAATATATTCAGGGTCAGCCTGAAAAGTCTGGTAGAGTGGCAGAACAGCCAGTGGGTTCTGAGACTGAACAAGAGAGGGATGCTCAGAGAAAAGGAAAGAAGAAGAAGGTTCAATTCGTTGAGGAGCCTTCCTCCAAGAGGCAGAGGGTTGAAGAAGATGATCCCACAGTGTACAGAGAAGGGGGATTGGAACCCATTACTGCCAAATTTGAGACATCCGTTCCATACTTCAACCAAGGGTTGTTCATCGACCTGGAGAGGATTGATGAACTAGGGTTTCCCCATCTGCGCCCTTACTTGGAGAAGTATATGCCATGGCTGGGCATCAACCAGGACTACAACGTCAACGTCCTGCGAGTCTTCTCCCAATCTCTCTCTGGCAGAGCTAAGTACAGAAAGGTGGATGGGAAAGAGCAAGTCCACAAACTCTCCTTCACTGCCACTGTAAGAGGGAGGACCTTCAGGTTCACTTGGAGGACGCTGAATGAGATGATGGGAATCACGGATGAAGACATGAATGAATGGATCTACCCTGAGTCTCACAAATACACCAAGGAGGAACTCGAGGAGTTGTATGGCACCAATAACAAGAAGGTGTCCAAGATGTCTGATTCTAACAGGCTCTTGTACTACGTCTACTCCCGGATAATGACTCATAAGGGAGGCAACTTCAACGAGTTCACACTGCTGGACAACCCTTGGTTCCCTAGACTCCTCTCGCGCAAGCCTTTCAACCCTGGCCAGTTGATATGTCTAGAGCTTCAGCGCTGGTTAAACAATGACAAGTCAGGCTATCTTCCCTATCCCACTGTCATTGCCTTCCTCCTTGAGAAACATCTGATCAAGGCTACATCTGCTGTGGAGGAAGAGAATGTCAAGTGTAAGCCTGTGGGAGCAACCAATATTGGGAAGATGGGCATCAGGTACTCCAAGCCTCCTAAGCCCACTCGCTCAGGCTCACAAGCCAATAGTGTTTCTGGCACTTCAGCCCCCTCTGCATCTGGAGCAGGGGATCAGGAAGTTGACTCACATGCTGGGCCAAGCCGTGTAGCAAGAGTGCCAGCCTCTGTTAGGGCCTTTGCCGAGGAAGTAAAGGAAGAGCTTCTCTTCAGATTGCCTGAGTCCTTGGTGGTTCCTCTCCGTGCTGAATGTGAAGCTGGTTTCCAGCATCAAGGGGAGCGGATCCAGCGGCTCGAGGACAGAGTAGGACAGATCGAGAATCACCTTGCCAGGGTGGATGCCAAACTTGACCTTATCCTTCAACATCTCCAAATTCCTCAACCCCCACAAGGTAACCCACCTCCACCACCTCCTCCTCCACAAAATCCTCCTCCTCCTCCTGGTCACCCACAACTTCCCCCTCCTCCTCATTCCCACACTCAACAACCACAGCCACCCCCACAAAATGACCAACAACCTCCCTCACCCCCAAACAATGACCACCAATCCCAGCCGTCACCTACCCATGACCAACAAAACCAAGACTCCCCTCAACAATCTCCTCGCCAATCCCCTCTCAACTCATCATCCTCAACTCCCTCACCCACTCGCCCCAACGCACCTACTCGCTCACCTCTCCGTCTCTCAGACTCATCCCTCCCTGACCCTCCAAACCCCACCTCTAGATCCAACCCCTTGGCAGACCACCTTGGTTTCCACACCGCCATTCACCCCCTCAGCCACATCTACCTGCGAGACTACCCCCGCCTTCAGCAAATCCCTGAAAATCCTCATGAACCCTTTACCCCATTCACCCCTTCCACTACCTTCACTGAATACTCCTCCACCTATCCCTTTGAGGGACTCTTTGTGAATCCCAGCTGGTTCCCCGAGACTGCCTCATCCCCCGAGCCTAACCTCCCAACCTCCTCCCCAGAAACCTCACTCTCAACGCAATCTGGCCCTGAACCTCCACCCTCCACCTCATCCGCTCCATCCCTGGCCCTCTCCCTTGTTGATGATGACAAAAGGGGGAGAGATATGCTGTTGGCGCTCCGCCTACATATGGACACCAGGAATGGTCTTAGCCAGCCATCACTTTGGGTTGATGAAGATATCGCGGCTGCCCTTCGCCGTGCTATGGAATCCCAAAGGTTGGGTGGAGCTGAGAACCTAATAAGGGGGGAAGCCATCCGGTTCATGCAGCAGCAGAGGGTGACTGAGCAAGGATCACAATTGGAAATGGCTGTTGTTGAACCAAGTGAAAATCCCTCACAGCCAGAGTCATCATCATCCGAACCTCCTCCAACTAAGATAAGTAGAAAGGATATTGAGGAGATAATGATGAAGTGGGGACTGAAGAAGATCAATCACCCTCCTATTGTGATAGCCAAGCCTATTCCCTCATCCACTGGGCAAGAGTCTGAGATCCCCTCGTCTGAGCAATCATCTGCCCCTCCTCCCTCATCTGAGCCAGCAGTCACCTTCAGTGAATCTAGAAAGAAGGCCGTTGCCAAGAAGCGGACCAGGAAAATTATTGCCACCACTGAAACTGCTGAGAGTGAGGAAGAGACTCCATCTGACCAACCTGAGCAAGAGACCTCATCTGCCCAAGTTGAGCCTGAAACCCCAGTAGTTCAAGCAGTTCCTATTCTAAAGGAGGTCAAGTTGGAAATTGAAGACATGACTCCTGAGGAATATGAAAAGTATGGGTTCACGGACAAACTCTCCTTCGGTCAGATGGCCTGCCTCGATGCTGACAGAGCAAGTGTCATGCCTACTCCTCCGATTAGCAAGAGCAAAGGGAAGAGTAAGGGGAAAGGGAAAAGGAAAGCCCAGGAAGTTGAGGAGGATCCCAACTTCCCTGTATGGAATGTAAAGATTCGGGCTGTTCACTACCCCAATGGAGAGGTCGCCTACTTCGATGATGCTACAGGGTTCCCTGGGTATGAAGAAGTAGAAAACATGAAAAGGGCATTCGAGGAGTCCATTGAATCTGAAAGGCTCAGAAGAGAGAGAGAGGAAGAAGAGCTTCAGAAGATCATTGCCCAGATAAACCAGAGTGAGCGTGAGGCAGAGGTAGAAAGACTCCAGAAAGAGTGTGAAGAGAGACAGAGGGAAAGGGAGAGGAAAAAGAGACACCAAGTCTGAACCCCCAATCCAAAACAAAACCCCAAATCCAAACTTTCGTTTTAACTTGGAGATTTTCTTGTTTTGTTTTCATGCATACTTTCATACCTGCTTAGTGATAATTACTTGTAGATATTCTTCACATGTAAATGTTATTTGATTGTATACTCTGACTTGTAACTCTTACTTGTCAATAATATCTGTTCAAGCTACCTGTTCGTATCCATTGCTTTTACTCTTTTGCTAATCCTTCCTTAGGAACTTAATTGATAGAACTAGGTTTGTCATCATCAAAAAGGGGGAGAATGTTAGAATCTTAAGTTTTGATGAAGACTAAAATATAAGGGAATAGGACAAGTACTTAGAAAGCAAAAGGATAACATAGGATCCCAAGTATGAGTGCAACAGGATGTGGATTTACTTCCGGATAGACTAGGACTCGCGCATGCAGATGAATGATTTATCCCCCAGCGGCAGCGAGTAACTCACTAGGAAATAACTTAGTCCATGAGCACTAGATAGACAAAACCTAAGACTAAGCTATGATTCAACCGGAAGTGAAATTGCTTCCTGTTAAACTTAGACTGACGCAGACTGATAAGATAGATATCACCCCAAGCGTCAGAAAGTTCACCTCGTCAAGTAAAAGTGCTTCCTGTTGGATTTAGACTGACGCAGGCAGTTAAAATAGAATAACCCCAAGCGTCAGTGAAACAGCCTCGTCAAGTGAAATTGCTTCCTGATAGATTTTGACTGGCGCAGACTGATAGAATAGATATAACCCTAAGCGTCAGTGAGTCTACCTCGTCAAGTGAAAGTGCATCCGATAGCGTAGTGACTAACGCTGACTGTTGGATTGAAGGACACTGAGCGAGAGTGAGTAATAGTAAACCAAAATCCTTCATCCAGTGGTTTTACTTCCGGATGTAGAAGTGCTTCCGGATACATCACAGACTAAGAGGACTAACGTTCAAAGAACACAATACACTAAGTCAGAACATAGTCTAAGTAAGACTACTCCCCATAACAAACAAGCTTCCCACAGCATGTATAAGTTCTTACTATATTTGATTATATATATTGCTATGTTGGACTAACCAGTATGTGCAGAACTTAGTCACACTTCCGGATGCAAATGCGCTTCCAGATGGAAAGACTCTTGACATTGGAATTCAGAGATTAACACTTGCAGAGCAAGATTGCCTCTTCTGGATGAACGATGATCATCCGTCATCAAGAGTACAAGAGTAAACGTCACATACACAGAAGTCAGAATGCTTTTGTCAGAGCAGAGGTGTCAGGACTACTTTTCAGAGATAAAGCAAGTCAACCCTGCTAAGCATTAATGAAGATGTACTTCTCAACGGTAACATGGGATTAACGGCTATATTCAAACGTTCATATTCAACCTGCCGCCCAAGAAGCCGAGTATAAAAGGGAACAGCTACATTCAGAAGATGGTTGGAAGAACAGAGAATATTATCTGATGTATTATCTTCTACATTCCTCTCATCTTCTACTCTCAGATCAAAAGTTGTAACATTCTTAGAGAGTCATTCAATTGTACTTAAGTGAGTAACATCAACTACTCTTAGAGAGAGTCATTTGTACTTAAGTGATTATCAAAATCAGTTCATAGAGTGAACATATCATTAAATCCTCTAATTAACAGAGGCTGTTCTTAAGCTTGTGCTTGAAGAACAGAATTGTTATATTACAATAGTAAGGGGGAGCATTTAGAGGTTGTCTAAATCTCCATAGGTTGCAAGTCAGCCCGCAAAACTTGTGGTTGTAAGGTTGCAGGTGATCCCGTTATAAAACCTGTGGTTGTAAAGGTTTGCAGGTGAACCCGTGGTAAAACCTGTGGGTTGTTAGGTGAACCCGTGCTCGTAAAACCTAAAGTGTAAAGGCTTTCTTGTGCCTGGTTCAAACAAGAAGGTTAGTGGATTGAAAATCTCAGGTGGAGCCTGGGGACTGGATGTAGGTCTAGGAGTGACCGAACCAGGATAAACTCACTTGTGCATATTCTGCTTATTTAAATCTCACACCAAGCACCACACCACTGTATACTCACTTGTGCTTGGGATGATCCATCGTCACTCTCATCAAGCACAAGGAGTAAAGATTTCAAAAAGGGAAAATTATTAAGCTTTTATTCTCCACCCAATTCACCCCCCCCCCCTCTTGGGTGACAGCCACGCATTTCATTTTATTCTTCACCCAATTCACCCCCCCCCTCTTGGGTGACAGCCACGCATTTCATACTTTATCCACTTAATCCTTGATCTCTGCCACCAAAATATATCCTCCTTACTCCATGTATTATCAATGGCTTTTGTGATTTCTTCCATCTCCTTTAACTTCTCAGTAGTCAACAACCTCTTCTGACAATCACTCAACCTACTCCTTAACCCTTTAATCACTTTTTTAAAATTTGGGAAATCCTTTCTACTCCATTTAATCAAAAGTTTTCTACATGAATCTAACCTATCCTCCAAGATCCCCTCCACCTCACTCCACTCCCTTCTCACTATATCCCTATAAGCCTCATCTTCCACCCATACAACCTCTAATTTAAACTCCCTCCTCACCATCGCATCCACAAAACAGCAATCAACAACCAAGGTGTGATGATGATAAGATCCAATTGGTTCTGTATGAAACACCAATGCCTTCTTACATTCTTCCTTAAACATTACATCCCCACACTACAAAAAAGCGGCGCTTTCCGGCGTACACCTTCCGGCGTTTTCAACAAAAACGCCGGAAAAAACATGTCTTCCGGTGTTTACTAAAAAACACCTAAAAGAAACGCCGCAAAATTTGGCGCGCGCTTCCTGCATTCTTTCCCGCACACACATACCGGCGTTTTTGGACACAAGAACGCCGGTATGTATATTTTAAAAAAATTGTTATTTGCTTTTCTTTTCCTTTTTTTTTGTTGAAAAATAAGACATATCGGCGTTTCTTGAAAACGCCGATATGTGTTTTATTTTTTAAAAAAATAATAAAATATGCTTATCGGCTTTTCCAAGAAACGCCGATAAGCATTTTTATTTTTTTAGAAAAAAATGAACTACATACCGGCGTTTTCTGAAACGCCGATAAGCGAAGGAAAAACGCCGGTATGTGATTTATTTTTTAAAAAATAATAAAAATGCTTATAGGCTCTTTGACACACCGATATGCGATATTTTTTTTAAAAAAAATAAATTACATAGCGGCGTTTTCATGACACGCCGATAAGCGAAGGAAAAACGTCGGTAAGTATTATTTTAATATTTAAATATGTCTCCGCATATCGGCGTTTGAGAAATCGCCGGTAAAATAATAATACAATATCACTTTCCGGCGTTCCTATAATAAACGCTGGTATGCTCCACTTTCCCTATAAATAGCGATGCTCCCCCCTCATTTTCCCTTGCTCATTCATTTCTTTCTCTTTCCTACTTCTTTCTATTCGTTTCTCAGCAATCATCCCTTGCTTATTGTCATATCTCTTTTTATTTATATTTGCTTCATTTTTGTTTATTTTTATATCATTATTAATTTACATATTTGATATACTTTAGTTGCTCTTATAGGTATTATTTTCTTTTAATGTGTGTAATATGATTTTTCTGTCGTTATCATTTATTAATACTCTCTCCGTTCCTAAATATAAGAGCACTTTGACTTTTTGGAGAATCCTAAGAAAGCAAAATATGGTAATTAAAAATTGATTTTCCCAAATTTTTTCACTAAACTAGTTTATTTGATTTATGAACTTACATATGATCTAATAATATTTAAAATATGTTATGATTAAATTGTTCATTTTGCTTTCTTAGGATTCTCCAAAAAAGTCAAAGTGCTCTTATATTTAGGAACGGAGGGAGTATTTTTTATTTATATCTATAATACTAAAATTTTCGTCCCAATTTAATGTTAAATTGGGACGAAAATTTATTTTTTTAATAATTTTTAAACACTTTTCGGCGTTTCTGTAAACGCCGAAAAGGTTCATATTAAATAATGGCATACCGGCGTTTCCCCAAAACGCCGGTATGTCTGAATATTATATTACTTTCTGCAGCCTGTTTTTCGGCGTTTGTGGCACCCTACGGCGTTTTGTAAAAACGCTGATGTGCTACTTTTCCACGTTTTTTATCGGTGATTTGCAAAAACGCCGTAGCGTCGTTTCGCCGGAAAAAAACGTCGGAGAGAGGCAAAAATAAACGCCGGTAAGCGACACTTGTTTTGTAGTGCCATTGCACAATCAATTATTTCTCTCACTATATCACTTGGATTTTTATTACACTAGGTAAATCGAGACCCATTGAACTCGAAGTCCAACAACCACAATCAGAAATCAAACTTTGAAAACCCAGTATATTCCTCAATGCCTTGGGATTCCCTCCCTTCTTCTCAGATTGAGTAAGAACATCATTAAATCTCCCACTATTAACCACAAGTCCTTTATATTTTCAGCCACCCTTCTCAATCTCCCTCATACCTCCTTTCTCTTGGAGGCCCATACACAAAAGTAACTAGCCGAGGCACCCCTTCAATTCTTGACTCAACAACAACGTGAATTAAATTTTGAGATTTATACAAAACAACAATCTCAAGATCATCATTACACCAAACTACCAAACCACTAGATAAACAGTACTATACTTTTGCATTTTTGTCCCTATTAAGAAGATAATAGAAGGACTATACTTCTTAATCAAGTTATTCAAATTTTGAACTGTCAAGGCTCTTCCCAAACCCTGACAGTTACAGGAAATAAGCTTCATTGAGACATTGTAGCTGTTAAAGGCCAACTGATGAAGAGTATGACGTGGACACTGTCAAAGGATGGAAGACCAACATTCTGAAAGATCCAAGAAAGGAGGTCACAATGTTAGAAGCCCAACAAGAGGATGTTCAAGGCCCATATGATGTCCATATTGAAAAAATCACTCCTTTGGAGGATATGCAAGAGTGACTTATTGGTCAAGTCAATAAGCATCAAATATGACTGCATTTAATTTTATTTGAGTCATATATTTTATTTCCATAAAATAAGGCATTAGATCATTGAAATTATTAGATTCCTTTTCATATTTTTTTTCCTATTTTGAAAAGCTGATTTTTTCTTCAAGAAAGAGTCATTTACTTTTAGGAAGGTGAAATTCAAAATTTCAATTATCATTAATGCACGAATTATTAGGTTGTTTTTTTAATTTTAGAGTATTCTATTATTGCCTATAAATAGGCTTTACCTTGTACAACAATTTTGAGAGAGTTGAATGAATTGAGAATTTGTTTCTCTTGTGTGAGCTTTGCTCGCATCTTTGTATTCTTTTGAGAATACTAGACTTATCAAGTGTCAATCATCCTTGTGGTGTCTTGGGCTAAGGTTATAAGAGACGGGTACTCTTCTTCCCATCGATCATCCGGTTCCTCTTTTGTGACTAGGGTTGTAAGAGACGGGTACTCTTCTTCCCATCGATAATCCAGTTCCTCTTCTCTTGTCTTCTAGCCGATCCGGTCACGTTAATCCATCATTTGGTATCAAAGCAATAGGCTGCTAGATTTCAAGGTGGAAGATGAGTGGAGAAACATCTAGCAAAGACGACTTCAATACTGATCTCAAGTTGTTTATGAAAGCCATGCGAGATGAGTTTCTTAAACTCAAGATGGAAATGGAGGAGTTGAAGGAATCTAAAGCATCCAGTAGTGATGAGGAGACACGTAGATCACGTTCTTCATCCTTAAAGGGCAAAAGAAGAGATGCCAAATATAATGATGAATTCGATCCAAAGATAAAGTATCCTAACTTCAAGGGTAATAGCAATCCATATTTGTACCTCGATTGGGAGATGAAATTTGATCAAATCTTCAGAATGAGCTATTGGTCTGAAGGAAAGAAGGTAAAATTAGCTTCTTTTCAATTTTCTAAATTTACTATTGTTTGGTGGGAAGATTTACAGCTTAAAGGCAAAGGACCACCCCGTACTTGGGAAAAGCTCAAGAGATTGATGCGAAAGAAGTATGTCCCAGCTACTATTACAGAGAGCTCAATCGAGAGCTGCGAATGTTTAGCCAAGGATCTATGACTGTGGATGAATATGTACATGAGCTTGACCTTCTTAAGATGCGTGCTAAAGTTCAAGAAGGAGAAGAAGCAAGCATGACCAGAATTCTTGACGGATTACGGAGTGAAATTAGAGACAGAGTGGATATGTACAATTTTGTTGATAAGGAAGAGATGGTTCACAAAGCCATCAAAGTGGAGAAGTGATTAAAATAAAAACGTTCCAAGTTTTCTAGTTGGAGGGACTCTAAATCAACCTCAAGATGGAAGGATTCTATTACTAAGGATGACACAAAACTCCCACATAAAGTCAAGGAGGAATCTAAGCCTAAAACTGATGGTGGTAAGACACATGTGAAATTTCATCTAATGATAGAACCTCTTCTATTACATATTTTAGGTGTCTTGGTAAAGGGCATATTGCTTCTCAATGTCCCAATAAGAAAGCCATGATTCTCAAAGATAATGGCGATTATGAAAGTATTCACTCTAGTGAGAGTGATGATGACATGCCCTCTTTGGTGACTGATTCTGAATTGGAGATTGATGAGGCTGACCTGTGAAGGGAGAAATGTTGGTGGCTAGGAGGGCCCTCAACTGCAACAAAAGGAAGATCATGACCAAGAGCATCGAGAACTTATCTTCCATACTAGATACTTTATCAAGAACAAGGTATGTAGCATGGTTATTGATAGTGGTAGTGTCACCAATGTTGCTAGTACCTTACTTGTTGATAAGTTGGATTTGCCTACTATGAAGCATCCAAGGCCTTATAAGTTGCAATGGTTAAATGATAGTGCTGAAGCTAAGGTCACTAAGCAGGAGTTGATTTCTTTTTCTATTGGAGACTATCATGCTGAAGTGTTATGTGATGTAGTTCCTATGCTTGCTGGACATATTTTGCTTGGAAGACCATGGCAATTTGATAATAGAGCTCATTATGATTGTTATAAAAATTGTTATTCTATACCCTTTAATGGGAAATTCATTGTATTGAAACTTCTTGGGCCAAAAGAAGCTTATGAAGACCAAGTGAGAATTGAGCGAGATAGTAAAAAAAAGATGAATTGTGTGAAAAAAAGTTGTAGAGAAAAAAGAAAATAAAGAAAGAGAAAAGAAAATGAAAGAAAAGGGAAAAAAGAGAGAAAAGAAAGAGTTTATTTTCTATAAAAAGTGAGGTTAAGCGAGTATTACTAAGCGTGTAAGTTTTGGGACTTGTATGTAAGGATGCTTATATTTCTACTAATGAACTTAACCCCTCTTTTCCCTCTAGTGTTGTGTCTTTATCGCAGAAAATTCATGAAAAAGTAAGGGCCAACATTGATAGGAAGAATGGACAATATGCAAGACAAACAAACAAAAGTCGCCGAAAGGTTGTCTTTGAGCCCAGAGATTTTTTTTGGGTACACTTGAGGAAGGAGAGAATCCCAAATCAACAAAAAACTAAGCTACAACCAAGAGGGGATGGTTCTTTCCAAGTCTTAGAGCGATACAATGACAATGCTTGCAAGATACATCTTCTCAGCTCTTTAGGTAATGTAAGCGCTTCTTTCAATGTGGCGGATCTATCACCTTTTGATATTGCAGATTCGAGGACGAATCCTTTTGAGCAGGGAGGGAATGATGAAGAGCATGACATGGACACTGTTAAAGGATGGAAGCCCAACATTCAGAAAGATCTAAGAAAGGAGGTCACAATGTTAGAAGCCCAACAAGATGATGTTCAAGGCCCATGTGATGTCCATATTGAAAAAATCACTCCTTTGGAGGATATGCAAGAGTGACTTGTTGGTCAAGTCAATAAGCATCAAATATGACTGCATTTAATTTTAATTGAGTCTTTTATTTTATTTCCATAAAATAAGGCATTAAGTCATTGAAATTATTAGATTCCTTTTCATGTTTTTTTCTATTTTGAAAAGCTGACTTTTCCTTCAAGAAAGAGTCATCTACTTTTAGGAAAGTGCAATTCAAAAATGTCAATTATCATTAATGCACGAATTATTAGGTTGTTTTTTTTAATTCTAGAGTATTCTTTTGTTGCCTATAAATAGGCTTTACCTTGTACTACAATTTTGAGAGTTGAATGAATTGAGAATTTGTTTCTCTTGTGTGAGCTTTGCTCGCATCTTTGTATTCTTTTGAGAATACTAGACTTATCAAGGGTCAATCATCCTTGTGAAGTCTTGTGGCTAGACTTATCAAGGGTTAATCATCCTTGTGGTGTCTTGGGGCTAGGGTTGTAAGTAGAGCTGGGACTTTCAGCTCAACCCGCCCTAAAACCATCGAGCTTGCTAATTGCTACACTTACAGCCACCACATCACCATCTCCTTCTCTTCACTCTTCACTCTTCACTCTACACAACTTACGGCCACCCACGGCCACACGCACCGCCGCCGTCGACCCACGGTGCTCCAGCCATACCCATCAACCATCTTCTTCTCTTCACTCTTCACTCTGCACGGCCCACGGGCCACGGCCACACACGCACCGCCGTCATCCTGACCACTGCCGTCAACCCTTTCGGCCGCTCCTTCTCGTCATCCTCTCGGACGATATTCAGGTAAGCTTCACTCATTCCATTTGATTTGTGTTTATTCCACAAATGGGTTTATGCTTTTTGTGAAAATTTATCTCTTTTTTCCCCAAGATCAGTTTGGTCTTATGTTATAGAAGATGAAATCTATTTTTTTAAGTTAAATGTATGATTTGATGATTTGGCTACTCCGATGAGATATTCACTTATTAACTTGTTTAGTTTGGCTGCTCTGATTTGGTCTTAGTGTCTTTGTTTGGTCATGATATTATTTTTACTAACAACATATATCAGGAAGTAGACAACTCTTTTCATTCCTTCATTCCTAAAAATGTACACCCAAATCCTGATGATTAACACTAACATGAACACAACAAAGGAAATTCTATGAGGATCTATAAAAAAAATTTGTACACCAAATTACATATGGATATTGGATAAGCATAATAACTACTAAAAATAGATCCTTCAGAAAGAGTATGCTTCATGTGCTCTACCTAAAATCCTCTCAATAAGGGTTGTTCTGTGATGTACCATATAGCCTAAAGAGCACATATCTTGTCCACGTCAGAATCATATTCCTCAAAGTCATATGCGCATTGATTTGATTCTTTGGTTTTCTTGTATGTAATATATGAACATTGATTTGATTCTTTGGTTTTCTTGTTTTGGTGTCAATGGCTTTGTTTACTTTGCTAGTTAGTAGTTTCTTAACTTCGTAATGTAAGTATATATGCTTTATTGGATAAAAATTCTGACTTGTTCAGCTAATATAATGGAAAGACAGCATTGGAATCTTTGTTATGAATTGAATTATATTTAGAATTGACTAGTTAAAAGTAGCATATGTATTGATTTTCTTATACACTTGTTTTAATGTGTAGGAATCAAGTCACGTCAAAGTAAAATGGCTACATCTTCAAGTAATTGGAAGAGGAAAAGACATATTATTGGCAGTGATGACAATGTCAACGAAGAATCTGACAGTTTTGTTGAAGCTGATAAGCAAGGTGAAGTTGACAAATCTGGACAACAATCTTGTGAGCGTGAGGGAGAAGACATTGAAAGTGATTCAGAGATTGTTAAAAGAGATAGGAAAAATACTTTTGAGGTATGGAAGCACTTTAAAAAAATAGGAAAAGTAGATGGTAGAGAAAAAGCTACATGTAATTATTGTGGAAAAATGTATACTATTGGAAGTAAGAACATTGGAACATCTTCACTTCTTCGTCATTTGAAACCGACTGAAAAAGGAGCATGTAAGAAGCTCCCGAAGTATATGGATGTTAAGAACATGATTATAGATCATGTAAGGGCATTGAGGGCTAAAACAATTGATCATGATATTGTACAAGAAAAGATTGCCTATGTCATCATTAAACACAATCTTCCTTATTCATTTGTTGAGTATGATGGCATCAGAGACTTACATTTATATTTGAATCCTGATTGTAAAAGCATTTGTAGAAAAATTGTTGTGGCTGATGTTTGGAAGTTCTATCTTGATAAAAAAGCAAACCTTAAGAAAAATTTATTGTTAAGTCACAGTAGAATATTTTTAACCTCTGATTGTTGGACTACAATAACTGGTGAAGGTTATCTTTGTTTGACCGCTCACTTTGTTGATGAGCGATGGCCCGAATTCACCCCAAATTCGGGCTGGGTTGGAAAATCCCAGCCCGAATTGTGTCGGGCTGGAAACGGGCTCAGCCCGCTTTCATTCGGGTCGGGTTGGGCCAGCCCGTTTAAAGCGGGCCGGCCCGAAATCCCATCTCTTAGTTGTAAGAGACGGGTGTTCTTCTTCCCATCGATCATTCGGTTCCCCTTGCTCTTCCCCTTGTCAAACCAACAACTCGCCGATGAACACCAGCCCCTCAATGCTTTGCCTAATCCTAAAGGCTTTCTTTCTAAATTCCCAAAATATGCTCCTCAATGCTTTGTCAAATTCCCAAATCCCTAATTTCCTTCCTCTTTCCTTCAGTGTTCCCCTCTTCCAGCCACTGTTCCTCCTCCAGCCGCCCTCCTCACTGCCATTTCCTACTTCGAAGGTTTTGGGTATTAGCCAGAGGGAGGGAGGGAGAGAGAGAGATGCACAAAATTGATACAAGATCTTCGTCAAGATAGGTACATTTCTCCTCTATCTTTCCATTTTAAAGCTGCGTAATTTTATGCTTGAAATCTACCCACTCTTAAAATCTACTAGTTTAATTACTAGATTTTATGCTTGTGTCTGTTTAATGGGTTTAGTGCATGTTTCAATCTTTATCTACTATATTTTCCTTTGAAATTCAAGAGTAGGAATTGGTAATGGTATTTAATATGAATTTTTTCGTGTATTCCTAATGATACCCTGCACTTCACCTTTATTCTGTTTTGGGTTCAATATAGGATTGAAGGGTGTCATTGAAGCCTTTCTTTCTGAATTCCCAGTACACCTTGCTGACATTCATGTGGTGTTCATGGGCTGAGTTTTTGGTTTGAAAAGGGGAAGAAGAAGGGGTTAGATTTTAATTGAGAGGGCAATAGGGTATTTTCATTTTGTAAAAAATATCACCAATGTCCCACATAATCATAAATTAACAGCTGGAACTGGTTTTATTATATTTGCACCGGTTTAGAAAATTAGTTATCATTTTTCTCCTCAAAACAGTCATTTATTTTTTTTTTTCGTTTACAAAGGGAAGATCTCAAAAGATCAAACAACAGAAATTAAACGTTCCAGGCCAATTCCAAGTTCATCTTCATGTAGTAGACACTATAGCCAATCAGGTGGCTGTTGCAATAGGTGTCTTCCCACTTCCAGTTGAAGTGCATATGTAGCTATGTATTCAGCACATTTATTACCTTCTCTATAAACATGTTGGATTTCAATTTGCCAATCTCTACCAAGTAGAGAAAGAATTTGTCTAACTTCTACTTTCACAAACTTGTACCCTTCATTCCAAGTCAGTTCTAACCCGTCAAGAAGAGCCCAAAATTCAGCTTGAAGACTAGAGCACCTCTCAATCTTGCATGCACTTCCTATTAACCATTTACCATCTGAATCTCTGATCACACAATCCACGCCAGCACAACCCGAGTCTTTTTGTGCTCCATCACAATTAATCTTCACTTAAGAATCTGGTGGCTTAACCCAAGAAATATTACAATTCTCTTTCTGCATTCCTGGAGTCTGATTGATATGAACTACTGCTTCCTTACTGAATTCAGAAAGAGCCTTAACTTCACAAATCAACGATGCTTCCCGGATATGTTCAGAATTAAAAATAAGTTTATTTCTAGCCTACCATATTATCCAACATGTCAAACCAAAGAGAGATTTCCAACATGGCTTTTTTTAAAAAAAAATGGCAAAAGCGCTAATAAAATAATTAAATATTTCACTTTGGGTATATCTAATAAATAAATGTTTTAGTTTAGGAAAAGGTAAAAGTAAAACAGTCATTTATTAGATATACCCAAAGTGAAATATTTAATTATTTTATTAGTGCTTTTGCCCGGTTATTTTTAAAAAACATTTATTTAAGAATCAGTTATCTGTTTTATTCAAAACAATATTCTACCATTTCACATGACACGGATTAAGGTTTGATGTATATCAAGGCATTAAAGATATGTATTTATATTACATCCTATCTTATTTTTTAGGAATTATGTTTTTTGAATTGCTTTTAGGAATTATGTTGGATCCACCAAATTAGCGCATGATTTGAATGGTATACAAAGCTAAATTAGCATTGAGTATTTGCAATCAACATATACTTGTATCTTTCAGACCAAAAAAAAATCAACATATACTTGTATCCATGTGCTTGACTTTTCTTTTTCGATCAAAAAAAAATGTTCTTGAGTTTTTGAAAAAAAAAATGTGCTTGAGTTCAAAAAAAATTTATTTGAACAAAAAAAAGTTCAAAAAAAATTTCTCAGCAGCAAAATTATAATTTATAATCATTCAGATAATTATGCAAGGGCTTTAAAATTAAATTCCTTATTAATTATATATATATATATATATAATTGGAATTTTTCAAAACAATTCACCCCAAAAAAATAAGGGTTCAACAACAACAACAACAAAACTTTATTCCAACTAAGTGGGGTTGGCTACATGGATCACTCGGTGTCATTGTACTCAATCAATAGTCATTCTTAGAGATAAACCCTTCTTCAAAAGATTTCATTAAATAACTTCGTTAAAAGTTCTCTTTGGCCTTACTCTCCTTCTTTTATAGGGACTCCATACCATTTGATCAATTCTTCTTACTAGCTCATCTAATTCTCTTCTTTGAACCTTTTGTTTCTTTATATGTCTCCTCCCTTGTGAGTGTGATAGCTCTTGTGAAGTATCAGGCAATAAACTATTGTTATAAAAAATGCTTGTGTTCATGCTCAATAGATTCGACATATTTTTTACGTTGTCTGTCGAAGCCTAACACAACCCTACTCATATATCCGGGCTTGGGACCGACTATAAATATAGGCGGAGTATTCCTTACAAAAAAATCAAATAAAAGAAATGGTTTCCAAATTAAGATAATAAAAAAAATCCTAGAAATCTTTGTAGTCTTTTTTCGAATCTTAACTTGATTGTTGTACTTTTTCACTTATTATTATTAGAACCCTAAAAAAACTTACATAAATAATAATAATAATAATAAAGTAATAAAATGAAAACAAAAATTAGAAATGAAAATGAAAAAATAAGGGTGATAGAAGTATTTTAGTTTTTAAAAAATGTAACAATAGAATCACAATACTTTTTTCTTAAAAAAAAGAATATGATAAAAAAATCACAATACTTATAGAAAATCAACTAATTTTACGAGAGAGAGAAGATGAATAGGGGAAAAGTACGGAGAATATTAAATGAAGTTAATCTAAATAAAATATATTACGGAAATAATTTGGAAAAACAAAATTTGATAAAAAATTAATTAGGAGATAATAGAAAAGGTATTAATTGAAGTCAAATAAAATATATAATCAAGATTTAAAAAAAATAAAAATTCAAAAAAAATACTCCCTCCGTTCCTAAATATAAGATCACTTTGGTTAATTTGACGAGATTAAGGAAGACAATAAAATTACATGATCTTCCCAAAATCCCCTCAATCACCTAACTTTAAAAGGAGGAGGAGTTTTCAATGAAAAGAGGGAGTATAAGGGTAGTTTGGGCAAAACTTGAGATAAAATAGGAAGTGATCTTATATTTAGGAACTTATCCACTTCCCCAAAGTGATCTTATATTTAAAAACGGAGGGAGTATATAATCAAAGAATAAGCTTGTAGGGCAGTTGAAGGAAAAAATTAAGGAGAGAAAATTAGGAAATATAAAAATTTAGGTTATCAGAATAATTTTTAAATTGAAGGAGAAAAAAAGGAGGAAAATGAATCCTAATTAAACGCTGCCGCTTTTGAGAAAATCATCTTCCCCTTTGCTCATTGGTGACTTTTGAGTGCCCAACATTCACTACCATATAACATTGCTGGTCTAATGGCTGTTCGGTAAAACTTCCCTTTTACCTTGTCTTGAACCTTACGATCACATATAACTCCAGTATCTTTTCTCCACTTAAACGAACCAGCCTGAATTCTATTATTAACATCATCAGCAACTTCACAATTTTCTTGTACAATTGATCCTAAATATTTAAACTTATCTACCTGTTTTATAACATGATCTCCCAGTGTAATTTCTATATCCTCATGAGTTTGTGTATTACCAAAGGTACAACACATATATTCTGTTTTGCCCCTACTTAGTCGAAAACCTTTTGACTCTAAAGTCATCCTCCATAACTCTAGTTTCTAATTATTTCATTTTTTGAGTCCCCTAAAGAACTATATCATCCGCTATATCATCCGCAAAAAGCATGCACTTAAGAATTTCGTCTTGAATACTAGCAGTTAGGGCATCCAAAACAAGGTTGAACAAATATGGACTTAATGTCAATCCTTGATGCAACCCAATTCTTATTGGGAAGTCATTTGTTTCTCCTCTATGTGTTCTAACGCTAGTCATTACCCTCTCATACATATCTTGAATGACTTTGATATACTCTACTTGAACCCATTTCTTTTCCAAGGCTTTCCAAAGTAATTCCCTTGGCACACAATTATATGCTTTCTCCAGATCGATAAAAATCATATGCAGATCATTTCTTTTACCTTGATACCTTTCCATTAAATCCCTAAGTAGATAGATTGCTTCTGTTGTTGAATTACTTGGCATAAAATCAAGGGCGAAGGCCCAAAAATGATACATAACTATTGGCCAAGGAACAGAAATAGTACATAACTATTTCGAGGTACAAAAATGATACCCAACTTTTTCATGTGATCAAAAATGATATTTTCACTAATATGACAATAATATTAGAAATGAAATGTCCAAAATGCCCTGATAATTAAATAAACTTTTATCGGCCGGCGGTTAATTTAGGGCTAAGGCCCAAAAATGATACATAACTATTGACCAAGGAACAAAAATGATATATAACTATTGCAAGGTACACCAATGGTACCCAACTTTTAACATGGAATCAAAAATGATATTTTCACTAATATGACAATAAGATTACACATGAAAAGTCCAAAATGCGCTTATAAATTAAATAAATTTTCTTCCTCACCCTCTCCTTCCTTAGCTTCTTTCTTCTACCAATACTTCCTTCAATAAATAACTCGTCCACTGGCGGCTTCAACTCTCAGCAACTCGTTAGGGCGATCAGCAACATGAAAACAAAGAAGTTAAATGAGAGCAAAAGAGCGGTGCGTGTAGCAAAATGAAATGAAATGATGTGCTTTAAGATGTGTAAGTGTGGGTGATTAACTTCTCTGTTTTCATGTTTTTGCAACCTGATCGCCCTAACGAGTTGCTGAGAGTTGAAGCCGCCGATGGACGAGTTATTTATTGAAGGAAGTGTTGGTAGAAGAAAGAAGCTAAGGAAGGAGAGGGTGAGAAAGAAAATTTATTTAATTTCTAAGCGCATTTTGGACTTTTCATGTGTAATCTTATTGTCATATTAGTGAAAATATCATTTTTGATTCCATGTTAAAAGTTGGGTACCATTGGTGTACCTTGCAATAGTTATGTATCATTTTTGTTCCTTGGCCAATAGTTATGTATCACTTTTGGGCCTTCGCCCTAAATTAATCGCCGGCCGGTAAAATTTTATTTAATTATCAGGGCATTTTGGACATTTCATGTCTAATATTATTGTCATATTAGTGAAAATATCATTTTTGATCACATGGAAAAGTTTGGTATCATTTTTGTACCTCAAAATAGTTATGTTCTACTTCTGTTCCTTGGCCAATAGTTATGTATCATTTTTGGGTCTTCGCCCTAAAATCAAATTGATTTTTCGATATTTTAGTTTCACTTCGGAACCTTCGCTGAATCACTTTTTCCAATAATTTCATTGTATGACTCATAAGTTTTATTCCTCTGTAATTTGCACAGTTTTGAATATCTCTTTTATTATTATAAATAGGGACTAATGTACTCTTCCTACAATCATCTAACATTTTCTTAGACCTTAGAAGTTAGAATCTCATTAAATAAATTAGTAAGCCACAACAAACCTTTTTCCCCAAACACTTCCATACTTCAATAGGAATACCATCAGGTCTAACAACTTTACCACTTCTCATTTTCTTAAGAGCTTCCTCAACTTCTCCAACTCTGATCCTATTATAGAATGTGAGGTCAATGTTCCTTTCACTAATATTCAAGTCATCTAACTCATAGTTCAAAGTTTCCTCTCTATCATTAAACAACTTATAAAAGTAATTCTTTCATCTATCCTTGATATCGTTATTTGAAACCAAGATATTACCTCCTTCATCCTTTACACACCTCACTTGATCTAGATCCCTTGATTTACGCTCTTTGATCTTTGCTATCCGATAAATTTTTTGTTCCCTAGACTTTGTCCCTAATTCTTAATAGAACTCCTCAAACGCTCACTTGAAATAGAAATAGAAATAGAAATAGAGGGTTTATTCTATTCTATTCCCTTATTATAATCCCAATTCATTCCCTTCGATCGCTTTCAACGTGAACGCAACAACAAACGAAGAGGAAAGTGGTCTACGAAGGAGGGCATGCACGTATCAACAAAACGACTTCCTCCCTGAGGAGTCATTTAGCAGCCTAAGCAAAGCATAAGTGATATGAAGAAGATTAGAAGACACTTAACTGGCGGGACTCATTTGGTAGAGGGATAGGGACTAGGACGGGGTCTAAGACTCTAAAAAATTAGGTTTGGCATGAAGTAATGCTGCCTGGAGGGACAATTTAAATATATGTTACTTTATAATTCATTTTAAATCATAAAAAGACGCACTACTAGAAAATAGGCTTTTCACGACCATAATTAACGACTAAAAAGCCAATGTTGGTCGTTGATGAAAAACGCGGTGGCATAACATGTAAATAACTGTCCAGGCGGAGATCTTTCACGACCACATATACAAATGTGGTCGTGGAAGGGTCCCCTTCCACGTCCACACATTTAAATGTGTGGACGTGGAAGGGGACCAGCCTTCCACGTCCACACTTAGAGTGAGTGTGGACGTGGAAGGGTCCCCTTCCACGTCCACACATATATATGTGTGGACGTGGAAGGGGACCCTTCCACGTCCACACTCACTCTAAGTGTGGACGTGGAAGGGTTCTCCCCTTCCACGTCCACACCTTTATAAGTGTGGACGTGGAAGGGGACCCTTCCATGACCACATATACCCAAATGTGGACGTGAAAGGTGGGCAATTTTTTTCCCATTGGCGCCAAAACCCTTTTTTATTTCCCTCCAACACTTTGGCACTCACTACCACTTTGGCACTCACTCTCTGCGCCTCCCTTTTCTCTCTTCTTCTCTCACACTTCTTCTCTCATTATCTCCTCCCTCCTCGCCCTCCCTCCGCCCTCTTCCTCCCTCCGCCCTCTTCCTCCCTCCTCGCCCTCCCTCCTCCCTCCGCCCTCTTCCTCCCTCCTCACCCGCCGCCCTTCCTCCTCCCTCCGCCCTCTTCCTCCCTCCTCGCCCTCCCTCCTCCCTCCGCCCTCTTCCTCCCTCCTCACCCGCCGCCCTCCTCCCTCCTCTTCCTCCCTCCGCCCTCAACAACAGCAGCAACAACACCGCCTCAGCCGCCGCCACACTCCTAGGTGAGTTTTTTTTTTATTTTTTGTTTTTTTATTTTTCTCTCATTGTATTTTCTGTGTTTTTTTATTTTTTGTATTTGCTTTTTAATATAGTTTGTGTGCACTGTAAGACATTTTAAGCATTGAAATTGTTTGACTGATTTTATAAGCTCAATGGAATTACTGATTTTATTTGGTTTTGGTAATAGATTGTTAATTGTTATTTTGATTATTGTGATTATATTTGGTTCATTTGCTGGCTTAAATATTGCTTCTATTGTTGAATATCAAATTCAGCTAGCTTTTGGTTTGTGCATTTGTGGTAAATTCTGATTTGCACTTAATTTGGTACACTGTTTGGTTGACTATTCTGAGGGTATATGGGACATATGGGACGACAACACATAATGTTAGAAAATGTATTGATTATTGTTATTGTTTTTCATTTAATAATCTATCTAATATTATTAATTGTTCTGTGCTAATGTATGTAATTGTTCCTCTTTCACAGGTTATAATGGCAGAAAATGACTCCGATCGCGAGGAAGAGTATCATGAGGAGGCCCCACCACCCCCTGTGAAGAAGAAGAAAAGAGGGCCTACCAAACTTTCGAGAGTCATTGCTCTGACAGTTGAGCATAAGAAGAAAAATCATTTGGAACTAGATGAAAAGAATAGGCCTAAAGGGCCAACTGCAAAGCCATTTTCAAGTTATCTTGGAACAGTGGCGAGAAACAGAGTTGACATCACAATAAATGAGTGGAAACACGTTAATGACGATGTTAAGCAACAATGTTGGTTGGATGTATATGTATGTACATTCGTATTTTAACTCCATATTTGTGAGATATTGTGGTGACTAATCACTAATCATATTTGTTTGTTCATTGCAGCAATATTGGGATGTGCCGGATACCAAAGATTTCAAAGAGTTCGTTTGGCAAAAAATTGCAAAAAGGTTTAGTGAATTCAAATATAACCTTGCCAAGGACTACATATTTGGGGGGTCTAAAATGGGTGAGGATCCATGTTTAGCATATCCCAATATTGAACCAGAGAAATGGAATGAGTTTGTTAAATATTGGACGTCTGAAGCATTTAAGGTATATCTACTATACATGTATAGTTCATAACTTGGTTTTAATCTGTGTACCTGCATTATTAATATTTTATTATTGTGGTACATAGGAGATAAGCAAAAAACAAGCAGAGATTCGGGCTCAAAATCAGTATAATCATACCATGTCCCGTGGGGGGTATGATTGGATTACTGAATATGTGGAAGCGGAGCGGCAACAAAAGTGGGAGGAGCAGCGGAAAGCTATGGAAGCTGAGTCATCTTCCACTGTCTTAGAACCTTTGCCTGACCTCCAACGCCATGTAACATGGGCAGCGGCCCGGAAGAAGAGATCAACTGGAAAATATACCAGTGACAAGGCTGAAGCGGTGGTAAACCGAATTGTGAGTGCTATATAAATTGAATTTAAACACTTACGTAGGATATTATTGCATCTTAATCAATGTTTGTTCACTTTTGTAACAGCATGAACTGGAAGAGCAATCTTCTCAGGGGTCTTGGACACCGCAGGACCCCAGAATGGACATCCTAGCAGCTTCGCTAGGGAGATTAGACAACCCTAGCCGAGTTGTAGGAGTTTCTGGGAGAGTTGGGGCAAAGGAATTTTTTGGGCCCAAAAAACGAGTGGTGTCTCGACCTAAAATGTCCACTGAGGAGCTTGATGCAATGGTGAATGCACGGGTGGACGAACGGATGGAAGAACGGGAGAGCCAATGGCAAATGAGGTTTGAATATCTTGCATCACAGTTAGAGGCTCTTCAAGCTTCCCAAAGAACAACTTCAACAATGAATGAGCCAAGTGCACCTGATCCTCTTGATGACTACCACGAGGAGTGCTACTTGCATCTTGACGAGCCTTGCCTACACCCTGTTGCTAAGGCTCTCAAGTACCCATATCACACCACCATTCATAACAGGTCTATCCGGGATGATCAAGTAAAAGTGACAGTCATTTCCGTGATAAAGGGCCAAGAAATGACATGTGTTCCATTTCGTACTAAAGAGGTCACAACTTTAGGGCAAGCAATGAAGGGCTTTATTGTTTGGCCTAAAAGGCTTGTGTTCGATACTGCTCAAGAAGCTCAAGCAGCTCAACCACCAATTCTTCTCCCACAGGTACTCAAATTGTCTATGAATTGACCTTTATTAACAATGTTGTTGATATATGTGTGTACTGATGATGTGTTTCTTATTTTCAGAATTTTAACGGTGACAAGTACCCATATCTGAATCTGCTGTGGACGATGCAACCTGGATTTGAGCGTAATCTTTCAATACCTGCTGGAGTCGTCAATCCACTAGTAGAGGAGAAGATTTGGTTGCAAGGTTCTCGAGACGTTAAGGAGTTCTTGATGATGGAAGAGCTTGAGCAAAGCTGGCTTGATTTGGCCGTCTGGTAAGTGTGTCATATTTTTACCAATATAGTTGAATATTGTAATGAGGCTTTAAGTTCTAATCCATTTCGCCATGTCTAATAGGTACTGTCACAGTTTATGCCAAAGAACCCCAAAGGAGAAGTTTTGCCGGTTTCTATGCCCTTCTAGACTGGCTTATAATGAAAACGCCTTGAGATTACTTAAAAAGAGTAAGAAGGATCATTTTTGGGAGATGCAATCTTACGTCGAGCTGCAGATGGGCCTTGATTGCGGCACTCTTTATTTCGCCCCCGTTTTGAATTGGTAATGAGTTATCTTTTACACAATATTAAATGTTATGTCTTAGGTTAATTAACATTTATTTTCACTTATATCTTTCAGTGGACATTGGACTCTGGCTATACTTTGCCCGAAAGAGTTCAGGATTTTTTGGTTTGACTCTTTAGAGGGATTTATTAGCAACGATCACAGAAAAGTCTTCCACAAGTAAGTTTCTCTTTTTTTTTACTTTTATGGTTGATAATAATATATCTTTATACTATATATAACATTATTGTTATGATTTTGTCTCTTTTGAAGAGGAATATTAAAATGGCATGATGCTCAAGATACTGATTATTACACAGCTAGTCAGACTTCGATTAATGTTATAAACGTAAAGGTAAAAGCAATTTTTATATTCATTTTCATTTATATTGCTTTTAGTCATACCCGAACTACTATGATATTGCTGATATTATCTGTGATTTATCAGTGTCCAAGACAGCGGGGCGTTGTAGAGTGCGGATACTATGTCTGCAAATACATGCTGGATATTGTATATCAAGATCAAATTAAGCAAGGGAGGAAATTCCAAAAGGTATGCACGCTTCTAACATATATCTCCAAGAAAATAGTGATTTCTAATTGTAAGTGGTACTTTCCTTGTCTTTTTTAATATTGTTTAATTATGTTGCAGCTTTTGGAGGGACTTTATGGACTTAGTACTGACTCGTTTAAACAAGATGAGGATATTGACTTTGTACGAAACGCACTTGCAGAATTTTTAATCACTATGTGAGGCAGAAATTGTATAGGCTTAGATTGTTGTAGATAAATTTTGAACTTATATTACTAGTAAGGCAAAGATATATAAAACTTAGATTATGCCTTTTGTATTTTGTTGTCTAAGTAAGGTAATATTTATGGGATACGTTTTTGCAATTGCTCTGGTATTCTGTATTGTGCTGTAGTATGGTATTGACAGTGGTTTGTAAATGATCTGCAAGAATGCAGATGGCTATAAAATGCATTTACAAAAAGTAAAAAAAAAAAAAAAAACCCCTTTCACGTCCACACATAGGGAGTGTGGACGTGGTAGGTGGACGTGATACCTATCACGTCCACACTTAGGTAGTGTGGACGTGATAGGGGGAACCTATCACGTCCACACCTTATAAGGTGTGGACGTGATAGGTCTCCCTATCACGTCCACACTACCTAAGTGTGGACGTGATAGGTATCACGTCCACCTACCACGTCCACACTTGTATAAGTGTGGACGTGGTAGCCTCTTAGGAAGAGGCTACCACGTCCACACTTATCCAAGTGTGGACGTGGTAGCCTCTTAGGAGGCACCAAATTTGGTGCCTCCTAAGAGGCTACCACGTCCATTTTTATCCAAGTGTGGACGTGATAGGTCCTATCTATCACGACCACAAACATGTGGTCGTGAAAAACACACTTTTTTACGACGCGGGATTCCACGACCACCTATTTGTGGTCGTGAAAAGCCCAATATTGTGGTCGTGAAAGACCTTATTTCCAGTAGTGACGATAATATCCCTAACAACTGTATATATGATAATAATTATAAAAACTTTAAGAGGCAAAGTGCAAAATGGTTATGTAATTGTCACAAAGGTGCAAAAATGACCATGTAAAATAATTTTTTAGAGCAAAACCGCTTATTGAATTTCAAAATTAGGGAAAAATGCTCTTTCACGACAATTATGTGGTCATTTTTGCACTTTATCCCAAAATTTAATAACCCTTATTTCTTCCCATAAAAGTTCTCACCTACGGAACATTCAATCTATAGATCTTGTTCATCTCTGGCAACACGCAATAGCGTCTCTTTATAATCTTTAATAACCTCTTATCCCTAAAATTCGGATTACGAGGGGCAAAACATAATCAACAAATTGTTAAAGTGCAAAAATGCTCATGTAATTGTCACGAAGGTGCCAAAAGTGCCTATGTAAAATTTTTTGGAGAAAAACTGTCCATCAAATTTCAAAACCAGAGCAAAAATGTCCGACTTTTTGACGCATCATTTTCTGTCGATTCATCTCTCACTAAAACATGTGACAAGTTTATCTGTTTATGTATTTATTTGCTCATGTGTGATGATGACGGAACAAAAGATGATGAGTGAAAAATTAAAAAAAAATTAACTGTGATAGGCATTTTTCTCCAAAAAAAATTTACATGGCCATTTTTGCATCTTCGTGGCAATATGTGGGCATTTTTAAACTTTAACCCATCAACAAATTCAAATTCCAATTGAAAATTAATATTCTAATTTTTTTTTAATTCAGTCCCCTTGATCTTCTAGGGTTAGAGTAGCACTTCTTCCTAAAATCGAGATAACAGATTCTTGCTATATAAGCGCAACAATCAAAATCATGAAAGAATCGTTTTTTTCAATCTTATAGAATCATTTTGTCCATCAAAACGATTTCCAGAAAGAGTTAGGATAAGGAAGTAAAAAAATGACAAAATGAGGGGAAACTTTTTTGGATGAGTCACGTTGACCTAATTATGAGGGGCAATTTCATCCAATTTTATCATAATAAAATATAATTTTGTCATTATACAGTTTTTGCTGGGTGAAGGTGTGATTGACACCTTATCTCAAGTATCAACATCAAATATGTGTGTGTGTGTGTGTTAAAACTTAAAAGTGGTGGCAACATATTAATTTTTATTTCGACTGAATGTTTTAAAATTCTAAAATTTACGTATCAATTTTTATATGTTAAACGCACTTATTTTGTTGAATATGAATTTGATTATTGTCACAATTAATAATAATAATAATATGATATTTTTGTTAGTGTGTATATATAAATTTAGGATAATCATAATTGATACAAAATCCCATCATAATAAGTTACAAATTAGTAGACCTAATAATAAAGAAAAAACATAAAAAAAATCTAAATTTACAAATTTTAATTCACAACCCCAAGTTATTGTTAATGTTGTTAAAAAAATTTTATCTTTAAACTATTTTAATATAGGCTAAAGTATGTTTTTGGTCCCTTAACTTTGGAGAAAATCATGTTTTGGTCCCTTAACTTTGAAAAGTGTGTTTTTTGTCCCTTAATTTTGGACAAAGTCATCTTTTTAGTCCTTTAACTTTGAAAAGTGTGTTTTTAGTCCTTTTAAATTCGGTTTAAGTATGTTTTCGGTCCTTAAATTTGCAAAAATTCATGTATTAGTCCCTTAATTTTGAAAAGGGAGGAACTAAAAATATTTTTATTCTTTTATCAAAGGACTAAAAACATTACTTTATCCTAAGTTAAAGGACAAAAAACACACTTTTCAAAGTTAGGGACCAAAAACACACTTTCTCCAAAATTAAGGGACCAAAAACACACTTTTCAAAGTTAAGGGACCAAAACATGACTTTGTGCAAACTTAAGGGACCAAAAACATACTTTAGCCTTTAATATATTTAACTTGTTGGGTGACATATTTGTGCAATACACAAGATCCGTGCATTGTACTTTTTCGGTAATTATCTAGTGATAATAAAAAAAATCAATTGAGGAAAACAATTAAGGAGAGAAAATAGGGGAGTAGAAATTTAGATATTCAAAATCTTTTTGAATTGAAAGAAAAAAGGGAAGAAAATGAATCCAAAATAGGATAAGAGTAAAACAGTTAATATATAATCCCGATGGTGCCGCTGATGAGTCGCTGACAAATTCAGGCTTCTTCTTAGAAAATCCTCTTCCTCTTTCCCTTTTGCTTCTTTTGTTTTAAATGCTTACCTGAAATAGAAATAGAGGGTTTATTCTATCCCTTATTATCATCCCAATTCATTCCCTTCGCTTTCAACATGAACGCAACAAAAAGCGAGGAGGAAAGTGGCCTGCGAAGGAGGGCATGTACGTATCAACAAAACGACTTCCTCCCTGAGGAGTCATTTAGCAGCCTAAGCAACTATGGGAAGGCCCTATTGGAAACTCCGGTCCGGTTCATGGACCGCCTCACGAGCCGGTCCAAGGATCAACATGAGATGGACGTTAGGTCACAAAGCAAAGGTGACATGAAGAGGACACTCAACTGGTGGGACCTTATGTGGTTTGGTGTTGGCTCTGTTGTCGGCGCCGGAATATTCGTTCTCACCGGCCTTGAGGCGTCCACGGTCGCCGGCCCCGCCGTGGTGATCTCTTATCTTGTTTCCGGTCTCTCAGCCTTGCTCTCCGTGTTCTGTTATACTGAATTTGCCGTTGAGATTCCCGTGGCAGGTGACTAATTCATCCCTTCAATATCTTGTTTATTTTCAATACTGAATAGTGAATATGGTTAAATCAGATAAAACCCTAACTCCGATTAGTTGAATATAAGTTATTTCAAGATTATAGCTTAAGTTAATTTTGCACTGTCACATTTCTTTTGGTTTTTTCGAGGAATTGTTTGGTGAATTTGACATGTTATTTATTAATTATTTCAACAATTAGGAGCAGAAGATTAAGTCTAACATGAAGAATCGGACAACTAAAACAAACCAATGATTCGGCAAATAGAACAAAAAAATTTTATCTTATATTTTTGGGTTAAGGTGCATTTCTAGTACTCCACAATATGGCAAAGTGCACTTACAGTAATACACAATTTCGGGTGCATTTGTGGTAAGCAAGAATAAATATCGTTGCCCCTATAATAACTTCGTTAAATAAGTTATCTTTGACCGTTAAGAGTAACATTTGACTGTTAAAAGGTGACATGGGGAGGAATTATTAATGACGTGGCAATGACTGGACGGACATGTGGCAATGCATGCTGACTGGATTAAGTTGTCAGGCCAAATTAAATTGAAAAAAAAGGGAAAATTAATTAGAGGTCCCCCACAAGGGAGTTAATACTGGAAAAGTCCCAAAAGTTGAAAATATTAATGTAGGGTCCCTCCTCCCCCCACCCCCACCCCCACCCTCCTCCCTCACCTGCCCCCCTCCAGCGCCACCCTCCCCATCCAGCCCCACCCTCCCCCTCCACCCTCCCCCTCCCCCGCCACCCTCCCCCTCCAGCGAGCCCCACCCCCGCCACCCTCCCCTCCACCCTCCCCCACCCCCGCCACCCTCCCCTCCACCCTCCCCCCCCACCCTCCCCCTCCAGCGCCCCCACCCCCGCCACCCTCCCCTCCACCCTCCGTCTCCCCCACCACCCTCCCCCTCTAGCGCCCCCCACCCCCGCCACCCTCCCCCTCCAGCGCCCCCCACCCCCGCCACCCTCCCCTCCACCCTCCCCCTCCCCCTCCAGCGCCCCCCACCCCCGCCACCCTCCCCTCCACCCTCCCCCTCCCCCTCCAGCGCCCCCCACCCCCGCCACCCTCCCCCTCCCCCGCCACCCTCCCCCGCCCCCCTCCCCCTCCACGCCCCCCACCCCCACTCCTCCTCGCGAGTTCATCGGATCTCTCTCTCTCTCTCTCTCATCAGATCGCGAGGAGGGGGAGGGTGGCGGGGGAGGGGGAGGGTGGAGGGGAGGGTGGCGGGGGTAGGGGGCGCTGGAGGGGGAAGGTGGCAGGGGTGGGGGGCGCTGGAGGGGGAGGGTGGCGGGGGAGGGGGAGGGTGGCGGGGGTGGGGGGCGCTGGAGGGGGAGGGGGAGGGTGGAGGGGAGGGTGGCGGGGGTGGGGGGCGCTGGAGGGGGAGGGTGGCGGGGGAGAGGGAGGGTGGAGGGGAGGGTGGCGGGGGTGGGGGCGCTGGAGGGGGAGGGTGGCGGGGGAGGGGGAGGGTGGAGGGGAGGGTGGCGGGGGTGGGGCTCGCTGGAGGGGGAGGGTGGCGAGGGAGGGGGAGGGTGGAGGGGGAGGGTGGGGCTGGATGGGGAGGGTGGCGCTGGAGGGGGGCAGGTGAGGGAGGAGGGTGGGGGTGGGGGTGGGGGGGAGGAGGGACCCTACATTAATATTTTCAACTTTTGGGACTTTTCCAGTATTAACTCCCTTGTGGGGGACCTCTAATTAATTTTCCCTTTTTTTTTCAATTTAATTTGGCCTGACAACTTAATCCAGTCAGCATGCATTGCCACATGTCCGTCCAGTCATTGCCACGTCATTAATAATTCCTCCCCATGTCACCTTTTAACAGTCAAATGTTACTCTTAACGGTCAAAGATGACTTATTTAACGGAGTTATTATAGGGGCAACGATATTTATTCTTGCTTACCACAAATGCACCCCGAAATTGTGTATTACTGTAAGTGCACTTTGCCATATTGTGGAGTACTAGAAATGCACCTTAACCCTATATTTTTCTATATTCTTCAATTTTGTTTCTTCAAAAAGTAAAAAATTTATCTTGCCCAGTTAGATTAATGTCTCCACTTTAGATATTAAGTATTTTCTTGTGATTATTGATCGTAAATGATATGGATAATTTATTGAAGAATTTCTCCTTTTCTTAATATCGTGTCATTTAAAATAATTTTTTATTTGATATATGTAAGGGAAGCTAAGCATGGTCAAATAAATATTTTATATACATTTAATATTTTAAAAAGGTTAAAAAATTTTATATAGGGGTAGCATGGTAAATTAATATTTCATTTACATTATTTTAAGCATTTTATATTTAGCTTTAGGAACATTTCTTTATTATTATATAAGGTACAAATATACTATCAAAAAATATTTCAAGTCATTGCTTTTGAATGTTTTCTATCCTTTACGTGTTTAAAAACTTTTAAATGTTAGATATCAAGTAGAAAGAGGTTATCAAAAATGGTAGATATCAAGTGCTTCTCTTTCTTAAATGACATATTTTACAATAAAAATGTTGAAATTGTTAATATTAAAAAAACCATTAACATTTACGGTGGAGTATCATAGCATATAATATTGAAGTCTTTAGTTCAAACTTTCAAAGGTTGATGGGTTTAAATTCAATAATCCAAAGATTGAGTTAACGTTGAAATTTTCTCATTAAACTTTTTCCTTGGTTTTAATCCTTGAACCTTGAAATGGTAGTTTAAACCCTTGAATTATAGTCAATTTTATTTTTGACCCTTAACTATAAAATTGATGGTAGTTTAAGTCCTTGAAATTTTGTTCTTATCTTCTAAACTTTCATTCATTTTTTGTTTTAGTCTCTATACTTTCATTTTGTTTGAAGAATTCGAGACAAAGAACAAAGCTCAAGGCCAAAACCACAAGATCAAAATTGACTCAAAATTCAAAGGCAAAAACCATCTATTGAGGAATAATATACCCAAAAAGGCTAGTGAATGATCTATTTAACCAATCACCCTAGTGTGTGTTAAGACTTTGTAGTTGTTGATCTCCACATCTTCTCCGAATCCTCTCCATATTTGGAGGGAGAATATATATATGACAGTACTTAATTAGTATGTTTGACGTTTAAATTACTCTCTCCGGTTCTAAATATAAGACCTAATTGACTTTTTTAGAAAATCCTATAAAAAAACAAAATAAGTTAATTATAAATTGATTTATCTAATTCTTTCTCTTAGATTAGTTTATTTTACCTATAAACTAATGTATAATCTAAAAATATATCAAATATATCATGATTTAATAGCCTATTTCGTAACTTTAACCTCTTCAAAAAAAATCAATTAGGTCTTATATTTAGGATGAGAGGTAGTATTTCTTTTATTTTGTTTTTATCAAGAAGTTTGAACTATTTCAACCACTAAAAAGTTATAATATCCATAAGTAATACAATTTCTTCTTATCAGGTGGATCATTTGCATACTTAAGGGTAGAGCTCGGTGACTTCATAGCCTTCATAGCCGCCGGAAACATCCTCCTGGAGTACATAATCAGTAACGCCGCCGTGGCCCGGTCATGGACCTCCTACTTCGCCACCCTCTGCAACCGCGGCTCCGACGACTTCCGCATTGTGGTCCCCACCATGGACCCCAGCTACGGCCACCTGGACCCGATCGCGGTGGTCGTCCTCGCCGTCATCTGCCTCCTCGCCTGCTTCAGCACCAAAGGCTCCTCCCGCTTCAACTACATCGCCACCGTCATCCACATGGCCGTCCTCCTCTTCATCGTCATCGCCGGCCTCACAAAAGCAAACCCTACCAACTTCCAACCCTTCACTCCCTACGGTCCACGTGGCATCTTTGTCTCCGCCGCCGTCCTCTACTTCGCCTACGTCGGCTTCGACGGCGTCTCCACCATGGCGGAGGAGACCAAAAACCCCGCACGTGATATCCCTATAGGGCTTGTGGGGTCCATGGTGATAACTACCGTGGCATATTGCATGTTGGCTGTGACACTTTGTTTAATGAGGCCGTATAAGGAGATTGATGAAAACGCACCGTTTTCGGTGGCGTTTAGTGCGGTGGGGATGGATTGGGCGAAGTATGTGGTGGCGGCGGGGGCGTTGAAGGGGATGACGACGGTGTTGCTGGTGGCGTCGGTGGGGCAGGCGAGGTATTTGACACATATTGCTAGGACACATATGATGCCACCGTGGTTTGCTCATGTGGATGGAAAGCTTGGGACGCCGGTGAATGCCACGGTTTCCACGACTGCGGTGGCGGCGGTGATTGCTTTCTTTACCGAGTTGTCAATTCTGTCGGATTTGTTGTCGATTTCGACGTTGTTTGTGTTCATGCTTGTGGCTGTTGGGCTTCTTGTGAGACGGTACTACTCATCTGGAGTGACTACAAAAGCAAACCAGGTAATTTTTCTTTTAGCTTTAAGAGTTTAAAATAGGGTGAAGGTGCAAAATATACTAAACTTTACCCAAAATTGCATTTCTAATATTAAAGTTTCGCGGGTGTAAAAGTAGTACCCAACTTGGGGTCCGGGTTCAAATATAGTATTTTCACTTGAGGGAAATTAAATTTAGATATGAAAAGACTCTTATGCCCCTCATTAAATAAAATTTTAATGAGGGAGGAATGAACGCATAATAGTCTGTTGATATCTAAATTTTATTTTCCTCATGTAAAAATACTATATTTGCACTTGAACCCAAAGTTGGTACTGTTTTTGCATCTTGCGATATAGTATTAGAAAAGTAATTTTGGGTAAAGTTTAGTATCATTTTTGCACATAAAAAAGGTTAACTCAATTTTAATCTCTCTTGCGAGGGTGACGAGGAAGGGAATTTAATAGTTAATCCAACTCGTACTTTTTTGGCAAAGTAATTGTTTTGAACCCACAACCTGAGACATCAGATATGATATGTAGAGATCAGATATGCATGCAACATGAGGCAAAATGGTATATCCCCATTAATTAGCAAACTTAAATGTTCAACACGGTCGACGTGCGCCATGTATGCAACAACATATGCATATGTATCACGCAATCGTGTTGATCCTTTAAGTTTTCTAATGGATGGTCAGTTTTGCCTAAATTTTGTAACACTGAGGGTTACACTATCACTTCAAAAATTTATTAACTCTCGTGCCCATTAATCCAATACTTCCAGAGGCATTTTATCATACACTTACTTATTTATTTTGTAAAAGAAAATTTGTTAAACCTTAACAACAAATCCCCTTAAACTTTTACAATTTAATATTTAATAAACTTGTACAGTTTAACTCTGATAACCCCTTTCGTTCATTATTTACTGTATGATTTATAATTTCAGAGTTCATCTGCATATGATTATAAGTATGGGAGGGGTATTTGCATATAAAAATTAAAACATGTGTACTTTGAAATCCTTAATCAGAAGTTTTGTCATGTGTACTGCGAGTATATTCTTTTCCCTGGCACCCTCACCGAGTGCGGACAAGAATTGAGTTGACCTTTTTTAAACCAATTTTTTTGTATATATGATCATAATATAAATTTAAATAATTTGATGTAATTTGCATATCATGTCAACAAACTCTTATCACGTTCAAACCTTGTTATACAGATGAAGTTCACAGTGTGTCTAGTCCTAATTATGGCATCCTCCTGTGCCATTTCTGGCTACTGGGCGACCAGCGAAGGGTGGATTGGGTATGTGGTGGCGGTGCCGTTCTGGCTGCTGGCCACAGTGGCTCTGTGGCTCTTCGTTCCACAGGCAAAGCAGCCGAAGCATTGGGGAGTACCTTTTGTGCCATGGACTCCATCTTTATCAATAGCCATCAACATCTTCTTATTAGGCTCTATAAACAAAGATTCCTTCATAAGGTTTGGGATATGGACAGCATTTCTTTTGGTCTACTACTTCCTGTTTGGCTTGCATGCTTCTTATGATGCTGCCAAAGAGTTTGAGAAGAATAACAACACTAATTCTAGTAAGGATATTGTCAAGGAAGATGGTGTAGCTTCACAGGTCTAGATCTAGATATATTATTTTTATTCACAGTATTTTTTCATTGTCAATTGTGCCAGAGTTTGGTAAATATTCTCCTACTTAAAAGGTCGTCAGTTGATAATTTTGCGCCTTTTTATTGTCAATTGTGCTAGTTGTAACTCTGACAATAATCCATTGGTAAAATTTCCCCTTAGCCCCCATTTTTTTAACACATTTTTCGGACCAAACACAACAGCAAAACCCCTTAGCCCCATTGGGATGAACTCAAATGTCAACAATAATGCATTATCACTTTCCAAGAATAGTAATTAAACTTAAAGAGATCGATTTATAACCGCTTATCATAAAGTAAAATCTTACATTACTATCTAATCATCCATAACTGCCTATCCTAAAACAAAACTCATCAAAAGTCATTGAAGCTAATCAAAGATCTTTTCAGTAGAAATGGCATAGAAAACCAAAGTTGAATTCAAAACAAAGGTCAAATGAGCATTATATTATGTCTATAACAATCCTTGACCATCACTTTGAGGTTTTGACAATTACAACCTTTTCATCATAAAAATCTCCAAATTTTGTATCTATACTTCTATTCCTTTTCCCCCGTTTACTCTATACTTCCATTCAATCGCACTAAAAAAACATATTAGATACAAAATAAGTTACTCTCACAGGTCATAGCTGACGTCTAATCCTTAATCCAATTGTCGATTTTGGAGTTGGATCTTACTACCCTACAGGCTAGCTAATCAATGATTTTTTGTTCGGTCAAAAGTAAACAATGATTGTACTACTTATGGTTATACAAGCAAAAGCTCATCAGAAGTGACGTGTTTGATTCCTATTTAACTTATTTAATCGAAAAACAAATTCCTATTTAACTTACTCCAGAAAGAACAAGAACGAGTATAACAATTCGTAACAAATTTAAATGTTGTGTTCCAATGGCATTGCATTTGTCATGAGTCCATATATGCAAAGTCAACAAGTTGTGCCACATGATAACTATGGGTGAAATTAAACCACATGGCGGCCTCTATTTGGTACTGTGGTGATGGTATCTTCTTGATATATCAGTTCAAAAAAAAATTTAAGATCAAATATATTATATTTTAATATAAGAAAATATAGCTGAGAAATCATTATTATAGTCAAATTTATGCATGTATATTTTCATTTTAAGAAAAAAATTTGACTGGGTTTGGAGACCACCATCACAGATTCAAATGCTGCTAGATAAAGACGGTTCTGCTTCATAGCTCTATTGTTTTTGTTTTCAGCTTTATGTTTTCTCTATTCTAATTTTCGTTTTCTGTGGCGTATCATTGTTATTTAGCATTTGTAACAGACTTTTGTTAGAGTAGGCATTGAAGCATATTTTATTGACAAAAAAAAATTATGATGGAAGAGAAGACACAACAACTACTGTGAATCTACTTGATAACTTGAGGGTTTAAGGAAAAACAGAAGAGATGAAGAGGGATACAAAAATGTTACTAATAATGTTGGAGAGAAAGGGGCGTTACTTTATTTATTAGAGGTATGCATTCAGGTGATTGAGAGTCTTAATCATTTGACATGCTAAAATTCTTATGCAAATTACTAAGGACCAAAACAAGAAATGCGATCGAAAAAATCTGAAAAAATTTTAATATAATTAAAATTTTTATTTATGCAATTATAAATAAAAATTTTAATTATATTGACTTCTATTAAATATATATATTGTCTTTTATATAAGGACGATAATTGAATCATGTTAATTTTAATGTATGTTAGGTCAAATTCCCTAATCATATGAATATATATCTAATAAGTAATAGAATATACAGTGCCCAACTAGTATCTTATTTTGGATTGCCTCCAATATAAGCATAAATATATTTTTTAAAAGAAAGATATGCAGCTATTCTGTCAAGGGGCCGGGTTATCTATAATAGTATAATGAGGTCAACTTCATAATGAGTCTTTTAGTCAAGGGTTATCTGTACATTCCTGTGCAATGTACTTATACCTATCAAATATTTGTAATGATTAGTTATATTCTTTTTTTGATGAAATATATTAGTTATATTCTTCCTGCAATATAACTATATAAACTATTTTGTAGATTTATTTTACTCCTAAAAATATAACAAGTTGTACCATTTTTTTCACTATTAATAATTCTTGTACACAATGGAATGTGTGCGTAATGAACTAACTAATTTTTTATACAGTTATAATATTATAATGATATATTGATTCCGCAGTAAATACATTTATATAACATTCCCTTCAATCCTAATTAATTATAACAATCAGTTCACTTTATAAGGGAAAAAAATCAAACCTGAGCATGCCTTATGGGTATTTTACGTAATGTAACAGCATACGTACTTTAACCATTTTGGACTTTGGTAACTATACGTTGGCACTTGGGCCAAAAAATGTCCGCGATGTTTGATACATTTTAGACCAAACTATATGATTTTTTTACACTTTCATCAAAACTTCCTAACATTAAAAAACTCAATTACATTTGCGTATATATATTGATGACTTATGCGCTTTTAAATCATTTTGTTCGCATTTTATGGTCGAAAAATTGAATACACCTTTGAAAAACCTATATAGACATTTTTACACATTCGCTCTAATAAAAACTACAGTCCTCCATACCTGTTCATTTCAACATGAATGTGAGTTCTTGTGGTGTGGAGGAATTTTTTCAAGGAAAAATTGTTAACAAAGTCCTCAATTACAAACGCTTCAGCCCAAAAAATTTGTTTAAAAGATGAACGTGTGGAACCGTTTTAATGATTTCTGACCAAAAAAAGGAATTCTTAATGACTACAACTTTTCTTTATTTATGAGAAATTTATCTTCAAATATTCCAAAGTTCAACTCTTTTTAAACCGTGCATGATTTGTCTTTAACTATGCCCAAAACTAAAAGGTAAAAACATGTGAATATAAGATATATTGCACACAGCTTCAAAAAGTTAAGCGAACTCATAAATTCTAGTTTTTAGGTATCTTATTGTAATAAAGCCTTAAAATCTAAACGTGAATTATTGTAGAAATTTTCTCTTTTTGTTTAGTATTATGTGAAGATAAAGAGGTGATTATAGAAATAAGATCATTTCAACCATTATTTTCAAACTCACGAGTTTGACTGTTCAATTTTTTTTTCCTTTTTACAACTCTACCTAACTAAAACTTGTCATGAGTAAATTAAAGGGTTAAGGGTCAAATCTAACACTCTGCTATTGACAAAAGTTCACACAATATAAACAAGAATTTTGGGTCTCAAATGTAGCACACATCTATTACAAAATGGGTCAGATCTAGCATTTCCGTCAATTTTGACGGGTTTGATTTTTAAGTTTGACTTGATTAGGTCACGTCACCTGCCACGTCATCCAGTTATGTCACGAAAAATAATTAAGGTCTAAAAGCCTTTTTAAAGGCCTATTTCCTATGTAGACCTTTTTAAAAGGCTTCAGACCTTTTAAAAATCTACTTCGAATTTAGGCTTAAAGGTCTAAAGCCTTTTAAAGGCCTATATATATATATATATATATATATATATATATATATATATATATATCAAACTTAATAGGCCTCAAACCTTCAAACCAAACTTAGTGCTTATAATTTTATTTTTAATAAAAATAAAAAAAGATAATTGTCATCAAAAAATGACTCAGATTCAACTCAACAAATAATAATTATTAAACGGGCCAAGCGTGAAGGCTTTTAGACCAGACTTTATTGATATAGGTCTGACGTTTTTACATAAAAAGGCCATTGGATAAGCCTTAGCCTGACCTATTTAATAAACAGGCCGGGCCAAACTAGGCCCTAAATAGGTCGGGCTGTAGGCCGCTTATTAAGGGTCTGGCCTATTTCCACCTCTATTAACAAGGGAAGCACACGTCATACCAAAAGTGCAGCTAATATATAATTATACCCAATTAGATACAAAATTAAACCTTCTAATTAGGCATCATAAACTCTTGATCATTAATACTTAACGCCATATCATATACATATATCCAAATCAAGATAGAAATCAGTAACAATTTCGTTTTACAATTAAAATTAAATAAATTCCATACATGAAATCTCTCAATTTCTAATAGGTAACTTATTTTTTATATCCATGATAAAGGTATCCCCTCACTCGACAAGTGAGAGACTAATCCCCCGTTGATTTGTAGGCACCTCAAAGGGTATGATAGATATGTTTAATTGACCTCTCTTCATATTTTACTATTCTTATTTTCAATCACCATTGATTTCATAATATATAAAATTGGTTTGATAAAAAAATAATATATAAAATTTTTCAAATTTAGTGAGATTTTCATTAGTGATATAAACTTTTGATTATTTTAATCATTTTCAGTAAAGACAATATTTAGATCAAATTTCTCATGTTATTTTCATTTATTGTGTCAAGTTATGTAAATCACGTATCTTTACAAACCAACTTTTTGTTGTATCATTATATTTTGTAAGAGAGAAGAAGTGATAACTTAATGGTAGTGAAATGCAATATAACTTTAAATATCGTACTTTTGCAAGATTAAATAGAAATATCTGAAATAATATTTTCTGATTTTTTTATTTGATTAAAAATGGATAAAATTATCTTAAATATAATAATAGTATAAATTAAAAATTTTGATTATATTGACTTCTATTAAATATAAATATTGTCTTTTATTTAAGAACAATAATTGAGTCAAGTTAATTAATTTTAATGTATGTTAGGTCAAATTCCCTAATCATATGAATATATCTAATAAGTAAAAGAATATACAGTGCCAACTAGTATCTTAAATTGGTTTGCCTCCAAAAATATATGAGCGGCCTAGTCACTCATTGCCAATGCGATGCATATAAAAAATATGAACATTTTACATTATAATAATATCAACACCGACTAAAAATTAAGAGTTGCATCAGTCTAATAATATCACAAATAAAACAAGTCTAGCCAATTTCAACCAAATAATACAAGTCTAGTGCACAAAAAATACAAAATACAAAGGTCAAATAAAGCAAACTAAAACTTCATCATTAGGCAATCGAAACTTCAATAACTTCCTCCTCCTCAACTCCATCTGTCACAAACAAAAAAGATTATGCAAAGTCAAATGAAGCAAATTAATATATAGAAGATAGAGATAAGTGGACTAATATTAGAGAGGAAGTACAAAGTGTTGAGGTTTGAGGGAGAAGTAGCCGACAGATTTGGTGTATAGGAAGGGGTTAGTGTTTGTTTAATACATATATAACTATATATATTTTTTTAGAAAAGCAAGGTTGACCCGCCAACCCGTCGGGCTAACCCATGTTAACCCGCGGGTTGAATGGGCTGGGTCAAAACGGCCTGTTTTAAATGGGTTGAGATTTTACCAACCTTGCTCTGTCCAAACCCGCAGGTTGCTGGGCTCAACCCGTGGGTTCGACCCATATTTCCGGCTCTAGTCAAGGGGTTATCTATAATGAGGTTAACTTCATAATGAGGCTTTTAGTCAATGGGGTTATCTATAAATTCCGTGCAATGTACTTATACCTATATAAAATTTGTAATATATTAGTTATATTCTTCCTGCAATATAACTATATAAACTATTTTGTAGAATTATTTGACTCCTAAAAAATATAATAAAATGTACCATTTTGCCATTTTTGATAATTCTTATACACAATTGAATGTGTGCATAATGAACTAAATAATTTTTTACAGTTATAATTTTGTAATGATATATTGATTCCACAGTAAGTACCTTTATATAATATTCCCTCCAATCCTAATTATAACAACTAGTTATCTTTTGAGTAAAACATCAAACCTAAGCATGTATAGGCATTCTTCGTAAAGTAATGACATACGCACTATAACCATTTTGGTTCGATAAAAAAAAAAAAAAAACCATTTTGGTAACTATTCATTGGCACTTATGGGCCAAAAAAAGTCCGCACTGTTTGGTACAGTTTAGACCAAACTATATGATTTTTTTGCACTTTCATCAAAACTTCCTAGCATTAGAAAACTTAATTCCATTTGCTTACATTGATGTCTTATGCGCTTTTGACTCATTTTGTGCGCATTTTGCTGTCAAATACACTTTAAATCAAACACAGACATTTTTACACATTCGCCATAATAAAAACTACGATCCTCCATATCTGTTCATTTCAACATGAATGCGTGAGTTCTTGTGGTGTGAAGGAAATTTTTCAAGGAAAAAATGTTAACAAAGCCCTCAATTACAAACGCTTCAGCCCAAAAAAATTGTTTCAAATAGGTGAAAGTGTAGAATCGTTTTAATGATTTCTGGCCAAAAAAGGAATCGTTTTAATGACTACAACTTTTTCTTTATTTATGAGAAATTTATCTTCAAATATTCGAAAGTTCAACTCTTTTTGAACTGTGCATGATTTTTGTCTTAAACTATATGCAAAACTAAAAGGTAAAAACATTTGTACTAAATATAAGATATGTTGCACACAGCTTCAAAAAGTTAAGCACACTCAAAATTCTAGTTTTTAGGTATTTTTGTAATAAAGCCTTAAAATCTAAACATGAATTATTGTAGAAATTTTCTATTTTTGTTTAGTATTATTTGAAGATAATGAGGTGACTGTAGAAATAAGATCATTTCACCCATTATTGTCAAACTCACGATTTCACTCCCCAATTTTTTTTTACACCTCTACCTAACTAAAACTTGTCATGAGTAAATTAAATTTTTACTTCTTGTAAAATCGATAAAACTCTTTACAGTTTCTTTGTTTTATCTTACGAAAAATCATGGTAAACTATTGCAAAGTGCAATTTAGTTTTTTATTTGACCATATTTAATGAATTTATATGAAAATTTTATTGAGGTTGATAAAGTATGTATATTTTTTTATTTAATGTTAATTGTTTAAACTTAAAATATATTTTATTGAAATTATTATAATTTTTATTTTAATTTTTATTTCATTATATATAATAAAAACACATATTTATTAATAAGCGTTAACTCTTTCGACTTTCGAGTTTATGATTTGATTTTATGATCCAATCACGAGTTTTGCAACAATAATTTTGTGTATCCGTTTAAGAATTTTTTGATTGTAGTGATATTTACACGCCTATTTTCTTCATAAATATTTTTTTCTATTTACAATGTTTCTTTAATATTGGCTAAATACATCTAAGAGAGGCAAGGAAAACTGTCTAGATACATTTAAACATACATGGAATGAATTTTGAGATTTGTGTTTCCCAAAAATGCTGGCTAAATACAGTCTGATATAATTAGATAATAATTACCATCTAAAATTACCATCTAAAATTTATTAAATTGCACCATTTAAATGGTGTAATTAATTTTCCTTATACAGTTTACACAACCCATGATTCTTGCGTAAACTATAACGTCATTTATTTCATGTTCAAATTAAAATACATTGAATCACATCATTTAGCATATGAAAATAAACATTATTTGGGGAGACAAACTAAGTAATTTTTTAATTTACTTGTCTCTGGTGCTAATAGTAATCGATTAATTCGACCCGAGGGGACGTAGGCCCACAACATCGCTACTTACAAATTACAAGTTGTAGCAAACTCACACATAGGCAGGTAATCCAATCACTTGATCATGGTATACAAAAGTGAGGATTTCAAATAATAGAAAAAAACACCACTAATTAATTTATTAAATTTACAATATTCCACATATTGAATCTAATAATATGAATTTACCATTCCAACCGGATCTGGTATTATATAGTTGTACATGTACAGATTTACAGATGAAAACTCTACTTTATATAGCCCCACACAAAACCTTTCACATTAAAAAAATGCGAACGTGCAATAGCGTGGGAAAACGGTTGCAACTACACATAATTTTAGAAAATAAGCAATTTCGGACAATTATTGAAATCAATTTATTTCTTTGTAATTTCGTAGAATAAAAAAAAACATTAAAACATCACAATCACAGTGAAGACACAGCCATACAAAAACGGTTCAAACTCTACTTTAAATAGCACCAAAGCAAACCTATCACATTAAAGTCTCACATTCCACATTCTCTCCTCTTGGATCAAACCAAGAATCAATATCTCTAGGTTACAATGGGAGTGACAAACGCAAACATGGACGACGGTAGTGAACTACGTAGGAGGGGATGTACGTTTCGTAGAAACGATTTCCTACCTGAAGAGTCATTTAGAACATGGGGAAACTATGGGAGGGCACTTTTGGAAACTCCATATAGGTTCAAGAATAGGGTTGTGACACGATCCTTGGACCAAACTGAGCTTGTGGATGTGAAGTCTCAGAGTAAGGGAGAGATGAAGAAGACACTGACATGGTGGGATCTTATGTGGTTTGGTATTGGGGCTGTTATCGGTGCCGGAATATTCGTCCTCACCGGCCTCGAAGCAAGGGACAAGGCCGGTCCAGCCGTCGTGTTGTCCTATGTTGTCTCCGGTGTCTCGGCTTTGCTTTCTGTCTTTTGTTACACTGAATTTGCCGTGGAAATTCCGGTGGCAGGTAATAAAGAATTAAACTCTAGACATATTTTTCTATAGTCAAAGTTATTTGTTTGATTTTTTTAATCATTTTAATTTGACGTCGTTGTTTACAATTTTTTTCTGCTATTTCATTGAGTAGAAACTACATAAAGTGATTTTTTTTTCCTTGCCAGCAATGCATGAGTTGATTTTATCGCTGATATAATATGATTTCTTCTGAATATATTAATATTATTTGTTGATGTGTTTGTTGATGATTGTTTATTTATATTGAACTGAAACATGAGAGAAGCGCTACTCTTAACATCGTAATTGTTCAGGATATACTGAAGTACATCACAAATAATGTTCTTTTTCCTCTACATACATACTCAAATTTCTCAAAATTTGCATCTAAGTGTTTCTTAGTGGTGTTCGATCTTAACCACCAAATAGTTGCTATGTAAGAATTTATAATTGTATTGCTTGCCTGATTCTTTATTATGATTGTCATTAATCATTAATTAAAATTTAATAATGTTTCCATTCACCTCTCTAATATTGATGAGCTAAATGTCACATATATAAAAAATATAACAAATATTATAATATTTTCCCAGAATATATGGTCTTGAGTTCTAATATTGTAGACTGGCATAAATGATTTACAAATTAAAAGAAAATAGCAGTGATAAAAAAAAATCAAAATGAACTAATTTGTTTTATATTCAAAGTCGAAGATGGTATCTTATATTTTCTAAAAGACAATAGCCAATGTTATGTAAGACAATATTTTATTTGTGTGTGTTTCCGTGTGTATACATAAAAGGTCAATAAAAAGTGTATATATGTGTAGATTGATGGTTATATTTATTTGTTTTATATTTGAGTACTTCGGATAAGAATTGCTCTTGAGATGCCCCAAAGAATTGGTTTTGTAGGTGTTGCAATTTTTGACTCTTTTAAGTACTATTATGTCAAGACAGACTGTAATATTATATGATCGTGAATTCACATTACAGCTAATCAATTCACTTTAAGGGGTTTAAATGGTTCAGAAATTTGACCTTCTCTCTGCGTTAAACTATAAGAAATTGATTATATGTTAGGAGATTATTTAAATGTATTGTTCAGTATTAAAATCAAAATTCTAAAAAAATGATTTATATAGAAAATTTAGCAGTAGTGATTTGGCAAAACTTGTGAGAATATGAATGTGGTGTTCATTTATTTATTTATCTATATAGTTCATCTCTTTTGGTCAACGGGAACCACTTTAATTTGTTGACTTATGGATGATTTACAGCTGGCCCTTGAATGAAGCCGTGATGTGCATTATTATTAATTTATCTATATAGTTCATCTCTTTTGGTCAACGGGAACCACTTTAATTTGTTGACTTATGGATGATTTACAGCTGGCCCTTGAATGAAGCCGTGATGTGCATTATTATTAAATGAATTTAAAATTAAAATTTCTACGGTTGACCATTTATTTTGGCAAAAAAAAAAGACCAAATTTAAAAATGTGTGTTCGCTTGTGTGAACACGAGAAATTTGTTCTTTAAATTGTCATGGAATAAATATATGAAAAGTCTTTGTTTGGCCAAATATATAGGAAATGTCTAGTTGGGAAAATATCTTTGAGCTAATTGAGTGCTATAATTGACTAATAAGTTCATGGGATGGGAATTGTCTTTATTAAAATGGTGTTCTTTTCAACCAATATGAGGCAAGCGAAAATGCGTTTTAATTTTGTTGACAACTCTCCTAGGCTGAACAACTTGGAATATTCATTTAAGTAAATATAAAATTATTTAAGTCAACTGAGTAAGTCGCAGTATCTTCACTACTAGGAACTTGTTTTCTCATAATTATATGATTATAACTTCTTTTAGCTTTATCTATGAAAATGGTTTTAAATTAGACAATTTTGTGTCCCTGCTTTATTTTATTTTTTCATTTTGATAAAAGTATCCCTGTTTTCCAAATTGCATCGGTGTATTAAGTTACATACACAATTATATGTGTATATATATGTGAGTGTGTGTGTTCCTAGACACAAAAACACACGGTTGGGGAAAAATTTATGTTAAGCTTAGTCTTATAAGTTATAATAAATTAATAGGTAAAGAGAATTCTTATATTTTTTTCTAATCTGGAAAAATATGTAAATGTGATTAAAGTTTTTTCGTTATTTATTTGAAATAGGTTAGAATTCATCACATGGAACCAGTGGGTAGAGTAACATAATATTAGAAGATAAAATGTATAAATTAAAAGAAAGGGAAATTTGCAGTTTAGTCCCTGGTAAGGGAAATTAATACTGGAAGGTCCCAATACATTCCAAAATAATTATAAAGTTCCAGGGGCCCTTTCCTGCAATTGTTTGCTTATCTTCAATGACCATTTTGCCCTCATAAGATGAAAGCATAGTCCCCCTGTAGGGACCAGTGAGATGGCAATCATCTTTAATGAGGGCAAAATGGTCATTGAAGTTAAGCAAAAAATTGCAGGAAAGGGCCCCTGGGACTTTATAATTATTTTGGAATGTATTGGGACCTTCCAGTATTAATTTCCCTTACCAGGGACTAAACTGCAAATCCCCCTAAAAGAAATCCTTTGGAAACTTTTTATTTCAAATGATGAGGCAATTCACACCTATCATAAAAACTAGTTTTTGCCACCTGAGGTATTCTATACCCTACCACCTTCTCCATGTGAGACGAGAGGTCAGGTGAGTTGGCATGTGATGAGGTAGAAGCAATCAAATATGGGTTTTACTTAAAAATATATCTCGTATATATAAGACCAAAATATCAAGGCACATGGGAATGACGTTCTTGTGGTTAAAGTGTTAAACCATTCACGTCATCTCTCCGGTTTTCGAGATCCACCTACCAGTTCATGATGTCAATTTCAATGCCTACAAATCTACTTGATCATATGACGTTTTCTCTTTTGTTTGTTTGACTTTTCATATTGTTCAATGAAAATCATTCTCTATACACCAATAATTTCTTTTGTTTTTGATTCGTCACCCAATTTAAATATTCCAAAGTAACTTGTGTTTCTAATGTTTGGATAAAAAGGTCACGTTTAATTTCCACTCATGTTTGGTCTAATTTTTACAATTTTATTCAAATAATTCTGTCTTTTTTCTTGCTAAAGTACTCCCTTCAATCCTTAATTATAAAACTCTGTTGATTAATTTTATTAGGAGTATTTTCTAAAACTGTCCCTAATAATTCTAATAACAGTGAGAAAGGGGAATAATTAAGCAAGATAAATAAATGTGATACTCCCTCCCTCCATCCTTAATATAATCGTCCAAAATTTGAATGATTTTTTATCCAAAATATAAGAGTTTATTTCACATGTGTTTTTCCTACTTTAATTTGCCTCTAATTCTGTTTAATATTTATTAATAATGTTTATGTATTAATTATCATAATAAATATGTACAATATTGAGGATAACACAACTCTAAACAATCAAATAACTTTAACATTTTTACTTAATAATAAACGTGTTTAACATTTGTTATTAACAACATAACTAACATGCTTATGTAAATCTAACATGAACATTTTTTCCTACTCCAAGGTGGATCATTTGCATACTTAATAAACATGCATGTTTAACATACTTTCACATGTTTACTTAATAAGCCACTAACTTAACTAACATACATGCTTATCCGAAACTAACATGAACATTTTTCCCTACTCCTATAGGTGGATCATTTGCATACTTAAGAGTAGAACTCGGGGACTTCGTGGCCTTCATAGCCGCCGGAAACATCCTCCTCGAGTACGTGATCGGCGGCGCGGCGGTGGCCCGGTCATGGACATCCTACTTCACCACCCTATGCAACCACGCCTCCAACGACTTCCGCATATATGTCCCCACCTTGGGCGCCGACTACTGCCACCTCGACCCCATCGCCGTCGCCGTCCTCTTCATCATCTGCATCCTCGCCTGCTTCAGCACCAAAGGCTCCTCCCGCTTCAACTACATCGCCTCCATCCTCCACCTCATCGTCATCGCCTTCATCATCATCGCCGGCCTCACCAAAGCCGACACCAAAAACTACCACGACTTTGTGCCCTACGGTCCACGTGGCATCTTCGTCGCCTCCGCCGTCCTCTTCTTCGCCTACGTCGGCTTCGACGCCGTCTCCACCATGGCGGAGGAGACCAAAAACCCCGCACGTGACATCCCTATAGGGCTTGTGGGGTCCATGGTGATAACCACTTTGGCATATTGCTTGCTGGCTGTGACACTTTGTCTCATGCAACCGTACACGCAGATTGATGCTGATGCGCCGTTTTCGATGGCGTTTAGTGCGGTGGGGATGGATTGGGCGAAGTATGTGGTGGCGGCGGGGGCGTTGAAGGGGATGACGACGGTGTTGTTGGTGGGCACGGTGGGGCAGGCTAGGTATTTGACACATATTGCTAGGACACATATGATGCCACCTTGGTTTGCTCATGTGGATGGGAAGCTTGGGACGCCGGTGAATGCTACGATTACGATGATTGCGGCAACGGCGGTGATTGCTTTCTTTACTAAGCTGGAGATCTTGTCGAATTTGTTGTCCATTTCTACTTTGTTTATCTTCATGCTTGTGGCTGTTGGGCTCCTTGTTAGACGCTATTATTCTACTGGTGTGACAACTAAAGCCAATCAGGTAATTTAATCATTTGTCGTTACTTTTAGTGCACAGCTTTCTTTTTATATTTAATTTGTTTGAATTTATTCCTCAACTAGTTTAATTGATTTATGAACTGAATATGATAAATTTAAATGGCTTTTACTTTTTTAATCACTAAAAAAAAATAAATAAGTTTTATATTTGAAAGAGATGTAATGATTTTATAAAGTTATTGAAATGTTGATATAATAGTTATGGTGTTGTCATAGTTAATTGATTTAGCCTGTACATACACCTTCATCGTTTATAACTCTCTAGCAACAAGCAAGTGTGTTTTCTGGACTTTTCTTTGTTGAGTTCGAAGGATTCTATTTTATAGATAGATTACCCTAGTATACAGTTAATTTAGGTAAACGTTGTTCAATTATTTGTCTCTAACTTTAATAACTTATAGATTTTATCCTTATTTTATGAAATTTTTTTGGTTGATTATTATGATAGATTTTTATTTTACCATTCACAGTTATTTTTTAAAATTACATTTTTATGTTTTAGTGTTTGTGATTGACAAATTTGTTGTCATTTATCCTTTCTTTTATTCAAAGAAGAACACACTAAAGGCTTAGCATTACTGATAAAAAAGGCTTAGCATTACTATTGTCATTTACAGGAAAACGTTTTTGTCACTAGGCTGAAAGTTCATTGACAATATTTGAAATTTCAATGTCGATATTTTTATAAGAAAATTTCGAAAAATACAAAGTAAATCATGTATATATAGTGCTACATTGATTGAACTACAAACTAAAACTAATATTAATGATTGGAGCTTGTACTAAACTACAATTACACTGATAAGAAAAAACATCACACTTGAGCATGTTTACGGTATATATGGGAAGAGAATTATGTTTATTTACATAGACTCTGATATACATAAACCCTATTGTTTTTTATAGATGAAGTTGATAGTGTGCCTAGTGCTAATTCTGGGTTCTTCCGGTGGCATTGCCGGTTATTGGGCATTGAGCGATGGGTGGATTGGGTATGCAGTGGCAGTTCCAATCTGGCTGATTGGCACAATGGGACTTTGCATGTTTGTTCCACAAGCGAAGCAGCCGAAGCATTGGGGTGTTCCTTTGGTACCCTGGCTTCCATCTTTATCAATAGCCATTAACATCTTTTTGTTAGGCTCCATAGACAAAGACTCTTTCATAAGGTTTGGGGTATGGACGGCATTTATTTTGGTCTACTATGTCCTGTTTGGCTTACACGCTTCTTATGACACTGCCAAGGAACTTGAGAAGAATAAGAATGCTTCTGTTGATATGGTCATGGAAGAAGGAGTGCATAAGTAGAGCCAAAGATGTAAATATATAATTGTGTGTAGTTTAATTTGTATGTGTGTTTGTCACGAACAAGTGATATTGATTCCTATGAGCATATGGCAAAAAACGATTTCTATGTGTAATATGAAGTAGGTTATGGATTATCTTCCAATATCATTCGGTTAAATCCTTCTCTATCTCGCTCTTTGATTCAGTTTCTTGCGTGTCATTGCTCAAAATTAAATGAACTTCTAGAGCTGTTTCTTGAATTCTTGGTATATATTTTGTGTAAAAATAGAAGATTCCCTCCAACATTGGCTTTTTTATTTTTAAGGCATCCTGTACATAGTGAAATATTCTCTGTGTGTATTGATGATGAAGTACAAATTGATTATTTATTACAGTATTACAAATTCTTGAATAAATGCAAATTAAACAGAGGTAGAATAAGAAGAAAGGCAACGTCATAGCAATTTAAAAGAAATAACATGATGAATTGCATAGGCAAGGGTTCAACAACAACAACAACAAAGCCTTATCTCCCCTAGGTGGGGTCGGCTACATGGATCACACGACGTCATTTTGTTTAATCATTAATCATGCTTGGAGATAAATTATTGATCAAAAGATCTCGTTGAATAATTTCATGAAGAAGAGTTCTCTTCGGTCACCCTCTCCCTCTTTTGTAAGGACTCCATATCATTTTATCAACTATTTTTACTTGCTCATCTAATTCTCTTCTTTAAACATGCCCAAAGCACATCAAGCGATTTTCTACCATTTTCTCTTCAATTGATGCTACCCCAACCCTTTCTCGAATTTAATCATTGTGGATCCTATATTTTATTGTATGACTACACATCCGTCTCAACATTCCCATCGGTGCTACCTGCATCTTATGTTCATGTTGTCTTTTAAGAGCCAACATTCACTACCATATAACATTGTTGGTCTAATGATTGTCCAATAAAACTTCTCTTTTACCTTATCCTGAACTTTGCGATCACATATAACCCCAGTAGTTTTTCTCCATTTAAACTAACCAGCTTGAATTCTATTATTAACATCGTCATCAACTTCACAATCTTTTTATATAGTTGATCCCAAATATTTAAACTTGTCTACCTATTACCAAAACTACAGTGTAATAGGTGGACAAGTTTAAATATTTCTATGTGTGTGTTGCATTTTTTTGGGGATAGAGGGACCGGGCGCGACAAGTTGCATTTTTTTTATAATAATTTAATTAAATTTATATATGTGTGTTTGCGCCTATGTGAATTAATTTTTTTTAATTTTTTATTTTAATTATGTGTACGGGTAGGGGTGTTCACGGGACGGGATTGGGCCACCCCGTCCCGTGTCCCTTCCCGAAAAAGGGTCGGGACGAGGTGTCACGCCCTAAAATTCTATAGCGTGACCGGCACGAAGTTTAAGGTATCTAAACTTCGTAAGCCATCTCCATTAACCAATGCTTCTAAACATTCATCATTTCACGCATTTAATTATATCATTTTCATATTAATGCATACAAAGATAAATACACAAAGTAATTGAATGTATAGGTAAGTATTATTGTTTACAATAATAATAAGAAACAGTTTTCTTTATAAAGCTAATTATACATTCCTTTGTCTTAAAGCACGAAGAGTTGTTCCACATTCTTCAATCTGAAATACAAAATATCATATAAATATTTCCAATTTCGTTACACTGACTTCGTATTAAAAATTCCCAAAAATAGATTAATAAATAAAGATTTGGAATATAGAAGCCTCAATAGTTTATAACCATACTTGTATTTGAGAATAAAACCCAAAAGGGCAAAATCAGCATCATAAAAGTAATCTCTTTCAAGGTTTACAAAGTAAATATGAAAGCTCATATTTATCAAAAACTTGTTTTCTATAGAGGAACTGACACGCAGCGAATAACAAGCGCAGCACAGAGGCCACGAAACAAGCGCAGCTCGAAATCTACAAGTCAAACACAGCTCGAAGGCCACGAAAAACCAGAGAAGCTCGAGACTACGAAACAAGCGTTGACACACAGTTACACGAGGGTAAATAACCAAGCGTGGCAAAACCACGAAACAAGCGTGACACGAAGTCACGAAACAAGCGTGGACAAACAGTCACACGAGGGTAAATAACCAAGCGTGGCAAAACCACGAAACAAGTGTGACATGAAGTCACGAAACAAGCTGGACACACAGTCACACGAGGGTAAATAACCAAGCGTGGCAAAACCACGAAACAAGCGTGACATGAAGTCACGAAACAAGCGTTTTGTGTCTAGTTCCTCAAAAATAAAAGTTTATATAGTAATAAATAAATCAATTTGAAATCAGATATCAAATCTCATCGTCCGTATGACGTCAAAATGTTTTGATACATGCTTGATGCCAATATACCAAACAATAACAAATATTCTTGGAAAACAATATCTCCTTATCAAATACTAGTATTTTATAATAAAATCCCTCTTATGGGATTTCACAGCAATATCTTTGAAACTTTCAAATCATTTTAATACATAAGTATAAAATATACTTTTAACAAATATAATTAAGAATAAACAAAAATGAATTCTTTAGTCATACAATAAAGAAACAAATTGATTGGCAATATGGGATCTTTTGTTTTTGCCTTCAAATCTAGTTATCTTGACTCCTTTATGAACTCCATTTTTCCCACGTTAGTATCAATAAACCTTTTCTCTCTTCAATTAAATTCCTTTTAAAAGTGTCACAAATTCCAAGTATTTTCACATGGTTCCATATTCCAGTCAATAACAAAATTAAGTTTTAACATTCTCCTTTCAAATGTTTTATCAAACACCTAATATGCATTCAAATGATCTTAGTAAACATACACCTTACTTAATATTCCTAAACCTTTTGCATCCATAATATGAAAGAACACTTCAATAGATAGATTTCACGCTCCATAAATCTTTTACTGCTGACCTCAAGCATTTCAGCAACCACAACCACTCATCTCAAAGATATATCAAAATATGACATGCAAATAAGCAAGTTTAACACTTACATTAATGATCAAATTCCTTTCTAATTATTCTTGGGTTTTATTGCAAACTAACTAATAATGATAGCTGTTCCTTGTACTTAACCATTAACTAATAAAATAGTAGTCCAATCAATCAGAACACAAAAGCTTCCATTCTTCCTTCAATACACGATTCCAAAGTTCTATTGATGACCCTCAAACGTTCAAACAAACATGTGTATATATGTGTATATATATATATATATACATGCCCCTCTAAGCTTTAAAATAGAAGTTCAAACAATCTCAACGCAACCAGAATTTTCCTTAAAGCATTTTAACAAATGCCTTGAGTGCATTAATATTCAAACAATTGTTATTAATTTCTCAATTTTAATTTCAACTCCTTTGAGTCTCAACATTCTTAATACCTTCATACGAAACATACATAACCGGCACAATCTAATAGAGGAGTAGGTTCAAAATCCATCAATATAAACACAAGCAAAGGAAACAAATTTTAGACATACCCAGTTCAAAACACAAATGAATGAACAAGAAGTCACTCTATTAAATACCCATCCACTAGACAGGTAGTCCCAAGTTTTCAAGACTATTGTCATACACACTCAAACACAAATGATACCCAAATGGAAAAAAAAAACATATATCATTGTAAGTGAAATCCAATTGCTACCTCACCCTATTTATGAAAGAAAAAGTCAATCATATAAGAGGCTAAGATTAATAATACCCAAACCCACCACCCATACCTAAGAATTCAAAAACAAGAACCTTAGCTTATAGTAGTAATACTGATCTATCACAATTGATAGAAAAGAAAGGTGATTACTTACTAATGACTTAAATAAGTAAAACAAATCATATCAGCCACTACACTTTCTTTAATCTCTCACATACTTCCAACTCTAACAATTATCACTTTTAATCATAACTATCTTTTACCCTACTTCTTTACTTCCTTTAAATTTCTTTTTCTTAGTACACGTTACCTTGCCCCACTATTCATTCTGTCAATTCATCAAACATCCTGAGCACATTCACTTTAACTTAATAAACAAACATTATTTTGCAATTTAGAAAGCATGAGCTTTTAGGAACCACCATGAAAAATATATCACCAAACTCGTCCACTTGTGTTTATTTCCATTTTTTTCTCCAATAATCATTTAATCATACTATAAGCACATCATTCTATAGACACATCACGCAACAGTTGATCCATAAGGAAATGCATTTAAATAAATACCACCACACTAGAAACATTTACTATAGAAAAACATATATTCTTCTAATCCTCCTCAAGAACCAAATCCAAAGCATGACTTTAACAAACCTTACTTTTCCCAAAACTCATTCTAACCCAAAATTAAACAATCCTAACCCAAAGACTACTTAGAAATCACCTTAATTTGGTTCTCAAACAACCAATTTCATCCCTGAAGGTACGTAATTTAATTTGCACAAAAACCCTAGAAATTGATCTCCCAAATCAAGAACAAAGGGGAAAGAGAAGAAAAGAGTCATTACCCAATGTTTAAGAGCTTTCTATAGTCTCCATACTCGCCGGAGAACTCCCCGGACAACGCCTGGACCGCCGGCCCACCATGAACCCATCTCTTCACTCTCTTTCTCGCCACAAACACACACATACACAGCACGCAAATGAAAGGGGAAGAGGCAAAAGAGGGAGCTCTTCCCTCACTGTATGACGGCGGCGCCGCCGCCCTCTGCTAACCCGGCCGAAGTCGGCGGAGGAGGAGAGAAGGAGGAAGAGAAGGAATGAATATGATGAGTGTGTGTGTCCGTAAAAAATAAGAGAATGGAAGGGAAGGATAAGTATAAAATTTGGGTTTAGGGGAAAATTACCAATATGCCCCCCTTTTTTTACTTTGCCATTTTAAAATCTTACCTTAAAACAAGTAGTAAAAATAATCTATGCACTATCTCATGTATTTCCTCCTACCATAGTGTTACACAGGCCTTCAACTATTTTTCATCAAATTTACAATGATTTTTGATTTACTAATGACACCTCAAGACCTTAATTAATTCTTTATTTTATCCGATTTGGAAAAATGGGGTGTTACACGAGGTTTCCATCCCGATCGGGAATAGAACGGGACGTGAAAATCCAGAAAAAAAAATTGAATTTTTTTATTAAAAATATCTAAATGTAAAAAAATAGGGCGAAGGGGCAAAAATAGCCACCGTAATTTTCCAAATGGACAACTTTGACACCCGTAATTTGGATGGTGCAAAACCGGACATTATAAATCAAAATGGGACAAATTTAGCCACGCCATTAAGTTAAAGCTAACAGACGTGTGTGTTGGCGTGGGGCCCACATTCATTAACCTACGTGGCATAACAATCAGCAAGTGAAGTGGATCCACGTTGGCTTTACCTGCCAAATCACCAAATCCCCAATTTGAAGCACAAAAACCCTAATCCCAAATTGTAGCCTCCATCCCCAACACCCATGTTCGAATTCCTGGCTTAAATCGGCATCCCCATCCACATTTGCGTGCGTTGTTGAAGCCCAGACCCCAAACCAGCAAGCATGAAGCAACCCAGAACCCATACGAACTCTCGATGAGCATGAAGAGGGGGAAAGAAGCTTCGTCATCTACGAATCATACAAAGAACATGGGTTATTTGAAGAGCTGCTCAATGTCTTCTGAATCTAGCACCAACAACTACAAAAGGAACTCAGGTCCAAGAATACGAAGTCAGAATAGCAAGGATGACTATGAAGGCCGCAAGCGATTCTGCCATTGCGGGCTGCCTGCTCAACGATTCGAGCTTTTTGTGTTTTGTGGTTCGAGCTTTTTGTGTTTTGATGGTGGGTTCAAGTTTTGTGAAGTTTTTGTTTTTTTATCATATGTATTTGTCAATATATGTATTTGTTTTTTTAACATATATGTATATGTATTGTAGTGGGCATTTTTGCCATATCATAGACATATCAGCATGGGGGTGACACATAATGCCTCATTGTGCCACGTCATTATGTCATATCAGCATTCCTAGTAAACTAACGGTCAAACTTAACACCTATGTTTAAGAGTGCTAGAATTGTCCCATTTTGGTTTATAATGTCCATTTTTGCACCATCCAAATTACGGGTGTCAAAGTTGTCCATTTGGAAAATTAAGGTGGCTATTTTTGCCCCTTCGCCCAAAAAAATATGACACTTTATTTTTGTAAATAAACATACAAATTAGTTCAATATTAGTTTCATAATATATCTTATAGAACATAATAAGGTCAAATTCTATTATTATTGTGTTTTTCATAAAAAAATGTTATGTATACTTATAATTAATATAAATGACATGCATTTTTTTAGAAATATATATATATATATATATATATATATATATATATACACACACAAATACAAATTTATGTATTCGGGACGGGCTTGGGATGACCTGTCCCCTGTCCCGTCCTGTCCCGTCCTGAAGAGGAATTTTTTCCTATCCCGAAACTTTTCGAGACAAAAATTTTCCATCCCGAAATGCCTCAGGACGGGACGGGTGGGACGAGACTGGATTGTAAAGTCCCACATCGGTTGGGGAGGAGAACGAAAGGTGCTATATATAGGCCTGGATACCTCCCCCTCTCGACGCGTTTTAAAGCCGTGAGGGGTGAGGATTCCCCAAAGCGGACAATTTCGAGAGCGAGGCGTTGGGATATTAATTTGGTATCAGAGCAAAGGTTTACGGTCATCCAAACTAGTCATGGGATGTGGACATCAAAAGATTCGTGTTTGTAAGTCATGACTGCAGCATGAATTACAAATAGGAAGCTTTAATCACCAAATTTTCATGACATAGTTTGGATTAGTTAAATAGGTAGTTAGAAGGAAAGTAATTAAGTGTCATTAGTACAATATGGAATGAATTTTACTTTTTGGAGTGTTATTCTTACTTTAGAATTGTTATGTGATATTTTCTACATTACATATACATTAGACACATGCTTTTGGGGATTTTTGATTTGTCTATGTGGAATGGAGATATAGAAAAATTTAGCTTATCTAGGGTAGTTATCTATATTTTGTAAACGAAATTTTGACATATTTAGAGTAGTGAAGACTATAGTTGGATTTCTGATTTGAGAATTTAAGAGTTGTTAGAATCTCTTGTTTCAGAATTATAAATGCATACGGAAAATTATTGTCAAATGCAAGTTGATTGATTTACATTAAGTTGTGATTAATTGAGATTTTGAGGATTTGAACATCCGTTATAGATCATATATTGATAGAGAATGAATGAGTTGGATAGTATAATTGAGTTTGAGATGAGATCTATGGTTTGAGGAATATAGTTGATAGAAGTTGAGAAAACTAGGTTGATTGAGTGACTTTAATTTGTATGAATATTAAGAGTTAATGAATGCTTAATTTGATAGTCGTATATATATTTTGAATGATCTTAAGTGGGGAATGCTATTTTTCGAGGTATAGTTAAATTAGATTTTAAAATTAGAGCTTGTTTCTGGAAGAGGAATTGAAGCATGTATCTTTTAGAATTTGGATTAATTGGAATTAAAAGGTAGAAAATGATTATTTTAATCATTAACGAAATGGAAAGTGCGTATAGTTTGAAGGAACTTGTGTTAACAAGAAAGGAGTAATATGCTTAGTTTTGAGGGAGAAATTGTGAATTTATTCAGCATTATTTTATCATGAACTAGTAGAAATATCATTGATTTGACTTTTTCTGAGAACAAGGATTACATTTAAAGAGTTTGTCATATTTGGAATTGGAATATTGTTAGTTTATATGAGAAAGATTGATTGAGTCATGTGATTTTATTGTGGTAGGAAGAATTGGTTAAGCTTTGAATATGAGAAGTGCAAATGTCGATTTTAGATTTCAAAATATGGATATTTATAGAGTTTAATTGACTTTTGGTAGTTTCAAATGGTAACTGTGAGTGACTTTAGTGAATGCATATTGTTGGATTTGATTTAGAAGATACTACTGACGAATTGAAAGGGGAGTGTTATGGTTTGATATGGACATGAGATTTAAAGGAGTTTTAAGGTTTTCTTGGTTTGTTAGACTTGTTGATTTTAATATTGAATAGTTCATAAGTCGAAATTGTTGGAATTGATATAGGCGAAATAATGAGATTGGAATATGACTATTTAGCTTGTATGAATTAAGTTAGATGTATTGAGAGGAATCTGTGACTATATGGATTGGAGTATATTATATTAGTTATGAATTGATGATTGACTCTAAGTTTTGATCAAAGGTGAAATAGGGAGATTTAGGTTTTGTATTAAAGTTAATTAAGAGGATTACTTGAAATTGAACCATGGTTTGATGACTTGGATATAATAGATTGATTATAAATACGACTAAGTGGGACAATTTGTCGAATATGAGGTTTTAACTTGGTTTAAATAGTGGATATAACTGAGGATTATTATACATGAATTACTTTTCAGGGTTATTGACGTGACTAAAGTAGTTATATTAAAACCTTATGATAAATTATTATTAGACTTTTATTGGTGAGGTTAGTGTGATTTGAGTTGATGACGAATTTTGAACTGTGATCATGGTTGGATTAAATAGATTAAGAAGCTATTTGTGCTGAATATTTTATGTTAGAGTTTGAGCAAACATTTTGAATTGATTGGAATGAAAGACAATTGACAATGTATTTGATGATGATGTTGGTTTGAAATATGACTGAGGGAAATAGTTGGTGTTGGAAGATGAGATTAGCAAATTTGATGCAATATTGAATAGTACTTTTGAGGAGTAATGCTTATTGTGAATGGTGTAATGAATGATTGGATAATTGGAGTGTTATTAGTCTTAGAGTTATATTGAGGAAAACCAATGCATGGTTTGATAACGGAAGTTATTCGATGATTACTGAGTTGATATTTATGTGGTTTTAATATTTACTTTCATATCCTAGGAAGTTGGTATAAGAGTTTGGTAATACATCTTTATTTAAGATGAAATATGCTTGTAGGCGATTAAGGAATGACTTCCCCTTTAGAAGTAGTCAAAGAAATTAGAATTCAATCGAAAAAAAAAAATCTGATGTTATGAGGATTTGGATTATTATTAATGGCGAAGAAAAATTTATGTGTTAGTATAGATGCAATGACATTAAGAGGGAGCAATAGTTTCCCTTAAAGGGAACAATGAATAAATAGTTGTGGGGTCCCATTTTGATCTGAAAGTAATGTGAAAGTACATATATAAGAGATAACCTATATGCCAACAAATAAGGGGTAGCAAAGTTGGATGGTGTCTTAGAAATTTAGAAGCGAGAGAAATGCTGGTATTATTTTGGATAGGATTTGGAGATTTTCTTTATTAATTCGAGTCCTTAGGAATGAATTGATTGAACTACATTATGCATTACTTATATGACTTGTTAGACATAGCGAATTTTGGGGACAAAATTCCTAAAAGGTGGGTAGAGTTGTAACATCCTGAATTTTTTTTAATTGTAAAATAAATTAATAAATACTTAGAATTTAACCTTACAAATCAATTTAGAAAGTTTAATTTACTTTTAGAGAATTTGTTAATGTTTTATTTCTATTATATGTTACCGAAAATGATTAATTATTTGATTTTAATTTTGGAAAAGTTATGAAATTTCTATAGAGAAGACATTATTAATAAATTAGAATAGTTATATAATTTTTACATTTTCAATATGTTAATACTATTGATTTCAATATTGTTAATTTAACTTTCCAAATAAAAGGAATAAGACATGTTTCTATATTGTTTGGCCAAGACATATTTCAATATGCTAAACTTATATATGCTAAACTTAAAGGGTCATTTTGGTAATTATATTGTAAACCCAAAACCCTAATAATCCCTTCCTATATAAACCCATCTCTCACCTTCTCTTCCCTTTTCATTCTCTGCCGTTTCCTCACCTCCCATGTACATCACCATAGTCTTCCTCATTCCCTCATCTCTCTAATTCCTTATACCCTCCATCTCTGGATCTTATTCCTCCGATCCTCATCATATTCGACTTGGCTTCACCATCAAAGCCGGAGGGAGCTCTTTTTCATTGGGGCGGCGGCGACAAGGTGGTTCCAACACCCTCCTCCTTTGTTCTTCTACGTTTTCCGGCGAGCACAGCGGCGGACGGCGACGGAAAAGGTTAGCCTTCGCCATTTCTTGTGCTCTTCAACTCATTTCTTCCATTCAAGGCTGGATCTCACTCTTCTCTCTTCTATTTCGATTTCTGGTTCTACCTCACTACTTAAACATTTTTTTCGGCGAGGAAAATCGGCGGAGATGTCACGCCCTAAATTTCTATGGCGCGACCGGCACAAAGTTTAAGGTATTTAAACTTCGTAAGCCATTTTCATGAACCAATACTCCTAACCAATTATCATTTTCATAATATTAATGCATGCAAAGATAAATGCACAAATTGAATCTATAGATAAGTATTATTATTTACAATAATAATAAGAATCAGTTTTCTTTATAAAGCTAATTATACCTTCCTTCGTCTTAAAGCACAAAGTGTTGTTCCACATTCTTAAATCTAAAATACAAAATACTATATAAATATTTACAATCTCTTTACACTGACTTCGTATTTAAATTCTCAAAAATAGATAATATATAAAGATTTGGAATTTAGAAACCTCAGTAGTTTATAATCATACTTGTATTTGAGAGTAAAACCCAAAAGTGTAAAATCAACATAACATAAAAGTAACTCCATTCAAGGTTTACAAAGTAAATATGAAAGCTCATATTTAAAAAAAAACTTGTTTTCTATAGAGGAACTGACACGCAGCGAATAACAAGCGCAGCACAGAGGCCACGAAACAAGCGCAGCTCAAAATCTACAAGTCAAACGCAACCCGAAGGCCACGAAAAACCAGCGTAGCTCGAGACTACGAAACAAGCGTGGACACACAGTCACACGAGGGTAAATAACCAAGCGTGACACGAAGTCACGAAAACAAGCGTGGCAAACCACGAAACAAGCGTGACATGAAGTCACGAAACAAGCGTAGCTCGAGGTTACGAAAACAAGTCAAGCGTAGTTCAAGACTACGAAAAAAGAGTTCAAGCGTAGCTTGAGACTACGAAAACATTTCAAGCGTAGCTCGAGTATACGAAAATAGTTCAAGCGTACCACGAGACTACGAAAACAGTTCAAGCGTACCTCGAGTCTACGAAAACATTTCAAGCGTGGTAAAACCACGAAGCAAGCGTGACACAAAGTCACGAAACAAGCGTAGCAAAGCTACGAAACAAGCGTGACACGAAGTCACGAAACAAGCGCTTTGTGTCTAGTTCCTCAAAAACGTTTACATAGTAATAAATAAATCAATTTGAAATCAGATATCAAATCTCATCGTCCATATGACTTCAAAATGTTTTGAAGCATGCTTGATGCTAATATACCAAACAATAACAAGTATTCTTGGAAAACAATATCTCCTTGTCAAATATTTTATAATAAAATCCCTTTTATGAAATTTCACAGTATTATCTTTAAACTTTTAAATCATCTTAATGCACAAGTATAAACTATACTTTTAACAAATATAATCAAGAATAATAAAACAAAATAAATAAATAAATAAAGTCTTTAGTCATACAATAAAGAAAACAATTTGATTGGCAACCCATAACCCACCACCCATGCCAAGAAAAACAAAGCTAAAGAGAACCAAGAGAAATTAATGAGCATAGCATAGAAAGCAAACACATACAGAACACATTTAACGACCCATCCAACAAGTTCTTCAACCAATTAAAAACCCCAATGCAAAGAAAATTCTTCATTCTTCCTAAATTTCAGTCGGCCAAAACAGAATCCTCAAGGCTATCATGAAAGTGATCATAAAAGTGTAATCAAATAAACTTTAAATCTCCAAGTAAAAATTCCATCAATTTCTCAAAACTTGTGGTCTCGTATCTGAAATTTGACATTCATAGATATAACCAATCTGCTCCTTGCATTCCTTAATATTTAAATCAATCCTTGAGCCATTAACGCATATTTCAATAATCAACTTTCCATTGGAGACTTAACTACAATCAAACAACTCTACTAGATACTAACACACTGTAAACCATTATTCACACTTCTTTATTCATCACCTAATTATTTTTCAGTCTTGAGACATAAAAGGGAATAAGAATTAAACTCTAAACTCCAAATTCTCCCTTATCATAACATAAAGTTTGGCTCTCTTAGTGAACACTAAAACACGCTGCTTTAATACCATGAATAGAGAAATTTCTCCATCAACCATTTTCTTGAAATCAAACACTTGTACTACTTCATACCATTTAAAACAAATCATAATGTTTATCTAGATAGTTTGAGACACAATATAATTAGAATCACTAGTCCAGAAATTTATTGTTCCTTCTCAATCTCCTAGCTATCACTTCACCTTGTAGCAGAGACTTTTAAACATGTTTCCTTCCTAAATCTCTCCGGCTATTACAATACAAATTTCCAGAAAATTTCTAAGTACACATGCAAGCACAAAACATCAACAATCTTTTAAATAAATCCTTATTCACTGATTCCAAATAAACATCAACATGTACAACAAAATCCTAATTATATTCTTATCTTAATAACATTTCATGTTACAAAGAACATGGCAATAAGAGGAAAAATAATATGATTCTATATCCAGTTCAAATCAACCAACTCCAACTTAAAATCCTTTGCACAATATAATGTAAGTGTAAAACTAAAACTTACTCATGAAAATGACTATTCTATTGCAATCTCAACAATTTCAATTACCATATATTCTTCTTCAATAACTTAATAGATAGGAGCAAACATATACAATGAAATTAACCTAAGACTGCACACACCAACATAAATCATACATACAACACCAACAGTTTCATCATGTCATCATTATATTACCATCCTAAAGCACTCTTTCTTGCCTTGAATCACTTTGATTTATGTTCTAAAACTCCTAAACAGAACACTAGACACAATTCCCCAAATTGTCAAAATCCTTTTCTTCATTCTTTTTAAGAGATAAATATATGAACCAAAATTTTCTTCTAACCATTTTAACAAACACCTTGTGTGCTCATAACCTACATGCAACTTTCTCCTCCCTTTCAACACTCAAGATTCAACTCACTTTGTAACCCCATCAATTCACTGTAGTAGAATCATAGATATGGACAAATGAACATATAGAAACCATCAAATCCTCAAAATAGAGAATAATTTCAGAATCAATCAAGATTTCTATCTTATTCAAACTTCTAATGAATACAAACCCCAAATTTGCCGAATGCTAAGGAATCCACACCATTAGAAACACTTATTAACCTTAGGAGACCCAAACAGAATGCTAAAAACAGTGAGAGAACTTACAATTTCGAAAATCACATTAAACCTTGAATCTTTAACACCTATTTTGCCCAAAATTCCTTCTAACCCAAAAGTAAGCAATCCTAACCAATAGAACATTTAAAAGTCACCTTAATTTGGTTTCAAAACCATAGAATTGTACTCATTTAGCCTAGGGTTCAGATTTTTCAAGAACCTTAATTTCTAAGCAAAAATCAAATTTTTTTTTTAAAACAGTGAAAAGAAAGAAGTGAATGATAGAAGTTCACCTAGGTTTATGAGGCTTCAATAGATTCCAAAAGTCACCAAAAACACACTCCAAATCGCTGACTACTCATGCTCTACTTTCCTTTCTTCTTTCACAGCGCACATACATGGGAGGACGGAAAAGAAACAAGAAAGGAGATCGAGGAAGCCATAGTGACTTCTCTCACCACCATCGACGGCGGTGACTCCGTGGCTGCGTTGGGCAGCACCAGAAGAGGAGAGATTTTTTGAGAGGAGGTGGAAGAATCTAGAATGATGGGAGGGAGTATGTCTCATGGTGAGTATTGTTTATGCGTGTGTGTTTCATGTCCAGAAATTTTTTTTTATTTGAGAAGAAGGATGGAGTTGCTTCTAGAATAAAATAGAAATGGAGTATTTTAAATTGGTTTACCTACAACATTTGACCATTTTGCCCATTCTTATCTTTTATTGACTTTCTTATTTTCTACTTGACTAAAGATGAAATAGAATTTAACCCTTTCAAGATTTCATATATTTTCTTGCATCAAAATAATGTGTAGACCTCAGAGTATATTTCCTAAAAATTTCAATCAATACTCTAATCCTTAACTATTTTCTTTAATTTATATATGAAAAAGGTACATTGATTCTTTAAAAATATATTTATTCTCATTTATTTATTAACAATGATTTTTGGTTCACTAATGACATCACTAAAACCACAATTAATTCCTTGTTATCCTTAATTTAAAAATTAGGATGTTACAATTCTCTCCCCCTTAAATAATTTCGTCCTCGAAATTAAGAGAAATTGTCATGCCAAATAGAATTTTTTACTATAAACTCTATCTTCAAACATCTTAATAAACCATAGATATATGCCCTTACTACAAAATACAATAAAATCAATCTACACATAACCAACAAATCTAATTCAAGGACATTTCAACACTGTCATACATCTTCCAACTCACAAAATCCTAATTTATTAAAGAAATCATATTAGCAATCAAAGCAAGCACATTTAACACTCAAAAACAAAATCCTGTCTCCATGTTTCGTAATATAGAAACCTAAGCTCTGATACCAAAATGTCACGCCCTAAATTTCTATGGCGCGACCGGCACAAAGTTTAAGGTATTTAAACTTCGTAAGCCATTTTCATGAACCAATACTCCTAACCAATTATCATTTTCATAATATTAATGCATGCAAAGATAAATGCACAAATTGAATCTATAGATAAGTATTATTATTTACAATAATAATAAGAATCAGTTTTCTTTATAAAGCTAATTATACCTTCCTTCGTCTTAAAGCACAAAGTGTTGTTCCACATTCTTAAATCTAAAATACAAAATACTATATAAATATTTACAATCTCTTTACACTGACTTCGTATTTAAATTCTCAAAAATAGATAATATATAAAGATTTGGAATTTAGAAACCTCAGTAGTTTATAATCATACTTGTATTTGAGAGTAAAACCCAAAAGTGTAAAATCAACATAACATAAAAGTAACTCCATTCAAGGTTTACAAAGTAAATATGAAAGCTCATATTTAAAAAAAAACTTGTTTTCTATAGAGGAACTGACACGCAGCGAATAACAAGCGCAGCACAGAGGCCACGAAACAAGCGCAGCTCAAAATCTACAAGTCAAACGCAACCCGAAGGCCACGAAAAACCAGCGTAGCTCGAGACTACGAAACAAGCGTGGACACACAGTCACACGAGGGTAAATAACCAAGCGTGACACGAAGTCACGAAAACAAGCGTGGCAAACCACGAAACAAGCGTGACATGAAGTCACGAAACAAGCGTAGCTCGAGGTTACGAAAACAAGTCAAGCGTAGTTCAAGACTACGAAAAAAGAGTTCAAGCGTAGCTTGAGACTACGAAAACATTTCAAGCGTAGCTCGAGTATACGAAAATAGTTCAAGCGTACCACGAGACTACGAAAACAGTTCAAGCGTACCTCGAGTCTACGAAAACATTTCAAGCGTGGTAAAACCACGAAGCAAGCGTGACACAAAGTCACGAAACAAGCGTAGCAAAGCTACGAAACAAGCGTGACACGAAGTCACGAAACAAGCGCTTTGTGTCTAGTTCCTCAAAAACGTTTACATAGTAATAAATAAATCAATTTGAAATCAGATATCAAATCTCATCGTCCATATGACTTCAAAATGTTTTGAAGCATGCTTGATGCTAATATACCAAACAATAACAAGTATTCTTGGAAAACAATATCTCCTTGTCAAATATTTTATAATAAAATCCCTTTTATGAAATTTCACAGTATTATCTTTAAACTTTTAAATCATCTTAATGCACAAGTATAAACTATACTTTTAACAAATATAATCAAGAATAATAAAACAAAATAAATAAATAAATAAAGTCTTTAGTCATACAATAAAGAAAACAATTTGATTGGCAACCCATAACCCACCACCCATGCCAAGAAAAACAAAGCTAAAGAGAACCAAGAGAAATTAATGAGCATAGCATAGAAAGCAAACACATACAGAACACATTTAACGACCCATCCAACAAGTTCTTCAACCAATTAAAAACCCCAATGCAAAGAAAATTCTTCATTCTTCCTAAATTTCAGTCGGCCAAAACAGAATCCTCAAGGCTATCATGAAAGTGATCATAAAAGTGTAATCAAATAAACTTTAAATCTCCAAGTAAAAATTCCATCAATTTCTCAAAACTTGTGGTCTCGTATCTGAAATTTGACATTCATAGATATAACCAATCTGCTCCTTGCATTCCTTAATATTTAAATCAATCCTTGAGCCATTAACGCATATTTCAATAATCAACTTTCCATTGGAGACTTAACTACAATCAAACAACTCTACTAGATACTAACACACTGTAAACCATTATTCACACTTCTTTATTCATCACCTAATTATTTTTCAGTCTTGAGACATAAAAGGGAATAAGAATTAAACTCTAAACTCCAAATTCTCCCTTATCATAACATAAAGTTTGGCTCTCTTAGTGAACACTAAAACACGCTGCTTTAATACCATGAATAGAGAAATTTCTCCATCAACCATTTTCTTGAAATCAAACACTTGTACTACTTCATACCATTTAAAACAAATCATAATGTTTATCTAGATAGTTTGAGACACAATATAATTAGAATCACTAGTCCAGAAATTTATTGTTCCTTCTCAATCTCCTAGCTATCACTTCACCTTGTAGCAGAGACTTTTAAACATGTTTCCTTCCTAAATCTCTCCGGCTATTACAATACAAATTTCCAGAAAATTTCTAAGTACACATGCAAGCACAAAACATCAACAATCTTTTAAATAAATCCTTATTCACTGATTCCAAATAAACATCAACATGTACAACAAAATCCTAATTATATTCTTATCTTAATAACATTTCATGTTACAAAGAACATGGCAATAAGAGGAAAAATAATATGATTCTATATCCAGTTCAAATCAACCAACTCCAACTTAAAATCCTTTGCACAATATAATGTAAGTGTAAAACTAAAACTTACTCATGAAAATGACTATTCTATTGCAATCTCAACAATTTCAATTACCATATATTCTTCTTCAATAACTTAATAGATAGGAGCAAACATATACAATGAAATTAACCTAAGACTGCACACACCAACATAAATCATACATACAACACCAACAGTTTCATCATGTCATCATTATATTACCATCCTAAAGCACTCTTTCTTGCCTTGAATCACTTTGATTTATGTTCTAAAACTCCTAAACAGAACACTAGACACAATTCCCCAAATTGTCAAAATCCTTTTCTTCATTCTTTTTAAGAGATAAATATATGAACCAAAATTTTCTTCTAACCATTTTAACAAACACCTTGTGTGCTCATAACCTACATGCAACTTTCTCCTCCCTTTCAACACTCAAGATTCAACTCACTTTGTAACCCCATCAATTCACTGTAGTAGAATCATAGATATGGACAAATGAACATATAGAAACCATCAAATCCTCAAAATAGAGAATAATTTCAGAATCAATCAAGATTTCTATCTTATTCAAACTTCTAATGAATACAAACCCCAAATTTGCCGAATGCTAAGGAATCCACACCATTAGAAACACTTATTAACCTTAGGAGACCCAAACAGAATGCTAAAAACAGTGAGAGAACTTACAATTTCGAAAATCACATTAAACCTTGAATCTTTAACACCTATTTTGCCCAAAATTCCTTCTAACCCAAAAGTAAGCAATCCTAACCAATAGAACATTTAAAAGTCACCTTAATTTGGTTTCAAAACCATAGAATTGTACTCATTTAGCCTAGGGTTCAGATTTTTCAAGAACCTTAATTTCTAAGCAAAAATCAAATTTTTTTTTTTAAAATAGTGAAAAGAAAGAAGTGAATGATAGAAGTTCACCTAGGTTTATGAGGCTTCAATAGATTCCAAAAGTCACCAAAAACACACTCCAAATCGCTGACTACTCATGCTCTACTTTCCTTTCTTCTTTCACAGCGCACATACATGGGAGGACGGAAAAGAAACAAGAAAGGAGATCGAGGAAGCCATAGTGACTTCTCTCACCACCATCGACGGCGGTGACTCCGTGGCTGCGTTGGGCAGCACCAGAAGAGGAGAGATTTTTTGAGAGGAGGTGGAAGAATCTAGAATGATGGGAGGGAGTATGTCTCATGGTGAGTATTGTTTATGCGTGTGTGTTTCATGTCCAGAAATTTTTTTTTATTTGAGAAGAAGGATGGAGTTGCTTCTAGAATAAAATAGAAATGGAGTATTTTAAATTGGTTTACCTACAACATTTGACCATTTTGCCCATTCTTATCTTTTATTGACTTTCTTATTTTCTACTTGACTAAAGATGAAATAGAATTTAACCCTTTCAAGATTTCATATATTTTCTTGCATCAAAATAATGTGTAGACCTCAGAGTATATTTCCTAAAAATTTCAATCAATACTCTAATCCTTAACTATTTTCTTTAATTTATATATGAAAAAGGTACATTGATTCTTTAAAAATATATTTATTCTCATTTATTTATTAACAATGATTTTTGGTTCACTAATGACATCACTAAAACCACAATTAATTCCTTGTTATCCTTAATTTAAAAATTAGGATGTTACAGGAGATGACCGCCGTCCATACCTACAACATCACATTCAAGCTTAGAGGAGTTGAAAATGGTTAAAGGATAATGAGGTTAAATAAGAATTGGTTTAGAATATGGTATGTTTCAATTTTGTTTCAATGTGAGTGTTTTTGTTTGGACAAATTTTGCTTTCTTACTTGATTGAATTAGGCATACTAGAATTAGATAGGAGAAATGAATAAAATTGTAATGATTTGGGTGGCTAATGTGAAATTTTGTGCTTAAGGAATAATTGAATTCCTTTGTCAAATTTTAGATGTAATAAGGATAATTTAATTAGAAGGGATTGGATAGTACTTTTAGGAACGAGAGCGACGTTAATTAGTATACATGACAATTGATTAATTATTATTTGTATGTACTGTATTATTACTTGTAGAGATTGGTTATTGACAATTGAGCACGTGGGAGCTTACGTTTTATTTTTGCTTTAAATGCAAGGAGGTAACTACTTAAACTTGTTTGCGTGTGTGTGTATGTTGGTAAGCATATAGGTTAGTTTATGAAATTGTGTTGATTATTATATGTCTCGTGAGAAGTTATGATTTGTTTGGTGCACACCGGTTAATATGAATAAAATTATGCCATTCCGGAATGAGGTTCCTTGTAAAACCCCCAGGGACTAAAATGAATAAAACAATATTGTTACATGTTCAGTAGGGTTGGTAGTCCCTTTGAACCAGTTCAAGCGAGGGTATATCGGCCATCGAGTCGTGAGTCCCTATTGAACTGAGATATTACGGTGTGTTGTGTTTGATTTAATTGTTATTATTGATGTTTTAATTATTATTGATGTTTTGAGTTGCAATGTTATGAGTTGTGATGTATCCGTATATTTGTGCTGCTGCAATACATGATAATTGATAATTACTTGAAATTAGCATAGATAATATGTTCATGCAACACAACATGTAGCACACACCACTTTACACATTATTATCACACACCACCTTGCGGGCATGCACATGCACGTAGTGCAAAGATGTATGTAAGCGAGTGGTAGTAGTTGCGATTTTTGGGTCTACCCTAATCGTTGTCATTACAGGTACTATATCGGGGCAGGAGTGATGGGAAGGATCTGGAGACTTGGAAACTTAGCATTAGGATCATATATGTTCTGTCGCATGATTTCATATTACTTCTCATATTCTTGTTTGTTAATTTGTATATCTTTTGAATTTATTTTCCTTAGATTACTGTAAATAATCTTAGGTTGGATAACTGAAAATAATACTTAATACAAGGTTGCGTACTTATTTGTGAATGATTTTGAAAGATTTAATTGTATTATTGTATTCATTTAAATATCCATGTTAGTTAATTTTTATCTAACATGGATATATCATATTTGATATTTTCTTGAGTAAACGATTTTCAACTATTAATTTTATATGTGGTTATAAAATTATTTATTATAATTTGTTTATTTTCAAATTACATGAAATCTTTTTCTAACCATGATAGTTTATTTGTATTTTTCTATCATGGTTAGTGCATTTGGCTTATATTTTATGGAAAATAAGAAAAATTCTTTTTCTAACTATGTTAGTATTATTAATGAGTAAATTCTTTTCTAACATAGTTAGTAATTATGAAAAAAAAATAATATAGCGTAAAAATGGTTTTATAAATGTGGTTGTTACAATTTAAAAATGGTTTTATAAATGTGGTTGTTACAATTTGGTATCAGAACCAGGCTCGGGTCGATGTGCCAGCGAGGGCGCTGGGCCCCAAGGGGGTGGATTGTAAAGTCCCACATCGGCTGGGGAGGAGAACGAAAGGTGCTATATATAGGCCTGGATACCTCCCCCTCTCAACGCGTTTTAAAGCCGTGAGGGGTGAGGATTCCCCAAAGCGGACAATTTCGAGAGTGAGGCGCTGGGATGTTACAGGAAATATTTGAATACCTCTATGTATGGATGTCACCCCCTGGGGCGCGACACACATACCCAAATTAACATATACACAGAATTAATATATGTATGTCGAGCCCAGAAGCACAACATGAATATATATTAATTATATATTCATATCGCGCCTTGAGGCGCGGCGACGTGCATATAACTGGTGTGCGACTATATTCATTAATATAAACAGAGTGTTACACACATACAGAATTAATATACACAAACAGAATTAATATACACACGGGATTAATTTGTGTAAAAATAAAGAGGCCCCATTCGCCATAGGATCCTCTTTTTATCTATATAAACTCCACAATCACTTACTTAAATTTCCCCATCATTCTCCACTTTATTTTTTCTTTCATTCTTACTCATCCTTCCCCATTTTCATTTCTTTGTTTCTTTCTTCTTCTATATAACTAATTGTATTTTATTTTGTGCAGGTTATTTATCAAGCACTTTTTATCTTCCATACTAGGTATATAATTTATTATACATATATGTTTCTTCATTATTTTATCTATCTACTCTTTCACATTCAATATAATCTTCCACTCGATCTTCTCATTCAATAACCTTCTACTTTTTCTCATTCAATAACTCTATACTCTTTCTCCATTACATAACACGCTGAGTGTGTTTGTTAAATGTATTAAAAAAACTTTTTAAAAAATAATTAATCTCCATATTCTACGTAAAAATTTCTATCTACAATGTGAAATTTTTTTTATAAAAATAAAAAACGTTGTTGCACCCCAGGGTTCGGTTCGGCAACGTTATTATAAAATATTATTGGGGTGTGGCAACAATTGAATATTTTTTGTTTTAGTCCTTTTATTAATTGAAAAAGCATACGATGTCGTGGTTTGAGGGCATGTCATCGCACTCATTAATGGCGAGACATTATGCCTTATCTCAGAATCTTTCGTCGTGCCCTCTAAAATTGCAACAAACAATATTTGTCGCGCCCGCACGACAAACCACTTTTTTTGGGCGCGACTATCACCTATTTTTCTTGTAGTGTCAAAAGACAATTATTGATAACTTAATGGTAAGTCATTTAAGATCAACCAAGTCCCTTGGAACTTCAATGTAATTTGATGATTTTTTGGGACCTGAAAATGTGATTAATTTCCTTCTATGGGAGCTCATTTTAATTATCCCTATGTTTCTTTTTGGCTATGAGTGTATGAAGACTACACATCTCGAGATATTATATCTGTTTATAGATCAATTATTTTTGAGAAAACTTTATGAATATATAATTTATTGTCTTGTTATTCTCTTCAACTTGTCAACTTGAATTAATTTAGTGCGTGCTCATAATCTTTATATGATCGAATATAATAACAAGTGTTTGTCTTGTAAAAAACAATAACAACTGTTCGAAATGAAAGTGAGGTTGACCAAAAGAAATCTCCCTCCAAAATGGATCCTTGTGCCATTATAAAATAAAAAAAAAACATCAGCCATCTGTCTTCCTATCTTTGTCTTCAATTTGCATTGTGCTTCTACCTCCATCATCATTATAATAATCAATATCAATAATACTAGTATAATAATATGAAGCTCAATGGTTCTTCTTCCTCTTTGCCATCAATCTCTTTCTTCTTCAACTTGGCCTTCAATCTATGCTTCACTTCTGAATTTCTCCCATACAACCATGAAGAAGATCCTAGAGCAACATCAAGTTTCAGCACCACCAGGTTCAGTCCCTTCAACCACCATCCCTCTCTCATTCTTTGACCTTCCATGGCTATATTGCCCTCCAAACCAACGCCTCTTCTTCTTTGACTTCCCTCACCCCACCCACTATTTCCTCCAAACCCTCCTTCCCACCCTCAAACACACCCTCTCCCTCACTCTCCAACACTTCTTCCCCTACACCTCCTCCCTCCTCCTCCCTCCCCACCACCCCCAAATCCTCTACAACGACGGCGACTCCCTCCCCTTCACCGTCGCCGAGTCCTCCGCAGACTTCTCCGGACTCATCTCAAACTCTCCCACCGATGTCACCAAGTTGCACCACCTCATCCCAGAGCTACCTCTCCCACGTACCCTAGAAAATGGCACGCGCTTGGTTTCTCCCCTCATGGCCATTCAAGTCACCATCCTACCCAACTCAGGCTTAGCCCTAGGCCTCACCTTCAACCATGTTGCTGGTGATGGTCGATCGTTTCACCATTTCATCAAATGGTGGGCCTATGCAAATAGCTTAAGCTTGAGATCATCATCACCTGGTGGTCCCTTACTTACCTCTGTGCCCCTCCACGTGCCTAACCATAGGAGGGACGTTATTCAAGACCCTAGAGGGCTTGAGCTTGTGTACTTGAAGGAGCTGATGAGTTTGGATTCGAAATCCTTGGAGTTTGCTTGCTTTGTGGATGATGTTTCTTCTAACAAGGTTCGCGCCACGTTTACTCTCACCCATGATCAGATTGAGAAGCTGAAGAAATGGGCTTCTCTTAGAGGTTTCTCTCATATATCAACCTTTGTGTTGACATGTTCTCTGATTTGGGTCTGTAAGATCAAAGCGGAATATATTGCTAAAGAAGATGGCAATATTGCGGAAAGTCACTTTCTTTTTGTGGCAGATTGTAGAAACCATGCTGAATTTAACATACCTTGTCATTACTTTGGGAATTGTTTGGATATTTCCATTATGGCTCTTGAGAAGGGTGGGTTAATAGGGGAAAATGGGTTGGTTGAGGCAGTGTCTGCTATGGAAAGAAAGGTGAGAGAAAGAAAGAGTGATCCATTAAAAGGGTCTGAGACATTGATGTCAGATGTGAGAGAATTAGACAATCCAGGACGACAAGTTTTCACGGTTGCAGGGTCCACGAGACTGGGAGTGTATGAGACTGATTTTGGGTGGGGGAAGCCAAGGAAGAGTGAAGTTGTTCATATTGAATTCTCTGAATCTGTTTCTATTTCTGATAGTAGGCACAGTGAAGTTGCAATTGAAATTGGGGTGGTGCTAAAAAGGACTCAAATGAATTTTTTTGCAGATATCTTGGATGAGGAACTTAGACGGATAGAAATTATATAAGGGCTGTTTTAATAATCGGCTGCAGATTGGAGAGGGTGAAAAAGGAAGAAGGAAATGTACCTCATTGAATATCACTTCTGATGTGCCTCCGATCCGCTAATGTGCTCTACCCTTAACATGTTATAGCCTCCCTTATGTTTTGTTTAAGTTTTTTTTATTATTTTCATTAGATTCTGTCAAAAATAAAATGACATTTTCATATTTTATGGCTATATAATTTATCTGCTTTGAATATTTTAATGTCGCTTATTTCATTTAAAAGCTAGTGGTTACAAGAAAAAAAAGGAAAAAATAAACATCACTTGGAAAGGTTGATGCGCGCGATACATAGACAAAAAGTAGAGATGTAAACCTTGTTTAAATTCTTGATAAAAAAAAACCTTCTTTAATTGATTTATTAGCCATATATTAAAATCTCACATATGTGAATGGTTTCAGTCTTCAGCGAATGAAGACCGAAGTCGGGCATTTATTAATTAGTGATGATCGTTGATGATGATGGGATTGATTATTTTATAGTTGGATGATGTTGATTTCGTATATAAAAATATTTATACATTGTCACAGACACGTAAGATTAACTATTTAATTAGTTTTGGTTGTGCATGAAATAACATTTTTTTGTGAGAGAGAAATAACATTATTTATATGAACATGATGGGATAAATATTTTGAATGGCTGATGATATATAATTAATAAACATTATTTGTACAAATAAAAACAAAGGTTTTTTGTTGGACTAAAATGAAATTAAAGAATTGCTTAACCAATGGGGCTCACACGGGTGCTATTTTTTTTGAACACATTTTTCGGACCAAACACAACAGCAAAACCAACTAACGCGGTTGGCAAGCTGAAGTGCGAATGTCCTACTTATATACTCACACACACACACATTTCTGGTCGATGTGGGACTAAGATATCCCACAGGGACCCCCCAGTACGACGCAAGCGCCACCCACACCAACATACGCAAGGCACAAGTTTTAGTGATGGTTGGACTAGATATTAGCCGATGTACCAACAGGGACCCCACAGTACGACGCAAGCGCCACCCACAGGTTATCCGTTGATACATCGGTTTTTTTTAATTAATATATTAGCCATATATTAATCGTACAGGGACCCCCCAGTACGACGCAAGCGCCACCCACACGGGTGCTATTTGAACTTACAAGTTACAACCTTCTATAGTTAAGTTCGGTGGATGAGGAAAAAAAACTTAGCTTTTTCAGAAAAAGATACTGCTGTATGACACCATAAATATATTTTGAGTGCAAGATATCATAGTGAGTGCAAGATATCAAAGTGGAGTTGAGAAGTTGAGACTATGTTATGTAATCGTGACACGAAAATTCTATGGCTGGGATTTACCACCTAAGTTCCTATCGCGTTGAGATTGTTTAATGGTATTGAGATTTACCACCTGAGTTCCTATTACGTTGGAAACCCAAATCAAGGAATAGAGATTGCGGACATATTTTTAAGTGAGGGTTAGGGAAAGAATTCTTGACGTTGAGAAAGTGGCATATATCTCGTGGACAAAAAGAAGCAGATATTGACAGACAAAGATTGCTATTACGATGTTGAGCAAGAAGACATCACATATGTAGTACATACTCCCTCTGGTCCTAATTATATAACCCAATTGATTTTTTCAGAGAAATTAAAGAAACAAGTTGGACCATAAATCCTAATGTATGTCAACATGTATTAGATTATATGATAGTTTTGATTTTTATTTTTGAGGAAGAAAACTAATATAAATAAGTTAAAGTGATATATTTCGATCATCATTAAAATTTTAAAACTATGTTGTTATCTGGATATAACCATTTTTTGTTTCTCAAGGGTATACCCACCTGCGTGTCAAGTGGGACTAATCCTTGATGTTCTGAAACCTCATATATAGGGGTAGACAGCTGGCCTATGAATTTGTTCTATTCAAAGGGTTAGGGATTGAACCCCCAACCACTTTGATTAATGAACAAGAGTACTTATTTGTAACACCCCAATTTTTAAAATGGAGACGATAAAGAATTTATTAAGGTCTTGGGGTGTCATTTAGGAATTTAAAATTTTTAGAAACAAATTTATGAAGATAAATGTACTTTTAAGAATTTCTAGAACCTATTTTCTATAGAAAATTTAAGTAAAATAGTTAGAATACTTAAAAGCCTAACCATTATTTTGGTGCAAGAAAATAATTAAAAGCCTGGATCATCATTTTGGTGCAAGAAAATACATAAAATCATAAAAAGATTCATTTCAATTATTCACTTTTAATAAAGCGGAATATAAAGAAAGTAAATAGAGTTAGAATCAATGTTGTAAAAGCCAAACCGGAAAGCGAGCCGGAAAAGGCTTCGAGTCATGGTTCAACACGGTCTAACCGTTCAAACCGATGGTTGGACTGGATAACCGTTGAGACGGAATGTGAAGCGGTCGACGGTTGGATCGGTCCAACCGTCCGGTCCGGTCCGGTTCTTACAACACTGGTTAGAATGGAGAAACTCTATACTCATTTTTCCTTGTCCGACATGCAAGAACATATGTGAGCTCAGGTGAGCTTCTCCTTTCTTCTATACCCGGTTTCAACGTTTGGGAGGTACTTCTTTCGGTCCTAAATATAAGACCTAGTTGACTTTTTTTAAAAAATCATAAAAAACAAATTAGTTGATTATAAATTGATTTACCTAATTTTTTCCCTTAAACTAGTTTATTTTACCTATAAACTAATGGTTCGTCTAAAAATATATCAAATATGTTATAATTTAATAACCTATTTCGTAATCTTAATCTCTAAAAAAAAGTCAAGTAGGTCTTATATTTAGGACCGGAGGTAGTATTTGAAATGGTTTCAAGTCGGGTTTTGGGGTTTAAAGGTCCAATAATCAATTGAAACTAAAGATAAACATGGATTCTTCATCTTTTAGAAAGGAATTCGAATTTTTATTCTTTTCCTAGTTTGCTGTTCGTGTGAGATACTATTTTTGGGGTGCTGCAATTGAACCAGAAAACTTGATGTTTGATTGTTTCTAATTGTTGTTCGGTTTTGGCAAAAAGAAGCAACTAATTGAGCTGAAATTTGATTAGAAGAATCACTTGGAATTTGAATCTTTTTTTTTGTAAATTGTATTCTATTTTGTTTTGTTTTTCTCTCCATTTTGGCCTTAATTGTTTCGGTTCTACTATAAAGAAAAAATAATGGATTGTGTAATTGGTTGATCTATTTAGTTAAATTCATAAGTTGTAAGTTAAATTCATAACTTCCATTTCATTTTGGGATAGACACCGTAAAATAAAAAAAGAGCACCTAAGACTCTAGTAAATTTAAGGGGGCAAAACCGTACACTGTAAACCAAAATAGGCAAATGTAATCTTCCCAAATAGAGGTGTTAAGTTTGACCATTATTTGACTAGGAATATGCTGACGGCGCATATTGAGACTAAAAACCAGCCCAACACAACACACAACACATTGAACACCTTCAGATTTCAAACCAGCCTCATTTCAGACCCTAACCTTAGAACCCTCATCGAAATAATTTTTAGGTTTATGATTCAAATGATTTGGGGTGAATTTCATATGATTTGGAGAAGGTATGAGTTAGTCGAAATAATTTGAGGGTTTAGGGTTCGTTTTAGATGATATAGGGTTCAACTGGATGCATTTCAACTTCATAGTGGATTTTAGAATTGACACGTCATTTACTGATGGTGGGGCCCATAGTTGGAAAAACTTCCGTTTAACTATGCTTAACCGAAATGTTACATTTTCTCCATTTTAATTTACAGTGTACGGTTTTGCCCCCTTAAATTTACCAGTGTCTCTCAAGTGCTCCATTTTAAATTTATGGTGGCTATTTTTGCACATTTTCCCAATTAAATGAGCTAAAGCTACTGGCCTATTTGATTATCTTTTGAAAAAGAATTTCTAAAACACAAAAAAAATACTTGGAAAGAAGCCCTTTTATGGAAAAAATTCTCGAAAATAACTTATAAAATTGTAGAAATTAAAAAAATAACATTCATCAAAACCTAGTTTTGTGTCTTAAACATATGTTGTAAAAAAGTTATTCTTAAAAAATATGAGTGTTTGTCATATACTCTCTCCGTTCCTAAATATAAGATTACTTTCCCTAATTTGAGTAGATTAAAGAAGTTAGTTAAGTTAGTTATTTACACATGATATTACCAATTTATCCCAATTATATACTTTTATTCTCACTCTCCTTGTTATTATAGATAAACATTGTAGCGTTAATTTAGGAAAAAGTTGGAAAAAGTTAGAAAATGATCTTATAATTATAAACAAACTGAATTTCAAAAGTGATCTTATATTTAAGAACGAATGTAGTATAAATTATTTTTTTTACTAAACTAAGTTTGTCGTATTTAAATGAAGCCTATGTTTTCACTACCTCTGTTTATTTTGATTTAAGATATAGCCTAGTTTGGCCTTTATTTGGATTTGCACTACAATATAGGGACTGAAATGTACCTAAAAAATACGGTGCCGTAATGCAGATAACAGCATTTAGCGGCAAGTAAACTCATCTTTGGTCACTTCCTTGCAAAACTGAATATTCATTCATTCATACAAATTCTGAGTTTCCTCTCCTTCATTTTCATTCCTGGTAAAAATTTCTCACTTCTGTATCTTTATTCGCTCACTGATTGATTTCACTCCTGAAACTCCAAATTTTTGTTAGAGAATTTTATTATGTGTGTCCTTTGAATCATGTCTTTGCGGATTTCTTTATCATAGCTTTCTGGGTTTTTCCATGCCACCTTAATTCTTTAATTTATAATTGATTGATTGATTCATTCATTTATTTATTGCTGGAAGTAATTATGAATTTCGGATTAGTGTGCCTGCGTCTGAAATTCTCAGTAGAAAACTATGTGGAAGCTTCTAATAAACTTAACTTATCTTTTGTTCTCATTCTCAGCCTTATGAGGTAAATTTCTCAAAAAAAGTCAACTGGGTATATAGTAGTTCACCAAAAATCTCTAGTTGCTTACTGATTGAAAGAGTTGACCTATATACTCCCTCTGTTCCTAAATATAAGATCACTTTAGCGAATTTGGAGAGATTAAGGAAGACATTCCAATGAGTTAGGATTACATGAAATTTTCAAAATACCCCTCACCTAAGTTTTAAAAGTATCCCCTTACCTTCTTCAAACCACTATTTTTTGGGTGAAGCGAGTTTAGGGTAGTTTGGGAAAAACTTGAGTCAAATTAGAAAGTGATCTTATATTTAGGAACAAGCTATCCTCCCTAAAGTGATCTTATATTTAGGAACGGAGGGAGTATATGAGAAAAATTGGAGCAAAAGTAGCCACAGTTATGGTTATTGTGGATCAATATGTAAGCAATGCTTATTTGAGTACCAATAGTAAGTAGGCCACTCATTTGTTTCAGATTTCATTGGTGAAGTTGAAGTGGACACTTGAGTTTTAATTGCTGGCATAAATGGCATTCAGAACTCTGAGTTCATTAACAATGGTTCGGTTTGAGGCGACGGATTTTAGTTTTCTGCCTCCGTCTCGCTCTTCCAACCCAGATCCTCATCTCTCATTCAAGAAGCCATCTTGGGTTGTGAGGACCGAGTCAAATGTTCGGAAGAAAAGGATGAAGAAGCCAGATCCTCCTTGTGTGATCTGTGAGGGAAGTGGAAGAGTTGATTGTCATAGGTGTCTTGGAAAGGGAAGGACCAATGATGTTGATTCAGAAATGCTCCCAAAAGGTGAATGGCCAAAGTGGTGTGGGACTTGTGGTGGAAGCGGCCTTACTTACTGCTCTCGCTGCCATGGGACCGGAGAATATAGATCTATTATAGGCTTCCATTTCATGGATGAGGATAAAATTCAATCCAAAAAAACCAAGTCTTAGGTTTAACACTTTTTCTTATCAATTTGCTATTGGGTAGTTCTAGATTATAGAGAATGTTGTAGTGCAGTCAGTCATGGTGAAACTCCACTCTTGTATTGTATCAAATTTCTTTCATAGAGCTATATGGTTGTTTCATGTAGGCGGTATTCAGTATCTTGAATAATTAATTGAGAAAACTGTTATATAAGTGAATTAAAATTGTTGTAATTACTAGAAAAGGCCCAAGATCTGTAAGATTTTCTGCCTTTAATGTATTGTGAGATGTACACTGGTTATGCTTGTTATGCTTTTCTAACACCCAAATAAGATGGTGTAAGATGGTGTAAGACACTCTGTTGTTGTCTATGCTTGGCCCAACATGCTATAGTTGCTGGTAGTCATATTCATCTAAATGACTAATATCAATGGATTGGTGGTGAATTTCAACATTTAGGAAGATCCAAACAGTTAACAATCTACCAAGATGGCTCCTTATTGTCCTTTCTGTTAATCATTTCCACTTCCAGTTGAGTGAATGACTTGACACTTTAAAAATTTTGACTATTAAGTTTGTTTTTTGTTCCTTACAACTATGGTTTTTCCATTTTTGTCTCTAATTCGAGAGAGTAATAGGCGTAACTCTTCTAGCCCAGTTGACTATAATGAAAGTGAAGGTTCCTGCTTGGTAATGGTAAACTGGTGAAGTGAGGGAACAAAGAGTTTCAGACTGTGGCTTGCTTGTATTTGTTTTCCCTTTGTTTATTTTCTTATCTAGATAATTTTTTGGCATTCTTGATCTTTTGTAGCTCTAAGCTCAGTACATTTTTTATGACATGGTGCACTTTTTTTATATACTTTATAGTACATGATTGTGAAGGAACTCACCTTTTAATGTCTACTCTAGTCAAGATTTCTTTAGAGCTAATGTTCATAAGTAGACTTGGAACATTCCTCTCTTGTGGTTGCTGAAAAGACTTTAGTGTTTATTTCATGTTTTTTCTGTATGATATAAGATAGCTGCTATCTTGTCATTTTTTACTCGATTAGATGTTCCTTACAAATATGGCAAACATTGTTGTTTGTAAGAAAAGTAAATATATGGGAATTGTTTAATCCTTCAGGCACTGTCATTACATTTTAAAATGCAAATAACGGAAGAGAGTAATAGGCCTTGCCTAGCAGACTCTAGTCTACAATGGAGTCAATGGCAGTTACTTGACTCACTTCTTCCTACTGGTGGATTTGCTCATTCTTTTGGCCTTGAAGCAGCATTTCAATCCCACCTGGTGTCTGATCCCGATGAGCTTAAGACTTTCATCATCCATGTCTTGGAGAACACAGGAAGCTTACTCCTTCCCTATGTGTACTCAGCTGCCTCGTCACCAAATTTAGAAACCTGGCACAGGCTTGACAGAATGTTGGATGCTACTTTAACTAATGAAGTCAGCCGAAAGGCATCGATGTCACAAGGATCTGCACTGATGAGGGTGGCTTCAGCCATGTTCTCCGAAACTCCCTCTCTTAAAAACATGAGGGATAAATCTCTTGGGTTAGAGTCTGTATATTTTCACCATGCTCCAATATTTGGACTTGTATGTGGAGCACTTGGATTTGACATTACTCTTTCTCAGAGAGCTTACTTGTTCATCACAATGAGAGATGTCATTTCTGCTGCAACGCGGCTGAATTTGGTGGGACCACTTGGGGCTGCAATGTTGCAGCACCAGATTGCAGCGATAGCCGAAAATATATTGGGAAAATGGTTGAATCGTGCGGCAGAGGAAGCGTGTCAAACAGCTCCTTTGCTAGATGTTGTGCAGGGCTGCCATGTCTACTTGTTTTCTAGGCTGTTTTCGTCTTGAAAGGCACTATTAGTTTAGCATAGTTGACATTTCTAAGCTATCAGAAATGTGACTGAAAGAAATGTAGAATATGTTTAATGCTACTATAATAGTTGAATTGTTTCGAAATTTTGATCAATGGTCAGTTTTCACTTATCTTCTAGCTTGTTAATACGTGTTTAACAGTATTACTCTGCAATTTTTTTTGTACCCTTTTGATTGTAAAGGCTGGTTCACATTAAATATTTTATACTTGGCAATGTTACTTAGGAGCATGGCTATGCCTATAAGGAATAACATGAAATAAAAATGACAAATTATAATATTTGGATAAAATCTTGAGCAGCATACTATATAAATACTCCTCACATCCTAAATATAGGAGCTAGTTAATTAGCTGGTTTTGGTCCTAAATAAATGTAAGAGTTTAATCCACTTTATATTTCATTTTTAATTTTTGCTCAAACTAATTTACTTATTAACTAATATATAATCAACTGTTACATAGTGTTTTTAGGGAGATTAGGTCTCATTTGTTAAAATCAAGTAATTTATTTGGTTTATCTACTCATATTAAGTACAAACTTTTTCCATCAAGACTAGAGGAGTACATGTCTAAGAAAAACATTTGTGTTTAACTGGTGTTGGTCTTCCTGCTGGTGCAAGGTTGAATTTTAAATATATGCTTTTTTATATGAATACTAAGGTCAGCTGCCAAATAGTTGAATATTACTCTATTCTAAAAGGATAATTAACCCCCATACAATCTTTCTGAATCAAAGTTTATAAATAAGACTGACAAGCGTTTGATAAAAAGAAAAGGATAATCCTTCTTTGCCTAAGGTATCAGCCAAACCGTTTTGCTCTCCTGGAACACTCTGAAGTTTTACTTCTCAATCTCCCACCATTTGAAAGTCCATCCACTAAAGTCTTTGGATTCTGATTTAATAACCAGTTTTGATCCACCTAGTCAGGCAACTATGAAGCCCTTTAGAAGTGTCCATTCTTCTCTTTCGAGTACTCCACAGGTGACCTGAAATTTAGCTTCCGGTTCTATCTTTGATCACTCTGCCAAGTCCAGCCTTACTTCTTGTCATTGTTGTCAAACTCACGAGTTGACACTAAGATTTTACCCCTTTTTATTGTACACCTAACCAAAACGTGTCACGAGTCACTTAAATTTTCAGTCATTAAAAACTCGGTAGAAACTCATGTGTTTATATTGTGAATTCACCGTTTTTACATTTTTACCATACAGAAAATTATGTTAACTTACTACTAAATTCATTTTAATTATTTTTAATTGACCAAATTCAATGAATTTAGATATAAATTTCCTAGAAATTTCTCTATCAAGGTTGATATAATATGAATATTGATATATTTAAATCTACCATCTATATTTAAAATATATCCAAGTCAAATTATCATAATTATTTGTATGTTTTATTTAATTATATACAAGAAACACAAAGTTTATTAACAAATGTAAACTCTTATGAGTTTACGATTCGATTATATAATCCGAATTTACCTTCTTTCCACGAGTTTACTTAAACTCATGAGTTTGACAACTTTAGTTGTGGTCATTTAATTTTTCCCAATTCAAAGGGGTGGCCGCCAAATATATGGTATGGTAGTAGGAGGAAAATGAAATAAGGCAGCATCATTAACTTATACAAATGATTTTCTAGTCCATACAGGAACCGAGAAGAATTCAGAAGAATATATAACTTGGATTTAAGAACAAGTGTTGCCAAAGATCGTTTGCATAAGTGCATAACTTCGGTTGAAGACCATTTCCTTCTCCAAGAATTAGTCGGTAAGTTATTTTTATAAGCTATAACCATAAAAGTACGCTAAATTCAACCATGAAAGTACTCTAGATTCTTTCTGCATCCCTCCATATTTCCGTATATCCTTATACATCTTCCTATAAAGATTAAACCGATAATTGGCATGTGATGTCTCACATCATGTCATCATAATATCTTCTCCAGGTCCTCTCTTAGGAGGTACGCCCTTGGGTCCTCTCGTAGGAGATACTCCCTAGGGTTCTAACTGTATTGAGTCAATTGGCCGGGAAGTTGATCTTGATAATAAAGATAACACATATATCTAACTTTGGTCAAATTTTTCCTAAATCACATCTGTTGATGTTCTCTCAACATTAATCAAGTGATGAGAGAGTAAGGAATACATAATGTAGATGATTAAGATGTTTTAGATAAAAACTAAGAATTACCACGTGCGATGCACGGATTGTGTACGCCAGAGATGTATTATCCAAAAAGTTAATCAATAAAAAGTTTGTAACCATTTTATTTATTATTGTCTACAAAATTGTTGACTTGAAATATTTTGTATTTTACTAAATGACATCCCACAATTTAACCATTTTTATTCTTTCTTAAATGACATCCCACAATTTAACAATTTTTATTTTTGTATTAAATGACATGCCACAATTTAATCATTTGGTTTTGGAAATACTATTTTGTATTTGTGTATAAAAATGAAGTGAATCATTTATGCTTGGGGACACAATTATATGGTGCATTAGTTACATATTTTTTTAAAAAAATATAGGGACACGTAGACCAATCAGGGATTTGTTAGAAGACTTTAAGAATATAATTGATAATAATCAATATATGTCATATTAAATAACTCAATTAGCACCATCAATCGAATCAAATTAAAATTAGGTAAGTTATTTCTTTCAGACTAGAGGAAGCAGTATCAAAGTAAGCATATGAATAATATTACTAATAACAAGGTTTGCACTTTGCAGGACAAGAAAGTCTCATGTGACATGTTCCATGGGAAAAGTCCCATGGCCCCCTTCACTACCCATTCATCGACTTTTGCTTTCTTCTTCTGTGGATAAGATTATGAGAAAGAAATCTTTTAATTATTTTCCCTTGGAAAAACCAGTATTCAGTGAAAAAGTTAATTGTATGCCCATTTCTAACCTACCATTTAGAGTTATGCATCTACTTTTTTCTTCCCTGACAGATAAATTTCCTTTTAGAAGATTGACTTCACTTTCTGATCATATACTTCTTTTGAAACAACGCGGCTTAAAGAAATTTAAAATCTGCAACTATTACTTCATGTCCTTAAAGAAATTGTTCCATGGAGATTGAAGAAGTTGAATAAATTTTAAAAAAGCAGAGAAATTGTAATCGTCTTGGGATTTATTAATAAAAAAATTAAAATAATGCAATTGAAGTTGACTCTAAAATTAAAATGATGCAATTGAAGTTGACTCTAAAATAATAGTACTATGTAAAAAGCACGTTAACTTTGTTCTTTTCTGTTGAAATCAATGCTACACTGATTCAATTTCATTTATTTCTATATCTAAGAAACAAAAAACTGTTGAACGTTGGTAATTCTTTACTAAAATCTCTTGAGATTATGATGTTAAAAAATGGATCTTGTATATTTATCTTTCTTTGGTTCAACTTTTCTCGCGAATCAGTTTTTAGCACAGAACGAAGTTTCAATGAAATGTTAGACACACCAATATAACTCAATATAATAAAACGACTTGTTATGTAGCCAGTAGATGACATATTCTATGTAGACCTAAATTTTATTTCATGTTATTGTTGCCACCAAACATGAATAAAAGGTTTTTATCCAGAAGAATCTGAAATTATTATGAGGATGAAATTCTCGGTTATTGTTTTTGAAATTTAAGCATAATATATTATTGACCTTGGCTCTCTCCTGTTTGGTTAGGTAGGCAAAGTTATCACAAGGTGGCTTAATGATCCTGAAAATTCATGTTTGATTTCATGACAGAGAAGGAAAAATTATAATAAAGGGGTTAACATCATCTTTGATTCTCATAGTTTACATGAATTTTGGTTTTGATCCTTGTAGTTTTAAAAATGTAATTTTGGTCCCTCAAAGTTAGTGTATTTCAAAAGGTTAGCCCTTGAGTTTATATGCCTAACACTGTTAACTAAGCTTATGTGGATGCTAACTAGATAAGTTGAGTTGGAAAAATAAATTCTAATATAATTTAAAAAGCAGGTATATAATTACTAGATAGGTGATTTGTAGTTGTGAATACTGAATACCTATACATACTCAACCGCTTATCAACTTCTATTTGAAGTCTTAAAATACAAAAGGTATTTTTCAGTCATTACCGTTTATAATGTTCTCTTGACAGTATCATAATTGTCATTAATGATTTAATGAACTTAATTGACAACTACCATTACAATTCAATTTAATATCACTTATAATATGAAGATTGGGTTAATAAACATTTTTACCAACAAACAATTAGGGAAAATGTCATTTGAATCCCTCTGAATATACAAAAGGACAATTCAGGAACCTAAACTTCCAAAAGGACCATGAAGGAACTAGGCACCTACTTGACATTTTCAAGTGTTGTGAAAAGACTTCAGTGCCCCCACCCCAAAACACAAATTACCAACCCAAAACTAATACACCTGGCGTATCCTTATTCTGAGAACCCACATCCCCATGAATGCTCAGTTTCCCTTCGTCTGCAACTTTGGTCACAACACCACATAACACTTCTCATTTCTCTGCAACTTTTGCTTGTTTCTCTGAGTAGTCCAACTTCATTTCCCATATGAAGAGGCTAATATGCCATATGGGTATAAGAATTTTGACATGCTTCCTTCATTGGGTACGAGTTTGAGATTGTACGAGTCACTAAGCTTGTTGAAGAAGTGTTCCAAGAGTAAACTCCTCAACCAAACTACATAATTTCTGATGTGGGATTGCCATATACAGCCCAAATAGCCAGAAAATTTTAATTATTCCTAGGCTTTTTTTATGGAACAATCTGCTTTTGTCTCCTAAGCAGCCTCAAAGCCATGACTTATGATGGTTTTAAGAACATCAAGGACGAATCAGAAGACTTTGTTATACCTGACTTGCCTGATAAAATTGAGATCACCAGATTTTAGTTACCAGGACCACAGGTGTATTGGTCCCGTTTCACTCAACACCACGCGATGACTTGGATAAGCCTCACAGAGGGAATAAATATTCAATTGAGGAGAATAAGATCATGGAATGACTTGATTTGCATAAACCAAAATCTGTTATTGATGTTTGTCTTGGAAGTATGTGCAATTTAACTCCTTTGCAATTAAAAGAGCTTGGTTTGGCGTTGGAAGCATCAAACATGCCATTTATTTGGGTTATGAGGGAAGGAAGTCACTCAAAAGAATTGTACAAGTGAATTAAAGAAGATGAATTTGAGGAAAGAACTAAAGGGAGGAGTCTCTTGATCCGAGGATGGTCTCCTCAAGTACTATAGAAGCAATATGTGCAGGTGTGCCAATGCTGACACAACAAGTCAGACATGTAGTAATGGCTGGAAAATGAGAGGCACTTATTATATGGAAATATGTGGAAAAAGCGGAGAAGACTTTGCTTATTAATGAAAATTTTAGTTCTTCATTTTGTCTGTTGACTTCAAAAGTTCAAGCAACTGGTGTATTTGGTGTAACGATCCATGTTTTCTTTGCTTATTAATGAAAATCTTAGTTCTTCATTTTGTTTGCTGACTTCAGATATTATCCAGTAGTTAACAATTGTACTATGCCGATTAACAACTGAACCATACTTATTAACAATTGTAGCATTTTGATTAACAAATGGATCATACCTATTAACAAATGTAGCATACCTATTAACAATTGGAACATTTAAATTAATCACGACATCATACCTATTAACAACGACAACATAGCTATTAACAAGGACAACATAACTATTAACAATTGAAACATTTCAATTAACTACAACATCATACCAATTAACAATGGCAACATACCCATTAACAATTGGAATATTTCAATTAATCACGGTATCATACCTATTAACAACGACATGATCCCTATTATCAATGACATCATGTCTATTAACAATCAGAACATTTCAATTTACCACGACATCATATCTATTAACAACGACAACATATTTATTAACAATTGGAACATTTCAATTAATCACAACATCATATATATTAACAACGGCAGTATATCTATTAACAATTGGAACATTTCAATTAACCACAACATCATACCTATTAACGACATCATCCCTACTAACAACGACAACATAACTATTAACAATTAAAACATTTTAATTAACCACGACATCATATCAATGACAACATACTTGTTAACAGTTAGACCATTCCAATCAACCACAACATCATAACTACTAACAACAATATCATACCTATTAACAACGGCAACATACGTAATTAACAATTGAAACATTTGTGGTTAATACATATGCTAGAGTGGTTAGTCATAATGACACCGATCCATAATTGTAAAAGTTGTATATCGCTATTTTAATGCCTATGTTGTAGTTGTTAATTCCTATGTTAGTGTTGTTAATGCCTGTACTAGAGATGTTAATTGGAATAATATTTGTGCAACCAAAAAATTTGTACATAAAAGATAGAATCAACCAAAAAAACTTTTTCCCATAATATACTTTCATAAAATCAATACAACAAAAGTGCGCTTCAAGAAATATACTTTCATACACCACTAAAACTAATACAAGTCATACATTAATATCCTTTTCTTGAAAGTAGCATTCCTTGAAAAATAAAGTTGCATATTGTTGAAAGTCTTTGAGTGTGAAGTCTGGTCCGACTGGAACACAAATTTTCAGATTTAGAAGTAACATTAACGTCTGAGTCAGGATTGGCATGACTCCAACAGGTTGTCATTCAAGAGTTCTTGCTACGCTTTCAATTCCTTTCCTAGCATTTCTTTCTCATGGGCTCTCTATTCTGAAGCAAGTCAATTTGTTGATTATCATTAGATTCTTCCACAATACCGGGTTGACTACAACTCAACTCAGCAGTTTTTACTTGGTGAATTTTCTCTATCATTGCAGGAATATCCTTAGTCTCATGTTCATTGATGGAGTACCGCCAATATCCTTCTTCATGAGCTTCATGAGCATGGAAATGTGGGTAAGAAAAAACATTGGTGTGTGGATACGCAAGGATGTAGAAATTAAGAAAATAAATAGACCTTGGCAGATAAACTAAAGAAAGTTCAGTTAGCATGAATGCATGTATATCCAATAACAGCTACAGTTTTGACTCATAAAATAACTCACACACACAAGAAATGCAAAAGTGGCAACAGAAATTTACCAAGAGAAGCTAACCTGTTGTTGCTTGCGTATTACCTCCCTTTTGGCTCTGCGTCACAGTTCCGCTACCAGTAATGCCAACACCAACACAGAGAATTTATTTATGCATATTAGCAAAACCATTCTAATTAAATTTATCATCTTTAGAACTTAAATCTCCACCTTATTAAAACCAAAACAGAGAATGGATTCATCAACTCAAGAACCTATAGCTTCCCAAAAGCAATTCTCTATTTCTCAAACTAACTTCTAAGTAACAGTAATGATAGGGCAAAACCTTTCAATAAATACTTAGAGCAAAGACAACTTTTAAACTGGTGAAAAAATTCTTTATCGCGTTGTATTGTATCTGTCATATTTCATAAGGATGTATAATTAAATCTCAAAGCTAGATTTGTAAGATTTCTCACCCCACTTGACATTAATCTCCAAAGGTTGTGAATATCCTTATAGTAATCTGATTGGTAACATTAACTAATATTATCACCTCATAGGTGTTATCTTCCCGTATGATGTCTGGGTTAAAATATTGGCAGTGATTTAAAACCTTTTTTGTTTCACATGTCAAAGCCGAAATGGAAAATCGAAATATTACATATCAGGCAGAGATATGCATATGCATGTATTATCAAGTAAGGCATAAAATCAACAACACAAAGACATACAAATCAGTAAGAGTAGAATCCAACAGTATTATAATCTTATTATATGCTAAAGCTAGTTAAATTGCATCAATAATTCTATAAAGGGTAACAAGGATTTCGTACCACTTAAGTAGTACTAAGATTTTCTCTTCTTTTTCTTCATATTTCTATGATTTCCCACACGTTTTGTAGTTGTTGCTTTCTTTGGAGGCTTGGGTTTTGAGATGTCCAAGAGGCCAATTTTTTCTGGCCTTGTGGGCTTGAAAAGTTGTGTTAGTGAAGGATCCAAGACATCTTCTGAGCACTCAAGAGCTATACCCATGCTCATAGCTTCATCCCAAAGCTCTCTTCCTTTCTCAAATTGTCCCCCTCTACAAAGTTTAGGAATGAGCACGTCATAAACTGGTCCATAACCACCCAATGAGATTCTCTTCATTATTTCAAACAAATCAAGAGCATAATTAACCCTCTCAACTCCACAGAGAATGCCAATCAAACTCAGGAAAAGGAAGAATAAGAAGAAAAATAAAAAAGTTGAAGAATAGAAAGGAAAGAGTACCTGGAAAAGAGAATATATGAAATGAATGTCTTCCTTTCACTCTTCTACTTCCTCCATCGTTGCCGGAAAACCAGAGAGATGGAGCGGTGCGGTGGTTTGGCGTGAGAATTGTTAATCGTGTGAGGGGAAGGGTTTGATGTTAAGGGCTTAGGGTTCATATTTGGAAGATGATGGGTTTCGGTTGTGAGAAGAAAATGTTGTGTTTGTTTGGGAAGGAAATGTTTACAGGAGGGCATTTAAGTATTTTCACAACAATTGCAAATGTCAAGTAGGTGCCTAGTTCCTTCATGGTCCTTTTGAAAGTTTAGGTTCCTGAATTGTCCTTTTGTATATTCGGAGGGATTTAAATGGCATTTTCCCAAACAATTATGCAATTATCAATTAACAATAAATGGTATCAAATTAGCTAATAAACAATAAAAAATATCATATTAATCAAGACTAATAAATTTATCCTAACATGGCTAATCTTTTCCAAAGGCAAGTTATAAACGGTGTTAGAGAGAAATTGACGTTCTTGACCAATATGATACTTTTTATTATTTATTGGTCAAATTGATATTTGCGTAATTGTTTATTAACCAAAATGATTATAAACCCTTAAAAATTTCAATGTAATTAAATGATTTCAAGGTTTTTAATTGTGATTAAATCTCTTTTATAGCATCTAATCGTAGTTCTCTATTTTTTCTGCTAGAAAATTTACATAAATTCAAAGGTAAACTTCGCTGTAGCAGCGTGACTGACTTTCTTTTCTTTTTCTTTTTGATAAAAGGCAAAATGATATTAATTTAAAAAGATTACATAGTCCTAACTACATCATGAAAATGAAATGGAAATAAAGAAGTTTGGTCATCTTCAAGCAAATAAATAGAAAGCAATTGAAAAGGCCGGAGCAGAAAGGCCACATCTCTGGCGATGACATGGGAGACTGAAGGAGCCCAAAGATGGAAGTAAATACTATGCTTACGAATATTTCAAACAATGAGACGCTCCTTGGATAGACCAGAGTGATGTATCCAATTTAGAGCCATGCGAAAGCAACCCATAGCAAAAAGATTACCAGGAATGATGGATCGCTTCCAGGTGAAAGTTTGAAGAAGAGATCCTTCAAAGCAAACAAGAATGCGACAATAGGAGGATCGATGAAGCTTCCACCTTTTGACTAAAACATTCCATTAGTTTGCTAGTGAGAAATTAGGAGTGATTGAGGCTTGCTGACCAATAGATGCATTGGCCTTCTCCAAAGAAGCTATAGCTGAGAAAGCTACTACTGATTGAGAGTCCCTAACAATGTCAAGGGGATGAGGAATATGACCTCCATGAGCAGCTTGATTACGTTTTCTCCAAATCTCATTCAAGAATGAAATGATGCTCTTAAGGAGAACTTCATCATCTTTGCTTGAGATAATGAGTTGCTTGAGCCAAGTCAAAAGCTCATTGAGAGACAAATGAGATGGGGCACATGGAAAAACAGGTGAACCAAGCAGCTTGGACCAAGTGACAAGAAAAGAAGATATGATGGATGGAGTCTACACCTGAGCATCCAAAGTGACACAAGGAATTAACGTGTAAATGATTCAAAACATCCGATGAGGGGATAGTTTTGTTGAGGAACTTCCAAAGGAAGAGGAGTTGCTTCTGAGGCAGAGAAATAGACCATAGGAATTTCCAAAAAGGATAAAAACCTGGTTGATTCTGGAACTTGGCATCAAAAAGTAAAGAAAAACCTTCCTTTGCAGAATCTGATCCTGAGGCACCTCCTGTCCAGATGAGGGAGTCTTTGCCATCAGTAATGGAAACTGGAAGAGACAAGATGCAGTCAGCTATAGGCTCAGAATAAAGACTTCAAACTAATGGAATGTTCCAGCGACGTGAGCTAAGAGGTAGATGAGGATGCGTAAGCAGGTCAGAAACAACTATAAGGTCAGTTGAGTTCTTAATCGAGCCTTGCATGGGCCACCACAAGGGGTGGTTGACAGGAATCGAAGAACCATTACCAACTTGCCATTTAAGATGGTTGGTAATGAAAGAGCTGCACTCCATGATATCATTCCAAAGCCAAGAAGTATTACACGACCTTTTTAACCACTAATCTTTTGTCCAGTCTATATATTTCCTCCCAATTGAAGAAGCAAGAAAAGAAGATTGATCTGCTGAAATTACCCTCCAAACTTGCTTTGTCAGAAGTGATTTATTAACTAACTCCAATGGCCTAAGACCTAAACCACCTTGATTGATAGGAAGAAACAGATGATCCTTGTTGGAAAGGTGCATTCTTTTAGAGGAATCATCCACCCCCCAAAAAAAGTTAATGCACCTGCTGTCAATTTGTTCACATATATATTGTGGGAGTTTGATACAAGACAATACATGAATGTTGACAGCTGTCAGGACAGATTTTAGCAATGTAAGTCTGCTAGCCTGAGAGAGCAAATTAGATTTCCAAGAAGCTGTTCTAGAATCAATTGCATTTAGCACATGCTGATAAATTATGGACTTGTTTCTACCAGGATCAACCCAAGTGCCAAGATACTTACCCAATCTGCCTGTAAATGGAATATCTAAAGTCCTTGACAAACGAAGCTTATCAGCATGAGGTACATTGGGACTAAAAACTATACTGGACTTTTGAAAATTAATCATTTGACCAGATAAGTCACTGTACTTTTGAAGTACTTGACTTACAACTGAAAAACCAGTAGTTGAAGCTTCTGTAAAAGAAGAGAGTCATCTGCATAAAGGAGATGAGAGATCGCTAAAGCAGATCTACATAGCTTGATTCCTTTCCAATGACTCTGAGATTCTTGATGAGATATCAGACATGAGAGCACATTAGTAGAAATAATGTACAAATAAAGGGTCACCTTGGCGAACTCCTCAAGTGGGCTTGAAAACACTCGCAATTTTTCCATTAAATAGGAGATCATATTCCACCGTGGAAATACATTGAGCAATCAAATTGACCCATTTCATAGGAAAACCCATACAAAAAAGCACTGCTGAGATGAAATTCCAAGATAGCTATCAAATGTTTTTGAGAAGTCAATTTTAAGAGCAGCAAGTTTCCTTATACCTTCTCGGGAAGAGTGAATGTAATCCATAAGCTCAGAAGCCAGCATAATATTGTCTGAAATAAGTCTACCTTTCAAAAGGGCACTTTGATTAGGAGCAATGATCAAAGCTATGATTGGCTTCAAGCGATTACTCAACAATTTAGAAACAATTTTGTAAGAAACATTGCATAGACTTATCGGCCTGAAATCTTTGATCACCTGAGGATTATCAATCTTGGGAACCAGAACAATGGTTGTTTTGTTAAGTTCTTTAAGAAGATGTTCTGAGTGCCAAAAGGATTGAACCATTTGAAATAGGTTTTAGTGAATTAAGGTCCAATGAATTTGGAAAAATTTCGCATGATAACCATCTGGGCCGGAGCACTATTTCTTGGGAGACCAAAAACTGCTTCCTTAAGTTCTTTAAGAGAGATAGGTTTCATCAAATTCTGTCGATCTGATTCAAAGATATATGGAAGGTCCACTGAAGCCAATTCCGATATTAAAACCTCCATTGAAGGGGAATTATCTTCAATATAAATATCCCTGAAGTGGCTAGCAACTTGATTTGCAAGATCATGAGAATCAGAAATCCATTCACCTTGATCATTCTGTAAACAAGAGATGATGTTCTTTGATTTTCTCCTGCTGACTACTGCATGAAAATATTTGGTGTTACATTCACCTTCAACATACCACTTTAACCTTGATCGTTGAGCCCAAAAACTGGATTCACAATCATATAAAAATTCCAGACAGTGCTTAGTGACTGACTTTCTTAATTCTATTGGACACAAGAAGGTTTTGTGTCAACTAATAGCAATAACAACAACAAAGCCTTATCCCACTTAAGTGAGGTCGGCTACATGGATCACACGACGCCACTTTGCACGATCAATAGTCATACCTGGTGTCAACTAATAGCTCTTTGAATAACTTCGTTAAGAGTTCTCTTTGGTCTCCCTATCTTTCTAATATAGGATCTCATACCATCTGATCAACTATTCTTACTGGCTCATCTAATTCTCTTCTTTGAACATGTCCAAACCACCTAAAACGATTTTCTACCATTTTCTCTGAAATTGGTGCTACCCCAACTCTTTCACAAATGTGATCATTACGAATCCTATCTTTTATTGTAGACCCACCCATCCATCTCAACATTCTCATCTCTGCCACATGCATCTTATGTTCTTGTTGTCTTTTAAGTGCCCAACATTCACTACCATATAACATTGCCGGTCTAATAGTTGTTCGATAAAATTTTCCTTTTACTTTATCTTGAACCTTACGATCACATATAACCCCAGAAGCTTTTCTCCATTTATACCAACCAGCCTGAATTCTATTATTAACATCTCCATCTACTTCACAATTTTCTTATATAATTGATCCCAAATATTTAAACTTATCCACCTGTTGTATAACATGATCTCCCCATGTAATTTCTATGTCCTCATGAGTTTGTCTATTGCCAAAACTACAGTACATATATTCCCAAATTAGTCAACTAATAGCATCAGAAGTAAATACTCTCTCGGTTCCTGAAATATAAAATATAAGACCTATTTATGAATATGAGTTTAATCTTAAATAAAAGTTCATTTTTTAGTTGCTCCAAATTTTTTCCCAAATTAGTCACACTAATACTCTTAAATATAAAAAAAAAACATAACCGAAGATAAGAGTACATAGATAATTTCATGTTGTAAACACCCTATTTTGTCCGGGCCCACCAAATTAAAATAAAAAAATAATTAAAAAAATAAAAAAATATAAAAACAAAAAAATATAATAAAACAAGATATGCTCTCTTGATTTTTTCTTGTGAGGCAAGCACAAGTCAAATTGTGTAAGGGTCAAACAAAGATTGGCAACTAAGTGAGGAAATTGGAAATAATTAGAATTTTATTTGAATAAGTTAGGAAACTTTTGAAGAGAATTTGAGTAAAAAGGAAAAATTTTTGTTGGCCAATCAAGTTTCATAATGGAATTGATACATGTGCAACCATCATAAATAGAAAAAGGAAATGTAGAGAATGATTGGTTAGTATAAATCAAAAAATAATAAATGGGCATTTAAGATGAAACCCTAGAGTTGGTGGCCTATATAAGTGAGAGCAAGAGAGCATATAGGGGAGCTTTTTTTTTGGGAGAGGCTAGGTTTAGTGATGATCATTTTTTTGGGAGGTTTTTTTAGAAGGAGAGAAAAAGGCTAGGGTTTGGAGAGTAAAGAAAGGAGGTGTATTAGAAAGGTATACATCTATAACATACTTCTTATATTTCTTAGGGAAAAATAGAGAGAAGGTGAGTAGTGGAGAGTGATTTGATGTTGTGAGATCCCTTCTTCTTCCTCTTCTTCTTCTTCTTCTTTTTCTTACCTTAGTTTTCTTATGCCGATGAAAGTCCATTGTAGAAGGAGGCATTCATAATCTCTCTCTAATCTCATTTAGGCAAAGGTGTATAACCCTCTAAGACAATTTGATTGTCTCTTCACCTAGCCAATGATTTGAGATAAGAGAGGATTATTCTTAGTTATTTAGTTTTTTTTTTATTTGAAAATAATTTTTTTGTATATATGTATATATTTTTTTTTTACAATATTTTATCTTTGCTTGATATATGATTTTGTTTTGAATTTTTTTTTTCTTTTTTTATAAACAAAAAATAAAATGAAATGGTTTTCATAAAAGAGGAAAATGGGTTGAATGATTTTCATCCGAGAAAGATTGAATTATCTTCTCAGGTTGAAAGTCGATTGTTTCTCCGAGAGAGATTATCTCCTCAGGCGATTCAATCAAAATTGTGAAGTGTTTCCTCTTTAAAAAAAATAAATAAATATGCATTTTCATAATATAAAAAAAACAAACCAAAAATAATATTTTTTCTTCTTCATAAATTTAAACAAATGTTTTTTTTTTTAAAAAAACACAAACCAAGTGACACACATTTCTACCCCGAACTACGTGGGCTTTGATCCCTTAAGGGTACGTAGGCCCTAGGTCAAATCCTAGGTCAAGTCCAAAAATGTAAACAATATTTTTTTTTGTTTATTTTTATTTTTATTTGTATATATTGATTTTTTTTTGTTTTATTTTTATTTTTATTTGTATATATTAATTTCTCTTGGTAATTTAAAATAAAATTAAAATTAAGGTCATATTTATTTTTAAATAAGTAACTTAGGGTAACCGTTTTCTTGAACGGGTGCTGTGGGGTGCCTAACACCTTCCCCACGCACAATCGACTCCCGAACCCTATTTTATTTTTTTATTATTTTAAAAGGTTTTCCAAAATATCCTTTTTAAAAAATTTTGGTGGCGGCTCCATTATTCCACTTAATTTAACCTAATTTTTCGGGCGCTACAGTTTGACGACTCCACTGGGGAAGTTTTATTTTCTTTTAGAGTCAAGCCCATTTAAGTTTATTGTTTAAAAATAACTATGACCTTAATATTAACTTTATTTTATTTATGTTATTCTTTTATTTATTTATTATTTTTTTTAATGTCATTTATTTTGTTTAACTTTTTTTTTTCTTCATATTATTTGTATATATCTCAGGTTTTTATGCCCTCTTCACACACTTCCACTTACACTATCACACACACATTATTTGGCCCTATACCCGGGTCGAGAGTACATTAGTGAGAGGAAGTTTCTAATGGTTTCCCAGAGGCTTTACAACCCTGAGGTTACTGTGAAGACTTCATCCTAGTTGTTACCCATGCGACAATATTAATCTCTGAGGGGTTTTCATTACTCCCTGAAGGTTAATTTTTGTTAGTGGGGTCTTCATCATCATGATGAGGGCAACTAGGAGACCTTGTGAGGATTATTAGGAGAACCTAAAACCTTTTCACATATTAGAAAGAACTTAGAAGCCTACCCAATAAGTTAGCACGTTCCTTTATAGGGTACATGATCCACCCTAAGGTTATTCCCAAGATAGGACACTAGAGGGCATTTATTTATTTATTTATTTTTTTCGTAATCATTCTCATTCAATAAATAAAATGCATCTTCTTTTGATATGTACTCTTATAAGATCATAAATAGAATAATTCAATTTTCTTCTTTTCTAAGGATCAACTCTTAATCTCCCTGAAGAATATTAAATTCTCTGAGGAGACTAGTGGTTACATGTACATGAGTTAAGCATATCAACAGTGAGATCATAGGTGAGGAGATGATTCGAGATCATTCCAATCTAATGGTCAACTCTTAATCTCCCTGAAGAATATTAAATTCTCTGAGGAGACTAGTGGTTACATGTACATGAGTTAAGCATATCAACAGTGAGATCATAGGTGAGGAGATGATTCGAGATCATTCCAATCTAATGGTCAACTCTAACACTACCTGAAGAATATTAAATTCTCTGAGGAGGCTAGTGGTTACATGTACATGAGTTAAGCATATCAACAGTGAGATCATAGGTGAGGAGATGATTCGAGATCATTCCAATCTATTGATCAACTCTAACACTCTATTAAATTCTCTGAGGAGGCTAGTGGTTACATGTACATGAGTTAAACATATCAACAGTGAGATCATAGGTCAGGAGATGATTCGAGATCATTCTAATCTAATGGTCAACTCTAAAACTCCCTGAAGAATATTAAATTCTCTGAGGAATTAGAGGCTCTAAAAACTCCCTGAAGAATATTAAATTCTCTGAGGAATCCCTGAAGAATATTAAATTCTCTGAGGAATTAGAGGTTCTTAAGCCCGAAGAATCACTCATTGAAAGATCTTAAGCCAAATAGGATGTGATATCCATATGGCTTAATGATCAACTCTTGACCTCCCTATGGGATAATAAATTCCTTGAGGAGTCTGGAGGCGAAGCATCACTCATTGAAAGGTCTTAAGCCAAATAGGATGTGATATCCATATGGCTTAATGATCAACTCTTGATCTCCCTATGGGATAATAAATTCCTTGAGGAGTCTCGAGGGCGCTCATAAGGTAATACAATATTGCTCAGTCTAAGCGTCCTAATCAAGTACCCCAACGCATCTGTATAACACATGACTACTGGTTTGGGTGAAACTAATCATTCTCAAGATGAGAGACTATCACTTCTATTTCCCTATAGTGTAATGAATATTTGAGGAGGGAATGGTAATCCTCTCAAGTCATTGTTACTTTCATGTAATAGACATCTTGAGGATATGAAGTCTTTAATAATTAGAGAGATTTTAATTGGTCTAAAAGGCATCCCCATATGAAAAAAGAAAAGCAATAATAAAAGAAATAAGATGCTAAATCTTTATTCAATAATGTTTGCATATATTATTTCTCCTTTAATGACTTCATTTGACATTTGTCAATGTCATCCTATCTTCTTCACCCTCCGCCCTTAAATTTTCCAAGATTGATTCACAAGTTGCATGCATAGAGGTGATAGCATACTGTGGAAAGGGATTTTTTTTTAATAAAAATAAAAAAAGAAAAATTGAATCTCACTTTGATGAGGCTAGTAAAAGGGTAAATTGTTTAACTTCAGTGCAATGCAATGATGATTACATAAGCCATGTGAGGATTTGAGCCTACAGATATTATTTCATTTTAATGTGTGTTCCACTTATCCCTTACCAATCTAGAACTTGGCATGTATCTTTTTCAAACTAAAACTTAAGGGTGAATTTGCTTGATATAGAAAAGATCAAAACTTTCATTTTTCCATCAAATCTAAGAGCCACATTTTCATCTATTTTCATCTCTATGACATTCCTTTCGTATCCATTCACCAAATATCTTCCTTACATTCTGGGGTACATTTTACCCTTACAATCACTCAATTTTCTTGGTGATGGTGCACATGCACATTTCTACTAATCATGGAGGTCATTTTGTAAGAATACTCTCTTTTAAAAAGTTTGGACTTCACAAAGTTGTAGAAGAAGAAGAAGAAGAGCTAAAAAGGAGAGAAGCTCACTGAGCCGAAAACCCGAAAGGGCGGCTCAGGCAAAAGTTAGAGCAAAAAAAAAAAAAAGAGGGAGAGAAGCTCGCTGAGCCGAATACCCAAAAGGGCGGCTCAGGCAAATGTTAGAGTCGAAAAAAAAAAGAAAGAAAAAAGGAGAAAAGCTCGCTGAGCCGAAAACCCGAAAGGGCGGCTTAGGCAAAAGTTAGAGCAAAAAAAAAACGGAGAGAAGTTCGCTGAGCCGAAAACCCAAAAGGGCGGCTCAGGCAAAAGTTAGAGCCGAAAAAAAAAAGAAAAAAAGGAGAAAAGCTCGCTGAGCCGAAAACCCGAAAGGGCGGCTCAGGCAAAAGTTAGAGCCAAAAAAAAAGAGATGAGAAGCTCACTGAGCCGAAAACCTGAAAGGGCGGCTCAGGCAAAAGTTAAAAAAAACCAAATAGGCGACTTAGGCAAAAAATTAAAACTTAAAAAGAGAGAGGGCACAAAAAAGCTCGCTAAGTTGACAACCTAAGAAGTCAGCTTAGGCAAAAGTTAGAGCTAAGAAAAGAAAAGAAAAGAAATAAAGCTCTCCAAGATCCTCCTATGTACTAAGTTTTTGGAGTGTACACTTGCTCGAATCTTCATTTACTTCATATTCATCTTGAATATTCACCTCAGTTCCATTCGTCATCTTCTCCTTGTATCTTATTCCCATATCCTAACCTATTGAAAGTTCTTGTGATCTATATATGCATTTGAATCTTAGGTTGATGAAGAAATTAGATTATTGCCAAGCCTATGGAAAGGAATTGGATAACCTGGATATTGAGAGCAAACACTAACCTTCAAACACTGAGTGATGAGAGTAAACACTATACCTTGTGAGGAAAATCATTGGGGCATTGCATTCTTGTTAAACTCTTTACCTAGATGCTATCTAACTCAAGGTGCATAAAATGATTTTAATAGCAATTTTGATCCTCTATTCATGTGACTTGTGTGTTAAAATCTCAAAGTTTTCCCTATACTCACATTGTTCCCCAAACATTTCACAACAGGGAAATATTTCATTTCGATCCTACTCTTCATTTCACATGGCATATGATTCTTTCATAGTACTTCTCATATAGGCCGAACAATACATGCCTTTTATTCAGTAAAGACAACCAAATTAGAACTTGGGGATTCTCCCCAGTTCTATTGCCATGCATCCACTTCATTGGATAACATTGACATTGTTAAATGATGTCCAAAAAATTATTTGAACTATGCAAACATTATAAATGAAGATAGAGCGGAAAGAGAAATATTGTCATTCTTGACAATGAATTTAACAAGAAAGAAATTGTAACTGTAAAGTCATCCTCCTGGAAATATTTTGTGAGTCATTTCAAATATTAGGGGGAAAGTTTGAGGCTTATATTGTGATCATATCATACATCGCCTCAGTAGGAACTTTCAAGGACTTTTGTTAGGCTAGGGCAAATGCAAAAGCTATTAAGACTATGAGAATCACGCTTGAAATCTCGTTTCTTTAGGGTCAACAACCTTAATGATGTCTTAATTGAACTGATGAGTTTCTGTTTAAGGGAAAGTCCAAGGAGAAAGCAACATTGCAGGTATGTTACTCATCATTATTCCCATGCATCACTTCATGCTCATCCTTATTAGGTCACATCACATCATCCTCACCATTACTATCTTCGGTCTCATTCTGGCAGACCACCACATACTTAGCATTACATCACCATTAATGTCATTATTTGGTTGATATCTTGTTCATTGACTAAGAAAGCAACATCGCTGGTAAGTCTACTCATCATCATCCCATCGTCACTTCATGTTCATCCTCATTAGGATCTCATCACCATCTTCGGTCTCATTTTGGAAGACCGCCACATACATAGCATTACATGACAATCAGCGTCATCATTTGGTCAATATCTTCTTCATTGTTTAAGACTCATCGTCATTGGTTTGCATTTTTGAGTCATCATGTGCTTAGGGTCACAAATATTCATCACCTTCATTTGGACTTCATATTGGGGGCATTTTTAGCATGCTCATCGAAGTGCTTGCACCCATCATCTGGGGCAATGTGTGTTTAATGTTACACCATTATACCTTTGTTGTCATACATCCTGTTTAGGGCTCCATCATTGTCATCGTCATTCATGACATGTTTAGCCTTCTACATCATCATCATTCATGATGCACTTAACCTTCTATATCATCATCGTTCATCATCATTATCACTTTCATCTCAAGTGCTATCATATGTGTGCATCAACACTTTATACTGGGGCAATGTGTGTTTAATGCCACACCATCATACCTTTGTTGTCATACATCATTGTCATCATCATTCATGACATGTTCAGCCATATACATTATCTTCATTCATGATGTACTCAACCTTCTATTCATCATCGTTCATCATCATTATCACTTTCATGTTAAGTGCCATCACATGCGTGCATCAGCACTTTATATTGGGGCAATGTGTATACCTTTGTTGTCATACATCCTGTTTAAGGCTCCATCATTGTTATCATCATTCATGACATGTTCAGCCTTCTACATCATTATCATTCACGACATGTTATCATCGTTCTTGATCATTATCACTTTCATCTCAAGTGTCATCATATGCATCAGCACTTTATCAACATCAGGGGGCAGAACAAAGTCCTCGTTATCATCCCTTCAAAGCCCTGTATCGGCAGACACTCCAAAGCCCAGTAACGGCTGGCACTCCTTTAAAGCCCTGTATCGGCAGGCACCCCAAAGCCCAGTAACGGCTGGCACCCCTTTCAAGCCCTGTAGCGGCAGGCACCCAAAGCCCAGTAACGGCTGGCACTCCTTTAAAGTCCTGTACCGGCAGGCACCCCAAAGCCCAGTAACGGCTGGCACCCCTTTAAAGCCCTGTAGCGGCAGGCACCCCAAAGCCCAGTAACGGCTGGCACTCCTTTAAAGCCCTGTACCGGCAGACACTCCAAAGCCCAGTAACGGCTGGCACTCCTTTAAAGCCCTGTTGCGGCAGGCACCCCAAAGCCCAGTAACGGCTGGCACCCCTTTCAAGCCCTGTAGCGGCAGGCACTCCAAAGCCCAGTAACGGCTGGAAGTAAATACTATGCTTACGAATATTTCAAACAATGAGACGCTCCTTGGATAGACCAGAGTGATGTATCCAATTTAGAGCCATGCGAAAGCAACCCATAGCAAAAAGATTACCAGGAATGATGGATCGCTTCCAGGTGAAAGTTTGAAGAAGAGATCCTTCAAAGCAAACAAGAATGCGACAATAGGAGGATCGATGAAGCTTCCACCTTTTGACTAAAACATTCCATTAGTTTGCTAGTGAGAAATTAGGAGTGATTGAGGCTTGCTGACCAATAGATGCATTGGCCTTCTCCAAAGAAGATATAGCTGAGAAAGCTACTACTGATTGAGAGTCCCTAACAATGTCAAGGGGATGAGGAATATGACCTCCATGAGCAGCTTGATTACGTTTTCTCCAAATCTCATTCAAGAATGAAATGATGCTCTTAAGGAGAACTTCATCATCTTTGCTTGAGATAATGAGTTGCTTGAGCCAAGTCAAAAGCTCATTGAGAGACAAATGAGATGGGGCACATGGAAAAACAGGTGAACCAAGCAGCTTGGACCAAGTGACAAGAAAAGAAGATATGATGGATGGAGTCTACACCTGAGCATCCAAAGTGACACAAGGAATTAACGTGTAAATGATTCAAAACATCCGATGAGGGGATAGTTTTGTTGAGGAACTTCCAAAGGAAGAGGAGTTGCTTCTGAGGCAGAGAAATAGACCATAGGAATTTCCAAAAAGGATAAAAACCTGGTTGATTCTGGAACTTGGCATCAAAAAGTAAAGAAAAACCTTCCTTTGCAGAATCTGATCCTGAGGCACCTCCTGTCCAGATGAGGGAGTCTTTGCCATCAGTAATGGAAACTGGAAGAGACAAGATGCAGTCAGCTATAGGCTCAGAATAAAGACTTCAAACTAATGGAATGTTCCAGCGACGTGAGCTAAGAGGTAGATGAGGATGCGTAAGCAGGTCAGAAACAACTATAAGGTCAGTTGAGTTCTTAATCGAGCCTTGCATGGGCCACCACAAGGGGTGGTTGACAGGAATCGAAGAACCATTACCAACTTGCCATTTAAGATGGTTGGTAATGAAAGAGCTGCACTCCATGATATCATTCCAAAGCCAAGAAGTATTACACGACCTTTTTAACCACTAATCTTTTGTCCAGTCTATATATTTCCTCCCAATTGAAGAAGCAAGAAAAGAAGATTGATCTGCTGAAATTACCCTCCAAACTTGCTTTGTCAGAAGTGATTTATTAACTAACTCCAATGGCCTAAGACCTAAACCACCTTGATTGATAGGAAGAAACAGATGATCCTTGTTGGAAAGGTGCATTCTTTTAGAGGAATCATCCACCCCCCAAAAAAAGTTAATGCACCTGCTGTCAATTTGTTCACATATATATTGTGGGAGTTTGATACAAGACAATACATGAATGTTGACAGCTGTCAGGACAGATTTTAGCAATGTAAGTCTGCTAGCCTGAGAGAGCAAATTAGATTTCCAAGAAGCTGTTCTAGAATCAATTGCATTTAGCACATGCTGATAAATTATGGACTTGTTTCTACCAGGATCAACCCAAGTGCCAAGATACTTACCCAATCTGCCTGTAAATGGAATATCTAAAGTCCTTGACAAACGAAGCTTATCAGCATGAGGTACATTGGGACTAAAAACTATACTGGACTTTTGAAAATTAATCATTTGACCAGATAAGTCACTGTACTTTTGAAGTACTTGACTTACAACTGAAAAACCAGTAGTTGAAGCTTCTGTAAAAGAAGAGAGTCATCTGCATAAAGGAGATGAGAGATCGCTAAAGCAGATCTACATAGCTTGATTCCTTTCCAATGACTCTGAGATTCTTGATGAGATATCAGACATGAGAGCACATTAGTAGAAATAATGTACAAATAAAGGGTCACCTTGGCGAACTCCTCAAGTGGGCTTGAAAACACTCGCAATTTTTCCATTAAATAGGAGATCATATTCCACCGTGGAAATACATTGAGCAATCAAATTGACCCATTTCATAGGAAAACCCATACAAAAAAGCACTGCTGAGATGAAATTCCAAGATAGCTATCAAATGTTTTTGAGAAGTCAATTTTAAGAGCAGCAAGTTTCCTTATACCTTCTCGGGAAGAGTGAATGTAATCCATAAGCTCAGAAGCCAGCATAATATTGTCTGAAATAAGTCTACCTTTCAAAAGGGCACTTTGATTAGGAGCAATGATCAAAGCTATGATTGGCTTCAAGCGATTACTCAACAATTTAGAAACAATTTTGTAAGAAACATTGCATAGACTTATCGGCCTGAAATCTTTGATCACCTGAGGATTATCAATCTTGGGAACCAGAACAATGGTTGTTTTGTTAAGTTCTTTAAGAAGATGTTCTGAGTGCCAAAAGGATTGAACCATTTGAAATAGGTTTTAGTGAATTAAGGTCCAATGAATTTGGAAAAATTTCGCATGATAACCATCTGGGCCGGAGCACTATTTCTTGGGAGACCAAAAACTGCTTCCTTAAGTTCTTTAAGAGAGATAGGTTTCATCAAATTCTGTCGATCTGATTCAAAGATATATGGAAGGTCCACTGAAGCCAATTCCGATATTAAAACCTCCATTGAAGGGGAATTATCTTCAATATAAATATCCCTGAAGTGGCTAGCAACTTGATTTGCAAGATCATGAGAATCAGAAATCCATTCACCTTGATCATTCTGTAAACAAGAGATGATGTTCTTTGATTTTCTCCTGCTGACTACTGCATGAAAATATTTGGTGTTACATTCACCTTCAACATACCACTTTAACCTTGATCGTTGAGCCCAAAAACTGGATTCACAATCATATAAAAATTCCAGACAGTGCTTAGTGACTGACTTTCTTAATTCTATTGGACACAAGAAGGTTTTGTGTCAACTAATAGCAATAACAACAACAAAGCCTTATCCCACTTAAGTGAGGTCGGCTACATGGATCACACGACGCCACTTTGCACGATCAATAGTCATACCTGGTGTCAACTAATAGCTCTTTGAATAACTTCGTTAAGAGTTCTCTTTGGTCTCCCTATCTTTCTAATATAGGATCTCATACCATCTGATCAACTATTCTTACTGGCTCATCTAATTCTCTTCTTTGAACATGTCCAAACCACCTAAAACGATTTTCTACCATTTTCTCTGAAATTGGTGCTACCCCAACTCTTTCACAAATGTGATCATTACGAATCCTATCTTTTATTGTAGACCCACCCATCCATCTCAACATTCTCATCTCTGCCACATGCATCTTATGTTCTTGTTGTCTTTTAAGTGCCCAACATTCACTACCATATAACATTGCCGGTCTAATAGTTGTTCGATAAAATTTTCCTTTTACTTTATCTTGAACCTTACGATCACATATAACCCCAGAAGCTTTTCTCCATTTATACCAACCAGCCTGAATTCTATTATTAACATCTCCATCTACTTCACAATTTTCTTATATAATTGATCCCAAATATTTAAACTTATCCACCTGTTGTATAACATGATCTCCCCATGTAATTTCTATGTCCTCATGAGTTTGTCTATTGCCAAAACTACAGTACATATATTCCCAAATTAGTCAACTAATAGCATCAGAAGTAAATACTCTCTCGGTTCCTGAAATATAAAATATAAGACCTATTTATGAATATGAGTTTAATCTTAAATAAAAGTTCATTTTTTAGTTGCTCCAAATTTTTTCCCAAATTAGTCACACTAATACTCTTAAATATAAAAAAAAAACATAACCGAAGATAAGAGTACATAGATAATTTCATGTTGTAAACACCCTATTTTGTCCGGGCCCACCAAATTAAAATAAAAAAATAATTAAAAAAATAAAAAAATATAAAAACAAAAAAATATAATAAAACAAGATATGCTCTCTTGATTTTTTCTTGTGAGGCAAGCACAAGTCAAATTGTGTAAGGGTCAAACAAAGATTGGCAACTAAGTGAGGAAATTGGAAATAATTAGAATTTTATTTGAATAAGTTAGGAAACTTTTGAAGAGAATTTGAGTAAAAAGGAAAAATTTTTGTTGGCCAATCAAGTTTCATAATGGAATTGATACATGTGCAACCATCATAAATAGAAAAAGGAAATGTAGAGAATGATTGGTTAGTATAAATCAAAAAATAATAAATGGGCATTTAAGATGAAACCCTAGAGTTGGTGGCCTATATAAGTGAGAGCAAGAGAGCATATAGGGGAGCTTTTTTTTTGGGAGAGGCTAGGTTTAGTGATGATCATTTTTTTGGGAGGTTTTTTTAGAAGGAGAGAAAAAGGCTAGGGTTTGGAGAGTAAAGAAAGGAGGTGTATTAGAAAGGTATACATCTATAACATATTTCTTATATTTCTTAGGGAAAAATAGAGAGAAGGTGAGTAGTGGAGAGTGATTTGATGTGAGATCCCTTCTTCTTCTTCTTCTTTTTCTTACCTTAGTTTTCTTATGCCGATGAAAGTCCATTGTAGAAGGAGGCATTCATAATCTCTCTCTAATCTCATTTAGGCAAAGGTGTATAACCCTCTAAGACAATTTGATTGTCTCTTCACCTAGCCAATGATTTGAGATAAGAGAGGATTATTCTTAGTTATTTAGTTTTTTTTTTATTTGAAAATAATTTTTTTGTATATATATGTATATATTTTTTTTTTTACAATATTTTATCTTTGCTTGATATATGATTTTGTTTTGAATTTTTTTTTTCTTTTTTTATAAACAAAAAATAAAATGAAATGGTTTTCATAAAAGAGGAAAATGGGTTGAATGATTTTCATCCGAGAAAGATTGAATTATCTTCTCAGGTTGAAAGTCGATTGTTTCTCCGAGAGAGATTATCTCCTCAGGCGATTCAATCAAAATTGTGAAGTGTTTCCTCTTTAAAAAAAATAAATAAATATGCATTTTCATAATATAAAAAAAACAAACCAAAAATAATATTTTTTCTTCTTCATAAATTTAAACAAATGTTTTTTTTTTTAAAAAACACAAACCAAGTGACACACATTTCTACCCCGAACTACGTGGGCTTTGATCCCTTAAGGGTACGTAGGTCCTAGGTCAAATCCTAGGTCAAGTCCAAAAATGTAAACAATATTTTTTTTTGTTTATTTTTATTTTTATTTGTATATATTGATTTTTTTTTTGTTTTATTTTTATTTTTATTTGTATATATTAATTTCTCTTGGTAATTTAAAATAAAATTAAAATTAAGGTCATATTTATTTTTAAATAAGTAACTTAGGGTAACCGTTTTCTTGAACGGGTGCTGTGGGGTGCCTAACACCTTCCCCACGCACAATCGACTCCCGAACCCTATTTTATTTTTTTATTATTTTAAAAAGTTTTCCAAAATATCCTTTTTAAAAAATTTTTGTGGCGGCTCCATTATTCCACTTAATTTAACCTAATTTTTCGGGCGCTACACATGTGCTTTCAACTAACTAACATTATGTGCAAAAAAAAAACTAATATTACATAACTTATGGAGATCTCAAGTCTTCTAATTACTACATATTTATTATCACTATTGGCTAACCAGCTATATTAAATATATACTACCTCCGGTCCTAAATATAGGATCTAGATAACTTTTTTTTGAAGAGGTTAATGTTGCAAAATAGTCTATTAAATCATGTCATATTTAATATATTTTTAGATTATCCATTAGTTTATAAGTAAAATAAACTAGTTTAAGGGAAAAAATTAGGTAAATCAATTTATAATTAACTTATTTTTGCTTTTTTTAGGATTTTTCAAAAAAGTCAATTAGGTCTTATATTTAGGACCGGAGGGAGTATTGTATTTTGTAAGTAATTTTTACTCGGGCGCGCACGGGGATTTACCACCTCAATTAGATATACACAAAATTATGCAATTATAGGGGAATCAAACTTATGAGTCATACTTCGTTCAAAAAAACTTATGAGTCATACAATGAAATTATGGGAAAAAGTGATTCAAGATAAGTTGAAATTGAAGATTATTTCTAAGAGACAATTTGAGTTCGTGTCAAAAATATCCACGATAGAGGCAATTATCGAAGTAAAATAAGAGACTTACATATAATTTTCATTGACTTAGAAAAAAACGTATAATCGGGCACCAAGAGATGTACTTTGGAGAGAATTTGAAAAGAAATGAGTGGATGTTGCATATATTAAAACAGTATACGAAATATGTATGATGAAGTATTGACTATACTTAGAACATCAGGAAATGACACAAAAGACTTTCCTATGACAATCGACCTACATTAGAGATTATATTTAACTCAGTGATATACTCCCTCCGTTCCTAAATATAGGACCTAGATGACTTTTTTGAAAAATCCTAAAAAAAGCAAAAAATAAGTTAATTATAAATTGATTTACCTAATTTTTTCTCTTAAACTAGTTTATTTTACCTATAAGCTAATGGATAATCTAAAAAGATATCAAATATGTCATCATTTAATAACCTATTTCGCAACCTTAAGGGAAATTTGCATTCTAGTCCCTGGGAAGGGAAATTATTACTGGAAGGTCCCTACACATTCCAAAATAATTATCAAGTCCCTTGGGCCTTTCCTGCAATTATTTGCTTATGTGCAATGACCATTTTGCCCTTATGAAAGCATAAAAACCCAAAACATGCACAAGATAAAATTCACATGGGATGGGAGGGACTAGTCAGGGACTTACTACCGCAGGTGTGCCTACTTGCTACCGCAAGCTTGGGGACTTGCTACTGAGACGTTAAGTGACCAACATTCCCTCCCAAGTGTCATTCATATCTGAGGGCCCTTTAATTTAGCCAGTGACCACTTTTTGTTATTCCCCCGATATGTGTCACACCATGTTTTTCAAAAACCATTTTATTCACATGGGATGGGAGGGACTAGTCAGGGACTTGCTACCGCGGGTGTGTCTACTTGCTACCGCATGCTTGGGGACTTGCTACTGTAGTAACAGATCAACAAAACACTCTACTTTAATAGAGAGCATCAAATAGGAGATTAATATATTTATAATTTTTGCTGATTGAACACAATAACGTCATAGATCTATGCATCCTATAATAAGACTTGTTAATGCCTTCATGGTTGGAAAAATAGTTCCAATTTACCAAAGGACGCGCTTGTATCATATTCCTGGTTTTCTTTAATAATTAATTTTTTCTATGTGGAATATACTGTAATTGAAAACGCGCAAAATTTTTTGTTGGATTAGTCTTTGCTGATTGGGACGAATAGGTCTTCTTCTGCACTATATTTTTTCTCTCTCTCCATTTCTTTGTTCTGGGCTTCGATTTCACGGTTTTTATAATTTCTCGTCTTTCATTTCTCTCACCAAATATTTTGGTAAGTTAATTAGATTGGTATTAAAATATTTCACGTTTTTCATGTATTTTATTTTACATTTTTCTGCTTTGTTTTCTCCCTTTAACAAGATTTCTTGTAATTATGAGGTTCTTCTGGTCATTTGAACAAATGGGTTTTTGTTAATTTGAATGTTATTAGGTATTTCAATTCCTAATTTTCATATAGTCTTGTGCTTTGTTGTTGATGATGATGATGATGATGATGTTTGGTTTTGACTGGGTTTTTTCTCTTGAAATGATCACTTAGGGTTATTTTTTGATTTATTTGGATCAATTGTTGGAAAAAATTGTTGTACCTGTTGCTTTACTTTTGGTAGTGACTGAGTATAGGGGTTTGTAATTTTGACTTTTGAGAAATATATTCCCATTAAGGGAAAAACAAATTTTTATTGAGATTTCTGAATGAATAAGTGAAGATTATTTGATCAGAGCCTCCTCTTTATGGTGTTTGTGAGTCATAAGCTGAAAAAATGTAAAAAGATGGGTAATTATGATTTATGTTGGAAGATATCAGATATGATTGAAGCACCTTGTTATTGGTTTTCAGTAGCATGTGAAGAAAATGTATTTATTGTTCTCAATTTGTTTGTTGTGCATGATTAGAGATAGATTTTACTTCTTACCTATATAGATTAGGTGTTGACATTGACTTTTCAATTAGATGGAAATTAGGTGATAGGAGATGAATATAGCATCACATTCATTTGCCCATTCTTTGTTTCACCATTTTAAATGATGCAGCTAGTTTGTATATGTGTTGCCACTTGTGTGCTATCAATTTAAGCATTCCTTTGCATTTATCTTTTGAAGTGATCTCTTTTTGGGTCAAGTGTTAATTGCTATAGAATCTACAATTTGGAAAACAAGATTTTAGTGATCAGGAAGCTATTTTCTATTCCCAGTTAACACGAGTTATGAGGAAACTATCAATGGCTAATTTTGGTAGAGAGAAAGTTTTGGTTTCTTTTTTTGTCCATTTGTCAGTGAAAAAATCTTTAGAGTTGACCTTGCTATCTATCTCATGGTTACTGTTTTTCTCTTGTGATTGGAAGAAGTTTCCACTAGAGCTAATTGGCATGTTGCTTCTTTTGCGCGTATTTTCTGTGATTGAATGTTATTGATAAAAGTGTTATTTCAGATACATTGGGAATCTACTATTGCCGAAGCCAAGATTTGGATGAGTAACATTTAGGTGCGCATTTCAATCAATTTGAAGCTGGTGAAATAGAAAAGATGTCAAGTGGAGCAACACACTGGTGTTATGCGTGCAGGCGTGAAATCATACCTGAAGGGAGAGATTTCACATGCCCTCATTGTAATTGTGGCTTTGTGGTAGAAATTGATGAGGAACAAAGAACAGCCCATATGGAAGGTTTTCATCAAGTACCTGACATTTTTGGTGCTATTCATGCTGTTATGGGGAGGAGATACCCTGAAACAAGATTTCTAGATTCAGTTGATAGTGTACTGAGACAAAGAATGGCTGGACGAAACCCAAACTTTGATGTTAGAGGGCGATCTATTTCCGCCATGGGTCCTGATCAGAGTTGGGGTTTTATTAGTTCCGGTCCTTACTTGATATTTCATGGTCAGGTCCCTGGATTCACTTTGACTAATGGTATTCCTAGAGGCGGTCCAAGGCGTGTTGATGTTAGTGATTATTTTATGGGGCCTGGATTGGAAGAACTTATCGAACAGCTCACCTTAAATGATCGGCATGGTCCGCCCCCAGCCTCACGTTCTTCAATTGATGCAATGCCTACCATATCAATTACACAGGCTCATCTACGTTCTGACTCTCAATGTCCTGTTTGTCAAGACAAATTTGAACTTGGTTCTGAGGCAAGGATGATGCCATGTAGCCATATCTATCATTCCGACTGTATTGTCCCTTGGTTGGTTCAGCATAACTCATGCCCTGTTTGCCGTGTTGAGTTGCCACCTCATGGACAAGTCAGTCCTGTTGCTGCTCGTAATTTAGAAGCTAGCAATGCAGAAAGCTCCAACAATGATAGCCTTAGGGAGAGAGAGCAGAACCAGCAGAATCAAGGAAGGAGAAATCCATTTTCTTTTTTGTGGCCGTTTCGTTCCTCTAGCTCAAACAGTAATAATCAAAATGGTGAAAGTAGAGGAAGCAACTCTTCAAACAGTCGTGACCAGGATAATGGAACAAACCGTAGCCGATAGCCAATGGTACTTTGATGAATGAATTTTGCTTTCCCTGTCCTTCCGTGGCATTAGGTAGTGCTTATAATGGTTTTTGTAAATTAAATGAGGTGGGGGAAAAGAATTCATGGAAGATTGTAATTCAAAATTTTAAACATATGCAAAGCTGATAGTGGATGGAAGCTTCTGAAACATCACATTGTACATGATTTGATGCTTTGTGAGTTGAATGAGTCTGCAGCTTTCACCTGCTATTATGCAATTTGGTTGTTGCTTTTGTTGTTTATGCATATTGTTCCGATCTTTGGAATTACAGAGGCAGACACTAATGACCTGAGCTTGTAAGCAAGAATGAATTTATCATCTCCCTCTTTAGGTATTGAGGCCTTTGGATTTTTTGGGGGTAGAATTGCTGGTCCATTTCAGATTAACAATGATTTTAGGCCAAGTAAAGCACTAGAAATTTATGCTGCAGGAATATGTGGCCTCTCTTCATTTGCTTTTATATTTATGCTGCAGGAATATGAGGCCTCTCTTAATCTGCAAATGAACTGAGATGACAGCCTAATGTAAATGGTATTTCAGAACTTTTTATGCAGTTGCAATGTGCATGAGTAATCCTTTCATGCAGAGCTTAGGTATTTCTTTGGCATAAAAGAAATTTGGAATGAGGTGGCCAAAACATTCCTTTAAGAAATCTCTTTGATCCCTCAGTAGATACAGAGAATAAAAATAGGTGCAGAAATATAGAGGAAACAAATTTTATAAATAAAGATTAAAGAATGAGTTTCATCATTCATGTCACCACTTTTATTTAGAAAAAGTGTTAAAAGGAAGCATGATTATCAGGATATTATTTCATCTCTTTTGGATTAAGCTTATTGGAAACGAAAATGCAAAGCCGTTAGAAACAGATGTAAAGGAAACATGTAATGATGCAACTATAGTAATATATAATTTTAGTTAAAATTGGTAAAACCCAACAAGTCAATTAATAAGTATAAGTTAAAAAAGGGTCAACCTAATTCTAGTCCCCACTTGGTGAGAGTGCTGGGGAAGGGGATATAGTAGACAACTTAACCTCTGCATTTCGCACAGTGGTTGATTCGAACCCAATTAATAAGTATAAATGAGTTAAAAAAAAGTGCAAGTAATATTTTCGCTTCAATGGCAACATGGCATAAAGCGACTAGTGATGTAATCATAAGGAGGTAAAAGTATTTTGCTATCCTTTATTTGGATGCAACATTGGAGTTCCGGTCACTCATCTTCCCACTGACAATTTTGTGGTATGGTGGCTCTCTATTACTGCTGAATTCCAGCACCTTTCACAGGAATTAATTTCATTAATTTGCTGGACACTTTGGTATATATGGAAACAACGGAATGAGAGGGTGTTCAATTTCAAAGATCTTTGTCCATACTTTGAGATTCAACAAGCAGTTACATTAATCAAATAAAGAATACAGGATGGCAAAAAATATCTCAGCAAGTTATGCACCAATCCATTTGCATTCAGACAATGAAATTTGCTGGATTAAACCTCAGGTTGATTATCTTAAGATAGATTGTGATGGTGCTTTTAAATCTGAATATGAAGAGGCTGGCATAGGTCTTGTATGAAGAGACGAATTAGGCCATTTCCTTTGGTGGGTTTTGTCGATAAAGTAAAGTCTATTTCAGCTTTTATGTCTGAAGCTCTAGTCCAAAAAAGAGCCCTTCTAATTGCAATTGACTTGGGGTATGATAAAGTTGAATATGAAATTGATTGCTTGTGCTTAAACAACATGTTGATAGAGACATTCCATATCCATATCTCTAATAGCAATACCGAAATCACTAACTGTTCACTTATTTGTGTTTTAGTGCAATGTCTTTTCTTTTATTATTATATATTATATATTATTACATTATATATTATTATATTCTTTATCGTTCTACCGCCTTCATCCCGTTATCCCCATCATCATTCATCATTTCACCCCTAGAAAGGGGAATTGTGCAACTAACCATATGACAAAGCAAACTTGTAAAGAGGTGTGTCCAATAGGGCGGGTTCATGTACAAAAACCTCTTTTGACTAATATTTTAGCTTTGGATGTCAAAGAGTTCACATGAGATCTTGGTTCTTCTTCTCATACTTCGTCTATCACTGGTCAAGAGTCAATTGAAGTTCTTCTACTCTCTGCTTCATCACTATATGGTTATGGAATAGGCTAATGTAATCATTGTTATTTTACTGCTCATAAGCCTATGTTTCTTTGTTTCATCTTGCTTTATTGTATTTTAGAACTTGTAGTACTCTTTTATATCATCAATAGAAAGAAATTTTAAGTTCAAAGAAAATCCTTTATTTGTAAATAAAAATTTTATATAACATGCATGTTATAGTTAAATCTACATTAGTCGTTTTGTAATGCATCTTACAATGAATATGAAAACCAATTATTAATTATTAATTAATTAATAACAATAATAGTATGGAAAAAATTATATTAATATTAATAATAACTATAATTCCAAATTAGACGAAGTGGGTGAGAAATAATTTGAAGGGGACTTGGAAGTATAAATAAGGCAGTCCACAATTTTGGGCTTTTGGTATTTGACTATTTGTCACATCAAAAATTGAAAAAAAAAATAAGATGATACCATCTGCAACTAAAACAAATTAAATACTTACAATAATATTAATACAAATTGAACATCAAAGTCGTTGTAGTATAGTGGTGAGTATTCCCGCCTGTCACGCGGGTGACCCGGGTTCGATCCCCGGCAACGGCGTCCAACTTTTTTTCCCTTACTTATTTTCCTTTTTAATAATCTTTCTGGTTAAATAAACATTTCACAGCGTCTAAACTCCAGCTCGTTTATGGACTCTCATACATCATCATTCATCAAAAGGCCCATGTTCTTATCATTTTGAAAGCCCATTTCCAAATTTGCACTATTTTGCAATGAACACATTTTCATTTTGAATCATAACACATTTTTTAACTTTTATATTCATATTATTTCTAATTTATATATATTTTATGCATAATAAGATACAATATTTTTTATTGCATAAAGTAAAAATTTTGAACCATAAACTCATAAATTAACTAAAATACTTAAATTTGAATGAAAAAGCAAATACTAAGATAAATTAAAGATTTTGAAAATTAGTAAACATAATTGACTGTTGAGAAACCTAATGAACGTTTTTTTATATTTGATTTGTCAAACCATCATTTGTTTAAATTTCAATGGTCAGTTTAAAGTTTAAACAATTATATTGTTTGATTTTATTTTTAAATTCTCGGTATCAAATCAAATCGTTTTTTATGTATAAGTGTCCAATTTTCCTTTTTATATAAAAACTAAGAACTGTCAATCTACAACCAACAAAGGTTGATTTAGTTGGTAAAGAGGTTTGACTCATGACTATGTGGTTGTGAGTTTGAATCTCACCGATATGACAACCTTATTGGTGGACGATCTGTAAGTACTTCTTTAAGCGCCATTTAAGCATGAAGACATGCCCTAGCCCTGGTCAATCTGCTTTTTATATATAAAAAAGTGTCAATCTACTACAAAAGTGGCATTGTTTGGCATGATAATAAGATTCTTGATCCAGTAAAAAGTCAATCTTGAGAATGAAAAAAATTGGACATTGTTTGGCATGATAAAATTCATCATCACTGAAGAACTAAAAATTGAACCACATTGTCAACAATTTGCATTTGAAATTACCACCAAAACCATCGAGATTCACTCCCATCCCATTTCCTCCTAACTGAATATGCCACGTAAGACACATTTGCCAGCTTAAATTCCTACTTTTTTTTTCAAACAACCGCCAGATTCTCAGCTCCTTTGAATTCCTCCATAGGCCTAATCCTCTTTTTATGGTACCGGATTTTCCTGGGGAAGAAGCTCACCGTCCAGTGTGTTTGGCAACAGCTTTTAGGACCAAAAAAGCTCATTTGCACCAGAGAAACTGTTTTAAGCTTTTGGTGTATGTTTGGGTATGACCTATAATTTACCTGACTTTCGGGCTGAATGAGCTTTTCATTAGAAGCTAAGGTTTTTAGGTTATACCGTCGTGGACGAGTTTAAAAGAAACCGTTGGCAGCATTAATAATGATGTTTAAATTATCCTCCGCTTTCTTCTCATCTCAGACCCATCATTCTCTATCTACCTTTTTCTCAGCAACAACCATTCGCGAAGTCTCACCTTAAAACGTTCATTTTCCATTCTTCGAATGTTGGAGGTCGCCACACACTTCGCCACCGCCTCCTCATCACTCTATGCCTTGCTTCATAGTAACTCACATTGCCCCCTGTATTTGAAAAAAAAAACAATAATAGAGAAGCGAAGGGCAAGTCTGTAATTTCCCAATTAATTCCTCAAAACCACATTTAATTGTCAATTCCACTAACTAAATGCACATTCTGCATAATCACACAATAATGCTCATTACCCAATCAATTCCATTAATTAAAACCCAAGAATGCACAATTATATGTCATACAAAGGTCAACAAGAAAAATATAACTATATATAAAATTTTCACATCAGACACATTCATGGAAAATATATGAACAAACCACCCACATTTGCAAACCTATACTAATTTGGCTTCAAACATCTAAGAGAGTACATGCATCATGATTAATTAGATTTTCTCATTGTAACATCTAACTCGTGAAGCAGAAAACACACAATTCTATTATTGGTTGGTGGAAGAGTCACTATGCATACAACATTACATCCACACTAATAACTAAAGCGATGGACTATGAGGAAACATAGCTGAGTTACCATATTTAAGAGAAGATTACAACTGTAATTTGTCTTTATTATTATTCCCTTCTACCTACTTCTTGTTTATGCTTTTTTTTTCATAACAAAGGAAAAATAAGTAGTGTAGAAATCGTGGTGTTTCATCTGCCGCTACTAAATTTCGTTCTTTATCAATATCTGGTTCTTGTCTCTCGTGTCAGAAATTTGTTCATTAGAATCAAATGCAGCATGCTAATATCTTTTCTAGTAGCAAAAATGGTAGAAATATTTTAAGGCACTCCTAAATTAATGCAACCTGACGATACGCACTTACCAGAAGTCTTTCCTTTCTCAATCTACATATAAGAAATTTTTTGAAATTATGAAAATCTACAAGTGAGAGAAATAAGTATCCTTAATGTGTACAGTTGAATTCAATTCTAGAAGATCCAATAAAATGAAGTTGTGGCCGTAATATATTCGTCACTATTCTCACAATCTCTTAAACAGCAAGAATCGAGGATAGAAGTAATAAGAAAACTAATTTGAACTTCTATGTTAATAAAAATCTTAAATTAATTGTAGCATGTCAATGAAACAACATAAGGATAAGCTAAATAAAATAGATGAAGTGGGTGTAAAATAATTTGAAGGGGACTGGGAAGTATAATAAGGCAGTCCACAATTTTGGGCTTAAATAAAGATGGCATTTTTACCAGTTAAGTGTATACTAAAACAATTGCCAATAAATAAATGTTAATATAAAGCATGACAATAAAGTCGTTGTAGTATAGTGGTGAGTATTCCCGCCTGTCACGCGGGTGACCCGGGTTCGATCCCCGGCAACGGCGAATGACTTTTTTTTTTACCAGAATTTATTTTTTCGCTTCGTTATTTGCTTTTATAATCTTTCTGCTCAAATAAACATTCCACTGTCTCCAGTCTCCACTCCAGCTCGTTTATGGACTCCCGTACATCATCATTGATTGAAAGGGCCAAATCCTTGTCATTTTAAAAGCCCATTTCTAAGTTTTACTCAACCGAAATCCAAATTTGCATTATTTTGCAATCAACACATCTGAATTTTGAATCATAACACATTTTCTAATTTTTATATTCATATTGTTTCTTAATTATATATTTTATGCATAATAAGATTAAACCGTTTCAATTTTATTGCATAAAGTAATAATTTTAAACTATAAACTCATAAATTAACTAAAATACTCAAATTTGATTAAAAAAGCAAATACTATTATGAAAATAAATAAAATATATAAAAGATAAAGAAGGAGAAAATGAAGAAAGAAGAGAGAACAGAAGAGATGAATAGTGAAAAAAAGATTTTCATTCACATAGTTTTACTTGGGATATCTAATCCTTGTAGAGAGTTGTAGTAAGCTTCTATTTATTGGTCTCTAGCTATCTCATACAAGAGTATAAGATCATAAACATGAGTTAATATACACTACGGTACAAGATGTAATTATTAGAGTTTATGACTATAAACCACTAAAAGGAATTCTAGAAGGCTAAGGGGCTTATGAACATCCAAAAGCAAGCCAGAATGTTTTTATGACACCCCCTTGCATGTTTATAGCCACTATGTCTCATTGAAACTTTACTAGGAAAAACCAAATGGGACAAAAACCCAGTGAAGGAAAAAAAAACACAATATTTATCAAAGTAGTTTCATTAAAAACCTCACTAGGAAAAACCAGTGAGACAAAACCTTGATTAAGGGAAAAAGAGTACATTCTGATATTAATTATCTCCCCTTGAATATAAAATAACTTTTCCTTCCCATATAGTGACAACGTAAGTTTTACTCCCCTGTTGTTGAAGACATCACTTTTGTCTTAATCAAGTACATTAGTTTTCCAATCATATTTCTTTCAAAGCTATTCGAACATATCTTCAAATTTCATTATTATCACATATCCTTATAAAATGTTATCCTCTAATATATCTCCATGATATATTTTACATATGTTTAACTAAATTCATTATCAAATTGTGTACCTGCAAAAATTGAATCATTTCCACAAAATTGTGATATGAAATACCAATAAAATTAGAAATAATTTATATGATAGGTGTCTATTCAATATTTTAAAAATTATTGTGAAATTTAATAAATTTATCTTCTATTCAAGTACTATGCTTACTTTTGGCCAAAACAAAAGGAATATGCTTACTTATATATTTTTTAATGGCAATCTATTTTGTGTGATTTACTTATATATGCTTTCTAGCCTTTTATATATTCAATATTTTATATGCTTTCTGACAATATATTTTACATATGCTTTCTTATATATTTTGTCTCATTTTATATATGTCAAGTGAGATATATACAACTTCAGTTCAAAAAAAAAGTGAGATATATACAACTATTAACAAAAGGAAGAGCAATGTAGGCATTATGACAGAGAGTCAGGAAAACAATTGTAATGCAATAAATTAAAATTGACATAGTAAAGTGTGTATGTATTACAGAAAGACAGTTGTGTTTGATATCTTGATGTAATATAATCAAAGTTACCGAATGATTGATCATATGTAGTTGAAGTAGAGAGTCTTTTGCAAAAGAATATTCTTTTTTTTTTAAAAAAAAAAAAGCTCAGCGTAGGCGTCTCATTTGTAGAAAAGTGAAGTCGATTATTCCTTTTAATTTTTATCTACATGTAAACATGGTGAAATACTTTAGCGCATCTATGTATATTGAAAAGAGTAAAAGGTCAATTTTGTCCAGAAAGATTTAGCTCAAGACTAATTTTGCCCCATAAGTGTTTTTTTGTCTTTACACTCAAAGGAAGTATTGAAATGGAGCCTTTTTGCACTTCACAATCAAAATATTAATGGTCAATGCAAATTTATTGATAGTCAATATTAGTTTTTAATGAAATTGCGATATTATTACATTTTAAAATTTTCAAGGCAATTTCAAACCAAAAAAATACTTTCGCAAATTAATTGTTATGGATGTAAACACTTTGGGGGTGACCCTTAATCCATAATAACACAAACAATAAATCAGAAGCTTTGGTAATACTTCTGCAATCAACAATATTTATTTAAATTATGATAAAAAATATATTATTATATATCAATAATCAAAAGAAACAACTCATGGATTTCTAATATCAAAACACAGTAGTAATTCAATTTATTATTGATAAATCTTTATTAATGAAACGGACTCTAAAGATAGTTTGAGAGAGCTTCGAATGGAGAGGAATGACAAAGTGTTCAATCGATCTTTGGCCTTCAAAACGTTAAACTCCCTCAATGTAATAGCACGAAAACGTGGAGGAGAGGCAACAGGAGAGAGAAGGGTATCAAGTGAGGGCTTTGCAAAAAGTACAAGCGAGTGCCTATGAGATGACCCACTCACTGTAACTCTATGCACCACAGATTTAAACCTTCCATTGGATAATATCTCAAATAAGTCACCAACGTTCACCACAATCACATCTGGATCCGGGTTAACTAGGACCCACCCAATTCCTTCCTTGAATATTTGGAGCCCATTGCTTTGGTCCTATGTTGGGACATTATTATTGGTCTCATTCTTGGCCTCCTTTTGGACTTGGTGTATAGGATTGTGACCATGGATAAGTCCCCATGTGGACTCATACCTATAGCTTGATCCGGTTTTGGACAACTTGGGTATGAGTTCATTCGAAGTACCATGTTATCGCTCTCCATCTCCCATTTATTCTCTTCCTCTTTTACCCCTAATAACTTTAGCATTGCACTTATTACATTCTCAGCAACCATCTTGAATTGCTTCTTGATTTCTTCTATTGTCTCGCTGCATGCATTGCAAGATTTCAACATAGTTGATCACTTTTAAGAGCAATAATATGATATAAATATTGCTATGAGCAAGTCACACACAAAGAATAACACAACACACATATCTAATATAGTAAGGAAAATGTACTCGTATTTAAATTTCAAGACATGCACTTTTTCAAAGAAATGAATATCGTCCATTCTCTAATAAGTCTTAAATGAAAATCCATTATCAAAATAAAAATGCTGCATTGAAATAATCATATATGATTTAAAGTATATAACGTTGAGGTAAATCTTAACAACTTAAGTCACAATTTGATAGAAAGGAAAATCTAGTACGCACAAACAATTAATTCAAAGTTTGACATGCAGAAATGATGATGATTGTGATGATGATGAGGTGGACAATATACAAACATATATACCGAAAACGGGCAGCATCATGTTGAGACAAAACTTTTTTAACATTCTCATAGTAGGATGATCCGATGATGGCGAAGCCTTCGTGCCACATGAGTTCAGGAAAGAAGGGTGGGAGGGAAGCATAATCATAACCGGGGCCATCGGGACCACTTAAGGCCTTTTCCTTTTGCTCCCTTGGAAGTGAGAAGAAATGTTTGATCTTATTATCCACCTCCTTTAAAAGGGACAATGGTATTCCATGATTCTTGAGTAGGAAAACACCCCATTCTTCACATGCATGCTTCAATGTTTCTATGGCATTCGGATCCTGGAGGTCAACCACAGGTATATGGATACCGAACCATCAATGACAACGTCAGAGTATCCATTTGAGTACCATGTGAAAGGTTCAGGTATGCTCTCAACTGAAGAAAAGTCTATGGGAAGGTTCTTGGTTGCTTCACTTGAGAGAGCTTCATCCATTTTTGGAATGCAATCACTTCAGATTGAAAATAACTTGTGGGGAATAGTGAGAACAGTTTTGGAGTTTTTATAGAGTAAGATTATGAGCAATGACTAGTTGGTTGAACTGGTTAGTGGACTACAACCCTTATAAAGATGAGAACGCGTGTTCAAATCCCGCGAAATGCTTTTATTGGAAGAGGAGACAACATTGCCTATATGCGCAACATTCCCATCCCTCGAGTTTGGATTAGTCAGTTGTCAATAGGCGGCGGATTACTAGGCAGTGTTTAACATAAAAAAAGATTGTGTGAGGAAGCATTGAATTCAATGCCCCTTGAAATCTGGAAATGAAAATTTTCTTGGTTCACATACATGTAAAACTTAAAATTATACTCTCTCCCTCTGGTTCGTAATACAAGCGCTTAGCCGCTAAAACACGATTCTTAAGAAAATATGTACAAGTTAGTTGAGTGTCTAAAGTTAATGTTTTTCCCAATATTGTCCACATTTATTATGATGCATTTTAAGATAAAGAAATAAATAAACATTAATAAATATGAAAGAGAGTTAGAGGCAAAGTAGGAAAAAAACACATTAATGACTATATTTTCATATATAATCAAAAACAATTTAGGTACATTATCTATGTAATATTTAATATTATGTATATGATTCATTCAATGAGTATATTCATTGGGAAAAATCTGCATTCCATTATACATTTCCTTGTTTTTCATTATTGATGATACTTCCATATATAATCAATCTATACAATTCACTCAATTAATATATTCATTTGGAGGAAATATGTACTATTCATTATATTCTCCATTTCTTTATTTGAAATTATCCAAGCGACATCTTCTGAACTACTCCATTTGATCCGTAATATAAGAGACAAAATTTGAATGGTTTTAATCCAAAATATAAGAGTTCACCCTTACATTCTTTCACCATTTAATGTGTCCCTACTTTGCCCTTACACTACTGTTTCATATTCATTAATGTTTACATATTTTTTTAGTAAATTTGAAAAAAAAGAAATTTAGACACCCAACTTTTACATATTTTCTTAAAAACAATGTTTTAGAGGTTGTGCTCTTATATTACGGACTAGAGGGAGTATCAACAAACTCATCTTCGTTCAGAGAATTAGAAGAAATGGTTAAATATTATTCCGATCAATAAAATATTTCAAAAGTATCAATTTGGTTGACAAACAATAAAATGTTTTATGGGCAAATGTGCAAAAATAGCAATCGTAAATTTAAAAATGAGCAACTATAACTCTGGTAAATTTAAGGGGGAAAAATAGTACATTGTAAATCAAAATGGTGCAAAAGTAACATCTTTGTTAGGCAGAGTTAAACGTACGTTTTTCAGACGTGGCCTCACCATCAGTAAATGACGTGTCATACATTTAAGGGTTTAATATGTTGATGGAGCTTTATTTTTCAGATGATTACGAAGAAGTAAGGTGAATTTCACATGATTTGGGTTCCATTTGGTTTCTTATCGAAATAATTTGAGGGTTTAGAGTTCATTTCAAGTGATTTAGGGTTCAACTGAGTGCATTTTAGCTTTCACGGTGGATTTTAGAATTGACGTGTCATTTAATGATGGTGGAGCCCACATTTGAAAAATGTCTGTTTAACTCGGCTTAACAGAGATGTTGCTTTGGCCCCATTTTGGTTTACAATAAATGATTTGCCCCATTTTGGTTAACAATGCACGATTTTGCCCCTTTAAATTTATCAGAGTTATAGTTACTCATTTTCAAATTTACGGTGGCTATTTTCGCACATTTACCCATGTTTTATTCTATCCAATGCAAAAATTCAGACATCCTTCTTAAGGGTAAAGTGCTGGCAAGGGGCAAGACCTCTGGTTAAGCGGTGAAGTGAGTTAACCACTACACCAACCACGTTTAGTTTGTTAGAATGATATTTAACTCCAAAAGAATGAATTGGATTCACGGTAAGCTTGAACATATTAATTGCATGGGAATCAACAAAGTTCATAATTATTATTTGTGCCTTTATGATTATTATTTTGTTGAGTGATTCTCAGGAATTAATAAATAGGTTGGCAGAAGGCTCTGAAATGCATGAGGACCAATTCTTCTTATTCCAAGTGAAACAATAATTGCAGAGGAGTTGGGAAGTGCATTTGAGATAATGTGAGCTTAGCGTAGAAGAAGATTCACTTGCAAGGGAAAGTCTTCGTGTCCGCTTTGGGCTCCAAATTCTGTCAACAGAAACATCTGCTGGCTTCTTGCAGGAGAAGGGTGTCACCTAGTTTCTTTATTTATTGTTTGTTTTGCTGTTTTGTTTTTTCCCATTGTGTCAAAAAAATTATTTGTGCCTCAATATATTTATGGGATATCGGCCTTGCTTAAGTGTCAACGGCAATTCAGTTAAAAAAAGTGTCAACAGCAATTCCTTCGGGCTTCAACGAACCATCACGTTTACAACAATAATAATAGTAAAGAATATATGGGCGTACCCCTTGGCCCAATCTTTCAAGAGAGTTCGGTTGAAAATAGAAAAAAAATTAACATAAATGACAATATTTTGTGTCTTTGACATCAAGTTCGCAATAATGTTTTTGCTATCTACATCTGTACATTATAAATTGTTATTATGATTGGAGTGAATATTTCAAATGTCCATTATATTGCCAACTCTCAAAAAATGATCCATCATCAAACCAAGCGTGGTTGGTGTAGTGGTTACCTCACTTCACCGCTTAACCAGAGGTCTCGAGTTCGAGCTCTGGGAATGCAGCCTGCCCCTTGGCCAGCACTTTACCCTTAAGTGGAGGCCCCGGTGCGGATCTGGATTAGTCTGAGCCCGTTGAGTTCCCCGTGACATTGGGGCTGGCCCAGGATACCGGATTAAAAACTCAAAAAAAAAAAATGATCCATCAATCCTAAGGCACATTGGTATTTCAAACGTCCATTAAAGCCTTAGTTTATATTTTGGTTAAGTCCCTAATATTTTCACAAAGTGATGTGTAAAAGTTCTGAATTCTCATAAATTCATGTAGAATATCATTTTCCCTTTGAAAGAGAAGAAACTCATGAGAATCTAAACAAATTCCTTGTTTGAGAAGGCAGTACATATAGTTTAAAATTTGTTTTCATTGGTCATGAAACTTACAAAAGCAGCCACATCACAAAAGTTACCCTTCATTAGAGGAAAAGAAGTAATTGACAGTGATGCTTAAGACCCAGTTGGTTTATCTATACACAGTTCTCTTCATATTTTCTACATCTTATTGCCCAATGGAAATCAAAACATAATTTTTATTGTGTCAATTATCACTCTATAATTGCATCATGTCACCCATGACAGGATTTTGCATCCAAATATGAACCCACAACCTCACACCCCACAGCAAGCGAACTTACCGTTGAGTCAAGCCAGCCCTTCATATACTATTGACAATTAAATAAATAATCTGGGTTAATATGATCATCGATTCTTTTTCGATGAAATTTTGGTCAGGGTCCTAATAGTTTCGAACGATTATTTTTTTTTTTTTGGTTACAAATGGTTAGTTTTGTTCATTTCAATCATATACTATTGACAATTAAAAAAAAAAACAGGTGAACCTACTTTTGGTCCCCACTTATTGAGGGTGTTAGGGAAGAGAATAATATACTATTGACAGTTAAAAAAGAAAACAAATCATATGCTGAGTTTATTTTTGCCTAATCATCAACAGAACTCTGAAAGAAAAGTCTTTAGAACACTTCATGGCCAACATTTCAAAAATTGCACCAAGGCTTATCATTTTTCTGACCCTGATCATTAACTTGATTATGAATAATCAACAAATAACAGAGAACCCATGCTCAGTATTCATCATAGATATACCTCCATAAGTTCCAGCAAAGTCTAAAGCTTTAAAAAATATTTCCGGATCCAACAATGAGAGTATCAGCGGGGGGACTAAAGCCAAAATATATGGCAGGGGTCTGTTTTGACCAGCTGGCAACTTCAACACTGAAAATCAAAATAGTGAACATGAGAAAAAAATATTAATAATAATCTTAATTAATCTTCTGTTCTAAAATGTTGTTTGTCAATATATCTAAGCTTCTATGAAAAAAAACTAATATTCCAATCTTAGTGGCAGCATAACTCAATTAAACCAAAATTTCTATACAAGCTATAGAGGGTGTTTTGATTAAGTTTGTGGCCTAAATGACTTTTTTCATCATTTAAATCAACAAAGGACTCATTGCATATGAAAATCAGCGGTAGAAAATCCAACCGTGGAGCCCTACAAAAAATTTAACATTTGGACCGCCCTTTTAATCGAAACAAAGAAATACATTGAAGGCTATTAAATAAAGTGACACATCACGTGTCTGATAGGTCGTTGCTCTAACATGATTACCTTCAATAAGACATGACTTGTGCCTTTGCAAAAAACAAATGTGACACATATAAAGCGAAACTAGTAGAGAGAAAGTCACAAAAAAAAATATCAATCCCTCATCTATACATTATTACCAAACCTTAAAAAATGTCACTTACAGTCTGCAAGAAAATCTGTTAGGCCCAGAACAAATCCAATGTAAGATGTTATCATTGCAAGGAGTGAGAACACCTCAACTATAGGCTGCAAAATAAAGATACAAGGAGGAACATAAATTAAACAATCAGATGCCAAAAATTTTTAGTTCACGCTCAAAATATAGCAAATACTGTACAAACATACTCCAACTGTTCCATTTGTAGATCTCAATTGTTCTAATGGGTCCACTCCCGTGTTAGTATTACCAACAGCCCCAAGGATAACAGCATTCCAGACTAGAAAGAGTGCAAGAGGAATACCAGTCCCTATGACAATCGCACTCCTGCAATTGTAAGAAAATTCAAATATAAGCCTAAACAATTCTTAGGGGAACATCTTGAACATTCCCTTAAGTAGAATATGCTGAACAGTTCAATCAAAAGAATAAATTGCATAGCAAGGCACCTTCATATATCTCACTGTCAAAAAGTTTTAAGCCCATCACAGTCTTGCACAGCATACATTCTATTTCAAACTTAATCTCAGACCAAAAAGAAGAGAAAATGGCATGGGACTAAGATTAAACTCTGGACCATTTGATCATAGTCTAATTGATATCGTGTTTAAAACTACTATTCAAAAGTTTGTCAGTAACTTAAGTATCATCCCGTGTATTGACATAAAATAAGTAAGAAACAAAGTCCAACGCTAAACTCAATTAAAGTCACTAAACAATTTTTGTTACATGTCAGAGATTTATATTTACATTTGTGCATACATAAGTGCATAGTAAAAATCTAAGCTATCCCCAGAAGAGGATGCTTAAGAATGATAAGTTTTCTCTTAGGACATGTATGTTTGACAAAATTGGAAGAAAGATAAATAAGACAACAACAAAGAACCATGCCCATGAATTAACATGGAATTTCTTGAGACCTTACAGGATAATGCTAAAAAATTTGCACATCCAAAAAGGAAAAATAAAATATTCAATCATCAGCATTGTGGATATAAATTTTACATCTATGAGACATACATGATACTAAATGTGAGACTAAGCCATCTTATACTACCTACTTCTCTATCATCACCTTCATGCAACAATTTAACATTGCACGTAGGCCAAGCAATTATTTTCGATAAAAGGTCTCTGTTTATATATGAAAATACAAATTTTAAAAGCTTCATTTGATTTTATAATTGGAAGTTCTTCCCATTATGAATGAAAAAATTCCTCATGTGAGTATTATTTTAACAATTACAAAAAGGGGTGATGGTGAAATTTATCACCTTATTTTTGGTAAGTCCCCTTCAAGATTCGTGCAAAGAACAGGAACCACATTCTGGATAAGCAATACCAAAGCATTAAGATTATCTCAAGTTGATCATAAACTATAGATTGGTGATGTTACCTGGTAAACAAAAGAAAGCGCAATAATAGGTATACTCATGGGAGCTGCTTGGAAGTTGGCCTTAAGAAGAGCATCCACGTGCAGTTGTCCACTCGCCACTGCCTAAGAATGACAATTCAATCTCCACCACAACATGAATGAATATTCATCCTCAATCATCACTCTAAATCATCTATTCTTGCAAATTATTTACACATGGAAAAATGAATAAAATACTACACTACATGTGATGAGGTGTACAAGCAGTAAACTACAAAGAAACCAGTGGTCCTAAATATTTGAACTATTTGTGAAGGCCTGAAAAGAGAAAAGAGAAAAGAGAACAGTATTTTTAAACCAGTGGTCCTAAATACCTAGAATTTTATTTGTGAAATTGGCATCCCATGCTGATAATATAAAACCTAACAATCAGGTAACATTATGGTCCAAACAAAATATCTCTCATAATAGTACTGATATACTATTACTATGGGTTTTGCCACATGATTTCTTCCTCATGATAGCTTTGAAACACACAAAATAGTTAGAAACAACAGGGTTAATGTATTTGGGAAACCAAAAAAGTCATCTCTCCCAATGAACAAAGAGCTCATTCATAAGAGGACTAGTCATATGAGGACTTTTATCATTGAATGGCCTGACTAGGCCCCCATCAAATGAAAAATTATCATTGTATGTACTAAGATCAAAATTATAAGAGAAATATGAATATTATTTCAAAAAACATATGAGGAGAAATAATGGTGAACCTAGAACAAGCCCTCTTCACTCAGGTTTAAAATATAGAACAAGTAGTACTACTGTATATAACTAAAACAGGACTGTATAGTTCTTGAACTGAGAATCTTACCACAAGAGCAGCAAAAGAACCAATCATTCCAAATACAAGAACCCCATTAACTGCACCTATGAAGCGCTGGCTACAGATTGAAAACAAGTCATGATTAATATTTCTAACTTTAGAAATAGGTAAAATGTTATTACTAAAAGAAATGTAATTTGAAGATTTTTTGCAATTGGACTCAATCAGAGAGAGTATCGTTTTCTCAGGCCAAATACAACAATACACTATCATTTTTGTTGACAGGATAATGTTGACAATTTTAGCATAGGCTAAAAAACATGGATGAGTAAACTTAATTCATAGGATATAAACTGGCAGACAGCAGGGAATAAGTGAAATGTTGATGAAATGCACACCAACCTTCCAAAAAAACATAAGCCTCCAAAAATCAATGAAAATATAGCTGCACTTTCCCATTTGCAACCAAACCGCCAGTATCAGTATCTAGCAAGTGTGCTAGGTTTACTTGGAATATAGATGCTAAGTTTGGTCACATGACTGTAGATTAGGGGGGCATAAGAGCAGGTACAGTCAATAGATAATTAAAGTGAACTATCATTAATCGTACGCGTGGATTCCAAGAGCATCTGTCAATATATCTGTAGAACGAGCCACATATGCAACGAGGAGGGCATAATGGATGAATATGTAAGACCAACTGCACGAAAATGAGAATTATTATACAGATAAACAAAACAATTCTAATGAAAGTTGCTGAGACCAATTCAAACAAGTAATTATTGGACAATTTCAGGGCTGAAACAAGAAATTACAAAGTACGTAAAATTAAAAACATCAAACATACTTTGAAGGGACAAAAAATGAACAAATAGGTTTCTTCATAATTTAACTGTCACTTGGTTTATGATTGAATGTTAGAGCTCATGTGATGCAATCAAACTAATTACCATGTTAGCAGTCTAACTATGGATGATTTAAAAATCCATGAAGTGTTAACCATTTGAGAGCTTTGAATTTCCAAGAGTACAAGCCTAATTTTTGTATAATGGATTATATATGAAACTACCATGCAATTTGAACTCCTGCTGTCCCTAAAGTTCTCCTGGCCATTGATACCTGAAATTAAATGAAAATACTAATCAGCCAATTAAATAGAACAGAAGCTAAATAATTTCAGAATAATGACAATTCTTATATAGCTTTTACACATTTATAATCACAACAAAAGGAATCATTCACTAAATTCTGCTTCATGGAACCTAAAGTATGAACTAGGATGCAGAAGAGGTCAGCCACCAGCTGATAAATACATTTTCTTTTAGGTAGTACAGAAGAAGCTTATTTTCAGACAAGTGAAATCTTTTCTAACATGTATGAGTAAGAAGGATAACTTACCAGTGACACACCACCAGAACCAAGTTCACACATGGTATTGACATTCACTTCAGCGATGAGTAAACCTGTCACAGACTACAAAAATTCTCTTAAAACTTTTTCATGCAATCTTCCCTTTGTATATGTTGAGTCATGGAGCTATGGAAGCATATCAAAAAGATATAATGAGTTATTTGTTTGCTCAATAGAAAAAGGCTGGAACGACTGATTTAAATAAACATATGATTTTGTTCTAAATATTCATCACTATACATCAATAAAATGAGCATTGGGTTACACCAAATAATTTGGAATAATTCATAATGCTTAATCACTCAGGACTATTACCATGAATATCCAACAGATAATGCATACGACTGCCGATGCTAAAAAGCCCGATTCTTGCGATACAGCAGGGATTGCAAGAGTCCCTGCTCCCACCTGTGATGTTTCTTTCATATAAGTAAATGTGAATCATGATGTTTTAAGTTTAAGTGAATTAAAATAAACACAAACAGTAAAATTGAAAATTATGTGAAATCACTGTAGCTATAAATTTGGAGTTTTTAAGGGGCATGGTATCTCACACTTCACCATGATATTGACAATTGTGTTCAATTATAGTAATCAATGCATATATCATACAAAAATTCGCCCAAAACACTCCTGCTGTCTCTCAAATTTTCTTCTTTTCTCCACCCCCTTATTTTTCTTCCCTGACATCTGTGCATAGAACTGGGGGCCCAACTAGTTCTATCCTTATATCTGTGAACATTACTGCCCATCCATTTTAACATAATATATTAGCAAGCTTCTACAAACAGGTTTCTAACAATCGAGGTTAGAGAAGGATGGTGCAAAAGAAGTGTGTCTCTTTAATGATTGAGAGACAACTGGAATTAATGTTTCCTGGGCTGTCAGTTTTTTATTAGCTCATTTGGGTTATATTACTTCTAAGTTGTTTCAAATTTTATAATATTAGATAGGCCCTGTGCGTTTCCGCAGAGCCTAAAATTAGCCACATTATATACGAGTATAAATTATGGACAATGCAAGTTCCTGTAAATTATAAAGACAGTGATACAGATTTTGAACTCATGAGTCCAAAGGCTTTTCTGACTTGAGCCAAAGAAAAAGGGATACTTGTGCGTACACAGAACATAGAATGGATAGTTACAACACAGAATAATTTAAAGTGTCTGGTCAGATCTAACATGAAAATCAAATAGAAGCACCACTGTTTTTTTTTTGGGAGAGTCTGTATTTCATAGAAATACAAGAACAGGACCAGGGTATATAGTACACTGATCAATAATATGCAAAGAAAATTGGCATTTAGTCCCATTTTGAAACTGTTCCTTGTTCTACTCTTCTACTACACCATGAATGGACCCAAATATATGCAGATGGGAATTAATCATAAAATTTGCAATAAGTAAAAAAAATCAAAACTTACTGTGGTGCCTGTAACCAGTAATATTGAATTGGATAAGCTTCCTGGAAATAGCAACAAAAGGGGAAACCAATAATATTACAAATGGCAGCAAATAGAGTTTTGCTGTGGATTACAAAAACAACAATGAAAAGCATAGTATTGAATAGAGGCATATGTAAACAAAATAAATCATAAGGTGAATGGTCAGGAATAGAGAGATAATGGTGAATACAATTTTTCAATGAGTGAAAAATTTATTTACAAAATATTTGAGAATAATTGTTTTTAGGGCGAAGGGGCAAAACTAGCCACCGTAAATTTCCAAATGGACAACTTTGGCACCCGTAAATTGGATGATGCAAAACCGTACATTATAAATCAAAATGGGACAAATTTAGCCACGCCATTAAGTTGAAGCCAACAGACGTTTTGATTTAATGAAGGTGGGCCCCACACCAACACAAACGTCTGTTAGCTCCAACTTAACGGCGTGACTAAATTTGTCCCATTTTTATTTATAATGTACGGTTTTGCACCATCCAATTTACGGGTGCCAAAGTTGTCCATTTGGAAATTTACGGTGGCTAGTTTTGCACCTTCGCCCTTGTTTTTATTAAGTCATCATATAACAAGCATGTAGCATTATGGATCTTAAACATAATAGTACTCCTCTGATCCTATTTACAGAGCATTTCATATATGTTTCACACAGGCCTAGGAAAACCTTAAACATCATTAACATCCCACTAAAATCTAACAAATTTCCTATTCTACCCATATTTAATATCTACTATAACACATGAAAACAAAGTCAATATACAACAAATAAAGGGTGAACTTATACATTCATGATGAAGTGACTTATATATAAGACCAAAAAAAAAATCTCTCCCTACCCTAAAAATAGGACCAGAGGAGTAAGTTTTAATATGAAGAACTATATCAATATATCATCCTTAAAAGTAAATCTTACTTTCTTGAACATTTATTATGTGTTTTGAGACATTCCATCAGGATTAATCAAACATCCCCATAATGAAGCTATTCATTCAATCTCAGCTCATGCCTCTAAACATTATGAAGATGTTCAAGTGAGACAATGAAATCATCCACCCTTTTAATATCCACATAATCCAATCAAAATTTCAATATAAAAATACCATGAAGTATCCATTGGCTTATATGATCCACACAGACTAATATTAAAGCCAATTGATCAATTTTGTGACATTTGATGCACTAAGTGTTAGGTAAATTAGAATTAAAATACACCCACATAACAAAAAACCAAAATTTACAAATGAGAATGGAGATCACAAACCAGGTTCTCTTTTCAAAGTAGCTTGGTTGAGATTGGAGAAAAGCCTCTCAATTTCAAGTTCTTCTTGATCATCTCTCTTTTGTTCCTTTTCTTGAGTGGACTGAGACTGCCTCAGAGAGAAGCATTGGTGGAGGTTTCTGCTGAGAGGAAAGGTAAGAAGAGTGACAGAAGAGAAAATGCTAAGCTGAGATGTTAGTTGAGGAAATGCAGGAGGAAGCTTCCTTGGTAATGACTGATTTCTTGGAAGGACTGCAAATGATTTTGGGACATGAAAGGAAGAAGGAAAAAAAGTGGGAGAGGAAGAAGAAGAAGAAGACATCATATAGTGTTAAGATTAAGTAATGGAAGTTTGAGTTCAGAAGAGTGATTGTTAGATTTGGAAGTTGGAGGAGTCTGTTAGTGAAGTACAAGAGCTTACCACGTCAGCTTCTTTTAGATAATGTGGGCCATGCCCAAGAACAAGCCAGTGCCATTTTTCTCTTCAATTATTTAAATATTTTATATTTGGGTAATTGGGTAATGACTCTAATTTACCCTTCAAGTAACTACCGTGTATTACTGGGCACCCTAAATTAACAACAGATTCTAATATGCCCTTCAAGTAACCAAAAAGTCAAATTTTACCCTCACCTGACGGTCAATGACGTTTGACCGTTAAAAAATTTGCGAAATTGCATATTGACCCCATATATTATTTTTATTTATATTTTAGTCCTATAGTTTGCTTCAATTTTCGTTTTAGTCCCTGTAGTTTAAAATAAGAGGTTTTGGTCCCTCAAGTTTGATTCTGTTAGCACAGTTAGTCCCTATTGTTTAATAAGGACTTGAATATGGGTTAACAGTGTTAAATATGCTGACATGTCGCTATCGGTGTTAATTATGATGACATGGTTAGATGACTAGGAGATTGATGTGGCCAAATAAAATATAAATTTTTAAATTTTTTAAAATCCAAAATTTATACTTTTAAATTATAGGGACTAACTGTGCTAACAGAATCAAATTTGAGGGACCTAAACCTTTTGTTTTAAATTACAGAGACTAAAACGAAAATTGAAGCAAACTATAGGGACCAAAATATAAATAAGAAAAATATATGGGGTTAATATGCAATTTTACGAAGTTTTTAACCGTCAGGTGAGGGTAAAATTTGACCACTTTGGTTACTTGAAGGGCATATTAGGACCTGTTATTAATTTAGGGTGCCCAATAGTCCACAGTGGTTACTTGAAGGGCAAATTAGGGTCATTACCCTTTATATTTTTTATCACACAATTCAAGTGGAGACTGGACACATGATAGCAGCAGTGCAGCACTGTACAGTACAATTTGTAACAAAAAAAGAATTTTGGTGAGATTTGTTTTAAATAAGATCTAATCAAAATTGGAGATGCAGCAAAATAGGGCTTTGGTAAATTTGTCATGTAATTGTAATTAACTTAACTAATGATTTTAATCTACTCAATTTCAATTTATGTAAATATAACTTGTATATAGAAATGGAAGGTATATATATATATATATATATATATATATATATATATATATATATATATATATATATATATATATGTTCATATTAATTAAACTGATATTAATTAAGCTAGTAAATAAGGTTTTGCTGAAAAAAGGTAGCAACTATGATATTCATGTTTCTTTAGTAAACCATAATCATTTTACCAACAGAAGTGGGTCCACTTAGTAAAGAGGTTGACTCATAAATATAGGATTGTGGGTTTAAATCCTAGTGATGTGAGGTTTTTGTTGGTGGATTCTCTGTAGGTATCTCTGTGAGTGTTTTTTGAGCCTGAAAACAGCCCTAGCCCTCGTGAAATTTTTTGTAACAAAAAATAACAATAATCATTTTCATCAATTCCATCTCTCAAGAAGCATCAACACTATTGTAAGATGAATTTATAAATATTGAAGGAGTGAGTTGTGATATTTTAATTAAGATAATATGTAAAATATAAGAGTTATATATATTAATTTAGAATTTTCAACCCACTTCTCAAATTTCTGTAAATTCATGTCACAAAAATTTTCCGTCCGCCCCTTCCCTCCCCTCATACCAAAGAGGCAATTACATGGGGCAACGGCCGCTGTCGCATTGCCCATGGTTGCAAAGTTTTTGGGCTTTGCCCCTTTCAGTTCAGTGCTACATGTTCAAAGCTTTTGGTCAGGGCCATTTCTCTTATCCTAAAAGAAAACCATACTTTAACTTCATTAGTTATACAACTATTGCGTTAGAGGCTGCTTGATTTTCTTCATACATTGAGGCTGCTTGATTTTTGTTGTCAGAAAGTTGTTTATTGTGTGCTAATTCATGCAAAAGTCTTATTATACACTTACATTGAATATACTTGTAAAAACTAATACATATTTCATTAAAGAATTATAAATACAAAGTCTAAACATAATAGCCAGTAAATAATCATATTAATAAAACTAATAACCAATAAGTATAGCCCAAAATTGATGAAACTAACCAGAAGGAAAGGAAGTCACAATCAAATTAACAACTAAGCATCACTTTTACGTACTACAGCAAAATTCCAATACCAACAACAGGCTATTAGGCGAACAAAAGTATGGTCAGTGTTTGAAATTAACAGGTTAGTTAAATATAATATAGGGAAAAGGAGCATTTTAGCTAACAAGTATTGATGTAGGAGCTTTGGGTATAGACATAAGTATTAAGGTAAACATATAAGCAAGTTTCAAAATAACGGGTCGAACATTAATTGAACCATTATAGGTGGTGGGTTAAGGGAATAGAGGTCAATGTTATCCACATGAAACTCATGCTATTTTATCGTACACATTTTCCGGTTCTTATACTTTTGGGAGAATCTATACATATTTTAATGTACACAGAGTAGGGAAATGTGCAAAGTTGATATTTGAGTTAACATTACTGAATTGTTTATTTAAATGTGAATAATTTGCACTCTTTTAGTTTTTGTAAATTTTTTAGCTTTGTAAGTTGTTGAAGTTGGTTTATTAGCTACATTCGAGTTGTATTTGATACTTAAGTCAAGTGGCAAAAAGTGAAAATTAAGGTTGAGTACAATCAAGAAAAAAAAAGTAACAAGTAATTGGATGTAGCCAAGACATAGTCCGTTTGGTTGTAAGAAAGATAGTGGAGAAATGGAAAATGAAAGGATGAAGATAAAAAGTACAGAAAATGATGAAAGTAAAGTTTGTGGGGTCCAGAAAAAGTGTGAGATAGAGAGTGAAAACTTGTGAGCCAGATATATATAAATGACCAAATAGCCCCTAACTTTCCTCACTTTTCCTTTTTGACTCACTTAGAGAACTTTTTTTTGACCAACTAGAGCTTTTTTATTGAAACCAAGGAAAGATAATTTCTTGCAGCCAAAACACTGAGTGCGAAATTGCCCTATATAAGCTCAAAAACAGGGTTTCAATAGGGCATAACTCACATAAACAAATTCTTTTGACTTGGGAACTTATTGGGGGGCTACTTTGGAGCATTCCTATGCTAGGGCTTGAGGATTTTCAAGTAAATTTAAGTGGAAATTGAAGAATTGAGGAGATGCAACCTCATTTCTTTTGGTTTTTTGCACTACGAAAATCACTTTGTTTAGCCTCGACAAGTTTTCAGCATTTTACTCACATAATAGTAGTTATACACTAAATGAGGCAAGGGAAGGAAAAACCCCTAGAAAAAATGGTGTGAAGCTCACGCCGAATTTGCCACGCTGATTTTTCGGCAGTTATAATAGAAAAAACCGCCGGAAAGACTTAAGCAACTTTATTTTTTTAAAAAAAAAAATTAAAACATAGCGGCGTTTATTAGCAGCCTCTATGCGGTAATAAGATTTTCTATTATAATAATACTTTCTAGCGGTCATATAACACTGCTATGTTGTAATGGGAATTTTTTCTAAAAAATACTTTCCGGCGTTTATGAAACGCCATGATGTGGAATAGATGACGTAAGCAATGACATGGCTTTTTGATGTAAACATTTTATTTTTTTAAAAAAAACTTAAATACATAGCGGCGTTTGATAAACGCCAATATGTGTTGATGATATTTTTTTTAAAAAAATAATTTCTAATATTTACTTGAACGCCACAATGTGGTAATGAGTTTCGTTCTAAAAAAATAGCGCATGTGATGTGAGCAATGACGTGGTTACTTTCTGGCATTTAATAAACGCTAAAAAGTGTCACAAGTTTCCGTGTTTAGTAAAGACCGGAAAGTGAAAGGTATATGAACATAGTCATGATTCTTTTTTTTCATCATTTTAAAAAACTAGAGGGACCCGAAACAATCCTCCAAATCTTGAATACATTGCTCGATCTTTCTACAATGGCATGTCGTGATAAGTGTGCACTTATAGCTCGAGACAAGAGCAGCATCAAAGTGAAGAAGAAGAGTAGCGCCAACTAGATGAGGTGCGACGAGGTATAAAGCAACATAAAATTCCAAAAGATATCATTAGTCATCAGTACAGTTGAATTTGCTAGATGACGTGAGAATTCGTGACACCAACATTAACATTTACGGGCGAGGTAGTTTGGACTCGTTCACCCTTTACGGATTTTGATGAGCATGGCAAACTACACATACAGTTGGGCCATGTCAGCGATGAGGTTCCATTTATGGAGGTCAGGGGCCCAATGCAAAAGGAGGGATACCCAATGTGGAGGGAGGTAGCCCAATGCTCAAAGAGAGGGGCTCAATGATGAGAGTGGCCATGAGAGAGATAGTGAGGAGCTGGAGGACCATCAACATGATGTCCCATAGCCTCGAATTAGGCTACTAACAGGGAGGAGATAGAAGTCAGGAAGTAGATTCACATTTCAAGTTAGAAGGCTAACTATAGCAGCAAACATAGAACCTGCCTGACAATAAGAAGTGGAGCTAGAGTTTTTCGACACTTCTGGGTAGCCTATTGAAAATGCAGTCATGTTGTTCCATTGGTTCTGCATAAGTATTGGGCAGATGGTTCATACATGAGAAAACACCTCATCCCTTGGTAACTATATACATCAAAAGGATGAATGAGCTTTGTTTCATACACATCCAAGGTGACAAATAGGTTATAAGGTATCCCTACAATAGGTCATATGTTGTACGCTTGCATACAAACACAGAATGAGTTGAAACCATTTGAAGTGAGACCTAATTTGACATTTCTGGGGTCATTGGAAAAATTAGGGAATTCAGCATCGAAAACTTTCCATACATTACCATCTCAAGGATGTCTCATCTTACCGTCGAGGTTAGGCTCTATCCAGTGTCAGCTCATGTGTTCAGCCATTTTTGAAAACATATATAACCTTTGAAGTTTAAACCAAGTGGGAAGTATCTCATATTCTTAGCAACTATTTTCTTTGTCCATCGGCCCTCACCCTCCACCTTATATTGATCCATGTTGCATCGTCTACATTTTTCCACCGTAGCGTTATCCTCCAAAACAACATACAATCATACTTGCAGATATCAATTTTAAGGTAGTTCAATCCCATCTTTGTGACGACCTTCTTGCTTCGTAGAATGAAGGCGTGATTTGAGTATTGATGATGTAGAAGATGTCTGCAATTAAATCAAATATGTCGGACATGCACGCATCGAAGGCTTCACGATTACAATTTATACCATACAATTACCTGGATATAATGACGTATCAACATTGACCAAGAGTTTGAAAAAATTTCTAGCAGCCTCATTTTGTATGTACTCCGCCACTGGTCTTTTGATTCCTCCATCTCTGTTGTCGTCTTCTTGCACACCGAAAGCATCGCCATAACATTGTTTATCAGATGTGCTTGAGCCTCATGGTTGTCATCATTGTCTTTGACTTCCATTTCTATCTGAAAACTCGAACTAACTTCTAGACGAGCTTTGTTGTAATTCTCTCCATGGTGACCAGACAAGGTAAATATATGGACTCCTTCTTTATACAATGAGTGAACACCTCATCTCTTGTTTGCCACAACCTAAGCTTACACTTCTCATAGGGACAAACTATTTTTCTCCTAACACTTGATCTCATGAACGCAAAATCTAAAAAATGATTGAGATCAACAATGTAATGTGGGGACGAACACGACAAGGAGATTCATGATTTATTCAACAATTGAACTTTATGGCGGAAGAACAAGAGAAATATAAAACAAGATGAGAGATGTGTGACACTGATGAATATCGATAAGAAACAAGTATTTTATAGTAGTTGATTATCCTTAGTCGCGTTTATTAATAACCACTATGTGAGAATTCATTTAAATAATTAATAATTGACACATAGCAACATTTATTAAATGCCGCTATGTGCTAGCTATATCAATTACAAAATGACTCATACATAGCGTCATTTTCTAAATGCTGGCATGTGTTAATTATTTTATAATTATTTATAATAATTCACAAATAATTGCTGCTATGTGTTAATTATTTTATAATTATTCAAAATAATTGACACAATAATTGACACATAGAGAATGTTAATGAACACCTCTATGTGTCAATTAATTAATTAATTATAAAATTATTGACACATAATGGCAATTACTAAGCGCCACAATGTGTTAATTATAAAATAATTGACACCTTGCGGCATTAGTAACCTCTACTATGTGTCAATTATTAATTATTTAAATGACCATACATTATTCTTTAACATATCTGTATTTACTAAACGCCCATAAGTAATGAACTCTTCCTATAAATATCCTTTCCCCTGTATTATTCGCCCTTCTCCTATTCTCTCTATATTCTTCATTCCTCTACTCTCTATATTCTCCTCTCCTCTTCTCTCTTGTGTCCTTCATGTGTTTAATAATTATGGTTTAATTTAATCTTTTTGTTCATTTCTTCTCTAATTATGGTTTAATCTATATTTACATCTTTTCATTTTAATTATTTGTTTAATTCTCCACTAATTATTGTTAATCTCTAAATTCATTTTTTATTGGACTGTAATTATCCTTTTTTACATCTACATATGACAACTTTTCTTTCTCAATGGATTTTTGCAGTTGCCAAATTTTTTTCTACTATATGGAACAATTCTCCTAAATTAAGTGTCTATATTTAGTCTTTATTTAAGGTTTATACCTTAAAATTAAGGCAGTAAATAAAGCCTTTTTGTATGAAATTCATACAAAGCGGCGGTTTTTAAGCACCAATAAGTAGTAAAAAAATTAGAGCTTTACTAGCATTTGATAAATGCCGCTAAGTATAACTTAAAAAATAACTTATTTTGCAGTGGTTGCTAACCGCCACGAAGTTGAATAGTTTTTGAATATCCATGGAAACTTTTCATGCATAGTGGCGCTTTATAAACGACGCAAAAAATATATTTTTTAATTAATTCTCAATTTTGCGATTCTAAAACGCCGAACAATTAAAAATTTAAATTTTTCTCGAAACTTGTGAGCAGCGGATGTCGAAACTTAGGTATAATGAAGCCTAGTATATTGTATTCTTCCTCAAAAAGTCAATGGAATAGCATTTGGAGAGTATAAAAAAATAAAATGTGGATACAATTTGTTGAGGTATGTTTTGATAACCGCCACTTCATATTGGGGGAAGAGAGTGGGAGGAGAAAGAGGGTTGCTCTTGATGAAGTGACGGTGGTTGTTGCGGCGACAATGGTCGAGGAGATTGGTGGTGGTGAGGAGTGTAAGGAAGAAGAGAGGTAAAATATAAATATGAATAATATATGGGTTAATATACAATTTTACAAAGTTTTTAAACGGTCAACCCCATTTGGTTACTTTAAGGGTGAATCTGTACTCTTGTTAGTTTAGGGTGCTCAGTAGTCCAGAGTGGTTACTTAGAGGGCAAATTAGGGTCATTGTCCTCATCAGAATTTGTGGTAACCCCTACAAAATAGTGTTTTGTAGCATCACAAAACGTATTGCTGAATATTAATGACAACAAAAGTTCAACAAGTAACAATGTTGGGATTGTCTCAACAGCCCTCTGTCTCCTTATTCCTCTGCGGCCTCATTTTTGACATTGAGATTCATCTAAGAGCTCATAATAATATGTAACTTCACAATTTTTTTTTTTAAAAAAAATCTGAGTAATACTCTATGGATTTTAATTGCTTCAAACTATTTTTTTCCAATATTTTTAGCTGAACACCAATATTCTTACACTATTCACTTTAAATGTAGAATTTATTAGAGGCCCATTTTTTATACAAATCAAGCAAAATAAGACCATAATAGACAGTAAAACTCTATTACCAAATATTTTTATTAAAATCAAAAACGTTGGTAGATTTTGCTTCACCCTATGTTTTGGGTTGAAAATCCTCCTCTTGAAGTGTGATAAGTCTTAATATTGTGTATAAATATTTGATGGTAGAGTTTTTATATTTCATAGTCTTAATATTGTGTGTCCATACTCAATAGATTCGACATATTTTTACTTTGGATGTCGAAGCCTAACACAACCCTACTCTTTTATCCGAGTTTGGAATCGACTATAAATATAGGCGGTGTATTCTGTGGACACACAGTCACACGAGGGTAAATAACCAAACGTGACATGAAGTCACGAAACAAGCGTGGACACACAGTCTCACGAGGGTAATAAACAAAACAAATGCAACGACTATATTTATATGTGGGGGAGTGTTGATGAATATGAGACAAATAATTGTGAATAGAAAGGAAAAAAAAGAACTTGAGCAGTGAAAGTAAACACATGCAATGGAAGTAAGAAACTCTTCTTGTTATTCATACATGAAAAGTATAAAAGAACAGAGAGATCTTAATGATATATATAAGCTTAAACTATAACAGATAAAAACGTAATTTTCGCAGGCTAACGAGCAAAAACTGTAATTTTCGCAGGCTTAAAAAAACTGTAATTTTCGCAAAAAAAAAAGAAAAAAATAATAATAAATAAATAAGCAAATATATAAAATAATAAATAAAAAAAATACATAAATTTTAAAAAAAATAAATAAATAAAAAATAAATAAAAATAAATAAATAAATAAAAGAATCACGGGCACAAACGTAATTTTCGCAAGCTAATGGGCACGAACTGTAATTTTCCAGAGCCATAAACGTAATTTTCGCAGTTTAACAGGCAAACTGTAATTTTCGCAAAAAAAAAGTAACGGGAAAAATCGCACTTTTCGCAAACTAATGGGCATGAACTGTAATTTTCCGGAGCCATTAACGTAATTTTCACAAAAAAAAATCTGTAAATGCCGAAAAATTGACCAATATGCCAACATAATCCTTAAACTAGGGAAACAACTAAAAAAAACCGGTGAGAAAGAAGAAATAGTAGGAAATAGAGAAGGAGAAATAAACAGAGAAGATGTTGGAAAAAGCAAACGCATAAGCATAATAGATAAATGAATAATTAAGATGTTTATGGTGGTAATCAGATTCAGTGATTAGTGATGAGAGTTAATTGCGATCATTGTTAGTTAATAATAGAAGATAAGAAAAGAAAGGAGGATGTAACTTGTAAATGTTCATGTGGATGATATTACATTAGAAAGAAGAAGTGAAAATGAATGAAAACATAAAAATGAAACAGAATACAGATACGAAATCAGGAATCAAAAAATAAATCTAAAACTCAACTCAAGTAATAAAAAAATAAAAGAAATGAGAAAGACACGGACAGGAAAAATAAGAAAAATTGAAGAGAGAGAGAGTACATGAGAAGAAGAGTAGAATCTGATACAACACATAAAAATTATATCATGTATGGATAATACTGAAAGAACGTACCCGGCCGTAATTGAAATCAAATTTCCTTACTCATTCACAGATCAAATCTCCACTCATCTTCACATCCATTTTGTACCATGCAGGGAATTGTGATGGCCCTTCACCTTGGTTTTGGCTGGTCGCTTCCTAGAACAGAAGAGAGCAACGAACAAGAAGAAATACAGTAAAAATGCATACAGGAAACCGAACACAATAATTATAATACTCTATCAACCTCCAACATATTCTTTCCTTTTCATAATCCATAATCTTTTCATCCCCAAAATACTGTTCACTTCACCTATGCTTGGCTGTTCTTTTTAGAAGAGGCACTTATAGGTGAGATCAAAACCAGTGATGTATTTGTATGGAATAAGCAACCCCATCCCTTTCTATATACATATTGAAAATCAGATTGCACAAAACATAACAGGAGTATGTATATAATAAATTGTGGGGCTTTCACAGAATAAACAAAAAATAACTTTTTTTTTTTAAAGTTGGAATTGGAATCTTGGAATGAATCAAAGAGACCCCAAGACTGAAACACGAATAAAAAATGGTGAATCTTGGAAAAATGATGGTAAATGATGGAAAGAGAAAAAAAAAAAGGTATCTGCAAGTTTCAATTTTACATCGCAAAATCATAATATAGGGAGAAAACAGACACAGAACACATTGATTAGAATTGATAAGGTATTAAAAAGGATCAAAAAATTTGTTATAAATTCAAAAGGACATACGGTGATTTTTGAGGGTGAAAAGGAAAACGCATTTATCATCGTACTTGGTTCTGAAACATAGGATTACATGGAAAACGCATTTATAATGGTACACCCAGCAACATTGTAACTTCTAAAAGGGGCATCAATAACATGGAAAAAACTTCAATAGAAGAAAAAATAAATTTGCCCCATTTTAAGTTACAAGTGTCAAATTTTCACCCTCAAAATTAACATGCTACTAGGTTGCACCTTTTATAAATTAACATGCTATTGGGTGCACCGTTGCCCTTTAGAAATAATTTAAAGTTACTCATTAATTTAATACTATAATTAAGTTTTTTTAATAGGATGATCTGGCACATTGTGTGCTGTTGGATTAATCTCAATGGCTAAAAATTGAGACCACGGAGGGTCGCAGAGAGAGTAGGCACAAAGAGTATCCTCATCCGTAACAATGTCTTACGTGAAAACAACTAAAACAATTAAAACTAATTTTGCAATGGACAATGAGCTTTATTTCATTAAAATTATTGTAAAATAGTCTCTAATATGATTTATAGTGAGGAATTATTGTGGCACTCATATTTCTAATTGTCTTCATGCTTTTCTCCCTTTTTAATGGGATCGACAATAGAAATGAGGGATAGATGACAGTAGTGGGTATATATATATATATATGTTCAATATCTCTCAAATTGACATGTTTGTATAAACATATCCCTGATCTTGAATAATGATACCACGACATCTGACATGTTGCAACGCCTTTGCGAAAAATCATCACAACAATTCAAGGCCACTTCAAGAATAGAGGAAGTTGTTGTCAAAATATCACCAACGTATTGTTCATCACCTCCTTCTAATAATTTGGAGTCTATGACTTCAGTTAATGCATGTGATGACATTGAGTCACTAACCCAACTCTTCAAACTCAATCCATCCAGAAACATATCGTCTGTTGGCCTTTTTCTTGTGAATATTTCTAATAGTAGTATTCCGTAGCTGTACACATCTACTTTCGTTGAAACAACTCCGAAAGATCCATATTCTACATATGATTTTATTCCACCAAGCAAATATCAACTATCTCTCGTAATACAATTAAAAAAAGAATTTAATTAATTGCACTATATATTATAGTTTATTTCAGTTGAAGATTACAAGGATTAAGTCATTTTTAGTGAAAATTTTCATAACGACTAATTTGTTTTTATTCAAGAAATTAAAGGATTTAAATCTTTTTAAAATAAAGGTTTAAGGAATCAATAACTGAGGAAAAGGTTAGATCAAAATTTATATTTTCTTACTTTAAAGTATTAAACATACTTATACTAAATTAATAATAAAAAACTAAATTTTGTAATATCCTAAGCTCAATTACAAAATTGGAAGGAAATAGGCAATAATATTTACTATTCACTGTTTTATTTCTTTTTATAAATTACTTTACACATATTATTGAAACCAAAAAAAACTTTTAAAAATATTCATATTACAACATCTATGGGTGTGCAAATTGAGAGTTGCATATTAAGAAAATAATTAAGGTTTAGAATAATTACCTGGTGCAACATAACCAACTGTAGGTATTGTCTCTGTATGAGTCTTTGATTTCCCTTCCTCCAAGAATTTTGCAATTCCAAAGTCAGCCACACGAGCAACCATATTATCATCCAACAAAACGTTACTTGGCTTCAAATCACAGTGGACTATTGGTGTTGGCAGACCATGGTGAAGATATTCCAAAGCTGATGCAATATCTATCACTATATTTAACCTTTGCAAAAAATCCAAACAATAGTTTTGAGAATATAAACATTTTTCAAGACTTCCATTGGGAATGAACTCCATTATCAAACATTTGATATCATCATTAGAACAACAACTAATGATCTTCACCAAATTGCGATGACGCACATTACGCATTATGTCACATTCCACTTCAAAGCTCCTTGATAGTGCTTCTGAATCAAAATTGAATATTTTAATAGCAACCACTATTCCACTTGAAAGCCTTCCTTTGAACACAGAACCAAAACCTCCCCTTCCTAAGAAGTTACTCTCATCAAATCCATTGGTTGCATCCAAAATATCAAAATAAGACACCCTTATTGGCATTCCTAAAGTTGATAAATTTTTTTTCATGCTTTGCCTTGAATTCATTCGTTTCCGTTGAAGGATGATAAGGCCTAAAACAACCAAAACTGCTGACAAAACCAATGGTAGTATGCATTTCAACAAAATCAATTTTGCCAATGAACGTTTTCTTTTTTCTTTTCTGCATGGAGGCACTTGCATCTTTGGCTCCCCGCAAAGTGCTTTATTCATCATGAATGATTCAGCCGTCAAATCTTTGAAAACTCCACCCTTTGGAATCTCACCTTGAAGTTGGTTGTAAGAGAGGTTGACATAGTTAAGGGATTTGAGTGACTCTAGAGATGTAGGAATCTCACCAGACAAGTTATTTTGGGAAAGATCTAGCTTTACCAAGCTTAACAAATTGCCAAGTGATTGTGGAATCATCCCTTGCAATAAGTTATGTGCTAAGGAGAAAATTTGCAAATTTCGCAAGCTACCTGTGGCTGAAGGTATGGTTCCTAAAATATGATTTCTAGACAAATCTAATATAATAACTTCTTTCATGTTCCCAATCTTGAATGAAAGGTTTCCGTTTAACATGTTGGAAGATAGGTTTACTTCCAATATGCCTGCCAAATTCCAAAAGGAAGAAGGTATCTCGGAAGTCAACTTATTGGCTCCCAAGTAAAGTTCCCTTAGGGACACAATATTTCCTAAGCAAGGTGGTAATGGTCCTGAAAATTTGTTCCGAGAGAGATATAAATATGCAAGTGTTTTAATGTCACAAAGTTCATCAACAATTGATCCCTCTAGCTCATTTCCCACAAGATTCAAAAGCTGAAGATTCTGTAAGTTGCTCATTGTTTTTGGAATTGTTCCATTTAAAGTATTGTTAGCAAGAGATAGATGAAACAAGTTAGGAAGATTTGCAATTTCTAGTGGTATGTTACCATTGATTCCGCAGGACTCCATTCTCAGCACCTCTAGAGAATGAGACAAGTTTCCGATGGACTTGGGAAGTTTCATATGCAATGGATTGTATGAGAAAATCAAACTTTTCAAATGTCCACAATTTGAGAGGGAGCTAAAAAACCCAGTTCCAGAATTGGAAGAGTCTGTTATGGTGAAATTGTTATGGAATACCCAAAGGGTTTCTAGGTATCTCAAACTCCCAAATGTGTTGGGTAAAACCCCTCCAAAATTATTCTGCTCCAATTCTAGAATGATCAACTTAGAAGCATTGGATATAGTGTTTGGGATTTTTCCAGAAAGTTTGTTGCCCCACAAATAAAGTCTTTGAAGATTAGAAAGGCCATTTCCAAAATCTGATGGAAGACTTCCTGATAGAGAATTGTTTGAGAGAGACAAGACTTCTAAAGTTGAGATGTTGAAAATTTCTGATGGAATAGTTCCGCTCAAGTTGTTTTCAGATATCAATAAGGTCTCAAGTTTTTGAAGATTGCCTATTTCCATAGGTATTGAGCCTGGAATACAGATATTGATCATATACTATTGAGGTACTAATAAAATTAGTATTTGAATTAATGCAAAAATGTAACTAAGATTAGCATGTCATGCTATTTTATATGAACCATAACACTCGATATTGATTGCTTTGGTCACAAATTTTATCCAATTAATAGATTTTACTTCCTAGGCAGAATCAGATAATGTAAATTTTTTTTTTGATAATCAGATCATGTAAATTTTACGTACAATATAAAGGTGTAGTACAGGCATGGGTTCATTAACTATAACTTAATATGAGAAAATATGTACAAAAGTTATTTTTTTGGTGCATTTGTAGTTAACATACTTCATCCGCACACACACACACACACATATGTATGTATATATCTATTCTATATGTATGTATGTATCTATATATATGTATATATATATATGTATGTATGTATCTATATATATATGTATGTATGTATGTATCTATATATATATATATATATATATATATGTATGTATATATATCTATAACACATATTTAGTTAATTAAAGTAGTTAAAAAATTTTAGTTAAATTATCTACAATCACATGATATTACCAAGACACTCTAACAAAATCTTTTAGCTTTATTCTCCTACTCTTCAATTCCTCTTTTTTAACTTGTTTATTATTGAGTAGTATTACAGGGATCATTGAGGGAAAATATGAGAAATAAATATAAAGACATATTATATATAGGAACAAACTCACCTATTTAAAAATAAAGGGAAAATTAATATAAGGTCTCACCCAAGACACTTAAATATTAGAAAGAGCGAATGTGCAAAAATGATATTAAACTCTCCCTATAGGAGCATTTCTAATACTTAAATTTCGCAATGTGCAAAAAGAGTGTCCAACTTGGGGTTCAGGTGCAAATATAGTATTTTCATAGGAAATAAATTTACATACGAAAAAAAACTCTTATGCCCCTTATTATATTATTCTCTTCTTCAACCTCCCTCCCTTCACCGATGATATTCGGCCTCTCCCTCACCCACTTGTCTTGGTTGGACGGTCGTGGTCAAACAGCGGTTACCAATTTGCAGCGGCGCCGGGCAAGGTGAAGGTTGGGGGTTGAAAAAGATAATAATTTAATAAGGGGTATAAGAGTCTTTTCATATCAAAATGTTATTTATGTTAAGTGAAAATACTATATTTGCACATGGAATCCAAGTTGCGTATTATTTTTGCACCTCGCGAATCTTTAGTATTAAATTAAAAACGCACTTTTAGGTATAGTTTAGTATCAGTTTTACACCGTCGCCCTATTAGAAAAGTACCACGAATTGGCTAAATTAAAGTAAGGACCGTAGAGAAAAATACTTTTCTGCCGTGACCCACCCACTTAACCTTTGCTGATAACCTTATTATTCGCTGCCTATAAACTTGTTATCCTTGCTAATGAACTTGTTATTTCGCTACCCATTAACTTGTTATCAAGTAACAAGTTTATGAGCTGCTAATAACAAAGTTATGAGCTAGATTAACAAGTGTCTGGTCAAGGGCAAAAAATCATTTTTCTCTTGGGAGATATTTGAAGTAAGGTCCCTAGGGACCTGACTTTAATTTAGTCAATTAGTTTAACTTTCGAATATATAAGTGTCATAAGTGGGACCTCATATTAATTTTCCCTTAAATAATCCTATATTTAGGAATGGAGGTACGTATATCACAATATTGTGTGAGCAGTCAATGACATGCATGTTTGGAGAACTATTTAAATCGTGGATCCGAAAGCAGAGTAGCGCAGCCGAACACAATGAGAAAGCCCAAATGTGATTCAAATATCTCAAAACCATCATTTTGATACGCCAGTGAGAAATATATATTGGAGATGAGGATATACCTTCCAAATTATTACTATCAAGAGTTACATCTTGAAGTATAGCCAAATTTCCGATTCCTCTTGGTATATGGCCAAATAGCTGATTACCTGATAGGTCTATAATTCTCAGATTTTTTAGGCCTCTGATTTCATTGGGAATATTCCCTGAAAACCAAAAATGAAAAAAGCAAAACATTTATGGTGTTATATGCATACAATATTACATGGAAAATGAGGTGCTTTGGTCATGTTTAATATGATGGAGACATGTAGAAAATAATTAAACAATCACAGGAACTTTTCTTTTGCTGTTCAGTTATGTTTCTAAATTATCAGGCTCAAATTTACCCATTGAAGTAATTATTGTCAAGATTAGCCTCTCACTTTATGGTACGCGGCGATAAATTATATTGAACCTTAATTTTATGAATTCATCATAAAGATCAAAAAGTTTTTCAATAATTCTCTTCTCCATGCACTAACTAAAATATCATAGCAAAAGGATTAGCTTCAATCAAAATATAGTAATAAAAGTTGAGTAGAGAGCACTTTCAGTTTGATCAAAGTATATACCTCCTAAGTTATTATTGGCAAGAGATAACTCTTGAAGCGTGGTCAATTTTCCAATGGTTTTTGGTATGTGACCAGACAACTGATTATCATCCAAGTATATATTTTTCACATTTGTAAGATTGCTAATTTCGTCAGGTATAGCTCCTGCAGTATACAAAACAATATGAAGATTTTGGAGCATATGTACCTGGAAGGGATCTAATGAAGAAACATGAGTAACCCACAATCAAGTTCAGGGACATAATGTATTCGAATTATATCATATACTTCCTCCATTACTATAATATAAGACCACTTTTAAATTCTAACTTTTTCCTAAATTAAATATGGTAATATTTATCAATAATAAACAAATAAGATAAAGAAAGTGAAGAGAAAGTTATATGGTTAGGATGCATTGGTAATATCATCATGTGATAATAATTAACTTATCTAACATCCTTAATTTAATCAAATTAGATATAATGGTCTTATATTTAGGAATGGAGGAGAAGCAAATTAGTCATGGAAAGGGAGATAATTAATGTAAGAAAAACTATGAGTCGGTATGATTTCTCACATACTTTATATATGTTCCACTCCCATCTATACTCTATGTCGTAGACGTCAAAAGAATACTCCAAATGAATATGACAGGATAATGTACCGGGATTACTTATAGTTAGGACGAAATAAATTATTGCCTAAAGCCCAACTAAATTGAAAGCATAATAGTATCCATAGGGCCTAAAATGATGTCATCTACATGGAAGAAGGAGTAGGAAAAGTTATCATGAATAAGGGCCCATTTGGTTGCAAGAAAGTAGGTCAATGGAAATGAAAAGTTTATTGCCCTAGACTGTAAAAGGTTTCTTGTGAGACTCATTTCCGATGTTACAGTGACAGAGAATAATGACACCACAACTCTTATTTAAAATAGATTTTAGGTTATTACAATCGATTTTATGTGAGAGTGGTGGTGTGATCGTTCTTTGTCATTGTAGCAACAGAAATGAGTTCCGCGAGAAACCTTTAAAATTAGGGCAAGTAACTTTCCATTTTTATTTCCATTAAGCTACTTTTTCACAACCAAATGAGTCCTAAATGTTGAAAGAATTTATTTTTAAGGGGTTATTTATGGTATTAAAGGTTGATTTAGGTCAAAGATTATTGGACTATAATTAATAATCTCATCTTTTTTGTTTTTCAATTTTTTGATTATGATCTTAAATACCGGCAAAAAAAGATAACCATCTTATATATTTTTATAGATCTAATTTTTTTAATTATTCCAACCATATTTCAGTACTGAAAATATTTAAATTGTTTAGTAAAAAATTCTATAATAATGTGGAATATTGTTTTGCCATAATGAATATTTGTATTGAAAATATTGAAACAGAGCATTGAAAAAGTTAAAAATAGTAACGTAAGAACATTTCAAAGGTATCAACTTTGATTTCAATGTTCTTTGCATAAATGGCAATAAACCCACACCCTCGTATTCCCTTGTTGAAAATGTATTTGGTGTTTTAGTGTGCGAGTAATCCCTCCTATAGGGATGGATATAATAGGAAGGGTGTTCACGTGCGTCCCAATCCCATCCTGAAAAATTGGTTTAAAACAAGGTTTTGTCCCAAACTTCATTGAGTCTCCATCAGGATTGAGACGAGATCAGAATGGAACAGGACGGGAAAATCGCAATTTTTTTTAAAAAATTTTCTTATTAAAAATATGTAATTGTTAAAAACACGTATGACACTTTGGTTTTCATCAAACAAAGAAGTTGATTTAATATTTTTTCTATAGTACATCCTATACAATATAATAAGCTAAAAATTTATTATGATCATTTTTTATTAAAAATGTCATATTTTCATACATGATACAAATGACATATGTATAATTTTTTAAGAAAATAATATAAAATCATAGACACATATATATATTCGGAACGGGACGAGATCAAAACAATCCCGTCATATCTCAAAGCTGAATTTTGTGTCGTCCTAAAAATTTTTAGGATGAGAATTTTCCAGTCCTAAAAAGCCACCAGACGAACGGGATGGATCGGGACAGAAAAACGTTGCATACCCTTATGACATAGGAGTACAAAAAAACAGATCATTTCAATGGGAGGATATTAACCAATGAAAAATTCTATATAGTTTTGTACACATATTTCGTGCTTTTCCCTAGCTACATGTTTTTTTTACTTACCTTTCGTGATTTCAGTATTTTAAAATAGTTGAAAATTATTTTGAAAACATGGAAGATATATTAGTTAGTTAAGTATCTTATTAAAAATTTGAAAAAGCTTAATAACTAATTAAAGATAAAGGAGTTATAAAAGCATTAAGAAAAGGAAGATATATAAGTTTGTTAAATATCTTACCAAAAAAATTGAAAAGCTTATAATATTATGAAATATTAACGATGAGAACTTGAAGAAAAAAGAGTTATAAAAAGGAAAAAACTTACCTCCATTACTTTACCTCAAGTACATCCAATTACCCAATAAGAATTTGACACATGTCCAACTAACCCACACCACTTTTTCCTTCTTTTCTCTCTCCTCCATGTGTTAGTTGTGCATGGGGTGAGTTGGACATGTGTCAAATTCTTATTGGATATTGGATGTACTGGAGGTAAAATATTGGAGGTAAGTTTTTTCCTATAAAAAACTTAAAAAAAATAGGTAAAATTAATTTGTAGTCCCTCACAAGGGATTTAATAGTAGAAAAGTCCCATGAACTCCACATATTAAAGCATGGTCCCTAGAGACCTTACTTTATTATACTTCAAAAACAAAAAAGACCAAATTGCCCCTTCTTCCCTACCCATGAGCTTGTTATACGTGCACATGACCTTGTCGTTCTTACCTATAACCTCATCAATGCTTGCCCATTAACTTGTCACATGATGGGCCATGACCTTGTTAGACACTACTAGAAAATAGACTTTTCACGACCATAATTAACGACTAAAAAGCCAATGTTGGTCGTTGATGAAAAACGCGGTGGCATAACATGTAAATAACTGTCCAGGCGGAGATCTTTCACGACCACATATACAAATGTGGTCGTGGAAGGGTCCCCTTCCACGTCCACACATTTAAATGTGTGGACGTGGAAGGGGACCAGCCTTCCACGTCCACACTTAGAGTGAGTGTGGACGTGGAAGGGTCCCCTTCCACGTCCACACATATATATGTGTGGACGTGGAAGGGGACCCTTCCACGTCCACACTCACTCTAAGTGTGGACGTGGAAGGGTTCTCTCCTTCCACGTCCACACCTTTATAAGTGTGGACGTGGAAGGGGACCCTTCCATGACCACTTATACCCAAATGTGGACGTGAAAGGTGGGCAATTTTTTTCCCATTGGCGCCAAAACCCTTTTTTATTTCCCTCCAACACTTTGGCACTCACTACCACTTTGGCACTCACTCTCTGCGCCTCCCTTTTCTCTCTTCTTCTCTCACACTTCTTCTCTCATTATCTCCTCACCCGCCGCCCTTCCTCCTCCCTCCGCCCTCTTCCTCCCTCCTCACCCGCCGCCCTTCCTCCTCCCTCCGCCCTCTTCCTCCCTCCTCACCCGCCGCCCTCCCTCCTCCCTCCTCCCTCCGCCCTCTTCCTCCCTCCTCACCCGCCGCCCTCCCTCCTCCCTCCGCCCTCTTCCTCCCTCCTCACCCGCCGCCCTCAACAACAGCAGCAACAACACCGCCTCAGCCGCCGCCACACTCCTAGGTGAGTTTTTTTTTTTTATTTTTCTCTCATTGTATTTTCTTTGTTTTTTTTTTGTATTTGCTTTTTAATATAGTTTGTGCCCACTGTAAGACATTTTAAGCATTGAAATATTGTTTGACTGATTTTATAAGCTCAATGGAATTACTGATTTTATTTGGTTTTGGTAATAGATTGTTAATTGTTATTTTGATTATTGTGATTATATTTGGTTCATTTGCTGGCTTAAATATTGCTTCTATTGTTGAATATCAAATTCTAGCTTTTGGTTTGTGCATTTGTGGTAAATTCTGATTTACACTTAATTTGGTACACTGTTTGGTTGACTATTCTGGACATTTTAAGAGTGTTTTGGGCTGCTCTATTTAGCAATAATTGCTGGAAAAAGCTTGTTTTCTTTGCTGGAAGGGGTAGGAAAAATTGCATGCAAATAGACTCTAGTTTCTTGGAGAGGCTGTTTTTGGTTGTTGATTAGGACTGTTTTAGGTTGCCATAGATAGTCTTCTGATTGGTTCAATTGTCTTCTATTCTTTTTAATGAAGACAAGTGTATATACATATTATACACATTACTCCAATGGATCGTGCATGGATGGATGCTTTGCGAACTAGTGAAGAATATCAAAACGGGGTGGAAGAGTTTATTGAATTTGCCAAAAGAAATGTGGCGAGTAAGAATGGAAAGTACCCGTGCCCTTGTGTGAAGTGTGTGAATGTTGATCGCAAGAGCCTTGACTCTATAAGGAATGACCTTATTTGTGAGGGGATCAATCGCCGATATAGGAAGTGGATTTGGCATGGGGAATTGGGAACTACCGTGGAACATGTAAAAGCAGCGGAGGTGGATGATAATGATGATGATGAATATGTTTGCGATGTTGGCATGGACAACATGATAAATGATATCGCAGCGGAGTCGTTTGTTGTGTCAGACGAGTACGACAAAGTGCGTGGTGATGCTGAGACACCTTTGTTTCCAGGGTGTAAGAAGTATAGCCGTCTGACCTTCATTCTAACAATACTAGAAATAAAGACGGAAAATGGGTGGGCAGACGCGGGTTTCTCGAAAATGCTCGCAGCTTTGAGCGATATGTTCCCGGATAACAATGCGGTTCCGAATACAATGTATGAGGCCAAGAAAATGCTAAGTAAGATGGGTATGGAGTATCAGAAGATACATGCTTGTCCCAATGATTGTATTTTATATAGAAATGAATATGAAGGGTTACATGTGTGTCCAAGATGTCAGGAGCCAAGGTATAAACAGAGGAAGGGTGCTGATGATGACGACGACGACGAAGAGACAAACAAACCAAAAAAAGGTGAACCTTCGAAAGTAATGTGGTACCTTCCAATAGTTCCAAGGTTTAGACGATTGTTCGCGAATGCAACAGAAGCAGAGAATCTGAGGTGGTATTGTGATCAGAGAAATTCTGATTCTAGATATCTTCGACATCCTGCTGACTCTCCTCAATGGAAAAAGGTTGATTCAGTTTTTCCAGAGTTTGCTAGTGATCCTAGAAACCTCCGTCTCGGCCTTTGTACAGATGGATTTAACCCATTTGGGAGTGTCTCTAGCAAACATAGTGCTTGGCCAGTTTTGCTTGTCATTTACAACCTTCCACCTTGGTTGTGCACGAAATGGAAATATCTTATGATGTGTATGATGATTTCGGGACCGAAACAGCCTGGGAACGATATCGATGTTTATCTTGCTCCGTTGATCGAGGACTTGAAGATGTTGTGGAATGAAGGTGTTGATGTGTTTGATGCATACAAAAAGGAGACATTCAAGTTGCGAGCTTTGTTGTTTACCACAATCAATGACTTACCTGCATATGGCAATCTCTCAGGATATAGTGTCAAGGGACATAAGGCATGTCCAATTTGTGAGGATGACACTAATTTCGTCCAGCTCAAGTATGGAAGGAAGACTGTTTACCTCGGTCATAGGAGGTTTCTTAATCGCCACCACCCATACCGTCGACTGAGGAAGCAATTTAATGGCTTTCCTGAGCATGCATCTGCTCCAATTCCGTTAACAGGTGAAGAAGTTTATCGTCGTGTTGCTCGTGTTACTGTGGAATTTGGTAAAGGAAAGAAGAAGAAGAAATAGACTAATATTTGGAAGAAGAGGTCAATCTTCTTTGATCTCCCTTATTGGCGTTGTCTTGATGTGAGGCACAGTATTGATGTGATGCATGTGGAGAAAAATCTTGCAGAAAGTATTGTCGGAACGTTGTTACACATTCAAGGAAAAACCAAAGATGGGCTCAACGCTAGAAGAGATTTAGTTGAGATGGGCATAAGACAGCGGTTACATCCGACAATTAGTGAAGATGGAAAGAAAGCATATATGGAGCCTGCTGCTCATACACTTTCCAAACTTGAGAAAACACGATTGTGTGAGTGTTTACGTGGGATGAAAGTGCCACATGGATATTCCTCTAATATTAGCAAACTTGTGTCAATGGATGATTTGAAGTTGACAGGAATGAAGTCTCATGATTACCATGTGTTAATGCAACAACTTTTGCCGGTAGCTATAAGAGGAATTTTGGAGGATGATGCGCGGAAGACTTTAACAAGGTTATGTAAGTTTCTTAATGCCATTTGCAGTAAGGTAATTGACAATGAAATACTCGATGAGTTGGAAAAGGAAGGTTATGTTATTTTGTCGCAATTGGAGATGCATTTTCCTCCAGCGTTTTTTGATATATCAGTTCATTTGATTGTTCACTTGGTTCGAGAGATAAGACTTTGTGGTCCGGTTTCTCTAAGGTGGATGTACCCTTTTGAGCAATTCATGAAAGTTTTGAAGGGTTATTCAAAGAACCCATATCGCCCGGAGGCCTCGATTGTTAAAAGATATCTTGTTGAAGAGGCAATGGACTTTTGCAAACCATACCTAAGAAAACCTGACGACGAGGAAATCAACCTAGATGAAGATGAACTTTCTGGTAAAGGGGTGCGGGGCATGAAAGTAAAGGGTGTAGAGAGAGTGGAGTTGTTACAGGCACATCTATACATCTTGAATAACATGAAAGAAGTGCAACCTTATTTGGCTGAGCATAAAAGGCTTTTGAAAGAGAATAACCCGAAGAAGAGTGATATGCAGATTTCAAATGAACATAACAAGTCATTTATTGGTTGGTTCGAGGAGTATGCGCGAAAACAAAAGGATGTGTCTGACACAGTAAGGTTGCTAGCTGTGAAGCCTCAGTTTATTGTTTTTTCATGGGGTGGTTATGAAATAAATGGGTATTCTTTCTCTACTAAGGTCATTGATGGCAAGCGCACCACACAAAACAGCGGGGTGATGGTTGAAGCTGAGGCAACCCATTTTTCTAGCTCTAGGGACAAAAACCCAAAATTGGCTACAACTACATATTATGGGGTTGTTGAAGAAATTTGGGAAATCATCTACGCACCGCATTTCAAGGTTCCCATATTTAAATGTAAGTGGGTACATAGTAATGCGGTTGTGATTGAGCGCCAAAGTGGCATGATATCTGTTGATATCTGTTGAATCACTTTCGAAAGTGATTGCTCTGACAGTTGAGCATAAGAAGAAAAACCATTTGGAACTAGATGAAAAGAATAGGCCTAAATGGCCAACTGCAAAGCCATTTTCAAGTTATCTTGGAACAGTGGCGAGAAACAGAGTTGACATCACAATAAATGAGTGGAAACACGTTAATGACGATGTTAAGCAACAATGTTGGTTGGATGTATATGTATGTACATTCGTATTTTAACTCCATATTTGTGAGATATTGTGGTGACTAATCACTAATCATATTTGTTTTTTCATTGCAGCAATATTGGGATGTGCCGGATACCAAAGATTTTAAAGAGTTCGTTTGGCAAAAAATTGCAAAAAGGTTTAGTAAATTCAAATATAACATTGCCAAGGACTACATATTTGGGGGGTCTAAAATGGGTGAGGATCCATGTATAGCATATCCCAATATTGAACCAGAGAAATGGAAGGAGTTTGTTAAATATCGGACGTCTGAAGCATTTAAGGTATATCTACTATACATGTATAGTTCATAACTTGGTTTTAATCTGTGTACCTGTATTATTAATATTTTATTATTGTGGTACATAGGAGTTAAGCAAAAAACAAGCAGAGATTCGGGCTCAAAATCAGTATAATCATACCATGTCCCGTGGGGGGTATGATTGGATGACTGATTATGTGGAAGCCGAGCGGCAAAAAAAGTGGGAGGAGCAGCGGAAATCTATGGAAGCTGAGTCATCTTCCACTGTCTTAGAACCTTTACCTGACCTCCAACGCCATGTAACATGGGCAGCGGCCCGGAGGAAGAGACCAACTGGAAAATATACCAGTCACAAGGCTGAAGCGGTGGCAAACCGAATTGTGAGTGCTATATAAATTGTATTTAAACACTTACGTAGGATATTATTGTATATTAATCAATGTTTGTTCACTTTTGTAACAGAATGAACTGGAGGAGCAATCTTCTCAGGGGTCTTGGACACCGCAGGACCCCAGAATGGACATCCTAGCAACTTCGCTAGGGAGATTAGACAACCCTAGCCGAGTTGTAGGAGTTTCTGGGAGAGTTGGGGCAAAGGAATTTTTTGGGCCCAAAAAACGAGTGGTGTCTCGACCTAAAATGTCCACTGAGGAGCTTGATGCAATGGTGAATGCACGGGTGGACGAACGGATGGACGAACGGGAGAGCCAATGGCAAATGAGGTTTGAATATCTTACATCACAGTTAGAGGCTCTTCAAGCTTCCCAAAGAACAACTTCAACAATGAATGAGCCAAGTGCACCTGATCCTCTTGATGACTACCACGAGGAGTGCTACTTGCATCTTGACGAGCCTTGCCTACACCCTGTTGCTAAGGCTCTCAAGTACCCAAATCACACCATCATTCATAACAGGTCTATCCGGGATGATCAAGTAAAAGTGACAGTCATTTCCGTGATAAAGGGCCAAGAAATGACATGTGTTCCATTTCGTACTAAAGAGGTCACAACTTTAGGGCAAACAATGAAGAACTTTATTGTTTGGCCTAAAAGGCTTGTGTTCGATACTGCTCAAGAAGCTCAACCACCAATTCTTCTCCCACAGGTATTCAAATTGTCTATGAATTGACCTTTATTAACAATGTTATTGATATATGTGTGTACTGATGATGTGTTTCTTATTTTCAGAATTTTAATGGTGAGAAGTACCCATATCTGAATCTGCTGTGGACGATGCAACCTGGATTTGAGCGTAATCTTTCAATACCTGCTGGAGTCGTCAATCCACTAGTAGAGGAGAAGATTTGGTTGCAAGGTTCTCGAGACGTTAAGGAGTTCTTGATGATGGAAGAGCTTGAGCAAAGCTGGCTTGATTTGGCCGTTTGGTAAGTGTGTCATATTTTTATCAATATAGTTGAATATTGTAATGAGACTTTAAGTTCTAATCCATTTCGCCATGTCTAATAGGTACTGTCACAGTTTATGCCAAAAAACCCCAAAGGAAAAGTTTTGCCGGTTTCTATGCCCTTCTAGACTGGCTTATGATGAAAACGCCTTGAAATTACTTAAAAAGAGTAAGAAGGATCATTTTTGGGAGATGCAATCTTACGTCGAGCTGCAGATGGGCCTTGATTGCGGCACTCTTTATTTCGCCCCCGTTTTGAATTGGTAATGAGTTATCTTTTACACAATATTAAATGTTATGTCTTAGGTTAATTAACATTTATTTTCACTTATATCTTTCAGTGGACATTGGACTCTGGCTATACTTTGCCCGAAAGAGTTCAGGATTTTTTGGTTTGACTCTTTAGAGGGATTTATTAGCAACGATCACAGAAAAGTCTTCCACAAGTAAGTTTCTCTTTTTTTTTACTTTTATGGTTGATAATAATATATCTTTATACTATATATAACATTATTGTTATGCTTTTGTCTCTTTTGAAGAGGAATATTAAAATGGCATGATGCTCAAGATATTGATTATTACACAGCTAGTCAGACTTCGATTAATGTTATAAACGTAAAGGTAAAAGCAATTTTTATATTCATTTTCATTTATATTGCTTTTAGTCATACCCGAACTACCATGATATTGCTGATATTATCTGTGATTTATCAGTGTCCAAGACAGCGGGGCGCTGTAGAGTGCGGATACTATGTCTGCAAATACATGCTGGATATTGTATATCAAGATCAAATTAAGCAAGGGAGGAAATTCCAAAAGGTATGCACGCTTCTAACATATATCTCCAAGAAAATAGTGATTTCTAATTGTAAGTGGTACTTTCCTTGTCTTTTTTAATATTGTTTAATTATGTTGCAGCTTTTGGAGGGACTTTATGGACTTAGTACTGACTCATTTAAACAAGATGAGGATATTGACTTTGTACGAAACGCACTTGCAGAATTTTTAATCACTATGTGAGGCAAAAATTGTATAGGCTTAGATTGTTGTAGCTAAATTTTGAACTTATATTACTAGTAAGGCAAAGATATAAAACTTAGATTATGCCTTTTGTATTTTGTTGTCTAAGTAAGGTAATATTTATGGGATACGTTTTTGCAATTGCTCTGGTATTCTGTATTGTGCAGTAGTATGGTATTGACAGTGGTTTGTAAATGATCTGCAAGAATGCAGATGGCTATAAAATGCATTTATCAAAGTGTGGACGTGATAGGGTATCACGTCCACCTACCACGTCCACACTTGATAAGTGTGGACGTGGTAGCCTCTTTCCAAAGAGGCTACCACGTCCACACTTATCGAGTGTGGACGTGATAGCCTCTTAGGAGGCTCCAAATTTGGTGCCTCCTAAGAGGCTACCACGTCCATTTTTATCCAAGTGTGGACGTGATAGGTCCTATCTATCACGACCACAAACATGTGGTCGTGAAAAACACACTTTTTTACGACGCGGGATTCCACGACCACATATTTGTGGTCGTGAAAAGCCCAATATTGTGGTCGTGAAAGACCTTATTTCCAGTAGTGAGAGTTGCTCATGATCTTGTTATACGTGTGCATGACCTCATTATCCCTTGCCCATGACCTTGTCATCGGGAGGGACAATATGATTTTTTTTTATTTGAAGTATATTAAAGTAAATTTTCTAGGGACCCTACTTTAATATGTGCATTTTATGAGACTTTTCTACTATCAAGTCACTTGTAAGGGACTACAAAATAATATTCCCCAAAAATTATACCAACCATTTCTTTTTGGCTCCGAGTATAAATTTCATACTTCATACTTTTGAAACTTTTATTACACAAGTGGGAGGCACTACTATTATAGGATTTAGTGGAGTCATTAATAAAATCATTTAAGTCAAAAAGATTACAGCTAAGTACTTATAAAGAATAAATCGGCTACTAAGCCCAATTTGTTAGAGTCCCAATTAAAGGTTCACTCTCCTGTCAAATTGTTTGGAATTTTTTTTGTTTTGCATTGACAACTTTAGATCGTTACAACATCAGTCTCACCTTATACTTGCCATATTTTATGTTGGGAAGCTATCCCTCAATTTATTTATTAACGCATTTTGTTTAGTATATTTTCCATTACTTTTCAGGAAATATTATCTGTATTACATGGTTTTTATGTATTTCTAATTTATTAGAATATTTTTTAACCATATTAGTTCTATATACTTTGCAAGTTGTAAAACTTTCAATTGACCATCATATCATTTTTTTTTCATTTAAGAACAAAAAAGATCAAATAATTCTCAGACAAAAATTAAAAATTAAGTATTTTCTGGGTGAAAACATAAATGTTTTTAGAAACTCTGGGAAAAATTCAAGAGGGAAAGTGTGAAGAGCTAAAAAAGGAAATATACATATATGGACCCAAGAAAGTTGCAAATTATAAAGAGACTTCGCTTATTAATCACTATTTATCTTACAAATGCATAAATCAAAATCATGTAGAGGTATTTCTTATCAAAACAATAATGCAGAGATATCAAATACTTAAAAATGCCTGTATATAGTTTGTTGCAATAAAAAAGAAATGAATTTAGAAAACAATTTAAAAGAAAAAGGTAGAGACAATTACACACTAGTTCTAAGTAAGATATTTAATTTCATAAAGTAGCTAGTGACAAATTATGATGAGTCAAAATTTTACCTTGTATGTTATTGCTTGTTAGAGACAATTCTTGAAGCATGACCAAGTTTCCAATACTCCTTGGTATTTGGCCGGCCAACCTATTACCTCCCAAGTATATAATTTTCAGCGTAGTGAGCTTATTCAATTCTATGGGAATATGTCCTGAAACAAGGCAACAAATCTTTGTGAGTGCTAATAGTAGACCTGAACAAATAGGAAAAAAGACTGTTTTGTATTGACCAAAAATTTCACTTTTTAGAACAAAAAACGAAAGCTCATAACAAAGGCATACCTTGTAAGAGGTTGAGTGACAAAGAGATCCACTCAAGTGAGGATATGTTAAAAATTGTTGGAGGTATAATTCCTTGAAGCTTGTTGTTAGAAAGGCGTAAAATTTTGAGATGTTGAAGCCTTTCAATATCAAAAGGAATAGGTCCTTCGAGATAATTAGAATTCAAATCCAAGGTCTCCAACTTAGACAAATTGGTTATACTTGGAGGAATGAAACCTTCAAAGCTATTATTTCCAATAATCAAGTGTTGAAGACTAAATAAGCTCCCTATCCTAGTTGGGATTTCTCCATCAAATGCGTTATAGCTCAAGTTGAGAATTTCTAACCTCTGCAACTGAAATAATCCCTCTGGCAACTTGCCATAAAAGTTGTTGTTGTTGAGGTCAAGTTTGACCAGAAAGGATAAATTACCAATCTGTGTAGTTAAAGTTCCGTTGAGACCCATTTTTGGAAGACTCAGTATTGTCACTCTTTCTAAGTGAGAATCACATGTGATTCCGGACCAATTGCATATGAAGGACGACTTGGACCAGTTATCCAAGTGATTGTATGGATCACTGACAGAAGATTTGAAATCAAGAAGAGCCAATTCATCAGAAGTGAAATTGGAGTAACATAAACCAGGGCAAGCTAAGAGATAACAAACCATGAAGAATATGAAGGAGAACTGAAACAAAAGGTTTCCCATGTTGGTAGGCATATTTTCAGAAAAATTCAGTCTTTAAACTGATGAGCTGAACTCTTTAATTGTTAACCTAATAAAGTTATTATGACCGAGAAAATAATTGTGGAATATTTGAAGCTAGGAATAGTAGTCAATTAGAATAAATTTAAAAAAGGACAAGTTGATAAGAAAAAGCAGAAATGCGACTGTGATGTGTTGTGTCCATAGAGGTAGTTTGACTAGTTTCTCTGTTAAAACCCTTTGTTTATTCGTTAATCTGTAAAGACATACATTCCCTCCGCTCCTTATTTAGAACCCTTTGGGTAGTTGTTGTGTTATAATAATAACAAGAGAGAGTATATACTCCCTCCGATACATAAAAGTTGTGAAAGTTATTTGGCGTGTCTAGAGTTAATTTTGTTTCTAATGTTGATCACATTTTTTATAATACTTTTAAGAGAAAAAACATAAGCATTAGTATGAATGTATGAAATAGAGTTAGGGGTAAAACAGGAAAGAACTCATTAATTGAGGAGAGAATGTGAGATCAGCTCTTATATTTTGGACAAAAACATTCAAATTTTGGTTCTTATATTACAGAATATAGAGAGTAGATCATAAATTAGTAGGAGAATATCAAGTACCCACTATTGATAAATAATATAAATGTTTTTGCATTTTTCATGTAGTGAATTGAGTTAATGCCTTTTAAGAAAAAAACTAAAATTAAACCTGACGGGTTGGCGTGAGTGGTAAGTATTCTCGTCCATTAAACAAGTGATTGGGGGTTCGATCCCTAACCCTTGTGAATGGAGCGAATTCACAGGCTAGCTGTCTACCCCCTATATGAGACTTCAAAATAGTGAGAGGTTAGTCTCACTTGACAAGTGGGTGGGGATACCCTTGAAAAACAAAAAAAAAAAAAAACCAAAAAAAAAAAAAGAAAGAAACTAAAATTATTAGGTATGAAGAAGCGGGTATATATAATGCAATTGAGAAACTATTTTATCATTCTTAGTAAAAGACAAGGATAAACATTAATAAGCCAAAATTCATTCCACAACAAGATTAGAAATATTGATTGATAAATCCACTTGTGATATATTATTAAGTGATATTAACATATTGGATACATTTGCCATTAACAACTAAACAAACTATTATACCAATTTTCATAAGATGTATATTAAGTATTAACAACAAAAATATGAGTGTAACTTGGTAATTTTACAATTATATTATATATCGCAACTGGAATGACCAACTTGGCTCAACAGTAAGCTCACTTGCAGTGGGCTTTGAGGTCGTAGACTCGAATCAACCTCTCCAAAAAATGAAATATATTTTAAATAAATGAAAATTTACTAAATTTTTTTAGACTATACATGTGTTTAAAGCGAATGTACATGGTATACATGTGCATGTATAGGTGGAAGTTATTTTTTAAAAACCCTTATATGTGAATGAACTTGTCAATTGAGTTTATGTGTTATTAGTTCATATCAAAATACTAAAATTTCACCATTATGATATTGTATTCAGTAAAATATATTGATTAACAGCTGAACTGTGAGCTGGAGAATAGATTATCACAAAAAAAAATTACTAAAGAAAGAGTGTTATAATGTTTGACTTCATTGTTATGAGCATAGAGCAAGTTTATCATATAAGGAATTCATTTTATGTAAACTCCGCAGTTTGACCAGCTATACGTGCGCTTTGTATAGGTAGAAGTTCCTTTTTAAAAAACCCTGTGTGTTATGGACTTGTGAATTGAGTTTTTGTATTATTAATTCATATCAAAATATTAAAATCTCACCATTGTGGCCTTATATTTAGGAAGAAATAATGATTAATAGCTGAACCTTGAGCTGGAGAATGGATTATCACAAAAAATAAGAAAAATACTTAAAAAGTAGCGTCATGATGTTTTAACTTGAAGGATATGAGAATAAAAGAAGTTTTATCATATAAAGAACGGCAAATATGCAAATATGATTTAATACTAAACTTTGCCCCTATGAGTGATTCTAATATCCAAGTTTCATGAGATGCACCAATGATACTCATATATTGAACATGAAGCAAATGTAATATTGTCGTTAAATTTGGATAATTTCCATAAAAATTTTACTCACATGAAGTCTTTAGAAGTCATCTAATTATTACCAAGTCCTAAGATACTTGACGACACTAAAATTTAATTAAGAAAAGATTGCTACACCTTTGATTTCTAGTCTGGTGTAGGAATTACTTGCTTCAATCAAGGACATTGTTAGTCTTTTCTCAATTAAATTTAATTGTCCTTAAGCCTCTTGGGACATAGTAATAATTAGATGATTTCTAGAGACCTCATGGTAATAAAAGTTTAACAGAAACCATCAACATTTAACCACAATTATTTTTATAAGTCATCAATTACCAATTTTTCTTTGTCCATTTTATAAGTCACTTCATGATTTTGATGACAATTACTTTTATCTATCAAACTTTCATTTCCTTCAGCTTCTTCAAAATGAGTGTCAGATTGAAAAATTCTTCTAATAAAGTTGCATATAGTCATTGTTGCACAAACCAATCGAACATGTGTTGAAAACTTATAGTTACACATTTGTGTATACCCTATTACTCCCTCCTGTTCTTATTATAAGTCATCAACTACCAATTTTTCTTGGTCCATTTTATAAGTCACTTCATGGTTTCTAATGTGCATTAATTATTTTTTCATATATAACTCATAGTTAATAAGGGTAGTAGGAGAGAGTAATAGTTAATAGTTTTGGAAATAAGTGCAATTATTGAGGGTAGTATTGGAAATTATTTCATTTTAGGACAAATTAAATGCATTTAACCAATTTTATCCGTATGTGAGAAAATTTGTATGAGAGAGTACAAGACCCAAACATTGAAAAACAGTTTATGTAAAAGCTGGTTATGGCCACCAGAATCTCCAAATTAGAGTTTTTTTAAAATAAGTTGGTTTGGCCAAATAAGCTGGTCAAAAATAAACAGGACCCAAACATGACTTTAATGCTAAAAACTGTTTATTGAGTGCAAACCAGCTTATTTGGGTCCATAAATGGTTCCCAAACACACAGTGTTACATTTACTCCATGTTTGATAGATGAGTATCATTGGTGTCCCTCGTAAAACTTGGGTATTACAAATGCTCTTATGGGAAAAGTTTGGTATCTGATTTGCACCTCTGACCTATAAAGAATTCATTTTATGCAAGTTTTACAGTTTTGCCACCTATACATGCGCTTAAATGTGTATTAGAAATGCTCCTAAAGTGTACGTATAACGCAGAAATTCCTTTTTTTAAAAAATTCCTTTTTTGAAAAAAGTTTAAGTGTGTATGAACTTCTGAATGAATTTTGTTTGTGTTAGTTCATATCAAAATACTAAAATATTAGAACTATGACCTTTTATTCACTAAAATATATTGATGAACAGCTAAATATTGAGCTGGGGAATGAACTATCAGATAAAAGAAGCAAAAGCACATCACAAGGTGTGTTAAATTGCTTTAACATAAAGAATATTATGAGTATGAATCAAGTTTTAACCTATTAAGAATTCATTTTCTGCATGATTTGTAGTTTCTAAACATTTTGCCAAGCGCATGTAGGGTAGAAGTTCCTTTTTTTGAAAAACATTTAAATGAGTATGAACTTGTGAATATTATTTTTTGTATTAGTTTATATCAAAATACTAGAATCTTACAACTATGAACTTAAACTATTGATAAACAACAAAATATTGAGCTAGCAAATGAAATATCAGATAAAAGTGCATGTATAGGCTGATGACATACATGTGTTTTCAGGGCATGTATAGGTTTGCACATATACATGCCCTTTAAGCGCATGTGTAGATTCCCTATACCAACCCTTTTTACATCTGATTAATGAGCGCATGTAAAGGTTTGCAGGTATAGGTGTAATCTGTAGTAGTGATGGTATGTTAAGGGATAGTACAACTAAATGGTTGAGAAAATAATTGTTTGAAGTATGAGTTGTATCATGGTGACTGTGGTGTCTGATTACATTATTGATGTAAAATTGGGGGAGATTTGAATAGTATATTATGGAAACTGTTACTTGTTAGTGTTATCATGATTCGAGATCGATTAAACTAATTAAAGGTCAGATTAAGTATTTTAATATGTGAAATTGGACGATCTCAAGATGATTGTATTATGAAGTGTTCATATATAAAGGTCAAATTGAAGTTAAGGATTTGTGAGCATTTTGAGGATCTTTGGTTAGTGAAACCATCGATTTACAGTGTAGGTCATTAACTGATATTTTTATGATATTATTTTTTGCTATAAATTATGGGATTATCCATGATTTGGGGTTGTAAATACCGTTGTACGATAATAGATGAGCAAAGAGTTGTGAGTAAAATCATTTGTATGAAACTAGTGGAAGTAAGGGGAATTACTTCTATGTATGTTTTAAGTCTCAAATCGTGATTTGATTGTGGATAATGTCAATTGAAAGTAATTGATAAATTGAGACATAACGCTTATGAACAAAAATATGAAAGTTTCAATTTCTAGCAAAAATGAATGGTAACCCATTTTATGAAGGCGAAACGGGACGTTATGGTGTTCACGATTAAAGTATATTATGAGCAATTATGATTATGATGAATGAGTCATCATTGAGGTTGAGAAATGATTGTTGAGGGTGATTAATAATGCTATAGTAGTGAGTGTTTTTGGTAAGATTTTTGCTGTCAATGATTATGGCATGGGTGTGGGATCTAAATTTTGAGTAAAATTAATTAACATTTAATTTGTTAAATCAATCTAGTCATAAAGGTCATTCAGCCAATTGATTGTGTTACTTATATCAATTGATTGTGCTATTATTCATGTTGTTTCAAGTTATGGAAGATTGTTCTTTTGTTCTAGCAAGGATCAATTGAAACAGGTGTAGCTAATGATGACTTTTTGTAGAGATTTCTCTATTCTTTATGGTAATCATGTCTCCCATGTTTACAGAGAAATTAGCGTATATATATGTTATGAAAGAAGTTGTGTGATTTTACTTGTTTGAAAAAGGAATTGGGCATAAAACCTTTGTTTAGCATGAGGCAAAATAAGATTGTAATATAAAGAGAGAGCAATGTCTCTCGAAATTTGAGAAGGTTGATAGTCAATTGTGTATTGAGATCCGAAATTTCGAGGATTTAAAATGGTAAAGATTTGATTGTCGTCCTAGATTATTGAAGATGATATTGCTAATGTGTTATGATTTAAATCGCCATTTAAGCGTATTTCGAGATTCCATAGAGGCTTAGAGTATGATTTTCAAAATTGATGAGAAAAATGTTTGAAATACTGGAGTGCATTGTTGCAATAAATTTGTTTGGGCTCCCGTTTATTCGATTGTGGTATATGTAAGAAAATGGATAAACTGAACTCTGTATGGTTGGGTAATTATGTATTAGAGGACAACTCTTATGCATGGATGTATTGCTCTCCCACTTGTTTTGTGCTGTGTCGAGAGATTCGGTTTTTGCTTTTGTGCACTTTGCTCCGCTTAGTAAGGTAGTGTGGAGATATTGAATTTCCTATATTTATTTTTGTTCTTTTTGTTCCTTGGAATATTTCTACTGATTTTGAAATTTTCTATTCATGGATTTGTTGAGTGCTTTTGTTATGATCGGTCTCATTGGAGTCAATCAGATCACCTTCACTATGATCTATCTCTTTGGAGTACCCTATTAATTGTTAGATGTTTGGATCTTTGTGCTTTGTTGAGTCTTAGGACAATGTTAATTATTACATCTTTAGATTGTTGGATCTTTGGATCTTGGTGATTTGTTGGATATTTGAATCTTGGTATTTGTTGAACCTTTGGATACTTTTAGGTTTATTGGATCTTTGTGCTTTGTTCAATCTTTGGATACTATTAGATTTATTGAATCTTTGCGCGTGGTTGAATCTTTAGATGTTGCTTAATATGTTGGATCATTAGATCATTGTGATTTTTTGAGCCTTAGGACAATGTTAATTGTTGGATCTTTAGATCTTGATGATTTATAAAATCTTTGGATATATATTTTTTAGTTCACCTATATATGGGCATTGGCTTGACTTGTGGGTTCTTTGTACTTTGTTTACTGCTTGGTTTGTTGGGTCTTTTGACTTCATACTTGAGCTTTAGCAAGCTTTTGGTTGGATAAGTCCTTGTCCGAATACGCTTGTTGAGTTCTCGGACATTGCTTCATGGTGAGATATGAGCATTGGTCGGTCGTTGACCATTACCTTAGCATTTTTACAAAGTAAATTATTTTTTGTAGTGATGAATTTTAAGGGCCAAATTCCTAAAAGTTGGGGAGAGTTGTGACATTCCAAGATTTTAGACAATTAATTAATTGTTAATTAAATATAAGTTTGAGGATCTTATAGAATTAAAGGCTCAATTATGGAGTTGGAATTGAACTAATAGTGTTTCAATATATTCTTAGAAATTTTTAAACAAATTTAGTATTTTGTTGAAGTAAATTGAGCCCAGAAAATTGGATATCGCAAAATAAAAATATTGGGTAAGGCCTAAACTTAGCTAAGTAGTTGATTTGTAGGATGATTATAATTATAATTAGATATTAAATATATAGTTTAAATTATATATGTGTGCGTAGAAATGTAAAAAAATGGAATGTGACATATCAATCGTTGGTGTCAGCACATGATTCACACTCACACCCACAATTGAAATCAAAAGGGACCAAATAAGGCCAATAGTGGGCAGTATTATGACACACCCTGCCTCTATGGTGTGACCGACAAAAAGTATATGATGATATCAATTCGTAAGTCTATTATGTTAATTATTTTCTTACTTGAAAACAATACAATTTACTAATGACATCTTAAAACTATAATTAATTCATTTTTATCCTTAATATAAATATTGGGGTGTTACCATTTTCTCCCTTTTAAATAATTTCGGCCTCGAACTTAAGATAAATTGTTATACTAGCTAAAACTCTTGTTATAAACTCTTAGCGCATACACCGATGGGCACATTTTAAAAAAGGAAATGTTTATACATGATTCTATATGCCCCTTTTGAAAATATCATTTGTATCTTTTAATGCGGGTGGGATTTTCACCTCATTTAGAGAATCTTATGATTAGTTGTACCTAAAAAAGGTTGTAATGTTATTTGAACATCACAATTCACGGGTAGTATATATTTTTTAACCTATGAAAAATGATAAATAAATTAAAGGTTAAATTATATTTTTGGTCCCTTATGTGATATGTTTGTATCAATTTTCAATTTAGTCTTTTATGTTTGGAAAATACATTTTTAATCCTTTTTGTTAACACCTTTAGTTTCACTTAAATCTAAAGAAATATTTTACAGTTAAATTGGGGCTCAAAATGATAAATTTTGCAAATATTTTAATTTAATATAACAATGGTAATATTTATTCTTAACCTATGAATAATGATAAATAAATTAAAATAGATACATATTGAATAAGATCTTAAATTTGAAACTTACTTTAATTACACCTAAACTAGCCTAATATTATACTCCCTCCGTTCCTAAATATAAGACCTAGATAACTTTTTTTTGGAAAGATTAAGGTTGCGAAATAGGTTATTAAATGATGACATATTTGATATCTTTTTAGATTATCCATTAGCTTATAGGTAAAATAAACTAGTTTAAGAGAAAAAATTAGGTAAATCAATTTATAGTTAACTTATTTTTTGCTTTTTTTAGGATTTTTCAAAAAAGTCATCTAGGTCCTATATTTAGGAACGGAGGGAGTACTATCTAATACTAGAAGTACTAGTAAAATCGAGGCCAATTGACCCTGAGGCAAACCCATGAGATAAAGCATGAAGGAGAACGGAGAATTTTTAAAAAGAAGACATTACGATGTAAATAAAACAAACATAAGAGTGGTATAGAAATAAGTGACTAACTACTTGTCTATTAGAAAAATAGGAAGGTGTAGCTGTGCATGTGAGTGTCACCCACATTGTGGAAACTTCGTAGTTACATCTCCACTGTGGAAATTTGTGTGTTTGGTGGACAACTTAACACTGAATAGTTAGGGGTTTGCATTTCAGGCTCATCTCCCCCACTTCTCATCCCTTAGTCATCTTCAAAACTACATCGTTTTGTGTAAAACCCATGTGCCTCTTCCTCCTTCAAACTCTTCAGCCTTTTGACAAAAATAAACAAACCACATTCTATCTCTCCTTGACCCCACCAGAAGGATCTATAAGAGATACAGACTTATCCAGTTAACTGTACAATAATTTTACAGTTAACTGGATAAGTCTGTATCTCTAATAGATCCATCTGTTGAAATGAAATAGGTCTAGATAGTTGAAATTTTTTATGCTAAAAAGTTTTCAAAAATAAAAAAATTAAAGTTGCTTCATTTATTTTATAATGTTTTTTTATTTTTAATGGTAAAAGTAGCAAATTAGGAGCTCTTAAATGAATCTGAACGGTCCAATATAAGAAGACATGTGACTGTGAGAGATGAAAAGGAGGGGTTTTGAGTGAGGGATTTTGAGGGAATCCGTCCCATTTCAGTGTGATTGGTGGGTCAAGGAGAGAGAGAAGGCTGAAGAGTTTGAAGGAGGGAGAGGCACATGGGTTTTGCACACAAAACGATGCGGTTTTGAAGATGAGTGAGGGATGAGAAGTGGGGGAGATGAGCCTGGAATGCAAACCCGTTAGTTAGTCAATGCAACTGACACAGTGATATCATTAATACAAATGATGGTAGGGACCACCAATAATGTTACTGAAAATATGGATTTAACTATACCTAAACACTTTTTTGTCGGATTTTTTTAAAACGGTTAATGTTACTTTTTTTGCCAACGAATATCTACTTGAGCAAAAGAGGCAAGGGCGGAACGTGAGGATCACGTTAGATATTGAGCATGCAATTTTTACTAATTTAATTAAAATTCTTAATTTAATTAAATTAGTTAAATAAATCTTATATTTAGAACGGAAAGAGTAATATGTTGAAGTTAATTAATAAAAAATGAGAGTTTTATATCTCACTCATTTTTATCTGGGCCGAATCTATAAATATGGAAATATTTTAAAAATGGATCCCATGTGAAAGTTGGGAGACAGAAGAGCTGGAGACACTATAACAAAGGATAGTTGGCGGCCTTTTTCTTTGATGTACAATATCCTTCAATGTGTCATGTATCTTTTTTGTGCTTAGATTCTATTTATACTCCAGTGATGCTTAAATTTCTCTTCACTACCAAATATTTTTCTTTTTTTTATTGTTTTCAACATTTTGGTTACTACATCTTTTAAATTTTTCTTAATTAAGATATGTATCTTCTTAGAAAAAATTAATTCAATCACATATAGACCTATTAACTCAACATATAAGATAACCTGATAACGATAGGTCAGCATGTGAATAATTTGACACTTTTGGGCCACATTAGACAAAATTATAGTTCATCTTAAATACTTAACACTTCCTAGTAAACAAACTTTCTGAGAAAAATTTGCTCGTTAACAAAAAAATACTCCCTCCGGTCCCTAATATAAGAGTCAGCCGCTAAAAAAACGCTTCTTAAGAAAACATGTGAATGTTAGTTGGATGTCTAGAGTTGTTGCCCTTTTTTCCAATATTGCCCATATTTATTGTGATACTTTTAAGAGAGAGAAATACATAAGCATTAATAAATTTGAAAAAGAGTTAGGGGCAAAGTTGGAAAAAACACATTAAATGAGGAGAAATGTGAGATGAACTCTTATATTAGTGACAAAAATCATTCAAATTTTGGGCTCTTATATTAGGGACCGGAGGGAGTAATAATCATGTGGATGATATGTAGATAAATCAAATGACCATATTTAATAAAACAGTAATAATTAAATGTAAATTTTTCACACCATTACATATATTTCTTCATTTGGTCAAAAGAAAATAGGAATCCAAGTTGGCTAGAGCCCACCAGTGTCATTCATACCACCTAACTGTAGAGCCGGGAATATGGGTTGAACCCACGGGTTGAGCCCATATAAAATGGGACAATTGTATTTAGGTCCCCAAATAAAAGATTTAAATTCGAAGAGGTCCCAAGGAGTTGTTACCATTTGTTAATGAAGCCTATTGCACTTTTTACTAGTGGTTATAAACAACTCCTTGAGACCACTTTGAAATTCAGTCTCTTATTATGGGACCAAGGTGCAATTGTTCTATATAAAATGAGTCGTTTTGACCCAACTCATCCAACCCTTATATTTTAACAAGGGTTAGCCCGGCGGGTTGGCGGGCCAACCCTATTTCCTTTTTCTTTTTAAATCCCAAAAGACCAAAACCCACCCTCAAGCCCCAACCCAACAAAACCGAAAATAGTTATAAAAAACAAAGATCGCCCTAAAATCTAAATTCATTATTCACTGATGGATTGATATTGCTCTTGGCATCAGCTTGTCGTCCTCTGTTGCGGTCGTTGCCACTCGTTAGCTCATCGCCGTTCTCGCCCCTCCCCTCATCATCAACCCTTTCCTCCTCCCTTTTCCTTTATCAAATTCAGATCATGCACCTCACAAACAGAGAAGGAAGAAACTAAGATGATGCTACTCTTAATTTTTTGTCAGTGTTGATATAATTAGAATTTAGAAATGTTTATATTTTAATATGCATCATAATAACACATGAGTAGTGATTAGGCCGCCCATCTAATTCAGTCTAGAATTTTTTTTAAAGTGGCGGGTTGATGGGCTGAGCCCACAACCCTACAGGTTGGATAAGGGTTAGCCGAATCGCAACCCATATAAAACGGGCCAACCTACAACCCGCGGGCCAGCCCATATTCCCAACACTACCTACCCGTATCCACAAATTTCAAAGTCTAGAAAAATGAAATTTGATTGGAGCAATGCATTTATGGACTTGACTTAGGTAAGTTCCTTATGTCAATGAATGTAGATTTTATTGGAATCCTTATGCATATGAACATGTTTGAATCCTACTTTAATGTAATAACTACTACTACAACAACAAAGCCTTATCCTATTAAGTGAGGTTGGCTACATGGATCACACGACGCCATTGTGTTCGATCAATAGTCATGCTTGGCGATAAATTATTGATCAAAAGATCTCGTTGAATAATGTCGTTAAGAATTCTCTACGGTCTCTCCCTCCTTTTCTTGTAAGGACTCCAAATCATTTGATCAGCTATTCTTACTGGTTCATTTAATTCTCTTCTTTGCACATGCTCAAACCACCTGAAGCGACTTTCTACCATTTTCTCTGCAATTGATATTACACCAACTCTTTCTCGAATATGATTATTGTAGATCTTATCTTTTATCGCATGATCACACATCCATCTCAACATTCTCATCTCCGCCACCTCCTATGTTTATGTTGTCTTTTAAGAGCTCAACATTCACTACCATATAACATTGTTTGTCTAAATAATTTTATTGGAATCCCATGAATGTAGATTTTCCACACCATTACATATTTCTTCACTAGGTCAAAAGCAAATGGAAATCCAAGTTGGCGGAAGCCCATCAATGTCATTCCTACCATCTACCCATATCCACAAATTTCATAGTCTAGAAAAATGAAATTTGATTGAAACAATTCATAAATGAAAATAATCTAGGGGATTTATTTTTGGACTTGACTTAGATAAGTTCCTTATGTCCATAAATATAGATTTTATTGGAATCCTTATGCATATGAAACATGTTTGAAGCCTACTTTAATCTAACAACTAACTAATTTTATTGGAATACCATGAATGTAGATTTTTCACACCATTACATATTTCCTCACTTGGTCAAAAGAAAATAGAAATTCAAGTTGGCCAAAGCCCACCAGTGTCATTCCTACCACCTACTCGTGTATATCCACAAATTTCAAAGTCTATAAAAATGAAATTTGATTGGAACAATGCATATATGAAAATATTTTATGGGATTTATTTATGGACTTGACTTAGATAAGTTTCTTATGTCCTTGAATGTAGATTTTATTGGAATCCTTATGCATATGAAACATGTTTGAAGCCTACTTTAATCTAACAACTAATAAATTTTATTGGAATAATACCATGAATGTAGATTTTTCACATCAGTACATATTTGTTCACTTGGTCAAAAGAAAATAGGAACCCAAGCTGGCAAGAGCCCACCAGTATCATTACTACCACCTACCTATATCCACAAATTTCAAAGTCTAGAAAAGTGATATTTTATTGGAACAATGCATATAGGAAAATAGTTTAGTGGATTTATTTATGGACTTGACTTAGATGAGTTCCTTATGTCCATGAATGTAGATTTTATTGGAACCCTTATGCATATGAAACATATGTTTGAAGCCTAGTTTAATCTAACAACGAATTAATTTTATTGGAATCCCATGAATTTAGATTTTTCACACAATTACATACTATTTCTTCACTTAGTAAAAAAAAACGGGAATCCAAGTTGGCCAGAGCCCACCAGTGTCATTCCTACCACATTACCCATATCCACAAATTTCAAAGTCAAGAAAAATAGAATTTGATTTAAACAATGCATATATGAAAATATTATAGGGGATTTATTAATGGACTTGACTTAGATGAGTTCCTTAAGTCCATGAATGTAGATATTATTGGAATTGTTATGCCTATGAAACATGCTTGAAGCCTACTTTAATCTAACAACCAATTAACTTTATCGGAACCCATGAATGTAGATATTTCACCCTATTACATATATATTTCTTCACTTGGTCAAAGGAAAATAGGAATTCTAGTTGGCCAGAGCACACCAATGCCATTTTTTTTGGTTAATCACCGCCCGGTTTAATTCGGACTCGAGGGGTAGGAGTGTTGACCACATAGACAAGGTTGTCCCCTCTCCCAATGAGAGCGCTTCCCGGGAATCGAACACGCGTTCTCATCCTTACGGGGGTTGCAGCCCACTTGCCAGCTCAACCAACTACCCATTGGCACACCAATGTCATTCTGACCACCTACCAGTATCCAGATATTTCAAAGTCTACAAAGTGAAATTTGATTGAAACAATGCATATGTGAATATCGTTTAGGGGATTTATTTATGGATTTGATTTAGATAAATTCCTTATGTCCATGAATGTAGATTTTATTGGAATCCTTATGAGTATGAAACATATTTGAAGCCTACTTTAATCTAACTACTAATTATTTATATTAGAATCCCATTAATGTAGATCTTTCACACCGTTGGTCAAAAGAAAATAGAAATCCAAGTTGGCCAGAGCCCACCAGTGTCACTCCTACCACCTACCCACCGTATCCACAAATTTCAAATCTAGAACAATGAAATTTGATTGAAACAATGCATATATGAAAATAGTTTAGGGGATTTATTTATGGACTTGAGTTAGATAAGTTCCTTATGTCCATGAATGTAGATTATATTGGAATCGTTATGCATATGAAACATGTTTAAAGCCTATTTTAATCTAACAACTGATTGATTTTATTGGAATCCCAGGAATGTAGATTTTTCACACCATTACATATTTCTTCACTGGGTCAAAAGAAAATAGGAATTCAAGTTGGCCAAAGCTCACTAGTGTCATTCCTACCACCTACCCACTACTGTATCCACAAATTTCAAAGTCTAGAAAGTTGAAACTTCACTGAAACAATGCATATGAAAATAGTTTAAGGGATTTATTTAGAGACAATTGCACATAAGTCCCAAATAAGAGATTTAATTTTAAAGTGGTCTAAGGAGTTGTTAATAACCATTAGTAACAAGTGTAATAGTCTTCATTAACAAGTGGTAACAACTCTTTGGTACCTCTTTGAAATTAAATCTCTTAATTGGGATCTAAATGCATTTGTCCCATTTATTTATGGAATTGACAAAGATAAGTTTTTTATGTCCAGCTTCTCCAGTTCTCCAATAGAAAACAACACATGTACCTTTTAATCATCACCTCAAAAAATATGTAGTTTAACTTCTCACTGCTTCTGTTTACGTAGACGTATAAAGGAAAAAAATACAGACAAATAAAAAAATGGAATTTATATGGAACCTTCATGCTCAAGGTGTAAAACAAACTCAAATTCTTTTTTAAAATTCTTTTTTTTTTAAAATTTCTTTTTTCTTGTAAATCATATGTCACCCCTCCAAGGTTGAAACAATAGTGAAACTAAGTAAAAAAAATATTCAAACCAATGAGAAAACTACTGGCCCAATTTAAAGGCCGTAAAAATCGTATGTCTTTATATCTTGTTTCGAAGGAACTTGCTCCTTTATTTAATATATGTTAGCGCGTGTGTATATTAATTTGCAATGAGAAAACTATACAAACGCATAAAATGAAACAAAATTACTCTAGAGTTTATACACACACACATAACACACACACATATATTATCAATGAAATAGTCCGTGCTTTTCATTAACCAAAGGGTTATGAACCTAATCTACCCTCCAAGTAACCACCCAGGAGCACTGGGCACCCTGAACTAACAACAGACCCATATTTATATTCAAACGAACCAAAGTGGTTATAAAATACCCCGAGTGGACAGTCAATCACGTTTGACCGTGAATCTGCCCATGTGGCCACCATGTGGGTTAAATTTTTGCCATGTAGGATAAGGGTAATGGACTTAATCTACCCTCCAAGTAACCACCCAGGAGCATTGGGCACCCCGAACTAACAACAGACTAATATTTATACTCAAAGTAACCAAAGTGCTTAAAAAATACCGGAGTGGATGGTCAATCACGTTTGACCGTTAATCTGTCCATGTGGCCGCCATGTGGGTTAAATTTTTTTCATGTAAGATTTGTCATGTGGGGCCCACATATAATACAAATACAATTCCCTCTCCTCTCTCTTCATCACTTCCAAACAGCCTCACCCCTCCCTCCAACACAACTACTGTAGCATCCCATATTTTTAGCAATTAGAAATAAATTGTCTTAGTGAGATTTAAAATTTTTATTTAAGAATATGGTAGCAAGAAATATTAAAATTGTTTTACAACTATAAATAATAATAATATTTTAACAAGTGGATGACTATTATATAAAGAGGTTAGCCAGATAATAATTAAAATGGAATGAATATATACACAAGATGTTTATATTCTTTTATTTATTAAAAAAGGCCCAATTCTAAATAGCCCAACTAGGAAAACCCTAGATCCCTCCTCACATAATCTCCTCTCACTTTGCACCTTCACTTTGGTGCTTCATCTCACTTTAACGCTTCACTTTGCCCAACTAGGTGACATTCTATCTTCTCCTTATTTTTTTTCTTGTTGTATATGCCTTCTTACAGAAATTAGGATTATGTCAGTGACCTTTGATGTCCTTTATCTTCTTTCTTATTCCCTTGTTCTACCTTGGTTTATATAGTCAAATATGCCCTTCCCATCCAACCATTTTTTTATGCGTGTATTATTATATTCCTATCATAACCAATCTTTCACTTTACTGTTAACATAGTCATTGATTCAATGGCAGAGGGTATTTTCTTTCACTTTACTTATATCTCAATTCTTTTTCTTTTTCAAAAGAAATATATATAGATATATATACACGTATATTTGTATGTATGTGTACAACTCATTTTCCTTTTCCAAGGGACTGTGCGTGGATGTCAAATTAGTACTATTTCAAGTCTCACATTATATCAATATCTTTCAATTGTAAAAGTATTAACATATATTAAATATTTTATACCCAAAGGTTGTCCTTTATGGATTAGCATGTGTGGTGTTTTTGGGATGATTATTTTACAAAGGCTCGCCCCATAGTTTTATATATGTATATTTCCTTGATAATTCATCATTTTGGGTTAGACTTATTTTCTTACTTTATTCCAAGAAGCTTTTATTACTCTCAATATGCTATTCCAGTTTTTTTAAAATCTAATATACATATATTTTACATACATGTATTTTATATATATTACATAATTATATACTAATAAGTTTCCCTCATGAATTTATGGTTCACAGTGCGTTAGATGAGGGAGATTATTTCTTCTCATTTCTTTTAGTGTGTATGATAGTATAGTAAATTTAATACCTTATATAACAACTTTGTTCAACTGATTATAAAATAAATTTGTAAATAAATAAATGTATTTATATGAGGAAAAAAAGGGTTTAAAGATGTATATAATTGCTTTAATTGCTCTCTGCTTTCACTTCTCTTACACGTTGGTACACACAAAATCATATATATTCTAAGCATTTAGCCTATCACTGTACCTGAATCTTTTCACATGAAATAAATAAAAATTTATTATTTAATAACATTCTATTTAGGAATAAAAATAAATAAAGGATTGTGTATATTTATGGGTAGCTTAAGGTGTCTCTAGGTGGTGCAAAATCATATATTAATAGATGTTATGTTGGTGATATTGTAGATTCACTTAGGAGCTTTGGAGAGTTGTTATTTGTGTGATTACCTGTAATATAAAGAGCAACAGGTAACTCTGAATGATTCTTTCGTATGTTTGTAAGTTATGTATAATTATAATCTGACTGATTACTGATTACCTCTTAATTTAAAAATGTGCGTTAGTTTGTTCCTTTTCAAGCATGTTTGTCGTTAAATTAGTTTGTTCCTTTTCAAGCATGTTTGTTGTTAACTGTTTTGATATGTAATATGTGAATGATAAGTACTTTAATTCTTTTCAAGCATGCTTGCTTATATGATGATATTATATTGTGTTATAGAGTGTATTGTAATATAGTAAATTCAAAGAATATTTAATTGTTAGTGGATGTATATATCTGTCATTGCATGAGCATCTGTGACTGTGATGGGATAGGGATTAGTGGAGGAGAAGGAGGAGAAATTATATGGTGAATTTTATTACCACGTGGTATGCCACCACTCGCTGCACAGTGGTGGTAGTGGTAGTGTCAGGGCCCTTTCTTCTATGTCATCCTTTGCCAGGGATTGCATGGAAGTTATGGGACATGTGACACCTCCTTATATTTGTTCTTTAAGGAGAGGAGCCATAGTCCATGCTTGAGCTCTATACCTTTGGCAGGGTATATCTCATGTACTGGTGAGCTTGGAATAATCTAGTAAATTGGATTTATTTCTGTTTGGACTATATGTTAGCCTATGACTCCTGTCAGCGGTATAAGGGTGGAGGTGATATAAGGGAGACATACTGCATTTATGCATGATTAAAAAAATCTTAATGTGAAGGAATCGTTTTTAAATTAAGAGGTCAATTGAGATGGATAAAGAAATTATTTGTACGGATGAATATAAAAATGATTTTTGTATTGTAATTATATGTAATTTGCTTGTGTATGTTAGGAGATTTCGGTAGTTACTGAGATGTCGATCTCAACCCATTATTAACACTTTTAGGTGAAGGATTTAATAATAAGTAAGGGAAGACACTTGAGGAGTAAGCATGTTGAGTTATATTTATTTTGTCATGGACCTAAGGCTTTAAAATGTTTTATTTATTTTTTTTATTTAAATTTGTCACTACGAGTTGGATTTTTGGAGTGTAAATGTAATTTTTTTATAAATTATACATAATTTTGTTGGGGTGTTACAACTACCGCCCCACCCCCAGAGGGAATATTGTTTTTATATGTGAGCCCCACATGACAAATCCTACGTGACAAAAAATTAACCCACGTGGCGGCCAAATGAGCAATTTAATGGTCATACGTGATTGACTATCCACTGAGGGTACTTTTTAATCACTTTGGTTACTTCGAGTGAAAATATGGGCTTGTTGTTAGTTTAGGGTGCCCATTGCTCTTGAGTGGTTACTTGGAGGGTAGATTAGGTCCATTACCCTTATCCTACGTGGCAAAAATTTGACCCACGTGGCGGCCACATGGGCAGATTAACGGTCAAACGTGATTGACCATCCACTCCGGTATTTTTTAAGCACTTTGGTTACTTTGAGTATAAATATTAGTCTGTTATTAGTTCGGGGTGCCCAATGCTCCTGGGTAGTTACTTGGAGGGTAGATTAAGTCCATTACCCTTATCCTACCACAGATTACCCCCTTTACATGCGCTTATTTTGGGCCTCTACATGCGCTTTAAAAGCGCATGTAAAGGGGGGCGCTGGTAAAGGCTTTACATGCGCTTTTAAAAAGCGCATGTAGAGTGATTTCTTTATATGCGTTTTTAAAGCGCATGTTTATAAGACCTATACATGCGCTCTGTAGGTAATTTATTCTAAATTGCCTACAACATTATACATGCACTTAAAGCGCATGTAAAGGGATCACTTTACATGCGCTTTAAGCGCATGTATATAAGATACCTGTACATGAGCTTTAAGCACGTGTACAGGTTGCCCCTTTACATGCGCTTTAAGTGCATGTATAGGATGTTTTTTCTTAAAAAAAAATTGTTATAAATTTACATTATTTCCCAATATAACCACCAATACTAGCTGTGGTATATAGAACCAACTAGCATTATATCAAAAGAATTTACCAGAAAAAGTCAATTACTTAACATCTTCAAAAGTGAATTATATATCAATATCTGACAAATCCTTAAATTTATATGATTTTTATGTGTCTAATTGAGACAATTAACATGATTAAAGATGCAATATTGATCTTGATTAGACAAAGAAAAAATATTTTAGTTTAGGTTTGTAATGTGGCTATTGAATACTAAATCAATTTGTCTTGACTTGTCATTTGTTAATGGGAAAAGTAAGTTAATGGGTCACATACATAAACACATTTATTTACCACTTCTTTGGCCCACTTCTTTTGCCCAATGACCTAGTGAAAGAAATCTGCACAATTGGACAGGTTTGGGCTGAAAAGCAAAGAAAAAGAAAGGAACAAGAGGCTTTCAATGGGCTGGAAGGGAGGAGTTGCAAAAAGACAAAGGATGGAATGAAATTAAAAGAAGGAAGGAGGGGGAGGAGCCACGTGAGTAGTAGAGAATGAATTAAAAAAAAAAAAGAAAGAAAAGGGGGCTGCTGGGCAGAGAGAAGGGGGCGGCGAATGAACAAAGAAGAAAAAGGAAGAGAGAGCATGGAGCTGAGGTGTGCATAATGAAGAAGAGTATGGAGGTGCCGAAGTTCATTTCTTCACTCCTCTTACTATCTTCATTTCATTTTCTCTCTTTTTCCTCTATCCCAACCATGATTTCTCTCAACCCTCTCCTTGTTGGTGCTTCTCATATGAGAGGTAACTAAACCCTCTTTGCTCTTGGGAATGATTGGAGTTATAACTTGAGCTCTCATGCTTAATAGGGTAGTCTTGTTATTTTCCCTTTCTCTTGTATTTATGACTTTCTTAGGTTTAGGAGTGTCATTTATACTTAGATTTGAACTATATTTATTTGAGTTTATTCACTACTACAGAATAAACTTATACCAGTGCACCTTTACATGCGCTTCAAGAAAAGCGCTGGTAATTTACACCTATACATGCGCTTCCAAGAAGAACAGCATTAAGCGCATGTATATAGTATATTAATACATGCGCTTTATAAAACAGAGCGCATGTATAGGACTGAAACCTATACATGTATATGATGCCTCTTTACATGCGCTTCTTGAGAAACTGCGCATGTATATGTTTGTGGTCTATACATGCACTTTAAGCGCTTGTATATATTACCTCTTTACATGCGCTTTAACCCAGAAAGCGCCTGTATAGGTTTCATTAGTTATTTAAAAAGCATTGTAAATAAGTAAATGATGATAATTATATTTTTAAGAGATTAATATGCCTATTTCTTTAGAAATTAAAGAAAAATAGTTAGGAAGTAAAATTTTATAATAGAAATTTCATAAAGATGATTCAGAGCTTAAATAAAATTATGGTAGAAAAACATTTTGAATTGTTGTAAAAGATTATATGCCGGAATTAAATTGAACTAAAAAAAAAAGTAATAGAATGTAAATAAAATGATAAGGGTATGGGCAAAATAGTAATTATACAAATACACATTTTATTCCTCATCTTTATCACTATCAAATACACTCATTCTCTTCACTCTTCCCTCACACACGAGCTCTCCCTCTCAAAACCTCTCTTTGTTTTTTTCTTCTTCTTTTCTCTGTTCCTCTTCCTCCGGCGAGATTCACGTCGGCGGCGGTGGTGACGAGCGGCGGCAACAACAGTGGAGAATTGTGTGTGACCTAGAACCATCGTGGATTTCTCTTCTTCTTCCTACCCTTTTCGTTTTTCTTCTGTTCCAGCCACTTAAGCCGGTGAATCACAGCGAAATAGGCCATTGTTTGCACACAGGATCGGACATGAACTCTGGTGAGTTTTATTTCCCTTTCATACCCATTTTGCTTCGGTTTGTGCAAGGGAGGGTGAGAGGCCGAAAGTGGAGTACAAGGTTTGGGTTTATAAACTGTCTAAAGAACATTTTAAACTTTGAGTTAGGATGTCCTAAGTGATTATTTGAGGTTTGATTAAGGTTTTGTGGAGTTTTTGCAAAACCCTAACTTTTGGGTATTTTCAAATCCAAAATAGGTTTTGATTTTATATGAACTAAATCCATCAAATTAAAGTTTGACTTTTTATTTACTTGTTTCCTAAAGATATTCGACATGCATAAATTTCTTTAGTTGATTTCAATGTTTGGTGTTTATGCTACATGAATATATGTGCACCCTATTATGAGATGATTGTGTATGTGTGTTGGTGTATGTAGTTGTAACATACTGTTACTAATTTCCCTAATTAACCTGTGACATCTCTTTTAGTTCAATAATATCTTTGCTAACTATGATAGAAAAAGGAATTTCAATAATATCAATATCTCTATCATAGTTAGAAAAAGAATATCCTAATGACTAAATTATTATCCATGATAGAAAAGAATAAACTAATACAATACAGCTGCTATCATGGATAATTTATTGCTAACCATGTTAGAAAGGATATATATAACATAGTTAATAAACAAAACTAGTTGATATTAAACAATAAATAGATATATATACATGCGGAAGCGAATGCAGACCTATAAATTGGCAATATACATTTCTAAGCAAATTAAATAACCTCCACAACCTAATTCCCTTTTCTGATGCTTGCGCCTGTGCATGAATACCTGCAAAAATGTCAGTAATCGTGGGATGAGACAATTTGTCCCAGTAATCACCGCTTAACTCACTATAACAGTGAGATGTGCGGTAGTAAGGGCGTCTAAAGGGTACCACAGTTTTAAATGAATATATATATACAAGAATCAAGTCTTCTTCCATTTACCATTCTATAACCTCTGTCACGTCCAAAACAAATCAAATCCATCATTTCTCCTTTGCAAATATCACTAAAAACCCTTCAATCAATTCCCACATCAATAAATATCATCCAATCTCCAAAACCACGCAGTCATTATTGTAGATCTCATATACATATTTCTCAAATCCAACTTCTCAACTCTCATCCATGTACAACCTGATGCTCTACTCATGCCATCCTGGAGGCACTACGCTCGAGCCCTATATGTATTCCAAATGAGTTGACACTGTGCCCCTCTCAAATGTGAGGGGGCAATTTCCCTCTCTGGTAAACTCATGAGAGGGAAACCCCAATCTGTCTCCAATCAGAAAGGGAGCAGTCCCTGTCTCCAATCATAAGACTGCTGGTCACAGTCTCCAATCTGTTGACCAATGGTCACAGTCTCCAATCTGTTAACCCGTACAAATAACCGTTGATTGGCCTATCGAACGGTTATCATCGCGCGATGGTACATATGTCTCAGTGTCATGCAATGTCCACAATGTCCAATAAATTTCAACCTCGTCAATATCTCAATTTCAACATCAATATCTAAATCTACATCATCTCACATCACCTTCCAATCTATTATCCACAATACTTTCCCTCAACATAACTCTCCAAAGATCTCAACTCATATATAATGCCTTTTCTATACTTACAACCTCTCAAATAACTACTATAACACTACACCTGCAACCATGTCACAATCATTCCAAGATATTCAGCACTACCAGACAGGATACTACATATATAATGTGTCAAAATCTTTATATGAAAGTAATCGTGTTTGAAAGGCACCCGATAGCCTGTTTTATATATAAATACCTTTTTCAAGATAATATATGTATAGAGAGGGTGAGAAAGGATCAAAGGATTTTAAAAATCCCCAGCTAACGTCACCCTCATTGTTATAGCAAGGTTAAGTGTGATTACCTGTCGCCCTTAGCACTCTGTTGCTCTTCCTTACTCTTCCGTACTAGATTCACCTATTATTACATAAAGTAATAATAAATGTAAACAACCATGCTTATATGTATGTATAATGAATAACATCTCTCTCTCTCTCTCATGTCTTACATTACTACCCAGTCCTTGTTTATAATCTCTATTCTAGAAGTCTATTTTCAATCCAAAACAAAGTTCATAAACACCTCAAAACTATCAAATACTGACTTCAAGATACTTGTTCATACTATAGGACACATAAGAGAAAACGAAACAGAACACCTGAATGAATATATACGAGCATACATCATTTTATTTCTCAAGTCATAAACCGAACAAAACTCTGTCAAATTAAACAAAAACACTTGTATCCTCAAATCATAAGTGATGAAATTTACAATAATTGAATATGTAATCAGTCATCGTTATCACTTTGATCAAATCCTAAAAATCATTAAACTACAATTCACTTCAAGGAAACTTATACCCATCCTATCTTAAAACAATACTACTAACAGCGAATCATCCAATAAAGATTAACTTACTACCACCATTTCAATAGCCATTTAGAGTATACAAAAGAATAAGCAAGCATATACCCTCTTGTTTCTACTTCAAAATCATCATAAAATCTTCTTATAAATCTTATTATCCCATTTTATGTTAACTGTCGTCCTGTATCATAAAAGAAACAATCACCTTCCCTAGGTGTACCAACACATTTCAGCATCCCACCTTCAACATAAGCATAACATATTTACTTCTTTAATTAATGAAATTTCATAATTAATGTTATACCTTCTAAAATTGATAATGATTCCCAAGTTTCCACTTAGCTTTGCATACATTAGCATTTCCATCAAACTTTAACTCCAGACACAAGAAATTCTACCAAAGAGTGCTAACATTGATGACACATTTAACCCAACAAAAATTCAAGCTAACTAGCAGCACCTTATCACATTGGCAATCATTTTCTTTATTATCTACTTTATTACAGAAAATCAAATCCCCTTTTAGCTTGAAGTGTTACATTTAATAATAATTAGAAATCAGAACCTGCACACTTTGATGACACCATAAAGCAATTTACAAAAATTACTGCCTACAACATTTTCTCGCACATGCCAAACCTAGAACCATGTAATTTCCTCATATTGTTTCCCGCACACACTTACCACCAACACTATTTGTATCAAATTTTTGAAGGCTTCAAACCATAATCAAATCCATTATTACTTCAAGCTTTCAACTCAATCTAAACTTCATCAAGATTACAAAATATTCCTAAAACATCACCATAATTTATTCATTACTAAACTACCAACTACCACTCATCCAAATTCTTTTTAATACAATGAAATTCAACAATTAATAAGTTTTTCCTCCTCTTTCTAACACCTCTTTTGAAAATCACCTATACAAACCCCAAGTTAACTATTACAATATCTCCTAATCCAAAATCTTCTTCAAATTTTCAACATAGAAAAATTAAAATTCTCTTACATATACCCCTAACCTCATGAGCAAAAACCTAATCATACAAATCAAAGTGAAAACTACACCATATCTTCTATGATAAGACTATGGCAGAGAAATAGAGAAAACATCCAGAATCAGCACATAACTAGGATAAATTTACTCGTAACTTGCAATCAAACAAAGCAATGAAAGTTAAACTCAAATCTCACATTCTCAAACAGAGAAATAACAGAGAACCGTTCAGTTTCAAATTGAGTATAAGGCCATCAAAGCAATCAAGCTCAATCAATTTCAAACCCCAAAATCCCAAAAATCAAATCGGACCCTCACTCCTTCTCAGCCAAATCGCAGAAGCAAGAGAGAGTATAAAGGAGTTAGGAGGACTCACCAAAACTTGAACCCAAATCCGCAGGCTTTAGAGGGGCTTGTCGTCGCCGGAAACCGTCGCTAAGCTCGGCAGAAAAATGAAAAAGGCGAGTGGAGGTCGAAGGAGACAAAAGGGAAGGGAAAACAAACATTAGAAATCAACATTCAGAAGAACATAGCTCAAGAACACCATAAAGGCCGAAGCTTTACCTCTTCCCCACTATTGTCCGCCGCCGGTCTCACCGGAAAACCAAAGAAGGCAATGGAGAGGTGAAACCCGACGAAGATGAAGAGGAGGAGAAGAAAAAAAACAGAACATGATATGGAGAAGTGAGAAAGGAAGAATGGTTTGATGATGATGATGATGGGGGGGTCGTGCCCCCGAGCCTTAGGCCGCCGGAGGTTGCAAGGCAGAGGAGAGGAGGGAGGGTCTGATGAGAGGGATCGGAGGAAGCCACGACGGTCCAGCCAGCTTTGGCCGCCGCCGCCGTCGATCGGCCAGAGAGGGAGAGAAATCGAAGGTGAGAGGGTCTGGTGAGAGGGAAGGAGAGCGGAGGGAGCGACAGAGAGAGAGAGGGAAGTCGGTGAGGGAAGTGAGGAAGAAGAAGAAAATGGAAAAAAATGAAGGGGAGGGAGTGTTTGGTTTAGTGTTTATAGGGTGGGTTATTGATAATTTGCAGCCCAAACTTGCCATAGTGTACTCTTTTAATTCAGAACCACTTAAACCAGCCTCCAATCTTTTTAAACTTCAAAATATTTTTAGCTTTACCACTCCCTCATATTTCAAACTCTTCATTTCTTAATTAATTATATGCACATTAATTACTCAAAATTTCCAAAAATATCACAAAAATTCCTAAAAATTCCAAAAATTTCCCAAAACACTCACTAATCCTGAATTAAATTTTTCAGGATGTTACATGGTTGTGACTAAATATCCACTTGTTTCAAGATTGGAGCTATAATGAAAGTTTCTGTTCTTTATGTGATTGGAAATTTGTTGGGCAAGAGTCTTGGTAATTGGGAAGTTGGTAACTATTGTTTGAAAATCATTGCACTCATGGTGTTTGTTAAAATGTTTAAGAGAAAATTTTGGTTGCATTGAAATTTTTGAATGTCTCTTTTGAAGCCTACATATGTAGGTTGTTGAGGACAAAAAAAAACTTGATTATGATTATCACTAGAGTTTCTCAAATATTATCTAATGATTTCAAGGTTTTGTTTTAAAATTTATGTGGAAATTTAAAGCTTATCAAAGAGATTTATGTTCATACTATTTAAGGTTGGATCATTTAATAAGGAAGCTTGTTGTTCTCTTCTTTTATTGGCCAAACGGATTTTATTATTAATCCTTCATTTCTAAGGGTTGAGCATTATAGTGTAATGAATGCAAGAATTGGAAAAGAAAAGGGTGTTCTTACATGTTTAATTAATATACTTTCTAGACATGAAAACTTTAATATGACAGCCATAGTTTTCTTGCATATTTCGGCTCATTATTTTTTTGGTTGATGATTTTGTTTTAGCTGAAAAAGTTCTTTATGTTTTGAGAATTTGTTTGCTAGATAAAGCTGGAAATCCAAGTGTTGTTGGGCTATTTATTTTTCATGTGACAAGTAGTCTTTCTATGCTTGAGCATAAGATTAAAGTATGATACTAAGTCTTATTCTCTTCCTCCTCTTTGACTGATTGATGGTAGTTGTTAAGAGGAGCCAAATGGGTTTAGTGAAATGTATACCTCAATATTAGTTAAGTCATATATTTGATTTCAAAGAATTTATGTTTTTAGTGTTATCCCATTGTTTATTAAAGATACAACTTGAGTACTCTTGATCCTCTTTCTAATTTTTTGAGTTGATTCTTTATGAGATTCAACAATTTCATTGTTTTGGTTGAGATATGCGTTATACAATCATCCTTAAGTCTGAATTTGAAATAAAAGGCCAAGAAATGACAATTTTCTTCCTCTGGCCGAGCGGTTATGCATTTATTAAAGGGCTGAATTCAATGAATTGATTAAAGGCTTTAATTCTTTGTTTTGCTGCCATAGTTGGTCATGCAATGTGTGATTCGAATCTGAGCTAAAGAAGTACTATAAACATCAAAATGATTGCTTGGGAATATATGAAACTCAACTTGTAAACATTAAATGTTGCATGAATGATTGGAATCGATATGGCTCTTTGAATGAGTGAATTAAATGGATTTCATTTTGACTTTGTTTTGTGGATTTGAGTGGAATTAGGATATATACTCAATTTTCATCCTAGTGCTACACTGTTTTAACTGTTAAAGTAGTGTATGCTGGCTGTTGTGAATTGAAATGAAAGTTACCAAGTGCAACAGTACAAGTGATGCTTGATATCAATCTGGAATGATAATTTAGATTGTTGTAAATAAAGTTTGGTGTGAAAGTGTCTAATATAGGCATTGTTAAGGAGGTATTGTTCCATGCTTCTGTGTGAATTTACATATTTTATTGTTATGGCTGACTACATGTGGTTTGTGTGTTTGACGTTGAATTCAACTTTGTGATATGTCTTTTGCTGGTACAACTTTGATGTGTATTTTGGCTGGTACAAATTAGATGACTTTTGGTGGTACAAATTAGATGTAAATTCTGATTGGGATATGTGGATGACTTTTATATTATGTAAAGTAGTTCTTGGTATATATAGAATTTTGGTTATTCTGGCTGGTTGTGTATATTATATTGTGCAGGTAGCAATTTAACTGCCAAAAAGCATAGAAAAAGAATTATGACAAATAAAAAAAGTGACTTATACATGCGCTTTAGAAAAAGCGCATGTAAAGATGTCACATTTCCCTCCTTCTGAGCCATCTTCTGCACCTTCTCCTCCAGTGGTCAGCTACAGTCAATCTAGGAAAAAGCATGTTGCCAGAAAGGGTACTGGTACATCTGAGCCTACTATGAGTGAGCAAGTGGTTGCATCTGTTCAAGCTGAAGTTGTGCCTGAGACTCAGTCACCCTCTCAAGAGTCATATGCCCCTCCGCCACTAAAGGAAGTAAAGCTGGAAATAGAGGATATGACTGTGAAGAGTTCGAGAGGTATGGATGGACTGACAAGATCACATTTGGTCAGATGGCTTGCCTCGATGCTGAAAGAGCAAATGCCAAGGCTTCCCAAGAAAGAAGGAAAAGGCAAAGGGAAAAGGAAAGCCAAGGAAGTTGAGGAGGATCCCAACTTTCCTGTATGGAATGTCAAAATTAAGGCTGTCCATTATCCCAATGGCGAGGTCATCCCCTTCTCCGATGCAACTGGGTTCCCTGGGTATGCTGAGGTTCAAGATCTGAAGAGAGCCTTTGAGGAATCCGTTGAATCTGAAAGACTCAGAAGGGAGAAGGAAGAGGCAGAGCTTCAGAGTATAATTGCTGAGATTGACCAGAGAGAGAAGGATGCCCAGTTAGCCAAATTGCAAGAGGAGTGTGAACAAAGGCAAAGAGAGAGGGAGAAGAAAAAGAGACATAAACTTTGAGCCCAAACACCCCTCATGCATTTTAACTAAGAAAATTTTCTTTTCATATTTTCTCATGCATAGTTATCTTGCCCAGTTTTGATTACTTGTAAATTTTAACTGCTGTTATACTTATCTGACTTGTAATCTTTTGCTCGTCAATGATATTTGTCTTTAGTTCCTTGTGCCTTATCTGATTATTACCTTTAATTCTTTCATATGAACTTAATTGGATAACTTAGTTTGTCATCATCAAAAAGGGGGAGAATGTTAGAATTTTAAGTTTTGATGAAGACAAATACTTAGGAAGAACTAAGTTCATAATAGAACCACCCCAAGAGTACAACCGGATGTGAATTTACTTCCGGATGAACTAGGACTAGCGCTCGCGGATGAAAGACTCATCCCCCAGCGGAAGCAAGTAATACACTAAGTCATAACTCAGTCTAGGAACATTAAGAGTATAAAATCCTTGTGACTAAGTTAGGACGCAACCGGATGCAGGAATGCTTCCGGATGCTTAGTGACTAGCGCTGCTTGTTGGCTTAGGCAACACCGAGCATCAGTGAGCATAACTCTAAGCCATAACTCAACGTCCAGTAGGAGTGCTTCCGGATGTGGAATTGCTTCCGGAAGTAAGAGAGGTTCCCTAGACTAAATGAACTCCCACTGCATGTGATTATGTGTTGTTGTACTACACATCCCATAGCATGAGTAAATGACACACTAAGTCACTTGGGAAGAATTAGACTAAAATCAAATCCTAAGTTAGAATACAACCGGATGCAGAATCGCTTCCGGAAGACTTAGAGTAAAATAACGAGACTTACGCTGACTATTGGAATAGACATCCCCTAGCGTCAGTAGACAATACACTAAGTCAGAACATAATCTAAGTAAGATTGCTTCCCATAGCAAACAAGCTTCCCACAGCATGTATAGTTCCTACTGCACTTGAGTATATATACTACTCTGTTGGACTAACAAGTATGTGCAGAACTTAGTTTTACTTCCGGATGCAAATGAGCTTCCGGATGCAAATACTCTTGGCACTGGGATTCAGAGACTAACACTTGCAGAGCAAGATTGCCGCTTCCGGATGAACGATGATCATCCGTCAGCAAGAGTACAAGAGTCAACGTCACATACTCAGAGGTCAGAATGCTTTTGTCAGAGCAGAGTTGTCAGAGCTGCTTTTCAGAGATAAAACAAGTCAACCCTGCTAAGCATTAATGAAGATGTACCTCTCAACGGTAACATGGGATTAACGGCTATATTCAAACGGACATATTCTATCTGCCGCCCAAGCCTGAATGTTTTGAGGCCCAGTATAAAAGGAACATCTACATTCAGAAGAGAGGTTGGAAGAACAGAGCCTATTGTCTGAGATATTGTATTTCTACATTCCTCTCATCTTCTACTCTCTGATCTTAGAGTTGTAACATTCTTAGAGAGTAATTCATTTGTACTTAAGTGAGTAACATCATCTATTCTTAGAGAGAATCATTTGTACTTAAATGTTTATCACAATCAGTTCATAGAGTGAACATATTATCAAATCCTCTAATTGATAGAGGCTGTTCTAAAGCTTGTGCTTGAAGAACAGAATTGTTATCTTACAAAAGTGAGGGGGAGCATTTAGAGGTTTTCTAAATCTCTATAGGTTGCAAGTTAGCCCGCAAAACTTGTGGTTGAAAGGTTGCAGGTGATCCCGTTGTAAAACCTGTGGTTGTAAAGGTTAGCAGGTGATCCCGTTGTAAAACCTGTGGGTTGTTAGGTGAACCCGTGTTCGTAAAACCTAAAGTGTAAAGGCTTTCTTGTGCCTGGTTTAAACAAGAAGTTTAGTGGATTGAAAATCTCAGGTGGAGTCTGGGGACTGGATGTAGGTCTGGAAGTGACCGAACCAGGATAAATCTGTGTGTGCTTAGTTTGTCTTTAACATTCTTATTTCCAGCACCACACCACCATACTTGTGCAAAACATAATGTGCCATTTCCTTCACCAAGCACAAGCATTCAGTTTTTAAAAGAGAATTTTAACTTTTATTCTGCCACCCAATTCACCCCCCCTCTTGGGTGACAGCCATGCATTTCAAAGACATCGTCGACACTTCACAGATAACTCATTGTGCCCCCGTTGTATTGATGCACCTAAAGATATTGATCATATCCTGAGAAAGTGTGAATTTGCTAAGACTATATGGAAGAAATTTGTCTCACCTAGTTGCTTCCAAGAATTCTTTGGGAGTAACTTTAAAGACTGATTGATAAAAAATCTTTCTTCATATGATTCTTGTTTGTAGGGTCGTGGAAAATGGAACACAATATTTGGCCTTACATGTTCGAAGATATGGCAAGCCAAAAATAAATTAATCTTCAATTCAGAACATGTTCAGGTAACTACACTTATTTGTGAGGTGAAGGCCATGACTGAATTCAGTAGAGATGCAACAAACCATATCTCCCGGGATCAAATAATTCTTACTCAGAAATCATGTCGTAATATTTCTTGGAGTAAGCCACCTGAGTTATATGTCAAATTAAATTGTAATGGTGCACTTAAAAATTCAGGAGCTGCAGGTGCAGGCTACGTGATAAGAGACTCAAAAGGTAAATGGCTAATAGAATGTGCAAGAAATATTGGTAGATGCACAAGTCTTCAGGTTGAACTATGGGCATTCCTAGATGGTTTAGAAATTGCTTGGTCTATAGGTTACACACATGTTAAAGTGGAAGTGGATTGTCTACTAGCTTTACATTTGTTAGACCAGGAAGGAAAACATGTCAATGCTTACTCTAATTCTATTAGACAGATTCTCTCTATTTTGGGTAGAGAATGGTAAATTGAACTACAACATGTCTACAGAGAGGGCAATAAGTGCGCCGATTTTCTGGCTTCATATACACTCCAGCTTGATGTGGGAAAACACCTTCTGCTACATCCACCTGATGGTCTACGACGACTTCTAGATGAAGATGAGCATGGTGTTGGCCAAGATCGTCTTATAGTTGTTACTTGATCTTTTTAGATCTCTCTTTTTTTAAACGAAAAAAAAACAAATTAAACTTTCCACATATCGGCGCTTGTAGAAGCGCGTGAAACGCTGCAAAAGCATTGCGGCGCTGATGCGATATGATAATTAGGAAATTATTATTTGATGGGAATCAAAAAAGAATAAGAAAGATGACAAAGAGATTTGAAGATTATCATATTAGGATTTAATTATTATAAATCAGTATTTCTAAATTGTTCTATTTTAATTTTGAATTAATTGTTATCAATTAGCATTAAGTATGATTTATATTCTAGATATTCTATCATTAGGGTTTAGCGTTTAGGTTGAGGCCTATATATAGTCTCTCAATTGTTTGCTATGTAGACTTTTATGAATTGAATAATATAATATTGAGTTGTTGTCTCCCTCTCTTATCTCTTCCTTCTAAATTCTCTCTTCTCTCTTCTTATTCTGCCCTCTTATTTCTCTAATTTTCATACACCCTCTTTATTCTCACACTCATTCTGCATCAGGCGCTTTTCGAAGTGTTTTTGGCACTACTAAAAGCTCCATTATGTGGTTTTTATTTGTTTAAAATTAAATTTTCCACAAATCGGCGCTTTTAGAAGCGTGTGAAACACCGCAAAAGCATTGCGGCGTTTTTAGAAGCGTTTTTGGCGCTTTAAAAATACCGCAGAGCGTTTCTGGCGCTTTTAATGCTTCTAAAAGCGCCAAAAAGCGTGAAAATTAATATTAGAAGTGCCGCAATGTTGGACATTTTTTAATAAAAAATAGTTTTAGTAAAAAGAAAATAAATTTTAAATGAAATACACATAGCGGCGTTTCTATATAGAGAAACACCGATAAAAACGCGGGTATATTCGCGGGAAATGCGCGCCATTTTTTCCCGCATTTTGAGCACCTACTTTCCGGCGTTTGTTCCAAAAACACCGGTATGCTAGTTATTACCCGTGTTTTTACATAAAACGTCGGAAAGCTTGCGCCTGTAAGTAGCGAATTTTTCGTAGTGAAAATATTAGCTCTTCTGGAGCATTCAACCAGATTTATACTTCTAGATATATTCTGAACATTGGTTTCTCATTCTGATAAAAAAAACATTGGCTTCTCGCATTATTAGGGAAGAAAAATATTTCTCATTCCTCAATATAGTGAGTTGTTGCACTATCAATGAGGCACAATTCTCCACGATTGGTGTCGGCAAGAGTCATTCTAACATTATGAAAACATGAAAGAAAGAAGAGAAAAGAAAAACCTTAATTAATGAAATGGGGAAGTATATCTTTAGTCGATTGGAAAGACAACTACATCAAAAGGAAAAAATCTTGAAACAAAGACTGAAAAACAAACTCAAAGATAGAAATTTCAATTCCATAGAAATAGTGTATTTTTTCCGACAATTCCGTCATTATATCTAGTGATGTTTTTGTATTCACCATAATGAACCGGGATGATATAACCAATCATGCCAAACACTACATTCATAAACTTCAAACTTATTGTAATATAAATTTATCATCGATAACTTCTAGTTACATTGTCAAATTAATTCGACCTTTATAGGGAGATTATACGAGTGAAACTCCATCCAATATGACTCATACATTTATTCTAATAATTTCCCCTCAAGTGAGCCATGTAAAATACTTTCCACTGGAAAATATATTATTAGTTCTTCAGTAACTAATACTATTGTATCTAATGCATACAGTTCTTCAGGAACTAATATCATTTGCTTGCTATGCACATAAATTTATGTGACTTCATGTGATTGAATGATTGAGCAGAATATAAGTGTTTATAACTATTAGTCATAAAAATAGAACTTTTATAGTTTCATGCCATTACACTTTGACCACTCAATCAAGTATAAAACATGCTTTTTATGAATATAGGTAATAAAAATACAATCTTTATGGATTCATGCTATTATGCAACTGTGGCCACTTAATAATCAAGTAGAAATGTTTTTTTATGACTGCAGGTCATAAAATTAAAATAGAATCTTTATGAAGATTAGACTCTAAGAATTTAATAATTTAATAAATTAATTAACTTCTATGACTAGAGGTCATAAAACTATAATCTTGATGGCTTCAGGCCACAGTACTCTATCTATTAAAAAATGTTATATGACTACATGTCATAAAAATATAATATATACTGTTTTGAGTCGTTAACTCTAGACATAAAATTGACATATTTAATGCGATGGAACTTCACGCTCCATCAAATAGGCTTCAGGTTGTTAGGCGATGGAACTTCAGGTTCAATCAACTAAGCTCTAGGCCATAAAAACGAAATTGTTATCATATGGTACTTCAGGTTCTATTAAAAACAAATATGACGCCTATAAAAATGAAACTTTTAATAGATGGAAATTCAAGTTCCATCAAAATCAAATACGACTTCAAACCATAAAAACGAAATTTTTAGTGGATGGATGATTGCGCCATACTTTTACATTTGTTTTCATGGTCAAATCCTTTGAATTAATGCATGTTTTGATGATAATAGCAACTAATTAGCATAGATTCTAACTAACTATTGCACAAGCTGTTGGATTTTGTTCTATTAAAGGCAATTTTGTCATATTTAACTTGATTTATTGTCATCCATCTTTTGAAGAACTTTGTGATGCTATTTCAAGTCTTAATACAGGTTAATGGAGGAAACCACTCAAAAAAGAAGTCAAAGATATTATGGAAGTAAAGCACAAGAATGAGGAAGTAAAGAAAGAAAAAGAAAAGGGCAAAAAATTCCAATTTAGTGCCCTAGGGCACCCACGGGCCAAACGAGGTGCCAATGGGCGCCATCAGGGCGGCCACTAGCGCCAAATGCTTCAGCGATAAAATCAGATTTACAAATTTGGGGTTTCTACACACTTTATAAGCTTCCTAACACCCATCAAACCTCTCTTCAAGCCCTATTTGCACGAGCACGAACACCTCATCGAACATAAGAGATCACGAGATTGTACATCCATACGGTAACATTTGAAGTCTTATTTTATTCTCCCTCCTGTCCTAAATATAAGACCTAATTGATTTTTATAGAAAATCCTATAAAAAAACAAAATAAATTAATTATAAATTGATTTACCTAATTTTTTCTCTTAGATTAGTTTATTTTACCTATAAACTAATTTATAATCTAAAAATATATCAAATATGTCATGATTTAATAGCCTATTTCGCAACCTTAACCTCTCCAAAAAAAAGTCAATTAGGTCTTATACTCCCTCCGGTCCTAAAAAAGCGCAAAATAAGTTAATTATAAATTGAGTCACCTAATTTTTTTTCCTCAAACTAGTTTATTTAACCTATAAACTAATGACTAATCTAAAAATACATCAAATATATCATAATTTAATAACATATATTGTAACCTTAACATCTCCAAAAAAAAAGTCATCTTGGTCTTATATTTAGGACCGGAGGGAGTATTTAGGACCAGAGGTAGTAATAAATATGTAATGTGTGTTCTTTAGACACTTCTTATCTTGCACGTGTCACTGATCGGGTCGGTAAACCAAACGTTTAATAATTTATTTTGAACTCTTCCCGCAAAACCTACAGACAATCCTGCTCGCCCCCTATGCGTTTTCAGAGACCATTTTGCCTGGAATATCATACGTCAACAGATACTCCCTCCGGTCCCTAATGTAAGAGCTAGCCGTCAAAAAAACGCTTCTTAAGAAAACATGTGAATGTTAGTTGGGTGTCTGGAGTTAATGCTTCTTTTCCAAAATTGCCCATATTTATTATGGTACTTTTAAGAGAGAGAAATACATAAGCATTAATAAATATGAAAGAGAGTTAGGGGTAAAGTGGGAAAAAATGCATTAAATGAGGAGAGAATATGGGGTGAGCTCTTACATGAGGGACCAAAACCATTCAAATTTTGGGCTCTTACATTAGGGACCGGAGGGAGTATATCTCTAACTTTTCTATTTAAACATGGATTTCGTATATATTTCTTCATCAGCAGAAATCCTAACCTATCATGAAAATTTTTCAAGTCTATTTTTCTCAACCTCTTCCACCCCCTTTTAATGATACCAAAAAGGGGGAGAAAGATCAAAACGATCAACAACCTAAATTGGATTCTTATTCATCCTTCTTTGATCAACCTCAACCTAATCCTAATCCTTCCTCATCTTCTTCTGTGTTGCTTATTGATCAATCTCACCTCGATGCTCTGAAAGCTGAGGAGACCTGGTTTCTCTAACGTCTGGAGAAAAAAAACAAATGAGGAAGAAAAGAAAGTATGCAAAGATGGCTGCAATGAAGGCAAAAAGAGCTAGGAGGTTAATTGATGACCTTGAAGTTGATCATTTTCGGAAAAATCCCCCTCATCTTCTGACGATAGTGGTGGTGGGCTTTATTCGAAGGTTAAATATAACTTTGATGCCACCATAGATAACTCTGATGATGATGATGATGTCACTGATACTAAATGTGATTGATTCATTAGGCATTAGTCTACAAGCTTAGGATTTTAGTTTTTGATATATGTTGAATCCTTGGGTATATGGACTTGCTCTTTTTGCATCAAATGGCTGAATGATAAATTATAGTTATTAATCATCAGTGCAGTGTACATATATATGTCCCTATTATGTGTCTGAGTGTGTGTTTCTGTTTTGTCATCATAAAAAATGGGGAGAATGTTAGAATTTTAAGTTTTGATGATGATATGGACTCAATAAGTTAAATCAGTTATAGAAAACATAAATATGAGACTAAGGCCTTTGAAAGAGAATATAAGCAAAATTGAGAAAAATTTAGCTAAACTCAATAAGATAAATTAAGACTGAGTTTGATACACCTTACGAAGATATTCAATAAGAGATTAAGTACATTGTGCTAAGTTAGAATAAGTATAGATTAGAGGTATACCCTATAGCTGAATAGAGAACTTAGTCTGAGAACTTGAATTGGATATTAATTGAGACTAAGTGACTAAATCAAATAAGGTCCGAGAAAAGAAGAGTAATTGAGTACAGTGATAAGGTATTCGAGCATATGACTAAAGAGTACAAACACTTAGTTCGAATACATCGAAGGACGACTATAAATCGTAAGTTCGTAATCGAAGACTGGGTAGTCAAAATTGATCACATACGTTAAAACATCCTAGAATATACATAGTTATGATCGAAATTTGATAGAAAGAATCAGAACACCCCTAATCCGAATTTGAATATCTTAAAGGTCATAGTTCATACACAACATGATCGAACACAAGTCATGATCAATCACATGAACTCAATGGTAAGAGATTAATGAACTAGCACTTGAAGACAATTAGAAACTTAGAAAATACTCTCTCTCTCTCTCTCTCCCTCTCTCTCCCTCTCTCTCCCTCTCTCTCTCTCTCTCTCTCTCTGCTTGAATAAGCAAACCCATATCCGGAAAAAAAAGTAACATATGTATTCGATGACACTAACATCATGATCGAGCACATCAATACATATTTGACTATTTGCAGGACTATAATAGATCATATGATGCTGTGAACAATGATGGCTCTTGATTTCCTCAATTAGCTTTTTCAGAAGCAAATACATTGCCAGAATCAGCTTTTTCAGAAGTGTCCGTTGTGGCATGAAAGTTTTGTTATTGATTCGATTTTGGCAAGCATACTTAACAAGAATAGGGCTTTGTAAGAGAGAAATTGGAGGTGGAATATTCGCTCACCAATGAGAATTAATTCAACGGTCAAAATCCAGAGCTTCAATGAACTAATAACAACAGCTTCTTGACAGAGATATAAATACAAGTTGCGTGCAAAAATGAAGAACTCATGGAAGTACATTAATGGATTTCATTCACTTCCACCTCTCAAGAGCTTAAAGTTGTAATTACTTTCAATATGAGAGCATGAGAGATTTTATTACAGTTTAGTCTATATCATAATCAGTTTTTGAGGAGAACACTTAACCAAAATCCTTCATTATTAAAGGTTGTTTCTAAGTCATGGGACTTTGGAACTAGGGAATTATATTTTCTTCCAAGGCCAAAGACCCAAAATTGATGCATAACTGTTGGCCAAGGAACAAAAACAATACATAACTATTTGAAGGTACACAAATGATACCCAACTTTTACCATTTGATCAAGAATGATATTTTCACTAATATGACAATAAGATTAGACATAAAAAGTCCAAAATACCCTATTAAATTAAATAAATTTTCTTCTTCCTTCTTCCATCTTCCTTCTTCTTCCATCCACCACCTAACCACACCTGTTCTTTTTTTCGTTGCCTCCTTCATCTTCTAAGTTCTGATCAAATTCCATCCTTCTTCAAAGGTAAAAAATGTCTTCCTACTTCCACCTCACTATTTTTTCGTTCTGATTTGTTTACCTATATCGCGTGGCCATGGCTCCCAGTGCCCCACCTGCCCCGAAGCTTCACACCTCCCACTTTGGAAGCATCAAAGCCTTCACCGCCTCCAACCCAAACTCCCCCATCCCTTCCTCCTATAATTCCATCATGATCCCCAGATGACTATATTGTGGGCAGCTCACGAATATTGGTGATGGGTGAATGAATATATTGTGGGCAGCTCACCAATCATGGGGTTTAGGAGAAGCTTATGAAGGAGGTGACGGAGAAATCTCAGGAATTCTATGATAGTCCTTGGAGGAAAAGAAGGAATTCGTTGATCAGGGTCCCTTGGCTCCCATTCGACATGGCACCAGCATCTACCCAGAAAATGAGTTGTTTCATTACTGGAGAGATTTCTCAAAGTCATCACCCTCCCACAATTCAATTTCCCACATAAACCTCTTGGTTTCAAGGAAACTCTCTGTTCGTTGTATTGCCATAATGCCATGCGTCATGTATGTATCTATGTTACTGTCTGTACAGGGAGGTTGCATATGTGTATAGTAAGGTGTGGAAGGGGGAGGTGGAAATATCATTTTGTGGCCCTTATTTAATTTACAAGGGCATTTTAGACTTTTAATGTCTAATATTATTGTCATATTAGTGAAAATATCATTCTTGATCACATGGTAAAAGTTGGGTATCATTTGTGTACCGTGAAATAGTTATGTATCATTTTTGTTCCTTGACCAATAGTTATGTATCATTTTCACTATTGAGCCCGTAAAGGATTCTCCGAGTGGGATGCTCCGTAAAGGATTCTATTGAGCCCGTAAAACCGATGGTTTTAGGAGATCCAGCAAATCTTGCAAGTTACTGGAGAGCCAGTGAAAACTAGTGGATAAGGTTTTTAGTGAACCCATGTAAAACCGGTGGTTGTAGGAGATCCAGCAAATTCTACAGGTTATTGTTGAGCCCGTGAAAACCAGTGTCATAAAGGTTACTAGTGAGCTCGTGAAAATCAGTGTCGGAAAGGTTAACTGGTCAGCCCATGAAAACCACTGGTTGTAAGAAGATTAAAATTGAATAGTGGAACCCAACGAGAAGTTGGAGAACTAGACGTAGGTCATGAGTTGAGCCAAACCATTATAAATTGCTTAGGTATTTTCTTTCAGTAAAAAATTCTCTATGCACAATTCACCCCTCTTGTGCATTCTGCCTATTTATACCGAGGATCTGTGTCGCGCCACGAGTTGAGAAGTTCATGGTATTGGAGTACTTCTGGCGGAATGGCTTCATGCACTATGGCCCTCCGACGCTCTTCTATTCGACGTACCTCTTTTTCCTCGTGTCTGCATTGCTCCTCTCGTGGACTAAGTCCACGCTTATCAGGACGGGTCATATCAGGAGGTAATATACTATATTTGTAAGATGGAATCAGCAAATTTGGTGGTGGGCCCTCTAGTTTTTAAAAAGCGCTAAAATGAGTTTTATGGACTTGTTTATATACTGATATGTATACCAGCGTTTTTTCTTACTTTTTGGCATTTCAAAACATTAAAATGCTTCATAAATGCTAAAACATAATCAACCATAAGTATCAGTATTTTAACCACATATCAGCTTTTGTGGGGGGAATTAAAAAATAATGAAATCCCCAGCACATCGGCGTTTTTAGAAACACCGATATGCCGGATGAATTCAGAAAATAGAAAAAAACTATGCATATCGGCATTTCTAAAAACGCTGATATATATGTTGGGGATTTTATTATTTTTGAATTCCCCCGCATATCGACGTTCCTAGAAACGCCAGTATGCATTTTTTAAAAAAAATTAGAAACGACGATTTTTATATAAATGCCAATAAGTAAATATTGGAAAACTGGCACATACTACACGTCTTTTTCATCCGCATTTTTGGTACCTGCATTTCGGCATTTGGCCCAAAAACGTCAGTATATTGATTATTAACGGCGTTTTTAGGCAAAACGCCGGAATGCTTGCGTGGCAAAGCGCCGATTTTTTGGTATTTTATCCAGTAAGATTCCACTCCATTTGACTTTCTGGCCTGGCATAGCTGCTTGCAGTCACTCCAATTATTTTAGCACCGGTTAAGACTCAAAGCCATGACTATAAGCTTTACAACAGTTATCATTCTCTTTTACATGAAGGTTCTTTTTTTTACACCAATCATTCTATGTTCTCTTCTTATGCCCATCTAGTTAGTTATTAGTTATTTAATAAAAACATTACAAAAGCCTGGATATTGGATTACCCTAGGTCAAATTTGGGCCATCATTTTTTTCTATTGATGCATGATATAGTCTTTGATTTTTTTTTTTTGGAATGAAATTCCTCACCGTTAATTTAATTTATGGTTAGAGCATGATAGTATTTTTAACCGTAGCTAATGTTTGTTCAGTTATGGAATTTCACTAAATATGTAATTCCTAAGCCTTTGCATCCATCTTTTATATGTATTTCTTATATTTTGAATTTCTACTCATTATTTTCTAATATTTTTTCATAGGAATATTACACGAGGATCAAGACATCAAGTAGTTCTAGTGAGGATTTTCCATGTGTGCAATCAAATTTTCTAAGGAATCAATCTAGTGGGATATAACATTGATGGTGTGATTTATTTTGTTTTGTAGTTAAGTTGTTGGATGGTACATTGATGGCAATGGATAACTATATTGTGTAATAATTTAGCATCAAAATTATTATTGTCAATAATTTGATTTCATTTCAGCCATTTAATCAATATTGGCTTGCAGCTAGTTTTTATTAAAAATAATGTAGTGAAGATAAAAAAATGGTCACAAATTATTCTGCACAAAATAGAGACAAAAAATTCCCTCAGTAATATGTGACATAAAAAGAAAATAATGTATTCCTTACATTAGTGACAGCGAAATTTCCGTGACTAATCCATCTCTTTTTTTGATTAGAAGTCACTAATCCATCTCAAATACAGAATATACTATCGATCCACTCAGATCCAAAATTTCGCAATTATAGATGGAAATTCTTTCAGATATATGTGAACATCCGCCACAAATCGAAATTAGTGACGAGTTTTCTGGAGACATAAAAATTGTTGTCCCTAATCTGTCTCATTTCTCAAACACATTTGTGGCTAGATTTGAGACTGAATTTCTGTCACTAAACAGATTAGTGACAAACATTTCGTCACTAATTTCCGTCACTAAAATCATGTTTTTTGTGGTAGGAAATACAAGGGAGAGAAATAATCTTAGGCTCCATTTCAACCTTGAAGTCACATAATCAATTGTACGTAGTTATAATAGTTTAATCCTCCCAACGACGTGGAATGATCACTCTTATCATTTTATTACTTACCAGGACCAGTGCACTTGCGGTGCGAACAATAGCCCTGCAAGATAATTGATTATTAGACATCAAAACTTCTATTTTTGTTTAAGTTGAGCGTATCAAGGTTTATTTTAATTTATTGAGTAAAAATTACCTAATATATGAAAAAAAAACATTCATAAAAATGGAAATTAAGAGTCAAAGGAACACCCTAGAGTCACCAAACCCTTACTTGCTTCTTAAATTTTATTCTTGCTAAATTAATTATGCCTCAAATCAATTAGCTAATCTAGAGTAATATTATTGTCTATAAATGTCATTCTGTCCAATTATCCTTAACTAGCTTAATTATGTAATGTCTTATACTAATTTATTAGATACAATTTATATCGGTAACATTCTAGTTTGATTATGTGAAGCTTCTAGGTATATGCCTATCCTAATTGAAATTAAATTAAAACCCAGTTCCACATCATTTAATGTCATGTTCTATTTAAACTCCCTCAGAGTCTAATTCTAATTTCACCAAACATATTTAATGATTTTCAATGAGTAGACAATAATCAAAACAAGATTAAATAATTCGAATTAAATTAAGCATAAATAAGTGGGAAAAACACACGCCCACTTCTATCATTTATTTTTTCCTCCATTGATTTCCGTTATTAATTCAGTCAGTTTTCCTATTTTTTTAATCCTATAAAAAATGATGGAAAACTATTTTTCTTTTTTTTCAAATAAAAAACATCTATTATACATATATGCAAAGGTTTCCAAAACTGGTGCGTATCCACTATTCACTATCCACATTCTTTTTAATTAACTGATAGCTTTCTTATATTTTTTGAATCCAATACAAAAATGATGCAAATCTATTTTTTCATCTTTTAGGATTCTTATGCAATCCGAACTGTTTTCTGGATACTTAAAATTTGGAATCACGATATTGTTTCCTATTTTTATGTGAATTAATGAATTTTGTTAATATATTTATTTTTCTGCATTTTTATATCCATCTTCTTTCACGATTCTTCTGCAATCTGAACCGTTTTAATTTTCAATATGAATGCTTGAAACTTGAATCACAATTGCAGACGCTATTGACTTTCTCAATTGCTTTCCTCTTTCTACTATCTTTAAGTATGTACACACACATGTGTTTTTACTTTCTACTTCACCTTTAAGTATCTTGGTATGGATTTTGTTGACTTGGCATGGATTTTGTTGACTTGGTATGAAGAGTTGATAGATGTTAACTGCCATGAGTGCATATAAGTAAAAAAACATAACAATCAAAATTAACATCTTTAACAGCAGGGCTAAGATTGCCTCATTTTTAAAACTTCTAGGGCAAGATTGCTCCATTTTTAAAACTTCTGGGGTATAATTACCCTCTCAAAAATATCTAGGTGCCCTATGCCCTTCCATGAAAACTTCCAGGGCATTTTGCCCTTTAAACCTTTTCACAACTTGGAAAATATGCTCGTCTTGGTGGGATTCAAATGTACAAGTGTGAAGTTTCCCATCCAAGTTGAGATTAATAATTTACTTCTCCATTATGTTCACTAAAGAATTAAATATTTTGAGTTCCACTTTGTTAAAAGTCTTGAATTGAACAACTTCCTAATTACTAGTGAAACTTTAAAAAGTACTATCATGACCTAAAGGGAATTGCAACAATATAAAAGGCCAGCACTCGCCATAGCTCGATCTTCACCAATAATATAGATCAATAATAAAGAATTAAGATGGATGCCAAGTTGCTACTAGTTGTGCTTTTCATTTGTATTGGGTTTCTCATCTCCATCTCTACTCTAGCCGATACCACGGGACATCCAGACGGAGATAATAATCGCTTGCCAAACGGATCGTATAAACCTAAACATCCGCCGGCGCCATTCCGTCCACCCAGTGCACAATAGCTTATAAGACGACCAGTATGTATCTAAAGCTTATATGTAATTTATTGGGATATTAGATCTTATAATGTTATTTAATATCATGGTTAGCGATTGGACTCTATAAATATATAGTCTCAGCATTGAAATTAGTGTGAGAGAGTGGGTATGTGGAGTTCTCACAAGAGAGAGGACTCTCTTTAAAGAAAAGGTAACTCCTCATAATTTCCAGTGATTAAGTTAATGGTTCATGATCCTAAAGTGAGGGATGATAATATAAACCCGAGTGGGATACAAAAATGTTATGAGCTTAGTTGTCTTTCCACAACTATGAATATGTTTCTTCTTTATCTTCTTGTCATCTTTCTATGTTCAATGGAGTAATATTGTTTACCTGATTCTATGTTCAATAGTTAACAAGAGGAACAAGAAAACTTTTTTGCTAAAGTGAAATGCGCTATTTATAAATCAAGTAGGGTGAAGACCCAAATATGATACATAACTATTGACCAGGAAACAAAAATAGTAAATAACTATTCCAAGGTACACAAATGATACCCAACTTTTACCATGTGATAAAGAATGATATATTCACTAATATCATGAAAAGTCCAAAAATGCCCTTATAAATTATTAGCGAAAGCCCAAAAATGATACATAATTATTTAATTTATAAGGTTATTTTGAAATTTTCATGTCTAATCTTATTGTCATAGTAGTGAAAATATCGTTCTTGATCACATGGTAAAAGTTAGACATCATTTGTGTACCTTGGAATAGTTATGTTCTATTTTTATTCCTTCGCCAATAGTTATGTTTCATTTTTGGGCCTTAACCCAATCAAGTATTGCATGTTTGTATATAAGGCCTTAGGGATTCCTGTCGGTGGAAATGGCAATTATGTACATATTTATATTTATACACATATAAAGTCAACTTTATATACTCCCTCCGGTTCTAAATATAAGACCCAGTAGACTTTTTTGGAAAATCCTAAAAAGCAAAATAAAATAATTATAAATTGATTTTTCTAATTTTTTTCCCTTAAACTAGTTTATTTTACGTATAAACTAATGGATAATCTAAAAATATGTCAAATATGTCATGATTTAATAGTCTATTTCACAACCTTAACCTCTACAAAAAAGGTCAATTAGGTATAATATTTAGGACCGGAGGTAGTATAAAATAAAGCTACCAATAAATAATTTGTTGAGCCGGTAAGTAGGCTACAACCTCGTAAAGTCCGGATTAGTTGGTTGCCAATAACCGTCGAATTACCAGCGGTGTTTAACCAAAAAAAAGCTAACATAGAGGAAATCCTAAAAATTCCACCTTCCCACCATGCGAGTTCATCATGTAATAATATTTCGGAAACTTTAAACTTAAAAATTGTTGCCCGGGTGCAATAGCTCATATTATTACGACTTCAAAGTGGTGCACTAGCAACAAATGATACTTCGTTCAAACTAAAGAGATCACCCACAAGTGTATGCCCATCTGCTTCAAAGTACAAGAGATGCGCTTGGTTGGGCAGTGGTGATTTAGGTGCTAGAAAAGGCAAACTACAACAAGAGTTTTAAAGATTGGTGGACCAATCTGATATAAGAAGTTTGCACAATGATGGAAAGATGTATTACTTTGGTACCCCTATGTTGGATCATGTAGTGAATTTGGAAGCAACAAAATACTGAATTATAGAAAGGTTCCCAATACTGAATTATGTGAAACACTCAACCTGCCTTCATATTGACTATAGATATGGGGATTGATAAAGTGGTTTAATTTTTGAAATAGCTAGTGATTCTCTGCTGCAAACTGCAAAGCATCACCATAAACCAACTTTATTCACATGATTAGAAATTAAATGTCGATAGCTTATCCAGGATATTTTCAATCTCCTAGAGGCCAAAGTTGCGTTCAGCCTCGAGCCAACCTGATTTACATTATTGAAAATGCCCCTATTTTATTGCTCTGAACAAAAAAAAGTGATAGACAATTTGGTCTGATCCAACTTTGAAAAATTTTTCTAAGAGAATTTGGTGGGTATAGTGCTTACCTCATAGAATTTACGTAAACCTTTTCGGACCTTGGCCTTTTTTTAGTTATACAAAAAGAAAAGGGACAATTGCACATAGGTCTAAAATAAGAGACTTAATAACAACTATTAACTTTACTAATTACACAAGTGATGAGTTCCAGGCTGTTTTGTTTTAGTTTTTAGTACATTAGTCTACTGCTAATTCATACAAAATCCTAACTATAGACTTGTATCGTAAACTAACTTTCAGAAAAAGTTCAATAGTTCAAAATGAATTATACGTAAATTTTTGTGTGTGTCTAAACACAATCAATAATTAATCCTATTTATAAATAAGCAAACCAACAATTACAGCCCAATCAACAATAACAAACTGGACTGACAAAAAAAACAATAACAAACTGATAAAACTGGTCAGAAGTCACTAACCAAACATAATTATTTAGTCCAACTATATTCCAATTCCAACAATAGGTTATTAATTAAATCAAACAAAGTATGATCAATAATGCTTAAAATTAACATAATTGAAATAATTCATATAAGATTTGGCGTCTCAAAATTAATCTCGTTTTAGTCTTAATCCATCTAATTTCAAACACAAGATTTTGATCCTTCTAAAAGGAAAATAGTTCAAAATGTACCCAATGTTACCAATGCCAAGTGAAAATTTGTCGTGCAATTACTAATTAGTACTTGGGTGGAAATTGACTTTAGGGAAAATTAAATTGAGGTCCCTCACAAGGGAATTAATACTGGAAAAGTCCCAAAAGTTGAAAATATTAATCTAGGGTCCCTAGGGACCTCACCTTAATATACTTGAAATGTTAAAAGACAATTTTGCCCATGCCTCTTATTACACTCTCAATCTCTTACTCTCTTGCTTCATCATCTCTGAGCTGCCTCTTCTCTCTCGCTCGCTCTCGCCCAGAAACAAGAAGAAAGCATTGCGATTTCTGACACCCCCAAAACAACAAGACATTGAAGGCAGCCACTCTAATCTCGCCTCACACTCTCATCTCTCATCTCGCCTCACACTCGCTCTCTCTCTTCATCACGGCCGCCGCCACTTGTGATTTTCGACACCCCCAAAAACAACAAGAAACCAAAAACCCATTGCCACCACCCTCAAGCTCTTCGTCTCGCGTTCTTCCCTGGCGTTCTCTTATCAATTTTCCGGCCACCCTCTCTCAAAATCAGAAACCCTAAATCGAAATAGACATTGACGGATTCCTCAAAGTCTGAAGCTTTGAAAGGTATTCCCTATCTCTTCGTGGGTAATATTCATAAAATTTTAGGAATTTTCGCTCAAAGTCTGAAGTTTTGAAAGTTTTTCCCTCTCGCTGACGGATTCCTCACTTTGAAGGATTTTTTTTAGTTATGATGTGGGGTTGTGTTTGACTGTTTTATTTTCAATACCATGTTTGAGGAAATGTGTGAAAGAGAAATTATAGTTGTTGTAGAAAGTTGTGGGAGAGGAAGCTTGTTTTATTAGTTTCAATTGCTATGCATGATAGGTGTTTGATAGATTGTTTGACCGAGAGATTAACATTACTGTGAGTAGCTAGTTATGACTTTAAGAAGTTGTGTGTGTTTCGATGATTATACTGTTTGATTATTGAAATTCAATGCTGTGATGAGATTAAAATTTGGAAGACTTGCTACTTCATGATAATGTAGGAAAAGTTGTTTATTTGAAATCTCAACGTGTGAATCTTTGAGGTATTTCTTTTTACTCAGTACAGTATTACTATTACTTCAATATGTATTTTTCTGAAATTTTTATATTTTGCTGCTTTCTTCATATTTGGACTCTGTTTGTTTTACTATTGTGCAAATTGGTTCAAAGATTGTGCATTACTGTTGTATTTAGAACTTGTTTGGAAGGATATTTATTGTTGTATTTAGAACTTTTATTTAGAACTACATACTCCTGTTGTTGATCATATTGGTGCTTTGTTTTGTTAGGTTACTATAATGACGAAACATTCTGGATTTTCCGTGTTCACTCAAAAGTACTGGAAGAAACATTCTGGAGCTAAAAAATCATTGCCCGAGCGCAACAAAGAACTGAAAACTACTTGGGATGGCTTATCAATTGAGGAAAAAGAGCCATACAAGGAGGAGGCAAGGAGATTAAATAGTAATGCCATGCCGATACATGACAAGGAGAAAGCTAAAGTGAAATTTCACACAAGGTGTGCTCCTAATCAGCTGATGAATGTATGCGAGCATGTGAAAAAAAAGTTGTTGATGGAGAGGTTGAAGAGAATAGGGTTTGACAAGTTGGTGGAGGTATCCTGTCCTTCAGTTTGTCGGGATTACTGTGCAAAATTGATGCATCACTTTAATCCACGAACTAAAGTCATGTGCGTAAGAGGCACACCTATTAAAATTACACCTGAACGTGTCCATTCCTTGCTGGGGATACCCTTTGGTGGAAAGAAAATTGACGTCCAGAAAATAAATGTGGTAAATTCAATGTTCAAGGATTACAAGGTTGTTTATGGTGATGTGAGCTATAAGAGAATTGGTGAAATGCTGAGTGAGATGAAAGGGAACGAAGAAGAATTTGAATTCTTGTTTGTTTTATATGCATTGGGGGTGTTTTTGTGCCCCAATTCTTATGTGAAGGTGAACAGCGGTGTGTTGAAGATAATGACCCTGACAGCAGACTCCCTTGGCGGTTTTGACTGGGCCTCGTTTGTGTTGGATGTCCTATGCAAGGGCATCGGTAAATACCAGAATGTGCTTAAGACAGGAGATGATGAGACGGGCAAACGGAATGCCGATGGATGCACATACTTGCTGATGGTGAGTGCTCAACAAATATCTCATATAGATGTTAATGTTAATGTGTTGCGTTTGTGTAATGTAAAGTGTTTTCATTTTTCTTTGACAGGTTCTCGGGCTTCAAAGTTATTGTCTTAGCAATGGTCAAGTGCCACCTGACTCGGATGCCCTTTCCTTTTGGACCCAGAGAAGGGTTCTTGATATGGTTGCGCTTGAAAAGCATAATGTGGGTGGCTTATTGTGTGCAAGTGGTGAAACCAGTGGTGTAAACACAAGTGGACATGTGACTGAACTGGACTTTCACCTCCCCGTAAGTGAAATTAATGTACAGTTGTAAAGCTTTAGTTGTCAGTAAGAGGATGTAAAGGCATCTAGTAGGGTTTAACCTTTGTCATTCATTGATTTTTAGGTCTACAGGGAGGCATACCGTGAGATTACAACAATGGTGGGTCAGAAATTGATGGCCTTAGAGAAAAGGGAGTTACAAGGGACCAGGGTGGACATGGATGAGGACGAGAATGACGGAGAAGATGATGATGTTGAGGAAGAGAAGGAGGAGAAAGACCTGCGGGAAGAGGAGAACATTGTTGAGGAAGAATATTTTTCTAGTGAGGAACCCGAGAAGGTGGAGGAAGAAGATGTTTCCAGTGAGGAGCATGAGAAGGAAATATTAAAAGGACCACGTAGGTCCACGCGGGAAAAAAAACCAGCCATAGTGAGCCCGTTTTGGGCCATACCACAACGCAAGGCCGAGAGGAAGAGGAAGACTGATGAGAAGGAGAGACTCTTTGAGTTTTGCACCACAAGAAGCAACAAGGTTGATGGTGATGCGTAAGTAAATGCACGTTATTTTATTTGTTGTCAATTGACTGTGCATTTGCCAACTTGGTGGCCGAAGTTTAGGGATTTTATTGGAGAAAATCAATTCTGATTTTGGGGTTTTAATGTTCCTAAACCCATATGACAAAAGTTTACCTTTCAATTTTATTATTGTGAGTGAGTATGTGCATATGATGTTTCCTCATTCTGATTTGACTCAGTACTTAGTAGTATATAGATGATACTTGAGAATTTTTATTCTCTTCTTTCCTTGGCTGCCGTTCAGTTCAGCTAGGTACTAGGAGGTTATATTAACTTGTGTTTGATTATAATGAAGGGCGTTTACTTTAATTCTCCTATCTGTTAACCTGTCAAAGAAGAGAAATAATTGAAATTTGCTAAGACTGAAATTGAAGCTTTTGGAAGCTTACTTTAGTTCTGATTTGGAAGCTATTGGAATATTAATTTGCTTTTGGAATATTAGGATATTTGTTGACATGCATGACTTCCACCTGACACGTTCCGAGCTTACCTGCCTTCGATCCGGGGGTTGGATCAGCAATTCGGTAAGGGGACTGTACTATTATGAACTGCGGTTATGTTTTGCATATGTAAATTCGTTAATTTGCACTTTCCATTTGTGGTTTTTGCAGTTCATGGCAATGGTTGTACGGACAATGATTGCCGACCAGCAGGAACAACAAGGCAAGGTGACAAGGCACATATTTTGTCCATTCTTCACGGACAAGATTGTGCGCAAAGGCAGTGGATTTGCATTGGGCGATCACATTCAAGAGTTTATGCCTGAACAACTTAAATACAACCTCGGGGACGCTGACTTTATATTCGCTCCCGTCTTGTTTGACGACCACTGGTTTTGTTATGCTATCGAGACGAGGAGCATGCGCTTCTATGCCCTTGACTCATTGGTGGATAGTGTCACATTCAACGCACTGCAGATGGATGAAACTTTGAAACAGCAGTCAATGGAGCCTAAGCACTATTCGCGTAGGAAGATGTCTAAGGGATTCAAAGAGACATTTAGGCATAAAAATAAAATGGCTACCCATTGTGTAAGTTTAATCTTTTGCTGACTAATTGTTATCTTCAATTGTGTTTGATTATTTACATGTGCCTACATATCCTTATGCAGAGGCAGCGGTTGATAGACATAATCAAGATGGTAAAGCCAGCACTTGTGGACAATATTAATGATGAAGAAGTGCATTGGGCTAAGGTCCATCTCCAAGGCGACACGTAAGTTAGTTTTGGGCACTTTTTTTGCTTGGGAGGCTAAGTTATGTTTATGTACCTTGTTTCTGGGCTTAACTATGGTTTATCATCACGTTAGGGATTCGTGTCGCGTCCACCTGTTGAGTTGGCTACAGAGCTGGGACGCCTCTGAGCATGACGAAGGCTATACTATGCCGAGGTACAGCTCAGCTGACATGCGAAGCATTAAAGTTGAATGTCTCTGGTGGCTGATTGCGCATCACAACAACAAGAACAGACAAATAGCGCTATCCATTGTGGAGGACAAGATGTCCAAGAAGAATTAGATGTTGCACTAGTTTACATTTTGAGAAGGGTGTTTATTTATTGAAACAAGTGTTCGTGTTTTCAAACGGTTGTTAAACACGATGTTGAATCGTTGTGTATTTTGTCAATTTAGCATTGTTGTTCAATCGTGTTTCCAAACCCTCTAAGTTAATGGCTAAAGCGTGACAGGTTACTAGGCAAATGTGACAACTAAATGGGCACTGACTTTAAGTTAATTGCTAAAACTGTACCTCAATGGGAAAAACGTGACAACTTAAAGGGCATAGTTTGACAACTCTATGGGCATATTATGACAACTGAATGGGCATATGTGACAACTCAATGGTCAGTGACTTTAACTTAATGTGGGCATACTATGACAACTGAATGTGCATAATATGAAAACGGAATGGGCATACGTGACAATTGAATGGGCATACGTGACAACTAAATGGGCATAGTTTGACAACTCAATGGGCATACTATGACAACTCAATGGGCATACTATGACAACTGAATGGGCATAGTTTGACAACTCAATGGGCATACTATGACAACTGAATGGGCATATGTGACAACTAAATGGGCATAGTTTGACAACTCTATGGGCATGCTATGACAACTGAATGGGCATAGTTTGACAACTCAATGGGCATACTATGACAACTGAATGGGCATAGTTTGACAACTCAATGGGCACTGACTTAAACTTAATTGCCAAAACTCCAGGGGAAAAAACCTGACATCCTAATGGGCATCGTTTGACAACTGAATGGGCATACGTGACAACTAAATGGGCATAGTTTGACAACTCTATGGGCATACTATGACAACTGAATGGGCATAGTTTGACAACGGAATGGGCATATGTGACAACTGAATGGGCATAGTGTGACAACTGAATGGGCATAGTGTGACAACTCTATGGGCATACTATGACAACTGAATGGGCATAGTTTGACAACTCAATGGGCACTGACTTAAACTTAATTGCCAAAACTCCAGGGGAAAAAACCTGACATCCTAATGGGCATCGTTTGACAACTGAATGGGCATACGTGACAACTAAATGGGCATAGTTTGACAACTCTATGGGCATACTATGACAACTGAATGGGCATAGTTTGACAACGGAATGGGCATACGTGACAACTGAATGGGCATAGTGTGACAACTGAATGGGCATACGTGACAACTAAATGGGCATAGTTTGACAACTCAATGGGCATACTATGACAACTCAATGGGCATACTGTGACAACTAAATGGGCATAGTTTGACAACTCAATGGGCATACGTGACAACTAAATGGGCATAGTGTGACAACTGAATGGGCATACGTGACAACTAAATGGGCATAGTTTGACAACTCTATGGGCATACTATGACAACTGAATGGGCATAGTTTGACAACGGAATGGGCATACGTGACAACTGAATGGGCATAGTGTGACAACTGAATGGGCATACGTGACAACTAAATGGGCATAGCGTGACAACTCTATGGGCATACTATGACAACTGAATGGGAATAGTTTGACAACGGAATGGGCATACGTGACAACTGAATGGGCATAGTTTGACAACTCAATCGGCATACGTGACAACGGAATGAGCATAGTTTGACAACTAAATGGGCATTGCCTTTAACTTAATTGCTAAACTGTAACTGAATGGCTATAACAATCTCATGCGAAGGTATAAAGATAATGTAATGATCAACTGTGCCACAGTTATAAAATGCAAAACATATCATTAACAATAACGTAGGTATCACAGTTGTACAGGCTACAGTTGATGCCTCAAAATTGAGGACTTGTCAATAACAGGTTAATGAGCAATGATAACAATCCGTTGGGCAAATATATCAATAGGTTTGACAGCAAATTTGATAGAGCATCATACAATCCACATGATCGCTTGCATGTCTGTCCCAAGCATAATAACATCAAGTACAGCTCATTAACAAGGTTTCCAACAAAACATAAGTCACTATACAAAAGCCTTTTCTAGGGGAGGCATTAAATGTCATTGACACAACAATGACATGCAAATATTTACAATTCCAAAACAATGACATGCAAATATTTACATACAAAAGGCTGGCATGCATTTACAAAAGGAAACATTGAGTGTCATTCATTAACTTGGATTCGGGTTCTTGCAGGTCCTTGCAGTATGTCCTGCCTCATGACACCTTCCACAGTGGTACACTTGCTTGTTTTGGAATTGTGACTCTATTCTCTTCCTCTTTGGTCGTCCTGAAGGCCTTGCAGTCAGCGGTGGTTCCAAGAATTCCCATGTCGCTAACTGAGTTTCGGTCAGGTTACTTGGGTCTGGACAGTCATGTGTTGCAATTGGCCTCATGGTATGTGCATATATTTTCTCTTGTGTCGCAAGCTTAAAGCAATCATCAACAAAAGTGAAGACATTGCCATGACTAAGCTTTATGGCTGCACATGCATGGACACATGGCAGTCCACTCATCTGCCACGCTAAGCACGTGCATTCATGTTTGCCAATATCCACAACAAGCCTTACAACTCTATGATCAACCAATATGTGAGATTCGTACAAGGTACCACCATAATGTTGCACATACAAATTTGATGCACTACTTACTATCTCCATCAACTTGTCATTTGTCCTAGGCCCGACCCCGTTGATCCAATTTGCCAATTCTGCTTTACTTGCAACCATTTTGGCAGCCAACTTGTCACGATGCTCATGAATAAAGGTGCACACATTGTGCTTCCTCTCTTCCAATATCCAAGCATTGAAGGACTCTGCAAGATTTGATGTCATACTGTCCCACCTCATGAAACCAAACCTGTTTAAAGCCCATTTTCCTACATCTCCATCTGTTTCCACCCATTCAGCCAATTCTGGGGAAAAGACGCTTAATTTTGTCATTGCACTTTGGTAGTCTTCATCAAGTCTTGCATAGGCAATTGCATCAAGCAACCTTAAAGCATCCTCCTTCTGTTGGGCTTTGACCCTTGTTTTTCCTCGGATCAGCCTACCAAACTCTTTGCTGAAATTTTCTTTTACATGCCTATAGCAATAGGCATGTCTTTCGCTACCGAATACATTTCTCACTGCTGTAATTATGCCTGGATTCCGGTCTGAAATTATGGTTATCTCCACATTTCTTGTGATTTCTTTGACATTCTCCATAAACCACTCCCAGTTGTCCTCTGTTTCCCCACTTACAATTGCATATGCTACTGGAAATAAATCATTGTCAGCATCATGCGCAGAAGCTGATAGTAAAGTCCCTCTATATGGACCAGTCAGAAAGCAACCGTCTATGATAAGTACAGGCCTGCACCCTGCTAAGAAACCCTTGATCGAGCACCCATAGGCAATGAATAGTCGCTCAAACCTTCCTCCTGTCGCTTTCCATTTTGCTACTGTATCTTGGTCAGTTTCTTTCAGCCTATCACAAAGCCATGGAATCAACTTGTACGAATCTTTTGGACTGCCTTCAAGATTAAGCAATGCCCTTCTCTTACCCCAGTAGGCTTGGCTATAATTTAATCTAACACCATACTCTCTGTAAAGGTCTCTCCTTATTTCAGTGGGAGTCTTGTCTATATTGTCCCTCAAGGAATCAACTATTATTGATGATGTCAACTTCGACCTTGTAGAGTGGTTAATATTCAAATCTTCTTGCGCATCATGTTTGTGCACATCATGAAAGCTACGCACTATTAGAATCTTAGAGCCTGGGCACATCTCGTATGCACGCATAACCCACTTGCAACCCTTAGCCTGACATCTTACAATGATCTTTTCATTACAATTTTTCACATACTTGTGTGAGAAGTGATGAGCTAAGCTGTACTTGAATACACTTTGTCTACACTCATCGGCATTGCGAAATGATTTTCCTACTCCAATGAACAACTCCTTCCACTTCGTCGAATTCATCTCTACTCTTGGTGTGGGAGTGATTTGTATGGCACTTGACAATGACAATGGTTGTGAATCTAGAGTCGTCATCATCCTTTGAGAAGTATATAAATCTTCCCTACCCCTGTCAAGCATACATAGACTGTTAGCAACCGAATCATAACATAATACATAGTTTTAAGGTATACTTGCAACTTACTCGTTTTGAACATTCCTTCGAACATCTCTTGTTAGTTGTGTATCTTCAATTGGGCAGCCACTTACAAAGATATGTCCCATTTCTCTAGTAAGGTTCATGAAATGTTCAACACCTTCATCATCTAGAAGGTCGACATATGTTGTTGTTTCATCACCAGAGAGTCTGAACTTCATGCTTATATCCCCAATCTCCGCTCCACCTCCAACAATAGTTACTACTATTGTTTTAAGTTCTTCATATGTCATGCCTTCCTTTATGGTTCTTGAAATGATACTACCCCCAACATATTGTGGGTAACCATCTTCTCCATTTACAAAATGCCCCCCTATGTGCAACAAACATATTACACTCCTCCCTGATGAGCTAGCCATTTACCCTGCACAGTGCATTGATATTCATAACCACATGAGTCGTTATAACAATTACATGAGCATAGATGACAACTCACTATCCATTCATTAAAAACTCTCAATTCAATACTAATACACAGGTACCAACCCCAAAAAGCTGCATACTTTTAGTTCCCTCCTATATTAGAATCAAATTACATCACACAAAACTCATCCTCAATCAATTCATTAACCACTTCACCATTCTTTCACCCGTTGTTATTAACAATGTAATGGCCATCGATAACAACACATTGGGCACCTTGTGACAATAAATATTAATCCCTTCAAACACTCACAAACTCAATCATCTATGTACTTCCCCTGTTTTTTAAATGGTAAAACAGAACATAGCTTACCTCACATACATCATCAACATACCAAACACTAGTATAAAACAAATAATAATGCTACATATATCATTGTACAACTAAAAAATTTGTCTTTCATATCAATATGTCTTTTATTCATCAACATTCATCCCACACTATTATTATTATATGAAAAGTTTGCCTTTTTTACAAACCATCCATATGTCTTTTGTATCAATGTGTCTTTATATTGTACAACTAAAAAAGATTGTGTTTTTCATATGAATAACTCTTTGATGGACCAAGGGAAGATGATTTAAAGCAAAATTTTTTGTTTTTATTTCAAAGCAATCATTTTTCCCCACAAAATGAAGATCAAGATTTTTGGAATTTACCTTTGTTTGTAGAGGATGATCAAACTTTCACATGGGTCTTCTAAGTCATTGATTCAAGGTGTGTCTATGTTGATGATGATGATGAGCAGCGACGTGCATGACATGGAGCAAATGTGTCTTCGTTGGAGGGTGAAGAGAAGCAACGTGATGGTGGGGTGAAATGAAGGAAATGAGGAGGGAAATGAAGTAATAAGAGGCAGGGGCAAAATTGTCTTTTAACATTTCAAGTATATTAAGGTGAGGTCCCTAGGGACCCTAGATTAATATTTTCAACTTTTGGGACTTTTCCAGTATTAATTCCCTTGTGAGGGACCTCAATTTAATTTTCCCTTGACTTTATCCATATTATAGTTTAAACATATTCCGAATAGAGACACCCCAAAAAATGCCTACTTAAGCCATACTATAGAAAAATGACAAAGGATATATTTGGTATGTTTATATATTGGGTAAAGGTGCAATAATGAGTCCAAACAATTACGCCAGGAGTACATAGGGGCAAGAAGTATTTTCGGGTTCAATTTTGGGTCTGAAGAATAAATATTGGTGCAATATAGGGTACGCCATTAATGTTGACCGACGTTGACCGTTAAACGCTGACGTGGCAGGGAAAATAAGATTTTTTTGCTGACGTGGCATGCTTATGTGGCAATATTTTTCTGAGTGTGTGGGGCCCACATAATTTAAATTAATAAAAAAATAAAAAAACAACCCCACCCCTCCCCCCACCCCCCCTACCCCCCCTTCTTCTTCTTCCTCTTCCCCGACGCCCCCCACCCCCTCCCAACCACCACCACAACCCAATCCACACCCCCTCCGGCCGCCACCACACCCCCACCACATCCAGTCTTCCTCACTCCTCACACCACCATCGCCCTCCCCTCCATTCCCCACACCACCTCGCCCTCCCCCTTCCCCTCCCTCCCTCCCTCCATGGCCAACCACGGGTCTGCCACACCTCACCGCCTTCCACCACCACCTCCACCGCCTCAGTTCATCGCTCACCTTCACTGAACCCGCTTCGCCGTACCCCTCACCGGTCCACCACCACAGTTCCTCCACCGCGCCACCAACTAAAAACCCCAACCCACAGCTTCTTCGACCTCAGCCTCGGTTCACCGTCGCCAACCGAAGCTTCTCCACCACCTCCGAATCACCCACGGCTGGCCACCTACCTTCGACGTTGCCGCTGCAACCACTATCAACCCCCAACTCTTCGCTGCCTCCAAAACACAACCTCAACGAACAGCTTCGTATCTTCCTCTTGGCTGGTGCGGGGTGGTGGCGGAGGAAGGAGGGACAGTGAGGAGTGGCATAGACGGGGTGTGGTTGGCTATGGAGGGTGGGAGGGAGGGGAGGGGGGAGGGCGAGGTGGTGTGGGGAATGGAGGGGAGGGCGATGGTGGTGTGAGGAGTGAGGAAGACTGGATGTGGTAGGGGTGTGGTGGCGGCCGGAGGGGGTGTGGATTGGGTTGTGGTGGTGGTTGGGAGGGGGTGGGGGGCGTCGGGGAAGAGGAAAAAGAAGAAGGGGGGGTGGGGGGTAGGGGGGAGGGGTGGGGGTGTTTTTTTATTTTTTATTAATTTAAATTATGTGGGCCCCACACACTCAGAAAAATATTGCCACATAAGCATGCCACGTCAGCAAAAAAATCTTATTTTCCCTGTCACGTCAGCGTTAACGGTCAACATTAACGGCGTACCCTATATTGCACCAATATTTATTCTTCAGACCCAGAATTGAACCCGAAAATACTTCTTACCCCTATGTGCTCCTGGCGTAATTGTTTGGACCCATTATTGCACCTTTACCCTTATATATTTGGGTAGTCAAAAATGCAGTAGCTTATTTTGATTTTTTTTGGAATTGCGGTAGAAAAGAAGAAATTTTGGTCCAATAGTAATATTTTGCTTTAAGGTACAATTTTTCTTTTGGTGACAAGGTACAATTTTTTTATATAAAAGACAAAATGACATTAATAATCATAAAAAGGTTGAGCACAATGAATAGGAAAGCTAACTAAAATGTAATAAAACAGCAAATATAAATAGACTGTACTGAGGAAACAATAGTCACTAACTAAATTAAAAGCAGTAAAATCCTGAAGTAAGGATTGAATATCCTTATTTACCACATTAATGTTGTTTAACTAAATTATGGGTTTATTTTTTTTATTTTGATCAAATAATTTATGGGTTTATAGATTAATGATTTTGTAACACCTAACTTTTTTATAACTATATTATAGCAATTTAATCAATTTATAACCACTTTATAATGTTAGAGCCCAAAAACACGAATAAATTAAAACATTTCTCTTTGAAAATAAGATAAAATATTTTATTGCATAAACTTGGACTTCTAAACAATTTGGGCTTCTAAACAATTTAAAAAGTATATAAATATTCCCTGAAATCTGCAGTGTTTATAAATTCATTAAATAACTAAATTAATAGCCACCACTTAGTTTTTACTTTCTCTACACCTAAACAATCTAATGTAACTACATACATGTCATATTTAAACCTAACTATTACAATTCTGTCTAAATATAATTTGACTATCACAGGTGATAGACTTTACCTAATAAATCACAAGCTATGAGCTTGCACAATACAATATATCTCAAAAATCTATCTCACTCATCTTCTTCGAGCCTATCGAGCAGCCTTCCTATCCTCAACTATGTCTCTTCCAAAACTCTATCTTCTCCCTTCTTATCTATAAAAACTTTGTATGAAAAACAATGAGATTCAAAGAATCCCAATAGCAATTATCATTCATTCTCATGCATAACAATTCAAATACTCGTCAATAAAAATTTTTAACCTTAATCTTGCTGCTCACACAGCAATTTAAAATTTATTTTCCTGATTGACCAATAAAACCGAACTATAAAATCGAATAAAAACCGAAAATCGAATTAACCAAACCAAAATAATTGAATTCAATTCGGTTCGATTTTCTGTTTTCGGTTTGATTTGCTCACCCCTAGTGGCTATTATGTCATCAAATACATGCTTGTCAACATATATCGAGATGATCATAAACCTGGGAAGAAATTCCAAAATGTACATTTCTACCATTTATCTCCAAAAAATAGTGATTTATAATTGATAGTTAGACATGTTTTTATCATTGTTTAATTATGTTGCAGTTGTTGGAGAGCATGTATGGACTTAGTACTGACTCGTTTGATCACAATGCGGAGATTGACTTGGTACGAAACCAACTTGCAGAACATTTGGTGACTTTGTGATGTACAACTTGTATATACTAGTAGTACTTGTTGAAGTAGAAATCTTAGGATTTAAAGACCTAAATGTTGTAGTAGGTTCTTGTCTTGGCTTAGACTATGTCTTTTACTATCTTTGTTGTAACTGAATGTTGAACTTATTGGTGAACCTTTAGTATTGCTGTAGCTGAGGTTACATTGTTGAACTTAGATTATGCCTTTAGTATTTTGTTGTATATGTATGGTAAGATATTCTTGGATATATTGATGAGATATGTTTTTGGAATAGCACTCTGATATTCTGTAGTGCGCAGACTTGCAATGGTATGTAAATGATCTGCAAAATGCAGATGGCTATACAATTGAATCACAAAATAAAAAAAATAACACAATTCACAACCAAACTTTGGAAAGTTTGGTCATGAATGGTGTTATTTATCACCTATCACGACCAAAGTTTCCAAACTTTGGTCATGATAGGTGTCTCCTTTGGCACCTATCAAGACCAAACATACATATGTTTGGTCGTGATAGGTGTTACATATCACGACCAAAAAATGTGGTTATGAAAACACACTTTTTTACGACGTTATGTTCCACGACTACATTGTTTTGGTCGTGAAAGACCCCATATTTTGATCGTAAAAGACCTTATTTCCAGTAGTGATCAGAGATATTCCTAGGACGGATCGAAAGTCATAACGAACATATCTGTAGGGGCCAAAAGATTATGCTGTTTGCGATCAAAATTGAGTCTCAACAGACATTAAGATGAAGATGAAGATGATGATGTGTGTAAGTGGGTGGTGGTTGGATTGTTTTTGGGTTTGTGAGATTGGGATGAAGATGAAGGTGATGTACGTTTGGTATTATGAGGAAGAAGAAGGTGATGACGTGACAAAGATGTTGATGATGCGTCAGGTGATATGAGAAAATCAGGGTGATGTGGCAGGTGATATGTTTAAATCCAGTCAAAATTAACAATCAAACCGTTAAAATTGACGAAAATGCTAGATTTGAGCCATTTTTGAATAGATGTGTGTTACATTTGAGCCAACAAATTTTGGTTTATGTTGGGTGAACTTTTGGCAATAGTAAGTGCTAGATTTGACCCTTAACCGTTTTTTAAAAATTTCAATTTTGGCACTTGCATCGCAACGGGAGAAAAATCTAGTTTCAAAACATTACAGACTAACTTTGAGCCAATTGATTAATCTAGCGACATTTGATGCACTAAGTGTTTGATTTGATAAATCACAATTAAAATACACCCATATATCAATAACCAAAAGTTACAAATGAGAATGAAGATTACAAACCAGGTTCCCCTTTCAGAGTAGAGAAATTTTACATTTGGATCGCAGGCATATATATATAACGCGATGAAGAGTTGTGATGGAACCTCAAGCCTTGTGTCACCGAAAGGCAAGGGAAGTTATTGTGCCACTAGTGAAAATGGTTTTGTGCATAAACACGTCCATGATCTTGTTGAGTGACACCACAATATCTGACATATTGCAACGCCTTTGTGAAGAATCAGCGCAACAATTCAAGGCCAATTCAAGAATAGTGGATGTGGTTGTCAGAATGTTCTGAATATGTTCATCATCTCCCTGTAGTACATTGGAGTCTACGACTTGAGTTATCATTGCAGGTGATGACATGGATTCACGTACCCAACTATTCAAGCTCAATCCATCCACAAACATTTCGTCTGTTGGCCTTTTTCTTGTGAATACTTCCATTAATATTATTCCGTAGCTGTAAACATCTGCTTTTGTTGAAACAGTACCAAAAGATCCATATTCTGCACATATGATTTGATTCCCCAACAAGAACAAGTAAGCTTACTTGTAAAACAACAATAACAATAAGCCTCAACCATATCTCATTAGGTAGAGAAATAACTCAAAACAACTTTCAGAATAATAATTTAATTGATTTATCTCTGTTTAGTAACAAGGATTAATCTGTTTAAAATCAAGAAATCATAAGGGTTAATTTGTTCTAAATCAAGAGATTATTAAAGGAATTAAATTTTTAAAATTATCAAAGTTTGAGAACTAGATCAATTAATCAATAATTCTCAAAAAAAATTGGGACCAAAATTTATATTTTTCTTTAATAAGAAAACCTCAGCTAAATCAATGAAGCAAGTTTAGTTCTCTTTTCAAACCTCATAAGATTAGAAATAAGGCTACCTAAGAGTTTGTTATATAAGATTTAAGAATAATTAGATTTCGAAAAATATTTTATTAGTACAGTAGCCTACTATATATATATATATATATATATATATATATATATATATATATAAATTAAATTCCATGTAATTAAATAGGATTTCCTAAAAGAAATAATCAAGAGAAGAAAAAAAAAACGAGCCAACATCATGACTACGCATCAATGGGCGTGCAAGTGAGGTAGTAGTATGCATATAGAAGGAAAATAAAAGAAAAAAAGAAGCAAGGGCAAGAATGATAACCAGGTGCAACATAACCAATAGTAGGGAATGTCTCTGTATGTGTCTTAGATTTTCCTGCATCCAAAAATTTTGCAATACCAAAGTCGCTCACATGAGCAACCATATTATCATCCAACAAAATGTTACTTGGCTTCAAATCACAGTGGACAACTGGCGTTGACAAGCCATGGTGAAGATATTCTAAAGCCGAAGCAATATTTATCATTATATTCAACCTTTGCAGAAAATCCAAACAATAGTTATGAGAATAGTATAACCATTTTTCAAGACTGCCATTGGGAATAAACTCCATTATCAAACACTTGAAGTCAACTTCATTGGAACAACAACTAATGATCTTCACCAAATTGCGATGACGTACAAGACGCATTGTGTCACATTCCACTTCAAAGCTCCTTGACATTGCTTCTGAATCAAAATTGAATATTTTAATAGCAACCATTATTCCATTTGAAAGCCTTCCTTTGAATACAGAACCAAAACTCCCCTGTCCCAGCAAGTTACTATCATCAAAACTATTCGTTGCATCCAGAATTTCAAGGTAAGAAATCCTTCTTGGCATTCCTAAATATGATAAATCTTGGTTCATGCTATGCCTTGAATTCATTCTTTTTCGATGGATGAGGATAGTGCCTGAAAAAACCAAAATTGATAACAAAACAATGGGCAGCACGCATTTCAACAAAATCAGTTTAGCCATTGACCTTTTTCCTTTTACTTTTCTGCATGGAGGAACATGCATTTTTGGCTCACCACAAAGTGCTTTATTCATCATGAAAGATTCAGCCGTCAAATCTTTGAATACCCCACCACTTGGAATCTCACCTTGTAGTTGGTTATAAGAGAGATTGACATACTTAAGGAATCTAAGTGACTCTAGAGATTTGGGAATCTCACCAGACAAATTATTTTGGGAAAGATTTAAATTTTCCAAGCTTAGCATATCCCCAAGAGATTTTGGAATAGTCCCTTGCAAAATGTTATGTGCTAAGAAGAAAACTTGCAAGTTTTGCAAGCTACTAATGGATGTGGGAATGATGCCTGAAATATGATTTCCTGACAAATCTAATAGAATAAGAGACTTCATGTTCCCAATCTTGAATGACATATTCCCAACTAACATGTTGGAAGATAGGTTTAGATCCAATATATCTTTCAAATTCCAAATTGAAGAAGGTATCTCGGAAGTCAACTTATTGGTGCCCAAATAAAGTTCTTGAAGGAGCATGAGATTTCCTAAGCAAGGTGGGATTGCTCCAGATAATTTATTTCGAGATAGATATAAGTATGCAAGTCCTCTAATGGAGCAAAGCTCATCAACAATCAAACCATCTAGTTCATTTCCCGCAAGATTCAGATGCTGAAGATTCTGTAAGTGGCTAATTGTTGTTGGAATTGGTTCATTTAAAGTATTTTCATGAAAAGATAGCTTCACCAGGTCAGATAGATTCCCAATTTCTGATGGTATGTTAGCATTAATTCCGCAGGAGTCTATCATTAGGGACTGTAGAGAATGAGATAAGTTTCCAATGGACTTAGGAAGTTTCAAATGCAATAATGGGTTGTATGAAAGAGCCAGAGTTTTCAAATGTCTACAATTTGACAACGAGCTAAAAAAGTCAGTTTCAGAATTTGTAACATCCATTATGGTGAAATTGTTATCATTTACCCGAAGGGTTTCTAAGTATTTTAGCTGCCCAATTATGTTTGGTAGAACCCCTTCAAAATTATTGTACTCCAGTTCTAGAATGGTCAACTCAGAAGCATTGGAGATAGTATTTGGGATCCTTCCGGAAAGTTTGTTTTCCCATAAATACAACTCTTGTAAATTTGAGAGGCCATATCCAAAATCTGATGGAAGAGTTCCCGACAGAGAATTTTTTTGTAGAGACAAGAATTTCAAAGTTGAGATGTTGAAAATTTGTGAAGGAATAGATCCGCTCAACTTGTTTTGATACAGCGAAAAAGATTCAAGTTGTTGGAGATTGCCTATTTCCATAGGTATTGATCCTGGAATACAAATATTAATTGGAAAAAGTAGGAACGAATTAATATACTTGAAGTTTATACAAAAATGTAAACAACATTGTAATGTCTAACATTATTTAGATATGTATACTTGTGAGCACTCGCGCCGGGTTATTTATTAGGGAAGATGACAAATAAATACCTCCGAATGTCTAAAAGGACAAGAAAGAAACTCAAACTTCTAGAAGGACAAGTAAAGAACTCAAATTTCCAAATCGAAAAAATAACAACTAGAACATCGGTATTAACAACTAAAAAAATAGTGATTAACAATTGCCTTATTCCTTAATTGCCCTTTTGAAATTCGAAGTTTCTTACTTGTACTTTTGGAAGTTTTCCTTACTTGTCCTTTTATATATTCGAAGGTATTTATTTGTCATTTTCCCTATTTATTACTTTTAAATAATGTATGTATTTTGGTTTGGGTACAATTTGATACCTGTGAGTTGAAATATACCATTAGATTCTACCCAAACCAAAATTACATTATATAGATGTATATGTGTCCTGATGCTGAGACGTTCAGAAAGATATCTTAATCTCAAGGTTTTGACACAATAAACCTTCGAAGAACTTTGATTTTTTGTCACGTATATAAATAGGTGTAAACCAAATTTTAGGGTCTAATTTTTCAAATTTCGTGGGAGGCAAAAAGAGAAAATAGTGCCGGGGGGGGGGGGGGGGTCAAGAGTTTGTTGTTTGGAGATTCCATCAATTTTCCTTCCTTTTCCTCTCTTTTTCTGCAACTTCTATTGGTTAAAATTTGGGGCTTTCCAAAATTTAAAAATCTTCCATTCTCCTCTCTTTTTCTGAAGCTTCTAATCCTGAACCCTTGTTGATTATTCTATTGGTTCACTTCAACATGATTGGATGATAACATGGGGACATTGATTGACATTTCTTACATAAAAAGATTGATGATGGAATGATTGATCTTTGTGAGAGCATACAATAGATATTTCGACTAAGCTAGGGTCTATCCCAAAAAAAATTGAAGTTCTTGGTTAGCAAGCTGGAAGTGTTTAATTAATTAATATGTGGCAACTAAAGGGCAGTGTCAAAAGAATCCCTAATAATTGAAGATCCTCTATTAGTAAATAATTTTAAATATGGTTTAATGAAATATTTGAATTTGTCTTCTCTCCCCTCTCTTGTGTATCCTTTTCTCTCTTGGGTTCTTCGTTTCTTACCATCTTCTTGAAGGAGAGTTCAAATTAATGATGCCATTTTATTCCCCATCAAAGTATCGTTACGCACCCCAGTCCCCAAAACACGTGAGCATACGTTAAAAATAGAGCATTATGGGAAAAAAAGCAGAGAAAGCACTATTAATTTATTTTGATGCATAAAAGTATTGGGTTAAGTTGTAAATCTGGTACTCAACAATTAGTCAAAATGCACCGAAAATAAATAATAATTTTGAGGGGTAGATCTAGTACCCATTATTTACGTAGTGATGCATATCTAGTATACATTATTTATGAAGTGGTACATATACAATAATGTTGTTAACTTTCCCAAACTTCCGTTAAATGAGACCCACATAAATTTATAATTAAACCAAGTCATGTTATTTGTGTGCCACATGGTACCTCACTCATCACTCCCATTTTCTTCTTCTTCATCACCACACCCTTCACCATCATCTTCTTCAACACACTACACACTAGAAAATTAAAGCTCAAAATGAATGTGAAATCTGTGTAGGAAAATATTACAGGGAAATGGTGACTTTTATAGGAAATTGTGAGGAAGCTTTGATAGCAGAAAAAAGGGGGAAATAACACGGATACAATCTTTGTATGCCCCACCAGTTTCTTCACTGAGGAGGGAGGAAGGGAGGAGGAGGGAGGAAGGGAGGGAGAGATAAAAAATATGACTTGGTTTAATTATGCATTTCTGTGGCTCCACTTAACAGAAGTATGAAAAAGTTAACAGCATTACTATATATACACCACTTCATTAATAATGGGTACTAGATATGCACCACTTCATTGATAACGAGAACTACTAGATCTTACTCTCGAAATTGTTTATTATTTTTTGTACACTACTTTGGCTAATTGTTAGGTACTAGCTAGATTTACATGCATCTTATTAACCCTAAAATATTATATTAACCAAAAAAATTATTATAGCACAATACAGTGGAATAAAAGTATACCTTCTAATTTATTGCTTTCAAGATTTAAATCCAGAAGCATAGACAAGTTTCCAATGCCTCTTGGCATGTGGCCAGATAGCTCATTAGTTGATAGGTCAATGATTTTCAGATTTGAAAGGCTTCTAATTTCATTGGGAATATTTCCTACCAATCGAAACAAAAGACAATTTTTAAAGCCATGATGCATGTTATGAGTAAAATGAGCAACATAACATGTTTGATAGGATAAAGTCATTTGAGAAAACAAATCATACTAGCACCATTTATATTTTATTTTTGCACATTAAAATGGAATTTTGGAGTTTTTTGGCCGAATATGTATATGACTAGTTTGTAATACTAGGGCTTACATATTCTAATACTAGACAGTATTAATGAAAATCCCGGTGATCTTTGTGATATCCCCTCTAGTGCTTATTCTATGGTACTAACAATCAATTCTCACATACCACATTATTTATCACTCTCTATCACTTCCCTTATTAAATATGGACATAGATGAAAAAACACAATAAATATTTATTAAAAATTAATATGAAAAGACAACATATAAATTGGGTGAGGAGTCTCCATTGAGATCTCTATCCCTTTTATCTCCATTTAGATATAACAGTATCTATTTATTCTCCATTTTTATACATTGTAATATAAAAATATGTATTTTTTATCCTATCTACTTTTTGGAAAGATCTTAGATAAAGAAAAAGATGGACGAATAAGCAACTATTAGAAGATGGATAAATAAGAACTATAAGATATGTATGAATCGGAAATGGAGAGAGGCCCCAATGGAGAAGCCCCTTACCCATATAAACTTGTTATTTGGTGCCTTTTAGAAAGAGTATTTCAAAGATCCATTTAAAGGATACCTGAAATTATAGCTAGGTTTTTCTATTCCATTTTGTCCCCATTTATTACATGTGATGCTGTATTAATTATTTGGCGCTCTCTCACACAGACATCCCTGGTTTTCATACTAACTCTTTATATCTCTCATTAACACTCCCTCAACAAATAAATATAATTATTTAAAGAATGAAGGGAAATCAATCATTGAGCCTTTTTTGGTTTCACTAAATATGTAAATCAGTTGTTATATTTTGACTTACCTCAACTCAGTCCTTGAGTTTTATTAAGTTTATGGCTACCTCCCTATCTATGCCACATCATATAAAGATAATCTAGGTTGGTTTCATGCTTTCATTCACCTTTTTGTTTTCTATAGGAAAAATCGATTTTACTTCATTCACGTTGCCATTTTCTTCATCATGGACATTCCATGTATTTCAGTTCTGAACACTCTATCAAGCAAGCACTTACTAAAATTGTAAGGAATGTTTAAAAAATATAATATTTTTCCAAATTTAAATATATTTTTAAACATTATTAGTTTTAACTAATTTTGAACAGTTTTTGTTTTTGCATAATTCGACATATAAGATTTGAGAAAGTATTCTACAGAAGCACCTACTTAACTCAATCGATTTCCAAGCATAAAATATCATAGAAGGCCTACTAATGAAAATATCACAGTAAAACGAAACTGCAGGGCACTTCCAATTTGATGAAAGTATGTGTTACCTTCTAATTTATTTTTGGCCAGTGATAACTCTTGAAGCATAGTCAACTTTCCGATACTATTTGGTATGTGACCAGACAATTGATTGTCATCCAAGCGTATCGTGTTTGCATTTGTAAGGTTGCTAATTTCGTTGGGAATATTTCCTGCAATAAAGTTACAATCGGCGAATTTTTGTTGTTGGTAAAAAAAACAAATGAATGTTTCACAACAGATCACATAGCTCCAAATTTTTTGAAGGTAAAGAACACACAAAATTTTCAAAATGTGTTTGATTGTGCATGATATTTATATATTTTTATACTGCATATAATAATAATAATAATAATAATAATAATGTGAAATTAATTAGCATGCCAATTGGTCAAATATAATGAGAATTATATGTCATTTCGTGTAAGGAGTTAATTGCATTTTCATAATAATTATTTGAACATATTAGGCAATTAACTAATGCATTTATAGTTTATGTACTTGATATATTTCACATATTTCCTAATTTCCTATTTTAGGAGCAAAAGAGGAAGATCATATTGTAGAACACAAGATATAAACACTTTTTTTGAAAGTCCTATTTCAATTAGGACTACTTATTTCATTGATTGAGTATTCTTCAATTGTTTCCTAATCTTGATAAATGATTTTCACAAGCAATCTCAGTCCTAAAAGGAGAAAAGAAAACATGTTAATCATTATCTCACTCATTCTTTTCTATTTTGAGAGTGATTCCCTTAATTTTAGGAAGTTTTCGTGCCCTAAACATGTCCCATATTCTTTGGACATTTAGTTTTGGAAATTCTTTCTCAAATAGGACGATTTTTTGAGTATTTGTTCTTATATTCGAACTTGATTTGTTGAGATTGTAGATCACGTATTGTTGAACTGTTTGTTTTCCTAACAATGTACTACCTTCGGTCCTATATATAAGACTCAATTGACTTTTTTTTGGAGAGGTTAAGGTTGTGAAATAGGCTATTAAATCATGACATATTTGATATATTTTTAGATTATCCATTAGTTTATAGGTAAAATAAACTAGTTCAAGGGAAAAAATTAGGTAAATCAATTTATAATTAACTTATTTTACTTTTTTACAGGATTTTCTAAAAAAAGTCAATCAGGTCTTATATTTAGGACCGGAGTATTGTTTTTTTTTACTGACAATGTATTGTTGAATTTTAATTGCATGTATTGATGTGGTTTTAATGTAGTTCTATTCATCTTCTCAAATTAACATGTATGTCAAGTCTATGTTGATTTTATTATCTAGCATGTTTGGCACGTGATTTAGTCCATTGTGCTTCATATAATTGTGTTGTGTGGGGATTGATATGTGGGTGAGTTTATTGATGTTAAGTTTTTATAGTTCTAGTTAATTCCATTAATTGAACTCACCTAAAGGACTAGATCATTACCTAATCTATGTGCATGAGGGTGTAAGTAGGTATAATTCTACAAGTGACTAACTGCTTTATTTGAGGTTGAGTGATGTTTTCCTTAACCTATTCCTTTGAAAGGACCAATTGTATTTACTTGTATGAGTTTGACCATTTACCTCTTCATTCCCCAAAATTGTGAAAGATATTTGTTGTGTGTTATCCCTAATTCAAGAGAGCATCTCATCATTATCATTGCCAAATTCATCCATCGTTTTTACTTGCTTTCATATAAATAAAAAAAATCACAAAACTATAGTAGTTTAGTTTTAGGAACCTAGATAAACACACAACTCCAGGTTTAATTGCTTTCTTGCATTAACTTAGTTAATTTAGGTAGTAGTTAATAACCCTGTAGAGAGATGATCCAGGATAGTATACTTGCTACAGTCTTTGGTAAATAGTTTTGCATTTGAACCCAAAGTGTAAAGATTAAGACTCAAATCAGTGTTCAAATGTCATAATCTTATGTTACTTTTGAACCCAAAATAAAAATTTACGTGTATTTTTGATTCAATATGAAAATTCATGTGTATTTTTTGTCCTAAAAAATTATTTGGTGTTGGTTGATCTTTTGGGACGAACACATGAGTATATTTTTTAAATACACATGTGGCCACATGGACAGATTAACCCAAGAGGTGGCCACTCGGTGGCCACATGGACAGATTAACCCACGCGGTGGCCACATGGATAGATTAACGGTCAAACGTGATTGACCGTCCACTCGGGGTATTTTAATCGCTTTGGTTACTTCAAATGCAAATATGAGCATGTTGTTAGTTCAGGGTGTCCAGTGCTCCTGAGTGGTTACTTGGAGGGTGAATTAGGTCCATTACCCTTATATCATAATAAATGCAAATTTGGCATGATTGCACCATGTCCTAAACAAGAAATTTATAAATTATAATAGGCAGATTTATTGACAACTTTTTTACTTGTTAACCAACATTATTATTTTATGTGTGCAATAGTTTTCTTTAAAACCTCCTTGAATCTTTTCTAAAATTAAATCTCTCAATAATTGAATGCAATTGTCACTTCAAATTTTACCTTGCAAGTTATTGTCGTAAAGATACAATTCTTGAAGCATGATCAAGTTTCCAACAGTTCTTGGTATTTGGCCAGACAACATATTCTTTCCCACGTATATGATTTTCAACTTTGTGAGTTCAGTCATTTCTGTGGGTATATGTCCTGCAATATGGAAAAAATAAAAAAAAATTAAAAGACGTTTTTGTGAGTGATGTCCTGCAACATATAATGTTTCAATGTTTAATTTGGAAAATTGAAGAGATTGTTTTCATGATATCAAATTTAATTTCTTCATCAAACAAAAAATGTTAACATAAACAATTATAAGTCATCCAAAAGAATAACTGTTAAAAAAAATTCACGAGTAACTACATTTATCCAGGCCATGATAACTTTATTATTGAAGTATATATAATATAAAAAATCACAAATGAACCAACAAACACTCTTTTGATCAGATAATAAATTCATTGAAAATGCAATCTTAAATTTAGATTTTGATAATTTAGATAGATTTAAGTAGAATTTCCATTAGTTTCTTAGAAAGAGAAAAAAACTCAATAATCAATTGATCTAGGAAATTATGTTGCGTATTAGGTACATTTTGGTTCACTACAAAAGAAACAGTATTAGCTACGCCCATATTCCGACGGTTTCAGAAAAAATACGGCTGAAAATATCACATTCCGGCGGTTGTGGAACATAAACGGCAAAATTACACGTATAAATAACTGCCGGAATGTAACAAACTATTTTTTTAAAATATAAATATAAAATATTAAAGTTCCGCCATTCAAATAACCGCTGGAACATAATAAATTCTTTTTTTAAAAAAATAGAAATATAAAATATTAACGTTCCGACGTATAAATAAGCGTTGGAATGTACTAAATTATTTTTAAAAAATTAAGAATAAAAAAATATTAACATTTCGGCGGTTATATAATTCTCCGAACGTTAGTTAATATTTTTTTAAAAAATAAAAACAAAATAATTTCATTAACGCTAGGAATTTTTTAAAAAAAAATAAATTGTTTAACAAAAAGATGTTAATGTTTCAGTGGTTTAAAACCGCCGGAAAGTTAGCTAATATATAACAATAAAACAACATTTTATTTTCCGACGGTTAAATAACCGCCGGAAAGTAGTTAATATTTTAAAAAATAAAAAAATTATTAAAAAGTAAAAACATTTAATGCATTTATTTTTTTTAAAATAACTTACGACGTCGCGGCGTATAATATATGCCGTTATATGATATAATTTTATAAAAAAAACTTACCATATCGCAGCGTAAAACATATAGCACTATAAACATTTAAGTGCTGCAACAATTAAGGGCAACGTTAATATCACTGGTAAAAATATGGCATTATATGTGACTTTCGATAGTAATCGCCGCTAAAAGTATGACTGTCGCGGGCAACCCATATGTCCAAGCTAAACGTACGCCTCTAGGAGCAACTTTGTATCGAGTTTTTTTAAGGAGAATTGGTAAAAGTCTGATACATTTCTCTTACTATTAGCTCCCATTATCTCAAATTAACATGTATATCAAGTCTATGTCAAGTCTATGTTGATTTTATTATCTAGCATCTTTAGGCTTTAGCTTCTAAAAAACTCTAAGACACCTCTAATAATCAAGTTTCAACCGCGCTTTTTGAGAGTCACTGTTGAACATGGTTGGCAAAGGTTTTTTTAATGTCTTTTCTATTTAAAAATAACTGAATTATATTTAGATGAAAGCAATGTTGTAAAAAGACCGGAAGGCGGGTCGGAAAAGGTTTCGGGTCATGGTTCAACATGGTCAAACCGCTCAAACCGATGGTTGGACAAAATAATCGTTGATCCGAAATGTGAAGCGGTTGACGTTTGGACCGGTTCAACCGTTTGACTCGTTCCGGTTCTTACAACACTGGATGAAAGTGATGATCGATCTCTTCTTGCTAATAAATATATTGGGGGTAAAGGACTACTGAAGAAGGCATACATTGAAATCAGATAGAAATAAAGGCTTACATCATCAAAATTAAAGCATACCTTGTAAGAAGTTGAAAGACATAGAGATGAGCTCAAGTGAGGATATGTTGGAAATGGTTCGAGGTATGATTCCCGTAAGCCCGTTGTCTTTAAGGCGTAAGATTTTGAGATGCTGAAGCCTCCCAATATCAAAGGGAATAGATCCTTTGAGGGAATTAGAACTCAAATCCAAGGTCTCTAACTTAGACAAATTGGATATACTTGGAGGAATGATACCTTCAAAGCTATTATTTCCAATAATCAAGTGTTGAAGGCTAAATAAGCTTCCTATCCAACTTGGGATTTCACCGCTGAAAGAATTATAGCTCAGGTTGAGAGTTTCTAACCTCTGCAGCTGAAGCAACTCCTCTGGCAACATACCATAAAAGCTGTTGTTGTTGAGGTTAAGTTGTACAAGAAAGGACAAATTGCCAATCTGTGGAATTAAGCTTCCGTTGAGACCCATGTTAGGAAGACTAAGTATTCTCACCCTCTCATAGTGAGAATCACATGTAATCCCAGACCAATTGCATATGGAGTACGATTTGGACCAGTTTATCAAGGTATTGTAAGGATCCCTGATAGAAGATTTGAAATCAAGAAGAGCCAATTCATCCGAAGTGAAATTGGAGTAACATAAAGCAGGGCACAATAAATATTATGTCCGAACTGATGAGTTCAACTCTTTGACTGTTAAAATAATTAAGAAAGATTTTATAGCCGAGAAAAAAATTGTGGAATATTCAAAGCAGTCTAGGAAAGTGAAAGAAAGTAAATAAGAAGATAAATTGATTGTTGAAAATATTGAGTGGGTGTGTCATAACTTATAAGTAGGGATGGAAATAGGCCAGACCGGCCTGGCCTTTCAAGGCCTGGTCCGGCCTGATTAATTTCAGGTCAGGCTCAGACTCAGACTTTTTTAATTAAGAACCTATTCTCATTAAAAGGCCAAGCACATGCCCCTAAAAAAGCCTGTTAAACCAACAGGTCGGCCTGTTAAATGATTTAAAGAAAAAAGTTGAACCAAAACTTAGGCCAAAACTTGAGCCACAACCCTCTTCTTTCCAACACACGCACAAACCAAAACTCTAGCATCCAACTCTCTCTCTCTCTCTCTCTCTCTCTCTCTCTCTCTCTCTCTCTCTCTCTCTCTCTCTCTCTCTCTCTCTCTCTCTCTCTCTCTCTCTCTCTCTCTCTCTCTCTCTCTCTCTCTCTCTCTCTCTCTCTCTCTCTCTCTCCTCTCTCTCTCTCCTCTCCCCTCCCTCCCTCCCCTCCCCCCCCCCTCCCTCCCTCTCTCTCCCTCCCTCCCCCTCCCTCCCTCCCCCTCCCTCCCTCCCTCCCTCCCTCCCCCCCCCCTCCCTCCCTCTCTCTCCCTCCCTCCCCCCTCCCTCCCTCCCTCCCCTCCCTCCCTCCCTCTCTCTATATATATATATATGCTATGCTCAATTTCTCTCATCTCACTCCCTCACTTCCATCGATTTCTCTCCTTCTTCCGATGACGGTGGCGGCCTTCCATGGTGGAGAAGGTGAATGCATACTACCTATTTCTTCTGTTTGGGGCTCGCGAGTTGATCTAGAGGTTTGGGGTTTATGAGTGATCTTGCGAGAAAGAAGAAGTTGAAGAAGAAGAGGAGTTGCGATATGATCTTGCAAGAAAGAAGGATGAATAAGACGAGAAAGAAGAAGGAGGATGAAGAAGAAGAGGTCTTGCGATTTGCTACTTTCAATTTAGTGGGTTTAACATGCAAATCATGTTAACTTCTAACTTTTTATTTGGGGTTGTCTTAAAAGTTTAGATTTTATCTGGGTTTTTTTATATGTTTGTAAAGTTTGAATTTTTTGGGTTTGTTTTAATTTTTGTTTGTGAAATTTGGATTTTTTTTTATTTGGGTTTAACTTGTTTGTTTGTTTTTGTTGCGAGAGTTGATTCTTTTGGGTTTTATATCTCTACTTCTTTGTATAACACACAAACAAGATTTTCAGAATTTGCTTCTTTGTATGAGTTTGCTTCTTTCTATAGCACGCAAACCAAAAACTGTGTCCAGGTGAGTATAACACGCAGTATGCTTCATAGTTTATTCTCTTCTCTCTCTTCTGGGTTTAATTTCTAGGCCTATTAACAAGCTACTAGATTAGGTCATATCAGGCCTGAGCTAGGCCACAAGCCTAAAAAAATCACCTTAATAGGCCACAGGCCAGACTTAGGCCCCTTTTCAAAACTCAGGTCAGGCCTATTTAAGGTGTAGTCTGGCCTGACCTATTTCTATCCCTACTCATAAGGAACAAGTCCCATATTAGTTGCGATTGTGGGTCCAATTATAAATGAATTTGGATTACTAAATAAGTAAAGAGGAGGAATGAACTCATTTAACAATGAGCCACAGGAGATGAAATTCGGCAATTTATTATCTCCAACCATTGTGCTTGAGTTAAGTGAGACATGAGCTTAATTATTGAGCTATTTTGTCGGGCCTCAAAACATATTTTGAAACAAAAGAATTGTTTTGATTAGGTCAAAGCACGTTGGAAGTTTTGTAAATCAGAAAATTGATTTCAAATGAATATTTCATAAATAGCCTTAAATATGGAGCAAAATCAGAATGTTAAAGGAGTGACACATTTCCGATGAAAAAGGAGTGACACATGGCGAAGTAATCATCAAGCTTTATTGGTTTTTTCTGCAACGTTAAATTAATTAAAGGTTTTATTGCATAAGTTAGAAATATGCAAAAATGATTTTGTTTCATCATTATGGCTAACATTTAATAATTTATTATTTGGTCTTTATGTCCACCCAACTTTCACTTTACACTATATAATATATTGTTTGTATGAGGCAAAATGAGAGACACTTGAGCTATTGAATTAGAGCATTCTTCCTCCTCCTTTTGAATATTTTATGTCTTACTAACTAAATAATCTTTCGTTGTGTTGTTGGCTTGCTACATAGTAAGAAGAATCTGTTTAATCCTGGGGAGAGTCGTGTACTATCTTGCTGGTTGTCGCGGAATACCTTTAAAGAATAGTGTCTTTATGGACACGACTCATATCATTTTTATTATTCTGTTTTCATTATTTGCAGGTATAGTTTTTGACTTGATATATTAGCATTAGTGGGAGTTAGAAGATATCCTTGGAATTACATGATGATTTGGAAGAACATTGATATGGAAAAACAGAAAGGCAGTTGTGATTCGTTGCTTCCATTGAGGAAATTTCTTGTGCCACAACCCTTCGAACTCATTTGAAATTCCAAAGTTACTTATAGGACCTAAGAGACATGAGGGTAATACAATGCAAGGGGTTACATTCAGCCTATGAACAATCACTCAACTATCAATTGACACAACGAACTATAAAAGATATCAATACTTAAGAACAATTGAAAAACATCATTTCGGCCAACACTTGCAAATTTTGCCTCCCTCTGAGCCAGAACCTGAGCCAGAGCTTTCATCTCCTGAGCCTCCACCCTCTGTGCCTGGCCGAAACATAATTGAAGAAATTATGATGAAGTATGGGTTGAAGAGGAAAAACCATCCACCAATTGTAATAGCCAAGTCAATCCCTCCCTCTGAGCCAACCTCTGCTCCTCCTCCTCCAGTAGTTCCTCCTTCTAAGTCAACCTCTGTTCCTCCTCCAGTAGTTCCTCCTTCTAAGCCAACCTCTGTTCCTCCTCCACCTCCACCTCCTCCTTCAGCAGTCAGATACAGCAGATCAAGGAAGAAGTCATGTGTCAAAAAGGGTGCTGGTACTGCTGAATCTTCTGAGAGTGAAGAGGAACCTCGTGGTCACTCTGGGGATCATGAGTCGGAGAGGGTATCTCAAGCAGTTGAAACATCTGAGCCCCAGTCCTCCACCCAAGAGCATATAGTTCCTCCACTTGTGGAAGTTAAGTTAGAGGTGGAAGATATGACTCCCGAAGAATTTGAGCGCTATGGTTACACTGATAGACTCACAGAAGAGCAATTCTTCGTCCTGGATGCTGAGAGAGCTAAGGCTCAAAGGAAAGGGAAAGGCAAGGTAAAGGGAAAAGGGAAAGCAAGCTCAAGTCAGGCTAATGACCCCAACTATCCAGTATGGAATGTCAAGGTCAAAGCCATCCATTATCCCTTTGGATCCATACCTATTTCAGACTCGCCTTATGGAGAATTTGCTGGGTTTACTGAAGTCAGTGACCTGAAGAAGGCTATTGATGCATCTATTGAGTCTGAGAGACTGAGAAGAGAGAGAGCCGAGGCAGAGCTTCAAGAAATGATTACTCAGATTGACCAGAGCGAGAAGGATGCCCACATAGCCAAACTTCAAAGAGAGAATGAGGAAAGACAAAAAGAGAGGGAGAGGAGAAAGAGACACCAACTATAAACCCCAACCAAACCCTTCATGCATTTTAACTTTGAAACCTTTTTTTTTCTTTTCACATTTTTATGCATAGCTCAACTTGCACAGCCTTGATTACTTGTAAATTTTAACTGCTGTTATACATATCTGACTTGTAATCTCTTGCTCATCAATGATAATTATCTTTAGTTCTTTGTACCTTATCTTTTATTATCTTTAATTCTTTCATATGAACTTAATTGGATAACTTAGTTTGTCATCATCAAAAAGGGGGAGAATGTTAAAATCTTAAGTTTTGATGAAGACTAATATATGAAAGAACAAGCTAAACACTTAGAGAGCATCAGGTTAATATAGAACCACAAGTAAGAGTACAACCGGATGTGGATTTACTTCCGGATGGACTAGGACTAGCGCTCGCGGATGAACGTCTCATCCCCCAGCGGAAGCAAGTATAACACTAAGTCATAACTCAGTCTAAGAACATTAGGAGTATAAAACCCTTTGAGACTAAGTTAGGACGCAACCGGATGCAGGAATGCTTCCGGATGCTTAGTGACTAGCGCTGACTGTTGAGTTAGGCAACACCGAGCGTCAGTGAGTATAACACAGCCACACTCAACGTCTAGTAGGAGTACTTCCGAATGTGGAATTGCTTCCGGAAGTAAGAGAGCTTCCTTAGACAATTGAACTCCCACTGCATGTGATTATGTGTTGTTACAGTACACATCCCATAGCATGAGTAAATGACACACTAAGTCACTTAGGAAGAATTAGACTAAAATCAAATCCTAAGTTAGAATACAATCGGATGCAGAATCGGTTCCGAAAGACTTAGAGTAAAATAACGAGACTTACGCTGACTATTGGAATAGACATCCCCTAGCGTCAGTAGACAATACACTAAGTCAGAACATAGTCTAAGTAAGATTGCTTCCCATAGCAAACAAGCCTCCCACAGCATGTATAGTTCTTACTGCACTTGATTATATATACTACTCTGTTGGACTAACAAGTATGTGCAGAACTTAGTTCTACTTCCGGATGCAAATGAGCTTCTGGATGCAAATACTCTTGGCACTGGGACTCAGAGACTAATACTTGCAGAGCAAGATTGCCACTTCCGGATGAACGATGATCATCCGTCAGCAAGAGTACAAGAGTCAACGTCACATACTCAGAGGTCAGAATGCTTTTGTCAGAGCAGAGTTGTCAGAGCTGCTTTTCAGAGATAAAGCAAGTCAACCCTGCTAAGCATTAATGAAGATGTACCTCTCAACGGTAACATGGGATTAACGGCTATATTCAAACGGACATATTCCATCTGCCGCCCAAGCCTGAATGCTTTGAGGCCGAGTATAAAAGGAGCATCTACATTCAGAAGAGAGGTTGGAAGAAAAGAGCCTATTGTCTGAGATATTGTATTCTACATTCCTCTCATCTTCTACTCTCTGATCTTAGAGTTGTAACATTCTTAGAGAGTAATTCGTTTGTACTTAAGTGAGTAACATCATCTATTCTTAGAGAGAGAATCATTTGTACTTAAGTGTTTATCACAATCAGTTCATAGAGTGAACATATTATCAAATCCTCTAATTGATAGAGGCTGTTCTAAAGCTTGTGCTTGAAGAACAGAATTGTTATCTTACAAAAGTGAGGGGGAGCATTTAGAGGTTTTCTAAATCTCCATAGGTTACAAGTTAGCCCGTAAAACTTGTGATTGTAAAGGTTTGCAGGTGAGCCCGTTGCAAATCCTGTGGGTTGTTAGGTGAACCAGTGTTCGTAAAACCTAAAGTGTAAAGGCCTTCTTGTGCCTGGTTTAAACAAGAAGTTTAGTGGATTGAAAATCTCAGGTGGAGCCTGGGGACTGGATGTAGGTCTGGAAGTGACCGAACCAGGATAAATTTGTGTGTGCTTAGTTTGTCTTTAACATTCTTATTTCCAGCACCACACCACCATACTTGTGCAAAACATAATGTGTCATCTCCTTCACCAAGCACAAGCAGTCAGTTTTTAGAAGAGAACTTTAACTTTTATTCTGCCACCCAATTCACCCCCCCTCTTGGGTGACAGCCACGCATTTCAGTTTAATCCAACGCTTTTCTTAAAAAAATATATTAGGTGTTTTTTCTTGAATAAAAAACACAAACCAAATATAAAACCTTATTTCAAAATCAAATAATCATTTTCCTAAAAAACACCAACCAACTGACACACATTTCTACCCCATTCGAACTACGTGGCCTTTGATCCCTTAAGGGTACGTAGGCCCTAGGATTTATCCTAGTCAAGTCCAATCATATAAAAATTATTTTTTTCTTCCTTTTCATTTTTATTTTTATTTTCTTGTACATTGATATTATTTGGTGATTTAAATAAAATAAAATTAAGGTCATATTTATTTTTAAATAATTAGCTTAGGGTAACCGCACAATCGACTCCCGAACCCAATTTGATTTTTAAAGAATATTATTATTTTAAAAGGTTTTCCAAAATATCCTTTTTAAAAATTTTGGTGGCGGCTCCATTGTTTTCAATTTTAAAAATAATTGTTTTTTTTTTCGGGCGCTACAAGTACATTGACCAAAATGATACATTTATTATTCGTAGACCAAATTGATACTTTGAAAATAGCTTGTTGGCGAGAATGATCTTTAACCCCTTTTTTGCCTTTAAAAATGCCAAAAAAATTCAAAGCTTAATTGTTTAGACTATTAATTAAAAGAAGACTTGGGAGTCCGGAAAAAAAAACATAAAGATAGTAGTTGTGAGTCGCACATCCATTAGGAAATTTCTTCCTCCTCTTCGCATTACGGGTCAATTAAAAAGAAAAATTGAATATATAGGGGATGGTGGGGTGAAGCAATAATATTTCTTGGCTCTAAACAATATACAGGACTACATTTTCAAAAGGAGAATGACATTTTATTTGAGAATTTGAACATCTCTGGAGTCCAATTGAATATAACAACAAATATTGCGCTGAATATCGTGAGTGTAGGAAGACTTTTTGCGTTTAATCATCTTGAAGGTGAGATGGATTAACTTCTTTCCATATTTCAATCACGTAGTCCAAAGAAATTTAAATATAAAATAAAACAGAGCCCACTAGCATTCTTCCCATCCTACAACTTGTATCCATAAATTTTGAAGTCAGAGTTTTTTTTTTTTGGACTGAGAATTTCCTTCTTTTATTATTAAAGTAAACACGTTCCAGAGTACATGGCATAAATAAATATAATAATTGATGAGTAATAATGTTATATCATTGAGCATTGTGATGTTATCATAAATAGTTGAATTATTTTGTGGAATAGTCTATGATGTGTAACTTGACCATTATCAAATTGCCCTTGGATGAATTGCAATTGTACTTATAAATCATGACGCAATATAGCAATAAAGGTGCAATTCAGTTGTTCTCAAAGTGCCAATTAATGTTTAACCAAAAGGTGAAAAAAGTTATTTTGGCTAGGAGTACCATAATTCACATAGCCAACAATATAAATTTTCCTACGAACAATTACAATGTATCATTTTGGAGTAAACCACCTTTCTTTTTTACATTAAACCGTATTTTTTATTTAGTTAAGTTTGATTAGTTTGTATAGTTAACATGCCCTATATATGTTTAGCTCCAATACACTTTTTAAGGGACATAATCAAAATTTAGAAAAAGCTATACGAAGTTAAGAACTTGATGAAAAAGAAAAAAAATCCAATAATCTAATTTATAGCAAGTGAAAGTATTAGGACTTGATAGAAAACAATTATAGATAACAAATTTAAAATTGTTGAAAGTATAAGGACTTGGATATTAATTATCTTTTTTAAAGGTTTATGTTCAATGTAGGGGAAAGTTCCTGGTCTCTCTCTCTGTTTTTTTGTTTTGCCGTTAGAAATGCCAGAAAATTCAAAGCTTCATTTGGACTATTAATTAAAAGAAAGACTTGGAAGTCTTTTTTTAAAAAAATAAAACATATAGGTAGTTGTGAGTCTGAGTCGCGTCCATTGGAAAATTTCTTCCTCCTCTTCACATTACGATTCAATTAAAAAGAAAAGATTGAGTATAAAGGGGATGGTGGGGGCAGCAATAATATTTCTTAGCTCTAAACAATGTACTGGGGTACATTTTCTAAAGGAGAATGACATTTTATTTAATAATTTTAACATGTTTGGAGTCCAATTGAATAGAACAACTAATATTGCTGAATATTGTGAGTTTAGGAAGCACTACTACAAATTGCTCCATATGCAAGCTTTACATGCGCTAAACAGAATCTATACATGCGCTTAATCGCATGTATAGGCATGTACAGATAGGGCCTTTACATGCGCTTTAATCGCATGTATAGGCATGTGCTTCAATGAAAATATTATCTAACACAAGAATTAAGTATTTTGACATAAAATATAAAAAGAATTTAGTTCAAAAGCTCAGAATCTTATGAAAATTTCTATAATGATATGGACATTGGGTTTTACTTGCGCTTTAAACGCATGTATAATGTTGTAGGAATTTAGAATAAATTACCTACAACCCTTATACATGCGCTTAGTTATAGGACTTCCATACATGCGCTTTTTAAACGCGCATGTAAAGGGACCACTGTACATGTGCTTTTAAAAGCGCATGTAAAGCCTTTACCAGCGCCCTTTCTATACATGCGTTTTTAAAGCGCATGTAAAGACTCAAAATAAGTGCATATAAATGGAGTAATTTAATGGTAGTGAAGACTTTTGTGTTTAATCATCATGAATTTTGAAGTCAAGTTGGATTAACTTCTTTTCATATTTCAATTTCACGTGGTCCAATCCAAAGAAATTTAAATATCAAATAAAACAGAGCCCACCAATGTTCTTCGCATCCTACAACTTGTATCCATAAATTTTGAAGTCAAGTTGTAATATCCCAAATTTTAATTTGAAGGCAAGAGTAATGTTATATCGATTGAGCATTATGATGTTATCAGAAATAATTAAATTATTTTGTGGAATGGTCAGTGATGTTGATTTGATCATTGTCAAATTAAATCCAGTGAGTGTCCACATTTAATTTTTTAATCTAAACACAAAGAGGATCATAGGAAGAAAGTCGCAAAGGTAGGAGAAATCCGTGCCAAGTCTATTATCTTGTCCTAGCTAGCATCCATCTAATTTTTCAAAGTGGAGCCCCGTTGTAAATATGTTACACGGATGTTTGGTAAAATTAACGGACTTATGATATTTATATCGTTATTATTTCATTATAGTCATATTCGCACCTCGGCATGAGATCATCATTTTTCGTGCACTTAACACAACAGTTTGTTCTTAAATTTGTACCTTTACACATTAATATAATAATAAATTAAATTAGCAGGATATATATTTCCTCAGAATTATTGTTCCTGTATCTTTGTTTGTTGTTCTTTGGCCATTTCATAAAGGAGTCCCGTCATATGCGTGATATGGTTTGATATTAAATTCATGAAGCAGGGATTAATATTTTACAAGAAATACTAGAACAATGACCTTATTTTATCTTTCAAATAACCACTCTAAACCCTTGGGCACCCTAAATTAACATGAAGTACAATTTTACTCTTGAACTAACTAAAATAGTCCAATGTTGCCATTTAGCGAATGTAATGTTGACACATGGACGTTTGGCCATTATAATCCTTTTTTCTCTTTTTATTTCACAAAAAGTGAAATACATTAACGCAGAATAAAAAAAGAATATTACTGGCCCCCACCAGCCACCACCACCCCTTTTATAATCAATCTGTCTCCTTAATTAACTAATAATAATAATGTCAGTCTCATAAAAAACATTTCTCTCATGGATGCGAATATGCAATTCACTTTCATGTTTTTCCCCTTTTGATCTACTGGTCAAAATCAAAAGGTGTGAAAACTTTTGCCCCCCAAGTTGAAACCTAACCATCTTTTTAAGGTCATCACAATAATATAAAGTTTTCAATCCCAATTTGTTTAACTTAATTAATGTATGTTTGGTTTGGACAATTAGAAGCAATGCAGCTGAATGTAATGCTACTACAAAATTATCTTTCCTACCGCCCCTATACACGCGCTTTAAGTGCATGTAAAGGCTTGTAAAGACCTTATTTACATGCTCATAAAAGGAGTGTAAATATCAATGGGTAGTTTGTTGAGCTGGTAAATGAGCTACAACCTCCGTAACGATGAGAACGCGTGTTCGAATCCTGGGAATCGCTCTCATTGGGAGAGGGAACAACCTTGCTTATGTGGGCGACACTTCTACCCCTCAAATCCGGATTAAACCTGGTTGTGATTAACAAAAAAATGAGTGTAAATGTTTTAACCTTTACATGCGCTTTTAAGCGCAAGTAATGTGGTTAATTTTAAAAAATAAATTTTGTTAAATTTTACATTTAATATTTATTAAACAATAATTTTTTGTTTCAAATGTTATTTTCTCCTATTTTAATAACCATTTCCAAATGCAAAATATAATTCATAATCTTAATCCATAAGTTTATAAAAAAATTTAAAAATTATTTGAATCTTTTCTCATATATAAATTTATTCATATATACATAAACTAATACCAAAGCTTAATTTACACATTATAGTTCTTAAATATAAATTTTTTAATTACATTTTAAATTAAAAAAAATAGTATAGGTTGCCTTTGCATGCATTTGAAGCGCATCCAAAGTCTAGTGTAGCCTATGGAAGCGCTTAAACCGGATGCAAAGACTGCACTACACTTTGCACACACTTAAGCACTTCCAAAAGCTGCTTTTGAAGCGCTTCCAACTAATTCCCTCATCTCTCACGAACCTCAGCCACCACGTTCTTTGATTTCAACATTTGATGTCGTCACTTACTCTTCCCATCACATTCTATCTCAAAGCTTCAATCTTTTTGCCATCTGGGGTTTGATCTTCACCATCTCTTGTGGATGTTCGTTCAGTTTTATTTGTGACATGAAGCATTCCATTCCCTTTAGTTTTAGGTGCTAGATATATAACATTCAATTTGTTAAATTGTGGGTATGGTTGTAGGCATCAAAATGTCCGTCCTATCTTTTCTTTAATTTGTGTGGCTGGCTTGGTCTGTGTTTGGACATATATGTTGAGTTTTCGTATTCTAATTGGTGTAATGTGCCTATGTTTGGTGCAATAGAGTATTTTGAATGAGCTTATAATTTTAGTTTGATTTTAGGGCAAAAGTGCTGATCTGATAATTAACTATTTCAGTTTGTACAAAACTAATAAATGACTATTTCGCAATGCATAAATAATATCTAACTTTGTGACCCGTTGCAAAAAAGATAAAACCGGTGCTGAATGTTAATTTGTAATTATGTGGAACCTATCTGATATTATTTTCAGTGTGAAAATACATTTTTACCCATCCCAATTAAAACAAACATTGGTGCTACTAGTTAGCATGGAAAAAGATGAAGGACAGAAGGAAGAAGGGTTGAGTTTTGATTGAATGTGGGTTAATTGGGAGTTTATGGTTTCTTGCTTGCATGTGAAACTGAGTTTGTTCATTGAGGTGTTGTAAATGCCTATATTTAATGAATTGTGTGAAAGAAAAATTGGGCTCGTGGGTTATGCTTATTGTATGATTAATTTATTTTTTACAACTTATTAAAACTGAATCTATCATAAGACAGTTGAGGGGGACGAAAAAGAAAGAGCGGCAACCACTTGCATCAATTTCTACAAAGGACATAGCTTAATTTTTTTAGATCAGTACCTTTGGTCAGCTGGTAATTTTATCTCGATTTTTTACTCTATTTTACAATTATGTGTATTTTTTAATATTCCATTTGCATTCAATCATAATGCTCATTGTGTCTATTTGATTGTCATATAAAGTTATAAGTATATACATTGCCCACATCGTGATGCAGTGAGATTTCTTGCTGCTGAATTGTTGGTCTAAATTGGTAGAGTTGAATTGTACTGAATTGGTGTTCATTTCTATAAAAAAAGATAAGGTATTGAGCATGGGAATAATGTTCATTGTTTAGTCGTTATCTTGCCAAACTTTTCAAAAAATAAGGCACGTTGAAAGGTAGCTACATAATGAGTGAGTCACATACATCTAAGACTTAATAAGCAAAGTCTTTACATGCGCTTTAAGCGCTTGTAAAGTCTTTGCCAACGCTAGATTTAACAATGTTCATGAAGCGTGTGTAAATGCCCTAAATCGGGGATTTCTAACGCATATTTCGGGGGTAGTGTCATGATCATTAGGGAGAGTATATAGTTAAAAGAAAATTCAATGTCGCCTTCAGTTTCTAAAAGAACAATTTCATAACCGACGGAATATATGCACAAGAACGCAGTACTTGATGAAAAAAAAAAAAAAAAACCGTTGCATGAGTGACGAAGACACTTATTGTGTAACACCCCAAATTTCTAAGAGAATAAATAAGGCAATATTTGGAATCTTGGGGTATTATTTAGTATTTAGGAAATTTTAGAAATAAATTTGGGAACTAAAATATATCTAGAGAAATCATATTAGGACTCAAAATATCTTTCCCAAATTTATGTTTATCCAATTCAATATTTTCCTTTAAATCCCATCCACTCAATTACAAAGATCTCCTATTTTCTTTTCTATTTTATTTCTTCAAAAATTCCCCAACCACACCTTTATTCATTTATATATGACCTATCATCATCATCATCTCTGCGTTATCATCTTCTCACTTTCATTCTTCATTCTCACTGACTTCATCTCCATCACCATCCTCAAAATCTCCCTCTCACCCATATCATTTTTTCTCTTCATTTCTTCACTACCCATCATCTTCACTCTCATCTTCACTCCTTTCTTTGCCTGCTCACGTTTTCCTCTCTGTCTTTTCTTTCTTCTCTGTGAAATCTGTGTGGCCAGCCATAGTTAAGCCGAGGTAAGCTTCTTAACTCGGTTTTCATCTCTTATTCCTTGATTAAAATGATTTCTTGAGAAGATTGAAGCTGTGTTTTGGGATTATTGGGTTGAAACCCGTCCTTCAACTTCACTCTTTCACTTAATCATTTTTCTCTTCTTCTTCCAGAAATTGGAAGCAACTTGCAGTGGCTAGGGACTACAGGAACGCACAAGGAGATTGGGTTAGCCTTAGGTATATTTCTTTTTCTCTTTTCTTCTCACTTTGGCCGATTTAAGTGAGATATTGGGGAAAGGTTTTGAGTAACTCGAAATTTTGTGCTATTACTCTGCTTGTTTTGATTCTAAGTATAAGAGAAGTGCAATAGAATTAGTTCTTGATGATGTGTGCTTTGGTGCTCTGTTTAGTTGATTTTATAAAATTTTCTTCATTTCCTTAGGATGCTTAGTTATGTTATGTTTGGTTAAGCAGGGAGAATGAAGTGTTTATTGGTCTTCAACATGAATTAAAGTTGATTATGGAAGCTGTTTATTTGACTTGTTGTTTAAGTGGTTCTCTAACATTTATTCCCTCAAATTTTCCTTTGTCTTGCTGTTGTTTCTTTCATGTGTTTTGGGAAGTTTTATAATTTGTCTTTGCTCTCTCTGTTTGGTTTGAGTTCAAGGAAATAAAAAAAAAAAGGCTTTGAGAAAATTAAATGTTAATTAAAAGAGGATTGAACAAGTGTATGAATTTATAAATTTCTTATGTGGCTGAGATTGTTGGGCTGTGATGGTAAAGAGAATCTGTGGGTTTCATGACTAATTGGAGATTGAGAGTATGATGTGATCATTTGAACTATATGAGGAACAGGGAATTTTTGAGACATTAGGAAGTTGAGTGATTTAATTATAATTGATTCTATGTTGTCTGAGTGATTATGAGATTGATGACTTAGTTTTAAAGAGGGATGAGACTCTTCAAATGATAAAATCAAATGGTGGAAATAGATTTGAAGGAACTAAGAAGTAGGAAATAGTTGTGTTTTGTAAAAGTGATTATATAGTATAATATCATTGGAGAATTGGCTATTGCATTATTGAGGTTTAATCTGATTTTTAGTTTAGTCACCAACACTATTTGAAATTAGATTTTCAGATTTGGGAGCTTTATGGAGATATTAAAAGTTGCTAAGATGTTTAATAGAAGCCTCCAAGTAGTTTTATTTGAGGTTGTGAATGTAAGGGCTAAGTTGTGGAGCTGAATGGTAATTTGCAAAGATATGGATTAGTTAGAAAAATGCCCACTTTAGCTTGATGTAATGGTTTGAAATGTAGAGAAGAGTTAGTTATTATTTACCCTTTTAGGGATGTTTTATGTGAGTAAGAAGTCTTGATGAGAAAATGAGTGGTGAATGATTAAGATGATTGTGAATTTTTGAAACGTGAATTTAATTAGGTGAAGTTGTCAAATATGAATTTTGATGGTTGTGATGTGAAAATTTTGAGGAGATTATGTCTATAGGACTGAAATAAGAATACAAGATAAGTGGTATGATGATTAGAAGTATTATGATGGTTAAGAACTAATTGTGCTAAACAAAGTGTGAGATGTATTGTTGGTTTGAAGACTTTAGAAATAAGTAAGGTGCTGTTTGGATGTATTATTTGGGGTTTAAGGAGCTGTTTTGTTTCACCTCTCAAGTTGGGAAGCTTTTGATAGTAGTATAATGTGATTAATAGTTTCTTAGATTGATGTTGGGAGTTAGTATGATGAATATTATTATTGGAATTTAAATATAGTTGTGAGGGAGGTTAGATGAGAAGTGAGAAGTGAAATTGTTAGATGAAGGAAGATGTTGTTAAGATTAAGATTAAGTTTAGACATAAGGTAACTTTGAGAAAGGAAGTTGAAAGTATCTATTGTAGAATTTTCATATGTGAGAAGAATGGTTCAAATGTGTGACTATGTTTTGATATTATAAGGATTAAGGTTTCATATTTACTTTAATGATGATATAAGAATTCATATTAGATAAAGGAAATGATGTTTGTGTTTGTGTGATTAATTGTGATGCTTGTTTGATAATTGTTTAGCAATGAGTATTGTGTTTTTCAAAGAATGTCTGAATTGTGTTGAGAAAACTATGAATATATGTAAATAGCTAAATTATTAGAATTTGAATAGATTCCTAGAATAGTGAATATAAATAAGGGGTTGGATAGCATCAAGCTTAGGATTGAGAGAGACGTTAAATATGTACATGGATATAAAAATCAATGAGTAGTGTTAATCATGTGAAATCAGGAGAAGCAAGTGGATCTGTTAGTTGGCAGCAACGGGAAGGCAAAGAGAAAGTCTAGTAGCAGTTAAAGGTAGCAGTTTACTTCATATATTATGATAAAAGTTCGTATATCTGCATGAAAAATTATTTATTTTATGATCATGATAATATTTGATCCTTTGAGGAATTGAGGAATATTGAGGAACATCGAGAAATATTGAATATTATTGTGTAATGTTTGAGTGGAGTACTCTAAGGTATAGGTGGGTAGCTCCCCCTATACCAGAGCTTATATTAAATCCTGCAGGTGAAGGTACCACCACTATTTTGCGAATATTTTGTTATTAGTGGCTGGTCATTGAGGCGAATGAGGCCCCAGCATAGGCTGGAGGGGTTATTATTATCATTTTCATGAAAAAGGGTATATTTATGTTTATTATTATTATATGCATGTATACGAAGTAAACTGGTTTAACTGCTGTTTTTCAGAGGCTCGAGCAGCTGGTGAGAAGGAGGAAATAAGGTAGGATGTTTTTGGAGTGCATATATGGGAATAGCAGGACTGGAACACTCTGTAAATATTTTTGGATAACTGTATGAAACCTAGAAATACTTTTGGTGTATATAATCGAGCATGAGCTTGCCTAGTGGTAGTTTATGATGTAAATATAAGACCTAGGGATAAAACCTCAACACAGATATTGGGGTGGCCATATGGGGTAGCCTATATTTTGTTTAAAGTATAGTAATAGTCAATAATAATATAATAGTTAATAAAAAGGTAGATAAGAAGAGGCTAATTGATATACTTTAAAAAGTATAAAAGTAATTTATTCTATTTTGATAGATAAATAGCTAGAAATATATTTGAAAGGAAAAGTTTTAAATTATTGATATTTTTGGGTCTCCTACAATAAGAAAAGTATTTCAAATGTTATTAAAATGATATAGTATAGTAGTAAAAAGTCAAGGTGTTACATTTTGGTATCAGAGCAAAGGTTCTGGCATAGTTTAACTAGAATCTTTGCTTGATATCTTGTTATATTTTATATATCTTTTATAACCTTTTTCTAAATATGTGATAGGGAATGGCTAGAATGCGTTATACAAACTTTATTATCAGGGGTAGAGGGCGAGGACGAGGAAGGGTTCGAGATCGTGTGAGTTCAACTGCAGGCACAAGTCAGGGTTCATTAGCTTCTGTGTGCAATGGAAATAGTAATATGGAACATTCCTCTGTAGCTGAGAATGATCCTGTACATTTCTCGCCTAGTTCGGAGGAGGAGGTTCCTAGCCCATTAGGTCCAGATGAAAGTTATGAGATATCGGGTACCGAGGAGGAACAGATTGATAGAGTGATAGATTTTGTTTATGATAGATATAATGACTTAGATTCTCGCTTTGAGAGTAGGAAAGAACTTTACAAATATTTCCTTGCCCATATGGAATCATATCGCTTACATGAGCCGATGTTAGGTGTTTGGGCAGATGATAAATGGTGGATCGAGGCTGCCTTAATGGTGTTTCCTTCAGATAATGTTACTGAAGCCAAGAAAAGACATGTTTTAAGACATGGGCCTTTTCAGTTGAGTGAGTTTGTTAGGGATTTGACTGAGTGGGTTGAGAGGCACTACTAGGACACTATTAGGAAATAGATGAAGTATGATGGTGTAGGTTGTAACTACCTATAATGTGCTTATGCTATGGTTTGTTTGTATGTAATTGATGTAAATTATTGTGTGGCTGCTTGACTAAATGTATATATTATGGGATCTTTGTAAATTAAAGTGTGACTTGTATGATATTGTAATATAAGTCTATGTTATATTTGAGTATTTCTTAGTTATTTGAATTGCAATAGTGATGTTGTGTTAAATGTTAATAATAGGAAATTTTAATCATGGTAAACTTACGTGGAGGCCGATCAGGAATCAATGCTGATAATGGCAGGATTCCACCTGAGCCATTCCAAGTTATTTTGGATAGGCTGAACGAACAACAGGTTCTCATGAATCAAATGAGAGAAAGACAGGAGGAACAGGCTCAGAGTTTGAATGAAATTAGAGGTGAAAGAGTACAGAGAGAAGAGGTTCAGAATCCTCCAAGACAACCTGAACTTCCCAGAGATACTTTAGAAGAGGCCATGTCTCGTTTCTGTAAACATCAACCTCCAGTTTTTACAGGAAATGTAGATATCAGGCAAGCAGAACATTGGTTAATGGCATTAGAGAAAATCTTCAAGGTTATGGAGTGTTCTTCAGAACGTAAAGCCTTAATGGCAATCTACAGGTTAGAAGGGGATGCTAGCCATTGGTGGAATAACACCGAGATAATCTTACAGGCACAGAATATCCCTGTGACATGGGAAGTTTTTAAGGAAAGGTTTAATGAGAAGTATTTCCCTCGTTCAATTAGAGATGACAGAGAAGCTGAATTTCTCAAGGTTAGTCAAGGAATTGGTGAACCTTTTGAAGATTACCTAACTAGATTTTATCGTTTATCACGATATTATAGCCATCAAGAGCAAAATGATGGTCGTTGGATGACTAATCGCTTAGTGAGGGGATTAAATACTTATATGAGGGAAAGAATTACTCCTATGCAGTTAGAGGATTTTGATCTAGCAATTGAAAAGTGTAGGTTGACTGAAAGTTGTATGCCTAAATCACTGTTTAGAGGGCCTATGTTCGGGCGACCTGACAATGCTTCAAATTTCTCTGTTGGAGAATCTCAGAAAAGGAGATATCCTTTTTCACAATCCCAATCAAATTTCCAGAGGAAGCAGCCATACCAGCAGTTTCGTCAGCAGCCATACCAGCAGCCTCGTCAGCAGCAGCGCTTTCAGCAGCGACAGTTTAGGCCACAAGCTCCACAACAACAATATTTCCAACATCAGCAGCCTCAGCAGAAATTTAGGGCTCCACAAACTTCTGAATCACAATCTTGTAAGTTCTGCGGTAGGCAGCATGGTAAGAAACCATGTATGGCAGGGCAAAATGTTTGTTATTTCTGTCAACAGCCAGGTCACTATGCTAACCAGTGTCCAAAGAGGCAATACTCATCTAGAATGACTCAGCAAGGCAAGGTGTTTGCTATGACTCATGAAGAAGTACAGAAGTCCCCAGGAATGATTAGAGGTATGATTCTTATCAATGAGAATCCTATTTATGCAATGTTTGATACTGGAGCTAGTCATTCCTTTATTTCTGATTTATGTGCTGAGAAGTTACGCCTCAGGGTAGATGAATTGCCATATGATGTTTGTGTTTCTTCTCCCATGGGTGCTAAGGTTGTTACTCATAAAGCATGCTTGAATTGTGTGATTCAATATGAACAAGTTAGTGATACTACAGATCTTATATGTTTGCCTTTTAAAGGAATTGATGTGATTATGGGTCTTAATTGGTTGACTGCTAATAACATTATGATTGATTGTGGGAACAAAACCTTAGTAGTATCAAGGGGTATGAAATCAGATGGGGTAGAAGCTAGTATGAATTTTATTTCTATAGCTCAAGCTGAAAGAAGTTTGAGAAAAGGGTGTAAGGGTTCATAGTGTTTTTCTCGGTTCAAGCCGAAGCTGAAGTCAGATTAAATGATATCCCCGTAGTTCAGGAGTTTCCTGATGTATTTCCAGATGATATCAGTGGTTTACCTCCTGAGCGAGAAGTTGAATTCTCTATCGAGTTAGTTCCCGGTACCGGAGCAATTTCTAAAGCACCTTATCGCATGGCTCCAAATGAAATGGCTGAACTAAAGAAGCAGATAGAAGAATTGTTAGAAAAGGGATTTATTCGCCCCAGTGTTTCTCCTTGGGGTGCTCCTGTATTATTTGTGAAGAAAAAGGATGGAAGCTTCAGATTATGCATTGATTATAGGGAGTTAAACAAGGTGACTGTGAAGAATAAATACCCTTTGCCACGGATTGATGATTTACTAGATCAATTGATTGGAGCTAGTGTGTTCTCCAAGATTGATTTACGATCTGGTTATCATCAACTACGTGTGAAAGCAGCAGACATTCCGAAGACCGCCTTCAGAACTCGGTATGGGCATTACGAATTCCTGGTTATGCCCTTTGGGTTAACAAATGCCCCTGCTGTATTCATGGATTACATGAATAGAATCTTTCGGGAATTTTTGGATAAATTTGTGGTTGTCTTTATTGATGACATTCTAATATATTCCAAAAGTCAAAAGGAGCATGAAGAACATCTGAGGATAGTGTTGACTGTTCTTCGAGAAAACAGTTGTATGCCAAACTCAGTAAATGTGAGTTCTGGCTCTCTGAAGTTCGATTCCTTGGTCATGTTATATCCCAAGAAGGTGTTTCTGTAGACCCCAGCAAAGTAGAAGCGGTACTTGGATGGAAAAGACCAGAATCTGTCACTGAAATCAGAAGTTTTCTGGGTTTAGCCGGCTATTACAGAAGATTTATAAAGGATTTTTCCAGGATTGCTTTGCCATTAACTAAGCTTACCAGGAAGAATCAAGCATTTGTTTGGAATGATGCATGTGAAGCTAGTTTCCAAACTTTAAAGCAAAAGCTTACCTCTGCTCCTGTTCTAATTATTCCTGAACCTCATGAAACCTATATGGTCTATAGTGATGCGAGTAAACAAGGATTGGGGTGTGTGTTGATGCAGCAAGGTCGAGTAGTAGCATATGCTTCACGACAATTAAAGCCCCATGAGAAAAATTATCCCACCCACGACTTAGAATTGGCAGCAATTGTATTTGCTCTTAAGTTATGGAGGCATTACCTTTTTGGTGCTAAAGTTCAATTATTCTGTGATCATAAAAGTCTCAAGTATCTGCAAGATCAGAAGGAGCTAAATATGAGGCAACGAAGGTGGATGGAGTTGTTAAAAGATTACACTTATGAGATAAAGTACCATCCTGGTAAAGCAAATGTAGTAGCTGATGCTTTGAGTCGAAAATCAATGCATGTAGCTTCCTTAATGATCCATGAATACGAGTTGATAGAAAGATTTCGGGATTTGAATTTGACAAATAAAATGCTATTGTCGGGATGTCACATGCTCCAAATAGAAAGCGATATGATAGCTGATATCATGGATGCTCAGAAACTTGATGATTTGGCTAAAGCAATTAGAAGTAAGATTGAGAAGAATGAAAGCACCGAGTATGATCTCACACCGGGTGGAATGATACGGTACAAGAAGAGAATTTATGTTCCTCCAAAAGCTGAGATTAGAATAAGAATTCTTGAAGAAGCACATAAGAGTCATTATACTATTCACCCAGGAATGGTTAAGATGTATCATGATTTGAAAGCTACGTATTGGTGGCCAGGAATGAAAAGTGATGTCACAAAGTTTGTCGCTCGCTGTTTGACTTGTCAACGAGTAAAAGTGGAGCATCAGAGGCCTTCAGGTCTTTTACAGCCTATTGAACTTCCTGAGTGGAAATGGGAAAGCATTACCATGGATTTCTTAGGTGGCTTACCAAGAATCTCTACTGGATTAGATACCATTTGGGTAATTGTAGACAGGTTAACAAAATCATCTCACTTTTTGGCTGTTAGACGTGATTATGCTTTAGAAAAATATGCGAGGATTTACATTAAAGAAATTGTAAGATTGCATGGTGTGCCAAAGAGCATCATTTCAGATAGAGATCCGAGATTTGTATCAAGGTTTTGGGGCTCTTTACATCAAGCTTTGGGAACTCAATTAAAATTCAGCACTGCTTATCATCCTCAAACGGATGGTCAATCTGAGAGAACTATTCAGACGCTTGAGGACATGTTAAGATCCTGTGTATTGGATTTCAAGAAGAGTTGGGAGGAAATGCTTCCATATGCTGAATTTGCGTACAATAATAGTTATCATGCAAGTATTCAGATGGCTCCTTATGAAGCTTTATATGGGAGAAGATGTAGATCCCCGTTATGCTGGACGGAGTTACGAGAAAGAGCATTGTATGGTCCTGAAATGATTGATCAGACTGCGGAACAGGTCAAATTGATTAAGAAAAGGTTGTTAACGGCTCAAAGTAGACAAAAGAGCTATGCTGATAAGAGAAGAAAATCTTTGGAATTTGAAAAAGGTGATCATGTTTTCTTGAAAGTCTCACCATCTACAGGGATTGGTCGGTCCATCAAACAGAAGAAGCTGAATCCCAGGTTTATTGGGCCATTTGAAATACTTAAAAAGATAGGGACTGTAGCCTATCGGATTGCATTACCACCACATCTTAGTCGAATACATGATGTATTTCATGTTTCACAATTGAAGAAATATCAGCCAGATCCTGAGCATGTGATTGAGCACGAGAATGTAGAAGTACAAGAAGATTTGACTTTCAAAGTCGAACCAGATAAGATCATTGACCGACAAGAGAAGAACCTTCGTAACAAAACCATTCCTTTTGTGAAAGTGGTTTGGAAGGGATTCTCTCCACGAGAAGCAACTTGGGAATTGGAAGAAGAAATGAAGCAGCGATTTCCAAACCATATGATTCAAGGTAACTTCTCTTAATTTCGAGGACGAAATTCTTTTAGGGGGAGAGAATTGTAACACCCCAAATTTCTAAGAGAATAAATAAGGCAATATTTGGAATCTTGGGGTATTATTTAGTATTTAGGAAATTTTAGAAATAAATTTGGGAACTAAAATATATCTAGAGAAATCATATTAGGACTCAAAATATCTTTCCCAAATTTATGTTTATCCAATTCAATATTTTCCTTTAAATCTCATCCACTCAATTACAAAGATCTCCTATTTTCTTTTCTATTTTATTTCTTCAAAAATTCCCCAACCACACCTTTATTCATTTATATATGACCTATCATCATCATCATCTCTGCGTTATCATCTTCTCACTTTCATTCTTCATTCTCACTGACTTCATCTCCATCACCATCCTCAAAATCTCCCTCTCACCCATATCATTTTTTCTCTTCATTTCTTCACTACCCATCATCTTCACTCTCATCTTCACTCCTTTCTTTGCCTGCTCACGTTTTCCTCTCTGTCTTTTCTTTCTTCTCTGTGAAATCTGTGTGGCCAGCCATAGTTAAGCCGAGGTAAGCTTCTTAACTCAGTTTTCATCTCTTATTCCTTGATTAAAATGATTTCTTGAGAAGATTGAAGCTGTGTTTTGGGATTATTGGGTTGAAACCCGTCCTTCAACTTCACTCTTTCACTTAATCATTTTTCTCTTCTTCTTCCAGAAATTGGAAGCAACTTGCAGTGGCTAGGGACTACAGGAACGCACAAGGAGATTGGGTTAGCCTTAGGTATATTTCTTTTTCTCTTTTCTTCTCACTTTGGCCGATTTAAGTGAGATATTGGGGAAAGGTTTTGAGTAACTCGAAATTTTGTGCTATTACTCTGCTTGTTTTGATTCTAAGTATAAGAGAAGTGCAATAGAATTAGTTCTTGATGATGTGTGCTTTGGTGCTCTGTTTAGTTGATTTTATAAAATTTTCTTCATTTCCTTAGGATGCTTAGTTATGTTATGTTTGGTTAAGCAGGGAGAATGAAGTGTTTATTGGTCTTCAACATGAATTAAAGTTGATTATGGAAGCTGTTTATTTGACTTGTTGTTTAAGTGGTTCTCTAACATTTATTCCCTCAAATTTTCCTTTGTCTTGCTGTTGTTTCTTTCATGTGTTTTGGGAAGTTTTATAATTTGTCTTTGCTCTCTCTGTTTGGTTTGAGTTCAAGGAAATAAAAAAAAAAGGCTTTGAGAAAATTAAATGTTAATTAAAAGAGGATTGAACAAGTGTATGAATTTATAAATTTCTTATGTGGCTGAGATTGTTGGGCTGTGATGGTAAAGAGAATCTGTGGGTTTCATGACTAATTGGAGATTGAGAGTATGATGTGATCATTTGAACTATATGAGGAACAGGGAATTTTTGAGACATTAGGAAGTTGAGTGATTTAATTATAATTGATTCTATGTTGTCTGAGTGATTATGAGATTGATGACTTAGTTTTAAAGAGGGATGAGACTCTTCAAATGATAAAATCAAATGGTGGAAATAGATTTGAAGGAACTAAGAAGTAGGAAATAGTTGTGTTTTGTAAAAGTGATTATATAGTATAATATCATTGGAGAATTGGCTATTGCATTATTGAGGTTTAATCTGATTTTTAGTTTAGTCACCAACACTATTTGAAATTAGATTTTCAGATTTGGGAGCTTTATGGAGATATTAAAAGTTGCTAAGATGTTTAATAGAAGCCTCCAAGTAGTTTTATTTGAGGTTGTGAATGTAAGGGCTAAGTTGTGGAGCTGAATGGTAATTTGCAAAGATATGGATTAGTTAGAAAAATGCCCACTTTAGCTTGATGTAATGGTTTGAAATGTAGAGAAGAGTTAGTTATTATTTACCCTTTTAGGGATGTTTTATGTGAGTAAGAAGTCTTGATGAGAAAATGAGTGGTGAATGATTAAGATGATTGTGAATTTTTGAAACGTGAATTTAATTAGGTGAAGTTGTCAAATATGAATTTTGATGGTTGTGATGTGAAAATTTTGAGGAGATTATGTCTATAGGACTGAAATAAGAATACAAGATAAGTGGTATGATGATTAGAAGTATTATGATGGTTAAGAACTAATTGTGCTAAACAAAGTGTGAGATGTATTGTTGGTTTGAAGACTTTAGAAATAAGTAAGGTGCTGTTTGGATGTATTATTTGGGGTTTAAGGAGCTGTTTTGTTTCACCTCTCAAGTTGGGAAGCTTTTGATAGTAGTATAATGTGATTAATAGTTTCTTAGATTGATGTTGGGAGTTAGTATGATGAATATTATTATTGGAATTTAAATATAGTTGTGAGGGAGGTTAGATGAGAAGTGAGAAGTGAAATTGTTAGATGAAGGAAGATGTTGTTAAGATTAAGATTAAGTTTAGACATAAGGTAACTTTGAGAAAGGAAGTTGAAAGTATCTATTGTAGAATTTTCATATGTGAGAAGAATGGTTCAAATGTGTGACTATGTTTTGATATTATAAGGATTAAGGTTTCATATTTACTTTAATGATGATATAAGAATTCATATTAGATAAAGGAAATGATGTTTGTGTTTGTGTGATTAATTGTGATGCTTGTTTGATAATTGTTTAGCAATGAGTATTGTGTTTTTCAAAGAATGTCTGAATTGTGTTGAGAAAACTATGAATATATGTAAATAGCTAAATTATTAGAATTTGAATAGATTCCTAGAATAGTGAATATAAATAAGGGGTTGGATAGCATCAAGCTTAGGATTGAGAGAGACGTTAAATATGTACATGGATATAAAAATCAATGAGTAGTGTTAATCATGTGAAATCAGGAGAAGCAAGTGGATCTGTTAGTTGGCAGCAACGGGAAGGCAAAGAGAAAGTCTAGTAGCAGTTAAAGGTAGCAGTTTACTTCATATATTATGATAAAAGTTCGTATATCTGCATGAAAAATTATTTATTTTATGATCATGATAATATTTGATCCTTTGAGGAATTGAGGAATATTGAGGAACATCGAGAAATATTGAATATTATTGTGTAATGTTTGAGTGGAGTACTCCAAGGTATAGGTGGGTAGCTCCCCCTATACCAGAGCTTATATTAAATCCTGCAGGTGAAGGTACCACCACTATTTTGCGAATATTTTGTTATTAGTGGCTGGTCATTGAGGCGAATGAGGCCCCAGCATAGGCTGGAGGGGTTATTATTATCATTTTCATGAAAAAGGGTATATTTATGTTTATTATTATTATATGCATGTATACGAAGTAAACTGGTTTAACTGCTGTTTTTCAGAGGCTCGAGCAGCTGGTGAGAAGGAGGAAATAAGGTAGGATGTTTTTGGAGTGCATATATGGGAATAGCAGGACTGGAACACTCTGTAAATATTTTTGGATAACTGTATGAAACCTAGAAATACTTTTGGTGTATATAATCGAGCATGAGCTTGCCTAGTGGTAGTTTATGATGTAAATATAAGACCTAGGGATAAAACCTCAACACAGATATTGGGGTGGCCATATGGGGTAGCCTATATTTTGTTTAAAGTATAGTAATAGTCAATAATAATATAATAGTTAATAAAAAGGTAGATAAGAAGAGGCTAATTGATATACTTTAAAAAGTATAAAAGTAATTTATTCTATTTTGATAGATAAATAGCTAGAAATATATTTGAAAGGAAAAGTTTTAAATTATTGATATTTTTGGGTCTCCTACAATAAGAAAAGTATTTCAAATGTTATTAAAATGATATAGTATAGTAGTAAAAAGCCAAGGTGTTACATATTGTGTGTGTGATAGAGAGAGAGTCGCACTGATAATTAGCTAATAGCTAATTGGTAACGTGTTGTTTGACGGAGTGCCACTGTATGTAAGCAAATAAATTTACGTCAGTTTGGAGGCATATTCGCATGAGTGCTTGGTGGGTTGCCTTCCAGTGGTGTCTTGGATGGCGGTTTGTACTTGGGTGGCGTACGAGGTGTAGGTTGATGCACTGCGCATCCAAATGAAGGATCTTCAGTGCCCCCGCAGTAGGGTGCGGCTGGAGGGGGAGGGTGGCTGGAGGGGGAGGGTGCGGCTGGCGGGGGAGGGTGGCTGGAGGGGGAGGGTGGCGCTGGAGGGGGGGCGGGTGAGAGAGGAGGGTGGGGAGGGTGGGGATGGGGGGGAGGAGGAGGGGGTGGGGGTGGGGGGTGGGGTAAATTTTTTATAAGGCTAGGGGCAAAACTGTCTTTTCACTTTTCAAATATATTAATGTGAGGTCCCTTGGGACCCTACATTAATATTTTCAACTTTTGGGACTTTTCCAGTATTAACTCCCTTGTGGGGGACCTCTAATTAATTTTCCCTTCTTTTTTTTATCAAAAAAAATTTGTATATTTCCAAACACAATATAAAGAAGCTACGTCTGATTCAGAATGGAGAGGGAGAGATTTTTTGCTTCATATTTCACATGTGTGCTTCTATACACACCGCTAAAGACATGAATCAAAGTAATAAAAAAAAGGCATGAATCAAAGTAATAAAAAAAAGACACGAATCAAAGAGGGAAGAAATATTGCTGATTAAAAAGATTTCTCTTTAATTCTTTTCCTTCTAAAGTCAAAAAATTTAAATGCGAACAATTTGAGTATGGTATCACATCACATGCGGATTAAAGAGAGAATTAAAGAAAAATATTGCTAATTCAAAGAGGAGCTTTGAGTATGCATGAAGTGTGAATTAAAAAGGGAGGATTATTAATATGGGGTTGATTCTAACGGAATACTATAATTTAGTGCATAGCAGATTGTATGCAATCATTAGAAAGAGTGATTGGAAACAGAAGTGAAGCAAAATATGAGGTAAATGAATTTGGGCCTATAAAAATCAATTCAGAGACAAGGCCAAGAAAAATACAAACACAAAGATGTAATACTAAAGGACTAAAGATGGGGATCTAGAGATTACCACGTCAAATAGCATTCAGGGGATGATGTCTCCAGAACTCAAAATTATTGCTATCAATTGCATGGAAGGCCACTTCCTTAGACACTCTTCAGAAAAGGTAGGCCAATAGGATTTGGAATTCTAGATTTATTTGAATGGTATCCAGGCACCTAGATGCTTCATCTGCTTAACTTTCTCCGTTCTTCTTCCACTATAACAATAAGTAGAGAACCCTTAAACTGAACCCAGAGAAAAGATCAATTTCCATATGATTCAAATAAAAGAAAAGTAAAAGGGATGGGGGAGACTCACCAGAATGTCAGATCTAATTGCTTTTGTTTGCTACAGTCATCATTCCCCAACTTGGTTTCTTGAAAGGCCTTTTCAACCTACTCATCAAAATATAAAGCACACACAAACAAAATGACGACTGTAGCATGTTGATTTCAACATATTGAAGCAAAACAACAGTAGAAAAACCCCAAATACAAATACAGGATTGGAGTAAGGTAAAAAATATAAATAATCAAAAGCATATAGCATATGTTTTCCATAGATTGAACAAAATGAAAGGTGGAAATAATAAATGAAGATTCACCTAAGGCTTGCAAGCATCTTCAGAGCCCTTTTTCGACGAAGATCATCACTGTTCAGATAGAAAACGAAAGGAGTGAGGACAATGGGGGCAGAGAGAAGAAGAGTGAACGAACGGAAGTAAGGAAACACACCAGAAAAGCAAAATATTTGTGGCAATGCATTAATGACAGTCCAATATTTGTGATTGGTTCAGCAAAATAATTTTATTGGGCCGCCTAATTAATTTTGTTTTGATTGCTATTGTGTAGTTTCAAGAATAGTAATTATTACATTAATAACCAAACGATTGTTTAATATAATGGGAAACATTGACAAATTCACAGGCCAGCTGTCTAGCCCCTACATGGGACTTCAGAACAGCGAATGATTAGTCCCACTTGACACGCGGGTGGGATACCCTTGAGAAATAAAAAAAAAATATAAGGGGCAAAAGAATAACCATAAAGGAAATCCGGTTATAATGTGAAAAGAAAAGGTTGAAATAGGAGATTTAGAGGTAGATATTAGATAGATGATAATTAGTTTGAGTGTTTGTTTATATAGTTTGACCAAAGAATGCAAGGTGACATGTCCACCCAGTCTCCACATCATCTTCATCTATCCATATTATATTTGTTTTTGTTTTTAAGTGAGTCATCTTTTTTATAAAAACATGCCCGAGCTGAGAATCTTCTTCATTCTTTCTTACTATCAATCTTGAACTCAGATCTCCGATCACCGCTAGCCTTATCTACACAAAAATCCCTCTTTTCTCTATTCTTTCTCTCCTTTATCTTGCCAATCACTGCCATAAATTCTCTAAACTTTCTTGTGTTTGATGGCGAAAGGGATGTAGTTAATGGGAGAAAGCATAGGTCAGTGTTTCACATCAATGAAGGAGGCAACAATGTGCAGTGAAGGTGATGACGATGAATGCTTAAAAATTTTGTTTTTCTCATTTTGATTTTTTGATACGCAACTTGAGATCTAATCGCTATTGACTGGATCTGGCTATTGGAGAAGATGAAAATGTAATATGGAAAGAAAAAGATGATGGAGAAAGAGATCTGGGCTCAAATTTGATGGTAGAAGACAATGAAAAGAATTCCGTGACAATTTTTTTTAAACAAAAAGAAAATATGACTCAATTAAAAAGCTAAAACAAAATATATGATACAAATAGATGGATATGATGTGGAAGCCACCATGCTATCTCTCCATTCTTTGGTCAAATTATATAAACAAGCGGTCAAACTCATTATCATTGACGGAATTACTATAGATACATCACTATGCAATAAATTAATACTCACTCTGTTTCTAAATATAAGATCACTTTCCCTAATTTGAATATATTAAGGAAGTTAGTTAAATTAGTTATTTACACATGTTATTACCAATTTATCCCAACTATATACTTTTATCCACATTCTCCCTCTCTTACTTGTTATTAAAGATAAACATTATACTCTATCCGTTCCTAAATATAAGAGCACTTTGACTTTTTTGGAGAATCCTAAGAAAACAAAATGAACAATTTAATTATAACATATTTTAAATATTATTAGATCATATTTATTCATAAGTAAAATATACTAGTTTAGTGAAAAAAATTTGGGAAAATCAATTTTTAATTATCATATTTTGCTTTCTTAGGATTCTACAAAAAAGTCAAAGTGCTCTTATATTTTGCTTTCTTATGATTCTCTAAAAAGTCAAAGTGCTCTTATATATAGGAACGGAGGGAGTAACTTATAAGGTTAATTTGGGGGAAAATTGAGAAAAGTTAGAAAGTAATCTTATAATTAGGAACAATTTAAATTTTAAAAGTGATTTTATATTGAGGAACGGAGAAAGTACTACGTTTATATTATTTCGCAATAAGTAATACTACTACTACATTTATTCCTCAAAATTTTTAAATATCTTTTAGGGAAAATTAAATACAAATCCTTGGTAAGGGACATAATATTAAAAAAGTCCCACTAACTAGAGAAATTAAAGTAGAATCCCTTGGGACCTCACTTTAATTATTTCTGAAAGCGTGGGCCCCACATTTGATAATAAAAAAATCCCCCACTCCACCTCTCTCTCCTCTCTCCTCTTCCTCCCTTCTCCACCATTCACCACCACAACCGATCAGTCCCCTCCCCCCAAAACTCTCCCTCCCTGCAACAAACACCATGACCAGGCACTGCCGCCCTCCTCCTCCGTTCTCCACGGCCACACCAAAGCCACCACTTCTCTCACGTCGGCTCCAAAATGGAAGTAGAAACCAACATCAACACAACTTCACAATTCATTTCCACCGGAGGAGGAGGGTGGCGGTGGCTGGTCATGGTGTTTGCTGCAGGGAGGGAGAGTTTTGGGGGGAGAGGGCTGATCGGTGGTGGTGGTGGTGAATGGTGGAGAAGGGAGGAAGAGGAGGGAGGAGAGAGAGGTGTAGTGGGGGGATTTTTTTATTATTAAATGTGAGGCTCACGCTTTCAAGGGAGGTATCAAGGGACTCTATCTACTTTAACTTCTCTAGATAGTGGGACTTTTTTAATATTATGTCTCTTACCAGGAATTGTATTTAATTTTCCCTATCTTTTTATGCTTTTTGACTAATTGTTGGGTATTATATTTGCATGTTAACCCTTAATTAAATTCTTTGTTATATAATTATATGAGTTATAATGTGAATTTCCATATATCTTATATTACATCTGTTCGTAAACAACTTTTTAAACACTGTAATGTAGAGTAAAAAATTAACCATAAATTTTGGTAAAAGTCAAACATTTGTTTATAGAAAAAGGTAGTTTTCTCTTGTCTTGTAACATGCTAGGTGCTAGCATTATCTTTGTCCAGGATGTACGAATCATCAATATACCCCTTAAAATGTGGGTCTCAACAACTGGAGTGTTCACACTACAAAAAAATTCTGAATGAGGTTTAAAAAAAAAATCAAACAAAAAAAAAGTTGAACCTGATTATGACATCTCATACAATCAATTACCGAAAATAACTCAACATCTCTCTGTCCAAATCAACAAGCATATAATCAGTTCAAATCACCATTTATTCCTAATCAAAAGAAATCACAAATTGATTCTCCTCTACCATTGCCTAGAGGATGCTTATAGACGCTATGCCTGAAACAAGTTCTGAATGGGGTTTACAAAAAAAATACAAACAAAAAAACAGTTGAATCTGATTATGACATCTCATACAATCAATTACCGAAAATAACTCATCATCTCTTTGTCCAAATCAGCAAGCATATAATCAGTTCAAATCAGCATTTAATATTAATCAAATGAAATCACAATTTGATCCTCCTCTATCATTGACTAGAGGAGGCATATAGACGCTATGCTTGAAACAAGTTCTAAATGTGGGTTACAAAAACAATCAAACAAAAAATAGTTGAACCTGATTATGACATCTCATACAATCAATTACCAAAAATAACTCATCATCTCTTTGTCCAAATAAGCAAGCATATAATCAGTTCAAATCAGCATTTAATCTTAATAAAATGAAATCACAATTTGATTCTCCTCTACCATTGACTAGAGGAGGCATATAGACGCTATGCATGAAACAAGTTCTAAATGTGGTTTACAAAAACAATCAAACAAAAAATAGTTGAACCTGATTATGACATCTCATACAATCAATTACCGAAAATAACTCATCATCTCTTTGTCCAAATAAGCAAGCATATAATCAGTTCAAATTAGCATTTAATCTGAATAAAATGAAATCACAATTTGATTCTCCTCTACCATTGACTAGAGGAGGCATATATGCCTGATTCACCCTTATAAATAGGATTAAAATACATGCATACAACAACACAACTTTGCTTCAATTAAAAAAAACACATTTTTGTCATATAGCCGCTATGATTTTTGATGATGCGGAGGCCATTAACATCGTGGTCACCAATGAGGTTGCCTGAAGGTGGGTTGTTAAGGGTGAAGCATTTCAGTGATTGTTATTCTCACTCAGGACCTGACAAAATCCCTTCAAAATGCACTAGATGCCGTTTGGATATGGAGTTGAGGTGGTTTGTGAAGGCTCTTGATGGAGTTTATACTTTATCGGAAATGTGAAAGTGTTTCAGCAAAAATCCACTAATTTTGTGGTGCTTTTTTGATTTATTGATATACTTATTTTCCGGTATTTATAATAAATTCTGACCATTAAGCACCATTCAGTTAACATGTGGTTACATAATTTTGATAAAGTATAAACTCCACCAAGAGCTTTCCGACCATTAAGCCTTCTGCATCGTTTTTGTAGAACGTTCTAACAAGTAGGGGTGTTCATGGGACGGGACAGGATTGAGACACCCCTGTCCCGTGTCCCGTCCCGAAAAAGGCTTGGGACGGAGTTTTCGTCCCGTGTCCCGTCCCATCCCGATCTTTGTCCTGTCCCGATCGGGACGGAACGGAATCGGGACGGGACGGGAAAATTCCCGAAATTTTTTTGAATTGTTTTTAATAAAATTATTTACTTGGAAAAGAAAATTATGACACTTTGTGTTAGTAAAAAACACATAAATTAGTTCAATATTACTTTTATAATACATTTTATACAATTTAATAAGGTAAAATTTTATTATGCTCGCATTTTCCATAAAAAATGCCATGTACACCCATACATGGTATATATAACACATGCATTTTTCTAAAAAAATTATATAAATACACATATATTTGTATTCGGGACGGGACAGGATTGGGACGACCCCATCCTATGTCCCGTCCCGTCCCAATGAGAAATTTTGTCCCGTCCCGATTTGTCCCGTCCCGAAAGTTTTTGTGACGAAAATTTCCCGTCCCAAAATGCCTTGGGATGGGACGGCTGGGACGGGACGGGACGGGAAAATTTGAACACCCCTACTAACAAGCACCATATTTTGGCTTGAGATAAAGATTAGCTCATATGATTATCATTACATTTTAATTTCACACCATTTCTAATTTGATGATATGATTTGAATTCCCTTAATTTGTATTATGTAGTCACACCAATTACAATTAATGCATATATGCCTTAAAATAATATCACCCACCCAATTACAATGATCTCATGTCAATGGGAAAATGACAAAAAAATGACAGTTGAATTTGAGTTGGACAAAATGGGGTCTCCAATTCCAACTTGGACAAATATGGGATAGTCCCCAATTTGTCCTAAATGAAATATGTGACTTTGTGCAAAAATAGTAGTGACTGGTATAATCTGAAGTAGTTAATAGCGATACTCAAGTAGTTATTGCAAATGGTAGTTAATAGCGATACTTGAGTAGTTAACAGCGATACTTAAGTTGTTAATGGTTAACCACTCAAATATCGCTGTTAACTATTTTAGAATATGTCATTCATTACTCTTTGGCACAAAGTTACAAATTTCATTTAGGACAAATTGGGGACTATCCCTTATTTGTCCAAGTTGAAATTGGAGACCCCATTTTGTCCAACTCAAATTCAAGTGTCATTTTTTTGTCATTTTCCCCATGTCAATCTATCATAATTACTAATCACAAACTCAATTGAAATTTGATTGTGCCTGATTGACTAAAGTATCACCTAATTAAAACAGCTGGTCAATCAGAATTAAATCCTCATTAAATCTCAGCACAATCAAATTATCTTTCAACTACAACAAATCTGATTTAATTAAAAAGAATTTAAATGGCAGGTGTTGCTCTCCGACCATTAAACCTTCTGCATCATTTTTTAAAGCGTTTTTAGTAAAAAATAATTTTGGGGATAAAGTGGTGACAATGATTATCATTTCATTTAATTTTCACTCCATTTTAAATTTCATGATACGGTTTTAATTCCCTTAATCCGTATTCTCATTTCATCTGTAAACATACCCTAATGAGATTAAAATTATAACAACCAATTAACAATTAATGGAGATAAGAATTTCTTTAAGTCAATCATCTTCCCTTTAACTTTTAATGGTCTTTTAACACTGTAATGAAAGACTAAGACACTCAGAATTATGCAGCCACACCTAGATGCCTTAGGATCATATTACCCACCCACTTACAGAGATTTCATTTCAATCTTTCATAACTACTAATCAATCACACACCCAATTGAAATTTGATTGTGCCTGATTGACTTAATTACCACATAAATAAAAACTCATCACTAACCAATAAAAAATTTAAGCTTCACTTTTCATTTTATTTTCACACCATTCTAAATTTGATGATACGGTTTTAATTCCCTTAATTTGTGGTATCATTTCACCTATATACATACCCTAATGAGATTAAAATTATAACAATCAATCAACAATTAATGCATATATGGATTTCTTTAAGTCAATCATCTTCCCAGTAACTTTTAATGGTCTTTTAACAAGATTCTTTGTAGCAACATAAATATTGAATTGCTACTTAACAATTGTTGGATGTCATATTAAATATCTTATATAATACTTCCATACAATTAAAATATAAAGAAACTTTTACATTAAAGCGGTATATAATAGTTAATCAAAAATATAAAGAACACATACATTGCATAGAGTAAGCCATTCTTTAAAAATCACATAAACATGATGTTTACATAACCATTATTTGATAACTCATCATATATAATTAAATATATTAATTCATTGACTATATGTTTGTATTTTATTAAAAATAAAAAAAATCCGTGCATCGCACGGGTAGAATACTTGTGTAACATACAAGTCGGTTGAAAAGGTTTAAAATAAAAATCGGGAAACAAAATATAAAACATGTAGCTCGAAAATGAAAATTCATTATACAAATAGACAAAAAATAAATAATTTCCTTTTTTAAATTATTCATTATAAAATAACTTCCAGATCTAGATTCAACATATTTCTTGAAATGCTAATAAGGTTGCTCATTGTATGGCTAAACAAGTTATCCATGCTTCACTAGGTTTTCATTTTATTTCAATGTCCTGTGTTGAGGTAACAAACTTGATGTTACAAGACTTGTACCTAGCTCATGCCGGATAGGTTTCATTGAGAGGTTTTCTCTTCTTTGTAATAAAAAAGAAATTCAATCAAAGCCCAATTCATTCATTAAAGATTGACTCAAAATGGCTTAAAATAGAACAAGAAAAATATCAAGGATAGGGATGTATGTGTATATATGTGTGTTAATTAAAGAAGGAAATGCCCGCATGCTATATGAAGAAGCAAATATTTTATATTTGTGCTAATAATTTTTAATTAACATCAATGGCACGAAGTCAATAACAAATTTTTTTATTATGTAGGTGGAAGTCACAAATCAAACCCCGTCCCAACTTATATTTTTATTAGCTTTCTAATTTTAATTATTTGTCCCTAAAATGACATTCATTTCTTCACTTCATTTATTTTTTATTCAATTTCTGAGGTTTGCTCTATATTATAGATTTTTATATGGGAAAATGTCATTTAAATCCCTCCGAATATACAAAAGGACAATTCAGGAACTCAAACTTCCAAAAGGACCATGAAGGAACTAGGACCTAGTTGACATTTTAAAATTGTGTGAAAAGACAAAATTGCCCTAATCATAAAACAGAAATTACTAACCACCCTATTGAAAATGGTGGGTGTAAGGGTGGTTAGTAATTTCTGTTTTATGATTAGGGCAATTTTTTGTCTTTTCACACAATTTTAAAATGTCAACTAGGTCCTAGTTCCTTCATGGTCCTTTTGGAAGTTTGAGTTCCTGAATTGTCCTTTTGTATATTCCGAGGGATTTAAATGACATTTTCCCATTTTTATATCGGGTTGCACTTAATTTTGTTTTAATCTCCATTAGTATAATTTCATTTTCCCCCTTGTTATGTTTTATTTCAACCCATATTTTGTCGACTACTGTCTCGATCTTTTTACTCCTGCTTCCTATTTTTAGAATTGTGCATAAAACTATCTAATTTCTTTTTCGCTGTACAAATATCTAATGTCGCATTATTATTCTATATTAGAATATAGTTGAAAAATGAAAATCGGAATATAATAAATAAAAAATTGAATTTTAATCTTAATTAAATTCTGTGTTATATTCGTATATGAGTTTTTTTTACCATAATATTCGTATACGAGTTATAATGTGAATTCCCATTTCCATATATTTTACATTACACCTATTTGTAAACAACTTTTTAAACACTGTAATGTAGAGTAACTAATTAACCATAAATTTTGGTAAAAGTCAAACATTTGTTTATAGAAAAGGTAGTTCCTCTTGTAACATGCTGGCCTTATCTTTGTCCAGGATGTACCAATGTAACATACAAGTCAGTTGAAAGGGTTCAAAACAAAAATCGGAAACAAAATATAAAAAATGCAGCTCGAAAATAAAAGGGAAAATTAATTAGAGGTCCCCCACAAGGGAGTTAATACTGGAAAAGTCCCAAAAGTTGAAAATATTAATGTAGGGTCCCAAGGGACCTCACATTAATATATTTGAAATGTGAAAAGACAGTTTTGCCCCTAGCCTTAAAAAAAATTTACCCTCCTCCCTCACCCACCCCCCTCCCCCTCCTCCTCCCTCACCCACCCCCTCCCCCCTCCAGCCCGCCCCCACCCCCACCCTCCAGGCCGCCCCCCCACCCCCACTCCAGTCCCCCCCCACCCCCTTCCCTCCCCTGCCCCCCCACCCCCAGCCTCCCCCTCCCCCTGCCCCCCCTCCCCCTTCGGCCCCCACCCCTACCCCCAGCCCCCTCCCCCGTCGGCCCCCACCCCCACCCCCTCTCCCCTCCCCCTTCGGCCCCCCACCCCCAGCCCCCTCCCCCCTCGGCCCCCACCCCCACCCCCTCTCCCCTCCCCCTTCGGCCCCTCTCCCCTCCCCCTTCGGCCCCCCACCCCCAGCCCCCTCTCCCCTCCCCCTTCGGCCCCCCACCCTCACCCCCTCTCCCCTCCCCCTTCGGCCCCCCACCCCCTCCTCGCACCCCCACCCCCACCCCTCCTCCCTCCTACGCGAGGAGGGAGGAGGGTGGGGGTGCGAGGAGGGGGTGGGGGTGGGGGGCCGAAGGGGGAGGGGAGAGGGGGTGGGGGTGGGGGCCGAGGGGGGAGGGGGCTGGGGGTAGGGGTGGGGGCCGAAGGGGGAGGGGAGAGGGGGTGGGGGTGGGGGGGCAGGGGAGGGAAGGGGGTGGGGGGGGACTGGAGTGGGGGTGGGGGGGCGGCCTGGAGGGTGGGGGTGGGGGCGGGCTGGAGGAGGGGGAGGGGGGTGGGTGAGGGAGGAGGGTAAATTTTTTTTAAGGCTAGGGGCAAAACTGTCTTTTCACATTTCAAATATATTAATGTGAGGTCCCTTGGGACCCTACATTAATATTTTCAACTTTTGGGATTTTTCCAGTATTAACTCCCTTGTGGGGGACCTCTAATTAATTACCCCAAAATAAAAAGTCAATACTATAAAAATAGACAAAAAAAATAATTTCCTTTTTTATTATTGATTATAAATTAATTTCCAGATCTTCACTTCCTCCTCATCAAAACCCTGATTCAACCAAAAGTCCAAATTCAGTTTCAGCCTCCAAAAACCTATCTCTCTCCTTTTCTCTCCTTTTCTCTCTTCAACCTTTTCAACCATTTCGCCATTCAATCCTAAAAGGTTCGTTCCTTCTTCTCCTTCATTTCTCAATCTCGCTTTTCTTTTCTATGATCTTCGTTGAATCGCGCTTCTTACGATTGCTTTTCGGAGAATCAATTTGTTTTGTTTGTTTTTTGTCGATTCGAATTCTGCGTTATCAATTGTGGAATTTGTCTGTTGAGATTAAGGTTTGGATCCTTTGCATCGCTAAATGCATGAGATTTCGTTGTTTTCTTCATTTCGGAGATGATTGCGAATGTCAATAATCTTACGGTTATTGATTTCTCTTTTTGCTTAATTTTTAGCGATCTGTGTTCATTGTGATGGTGGAATTTTGGTTAATTATTATGTGTATTATGGAGGAAATGTAATCACGTTGTTGCTTATTGAATCTATTAGTGTTGGAGGTGAATTTGATTATGTGAAATTCGCAAAATCATGTTGTCCGGTTTTTGCTTTTAATTTGGTGGAATGTTATTTTGATGAATAGTGTTGGAGATTGAATTGTTGATGAAATTTCGTGTCTGATCTTTGTGTTGGTGTCTAATCATGATCTGTGACACTATTTGTTATGGTAATTGATTATTGTTAATGTAAGGAAGTAGCCATTAGTTTTGTGTTAGTAATTAGCAATCAATGTATAGGAATGCATTAACCTTTGGAAATTTCTTAGCATTTAAGATAATCTGTAGCACATGAGATTAGTTTTAGAATTTTGTTTGTTTGATCTATTTAATTAGCCAATTTGTTGCATTACAAGTCTTTGATGCAGACGCTGATGCTGATTTCATTTCTATTATGTTGAAACTAGAATTCAATATAATTTTAATTATAAGCACTATATTTATTATTAGCTCCCTCCTGTCAGCACTTTGACTTTTTGAAAACAAATTTAAAGTTGTAAAATTGATCACTCAAAATTGTCTAAGATTATCTTTTTTCCTCAAAATTGGTTTATTCTACTTATAAATTAACATATATTCTAATTACATGTGACATGTGTTATAATTTAGTGATCTAATTTGTTTCCTTTACTTTCGCAAAAAAAGTTAAAGTGGCATTAAGTTTACGACTGAAGGGAGTAGTAAATAGTAGATAACGACATGGAAATGCTTAAGAATGTGACTAATGGATTTTATTGGCTATCGTAATGTTGATAATCTGCAAATATGGACTGTTTCTATTTCTGCTGTGTGTGTTCATCATATTAATTATAATTAGGTGGTGGTTCAGTTATGATTTAGCAGATCTTATTTCTTGCCATGCTGGGATTTATCTGTCCAGTGAAATTTTATTGGCTTGTTTGTGTACCTTCGCTAGGGTCATATCATAATTGCTTTCTATGTTACTGTTTATAAGATATAGTTAGTTTCTATGGATGCTATGATCTTCTCCTGCATTTCAATTTGGTTTATTTCTTTTCTTTTGGGGATTACAATACCTCAGTATAACTGAGCAATGTCTTTCTTTATCGAATGTTATTTTCTCACTAAATTGAATATAAAGTAGTCAATTGCTATGTTTTATTGGTTTGAATATTCTTCTGTTGTTTAAACTTTTGAAACCAGAGTTTATTCTGGCCTCTACTGTTTTAGTTTCTTAAAGAGAAGGAATGAGTTAATAGACAATTAAGCATTTATTCATTAGCAGTCTAGAAATGTTAGTTGATGCCTGAAACATTTTGGTGTGGTGCTGAAAGGTTTAAGTCATTTACTCTTTTAAAATTATGGTTTTCATGCACCAACAGTTCCATCAACTGAAATCCATGTTTATGTGGAATTTTATTGCATGCACAACTGTTCCATATGATCAAACTCATGTCCATGCAGAAATTATGTATTTCATGCACTGACAGTTTCATGCTTTCTAAACCATGACTAATGATACGATCAACTTGTATCACCAAAAAAAATATATTATCAACTTGTACTGCTGCTGGTCAATTTTAGAGCTTCTCGATTACCATGTTATTGCCTTGTGTATCTGGATAGATTCTTTTTTTCATGCTTCCGGATGAGTCATGAAAAACATAAACTGAGTAGACGAGAGTTCATTTTGCGTGCTAGTAGTATCTTGGAGAGAGAAGGGTATCGTAATCATCTTGATGTAACACAAGTTGATAATGCTGATTTATGCTCAAGTTTAGTGTTGGGCAGATTTGGATTTATGAGGGAAATAAGAGAATAGAACTTGGAGGGGGCAATATGATTAGAACCAAAGAAGAATGGAGGGGGAAACAGAATCAGAAATGGGGAGGGGGGAGAGAAGAACCCTTGGAAGGGAGGAGAGAAATAACACACAACTCACATTTTTAATTCATTCATCAAGTCTACCAATACAATAAGCAAAGTGCCCTATTTATAGACCAAGGCTAGGGGCACTTTGGTCATACATGGAAATATCTAGAACAACCAAGACTAGGACACTTAAAACAACTTAGAAGTATCTAGAACAATTAAGACACTAGGCAACATCATGACATTAGACAACTAGTAGTAACTTATACCACTAAGTGACCACTTGACAACTTCATAACATAAACTAATAATAGATTTTAGAACTATCCAGAATTATCTTATCATATTCCATCACATCTGATATCATTTTTTTTTCTTCATTAGCACTGGACTATATATAGCTGGGTAGTTAAGCATTAAGCCATGTCACAGCATACCTATGTGGGACTGGGCATATACATTAAGTCATCAATTATGATCCAATACTAATTCACACACAAACTAATATTAAATATGAATGAAACATCTGTCACTGACATCAGTTTGTTCCTTTTATTGTTATGATCAGGTTATTTTGTTCAAGTATTAAACTGCAGATGTAGATTTGGAATAGTTAGGGAGTCCCTGACACCTTTTCCTTTCTGAGCTTTATTGAGAGAATAATAAAGATTTAGTCTTGGGGAGTTATATTAATTTATCTAGTTATTTTTAAACTCTTTTTTGTTCCTTGTCAATTTATATGTTTGTCATTGTTTTGTTATGATGGATTATATGAGCGTTCGTGACAATGTTCTACCTCTACAACAATGCTATTTTATAGCCGGTCCCAAGCTCGGGTAATGGAGTGTTGTGTTAGGCCCTGATAGCTAGCATAAAACTATGTCAAAAATGGATCAACGACAATAAAATCATTCGATCCATGTAGCCAACCCCACCATGTGGAATAAGACTTTGTTGTTACCGTTGCTCTACACTATGACTGTGTTCCTACAATGATGTCAGCCTCCTTTTTCTTGGCTTTATTATGATATAATTTTAATTATACAAATTTGCAACTTCCTTTTAGAAAGGGTTTGGGTTATGAATTACATGAGATGTAATGCCACCCTTTTGCCATTCTTTTTAATCCTTGAAGTATGCTTTCTTGCACAAATCTGTGACGCTTGCTGTGGTGTTGATATTATCTGAAATGTTGAGTAAAATAATATTTGATCCTTTTGAATGCATCGATAAGTTTGTTATATGTTGCTATTCTACCGATTTCGAGTTAAAAACAGTCGCTAAATTATTCTTTTGCTGTTTCAGAACATTTTATGCCTTCAGCCGATATGTCTCCTGCTTCCCGATCCAAGTCAAAAGACAAGAAGGTAGGTAAGGAAGTCCAGAGGGCTTCTGCTAAGCCTACAGGATCCGTTAATGCAGGGGCTGCCATACCAGCTAGTAGTGCATACAACCCATTGTCAGGAACATTTCATACACTTGAATTGTCTCCAGTGTCATCTACTTCCCCATTTCATTCTAATGGCCGTTTTCGCAACATTGATGAGACGGAGGAGCATACTGGGGTTGAATATGATTCTGTTTCAAATAATGATAGTTGGTCTGGTGAGTCAGAGGACCATAAGGAGAAACTTTCCAACCCCCCTTCTCGATTGGAAACAGTACCTGGAGCTGATATTGACAAGAGAGAGAAAATTCGCCAAAAGAATGAGAGAAAACACCAACGACAGAAGGAAAGGAGAGCTCAAGAGTTACATGAACGTTGCAGTGGCTATCTTATGTCAAGGAAACTAGAGGCCCTTGCCCAGCAGCTTGTGGCTATGGGATTTTCTCAAGAACGGGCAACAATGGCATTAATTCTTAATGAAGGGAAGATGGAAGAATCAGTCGCATGGCTGTTTGAAGTGGGTGAAGAAACAGATGACCAAAAGGATAAAAACATAGGTGGAAGTAATTTAAAAATTGACATATCAGAAGAACTTGCTAGGATTGCAGACATGGAAATCAAGTTTGATTGCTCAAAACAGGAGGTAGAAAGAGCAGTTGTGGCCTGTGAAGGTGATTTAGAAAAGGCTGCAGATTCCTTGAGAGAACTAAAGCTGGATCCACCATTTACTCCCCCAAAGCCAGAGGAAACTGGTGATTCACCTTGTGTTAGTAATGGTAGGCAATCCGGAGTCATAAGTCAGAATACAAGGCTACAAACAAAACATATTCCTTCTCCCAATCTACTCAAAAAGGATGATAAAGATCTTAGCTGCACAAAGGCAGCAGTTATGGCTGGGGTGTCTTCAGAATCTAGTAATAAAACTGTGCAGCCTCTAAAGAGAATTCAGCCCAAGTCAGAATCAGCCAAGCCCCAACAAAACCCTATAGCAGCGGACAAAAGGTGGCCAAGTGCGGCACCTAATCCCTCTGCGTCCTATTCATTGGCATCTTCTTTGCAGGTGGCAGCAGCCCCATCTGCTAAGTCTGAAGCCCGATATTTGACTGTTGGTGAATACAGGAACCTTCAAGCCGGACCAACTAGGGAGCCAATAGTGGTCATGCAAAGGCCTCAAACTGCAAATGTTAACCAGGTTCCAGTTACAACTGTTGGTTCTTCTTTGGATATAGCTGCAAGCTGGTATCCAAATGGTGAGGTGACAAGGTCCAATGGCTTTTTACCCCACACTCCTAGCGGCAGAAGTCTCAATGCAAGCTATCTCACTCCAAATCAGATGTACCACCAACTTCATTATCTGCCTCAGCAGCAGCTTGTCCCTGGTGCCAGCAATTCAGTTGAACTCCGAGCCGCGAGCTTAGGAAATAGAACAGGTGCTTCACCTACTTTTGCAGCTGCCTCTTCTCTTGGACTCTACTCTGGATTAGGATCTGCAGCCACATCCGGTTCATCGTCTTCGGTCGACTGGAGCACTGGAGGGTCAATGCAGTTTGATTATTCCAACATAGACTGGTCTTTAGATAGAAGTTTGTCTTCACCAAGGTCAAATGCATTATGGGCGGGACTCTCACCATTCACAAAAGGTAACAACAGTTCATACATGTACAACTCAAATACTTCTGGGTTTGGCGCTCAGCCTTCAATGTGGTCGACACACTCAGATGGCGGCATTGTTCCCCTACCTGGATTGCGAAACGGTGGAATGGCTTCTGCTGAAGCATCTACTGGTTCAAGTAGTAGGGAATGGAGTTCTCCATTTGAAGGGAACGATCTTTTCAGTTTATCCAGACAGTTTGTTTCTTCTCCTTCCCTGTAAAATGAGAGGGAGAGAAATCAAATGAATAATGAAAAAGACGACAGGGAAAAAATGAATATGTGGATTTGATATTGGTTATGATACTTGTGTTGATAATGGTGTATTCTTTTTGGGTGTTACTGTGACAAGTTCGACTTCTTTAATATACTTCGAAATTCTCACTTCAATTTTTTTTGCGGATGAAGTTAGAATTTCAAAGTATGCGTGATTGGGGAAACCCTTTCTGGAATGTCGAATTTTTCGCAGCGTTTTCTCTGAGGTCTTAGATTGAGGGGCTAACTCATGCACGTTCCACGTTTAAAATTAAATAAAAAATATTGAGTAATTTTCAATTGAAAATGATAATGAAAAGAGAGAGAAATATGGGGAAATCTCAAATATAAATGACAGTTGAATTTCAAAATTACTAAAAGAGATATTTCAATAGTTAATCTTGACATTTAATTAGTCAAAGTAATTTTGAAATTCAATTGTCACCTATTTGGGATTTTTCCGAGAAATATGTAAAGACAAGTACCTTGTTTGAATTTCACCAACTATACTGGTTTTTTATATGGACAGTTAATAGTCAATTTTGAGGTGAAAATTATAGAGAGAAAACGTAGAATGATGGAACTGATATTTAGGGGAAAGTTTTATATTAAGTCCTACTTTTATGAATCAAGAAATAAATATTTTAAGTTCCAATAATGAATGATTATGTGCTAATATAATTGGCATTGTAAAAAAAATGATATTAAATCGCCCAAAGTGGTTCCTGTGCCATTAAGGTTAGTGGGAAATTTTAGCCATTTTTATCAGCCTCAATCGTGTATCCATGGAGATGTAGGATGATGAACGAAGCTTGACTTGTTAGATGTCCGACTCTTGTAAGCAGTAACTTCCCATTGTGGGTTCTGAAATACTCCCTCTGGTCCTAAATATAAGATCTAATTGACTATTTTAAAAAATCCTATAAAAAAGCAAAATAAGTTAATTATAAATTGATTTTACCTAATTTTTTCCCCTTAGATTAGTTTATTTTACTTATAAACCAATGTATAATCTAAAAATATATCAAATATATCATGATTTAATAGCCCATTTCGCAACCTTAACCTCTCCAAAAAAAAGTCAATTAGCTCTTATATTTAGGACCGGAGGTAGTATCATTTTGAGGATAAAGTCAAATCACAAATTATTCTAGGATAAAATATTTAGTGTAAAAATTCTCCATAGGCTGTCAAAGCTTCTTTGGCGATGGGCGATGGCCCACCCCCTCAATTAACAATTTGAGATGTGAAATTATCAACCCATTACCTAGTTGAGTTAGATAATGAAGACATAAATTGGTAAAAACAGACAAAAATTTATAAGTAACTTACATTGGCAAGTTCTTGCTAAAAGTTGGCATTTCATAAACTAGGCAAACATATATAGACAATTTGTCAATCCAATATACAAAGTTTGTTAAATCTAACAATAAGTTGGTGACTTATGAATTGGAGCGGTATATGTGCCTAAATACAAATGGATAGAGGGTTGAAAAACTAAGAAACAATGTTAGTCGAAACTTGGGAAATGAGTTAAATTCACAACTTACAAATGTAATTGTGTATACACACATATTGTATATATTATTAATTCAATATAATCACTTTTATGATAAAGAAGGAGGGTTGTGACAGGGACGACAATCAATGCGAAACCTTGCCAAATCTTATGAGTATTGATCAACGATAGATGATGACACCGTATGATCGCAGTACTATACTCACTTAGTGGGATAAAACTTTATTGTTGATGTATTCACTTTCATATTTTTGAAATTTGACATTTTTTGTGGATTAGTACTAGTTCGAGGGGAAGAGTGCACTTCGTGTTATGCCTAGGAGGATTTATGTATGCTGAAGAGGGAGGGTGGTCTGGTATGAGGGGAGCAAGACAACAGAATAAAACATTTATGATGAAATTAAAGAGGGGATTGGTGAGTAATAGGGATGCTCTTTTGGTGAAAGTTTTGAGGGAGAAATATAAATGTGGAAAGGATATTATTCCTGAGGTAAGAAGTATAATTTGGGATATTAATCGTGCATGGGAGATCACGTTGAAAAGGATTGGGTGGAGTTTAAGGAATGGTAAGAGGATGAAGTTTTGGGAGGATAAGTAGCTTTCAAATTATGAATGGTAAGAGAAGTCGTTGCATGAGAAAACCGAATTTAATCTATGTAGTCCCTCTATTCATATATATAAGATCACTTTCTCGTTGATAAACAAAATCATTTTACTTAATTTGATTAGATTAAGAATGCTATTATAGCTATTTTTTAGCACATGATATTACTAATTTACCTAACCATATACTTATATTCTCACTCTCCCACTCATGCTTGTTTATTATAGAAAAGCATTATTAGGGTTTATTTGGAAAAAGTTGAGAAAAATTAGAAACTTACTTATACTACTTCTGTTCCTAAATATAATATCACTTTAGCAAATTTGGAGAGATTAAGGAAGATATTCCAATAAGTTAGGATTACATGAAATTTTCAAAATACCCCTCACTTAAGTTTTAAAAGTATCACCTTCTTCAAACCACTATTTTTTTGGGTGAAGGGAGTATATGAGTAATTTGGGAAAACTTGAGTAAAATTAGAAAGTGATCTTATATTTAAGAACAAGCTCTCCTCCCTAAAGTGATCTTATATTTAGGAACGAGTATTTTGTGTCCTGCTTTTATCAGTGGGGCTGTTAGAGCTGATATTGCAGGGCGAAAATTTAGTGCTTTTGTTCAAGTGTATTATTTATTGTTATAGGATAATTGCCTTTACCTCAAAAAAAAAGTATTGTTTATTGTCATTATAAACAATACTTCAAAGTTAAAAGTTGTATTATGGAATATACTTCCTCCAGTCCTAAATATAAGACCTAGTTGACTTTTTTGGAAAATCCTAAAATAGCAAAGTAAGTCAATTATAAATTAATTTACTTAATTTTTCCCTTAAAACTAGTTTATTTAACATATAAATTAATGAATAATCTAAAAATATATCAAATATGTCATAATTTAATAACATATTTTATAACCTTAACATCTATAAAAAAAGTCAACTAGATCTTATATTTAGGATTAGAGCCATACAATATATATATACTCCCTCCGGTCCTAAATATAAGACCTAATTGACTTTTTTGAAAAATCCTTAGAAAAAGAAAAATAAGTTAATTATAAATTGATTTACCTAAATTTTCCCCTTAAACTAATTTATTTTACTTATAAGCTAATGGATAATCTAAAAAAATATTAAATATGTCATGATTTAATAGGCTATTTTGCAACCTTAACCTCTCCAAAAAAAAAGTTATCTAGGTCCTATATTTAGGACCGGAGGTAGTAGTACAATTTATAGAGGAAAGAAACCTTGCTTCCATAACGTGGGAGGCTCCGAAAATATCGGTTCGGGGCAGAGCAAAACCAGACAGTCACTATCCAAATCGGTTCCATTTGTTTTCAATTTTTATTTAATTTTATTAAAAAGAAAAAAAAAATGGAAGTTCCCTTTTGTTCATGTTCAATGTTTGGTCCTTCCACGTCCTCTTCCTCTTTCTGTGTTTTCCTTCTTATATAGTTATATTTATTATATACTACATACATATATACTTCATTTGCCTTCTGGGTTTTTCCTTCTTCTTCACTTTTCCTCTCATTCTGAATGTCCAACAATATTTCTCTTTGCACAACATGAAGAAGAAACTTGATACTCGTTTCCCTGCCGTACGTTTTTAACTTCCCCTTTTTTTTTTTAAACTTTGGGTTTCAATGTTTTTTTTTCTTTCTTTCTTTTCTGCTTGGTGGGTTTTCCTGTTTTTTTTTTTTTTTTGTTTTGTTTTATCGTGTTTCATTGGCGTTTGATTTGTTGGACTTTAGAGGTTTACCTCTTGTGGGGTTTTCCTTTATTTTTTCTTTTTAGTTTTTTTAATATGTACGATTTTTTGTTTATGTTGGTGGGTTTACTGGATTATTTTGCTCTTTTGCCTTTTGCTTTTGCCCTTGGACACGGTAGTAGTTGTTGGAGGTTTAACATTTTTGTATGTATGTATGTATATATTCATTTGTTGGATTGGTTAATTAGATATTTTTGTATGTCTTATACTTTAGTCCATTACTGGATTTGTCTGAATTAGTATGTGATTATTTTTTCGGTTCAGCTTCTTTGTTTCTTTCCAAATGTAAATAGAATCTTAAAGGGCTATTATTTCTGTAATTGTTCCACAGCACTGTGTGATTGAATTGTGACTTAAGTTTTTGATAATGCCTTTTGTTTTTAGAAATTTTTATGTATATTTCTGCAACTGTAGTAGGACTGTAAGCTGTTCCTTAACATTCTTATCTGATACTCCCTCCGTTCCTAAATATAAGATCACTTTAGCAAATTTGGAGAGATTAAGGAAAACACTCCAATGAGTTAGGATTACATGAAATTTCCAAAATACCTCTCACATAAGTTTTAAAAATATCCTCTCACCTTCAAACCGCTATTTTTTGCGTGAAGGGAGTATAGGGATAATTTGGGGAAAACTTGAGTCAAATTAGAAAGTGATCTTATATTTAGGAACAAGCTCTCCTCCCTAAAGTGATCTTATATTTAGGAACGGAGGGAGTATTTTCTTTTAGAAAAAGTTTAAGTTGTGGTACTGATATCAATGTTTTTTTAATGCATGTGCTATTTCACAGTTTAAACTGAATGATTTTCTATTTTATTTACCATAGTTTTTAACTAGTTGTACTTTTCATTGATAGGCTCGGATTAAGAAAATTATGCAATCGGATGAGGATGTGGGGAAGATTGCCATGGCTGTGCCTCTTCTTGTTTGTAAGTAGTTCTGACTAAGTCATGCTATTTTTTGTCTCATAGTGGAGGGAATGTGTGATAAGTTATCTTTGGCTTATAATGATGTTTTAACTATTTGCAGCTAAAGCACTAGAACTGTTTCTGCAAGATTTGTGTGATCGTACATATGAAATTACATTGAGAAGAGGGGCAAAGACAATGAATTCTGTTCACTTGTAAGAGTTGTTTGTACTTGTTAATTTTGATTTAATGACTTCTAGCATTTTCCCTTTATAGGTTTGGTAGATGAAAATGTTTTCTTCAGTTGTATGTTTCTTTTTCAAGTTCTAACGAGAATGGGATGTTCCAAATGTGATGATGATGTGTTTTGGCTATATAAGCCCTTGAATATTTCTAGTTCTTGATTTAAGATGCCTAAAATGATAAATACACTCTTATCATTCACTCATTGCTTCCTTTGTTTTGTATATGCATCTGAAAATAAAAACTAGAGATGAAAAGGCTGGGCAGTTGGGGTGTATTGCTTTTGTGAAAATTTACTGATTATTTTACTTCCCTACTCGTTTCTGTAACTAATTGCTTACGTTGCTTTTATTTTTGCCTATGTAGAAAACAATGTGTACAGACTTTTAATGTCTTCGATTTTCTGAAAGATATTGTCGGCAAAGTTCCTGATTTAGGTAGCCAGGTTGGTTCTGGAGATGACCGTACTATCTGCAAGAGAAGGTTTGTGGTTATTTTATTGGGTAGAGGACCCTTTTTACTGGATTAACTTTAATGATATGATAAACTTTGCAACTAAATTTTCCAGGAAAGTAGATGAAAATGGAGATGACAGTGACGATGATGCAAAAAGAAATAAGATGGTAACATGTCAATTCTTTTTCTGTTTGTTTTGATCAATAAGGCAGTTTTTGTTTTCAAATGTTACAATCAAACTCTTGTCAACTGTCAAATTGAATGTCTGGTTCTGTGATTGAGTGAATAGTGCAAATTACTATATAGTTATATTTATGTCAAACAGTAATTAGTGATGAGCTTAGGCAAAGTTGTTGTGTGCCTTTTGTGCGCAAATACACTTTTTGGTTGTCAGTAGTCACATAAAAATGATGTGTAATAAATTTCTTCTATAGGTTCTTTTGTTTTTGAAAATAGAAACCTGTTGTCTGTCAAAAATGTTGGCCTTGCAGTTTGCTCTGAAGCAATTTTAATTATATGGCTTTATGGACCTTTTGTTTCACTAGTTGCTTAACTTTATTATTTGGATGGAATTGGAATTAGCTAAGGCACCTGGGGTCTCAGTTTTATATGCCCCTTCTAGTATCCCAAACTAGATGGAATTAGGATTCACTGTTTTGTACTCGTTCTGGACCTAAAAGGAGCTAATTGAGGATACTGTCTTGGTTATGTACCCCATAAATCATCGATGTTGATTTTGTTTATTGAGGGGTGCAACCAACAAGGCATTTTTCAAAGCAAATGACTAAAAGCGTGGGTGTCATTGTGAACCAACACTATGTTACAAATAACTAACTCATTAATTTCCATAGTTTCTTTGAATATGTTAATACATTTAGAATCGAGTGAGTGCTATCCTTGGGATCGCTCACTCAGGCTTTGGAGGAATATAGCTGTCTAGTTGAATGATAGACCCTTTGTATGATAACCAACACTATGTTGTAAATTCTTCATTTGGTTTCTGGCTTTCAGTTTACAATTTGCTGTCAGCTTTTAACGCTTGAGTTTATTATGGGCAGTTGAAAGGAATGTTACTGTATGAAGTGCTTTGACCTTTGAACCATTTGATGTTGAATTTTTTTTTCTTTTTCTGAATGTGGGTACACTTTCATTATTTGCAGCCAGAAAATGCACACCCTTCTGGTGGCAGGGGAAGAGGTTCAGGCAGAGGCAGGGGTCGCGGCCGAGGAAGTAGGATAACAGAACAAGAGATTAATGCACATGTCAAATCTGAAGAGGATCATCATGCTGATGCATCAACACACCATGACATGCAAACTCACAGCAATGATAGCATGGAATTTAGTACAGAAAATGAAGTGAAGCCGTCCATTAGCAAGACATCAGAAGCATGCTTTAGAAATTTTGACTTGAATATGGATCCAGTGGATGATGATGGAGATTCACCAACCAGCCAATCTCCTGCCCCCTTTTGTCCAACTGAAAAGCCAACCGTAACTTGTCCATCGGAAAAGCCAGCTACAGCTTGTCCAACTGAAAAACCAATCAAAGAATTGAAACATGAAGAAATCCCAGGGTGGTCATTGCCAGCTGTGGAAAAAATGGCCATTGATCCTATTCAACTGGTTCACATGAATGGAAGGATTGATGAAGAAGATGAAGATTATGATGTAGAAAGTTGAAGTTAGTTAGATGGGGAATTACAGTTAGATTTAGGGCTTCAGTTATGACACATATTTAGTGGTTAGGGAGACTAACTTTCTAGGAGGTAGGTACATGGAAATTGTGATGTATTTAGGTCAGATAGCTTTAGGCTAAAAGCTGTTAGCTTCCATTTCAGTTAGAAATGTGTGTTTGTATGATATATGTATGTCTTGATTGATAGTTTTATGTTTAGTGCTTAAAAAGTGGCATCCTGGGGAATAGTTTCTGTTGCTTATTGAATTAACCATATTTTTATATGATTTCTTTTTGTTTTTTGGTGAAAGTATTTTTATATGATTTCTTATTAATGAACTTATGGGCTAAAATGCAAAAATGACTGAAATTGTCATGAAGGTGTAAAAATACTCATAAACTTTTTTAGAGCAAAGTTACCCATCAAATTTCAAAAGTATAGTGAAAATGTCTATTATCGTTAATTTAATGTAATAGTCATTTATTATTGCATCAAGTGTTATGTGGTTGGCCACGTGTCATTTAACATGGTAAATACATAAATTTGTCACATGTTTCAGTGACCAACACAACAAAATAAAAAAAAAATTCAGGTACGGAAAATAAAAAAAAAAAAGCAAAAGAAACAATTCCACAGCCTCCACACTCCTTAGATAGAGACTAAAAAGAAGCAAAAGTTCAAGTGTGGATCTAGGTTTACATTCAAGACATACCCTCAACCATCACTCTTCATTTATATGATTGTCTTTAGTTGATGAAACTGTCGAAGATATTCGAATGATCCAAACACACTGTAAAAGGGACAAAAATATTAATATGTTGCCAACATTCACTATAACATTGCATTTTAGTTCTTTTGAAGGGCTAGTTTACTCAACCGTTAGCTCGCTTGCCAATTGTCATAGGGTCTGAGGTTGTAAGTTCAAATCAATCACTTTGCAAAAAAATAGGGGTTAAACTATCTAGTATATTTTCTTCCCCAGCACATTCACCAATTGGGGACTAGAACTGGGTTGACTATAACAGTACATTTCAGTACGAAATATATATGGTGTTTATTGTATCATGTTCCCCTTAATTAGATTTTCATTTGCTCTACAAAATGTGGCATCCTGGAAAAGGGTTTATCTCGATTATGGCGATGCTATCCATTTGCTTGAGTTTATTGGGGCCAAAATACATTATTATTCTTTACTTCTAAAAATGAAGGTTAAATATGACAATATATTTCAGTATCAGTGTATGCACTATACATTTTTCTTGGTATTCTTGTTGTAAGTGACTACTTAAGTTCACTCCGTCTCTTTATCTGTTAACTAGACATTGATGAACAAGTTCTTTGCACCAACATGACTAAACTTATTTACCACACTTGGTATGGTATATGAGAAATTTAATTTTCAATTTAATGATCAAAATTTATGGCAATATTTTGTATACTGATTTTTTTAACAACTCTGACCCATTTTATAATGCCAACTGTTGTGATCAAACTTTAACAGTTGATATATTTTATTTATTTTAATATAAAATATGAATAAGATTTTTTTAAAATACTGTATTAAAAGTGGCAGTTAAAAAGTTAATGATATGAAGAGAGAGAGATACCTCAATCCCGTCCTGTCAGTTAATGATTTAAAACACAAGGTGGCTTAAAATTATCTTTTGAATTGTTTCAGTTTGAGTTTGTACATTAATATTGATGTAAGTAATTCAAAAATGAGGCATCCAAAAAGGCTTTAAGTAGAACATGAATTATCTGTGAAAATTGACAATATTCCAAAGACACTTTCCTTTCATTAGCATGAAATTGTAGCTAGGCCAATAATGATTGAAGGCACCAAACTTGGTTTTCCACATATATAAACAAATTGTGGAACAATGTGAAAGTATATTTATGATAGCAAACTCACAATATCAAACTTGTTTTACTAGTGAAAAGTTTAAATCACAAACCTCCATCTAAGTTTTATTAAAGAGTACATCATTTTACAGTCTTGTTTAAAAATTCAACAATAATGTCTCATCCCATTATACAAGTTCTTAAAAGGTAAAGTGTGATCAATACACATGCAAGATCAAAGTTCACACATAATAAATAGGGAGACATCTCAAGTTATATGGCTCAATACCAACCAAACTTAGAAGTCAAACACATGGCCAGGTTTTGAGAGATCATTATTCGCAGTGGTCAAGCTTGCTCTTGCATCACTAAGTTGTTCTTCTAAGGCACCAATTTGAGACTTCAACTGATCCACCTGCTTCAACTTGTTTTTATGATCAGCTTGCATATCCATCACTTTTTGGCGAATAGATGTCAGCCACATCTTATCAAAGCCAAAATATTTCAGTTCATAACATAGACTTTCAAATTTCTCCATCTTTGAATCATCCATTGTCTTTGGTGTCTCTGATTTTAAGAATGCCAACATGTCAGCCAAAGACTTGTACCCCACTTTGCAGATCCTGGGAGTCTTTTGTGAGAGTTTCCATTCCAATAAATGTGAATATTTTAAAAATGCCTCTTCAAGTAAGCCAGCCTGTCTTGCCTTAATCTTAAATAGACCATGAAAATCAACCAATTCCTCTTTTTGAGGGTGCTGATCTAAGGAAGATGGAGTCAGTTCTTCTGCAGCTGGGGGAGTGGTAGTGATTCTAGTACTTGGTGAAAGCACTGTTGAAGGCTTTTCAACTTTAATCTGTGATTGTTTATCAATCAGTTAGGTTGTCATCAGTAATATTTTATCCCATGAAGAAGAGTGTAGTGAACCAACCTGTGATGAAGATCCTAGTGTAGATTCTTCTGGTCCAGGATCTTTATGAAGGCTTTTTACAATTTCTGAGCTTCTCTGCACATTGATTGAGAACTGATACATCAGTTTCTAGGTTTGACTTAATTGATGAAATATTTTGCACAACTGAAGTAAGAAGAGATAATTTGGAGTTGCTGATAGGCCATGAAAGCAAGTTAACTGTTCTACCATTTGGTGTTGCTGCTTTGAAGATGAATCCAGCGCTTCTGAAGTCGATGAGGCGGTAGCAGTATTGATCCTACTTTGTGATAGCAGTTCTGATTGCCCAGCAAGAGGAAGAGACACTGCAAATAAAAATGACATCAAGAAAAAGTTGGATACTCATAGCTGTAACTTGCAACTTGTTTGAAGCTTGGAAACATTTCTACTGATATTTAAAAATTACTACATGATGAGAATCCTGGGAAAATATACTAAATATTTTAAGCAATTCAGAAGATACCTTTGTATTCTTGATGTGCTTGTTGGGAGTCCGTCACAATCTGTGTTTTCTTGTCAATCAATACCTGTAAATAAAACCAACAATCATCGCATCCTCATCTCAGCATTCAATACTGAATTTGTTTTGTAATGTTATCCCATCATGAAGAGAGTGATGAAGTTACCTCTGACGAAGTTTCAATAGTTGATTCTTCAAGAAAATTTACCTTCGGTATATTCATGTTACTCAGTGTTTTGTTTGAAAATTGATAGGTATTAATTTCAAAGTTTAACTTCCAGGATGAATATAAGCTGACTTACTAAGAGTATTGTATTAATGTAAAAAAAGATAACAGGACTCAAAATGCACCTCTCTGGATTTCATTGAATTAACTGAACGAAAATTTCGCTCTTGAAGGCCTTCTACAGCGTCAACAGTCTTGGATTCCCGTGCATGGGAATGAGCCTCTGCAGCTTCTGAGCATTTATTGACATTAAGTTGTAGTACAACATGCAGATGAAATAAAAATAGAAAAAGCGAAAGATGTATCCATGAAAGCTACAGGTGAAAGAAAAATTAAGAAATTAAGCAAGTGAAAATTTGAACCTGCAGTATTTGGTCCACTTGGCGGTGCTTGTTTGCCTTGGTGGAAGGAAACAACTTCACTCGAACCTGAATCTGAATCGATGGTAGGTAACAAGGAATCTACAGATTGATTTCCATCAGTTGCCTTATCAACTTCTTTTCTTTCTTGTAGCAAGTCATCTGGCTTTACAACATCAGCAAATGTTTGTTCCAGCATTGGACAATCATGTACGTGACATAGCTCACATTGCAACTTAATCGCTCGATGGATGATGATCAGCCTTGGTAGCTTTACTAAATGTAGAATCTGGAGCCGAGGAAGCATTTCTTTCGTTTTCCCTACAGTAATTCCCTTACTCTTCCCTTCTATTACATACTCCAAAGAAGAGCTATCTATTATCACCAAAGATGTCAGCCACATTAAGGTTACTGCAGTTGATACTGTGAACAATGATCTCAGCTTTGGACATGATTTCACAGTCAGGCTTTGAAGATTGTATAGATTAAACGATTCAGGAAACATGACACCTCGTACAGTTTCAAACATTTCCCCTTCACACACATGGATGAGTTCTGGTAGATTTTTCAAACTCAGGAAGCTCAGATTTGGAAAGATATCTTGTCCATCTTCTTCTTCAATTGTTTCCTTCTTTTTATATGCTTCAACGCTCTCATCTTTCAGTAGGAATTTCATTCCAGGACACTCCTCAATTTTCAAAGTCCTCATCATTTTCAAGGTTTTAGCAGTTGAAACAGTGAACAATGATCCTAACTTCGGGCAAGATTTTACTGTTATCTTTTGGAGATTGCTGTTATCGTGATATGGCCCTGAAACTAGTCACACATAGATTCTAATTTATTACATCTACAAAAAATAAGTTGTGTGTGTGTGTGTAGATTAATAGATGTTTGTATTTGTAAGTATTGGGTTGACTTGGCTCAACGGTAAGCTCGTTTGCTGTAAAGTCTGAGGTTGTGGGTTTGAATCAGCCTCTCTGCATAAAGCAAGGGTAAGACTACGTAGTATATTCCCTTTCCAAACACCATCACCAAGTGGAGACTAGAACTGAGTTGACTATCTTTTATGTATCTGTAAGTATGATCGTTTTGTTTTCATTAAGAAAAAAGATGCATGTTTTAAAGTGTACCTGTATCTATGTACTGGCTATCGTCATAGTCATGCTCAATTATTTGCTCTAGCAGAGAACAATCTTCTATGATTAATTCTTGCAATGCAGATATGTATGCCATCAACCGGAGTGAGAAAATGCATTTTAGCTCTCCACATTTATATATTTTCAATCTTCGAAGGTTGAGAAGTTGTTTGTGACCTTCATGTATATACCTCAGATTAGGTAGATTCTCCACAACCAACCTTTGGAGGCATGATAGTGATAATGAATTTGATTCTATATCAATCGTAGATTCGGTTAATTGAAAAATTCTTTCAATTTTGCATTCCTCAACAAGAATGTCTTCTGCACTTTGCACAACCATGTCATTGCTTTGTATTTCTGGAAGTTCTGACTCCTACAAAATGGCCCACATGAAAGTAACATGAGATGGAAAACAAAAAAATATTGATCATTTGAGATGCATTCTTCTTATATGTATATTTAATTAAACATTCGTATTACCTGCTGCTTAGACTTGCCACCACCTTGTTGAACCTCTACTTTTGTATCTAAATCAGATATGATGCTTAATTGCGGGAGGCCACCGAGAAAAGAAGCTGGTACGATGAATTGCAATTGCGGACATCCCCTGATGTAGACTTTTCTCAGTTTTGGGAAAATAGGCCCTTCTGGAGTAATCTCCACATCCTCCTCATCTTTGATTATCTGCCTTAAGGAAACACAATCTTCCACTTTCAGAATCTCCAACAATACCAGTGTTTGAGCAGTAGAATATGTGAAGACAGATATCAACTTTGGACAATCCTCCAGTTGTAACTGCTTGAGATTACAGAAGTTCAGCTCACCCATAGAGACAATGCACTGCAATTGGCAACACTCCACTACAAATAGCTCTTCTAATTTCTCAAAAAGATTGAAAGGAGGAGGACCTTGGCACAAGGCCTTGAAGCACTTCATGGTTCTAATTTTCAGCTTTAGCAACTTGGAGAAAACAGTTGTAGGCCGATATATTGGATGACATGTGGCGTCAATGAAGCATTCCATGTTGTCAGATCCCTGAAGTAAGAGTTCTGTCAACTTGTTCATACACTCTCCATCTACTGGAAACATGTCAGGGAATATGTTTTTGCAATCTCCTTGGACATTTGCCAAAAAGATAACCTCAAGTTCTCGTGCCATGTTCTTTATTTCATTATTTGAGGAAAGGATGTTAAAACCATTTAAAGATATGAATTTTGTGATCAAATCATTTTCCATAGTATCTATGGATCTTCCAATTTCAAGATGATACCTTTGCAATGCCTTCAAGGAGCTGATTTGGTGAAGAAATTTAACAACACCAAAATCATTTGATGCCAATTCTGGAAGACTGTTTTCAACAAAATATAGCTCTTCAAGATAAAAACATTTTGCCAGCACCTCAAAAGGATTGCCTTCTATTTTGCATCCCGATACTTCCAACAAACGTAACCTTTTTAAATCTGCTAATTCTTCGGGCAGCTCCATGATTACACAATATAATAGTTCAACAGTGTCAAGCATCTCAACCTTTCCCAAGATAGAGATGCTATTTAAGGTCCAACCTCTCAAGCAAACAGTTCGCAGCTTTTCTAACCTTTCCATTGATTGAGGCAAGAGAAGATGTGGGGTTGTCACTATGGATGTATTTATTATGGTCAGCACCTTGAGCTCAATCATCTCAATGAAAAAAGCATCTGAAAAATTTGATGAAAATCCACCATCATTGGAAACAAACAGAAACTCAAGTTTGGGGCAATTTAATTGATTCGGGTATTCATTTATATCATGACAACATAATCTTGTTGTATCTTCCATGTAACCTCTTTCTGTTAAAGATTGTAGGTTCATTCTAGGCCCCGTGCTCACTTGAATTTTCTTTGATAGGTCTAAGGATACATCACGCACAAGACTGTGCATTTGTAAGTAATTTCCGTTTTCATCTTCCGACATCAACAAATTTGTGGCGATGAGTTTATGAATGATTGCGCCCACTTTGATTCTGGCCGTTTCATATGAGTCAACCTCCTTAAATATGCACAGTCCAAATGCAAATCTGATCAAAATTTCCAGAGCAATGTCATAATCTTCCGGAAAGAGAGCACATAAAAAAAAAAGGGATATGGCTTCATCATCCTCCAAGTGATCGATACTTAATTTTATAATGTCACGAACATTTTTCAAGTCAGTTGATGCATTTGTCATTATATCATTTCTCAATCTCAAAAGTGTGTCCTCCCAAACAGATACATCTCGGCCTCTCAAAGTTTTAGCCGCAGTAACGATTGCAAGAGGAAGTCCTCTACATTGTTTTGCAATCTCCTGCGCCAAAAGTTTGAATTCATCTTCCACGTCAACATACTGTTGGAATAAATTCCAAGCTTCCACTTCGGTTAGAACTGATAAATAGACCGTTCTTTGACAACCCATCGTGGCACATAAATGTCGATGCCGGGTAGTCAAAACAACCTTGCATTTTTTACCCAGGGGAATCCCTATATCCTCAAGTTTAAGCACTTCCCACATATCATCCAAGATTATGAGAATCTTGCCACCATTAGCTAACCGCTTGGCTAGTACTATAGCTCTCTCCTGGTCACTTTGTTCTAATTCAAATCTCAAGTCCAGATATTCTGCAATTTGACTTTGCATTCTTGTAATGTTAGGTTCCATGGTCACCACAACAAAGACAATGGTATCAAAAAGTTGTAAGCTATGCACTTCTGCACACAATTGCTTGATCAAGTGTGTTTTACCGCAACCCCCCATTCCACAAAGACCAACCATGTTAGTCTCATCATCTTCCAATGCCGCCAGAATTTCATCATGTGGCCCTGTTCTAGATCCAACCATAATTTCATTGGGTTGAGATACTACAGTGAATCTTATGTTGAACTGCTTCACTCTTTTAGTCATTCGTTCTACACGCTTGCCCACATTATATCGACCCAACCAATTAGGGAAAACACCATTACAACAGCTCCTGCTTTTTTCCGCTATGCATTCCAAATCCATCACTTCTTCTATCAGATTTCTTTATTCATCTCCATATTTGGACATCTGGTGAGGCCCCAGGCCTTTTAGTCTTGACATTAACAAGTCCTTCTCCTCTATGAGCTCAGCAACAAAAGCATTGAATTGACACAAAGAGAGAGCATGTCTTGCTGTTGCAATGCTGAATCTTTGCTCCTCGCCACTCACCAATGATTGCAAGTCAACCTGAATATAACTAGTGATTAGAAAGAGACTGATGCATATTAGCATATGGATCAATGACATATAATGTTGGGAGAGTCAATCTATCACAAAAGCTTAAGCGCTTAAGCTAATATGATGCTATTCAACCCTTCATTATATACCATTGATTCAAGCCATCACTATATGCAATTGATAATCTGAATGTGACACCTTTTCTATCTAATAATGCAATTATTACAATAAGTCATAATAGTGTGTGTTGGATTACCTGCTCAATGGCCTCAGCACCTTCTTGCTGTCTCACTTTAGAATCTATATCAAATATGTCTCCCAATAGTGGACATCCTGTTACAACTGGTTTATCCAATGGCGGCTTCACAATATAATTCTTTGGGCAAATGTTACTGATCTTTGGCAAGCTAATGAGCTTGATTTTCACGTCTGAGAGGTCAATCAGCTTCTGTTTTTTATCTTTTTTATTATAATCAAAGCCAAATACAAATTGCAGTTCAGCAGCATCTTCTATTTCTAGAGTCTCTAGCCGCAAAGGACCACTAGCAAAAGAGATAGGCAAGAGGAATTTCAGAGTTTTACATCTTTTGACACTGATTTGTTTCAAGCGTGGTAGCGCAGACCCTACTGAATTAGCTTCATCCTCGTTTTCAACTTTTATCAAGCACCTCAAGCTATCACAATCTGTTACTTCCAGCACTTCCAACATAACCATTTTTTGTGCAATGATAGTTGTACAGAGAGATTCCAATAGGATACAGTTTTTTATAAAAAGCTCCTTTAAGTTAATAAAAAGGTCAGAAGGAGGTGGACCATGGCATAAGGCTTCCAAGCACTTCATGGCTTCAACTTTCAACTTCTGCAACTTGGCAAAAAGTGTTCCAGTCTGGTGTAGTTGATCAGATGTGGTGTCAATCAGGCATTTTATGCAATCAGAGTTACCAATTACAAATTCTTTTAACTCCTTTAAACATTCATCCTGTATTGGAAACAGGTCAGGAATGATGTTATTGCAATCTCCTTTAAGTTTTTCAAGGAAAAGAACCTCTAATGTCTGGGACAATGCCTGGAATGCTTCGTTTGTGATAGAGGAGGCATCAAAATCATTATTAGATATGAGCTTAGATGATGGATGATACTTGGAAGTGTTTATGGAACCCCCGATTCCTAGATGATATCTTTGCAGTGCATTGAAGGAGCCAATTAGCTGGAAAAATTTAACAACATTGTCACCAATCTGTAGCTGCCCCATTTCTGGAAAATTGTTGCAAACAAAATACAGCTCTTCCAAATGTGAACATGTGGCAAGCACCTTGTAAGGATCACCTTCTAGCTTACAGTTTGATACTTCCAGCAATTTTACTGTGTTCACTTTCGGCAGCTCTTCCATAGCACAATCAAATAGCTCAAGAGTGTCAAGCATCGTCAGATTTTCAAACATAGAGATACCGATTAATGTCCATCCTCTCAAGCAAAGAGCTCGAAGCTTTTTCAGCCCTTCCATTAATTCAGGCAGCACTAGATCAGGTTTTGCTCCAGAACAAGTATTTTCTATGGCTAGCACTTTCAACTGCATCTCTATGAAAAACTTATGTGGGAATTTTGATGAGCATCCACCATTATTGGTCACGATTAGTATCTCAAGGTCAGGGCAGTTCAACTGATCTGGAAATTTTTCAATGCCATGGCAATATAATCTGTTTGTATCTTTCATATGAACCTCCTTTGTCAGGTCTTCAATTTGTTTTGGTCCCATAATCACTTGGGTCTTTTTCTTTGTTTCCCGCAAGGCTAAAGCATGGAACATGTCATGTAATTTAACATGTGCTCCTTCCGGCAGTAACAAACAATTGTTCTTGAATTTATTAATGGTTCTAGGAACTTTGTCCCTCGCTCTTTCATATGAATTAACATCCTTAAAAATGCCCAACCCAAATGCGAATCTGATGAGGACTTCAATTGAAATTTCAGAATCGTTGGGGAAGAGAGCACATAACAGGTAAAGTGAGACCTCTTCTGGATCCTTCAACTCATCAAAACTATATTTGAGACATTTATAAAGATCTTCCAATCCTTCTTCATCGATATTTAGACGCTCTTCAGGACGTTTCAATTTCTTCAGTGCATTTTCCCAAACATGATCTTCTTTGCACCTCAAAGCTTTGGCCATAGCCTTGATTGCGACAGGTAGTCCGTAACACTCATCAGCGATCGCTTGAGCGACTCCATTTAGCAATGAGTCTTGAATTTTACCAGAGAACTTTTGAAACAATTTCCAGGCTTCCTCTTTTCTTAAAATGCCCAGATCAATCTTTACATCAAATTCCATCCAGTCAAATATATGTAGTTTCCGACTACTTAGAAGAACCTTGCAATTTCCACCAACAGGAATCCCCAAGACTTGAAAGTCAAGCCTTTGCCACACATTATCCAAGATTATGAGATATTTCATATCTCCTTGGAATGCCATGCACAAACTTTCAGCTCTATCTTCCAGATTCATCTCTGTCTCAAATTTCCAGCTTATCCAGCTAGCAATGCTGTCTTGTATAGCAATGTAATTAGGAGGATTGGACACAACAACAAATGCTGTCTTGTACCTTTTAGAATCGTCCATTTCTTTCTGCACTTTTTTTAACAAGGAAGTCTTACCACAACCCCCCATTCCACAGAGCCCAATTCTTATCTTCTCATCATCTCCCAATGCCTTCAAGATTTCATCGTGTGCCTTTCGTGTGCACTCAAAATAAATGAAATCCCCTGACAAGGGCCTCGCCCGAAGTGATAAACGATGAGCAGATAACACGTTTTGTCTCAACTTTCCATTCAACACCTTCATTGCTTCCGTCCTCTTCTCTGCTTTCCTCCCAATAAAATACCAGCATATCCAGTTTGGGCGAACGCCATGTGGGCAACAGCTTTTCATTGCTTCTGCTTTCTTTTTCAGCTCTTCTACTTTCTTAACAAGCTCATCTGCTTTCTTCAGCTGCAACTTACTGTCTTGTAAAGGCTCCTTACCGCTAGCTTTGTCTTTGTCAAACTGGCGTTGCATGTCATCTCTTTTTGCTTCCAATTCTTCATGTTCTTCGCCAAGATCTTCAATAAAATCGCTGAATGCATAACAGTAACGAGCTTGCTTTTTAACTTCCTTCATTATTTCTACTAAACACCCACCTGCAGCGTTGGTCCCAATGTCTACACCCGCCATATTTAAGGCAACTCAACCTGAAAAAGATTGGAGGAGAGCTAAGTAAGTGATTCAAGCAAAGGGAAGACAAATTAAGGTAAGTATTATGGGTTTATTTGCTTGCTTTCGTGAAGAATTTATGTTTTCTATTTGCATTTTACGTTGCATTCTTTGCATGTATTATTTGGAAACATTTAGTCTAACATGGTTATTATTACTCTCACGTGGCAAAACATCCATTTGCCCTTCAGTTAGTTTGAGAATCAGAGATGAGAAATATAATACTTTTGCAGCCAAAAATTTGTGAAATATATATAGTAGTACTTTTAGGGAATTGGGAATTTAAGATTAAAAAAAGGTTCATGGTGTAGGAAATCTTTCGGGCAAACTTTCAATACCTGTAACTTTTAGCACTTCAACTGTTTTTAAAATTTTGCACTAGTTCTCTCCACAAAAGGAACTACTCACACTCAAACACCACTCCACATTTTTCACTAGCAATTGATCCCACAGCCACCTCTATGAGTGGGTGGGGTGTACCATTTGAGGCAAATGTTCAATGGCATTTAGCAATTCAACTATTTAGGAAGTACTTGTTACACAATGATCCTATTTTGCCCTTCAAGTAACCACCATGTACCACTGGACACCCTAAACTAACGCCGGGTACAATTATACTCTTGAAGTAACCAAAGTGGTCCAATTTTACCCTCTGACGAATGTAATGTTGACACTTGTCGTCCACGTGTCAACATTACATTCCACATGTCAACATTACATTAGTCAGGGGGTAAAATTAGACCATTTTGGTTACTTCAAGGGTAAAATTGTCTCCGGTGTTAGTTTAAAGTGTCTAGTGGTACATGGTGGTTACTTGAAGGGCAAAATAGAGTCATTACCCATGATTATATATACAAGATTATATATACAAGAAAGAAAGGATAAGTTTTGACTGACTATACACACACAGGAAGTGTTACCTTATTAGTAAACAAAAGTAGAAAATCATTCAAGATAGTGTGCACTTGTCTAAAGAATTGAAGGGGATTGATGTCTTCATGAGAAGGGTAAATCTAACGCTCAATGAAATTATGGAGTGTGATATCTTTTAGTGAATAAGAAATTTAAAGCTTTAGTTATAGAGTATAATAATATCATATAATCTGTATATATATAGTAAATCTACCTAGTGCGATAAGACTTTGTTGTTATTGTAAAGGTTGGGTCCAAATAATACTAAGTTATGAACAAAAATGTGTAATAGACAAAAAAAAGATACTCCATTCGTTTCTAAATATAAGATCATTTTCTAGTTTTCTCCAATTTTTTTCCCAAATTAACCCTAATAATGTTTTTCTATAATAACAAGCAAGAGAGCGAGAGTGAGGATAAAGGTATATAGTGAGAATCAATTGGCAATATCATGTGTTAATAATTAACTTAACTAACATACTTAATCTAATCAAATTAGGGAAAATGATCTTATACTAACAGAACAAAGTAATATGTATATACATCAGATGAGAAACAATGATATGTTGTAATAAAAAAAGAAACAATGACATGAATGCAATAAAAATACAAGCTAACCTTCTTTCCGGAGTCTTCCGCGTCTTCTATCTGAAGGAAGAAGTCTCCGTTTTTTTTCAGAATTTTTTTCAGTTGGAGAATATGGAACAATCAACCAAGGGGAAGCTAAAATGAAGAATTAAAGTACAAAGAAGTCGGGAAGTACAAACTGCAAAGCAAAATGGAAACAATGATTAGCAATTTCGTTAACAAACATAAGAAATTGAGCAAGTAAATGATGGTTTACTATTTTTCACTCTCTACAGTCTACAGTCTACACTACTTTAATTAAGAGATAATAAAAGGCAATAATAAGAATATTATTCCAGTCACTCAACCAACGTAGAAATTCTTACTTGAGGGAAAGTAGAAGGAGATGAGTGTGAGGTAGAGTTGTTGCGTGAGATCGGAATGGCAGTACAATGAAGGTCAACGAAGGAAGTGAATGAAAGAGCAGAACTAGAGAGAGAGAGAGAGAGAGAGAGAGAGAGAGAGAGAATGGCATATTGGTATGGTCAAGTTGACATATACAAAATAACCCTACATCTCCTACTTTGTCCCTACAAAAGTACAAATATAATATAAGACGCCCCCGTTTTTTTATTGGGCAATGGTACATTTCTTTGTGATTAACAAGAAGAATAATAATACTGGAAAAGATTATACGCGCATAAATACGGAAATAGTGATGAAGGCAGGAATATTATATGTTTTGCAAAAAGAATAATAAATTGTTGGGTTTGAAAGAAAGAATAAGAGATTTAGACAACCCCTGAAACAGTAACGTAACAGTAAGCCCAGGCACAATGAAGAAGCTGTGCGTTGGCCAGAAGTTTGAAGCATCACTAAAGAAGAAGGAAGGAAACGAGGAGGAAAGAGAAGCAGCATTTTGATATTGATGATGATGATGATGTAGTGGATGGATGGAGGAGAAGGTAGATTTGTGGCTGAGGTTTAGTACGTGAGTTCATGAAATGCGAATGAAACTTCCAAAACTGCATTCAGATCATGTCTCACAAGCAATGTTGAGGGAGCTGGAGCCTTGAAGTAGGCCACTGAGAGAGAAGGGGGAGTGGCCGAACTCCACGGCTGAAGAATGAGGGAATGCCGGCGGCAATGGTGGTGGTTGATGGATTGAGAAGAAGCCATGACAAGAAGAAGAGGTGGATGGGTTTAGTTTAATGGGAAATGAGTGGAGAAAATTAGACACAAGGGCTGGGGTGGTATGAAACTATGAATTAATTAAGGAGGAAGACGGTTGATTTTTTTTAACGTTTAATTTTACAAGGGAATTTCTCATTTAACCTTTAATTTTATTGGGAAATTCCCAAATAAATCCTCCCAATACCCAAAAGGACAAGTGAGGAACTTAAACTTTCAAAAAGACCATGAAGGAACCAACACCTACCTGTCATTTTAAAATTTTGCGAAAAGACAAAATTGATCCCATCCTAAAACACAAATTGCAAGAAGAGGGTGGGTGTTAAGGTAGGTTTAGGGTGGGGTAATAATTTGTGTTTTAGGATAGGGGCAATTTTGTCTTTTCGCAAAATTTTAAAATGACAGGTAAGTGCTGGTTCCTTCATGGTCCTTTTGAAAGTTTAGGTTCCTCACTTGTCCTTTTGGATATTGGGAGAGATTTATTTGGGATTTTCCCAGTTTTTTTATTATCTATGACTACCAAGTTAACCAATTAAT